>OY041603.1:6252500-7502500 GCA_955876795.1 Eupithecia tripunctaria | reverse complement strand
TCGACCCCTTGAGTGGGAGGCATGTTCAGCAGTAGAAGTGCCCTCATGAGGTCAACTTACTCCTGTGGCTCAGCGAGTCATAGTGAATCTTGACCTCCGGCACAGGTTCCTCAGGCTTCTCGGTTTATAGTTGTCTCTCGCTAGCTATAGATAAATTTTTAGAGTTGATGAATTGTTCAATTAACTTATTGTATAATTTATTAAATAAGCCTGACGACTAAAAAAATCTAGTCCATCAGTTAGATTAGTCCATTAGTTAGGTTATCAGAAGATATTGAACACGTATTTTACTTTTGACGATTAATCAAAAAATGATAAAGATGTAGCCATGTTTTCTATGTATAATAAAAATATCTATCTATGTAGTGTATTGTATAATGTATATCAGTTATGTAGTACCCATTAACACAAGCTTTGCTTAGCTTGGGGCTAGATAATGCTGTGTGAATTGTCCAGCATTATTTATAATTATTTATTTATTATTATTACAGATGTGACGAACGCAAGCGGCATCAGCATGAAACAGTATGAGGAGCAACTCAACGGTTTGCGCAAAGAAAACTTTCATTTGAAATTGAGGATTTACTTTTTGGAAGAAAAGTTGGGCACTGGATCGCCTCCTGCTGTCCAAGTAAGATATTATCATTACGTCATACGAGTACTATGACGATATTATGTATGTATGTACTTACGAGTAGGAAGTACCTTAACCTCGCCTATTGCTGCTATAGATAGGAAGTTTCCTATAAGACCCCTTGATAGGTTTTTTAGAGGGTGCCGAAAGTTCAAAGTTCAATAGATAATCACTATATTAATTAATTTTGTTTTAAAAAACTATAAACCGACTTACATTTTTATAGTTTTTTCGTGAATTTTCATGGATTCCATTGTCAGAACTGAACCAAATTAAAAAGAGACCACACGGAGAGCACCAGCTTTCGTATAAACAAAGACACATAAAAATCGGACCACCCAGCCAAAAAAACAGTCGAATTGAGAACTTTTTTGAGAAACCTTTTTTACAGTCGGTTAAAAAATCTTCGATTCCGTTCAAGCGAAAGCATTCGGTCGGGTCGCATCACAAAAAACAAATTCACAAGGGCAAAAAATACAAAACCACGTACGAACCGATAGAAACTGAGTTTCCAAACACTTTCGGTTTGGAATCTTCTGGAAGCGGGCAGTCGGCATCGCAGGGCCGACCAATGTGTGCGTGAAACCCAGTAGTGAGTGAAGACACTCAGACTATGTATTATGATGATGAATCCGAGTAAAGAAAATTCCATTAATCTTATTTCAGGGTCTTCTGGAACACAACGTCAGGTTGCAGGTGGAAGTTGAGGAGTTGAGAAGACAGCTATCTGACAAACAAGAGCTCCTCGCGGCGGCCGCTGAAGCTATCGACGTATTGGAACAACAGGTAGGTAAACATGCCAGCCAGAATTTTGATTTGCATATTAGGAAATTGACTATTTTGAAGTGGACATCCTATTGCATTTACGGAAATAAATAATTTTGACTTTTTGAGTCTCCATAGTTTCCATGGTGGCTCTCTCGCATGGTATGGACAGCATAAACCAAAACCAGCTAATGGTGTCTATTCAGTCAGATGGTGAAAAAAGTAGACTAAACTAATCTGACAGGTCAGGACTAAAAATGATGCCAAGGATGGCATTAAGGGGTGATTTTTTTAACGTAGTTTTTTTTAGATGAATAAAACACTCAAACTTGCATCATAATATTAAAAAAAAATATTGGAATTGATAAATTGGCCTTTGCCATTTACGTCTAGTTAACTTCATGTAAATGTTGTCCGGGGTTCCGTTTCAAATGGTCCATTCGAAAGGTCAAATTTTGCGTCACTTTTTGCAGAGCATTTCGGGCTGTATTCCACGAATTGCGCGTATTATGTTATCCTGTAAGGCTTCAGTCGTGTTCGGCTTCTCTACATATACTAACGACTTTACATAACCCCACAAGAAATAATAAAGAGGCGTTAAGTCGCATGATCTTGGCGGCCAAATCACAGGGCCATTTCGAGAGATAAGCTGCTCACCAAATTCATCCTTCAACATGTCCATTGTTTGCTCTAAAATGATAGATCTAAAACAACTAAGTTAAAAGTAGCTTTAACCCTATTCTTTGCATTACATTTCAGCTATGGTTAGAAATGTCTACCGAATTTTAGCAGGCATCTAATTAGGTCATGATTAAAATCTATCGATTTTAAACTGGTGTCGATTAGAATTTCTAAAGGATTTCTCATACAAATGGATAAACTGTTTGACCCATGTAAAAAAGTATTTTGAAATAACATTTTAGAAAAAAACATATTTTGCTCACAGCAAAAACCCAACTACTCAACTCAGAGAGGTTTTGCGATTTTGAAAAACGTTCTAATATAGGTATTTTTATGACATGTATAGAGAATACCATAATTTTTAGGTCTACCTAGCATAGAAAATTTAGAAATTTTAAAATTTACGTTAGGAATCCTAAAACAACAGAATCGACACCAATAATTAACTTCACTAAATTAATTGTAAACTTATACTCAATTTGTAATTAACAAAAAAAAATTGTATTAACTTATTATTAATTAGTGGCGATCACAATAGGCCAATCATGGCGGCAACGACACGCAAATTACGTAGCAAATAAAAAAAAAACTAGCTCGACCGTCCCACGCGTACAAACAAAGATGGTGTCATAAGTTTTTAATTTCAATTCCTGTTGCAGGGATCGGTCTCGACAGACAGCGTTGAAAATATATCAATGAACAACTGCGTAACTATGAAGAAAGATAATACAGAACAGGTAAATTTAATAATAAAAAAATGTAATATGACTCAAGTTTATTTTAATATCCTTGTAAAATCATTGTTAATTTTCCCAGACACTCGATCGCAAGGATGTTACTGATGACACCTGCGCGGAATCAGAATCGGCGGGGTCAGTATTTTTAAATACATTAACTCGTTCACAGTAATACTACAAACCACATCACATCACATCACATCACACTAATATTATAAAGGCGAAAGTTTGGATGGATGTATGGATGGATGTTTGTTACCTCTTCACGCTAAAACTACAGAACGGATCTGGCTGAAATTTTGCATACAGGTAATTCTAATACTGGAATAAAACATAGGCTACTTTTTATCCCATAAATCTGTTCCCGTGGGATGAAAATCACCTTTTAATGTTTTCATAGGAACAACGCGTGCGAAGCCGCGGGGCGCAGCTAAATAATAAGTCAGGAAGTTTAATTCAGAAAAAAATCTAATCAAATGCTGAACGAAAGCAATGATTGGTTCGCGCGCGTGCTGAAATGTGTGTTATGGACGGCTGAGTCATAGCGGCGGCGGCGTGGACGATGTTATGCAATAAGTGGATGACGCGCTGGACACGACTTTTAAACTGCGCCTACTTAGACACGACTTTTGTTGGGTAATTTTTTATCGCAGTTACATTTCCTGACTTATTATTTATTCGTAGCAGTTGATATATTATAAAATGTGAAGCTTATGGATGGATGGTTTTAAAAAACCTACTTACGCTGTTTCGAAATTTTACATAATATGAAATAATAACCTTATAAAGTTACAACGTTCGCATTTAACAATAATAACATCTTTGCCGTCTTAAAATAATGCATTATATATAGTATAGGCTACATGTATTTTAAAAACAACGCGTTGAAGCCTCGGGTAGAATCTATAGTACTTTAAGCATAATGTAAACGTGACCCGTAATTTGTTTTCAGTGATTATTTGGCGGTAACGGTGAACAACGAAGACTTGGTATGTAAAGGAACATCACTCGTTCATTTTGTTCATTAGGGTCGGGCTTTGATTATTATGAATCAAGGGTTCCAAAATATAGAACTGACTAATCAAACTAAATTTGTTATAGGACGAGCTTATGAGGTTACGTAGAGAAAATCGCAAAGCTCTTCAGATGATTAAAGGCTGCATGAAGAAAATTCAGCAACAAGACAAAGAAATGAAGAAAATCAAACTGGTAAGTAACATTTTTTTATTGTTAATGCTCAGGCATTTGGCCACCGTCTCAATCAAGCACCTTAGTGAAGATGTGGCCTTAGCCTCAATAATCTAATTGGTTTTGTAGCAAGTTAAAAACTACCTATGCTATGCCTCGAAACTATGCTATGTCTAAAACAAATATCGGCCTATGAAAAAAAAACAAAAATCTACCTATGCTATGCCTCAAACAAAATTCACGAAAAATCTCAACTCAAAAGGCTAGCGAAACTATTTCTGTTTATTAAAGACACCTTGTTTTCTTTCAGGATAAAGAATTAACATACGCGCAAGTCAGCGATTCGCAGTTGGAAAAGTATCAAGAAATTCTAAAATGCAAGGACGAGCATATCAAAGATTTGGAAGGAAAAGTGCGTGACCTTCAGAAAAATGTTGATCAAGATGATGAAGAATCTGGGTAAATTAATTCTATATGAAACGACATTCTAATATTTTCATGGTACGTTTTTTATATCAAATTGGTTGTTATTTAATTAATTTTTAAATTTTGTTGCAGAAATCTTCAGCAGCTTCTGACTCGCCGTTTACAAGGACTTGCTTATTTTCTGGATAAACTGCTTTCACACAAGTAAGTTTGGCCCTATAAAATATAAATGATCAGGTTACAATGAAGAGTGAATTATTTATAATAGTGATATTTATTATATTGTGTTATCATTTCAGATGCGTGCTGGGCGAAGACAAGAAAAGGTTGGCAGAGAGCATTTTAGAACAAAGCTTAGCCCTCCCCGTCGGCTTAGAACTGGATGAGTCGATGGCACCAGAGGAGTTTACGATGGATGAGAGTAACCTTGAAATGTCACAGTCTCTCAGGATAGAGGACCTTACTTTGATGTTCGGACATCACATGAACTGCATAGACGAGCAAAAACACTCTATGCGGAAGCCTATGAAGTTCCCCATAGCGGACGTAATCTCCGAGTCTGAATGCTGGTCGGAGCCAGATAGAAACGTGTCCCTCGCCCGGGTCGGCTTGTGCGACACCGGAGTCAGCTTACGCGACTCTATCTCAGACAATAACAAGTGCAACAGAGCTCGCCGCGCCAAGCTCTCCTACGGTTCCCGCTCAGAAGACAACAAAACAACATCAGGTGCCATGATCGTCAGTGAACTCAACACTCGCTGCGAGAGCCTAGAACGAGAGAAACTCGACCTCAATGCAAAATTAGAATTAACTCTCAATGAAATCGAAAAACTCTCCGCTGAAAACAGTGATCTGAAAGAAAGTCTAAACACTGAACGAGCCAACGCCATAGAGGCGGACAAACACGTAGAAGCTTTGAGGAGTACGATTTTGAACCTGGAATCGCGGGTAAAGGATGTGGACCAAAAGCTGGTGGATTCAATGAAAATGATAGAAGTGATGAAGTCTGAGAGACATGAATTGGAAGTTACATTCTTAGAAAAAGAACGGTCACTGAGGCGCGCGGCTGACGAAGCTACATTACAAGCATCGCAAGTAGCTCTGGAAAGAGCTCGCGCTCAGCACGATAGGCTCCGCGTGGAGAAAGAGCTTGAAGAGACTCGAGAGAAACTCTCCTCCGTTCTGGAGTTTAATACTCAGCTTGAAATGGAAGTGACACGAAGAGTCGGCCAGGATGTCGATGATAAAATGTTAGCCGTGCACGAAGATCTGCCTTTCGAGGAAGATCGTCCGACCTCTCCCGATCAGGGCATCGACAGCGATAGACTCTCAAGCTTAGAACAAAACGACGCTGTTGCTTTATCACCTCGTAAGTCACCGATAATATCTATTCCGCCTGTTCGCCTTCTACTGGGTATTATGCCTGTTCTAAATAAACAAATTTTTTTTTTCAGGCTCATTGTATGAAGAAAACATCACGCTTAAGCAGAAGTTATCGAGAACTAAAGCGACGCTGGCTGAAACCCTGACTCAGCTAAACGCTGCGAACTTGCGTAAAAGAAGTGTCCAGCGCGCCATCTGTCGAGAAATACACAAGACGCAAGGTGTATTGCGCAAAGCACGCGATCAGTTTGAACACCAGAATTAGCTGTAAGTTTTTTGACTTGCTTTTACCGCCTAAATAACGATCGCTGTAAGATAATACTTGGGCTGATATTTATTAATTTCAAATTGAGTATAAGCCTTGTCTATTATATCTTTATCGCTACTCAATGACTCAATTTAATTGTGATTGATTTATATAAAGGCTGTCAAAAATAAAATCTAAGATAAAGTAAGCCTCATCTTAGGTTTTATTTTATTTAGGTTGCTATTAAGGAATAGATCAGACTCAATAAAGATATTAGATTTATCCAAAACTTCAACAGAAGCACTTTTTGATAACACTCCGGTGGGTATTTTTACATGATTATTGCTAATACTCTGTGATTAAATCGAACTTTTAAATAATTTTACTTTTAATTATGTAGGTAACTACTATTTTATATGTAGGTAGGATAGGTACAGTCATAAATTGGCTCGCTAACCTATGTACTTGTTTCGTGTATCATTAATTGACATGTTATTATGATGTTTAATGCGTTCAGAGATTTCTTTTGTACTTGCTTGTTTTTTGTGACTTGTCTGTAATGTAAGCCGCGTCTCCATTTTATCTGCCTCGAGGGTAGCAAGCCGCGACATTTGGTAACTACAAGGCGTACGTTGCTTACGGTCGCGGCATATTTTACCCCAGACATAAACCTTATTTCTATTTGCGTATCCTCATAATGGAGTCCCGGTTCAAGACATCACAAAGTAGGGATACAATGTAAGTTTTGTTAATTTTTTACAATATTTTTGTACGAATTATAACGTTGTGTTTATATAAAATAGGTAGGTATTTAGTTCTTACGTATTTTATAAAATAAATCACAAATTGAATTAACTGTGTCTTCTTAATTATGATCTTTACGTATTTCTAGCGTCAACTAGTAGTTAGACTTCATGTGCAACTTAATGACCAGAGGCTTTATAGATTAGAGGATCATGTACAACCTACCACTGCTGAACGTGTCTCCTCCAAACAAGGGGCGTTATGGAACTATAATACTTCCTTGCGTTTGGCAAGCGGATTGGAGACCGCAGTGTTAAAAATACCCAGATAAGGAAAGTTCATTTAGTCGCCTTTTACGACCCCCCTTGCTAAGTTGGAAGGGCTGATTTTTACGCCGCTTCCGCCACGCCATGTATCTTAACTCATAATCATTTTCACATTTTCCCTTTATCTTTACCCAATGATCACCTTGTGATAATGTGTACCTCCTACCCAGTGCTGGATTTAGAAGTTTTTTGTCTTAGAAATTTTGACTGGGTGGTCCGATTTTCATGTTTTTTTTTTAATTTAATTGTGGTCCTATTTTAATTAGGTCCAGTTCCGACAGTGGGGTTAATGAAAAAACTTAAAAAACTATGCTTAATTGAATTCGGTATCAACGTCAAAATATCCAAAAGTTGCTAGTACATACTTGGTTTTAATAAAAAAACTCAAGTCTATAATCTCTGGGAGCCGTGATATAAATTAAACTTCTATGTCAACGCGATCAAACGTTATAGCCGTTTATGTCCGAATATTTTGAAGTTAACGAGCGAATCATGTAGAAGCTAGGACTAAAATTTGTTAATTTGTAGCTTATACACTAAAAATATGTTTTATTCAAGCCATAGACCAATCACTATAGATAGGGGTACCTATAACTACTTCCCGTTGAGTTAGAATCTTGATATTTGGCAAGAAACAAGGTCTTACAATTATACGAAACCCTTGGTGCTCAAGTCCGACTCGCACTTGAAATTTTATTGCACTATGTGGTTTGATTTGGTTTGTCGCCAGGACGTAGAGGTTTTTTAGTTATTGAAATTTAGATTTTACAAATGTAATGAAATGTCAGTCATAATTTAATGATGTGATTTGTTTGATCTTGCGTCTATTATGCTCTGATGCAATGCAAGCGTGCCAAATATTGTTGATATGCAGCGCCGGTGAAATGGGGGCTATTGAATTGCATACTGTTTCAAATTTAGGATGAACGTAAGTTCAATAATGAAAATTTGTGCTGTGGTGGGCAAAGTTACTTTAAGCCAGGGTCAAGTTCTAAGTAGTACCGGCAGGCGGAAAGATACATTTTTGTTCTTATTAGGTACATTTTATTTGTAGTAAGAAAGAACTGAAACCACAAAGAATTTGAGGCAAAAGGCGGAAGTAAATGTTATCGTGTATTTACGTGTTTTTTAATGTAAAATTTTTGTGTGCCTACGTATTTGGATGTTGACAAAAAGCTTGTAAAATCAACACAATAACGAGCGGAGCTAGCTGAACTCGTATCTAAGACCAAGATAAGCAAAATTGCACACATGTTTCAGACTTTTACAGCTGCTGGCAAAAATAAAGATAGAAACATAACGGCAAGCCGCGATTTTTTTTTTGGTTAAGATTTTACTGAACGTCTATCCATAAACGACTTGTAGGCACACTTTTATAGCAATAATGTATATGAAACAAACAAAAGAACGGCGAGCAGCGGGGCGATCGGTAATAAAATATAAGAACTAAGACAATGGTGAGCAAAGTGAACTGCACAGATCTGAATCTAATTGAGACTTATTCTTTTCTCAAGACAAGAACGGTAGCAGCTCTAGAAATAAAGTAAAAAGAAAAGTTTTGTAAGCTTTATTGTAAAGGTTTTTAAAAATAACTACTTACTTACTTGAAGACTCACGCCCACGGCGGAGCCCTGAATGCTATAAATTTCAATAACAACTGATAATAACGAGCATTCTTTTCATTGATCGGTCTAAGATGGTCCTAGTTGTTTGCTAACCGCCATCCTAGCTCCCAATCCGACAAGACCACTCGACAGTTGTCAATATTGAACGTCGTATCCGTTTCCTAAAGATTGTCTGTTACATTCAGAACCTCTTCCGAACCGTTGATTTGGACGAACAGAACCATAAACACCCAAATATTGCAAAGGCTTACTGCAAAGAGGTTAATCAGCCTTAGAATTGTCTATCATACAACCCCTGTAGGCTACCTAAAATACAGGCCTCGTCTACACGGCCAATGCCTGACAATGCGTCAGTCCACGGACGCCATAGGGTAACTAATACAGCTTTTGGCCACCACGCCAGCAGACGTATCAGAACCGACACAGTTGGCCGACCTTACGATACTTAGATTACATCCGGTTGATCCAAAATAATTTCCCCTTGCCCTTCGACAGGCGCAAGGTGTCGATTTTAGACGGTGGTTTCTCTTCCATCTCTGAGTCTCACATATGAGTAATCTGGATTCGCTTGAAGCAGCTCCACTTCTTCCACCACAGGCTGATAGGTACTTATTAGAACGGTCAAAACGGCGCATGAGGACTTGCCCCGAATTGGTTAGCCATGTTGGAATACTGTGACCATTCATTGATCTTTGCGGATGTGTGAACAGGCGCTCATGTGTCGTGCAGTTAGTAGCTGTGCATAAGAGCGATCTAATCTAGTGGAGAGCCACATTAAGTACATGCTCCCAATTTTCTATAGGCATGTTGAGCGAACGCAGAGAGAGCTGTACTGTTTTCCATAGCGTGGAATTCAATTTCTCGACTTGGCCGTTGCCTTGAGGATTGTAGGCCGTACTTCTGCTAGTCGCAATGCCACGTGAATGTAGAAACTAATATCATATCTGTATGGTGCCAGTTCCAGCCGCCATCTCTGGATCTTCTCATTTTTAATTTTACTTGTATGTTTTGCAACAAACATGAAGGAAACCGATCGTTGGTCCGTGATGAGTTTGAACGGTCTACCGATAAGAAAATGGCGCCATTTCTTCAGAGCTTCAACGATGGCATAGGCTTCTTTCTCTACCGCTGAGTGATTTCGCTCGCTCTGATTGAGGGTCCTTGAGTAAAAGGCGATGGGCCTCGAATTCTGTGATAATGTAGCGGCGATGGAATGCTCGGAAGCGTCAGTCTCGACACTAAAAGGTAACTTGTCGTCTATGGCGTGACTTTGCTATAACAGATTTCAGGTCCTCGAAACATTTTACTGCGTCTGAGCTTAAGGGGAAATTTTGGTATGCACCATAGGATAGATTCTCTATGAAAAACTAGGAATCCACTTCAAATAGTGTGCGAACATACCGAGAGTCCTTCGAAGAGAAGCTACATCATTGGGTGGGGGCATATTTAGAAGCGGTTTCAGTCGCTCACTAACTGGCTTAATAACATGATTTTCAAATGTATAGCCAAGAATGTTTATAGTCGACTGTGTGAACTTGCTCTTTTCTTTGTTTAGGGTAAGGTTGTACTTCTCCACAGCTTTGACAAATAGTCTAAGATTTTTATCGTGCTCTTCCTGTGTCTTTCCACATACAGTAATATCATTAATATAGGCAAAAGTACCGTTTGGTTTTCGGTTCTGATGAGCCAGTCGACAGTTCTTTGGAAACTAGACACACCGTTGGTAACACCAACACACATTCTACGAAAATGATACAGGTTACCACACGTCTCGAAAGCTGTGAAGGTTTTTTTTCGTCAGGCAAGATGGGCACGTGGTGGTATGCGCTGTGTAAATCTATAGCGCTAATAATCGCGTATTTAGCTACCTTTGTTATCATCTCTTCAATGTTGGGTAACGGGTAGGCAAAGGCATCCAGTTGTGTATATTTGTTGATGGTTTGCGAGTAATCTGTTACCATCCGCCTCTTAGCCTTCAGATACGCTCGCCAAGGTGACAGACTTTCTTCTATGATTCCTTCCTTTTTTTTTTTTTTTTTTTTGTGTGTTTCCTTCATTTCGCAGCGATAGGTTTGCAGTCCGCCGTGACATTAGAAAATAGGGGTACAGCAGGGACAGAGGCTGCAGCTACGCTGCAAACCTTTAACTTATCTTTCGGTCCACCAAATTTGAATTCTAGAGTCGAGTGTGATTCTAAGACGTCATGGCCAATTATAACGTCGGCACATAAGTTATTCACAATCAGGAGATTGACGTTGTTAAAGACATTGTCTCCGATCCTAACATTCTGGAGGGTCGAGCCGTTAACCTATGACTTGTGAGATAAGGAAGCCATAGAAATAGTTTGGTCGCAACGCCTCTTCTTCAGTTGACAGAGATTGGCAAAGTCCTCATTGACGAAGCTCAGGGAGCTCCCGATGTCAATCAAGGCTTCTGCTCGAACTCCCTTAATAATAACTGTCACCATTGCCTTGCGCAGTGAAGTCGGTGCCGCCGCAGATATTATACTGCAGTGGCCGCAGTCATCTGTTGCCGTTGTTGAAGCAGCTGTCGGTGTCCTGCTACGACAGACTTCTCCATAGTGGCCTTTTCTACCTCTATTACACTTTATGCATGTAGCATCTCGAGCTGGAATGTCCTTGCTAGGGTGTATAGCTGATGCTCCACAAATAAGCATTTTCGTTTGGGGACAGCAGCGGCAGTAGAAGTAAGCACAACACTGCCAGATCCGTGCCTGCACTCCGGAGAACGAAACAGCTATCGCCTCGGCCAACCGCCGCGAGTAGAAATGGCCTCGTTAACAAACTTAGCGTATAGTTTGTTTTTGTTGAACATTGCAATACAATTGAAGATAATAAAAACAGACTCACCCTGGGGCATCTGCACTCCCTGTACTTACCACGGGGCGCACAAATAATTAATAAAGAACGGCAGGCTCCGATAAAGTCATAAAATCGCTCGTCCAACCTGACATCATTCTTCTAGGTATGATCAATGCACAGACCAGCAAACGCATGTCTGCACCGTCGCGTCGCTCTAGTCACCGCAGCCCGGTTACTCCACCAATTCCCTACACCTAGCTTCAGCCAGCTGCAAACAGACAAATCATCAATATACAACAAACATAAGAACTCCGGCCAATTGTGTCATTTCTCGAGAACAACGTACTCTAGGCACGAACATACCAACAGATCAACCAATGGTAGTTACCGACCACAAATGAGATCCGCGGTGGCACCACCAGATATATCAGGGGACCCAAAACAAGGAACTGCTTGACCACAAGCCAACAACAAATTTACTAAACATGACACAACTAGGTCAGACGACAACAAACTTACAATATGCCACAAAACAACATCTAGCCAGACATCCACCGTGAATGTCTGGAGTCTTGGGTGTAGGGACCCAAGACGCCCACAACAGCATTGCCAAGCAACGCCGTATGCTTGTAGAACTAATATTGAGACACCGTCCTCAATACGCACACACACATCCAAGCAGACGGACACCGTTCACGTCTGAAGGATAATCTTGTGTGTAGCAACCCAAGATGCTCACAACTGTTCTGCCAAGCAACACCGTATGCTTGTAGAACTAATATTGAGACACCGTACTCAATACGCACACACACATCCAAGCAGACAGCCACCGTGCATGCTGAAGGATAATCTTGGGTGTAGCAACCCAAGATGCTCACAACTGTTCTGCCAAGCAACACCGTATGCTTGTAGAACTAATATTGAGACACCGTACTCAATATGCTCACACGCGTCTAAGCAGACGGCTACCAATCACATCTCAAGGATCTATTCTGAGTGTAAGAACCCAAGATGTTCACACCAGTTCTGCTAATCACCATCATGTCCAAGATGCCACAAAAAGACCTCAACTTCCAGCAAAAACAGCATAGCAGAAACAAAGATCAAAACCAAACAAGTAAATACAAGAGTGTTACAAAATAACACACAACAGAACAACATAATGCGAGACAATATTAAGCAGTAGGGCAGTAGGTATAACAAAATAATCAACACAAACAAATTTTATTGTTTCACTTTCTTTTTCAAATGAACAACCACTAACTTTGGAACTGAAACCATTCAGAAGTAGGTAGGTGTGCGCTTAGCGTTGTGATGAGGACCCTTAATTCCCAGTCGTTCCAGGCAAAGTTAATCCTCTGGCTGGTATCATCACCCGTAGTTTTGGCTCCAACCAATGTCAATCATAAAATCTTTATTTGCCTCTATGATCCATGTGACCTGCAAGCATGTACTGTCTGGCATCCTCCACTTCTACTGAAGCCTGAAACCAATAAATCACAACAGAAAAATGCATCCGACAGGCATGTTGTGCAATTGACACGACACAGGCTTTATCAACAACACTATAGGACACAATTATCTTTAGCTGCTATGCTTTATCCTTGGGAAAAGCCACTTGTTCAGCTTTGGCTAGCTAGGTACGAACTGTAGGAGATATTTGAGTCATTTCTTTCTCAAGATTAATTAACATCAAGCAAACGTTGGTTCATATCCCAATAAAACTCATGAAAATTGAACTGCTTACATAGTAATAACTATGCTACCTAGTCTAGGTACCTACGTACAAATCAATCCAGGTGCATTATAAAAACCGGTAATTTTAGTGTAAAACAGCCATACCCTTATCAGCCATCACATCATTACAAACCAATTGTATTACTGTACATCCATAAAGCTTCGTAGTTAAATTCTCGTAAGAATTCAGGTTTGGTCGCCAGCTCAGATTTGTCACAGCATAAAATGTAGACCTGTTGAGTGTCACCATTTTGATGTGAATCCATCGAACTTTTCCATTCTTGGTAAAACATCTGTGAGCGTAAAACATGGGTTTATCCCACTTCTGATGAAGACTCACGCCCACGGCGGAGCCCTGAATGCTATAAATTTCAATAACAACTGATAACGAGCATTCTTTTCATTGATCGGTCTAAGATGGTCCTAGTTGTTTGCTAACCGCCATCCTAGCTCCCAATCCGACAAGACCACTCGACAGTTGTCAATATTGAACGTCGTATCCGTTTCCTAAAGATTGTCTGTTACATCAGGGCCGGATTTAGAGGTCCAGAGGCCTCGGGGCAACAAAGGAGCGGCCCCCTCGCCCCAAATTATTTTCCAAATAAAATGAACATTTTTTTTCTGCAGAGTTTTTCAATAAATAATTTAGTAGGTCTCTCCGTAAAATTTGAAATGATTTAGATTTGTTGCACCATGTTCGCAAGTTCTTAGCTTCTCAGACGCACGAGAATGTATCAAATTCTGGGATTCCCTGCTACAAGCACGCCACTCAGAGGACACTTATCAACTCTGCGACGGGTCTTACACTCGTACGGAGTACAGACATAAAACGCGGGAAACAGGTACTGTCGTTGCAGTTGTATCTCGTATCGACACGCAAATACGAAAAATAGGCTGAATAGGCTTGTAAAATCCGCAGAATATACTATAAATTCCCCATCCGAACTGGCAATTTTTATTCTATTGCGGATTCACATGGACAGGCAGAGGGCAAAAAAAACTCACTCGCTCGCTGGTTGAAGAAAATTATGATTTTGGAAACATATATTAATAAAAGAATAGACAACTACATGAAGACGAAATAACGCACGCAAACTTCAATGGACACATTCTTTCCTCGATCATGACTCACGACTCGATTGTTAATATTAGCGTTAGACTCCTTGTCACGATGGGGTGGGGTTTGTATGACAATCAAATCGATATTCTTCAATAATTAATTATACAAATACAAATGAATTATTACTGATCGACTATGATTTTTTTGCAATTTCTTGCATGTAGTAAAGTTCGTGAATAATTGATGGCATTTAATTGTGTCACAATAATAATTATTTGCCTGTCAAACTACAAACCTTGCTGCATAACGAAATATGAAAAAACTACCAATTAGTCAATAATAATTGATTTGTTTAAGAATTGAAGAGCACCAATTGTTCACATACTGCAATTCATTTATATGTTGTATTTTTGGCCCCTTAAGGGTAGCTACCGTTTCTTTTGTAGTTAGAAGGTTTTGTTCTTAGGAACCTTCTGTTTTATTTTGAAGAAAAAATTTTTGCCATTTTTATTTTTTGTTTTTTGAAAAAAATATGGTTCGGCCAAAAAAATACATTTGTTAAAAAAAACAAGTTGGTCTTAATCGACTCTATTTCCAACCAGGAAAACTTTTCTCAAAGTAACACACCAAATCGAATCGTAAGTTTAGGCAATAACTAAAAAAAAAAAAAAGACGTGTGGCACTCGGGGACTGCCGCGGTAAAGCTATTGCAATGCCATCTAGAGGCGAGTTGCTGAACTAAAGAGACAAACGTCAAGGTTTTTTCGTTACGGAATTTCTGGATTCGGTCCCCGCGCTCAAGGCCCGCGATAGAAGCTATGCAATAGCTTAACAATTGCCATACATTTTCTATGAAAAATCGAGTAAGTGAAAACAACAACTGTCACTCATTCAATGGTTCTTAATTTAAACTCAATTGAAATTAAATTTTTACTTATTTTTTATTAAGCTATTGCATAGCTTCTATCGCGGGCCTTGAGCGCGGGGACCGAATCCAGAAATTCCGTAACGCAAAAACCTTGAGCTCCCCCACTCCGCCGGGCAAGGAGGTGTGGCTTGAAGGCCGTGCATCGTCTAACGTCGTTTCAGTTCGGCAGTCTTCGACACGGCGTTGTGTGCGTGCGATTAGACGTATTGTACGACTCTACGAAACTCGCACGAATCGAGACGAGCTGCTCCGAAATCGGACGAATACATAAGCAGCTGTTTATGAGAAAGTATATAGGTGTATAGGGTCACCACGCTCAAAAAGTGTAACTTGAATTAATATCAAAGAATAAGCAATACTGCATGAATAAAATAAATAAATAAAATTATAATTGCATAAGTTGATACAAAATGCTATGCAATAGCTTTACCGCGGCAGTCCCCGAGTGCCACACGTCTTTTTTTTTATAAAAAATCAAGTAGGCTAATTTTGAAGGCCCCTGCCATGTTCGCTCTAACGACGATGGTTTATTTTTATTTATTTTTTTATTTTTATTCATTTGGAAGACAAACAGTACATAGATAAATAAAGAGATACAATAAGAATTTCCTTAGACCAGTGAAGTCTCCACTATAAACAAATTAACACATAAAAAACTAGTGAACAGACATAGCAAACAAACATTTATACGTAAAAATGTGTCCAAACCAAAATAAGACACATACCTACCTAACTACCTTTTTGACAAACGTTATTTTTAATTAAGTGTAAATAAAAATTTGTTGTTTGGTACGTAAATAACTTGATTTTTAATAAAAATAAAGAAAAAGAAAAACAGAAAGTTCCTAAGAACAAAAACTTCTAAGTACAAAACAAACGGTAGCTATCCTTAAGGGGCCAAAACTTCCCCCACCCTGTATATAAAAAATTGACGAGATACGGAATCGAATACCCAACCTCCGAGGTTGCGGGCAAGTACCACCCCACTCAGCCATTGAGCCATTGGGGTACTCCCACAAGATGGGTAGTAAATTGAAAAGGCTCATCAGGGCCATTTGAGATTTTGATTTGATATTTCACTGATTGCCTGATATTTAAGATTAATTATAATCAAATATTCATGTATGTAATGTACAAAGTAATGTAGCAAAAAAAAAAATATCAAAGGAAAAGATGTTTACTAGTGTTTACTAGTTGGAATTTAAAAGTTTTTTTTTCCGAAGTCTCTATTGTGGGGGCCCCCTGCTTGTGGAGGCCTCGGGCTTTCGCCCCGGTTGCCCTCCCCTAAATCCGGCCCTGTGTTACATTCAGAACCTCTTCCGAACCGTTGATTTGGACGAACAGAACCATAAACACCCAAATATTGCAAAGGCTTACTGCAAAGAGGTTAATCAGCCTTAGAATTGTCTATCATACAACCCCTGTAGGCTACCTAAAATACAGGCCTCGTCTACATACTTATTAAAATCTGTCTTTGGTGCAGACGTACCTACCACAGATCTCAGAAACTAGGGGTGCAGAGCTGCCACATTCCAGGTAGGTATGCATCCAAAAATTTACAATGGTGCGTCAAATGAAACACAAATTATCGACTTGCGCTGGATGATGGTTCTTTGTGAAGATGTTTGTTGAAAGATATTTGGTCCTTTTTAAATAGCATTGAGTGAGTGTCTGCAATAATTTTACAACATAAAATGTTTTTAATTTTTTATTATTTTCACCGCAAGAGCGGAGATTTTTGGGGTAAATTTTGCCGCCCTAAGCTTCAGCTTTTTCAGCTTCTATGGTAAATCCGGCCTGCTCCTACCAGCTTGACGCCGCTAATAAGTGCGAAATAGCGTCATCGCACATGACCTGCAGCTAGACACAGTCAAGGAGTTTGTGATCAACAAGTTGGCGGCGCGCAGAATGTACGATCGTGCGGACAACTCTCGCCACGTACATCTCAACGGACTCGCTCCTCTGCACAGAAGACCGCCGGATGCAAAAAAAAACCGTGGCAGCCCCTTCTCCGGGAGCTCCTAGAGCTTCCCGAAGACATCTCCCAAGAACGCTAGAACAGCCAACAGGCTAATGAACAACTCCTGAGAAGCCAGCAAAGCTCTCTGAGCGACAACACATGACTCGATCGAGGAAAGGTTTTCTCGACGTATCATCCGGAAAAAAGGACTTTATTTCGTTTCCTGCCTGCATTTGACAACATAGAGTCGAATGTTGAAGACCACTGACCAAGGAGTCTCTATCAACTTCGTTGTCTCTTATTTAAAAAGGCGGGAAAAGACGGGCTCGAATAAAATTCAATTAGTGTGTGACGAAGAACGTATTACAGTTGGGAAGAAAAAGTAAAATAATGCAAAATACATACAAACATTACTTAAAAAATCCTAATATGGCTACATTAGGATATATAAGAGTAATAGCCGACACGCAAGACAAACATGACCGATCGGCGCCTTCCCACTTTCACTGGAAAATTCTTAAATGCCGGTACGTATATACGGCGCACCTAGGTCTAAGCTTCTTTGCAAAATAGTTATTATTATCATTACTTATTGTGAAATAACCTGCTCGAAAAATCTTACAGAATGATAATATTCTCCAATTCATCAATACTAGCTTGTCCGGACAAAAAAGAACTCCAACAAGTTCATATAATTTTTAACAAAGTGGGCGACGACTATGATAAACTTGTATCGTTGTTTTTGAAGTTCTCTCTTGTTCATGTAAGTATATTTTAATTAATTTAATATTTTCCAAGAGCCACCTAGCTACTAGTAGTGTTGTAGGTACCTATAGGTAGATAGGTAGGTACTTAGAGGCTGGATGCAGTAAGCTAAAGACAGAGCTAAATGACGCGTATAAGGGTAGGCCCACAGAAGTTGTGATACAAGCAATAATTATTATTGCTATTTATCTGGGTAGGCCTGTGTGGTCTAACATGAGTAAAGGACAATGTTTTTTGCATAGGTTTTCTGTTTAGATTTTATTTTTATTTTTGGTAAAGTTAATAACGTGAGGTTTTCAGGGGGGAGGGTCGGGCCAAATCTTACTCAATAATAATTTTTACATAGATCTATATTGTGCTGTGATTTTTATTGACCAAAACTGTCATAGGACGGAACTATCAAGACTCCTTCTGCCGAAGATTACCAAATGTGCTTCAATTACACACTGACTGCTAAGCTGGCTCCTTTGTGGAATACCTTGGGCCAGTGCTATTTAATAAACAAAAGGGATTTTCTAACCTGGAGAGGCCCTCAGGATGGAGTTAAATACAATATCTGGAGCACCGGTAGTTATATCATACCTAATTACTCATCATCATCATCATCATCATCATCAACCTACATTAGTCTACTGCTGGACATAGGCCTCCCCTAATGAGCGCCATAGCGCCCTGTCTTCAGATTGACGCATCCAGCAGCAGACAGACGCAGCGGTTATCGGTTCCTCGCGAGATATGGCCGGCCCAATGCCACTTCAGTTTGCTAATTCTTTGAGCTATGTCGTTACCTAATTAATTAATTACCTACTCATTATTCTTTAGTCATAGCTTCTAATTGTCACTTCATTATAACTTACTCATACTAACATTGTAGGTAGGTACCTACCTATATCGTATCCATTTTGAATGGAGCATAAACGTGTACAAA
Source organism: Eupithecia tripunctaria (assembly GCA_955876795.1). Lineage (NCBI taxonomy): Eukaryota > Metazoa > Arthropoda > Insecta > Lepidoptera > Geometridae > Eupithecia > Eupithecia tripunctaria. The sequence goes on along the minus strand of OY041603.1, from coordinate 7,483,544 downwards.
ACACCCATACTTAACCTAAAATTCACTTTGTTGGCGCGTCCTTTTATACGTAATTTACATTACTTGTCGATTTTAGATCCTCCCTTCAATAAAAATTGCTTACAATTTTAACTGAACCTCGACGCCAAGCAAGTGAGATTTTGTTATTTGTGTCGTACTTTGTTTACTAACATGCTTCATTCAAAATGGATAAACCATAAATGCTTTTATTTACAGATCAAGAGACTGTCGTAGAATTGAAACCGATAAAGATTAATTTCATTACACCTGATGAAAAATTCTATCCCGGGGAATGGATCAGGGTGCTGCCTAGGTAATATTTTTTACTCAATCTTAACTTATGTAGGTAGGTGGGTAGGTACTTATTGCATTTTTGTTGCCGATAGGCACCTACCTTTGTTTGGCTAGGTAATCGATCGATACGATACCTACTAGGTAGCATAACCAAATTTGGGGGCTCTTAGTCTCTGACTGTTGTACAAAGGTCAATTGTGATGGATATGCTAACATTACATTAACTCACTTATCCAACTGTTTCAGTTTGAACAAAGCTATAGTCGAAGATTTCTATGAATCCTTACCGGAGTCTGCTAACTTCAAGTGTTACAAGGACTTGCGTCGTCATTGGAAAAATATAGTGAGTGTCGTCTACCGGTCTATAATTTCCTAAAATTTACTCAAAATATACCGATGCTTATTTTACCATTTCCATGCAGCATGGCTACCGATTACCTGAAGAAGAAGGTGCTTACATCACCGTCAGATTCTGGCGGGGAGAGCCATTGACATACCCTAAAATATGCTTGGCTAGAAACTTTCCTATTGTGACACCGGTACCCAAACATTTGGAGGTCAGACAGAAGTTTTTCAGTTCATTTTTAAAATTTAGTTTTTAACCCCTTGACCAATAATTTACTTATTCCGAAACTTACAGAAAACAATTCTAAAGAACTTTATAAGTTCCATGAAATCTCGAATGCCACATTTCCTCGGAAAGCCGCTGATTATCGAATGCAATGATGAAGACATGTTAAGAGTGAGAACTGCTATATTATTTACCTACTTACACTTTTGATGGTAGGGAATAAGCCAACGACTGGGTTAAAAATTAAGGCTTAAAGTTTATTTTGTTACAGACTCAGAATGAGAGAAAGCTGCCTGAAACTCAAGCCATAAGCTTATGCACGCCGACACAACATTGAATGCTATTAAATAATTTGTAATATAAATAGGAATTATAAGTTATAATAAGTACTTACCGATTTAATAGATACAATTTTCATAATTTGTGCTATAACTTAACTTTATATAATGAATGATCAATCTCTGGTCTCTGTAGGAGTGTGACAGAGTTCTAGGAATTCGAAAAAAGTATAAAGTAAGTATATTGTCATTAACATAATTGTTGTTAAATTAAATCATTACCATTTATAATAGTTCTATTAGGAAGGAATAACATCCATCGTCAACGTCAAACATAGGAATAACAAAATATTTTTCCGTTATTTTTCAAAAAGAGGGACACTAAAACCCTACTTAATTTTTAAAAGTAGACCACTTCAGTCGATTTTTTACAACTCCGAGCCGAGGGTGCCCTATTCGTGGTTTAGTGTTTATGACATCTCCGTACCGAGGGTAGGACACGGGTTCTATTCCCGTTGAAGTCGTTTTTTTGGGATATTTTTGATTTTCTTTCACAAATCGAGTTAGAATTCTAACTTGTATAGGTCTAGTAGCATCGATTTAAATCTATGTCTAGTAGGTACTAGTTCGTCAAGTAACCAGATGTTGGTGAAGATTCCAGTAAAGTGTGTCGCGGAGATGAGAGAGATGGTTGGCCGGCTGTTTGTTGGAAGAATCTAGCTACCGATGGTGACAAGTTCCGATTGGTCGGTTGAATCATCAATGTTTGTCTCATTTCCTACAACAGAAAATATATATGTTATTAGATTTAGGTAAGAGGAAGGTCCGACAGTTATTGCCAAATTTCTATAAAAAAAATAGTAGAAAGTGTACCTTAGGGCTCATATGCACGGACTGTACCTAGGTACCTACGTCTCAAATACAGTGACGGCAATTTGCCCGTCAACTGCAATTGAGCCCTGCAGTTGGGAACATGCCGTCCGTGTATCTGAGACATGCAGTCCGTGTAGGTATAAGAGCGCAAATAGGTACACAGATTATTCACTTTCCACTGCTGGACGCAGTTCTCCCACTGATATGCGCTTATGGGCTTATGTAGTGTTTAAGTATATATCAATGGGGGTAATTACCGATCTTGTAGGTCTTGCTGTTCTTGGAGGTGATCGTTCAAAATTTGATCTAGTAATTGGAGAGTGTGTTCGAACAGTGGTTAAACTCAGCAAATGTGTCAGTTTGTATCCTCTGGCTAGTTGTTCCAATGTTTTCCCTTGAAAATTAATAAAATTAGCTAGCAATAGCAAGACGGAAAGAAAATAACTTGTTTTAAACAACTTCAAAAAAGGTACCTTATGTGACTACCTACCTGTAAGAGTGGTCGGTATGTGAGCATTACAACGCCCCGTTTCCAAAATTTTTGTCAATGCGGCAGTGATATTAAATATTATTGCCACAGCCGCTCCATCTGCTAGTTGTGAAGAGTCACAGCAAGATAACAAGAACGCCCATCGATCGCTGTCCCAATGCTCTCCAGAAAATACTGCTAACTGCAACGTTGATGCCCCTGCAAGGTAATAAATTCATCTTAATAATAGATAAGACGTTATGCAACTAATAAGTAGGTAGGTATGCGTATAGTGATGCGGAATAAACTTACCAGATTCGCTTACTAAATGTGGATCCGCTCCGTGTTGGATGAAAGTTTCTACGATATGACAACATCCATATCTTGCTGCTAGCCTTATAGGCCATCCTCCGTCTGAATTAGGATCCCAACCGGAATTTAAAACTTCGACCAATTCTTTCACTCTCTTGAACATGATAAAATTTTTGATGTAAGTGCTATTTATTTCCATTTTAGTTAAAACTTATCGTACCTAGCTTAGTTTCTAATCTTATGAATGGTAGGTAAATCCAATAGAGGTTGATGACAACAACTTTGGTAACTTGCTCGCTATGGATTAGTTCTTGTAAATCACAGATTTATTAAGGACATTGCTCTGTATGAACGATCATAAACTTTGACCTACCCTTCAAAGCCTACCCTCAATAAGCGGTTGTACAACAAAAACCTTTGGCTAGGTATATACCAACCTGCCTGTATTTGCGAGCGAGAAATCGGTGGTGAGCTGGCAACCCTATTCGTTGATTGATAAATAGACGCAGCGCGGGGATGATTATAATGTGCCTACAACGATGCTACAACACATGCCAGCATTTGCATTCCGAGCATTTGCACATGCATAAGATCGAAAAAAAATGGCTGAACTGTAAAGACGTATATTTCTGATATGAAAATTGTCGAAAGACCAGGCAGTATGGCCCTAATGGCTTTAGCCTAATTTGTCCAGCGACAAATTCAATTCAATAAAAAAAAGCACATGCATGCATGTTGCATGACAGATGATCGAAGATTGCATAGCTACCTACCTGATAGGTAGTCACGGATTTTCTGTTATCGAAGTTTATGACACTCCTACACTGGCTGAGTCGTAGCGAAAAGCAAGCAGCGCCATAAAAAAGAAGTTGAAGTTGAACATTACCGTGAGGTAGGTAGTGGTTGTTTTGTTTATAAATTTCAGATTTATAAATAAATTCATACACTACACGGGCAAGGAACATAAATTCTAGGCGTACACGGGCGTGCTGTTTGTTTGTTTCTCAAACAACAATCAATATAATTTTGTGTAACTTCTCTTCGTGATAAATGCGGTGTGTGTGTACTGTGTGTCTTTGCACGTTTGCACCACAGATTTCAGAATATTGAAATCTGCGGTCTCCCTTGATTCTTTTACTTTTCGGAATAGAAAAACAAAACACCGAAACCTTCTAATTCAATTTTGGGTTCATTTATGAGATGGGATGGGAAAGTAAGTACCTACTTACATAATAAAGTACCCGTGTCTGCTTTTGTAAAATATGTTTATCCATCGCAATAAAAAGTTTATGCCTAGCCATAATTCAAACAATAGCCAAAGTATTATTTATTTTTTAAAAGCTTTTATATGTTAACTGTCGACGCTAGACAAACCTTCTAATGTGTCGTACACATATGAATAAAATAAGTTTTGAATACATAGTAAATATATACAATATATACAATAAAATGTTTTAGGCATAAAGAATGGAGAAAAATAGCAAAGCGTGAAAGGCGTCGCAGAATCCGAACGCAAATAGCCAAAGAAAAAGGTAGGCATGTGCTTTGTAAATTGTACTTACAAATATTTTTGTTAAATGTTACAATATGCTATTGTTTAAAGATATTTTTAGTTTTTTCTATTATTCCAGATAAGATATACAACAGTGTAGAATACCTCCAAGAACAAGAAATATTGCAAACTATTCAATTAGAAATGATAGAAAGTACAAATGATAAAGAAAATGAAAAATGGCTTCAAGCAGAACGCATAGCCATTAAACAATGGGAATTGCTACAAGAAAAGAAAAGGAAATTACTGCAAGAACACCTTCAAAAGGAAGTTAAGCAGAAATTGGTAAGTTACACCTAAAATCTTAATTTCAATATTGAAGTTGAACCCACTAAAAACATATCAATGAATGTTGCTGTGCTTCATTAATAATGAAAATTACATGTATAATTACAGGAATATGAAATGGAACAAAAGAAGAAAAAAGCTGAGGAAGATCAAATGAGAGCTTTGGAAGAACAAAATAGGCTCAGACAAGAAAAATTCATGACAAAGCTTGAAGAATTTCTGTCAGGAGATTCAACAGATCCACCAACAGAATTACTGATTTCTCATGAAACAAAACCTGAAATGGCAATGTGTCCATTCTTTAGTAAAACTGGATGCTGTAGGTTTGGAGATACATGCTCTAGAAACCACCAATACCCAGGAATCAGCAAGGTACTGTAAAAATAAGGAAAAATCATTTTAATCATAATAACAGGTTTCATTCGGGTACACAAACCATATGGTCTCTCTCTGTCTGAATGTTTTTCCCTCTTGAATATCTCAACAAGGACAAAAGCTATTAATTTTAAACAAAAATAAACATTGTAAAAAGAATGCTGCTGTTCATAGTTTTAATACAACTAAAGAAAAATCTAATGAAAATATTTTTATGTACAAATTGATGAGTTGTTTTGAGAGAAAGTTCAAGAGGGGTTTCAAATGAAAGGTCTTCATACATTTCAAACAAATTTCAAATTCTTTAAAGTAAGTATGAAACATTTTAAAATAATTTGGAAAAAATATATTGACCATAGTTATTTATTATATTGTCAAAAATTCGATACCTGGAAACCTTGATTTTAACCAACTTTGACAAAAGGAGGAAGTTCTATGTTCAGCTGCATTTATGTTTTTAAATGTATGTTTGCCGATATCCATCAATTGATGGACCGATTTTGATGGTTCACTATCGCTATTGTAAAACAGATTACATAATTTTCCTATTGCTGTGAGTTTTTTGCAAGATTTTTACTGTGAAACTTCTAAACCAGTCTAAGATTGATAAAGTCAAGGTTTTAAGTTTTATCAAACAATCATTTTTCCTATTACAGGTGTTACTAGCACCAAATTTTTTCATTCATTTTGGTATGGAGCATTCAAGACCCTCTGAATATGACACAGACATAATGTTAGAGTATGAAGAAATCGAAACATACAAACAGTTCAGAGAATTCTTCTTTGATGTGTTAGAAGAGTTTGAGAAGTTTGGTAAAATTGTGACATTCAAGGTAAGAATTAAAAACTACTCCATTTGGACTTCCCTAGATCAAAATACAGAACTCCAGATAAGCTCGGTGCAATGTATCCTTTGAAATATGTTGGCGTTCCCATGCCTAGGCAAATAAAGCCTTGACAGTACTTCAGATGAATGGAACTAGGTACTTTCTTGTGGAACTACGAGTATCTACTTTATTTCATACAAGGTTTGTCATCATTAATTGTTTGTTTTCTTTACAACCTATTTGACTTGTTCTTACTGAGCTACCAAAAGGAAACTAGCATCTAAACTAATATTATAAAAGGTAAAGTAATTCTGTCTTTTAATGGCTCCAGGAATGTTTATAAAATCTGGCAGGCTGGTAAACGGTATCCTGGAAATGGACAGGCTACATGAACAGCGCATGCTAAGCTGCGTGCAGAAGCTATTCTTATAATGCTCATAATTTCCCGTATATATTTGATGCTATTTCTTGACGTTTTGAATATGACATGGCTGATCATTGTGTCTCTTCACAGGTTTGCAATAACTTAGAGAAGCATCTCCGAGGCAATGTGTACATTGAATATGAGGAGTTGCGATGCGCTGTGGCTGCATACCGGGCTTTACATACTCGCTGGTACGGCGGCAGGCAGCTTTCATTGCAGTTCACCCTCATACCCAAATGGAAAGGAGCTATTTGTGGTTGGTACTTATTTATTAGATTTAATAATTTAATATTGCAACATCAAGATTTCTTCATCTATGTCTGAATGAGAACCCCCTCTTAAAACCTTTTTTATCTTATACCATCTCACTTCACACTAATATAATATTATAAATGCTCAGGTTTGCATGTTTAGTTTAGATGAATGTTTGCTATAATGACTGGATCAATTGGGCTTAAAATTTGCATAGATGTAGCTCTTACCGTGAAATCAAACAGGTTACCTACTGCAGTTACCTTAAGTCATTCCCAAGGTAAGTACAACATAAGATAACAAATTAAATTCTATAACTTTAGCCGATCTGTTCAGTAGTTGTTGCGTGAAGAGGTATCAAGGATCTTAACTTTCGCATTAACAATTTATCTCGTCGTATTATGGCTATCTCGTATTAACGACACGTGCCTCGCTTATGTATTTATATTATATTAGCTGCTCCCCGCGGCTTCGCAGGCGTTGATTTTCTCACCTTCTAAAACTTCCCTAGACCTCCACGAACATTTCAAGACCAAGATACGATAAATCCGTTCAGCCGTTCTCGAGTTTTAGCGAGACTAATGAACAGCTATTCATTTTTATGTATATAGATATCGTCATCGTCATCGTCATCAGCCTATATTAGTCCACTGCTGGACATAGGCCTCCCCTAATGAGCGCCATAGCGCCCTGTCTTCAGCTTGACGCATCCAGCATCTGCCTGCAGTCTTTCGCAGATCGTCATCCCACCTGGCCGGAGGGCGCCCTACACTACGTTTGCCGAGTCGCGGTCTCCACTCAAGAACTCGTTTACCCCATCGGTTGTCAGTTCTTCGCGAAATATGGCCGGCCCACTGCCACTTCAGCTTGCTGATTCTCTGAGCTATGTCGATAACTTGGGTTATCTGTCGGATGTATTCGTTACGAATCCTATCCTTCAGAGAGACTCCGAGCATAGCTCTTTCCATAGCTCGCTGAGCGACCTTGAACTGGTGGACCAACCCTATCGTGAGTGTCCACGTCTCAGCTCCGTAGGTCATAACGGGTAGGACGCACTGATTGAAAACTTTCGTTTTCAAGCATTGCGGTATGGATGACGAGAAGACTCGACGTAGTTTTCCAAACGCGCCCAGCCCAACTGGATCCTCCTCTTGGCCTCCTTCTCAAAATTGCTTTTACCCAACTGCAGAATTTGCCCAAGGTAAGTATACTCGGAAACAATTTCGAGAGGGTGGCCATGTACGACGACCGGCCCCGGATCAATGAGGCCATTGATCATGACTTTGGTTTTATCCAAATTCATGCCGAGACCGATGCGTCGCGAGGCTGTTGCTAGGCCGTCCAGCATCCGGTTCAGCTCCTCCAGCGACTCCGCCATTAAGACTATGTCATCAGCGAATCGCAGGTGCGAGATGTAATTGCCGTTTATGTTAATGCCCTTGCCTTTCCAGTCCAGTGTCTTAAACATATCTTCCAACGCGCTCGTGAACAGTTTCGGGGATATAACATCCCCCTGCCTCACTCCTCTGCGCAGTTGGATGGGTTTGGACTGCTGGTCCTGTACTTGGACATTCATGGTTGCGGCGTCGTAGAGACATCTCAGCACCTCGATATAACGATGGTCTACTTGGCATCGCTGTAAGGATTCCAGAACAGACCAGGTTTCGACAGAGTCAAACGCCATCTCATAGTCCACAAAGGCCAGACACAGGGGCTGATATACTCTTCGGACTTCTGTATAATCTGCCTCACTGTGTGTATGTGGTCTATGGTGCCATATCCTCCGCGTAACCCGGCCTGTTCCGGTGGCTGGAACTCGTCGAGTCTCCTGGCGAGACGGTTCGTGATCACTCGTGAAAACAGCTCATAGACGTGGCTCAGGAGTGTGATGGGTCTGTAGTTTTTAAGGAGGGTTTGATCTCCCTTCTTAAAAAAGAGCACCACCAAACTCCCGCTCCACGCCTTTGGAGTTCTCCCACTGTGAAGGACGGCGTTAAAGAGGTTCTGTAGTTCCTGTATAACAGGGGCTCCTCCGGCTTTCAAAAGCTCTGATGTAATTCCGTCCTCCCCGGGGGCTTTTCCATTTTTAAGCTGTCTTAGAGCTAACACGATCTCGTCTTGACTGATGTCAGGCAGTTCGTTGGTATAGTGGCGTGTCAGGGTGGCTCTGGAATCGTGGTCGTCTCGTTGGGAACGAGGGGCATGTGCAGCGTATAATCGGCCATAGAAGTCCTCTATCTCGGCGAATATCTCCGGCTTCGACAATACGGTCCTCCCATCGTGCGTTTTAAGCTTCGTCAGGTGGCTCCTGCCAAGCTGCTGAGTGAATACTTTGGACCCTCGGTTTCGCTCTATTGCCTCTTCAATGAGGCTTGTGTTGGAGCTCCGAAGGTCGCGCCGTACCATCTTCGCAATTAGCTTGTTCAGGTCTGACCTGTCTGACGAAGTCACTTGGGTGGTTTCCCGTCTTTTTGCCATCAGCCCGAGAGTCTCATCCGAGAGTTTAGATTTCTTGCCAGTATGCTGCTTTTGGCAGAACCTGATGCCCTCGCTCCTCAACGTTTCGACCAGATTGTGTAGGGTCTCGTCAGCGTCATCAGTGGGATCCAAGGCAACAAATCTATTCCCGAGAAGCTGCTGGAACTTCTCGGTGCCCGCCATGATCTGGATTGGGTTAGGTAGGAGCGTGGACTTCATCAGACGGTTTCCTTCAAGCTTTAAGTTGATATTCAGAGAGCCTCGGAGCAGTCGGTGATCAGATCCGGTATTAAACCTGTTGATCACTGAGACATCTCTGAATATGTGCTTGCTATCCGTCATGATGAAGTCGATCTCATTTGTAGTCACAGTGTCGGGGCTTCGCCACGTCCACTTCCTCTGGGGCGGTTTCTTAAAGAAGGAGTTCATTAAGAACAGCCCCTCCTTCTCAAGGAAGTTGACAAGCATTTGCCCCCTGTGATTTCTAACTCCATAACCATGCGAGCCTATTCGGGATTCGTTGCCAGTCCGGGTTCCCACCTGCCGTTAAAGTCCCCCATAACAACGTTGAAGTGAGCCTTAGTGGTGTTATGTAAGGCTTTGGATATGTCTTCGTACATATCCTCCACTTCATCATCCGAGTGTGCCGAGGTCGGTGCGTAAACCTGAATTACCTTCAAGCTGTACCGCTTGGACAGCCGAAGGATCAGGTACGCTACCCTGGTCGACACACTGGAGATTTCTAAAACGTTGCTAGAGAGGGCCTTGTTGACGAGGAAACCTACGCCACCCTGGGATGTTTTATCACCCTCGCGAAAGTAGAGAAGATGGCCCGAGTCTAAGGTTACGGTGTCCTCCCCCTCTCTACGGACTTCACATAACCCGAGAACATGCCATTTAATGTTCTCTAACTCCACTTCCAACTGCGCTAGATGGTGGTCAAGCCTCAGAGTTCGTCCGTTAAACGTCGCCAGGGTCAATTGTTTGGGTAATGAATGGTAGCCTGCCGTAGCCCGGGGATTCCTAGCACCCCCTGCCCCGCCGTTACCATGGCCGCTACCATGGCCAGGAATAGCGAGGCGGCCGGGAACTGGGGGCCATTTTTTGGCTGTATTTTTCATTGGGGGTTTATTGCCCATAATCCCCATGCTGGGCATGCGGGTTGGGGATCGCAGTTTGGTAGTGGAATTGTTCTGCAGGGGGCGCTGCTGCCCGCCCCCCGGTTCATGTCCCTTAGTCGCCTCTTACGACACCCACGGGAAGAAATGGGGGAAATGTATATAGATATATTAATGTCTAATTTTCAGGGCTGCAATTCAATGATTGTCCAAAAGGCCGTGCTTGCAATTATTTGCATGTCTTCAAAAATCCAGACAAACTGTTCACAAGATATGATACAGGAGAACGAGTCAATAACAGGTGCGTGTTTATTTCATTCTCAGACACTGGTAGTACTGGTCCTAGACCTGGACTGTTACAGATTGATGTCCCCAGGAGCTCCATCCACACTCACACACACACACTCACTCACACACACACACACACACACACACACACACACACACACACACAATACCAATACAATACAATTATTTAATAAAAAGACGTGTGGCACTCGGGGACTGCCGCGGTAAAGCTATTGCAATGCCATCTAGAGGCGAGTTGCTGAACTAAAGAGACAAACGTCATATTTCAAAAAGTCATTAAAAGTTCTACTATTCATCGATAGATGGCAAAACTAAAAAGTATCACCGCTGTTCCGGTCGGAGTGGGGAGCGTGAGGTTTTTTCGTTACGGAATTTCTGGATTCGGAAGCTATGCAATAGCTTAATAACGCAAAGTTACAAGTCATAAAGGTGGCACACAACCACACATTCTTACACTGGGAGCTCCTGTTGTCCGGACACATTTAATCCCTAAAGAGCTCCACAAGCACAAAAACTTTTACAAAATGGGAGTATTATAAATAGAAATATAAATTTTAATTTTATTTTTGTCAGAAGAATAGTTAAAAATAAATAAATAACGCAGAGCTTGTGTTATGGGTACTAGATAACTGATATATATAAACTATGCTTTCTGTTGGGGTAAATCGGGTTTTACCTTATCCTACTAATATTAGGTCCTTACATATGAAATTGGCGTTTCGTATGGGAGGAACAAAAAGTCGAATATTTTTTAATATAATATATTTAATTAATCAAAGTATGAACCATTATTTTCTATGCACTTTTGCCATCTTATAGGTAGTTCATTGATCCCTTTACTAAAAAAAACAGTCGGACGGGAATCAATAAAATCTTTGAAGGCGATTTGGACTGCCCCATCGGAGTTGAATTTTTTCTCTTGCAAGAAGTTATCCAAATTTCGAAAAAAATGGTAATCTGTTGGAGCAAGGTCCGGGGAGTACGGAGGATGTCTTAGACTTTCCAATTGAAGCTCTTCTAATTTAGTAGCCGTCTGTTGCGCAGTGTGTGGTCTAGCGTTGTCGTGAAGCAGCAGTGGCGTGGAGCGATTGACCAGCCTGGGTTGTTTAGCCGCTAGCTTTTCCATCATGGTTTGCAATTGCTGACAATAGACATCAGCCGTAATAGTCTGGCCAGATTTGAGAAAACTGTAATGAACAATACCGGCACTAGTCCACCAAACGCTTACAAGTAACTTTTTTGGGGTTAATTTTCGCTTGGGGCAGGATTTGGCTGGCTGGCCAGGATCCAACCATTGCGCTGAGCGCTTCCGATTATCGTAAAGAACCCATTTTTCATCACAGGTAATGATTCGGTTTAAAATACCTTCATTATTGTGCCGGTTTAGTAATGTAACGCAGCAGTCGACGCGCTTTTGCCGGTTTGCTTCAGTCAATTCGTGAGGTACCCACCTTTCAAGCTTTTTAATCTTCCCAATTTGCTTCAAGTGAATTAAAACAGTTTTATCACTAACATCGCAGCCTGCAGCTAACTCGGACGTGGTTTGCGATGGATCCGCTTCCACAATAGCCTTCAACTCTTCATTATCAACTTGAGTCTCAGGCCGTCCACGGGGCTTGTTCTGCAGGTCGAAATTTCCAGAACGAAAACGTTGGAACCAAAAACGAACTGTGTTTTCTTTTGCAACACGACCGCCATACACATCATTCACCCTTCGAGTTGTTTCCGCAGCACTAGTGCCACGGCGGAACTCGTACTCGTAAATAATGCGATATTTTAAGTTTTCGTTAGGTACTTTGTTAGTAAACAAAGTACGACACAAATAACAAAATCTCACTTGCTTGGCGTCGGGTTTCAGATATAATTGCAATTTTTATTGAAGGGAGGATCTAAAATCGACATGTTATGTAAATTACGTATAAAAGGACACGCCAACAAATTGAATTTTAGGTTAAATATGGGCGGTTTGTTTACGTTTATGCTCCATTCAAAATGGATACCTACGATTATAGTATGACTTTCATAGCCGCTAGTGTAGAAGTGTGTCCAAAGTTCCCGCGGCTTTTCGTAATGTACTTATTGTATTTTATTTCAGATCTTCCAGATCGTGGAGGTGGTCTGAGTCACCCGAACCAGAAATACCACGAAGAAGTGACAATGATAAACGTGATAGAAGGAAACCTAGGCATGATACAGAACGACGCAATAACAGGTGCGTGTTTATTGCATTCAATCATAACTTTTACAACAGGTATTGTGTTTTAAAGTTCCCGCGGCTTTTAGTTATAATAAAATTAATTTTTTAACCGTGTTCAAAAACGGAGGAGGTTAAAGAAGGGGGACAGTATCGCTCACGTCGGTAGGTGTGGACCCTCTGATACCCTACACGTCGTCCACTTGCGACGACAATGTGACATTTCAAATTATACGATTTTTCGTTTTATTGATATTCTGAATCGCGACCTCGCGCTCTACTATCTTCAAAAACGGGATATTTTTTCCGACTAATAAAACCAATACAATGAGAGAATGAGATTAAATATCACAGTTTAGCACTGTCTCGTTCGACGATCGAGTTTGCTTCGACACAGTGACAGTTCAGTTGTCATCTGGGTCTTGACATGTGAAGTGCTATTAGTTTTGACGAAAAACGTGACATCACGGGTTTACCACGACCTAGGTGATAAAGGTGCGTTTCTTTTTTAATTTCATTTTATTCGACAACGTGGCATTTGTTACTTATCACACTGTTCTTGAAAAAAATTAAGCAAAGTTTACGAGACATTTTTTGATGTCACCTTTAAAACTTTAGTTTTTTCTAGAAAAACGTGATAAAATTAGTTACCTTTTTTTTTCAAACTCTATTAAGGACTTATTTTCGTTCCAGATGTGTACTTCTTTTTTAATAAATGATTTCATTATAAAAAAAACTGTAATCAACTCATACATCGTAAAGATATCTTGATAATAATTTAAAAGTTATGGTCATTCAAAAGTTCAAAAGTAGTTTCCAGTAAAATTAGAGATTTTGTGATGTCACACTGTCGTCGCAAGTGGACGACGTGTCCTCTGGGTGGTGCTAAGAGCTCCTCTGGTGGTAGGCTTCGGCCTTGGCTTTTCACCACCCTCCGGACTGGGCCAGTCCGTGAAGCAACTCTGTTGTGTTTCGGAATGTGGTTTGGAGTAGCCATCTTCTCTAGAAGATGGCTACTCCGAAGATGTGGCCGACGATGTATCACGAGGGTCTACCCTCGTGATACATCGTCGGCCGCATCTTCGCTTTCCATCAGGTGATATTGCGGTCAAACGAAGGTCTATTTCTGATTAAAAAAAAGGTTCGCAATTCGACTGTATTATTATTATTATTTTATGTTTGTTACCTCAAAACTTTTGATTGACAAACTTTTTTTATTTGAAAGATGATTATTCCGTTGTGGCCCCAATTTGATCTTGTTCTGACTATGGGATCCATAAAAAAACTATATAATTTACCTAAGTCCGCTTATAGTTTTTTAAAACAAAATCAATTATTTATTTCAGATCTTCTAGATCGTGGAGGTGTTCCGAGTCGCCCGAGCTAGATATTCCACGGCGAAGTGACAATGATAAACGAGATAGAAGGAAACCTAGGTATGATACAGTAGAACGAGACAGTACCAGGTGAGTGATTATTACCATTCAATCATGACTTCTATACCGTATCCATCGAGCATGTAGAATGTTAGTAAGCAAACCACAACACAATTATCAAAAATTCACACAAGCAATATTTATTGAAAGAAGGATCTCAAATCGATTAGTAATGTAAATTACGTATAAAAGGACGCGCCAACAAAGTGAATCTTAGGTTAATTAAGGACGGTTTGTTTACTAACATTCTACATGCTCGATGGTACGGTATAGATTTCAAGCACAAGCTCAGTTGTGTGACTGTGACTACGGAAAAACCACCCATCCATTATTTTACATTTGAAAGCCTTTTGAATCATCTTCGTTGTTTGCAATTGTATGGCGAATCAATAAAAGGATGGCTTGTTTTTGCGTAAACGTACAGCTACTTAATTTGGGGCTAGATGATGTCTGTGTGAGTTATCCAGCACTCTTTATTCATAACTAGTTTCTGCCCACGGCTTCGCACGCGTTGTTTATATGGTAACGTTTAAAGGTTATTTTATTCCATGGGTACTGATTTAGGGGTAAAACGTAGCCTATGTTTGATTCGAGGATTAGAATTACTTATTATTGATCTGTTCAGCAGTTTTTTAGTAAACAGGTAACAAACATCCATACATTATTTTTGTATTAAATTGTATGTGTTTGAGTTACAAATAAACGTTTCTATTCTATTCTATTCATACATCTAAATTCTAAACGTTCGCATTTATAATGTTAGTGGGCTCAAAGTATCCGTAAGGTGCAGATGTAAATTAATTTTACTTTTATTTCAGATCTTCTAGAACGGTAAGGGGTTCTGTGTCACCGGAGCTAGATATTCCACGAGGAAGTGACAGCGATAAACGTGAATGGTCACAGGATAGAGAGCAAAGCAATGATAAAGATAAAATCCGGCATTCGCGAACTAAACACAGACACCGTGGTCATGATGTGAATAGTAAAAGAAGACGCGACCGGTAACGAAGAAAACGATACCTACCATGGGGTTAAATAAATAAGTTATTAAGTTTGAATTATATCCCATGGGAACTGATTTTTAGAATAAAACCACGTTTTATAACTAATAATAAATTTTGTTTTAAAAAACTATAAATCGACTTAAATTTTTATATTTTAGTTTTTTTCTGACAACGGGATTCATTAATTATTAATGAAAATCGGACTACTCAGTCAAAAGTACTGAGGTACCTAACATTAAAAAAATACAGTCTAATTGAGAACCTCCTCCTTTTTTTGAAGTCAGTTAAAAATCAGGCAGGCCTGCCTATAGCCATTATTCCAGACCTCGAACTAGGTACATCTATGCAAAATTTCAGTCCGATCTGTAAGTAGTTTTGGAAGAAAAGAAGTATGTAACAAACATACATCCATCCAATCCAAACAAGCTTTTAAAATATCAAGTTGATATTCATTATGGATGTAAGCGGGTTAACTACGAACCTTATTTGTGTTGGAAGAACACCCACATTCGTAGCTAACTCGCTTACATCCGTAATAAATTCATCAAACTAAGACAGTTTTTAAAGTATGATATTGTGCACCTGACGATGATAATGTGTAGCCCTAGCCCTCGCATTGGCATCTTCGTTTATAGAGCCTGTGCTGTTGGCTCCCCACGCATGGACCGGGCTATCGAATGAGAAACACATGCCTGTATTTCACTTGGCTTAGCCCATGCGCTTTGGATTTTACCGATTTAAATCGAGAAGATAAATTAAGATCTTAACCCCGTAAAATAATAATGATAATGTTGGACACTTCACACAACATTAACTAGCCAGATAACTGATATAGGTACTTTACCCAATACAATATCTACACAACATAGATAGATAGCATTTATTATGCATAGAAAACATCCAGAACGCCCTGAACAAATATCTGCAGATCGTACAAAAATTTGTCCCGAGGCGGGAATCAAACCCGCAACTTCCTGCGTCTGACACATAGGTCGTCTAATGTTCATTATGACTCACTGTCGAACATTTAAATTACACCCCGTCCTCAGATTGAGCTTCCTGACATTGAAAAGAAACCTAAAAAACATTATTGAAATAAGTTTCGAAGTTTGGTAACAAACAAAGATTTGAAAATGTCATTGTTTTCGTATTTTTTAAAAAGAAACAAGAAGCCTATAAAATACTTATTAACAATATATTTCTCTCCGAAACATTTCGTTATTGATTTCACAATGTTTACGTAAGTACACTTTTGGCTCACGCACGTTGCTATTTAAGATAGATCTTATAGTTTCAGACTTTCCCATACTGACCGTTGGTTATCTACGATGTTATTTTGTCATTTCTCTATTGTGTATTAAATTGATTGAATTGAATATAATTATGAAATAGAAAATGAAAGCGAAACGCGCACGTGTGTACACGATCAAGCAAAATCAAGTTTTAATCCATCCACGGTACGTTGAATATAGTCACATTTTAAGACTGCTAGTTTTAGATAGATCAGTACGTTAAATTTGGGTGCGTTCATAAACTACCTATTTGAAATCTCGTAGTTCTCAAATGTTACGAAAATTGCCTTAGATTATAAAAACTACGTATGTTACGCAAGGGGGTCAAAAGTTACGAAAAATGTAAGATATGCAACACTGGTTTTTTCTCTACTAAGGCTACGTTCCGATTCACGCATAATGCGCTGACGCGCGCATGAAGTCGTTTCGTTTCAGCTTTCAGCGCGCTGACAGAGCGCACGGCAACGCCCACTTCGCCACGCCCCTCGAGCGCACGTGAGCGCATGAACTGCCTCACCTTTCGAGACAAGGCAGTTCGTGCGTTCCTTCAACTTCTTTGTGAGTGCTGTCTGAGCGTTTCGTTTCATTAATCGCGCCAACGCGCACCAACGCGCTCAGATGAATCGGAACGGGGCTTCGTGCACGCATAGCTCGTGCAGTGCGTCAGCGCTTTAAGTTTGAATCGGAACGTACCCATGTTTATGACTATTTTGACATGGACACTGGCAGAGTTGTGGCAGCAGACACAGCAAGCCATGAAATAAGAAGTTGAAGTTTATTCGTAAATGTTCGTAAATAAAATAAAGAATTTAGGTTTTCGAAAATTGATCAAAATAACCTGGTTTACTAGTATTTTATTTATCAATGAAAATAACATTGTAAAGAGGAAAAAACCCAAATGTAATAGTTTCCGCACCAACCTCTCTAATTAAATGGTATCTACGTCGATACTTTACTACCACCACCGGTATATAATGTGGTTTAGGGCTCTATTTCCCATTTTAAATAAAATAAAACCGGTGACAGTGATCTTTGGAAAGCCTGGATTAGAATTATGCCTCTTTAGGATCAGCGTAGAAAAGCTTTCCACTGCTCCTCTTTATCTGAAGACAGCACATGAAAGTTCTTCAACAGGTTTTTGTTCACTTACTACAAATGCTTCAAAACTATTTTCATCAGTCAGTTATGAAGTGTCTCAAATATTATTTCTAAATTTCAGATTTTAACCAATACAAAGCAAAGATAATTATGTCCCTCAATTTTAAATCAAATGAAGATTCTCTACCATTCTTAAAATTGCCTCTTAGTAAACTTTGTATGATCCAGAGAATAACTGAAATAGATAAAAAAAAAAAGTTTTGTGATAATCGACTTTATTTCATCTCTTCCAAAATAAAGGTAAGTAAATAAATTATTGATGAGGATGAAATACAAAACTTCTGTACTTCTTAAAAGTAAATAACTTATCGAAGCTTCCAACTATAATTCCAACATAAAAAATTATCATTTATTTTTCAGTGTCCTCCATCAGCAGTTAGTAAACTATTGGTCAAAAGGACTTTTGTGTACAATTTATCATTTGATTGGTTGAAAAATTCATTAGATACATTACTGGGTAAGTTTAGTAGCATTTTTGAGACATTTTGAAATTTGATATGCTATAATTGTGGTGCCAAAAATTTTACAGGATTATAACTGCAACCTCTGTTTTATTTCGTCTGAGACTGCAACTGAGAATTATAGATTTTTCATTCAATTCTTTGGAAACATTGGTTAGTTTACTTATTAGGAAATTATTCATTACCTAGTTACCTACCTCCAAACAGCTGAACAGCAGGGGTATTTTAATAAATTCCATTGGTTTCCGAAGCGAAAACGTCAGATTTGGATCCTATTCCCAAGGAACTTTAGAACACAATTTTGATTTGTCAAAAGTTTCCAATATCGAATCCAACAAAGAAATTTATTTTCAGAACTAGGTGTGACTGGTGATAGAATATTAAGAGATTTATGGGTGCTGAAATATAATCACAAAACTATCAACCAACGTTTGCAAAAGATCAAAGAAATGGGAATTGAAGTGCCTTATCCATGGATGGTCAGATGTTCCCCAAGCATACTAGAAAGGTTTGTCCTACTTTCAATCACTGTTACTACATTACTAAGTTATTGACCTTTTCTGGCAGGCAATGAGGTGTTTTTAAAAAAAAGAAATAACCCCTTAGAACTAATAGATATATATATAAAGAAGAAATAAATATTGTTGGACAGTTCACACAGCACAGCATTATCTCGTCCCAAGCTAAGCAGAGCTTGTGGATCATGTGGATTTTTATCAGTGGTTTTGAATTGAATGTCATATCATAACCAATAAGCACCACTTATAGAGCACCCTCTTTTCAGTTTACTTCATATCATACTATTTCATACATACTCTACTTTTAATTCTATTCAGATATATTAGCCTTACACAAGAAACCAAGAACATTTTAAGGGAATGTAAATCAACACAAATGTACTTGGTAGAGAGACTCAATATTTCCAAAGAGGATGTTGAAGATATGTGGGCAAAACTACCAGCTCTGAGGACAATAAGAGCAACAAAGGTATGTGCAGTATAGGTCAAAATGTACATAAGGGTAAAATCGAATTAATACCATATATATTATTTTTATATTCTTATATGCAAAAAATAAATTAGAGGAGGCCTATGTCGAAGGACGAACTGGAAGAAAAAAGAGTTAGGGATAAAAGTTTAAATCAATTGTAATCCAGAAATAAAGGCTTATTTTTTATTTTATTTTTATTATGCAAAAAAATAAAAATAAAAACCTAAAACTCTTTATTTTCAGCTGAAAAAATTCTTGGATTTCCTTATAAATGAAGGATATACTTTAGATGATATTGCAAAAAGGCCTAGAGTTCTGACAACATCACAAAAAACTGTAAAACATAGACTGGACAAAGTTCGCAGTTTAGGACTACACAATGTCAATCTTAACTTACTTTGTAAAAGTAGAAAGGACTTTCAAAAGTATGTTGAGAGTTTAGAGTTAGCAATCAAAGATCGTAAGTATTCATATGCCTACCAAATAAAGGACTATAAAATTGAAAAATTGAAGGTTGTGCATTAACATTTATTTCTGTAAAATAAATAAGGGCATTCTAGATAGAAAGTACAGAATGAGAAGTCTTTTTTAAACAATAAAAAATATATGGGCGCACACAAGTAGTACATAAAGTAAAATAAGTAATGCTTTTAAAGTTTGTTTTCATATTACAAATTATTTATCACACAAAGACAAGGTACGCTTTAAATAATCATTAATATGTTAACAAATCACAAAAGTATAAATAGTTGTTTTTTTCAAAGGATATTCATAGTTTTTATCATGTACTAACTTATAAGTTGCCAATCTATTAAAAAATACTCAATGTTAATTATTTTTTCAGGTAAAGATGGCTCTTCATAAAACAAGTGCAAATTTAATTAAAATTAAGGTGTTATAAAGAATAAATAAAACACATTTATTGAATTGTTGTTTTCCTCATCCAATGTTTAAAATGACCCATGGAATGACCTAAAATTTATTTCCTCATACAATTTACCAATAAAGTACAGCCATGTCATGTTATCAGAAGTGATGAAATATAAGACCACTTGAATGTAACCAGCACCTAAAAACTAACAGCTCACTAACATTAATATTAGGTTTCCCTTATTGGGCATCAACCATAGCAGCTGAAACTCATCATATTATAATTAGAACAGGCACAGGCTTTTTGAAAAAATCTTTCATACAGTGTTTGCCCCAACAAAGCCATGGTGATAAAAAATTGTTATCAAATTGGTGCCAAACATAATAATTTGATTTTAAAGCAAAAACTAAGTTTCTATTGATCAAATTGAAGTTGCTGAATGCTATCATGCAGATAATAATGTTAAGTACTCTGGAAACTGATATGATAAGAGGAAATACTATCAACAGAATTTAAAATAGATTATTTATGAAATTATGCATGTATGTATAATGAATAGTGATTTTTTCATGTTTAAATTACATTTCATAAATTTGATATCTAAAGAAATATTAAAACCTCACAAATTCATAGAGCTACTTTAGTATAGAAATTGGCATATTCCAAGCACATATTAACACAACTAAATTTAGCATATTATGTGTATCAAAACAGTGTCAGTTGTATCATTTACAGTGTATAATATATAAACTAGCTATGATTAAATTAATGTAGGTATGAATTATTTGTATTGAGGTTTGAGTACAGTCCACTAACCAGCTAGGGACTAATTTAACTACTGATGGGCACATTGAACTCCTGGCCCTGCGTGCATGTGCTCCTCATCATCACTTGCATAGGCTTCCTCACGACCTCCTTTACCTCCAGCAGAAGCAGTAAAGTCCATTAGATTTACCTCTTCCACATCATCTCCAGTAGGCATTACAAAAGCAGGTCGTGGTGGCAGTATATGTTCAAGATTTTTCAAATTCTCTTCTGAAGCAAAGTTATTCTGAGGAAAAACTACATCAAACTTTATATAGAGGTTCCCTTTTTCAAATGGGTTCTTGTACTGAGGCATTCCTTCACCTTTGATACCTTTAGTATCTCCAGGCTTGATAACCTCGCCAGCATTGTGCTTAATTAGCAAATCTCTTCCATCTAAATGCTTGACCACAAACTCAAAACCACACAGGGCTTCTGTCAAAGTAATTTCATGTTTCATGTGAAGGTCATCTCCATTTCTCTGAAAGACTTCATGTGGCTTCTGCTGTACCACAATGATCACATCACCAGGTTGTGTGTCAGGTTGTTGGTCACCCTCACCTCGGAAGAATATTCTCTGGTTGTCTCTCATCCCCTTCTCAACATGGACTTCTAAGATCTTGCATTCATTCAAAACCTTCTTTCCTTTGCATTTAGTGCATTTGTCTTTATCATTGATGATCTCTCCTTGACCATGGCAAGTAGGACAACGGGACTGCAATTGCCGTGTCATTTGTGGTGCAATCTGCTGATAAGACACCTTGATACCCTGTCCATGGCAGTCCTTGCATACAACAACTGCACCAGGTTTCCCTCCAAGTCCTTTGCAACCAGCACATATGACATTTTTACTCAGTTGTAGCTTCGTTGTTTTCCCCATATACATGTCTTCTAAAGTAACTTTGAGTGGATGAGCAGTATCCTCGCCTCTAGCAGGGCCTCGGCCTCTGCCTGATCCTCCCATACCAAAGAAATCTCCAAATATGTGCCCTAGTAAGTCATCAGGTGCGAAATTCCCTCCTTGCGCACCCTCTTGGAGACCTTTCAGCCCATACTTATCATATATTTGCCTCTTTTTGGGATCAGACAACACTTCGTAGGCATAACTGATTTCTTTGAACTGATCACCAGCTGCCGGATTCTTATCAGGGTGAAACTCCTTCGCCAATTTATGATAGTTCTGAAAACATAAAGACATGCTTTTTATTGTACCTCAGAACTAAGCGAAGGACAATGGGTTGAACCATGCAACGATTAGGCGACATTACGACATGTGGGAAACAATGTAAGATGGGGCTGAAATAATTGAATAATCAGCACTTACTCGTTTGATTTCATTGTCACTGGCACTTCTCGAAACTCCTATAACGTCGTACAATTTATTATCAGCCATTTTTCCTACGAAATTACCGGAAAGAAAGGAGTGAACGAAGAAGTGACTTGCTTGACTATCTTTGTGACGGCGGAAGATTTTTCATTTCAAACAAAAATGTCTACCTGTCATGCCCAGATCAATGACAAAAATTGCAAGCCAAATCAAATTGTCTATGGTAGGTAGCCTCCATTCCTGGGATTGGGTGGGGCCTTCCGCAAACAGCCGCTAATTAGTTAGCGCGTCTTGTAAAGCGCGATTTCGGCGATTTTCCAGCGTGATTCCTTACACACAGCGGCTTATTAGCGCGATTTCGCCGCCCCTTACCGGCAGCGCGAACGACGAAGGCCGTCCCGCCATCCCCGCCACCCCGCGCCGAACCGCAAAATTGCAGGACGCGGA
Organism: Eupithecia tripunctaria; assembly: GCA_955876795.1. Classification (NCBI taxonomy): domain Eukaryota; kingdom Metazoa; phylum Arthropoda; class Insecta; order Lepidoptera; family Geometridae; genus Eupithecia; species Eupithecia tripunctaria. The sequence goes on along the minus strand of OY041603.1, from coordinate 7,461,140 downwards.
AACGCCTCGGACGAGCCGAATCGCGGCAGTGTGCGTCAACGTATGCGTTTTAGTACAAAATGTTCCGCAAGCATATATCGCAAAATCGCATGACACAGGACGCGCTTGAAAATGAGCGTTGATGTGAGTAGGGCTTAATTTCGTTCGTCCATGTCTGCCACACTCGGTTTGCCTCGACGAAACGACCACTAGCGCCATCTATCAGTAATGTCATTTCGATTTACTAGATGGCGTAGGTAACCAAAAGAATATAACGGCGAAGCGAAGGTAGCTATCTACCTTCGAAGTCTGGCTTGGTCTGGCTAAAGAAAGATGAGCATGAATGAGTGCGGAAATTTTAAAAATAATGTGTATTGTGTGGCTTCCTCCTAGCCCGGGTCAGGTGGGGCATAACTGTTCTTTGGGCAGCTCCAAATGTTCAAACAATTGGGCACTCTAATGTATTTTTATTAAAGATCCGGATGCCATGTACCTACACATTAATAAATAACTGAGATTATGGTTAATCTTCTTATTTGAACTATATTTAAAAGAAAGTCGTGTTCCACTACTGAACCGATTTGGCGAAAATTGGTGGGGAGGTAGGTAGCTTAGAACCAGAAGACGGACATAGGCAAGGACATAGGACATCCCGTTCCCGTGGGACGTGACATAAATAAATCCACAGAGGCAAAGCCGCAGGGCGCAGCTAGTTAAAAATAAAAGTAGTATACGTGTTGAAAGTGACATATGTATTTTTACCACTCTCGTTCGAAAACGGTGTCTTTGCTATTCAAAAACAGTGAGCAAAATCTATTGATTTAAATTACATCTTTTTCACACCTACGAAAAGGGAATCTACCAAAGGAAGAGCAAGCAGCAATTATGAGCGGTTCCTATTTTGAGTTATAAGCAGTATTCTGCTGTACTTATATTACTACTAAGTAGGTACCTACTGCAGTACGTAAAGTACCTCTAGGACAAATAGATGTAGACTTACCTGCGTACTTATGGTGCATTACCACTACCTACCATAAGAATAGACAAAACTCTGTTTTTATTCATTCTTATGCCACTACCCAAGGTTGTCTGGAAGAGATCGCTTTCAGCGATAAGGCCGCCCATTGTGCAACTTTGTTATCTCTCTTTTCCTGTATACCTATGTGTATTTTATTTTTGGTGTGCAATAAAGTGTATTGTATTGTACCCACACCTTGTGCATGTGCATGATCTCGCACTAAGCGGTCCTCCTCCAAATCAAATCAAATCATTTATTTGCAGACAACGGGTTACACGTTGGTATGATTATTTTAAAATATCCCTTGCGATGGCTTACCAGCTAGACAGGTTTGGTATGCAAAAAATCTATTATAATAGCATATATACATGCAGTAAGATCGGCAAAATTATTAAAAATAATGAACAAAATATTCAAACGACATACATGACAAAAACAAGAAAAACATTGTTCCATACAAAATAACAAAAAGATTAGCCAATTTTAATTAGGTAAGATACAAATGTCAGAACAGAACTCATACAATCATACGATCAGCGAAAAGAGTCATTGGATAATTAACACTTAAAGGGAGGTCGTCGTTGATATAATTGAGGAACAGGAGCGGTCCTAAAATACTTCCCTGTGAGACACAAAATTCCACAGATCTAGGCCCAGGTAGGTACCTTGTTTTTTTTTTTAAATAGCGCATACCGACGGAGTTGATCTCTGTGAATTATTGCCGGTTGCTAAGGTATGATTTTAATAGATTAAGCGTGTTTCCTCGTACGCGTACCCAATGGAAAAGTTTGCTTATCAAGATTTGTGGTCCACATAGTCAAATGCTTTTGTCATGTTCATTACCGTTATAGATTAGAACTCGCTGCTTGCCTCTATTTAGGGCCCAACTACCTACAACCCACAAACGAATAGGGATGCTAACGCATCCCGTTGGTGCGCTACACAAAATATGAAAATCACAAGATTAGCAAATCGATTTTAGATAGGTATCAAATAATATCCAAAAGAAATTGACTTTGACGGGATTCGAACCCGCATCCTTCCATCCTACCCACCTGCCGGAATGTGACGGAATGATGCGGATTCAAGTCCCATCGAAATAATATTTTTTCGGGATATAATTTGATGTCTTAGAAATAAAATAACCCATAGTTGCTTACACACTATTACTAAAAACCTTAATCCATTTAAAATTTTGTCATAAATAACATAGTTATTGTCATATTGAGTGAATCAATAATATCTTGGCCACGATCACGATTAAAAAGGTGCGTTATATGCAGAGTGGTTGGTACCTACAACGTTTGACGCACCATTTGTGAACTGGGGGGGCCGGTGGAGCCAAATGCAATAGCTTGGCGGCTTTTTTAACTCAAGCCCGGCGTATTTATAACATTTTTTTAAGAATTCTTAATTTTCTTCGAAGTTTGATACATTAAGTGCCGTAACTTGATTATTACTAAATAAGATGGTTTACAATCTTTTTAATTTTCATTTAGCATGTTAGCCCTTACTAATAAAATCAATAATTACACTTTGCATGCCTAGAGCTATATCAGCATGTTCAATATGATAAATTCAAAGAAATAAATATAATGACAGTACCAAGTCAATATTTATGAAAACTTGTGTATAAATACTTATAAAAATATCAATAGTTTCGCAAAAAATAGCGATATACATAATTTAACTACTAGAAATAAACATATTTAAACTCGCTGTACCCACAACTAGGCTTCATGAAACTAATGTATCTTTTAAAGGGCAATAGAAGCGTATGCTTCTACAATAAAACCCCTACTGAGCTGCAAAAATTATCAGTAAATAAATTCAAACAAACTGTCCAAAATTTACAAAAAGACTAACTATAAAATTTATCTAGATCAGATTATCTAGATTCTAGACTCTAGACTAGAGGATAAAAAAGCTTGGGACGGATTTTGCTCCAACTCGAAAAATAACAGCTAACAAGCTAAAGGTTTCTTCGTCGTTTCTTTACTTCACTTTCTCTATTTTTAATTTCGGCCTCATCGGTATGTAATCTTAGAATACCGAAGCGGCCGAAATAAAAAATACCCCTTTAAATCTAAATTTCTTTAAAAAAAATTTAAATAGGTGGGAGCACCCTGTATAATTAATAACTCCTCAATATTGAGTCAGAGTTATGAATACCACGCATGAATTATGTAGGTACCAACAATAATCAGTCTAGGTAGGTAGGTACACCCATCGGCTATGAATTCTACGAACAAAAGACATGAACGCGCTACACGATGCTATAATGTTTGAAAGAAACATGCGAGAGGTCGTACCATACACTTGTACGATGCTTGTACGGATTTGATGCGACATCAATGATGATTATACAATTTACAATTATGAGTATATTTTAATAAAAGAAAATTACAATGAAAAAAAAGACGTGTGGCACTCGGGGACTGCCGCGGTAAAGCTATTGCAATGCCATCTAGAGGCGAGTTGCTGAACTAAAGAGACAAACGTCAAGGTTTTTTCGTTACGGAATTTCTGGATTCGGTCCCCGCGCTCAAGGCCCGCGATAGAAGCTATGCAATAGCTTAATAATATTATGTACCTATGACAATGCTGATGAGCTGCGCTAGACCAGCTCTCGGGTCACGCGTCGACTAGTAGCCAAATTTTTTTGAAAACCTGACGAGCGTCAGTACCTAGTACCTACCCAACGGGCCTAGGGTCTCTATAATAAATTATCCAATATAAATCATACTATTTCATGTCGCTGATCTAACCATTCCTTTACAAACCACTAAACGGATATCTTGTTATGTTTGACTTTCACCTCCCTGTCTCACTATTATCTCCGAGTGGCATCATCTATGACGACCTCGCGTTGCATTTAATCACGTGAAGATTGCACGGTAATTTGAATTAAAGGACCCTGTGAGTGTTGGCTGTGTGACCTTCTGTCTTAGAATGTCCCCCCACATTTACACGATGAACAGAAAAGGTTCAAGCTTACAGGCTTTGCTTAGTGTGGAGACCAGACTGTACCTTACCTACCCGAGTTGTTGTATACTTACATCTACATCTTACTAAAATGAATGGTTGTTACTACTTAAGGCTCGAACCTAGTAGGTTTGTTAAAAAAACTAGGCCTAGATCTCAGTAATCGCGGGGATCCCCGTGGTACGAACAAGAATTAAATAAATTTCAAAAAAAAATCTTCCGTTCCGTGGTTGTGAAGAAGTAATTATTTTTAAAAATCATGAAAGTACACTGTTTTGCACATAATTTGGTCTAGATCTCAGGAACCCCGCAGTCTATAGAAATTGTTTTGATTGATTTGTGACTGCATTGCCTTGCCACGCTGCGCTGCGCGCTGTATGGCAATGCTGATGTGCTGCCCCTAGGGCGTGTGCAATAAATAATCTGAAATGTCCACGCGGAGGAATCCTAAATATATGCTTAATTGCTATATTATTGTCTAACAACATCAATGTTATAGCACCGTCTCTAAATCTTTTGTAGGTGTGTCCCTCGCAGGTTGTTTAGATACGATAATTGTATTACGTAAACTTAGTATCCGGTACGACCTCCAGAAGGTCTTCGGATTTTGTTTTGAAAAGGCGCGGAGGAGCGGGCGGCTCTTCTCGTATTGGAAGTGAAAGTGAATGAATGCCAGAGGCTTAATTAGAGAGGAGGCTTGCCGCTGTGGCAGTCCCTCGAGCACCGTCGCGAGTTGTAGCCGCGTTTACAATACCAACCAAGTGCATCGAACCGCTACGCTCCAGCACACCCCATCATACCATCGAGGTACGCGCAACAAACCCGTTTACAGTGAGAACTACGGATATCTCAATTACAAGTGCGTGCTTTACTTTTATCGCCCATTGTAAAGCTGCATTATCGAACATTATAAGTTATCGCAGTTTTCTATTATTTTGATCTTGTGAGCTTTTGAAAGCTCGTACGAGTAAAATATTTTGTTTCCTTCTTTTGTTTGAATTTGAGTTAATGTTAAAATACACGTAGGACACTTACTTACAAAATGAGTTATACATACTATAATATTTTGGAGACTGAGTAGACAGGACACTAAAGCTTCAATTTTTTTTAAGCATAGCACTTTATTTTTCATCTCTTCTTAAATAAAATTTACTTTAGTTCTTATTTTATTTTAAATTGCGAAATTAGGTTTTGTAGGATTTTGAATATTTATTAACTAAAAAGTTTTAACTAAAAATATTTGATCACAATAAAAGATAATAGGAATAATCTTTATTTACACTGATTATGACCCTTTTTCTAGAGGTCCTGGAGGAGAGAGGTAAGCAAAGTGTGTCCAACAGTGGGGCAGAACAGGCTCATTAAGACCTACAGAGGACCTGCAAATTATTTCGCAACTAATTCGAATTTTCTTTTTAAATAATCCGATGATATTTCGTTGCTTCACACTCTGACTCTCAAGTCTAAAGCATTACGATAAGAGCCTTACCATGTAGGTCTTAGAGATACATAACCTGGCTACTTAAAATTTAATTGCCTCCCCTATTCTGGAACGTAACCAAAGACAAGACTAGATCCGCTCTGCAATAAACAGAGGGCGTTCAACTAGATTCGAGTAGATCAGTATGAAGGAATGCGAATGGAGGACTCACCATTTCCATAAGTCATGTTATCCACATTCCACTAGCAGCTCCCCGCGCAAAAGCAACCAAAGAGGTCAGCAAGCCGGTTGGCTTTCACAAAACAACAAAATAAATTCATCTCACGTATTGATTGTCCTCGGGCAATCGCTGCATAAATAAAAGAAAGCGAACTTGGTATACGGAGGTTGTCAGTGACCACTTTCGTCCACACTTGTGCCTTGCTGGTGCAGCTTGAATACGCTGCCTGCATTGCTAAGGGCCATTAATCGAAGCATCAACAGCCTGGCCCGGAGCATGAATTAAGAAAAATTGTGATAAGAAAAGATAGCTAGCTCAGTTCTGCAAAGTACGCGTTGTATTCAGTTTAAGGTAGAGTCCTCTTTGGTTTAATGATAAAAGGAGGCTATTAGGTAGCTTACCTACCTACCTAGATATAATTCTGACATATGGTTATAAAATTTAATATACTTACCACTTTTAAAGACTTTTTATAAAACAATATCTTAAAAGAAATGATCGATCAGTAATCAATCTGGCAGAGCAGATTGTAATTGGTTTCCCGAATACCTTCCTCGCATAAAATTACCCTAAATTATGCTTTAAATTCTATATGATAAGCATTGACTCCATCATTTTCCACATTAATGTTATGTGAAGCAAGTGAAATTAAGATGTTGAATAGAGAGCAGATGCAAACTAGACAACAAGTGGCAAAATTATGTAGATTTTCGCATTGGGAGAAAGCGCATCAAATGAACTAAAATAGACGTTTTCTAATTCTGGTACCCCTAATTTCGTGGCTGATTTCTCGCCATCAATCTTTGGTTTCCAATCTCATGGGAAGATCTTAATTGGCTTGGGCGGGGAGTTGTAAATGATATACCCTTTCTTTACAGTTAGCCTACCTAATGTTGACAGAGCCGTAACCTTCCGCAACTTTTTAAACGTAGGTTCGGTTTAAACAAGTTGGTAAACAATCAACAATACCTGAAATTGCTAAAACGTCACACGAAGCAGCGGCTATGTTAGTAGTTCAACTACAATCGGACCGTTAAACCAAATTTGGCTTTGAAGTAATTCGTGTTCACACACACAATAGGCAGATAATAAAGTCAGGTTCGTCTGACTATGCTCTATAAATAAAGATTTTTAAAAGCCATGTTCGCCTGTCGCATTCGATAAGAATAACAATATTCTTTCATTGGTAAAAGTAGCAAACGCTCTCCCCTGTTAAATATAAAACCTTTTCCACAGATGAGTCGACACATCTGCCTAGCAGGCCTCGCCTTGCTGGCTGCGCTCTGCGTTGCTGATGCCCAAAGACGTCTAGCCCTCCCAGACCCCAAAAGCTGTGCAAACCGTGAGTAACAATTGTCATACCCTGGAATTAAAACCCACGAAATGCAAACTGTACGTATCTAAACAAAGTTTATCTACCTATGTTTTTGACGGCCGTAAGTATGTTCAAGTACCTGCTACATAGTGAATGCAACGGAGGTAGATTTAGCTGAAGCCAACCTTGCATAACCGTTGCGACCCATGACCGCAGTTGCAGCCGTGTTATGACCCCCATTATCGATTCTGTCAAGCTGACAATAAAATATTTATTGCACCACAAGCAAATTATGCAAAACCACGAACGTTCGAGGCATCTCAATGGTCGTTTCATTTAAAATATCCGAGGTTCAATAAAACCCTATATTTGTGCAACGATTCCCAAGCATTCTGTATAGGTATTCGTAGGGTCAACTGCTGGTGGTTTACCTTGCCCAAATAATTGCTTGACCTAAAACGAATTGATGATACCTAACACCCGGTAGACCTAGAAAGCTAGGTCGATGTCTGGTCACGCGTTTTTCAAGTGCTTATCTTCAATGATTTCGTAACACGTTCATTTATTTTATTATGCGTGAAATGTTTATTTGAGTTTCTACGGGTCATAATTACGAGCAATTACGAACAATGTTTCATTTGTAATGTTTTGGTGGTTTGACCTTATTCATTCATATATATCTGTTTCAAGACGGAGAGAATAAACCTTGCGATTCTTTTAGGATGTCATTTGATGCTTTCGCAATGCCCGTATGCAAGGTGCGGCACCTCCCATGCGATGTGGGAGCGCTGCTCTCGTGATCACAATCGACCGACATTCAGCATGTACTCGCCACAAAGCGAACAAAGAATCTTTGTTGAAGGCATATAGTCTCTGACAAACTAGGTACTTCATGGATGTCCTTAAAATGCAAATAGATGCGACTGGCTTTATATTTTCAAATTTGTCAATGCTCATCGCAATAAGTAGCTAAATAAGTATAATACAATAAGAGAAATATTGACAGCTTTCTCTTCGGAATTGAGAAGCGACAACGGTGTTTACCTCACGCACTTAACATACGTAACAGTCAATTACTTTCATATGTTAGGTTAGGTGCCGAACCGGTGACGGAACACGTTTCATTGATTGCATAATTTGTGTTTCTACGGATAATAACATAAAAATTACTCATAAATCTCATAATTCGACATCTCTATGAAAATATTTTTTCCGTTCACTTTCCGCCACTCACGTCGCTATTACGTAAAAAAACATTTAAAAAGTAATGCTGTATTACCAAATATTCTTTAAATCATACTTCCGAGACTTCGTGAATAGCTAATGAGTTTGAAAGTAAGCGTGTCTCTGAAAGAATTTACATAATTTCATAGTTCAAGACAATGGATGTTGGGCAGTCGGAGAGCTATCTCTAGCTGCCAAGTGTCTTGGTAATGAGAAAGATAGGTTGCGAAAAGGCACTTTCTAGTTACGAAAGAGTTGCTTCATTTAACGGCGACCTGACGATGGCTTCGATTGATTGCACGCCCCGTACAGTAATGCCTCACATTAAGGCGAGAGTTTTATCGCCGACACTCTCCTGCCCTAATAGTGCTAACTCATTAAACGCGTGTTCTATTGGCCTAATTGGCTATACAGGGTGTACTAAGCCGGAGTGATTCTGAACCCCGAGGGAATCAACTTGTGAATAACGATTTTTAGAATTTCGAATACTTATTTTTCCTATTTGTGTTATTTTACACAAACTCTTGCGTTTTAATTTAACAAAATATTTGCTTGTTTATCAGCAAAACCTGTGTAATGTCATGAAATGATGAGGTATCAAAATATAATGGAAATACTTTAAATAAATATAAATATAAATAATTCTGGACATCTCACACAGAATACTTTGAAATTTCAAAGCAATATAATGTTAGAATACACGTAAAAGATCACGAATAAGTAGAAAAAAAACGTCTCTTATTTCTTTTTCAAAAAAGGGAACACAACCAGAATTTTCAAATAAGTAGAACAAAAATTCTGTACATCAAGGGGGTTGCTCCCTCAATGTCGAGAATTTTTGTCATGGGATGGAGAATTACCCAAAAATCACCCTTTTGACTTATTAGTACCCCATTTCCGTGGCGCCCATATTATGTTTGACATAGTTAACGGAAAACAAAAAGTTTACGTAAAATGTGAGATAAGAAATGAGTCAGATAAGGTTCAGATTTCACCGAATGGAAATGTGAGAATCAGTACACCACACAGGGTACGTGCGTTGTTGTGCAAAGGTAACTAGAAGCAGTTGGAGACGTAATTTCGAAATAACCGACTAGTAACAACACACTTAGCTAGGCTATTTAGGTCCACAGAGTCACTAGTTAGTTCTGTCAACTTCATCGCTAAACTATCTATGAAGGATAGTTATGTTTTACGAGTTTTAGGTGTTGCGGAACAAAAAAGGTATGGACTCAGACCATTCAACTTTCAAGAGACTGATCGCATTTCAATTACTGTATTTAATTCTAAACATGACCTTTGTTTTAACACCAACTTTTGCCCGCGGCTTGCACGCGCTTTACCTGTATTTAAAGTACTTAGCCTATTTCCTTGATGCCATTAAGATATTTTCAGGGATTTAGAGGAAAAAAGTAACAGAAATACGCTTTCATAATTTTAGTTTATAGCGATAACGTAGAGTATGTTATCGCTATGGACTCAGTGTCAGAGGCTGGGCAGAGAATGCTTTAATAACACGTAAAAGGAAAAATAACTCACACATTTCTGGTGTACAGGGGTCCGCCATTCAACGTACCGGGATGCCCGAGGCATCCTTCACTCATACTTCTTCAGTTGGGAGCACGCTCCCACAAGGAGCCTGGAAGTAGACTGGCTGGACGCGAGGAACATCTGCCGTCGCCATTGCATGGACGCCGTTTCTTTGGAAACACCACAGGTTAGTTTTTCTTTCATCATTATCAGCCGACTCACGTCCACTGCTCGCAGCTGGACATATGCCTCCAAACGACGCCACAAATAGTATTCGAGAGCTTTCGACTCTCCGACAATTTTACAACTTCATAAAATAATTCCTGAGAAATACTGATCATTACATTTTGTAACAAAGTATTGTTTGTCCCAAATTAAAGGCAAGGTAGCATATTGGTTTATTTAAGCGAAATCCATTTCTAATTTTTTGCTTGAAGCACGTCGTGATGTTAGTAGGATAAATTGCAGCAGTTTGCATTAAACCTCGTCAGACAATTTTGAGGAGTCCATATTAGAATCGATTAAAATCTCGATTCTCGACTTCCATTCTCGTTTCTCAGGCAGCAATCCCATTGAGATTGCAATTAGGGATGTCGTAAGGATCAAATAAACTGCGTCGAGATCGCACTTATGTCTTTCGCAACTGTACGGTCGAGGTCGCCAAGAGATTGTATGGGTACGTTCTACCAAACACAAAACACCGGACCCTAGGTGATGTATCCGTTGCATGATGAGACTAATGATCGCGGCACGATCTTTAATCAGCTTCGTTGCAAAATGACCTTACTTTAATTTCCTAAAAAAGCTCAACCGGATGTAGAGCCAATGTAGTACCTACGTAAAGTATTTTTATTTACCTTAATATTATTACTCATTTAAGTATGGTAAAAACTGAATCTGTATAACAATGGGCAAATAACTACCGCAACGCCAGCAAGATACAATCAATTCACACTTTTTTTATCAGAATGGGGAACACATCGTTTGTTATTTTGCCCAACCGCCTCTACAGTTTGTTTGATTAACATTTAAGTTCGCAAAAAGTCTTGCATTGTAATGAAAGTTAAACCTATTGTTATGTCACGTAATTATTATGTAACTTTTCGAACATCAATAGAAATTACTATGGATCTAGGTAAACTAGGTTTTCTCCCGACATGCACATAGACAAAACAAATTCTATGCATGGTACGCGTGAATAGGTCAATTGATTCACAAGTCAATGAATTTTATGACTTAAACATTTCTCGTTCTAGACGAGCTAGGGCTCTCACATCCGGAATCGGGCTCTCACGCCGATTGTTTAACGCATTCGATGTGTTGCTCCTTATCGCAAGCATCAATATTCATAAGTTGGTAGTTCGATTAGATTCGATTTGTAGAGCGTTGAGAAGCGTGAAAGGGGTGCAACGGCCGAGCGCGTCTCGGACTGCTATGGTCGCGGTGATGAGGCCGGACAAGTAGCACGCGGCACAAATACCTCCTGCCGGCCGTTGCCCACTTCTCGTGCGGTGCCGGACGTCGACTTCCCGCGATACACCTGACATGCTGCCCCAGCAAACATCTCGTTAAGGAACTGCCGCCCGACACAATAGACGCAACCTGAGATAAGAAAACAACACTCCGGAAAGCTGTCGAATTACACAATTACTTGCGTCGAAAGGAAGACATGTTTTAGATGAGCTCGTGGTTGAAGCGAGATTGTAGTCGTAACGTGTAATCTGAAGGCGTTTCCGAGAAAAGTCGTCGACCGCGACCGTGACACTTATGTTTCCTTTTGAGGAGCAGATATTCAAGTTGGATATATTTTATGGATGCTGTGTTAATTGCTCAATAAGGTCTTCACCGTTTTCAATATTTCTCTCAAACGCATCTATTCAAAGTATTCAAACGGATCACGAAATATAACCAATATCATTTACAATTTTTCCGCAAGGTGCTGTACATAAATGAGTTTTATGTTATTATTGTATAGAATCTGATAATAGTTACAGCATAAAGGAAAGATATTATCCGATATTGACTAATTATTTATTTTTTCCAAACCACGTATTTTTTGATTTGTTTTCAATAGTAATTTATTATAAAACTATACTAAATATTGTAAAACGAAATATTTTATTTTATCAGATATTGGTCATATTTTCTGATTTGTTTCAGTACTTATCTTAAATAAGTTTAAGAGAAATCTTTAAAAAGGTGAGCACCGAATTAGGCAATTTACCATAATATTATGGAGGTAATGAGTTTAATGACTAGTCCCCTTATTCATAATAGTCTGCTAACTTAGCACACTGCTAAATCTCGCTCTGTCTTCTTCTATTGACATAAGTCAGACTGAGAAATAACACTACTTAGCAGCTATTTTTTGAATTTTAGGTTGTTTGCAAACGGCTAAATCTCGCTCTGTCTTCTTCTATATGACATAAGTCGAACTGAGAAATAAGACTATTTAGCAATATAAATAGAATAAGGGCGTAAATTTTTAATGGTTTGCTAACTAGGTTTAGCCACAAAGTTTAGGTATCTTCACTGAATCAGAACCTAAAATCAGCTTTGTTTCACAGGAGAATGAGTTCATCAAGCAAAGGATTGCCCGAGGCAACGTCCGCTACATCTGGACGTCTGGTCGCAAATGCAACTTCGCTGGTTGCGACCGCGCCGACCTCCAGCCTCCCAATGTCAACGGCTGGTTCTGGTCCGGCTCTGGTGCCAAGATCGGACCTACTACCCAAAGGAATACCGGAGACTGGTCCTACACTGGAGGTTACGGACAAGCGCAACCTGACAACCGCGAAGCCGCTCAAGTAAGATTCATATACTTTACCTTTCTAGAATACTAACTAGACTGGTCCTACATCACCATACTTGTATAAATAAAATTGGAATTGAAAACTTGCCCTTTAATAAACTGAATAAAAAATTGAGCGGACATTATGACGTAAGTTCTGTGACCACTTTAATCAAAAATGTTCTGTGAGAAAGTTTCGTTCTACCTTCACAAACGATACCCGGAAATTAGCTAGATCGGAAGGGCAAGTAACAACTTACAACCTTTACCAAGTTCCTACGACCTATTATGTAAAGAGGTATCGATAGAAAGGGGTTATCTCAATAGCTACAAGAACCCAACCACGACCAAGCTAACCGGTCCAAAAGAACAGATTGTTCAAAACGAAGCGATCATTTTATTTATTAAACGCTTTCGCATCGGAAAATTTTCAATTTCTTCGTAAGGCAAACGTGACGTGAAAGTTGTTCCGCAGAATTTAGTCATGATTCACGGAAGTGGTATTTTGTGACTTCAAGTTTGCATCTCGTTCGGGGAGAATCAAGTTTGGCAAGCTCCGTTAGTGTCATGGGCTTTTTAATTGATTATTATCGAGATATGTTTACCAGCCTATTTATTTACGGCATCGATACCCAGGGAACCATTCTGTAGGCCAACCACAGCGATCGTTTTTGTGTACCTTCAATAGGAAATATTTCGTCGTATAGTCATCTAACTCATAAAAATTCAAAATAACTCCTTCAACTTTATAAATCATCAAAAATAATTTACATAATGTACGACGATGCGATGACATATTGTATTTTTTACTCTAGCTAGAGCAATCCCTGTGCTTGGCGTACAAATGTTGTAAAATAATCTGACACAGTTGACCAGGGTTTTTAGGCTTCAATTGTTTTTATGTTCTGAATTTGACGATATTCCTTGTTCGCAGGGTAACGACGAGTCTTGCTTGTCAATCCTGAACAACTTCTACAACGACGGCATCAAATGGCACGACGTCGCGTGTCACCACGTGAAGCCTTTCGTCTGTGAGGACAGCGATGAGCTCCTCAACTTCGTGCGTTCTCGCAACCCCAATCTACGTATTTGAGACTCCAACCAACCAGGGCGTCGAGATCGTAGCCAAGGATAAATGATTTATCACAGATCTGGACCACTGCCGCACAGATAAAAATTTGCATTCAAATATGGGCTTCAACTTGTGAGATGCATTTTATATTGACGGCATAAGATAACAGATAACAGGTAGGATATTTTGTGACCGTTAAATGTATCTTCTGAGTTAAAGCCCATATTTAAATGCTTATTTTTGTGTAGTGCGGCAGTGATGTTGGACGTGAGCGCGCTAACCTTATAACATCGTGTGGGAAAGTGGTTTGGATTTGTAACTGTTTTTCAGTTACAAATCCTAAACCACTTTGGTGTTTAGGATTTGTGACTGAAAAACAGTTACAAATCCAAACCACTTTCCCACTGTAGAGTTTTTCCTTGGGTGCGACTGCGATGCGGATAGCACACACCTTCTAGTATTTTAGATGGCTGGCATTGTACAAAACTCAATGGCTATCTACTTACGCTTAAGTTATTTATTAATTTAACACTTCACTTGTATACCTGAATCAATCTAGTGTCATAGGGGTTTTGGCAGCTATTTTTAATAGTTATTTGGGAGTTTCATTGATAAAAACCAACAAAAAAATATTTTAATTTAATTTATTCAAAAACTTAAGTTTCTATTCGACAGTCAGTCATCCCACGGAAATGCATACGTGGTGTGTTATTTTCCTCACTTAATTTATGAATTGTAAAAAGCTGTCTGCACAAATAGGATTAACTTATAAGAATTAGAAGTAATAAAGTTATTATTATAACAAGTTGTTTCTATTATTCCTCTCATACATTACCTTATTTGAAGTACACCTTCATTGAACTTTTTTGTTTGTTTGTATAAATAAAAAATAACCTTTTATTTTTAATTTTGTAAGTAATGAACGTTCTTGCAATTTCAAGTAGATTGGAAAATGATTTAACATAATCATGAGTATCAAAAGCGTCAACAATTATTAAAATAAATTGATGTTTTTTTACAAATTTTGTCCTACGTTCTGCGTAAGTAGTAAACAGTTTCTTAATCTAAAATAAAAACTAATTAATAGGTAATACAATACAAAAAGGCACTTAATTATCATTGAAAATAAAACAAAATACTTATTAAACAAACAATTCTTATAAAACATAGTCGTAACTTGGCAGTGTGATATACACAAAAAAACTCGTGAACAAAAATAACACAAAATGTTATATTAACTAAATTAAGGCATCGGATGACGTTTTTTAAATAAATCCAAAGCTAGGCAAAAACCTCTTGCCATCAGTCTTAAAAAAGTTATTTTTTATTTCATGACTGCCTTCATTTCATAAACAACACATAAAACCTAAAACAAGTTGGAAGTACTAAAGTTTAAAAACATTTTAAATGTAGAAGTAGTAACTATTAAAACCCAGATGCATTAGGACGCACATGACTCTCTTTAACAGTCCAAGGTTCAAAGAAAGTGTCAAATTGTATTAATATAAGCCATTTAATAATAAATGGATTATTATTAAATGGCTTATATTAATACAGATATCACAAAATAAATGAAGAGTTACAACAGTAAAATAGTTATAGCAGCCTTAAAAGTGAAGGGGTCAACATTCACCTGAAATAGGATTAATTAAATCGTAATACTATTATCAAAATATTATTATGATTATTAAACATCTTCAGATCTAACAAATACGAATATTAGGAAGACTAAAACCGCCTTCCATCGATGCTGTGAAATAAAATATAAACAACCGTTTTGGTGGGCTTGAGTCACACGAATCGTATTATAAGGGATGCCAAGGGTTTACTAAGAATGGGTGTAATTCTGTACACCGAGGGAATAAACTTGTGAATAACGATTATTTTATTTCGAATAGGTACTATTTTTTTATATTGATGCGATTTTTTTTTCTATTCGTGTTTTTTACACACACTATTGCATTATTTAACAAATTAACATTACAAAATGTTTCACAAAACAGGATGTAAATCTTTTGAGACCAAAAAATAATGCAGGAATAAATATACAGTAAAAGAACGTTAAATTAAGTAATCTTAAATTTTATTAACGACAAGTAAAAAATAATTGAAATACAAAAAATCGTAGAACAAACCTTCACCCCAGAATCACCCGTCGCACCCTGTTATACCAACGTCTCGGATGGTCGTTTTTACAGTAACCCTTGGCCTCTTGATCAATATGCTGATCACCATGCAGTAAACTGCGGTGTGCGGTGCCAGATACATAATCGTATGAAAAACGGCTAGAGTGGTATTTTGTTCCGTTGAAGTCGGCGTCAGCGCTAAGCCGTAACAGTATTACGCAGTACGCTGCGTACTGATCAAGAGACCAAAGCTTTAGCTGACCCGCCCGACCCGAAATCAGTGAAGGCATCACACTAATATTAAAAATGCGAAAGTTTGGATGTTTGTTGTTATAGTACAAACGTACTGAAAGTAATTTTCTGAAACTGGTTTTTCGGTTTCATAGATTTATGCGTCCACTTATGTGGTGGTAAAATATTTCATACTAGTTTCTGCCCGCGGCTTCGCACGCGTTGTTTGCTAAAGAGTGTCGGTGATGGATACCATAGCTTCAACACACTCTACGTATTAATAACATATTGGGCTGTGGTGGAAAGGCAGCTTTAGTTAGGCTGCTTGTCCATTGACGCGGAGGAGCGGAGCGGAGCTGTGCCATTATTGGTGCTTGTATTCACAAATAGAATTACTAGAATCTGCGCCACGCTTCAGTGGACCGGGCTTTGAGAAATAGTTTAACAAATCATACATAACCGGGAAGCGGAATTAATACAGACAGAGAGCTCGCATCAATAAAAAACATAAAAATAATAATACTGGACAATTCACACAGCATTATCTAGCCCCAACCCAAGCTAAGCGGTTATGTTATGGGTAACTGATATATACCTACCTATTGTAGTTTTTTTTTTTATAATACTTAGAAAACACCCAGAACGCCCAGACCAAATTATCTGCAGATCGTAAAAACATTTTTCCCGAGGCAGGAATCAAAAATCAAAAATAACAGAGGTCGTCAGCAAAAGGACAATGTCAGTCCGCAACTCCGCTCTGCATTACATTGCATTGTGATGCATTGAAATAAATGATTATTTTTATTATTATTACTCCCTCGCTCCGCTCCGCGTCGATGTACAGGCAGCCTTATCATACAATTCGATGGTTCATCATAACGATGATTATTTTAAAAATGTCAATACACGATGACTGGTCAGCATCGTAACAAATTTGTAGTCATTATAACACGTAACCTTTTACACTTCTATGACATACATTTAACCTAAATCTTGCATAAGTTTCAAAACTTTGGTACCGTCAAATTGGTAAAAGTAATTAATTAATTAATTATATAATAAAATAAATAACTAAATTTAGTCATTCTTTAAAAAGTGAGGATCGTTTGAATAAAACTTTCTGTCAGGAACCTTATTTAAGTTGATAGTCTGTACTTAACACTAACTTACACAGTTAACATTTAAGTAGAAATTCGTACGTATTTTAAATTGGCTGCGAGAGCCACACCTTAAATTTCATTGCGACTTTGAAAGTTTGAGCTTGTAACACTTTCGCAAACCCATAAAAATAACGTAAACAGTAAAATATATCCATTGAAATAAAACCATCAAGCTGAATAACGGAGTAATTTCGTATGTAAACATTTTGTGCAAAATTATTGGTCTTTAATTGCAAATGTAGGTGCCTACGTATTTCGTTCTAGACATAATTTATATATCCCTTACGCAAAGGTTATACAGGCTAGCTGATTGACCTAAAGGCACCTAAATCCAAACTAAAATGCGTGCTACCTTATTGCTAACCCATCTATAGACAGGTAGGAAGATTTTGATGTTGAGCAGCCCAGACGATACTGCGTCGGCGGTTGCTAAAGTATCCTATTGCAGATTCTAAATAATTATACCTAAAGTTGTGTACTCATATTAGTTGAGGCATCGCAAATGGCGGTTACCTTATTATTAGATATTACAGTCTGAATGAGCTTACTTTCGGTTGTTCGTACGCGAAATTGCCTAATCAACTATCAAACCTTTTTGTTCCGAATCGACAAGCGATTTGATGATTGACTGGTTTGTTATAGAGATGATCAGCGTACGACCAACCGGCAACCGAGAACGAGGGCGTTTTGGCGATCTTCGGCCAACATGAGGACGTTAAATACTCCAACCAAATTCGATGTGTAAAGTTGGTATACAAACTACATCAGAAAAAAATCTAAAACAAACTTGCAAGGATATCAGATATCATTGTTAGCAAAATGTAATGAAACAAAAAATACGCATAGCGTAATAAATAATAAACGCTAACAAATTGACGAATGCTGGACAATTTTACGTCAAGTACGGACGGTTTGTATACGAACATTTCACATCGAATTTGGGTGCGTACTCATCTAACTACTAAGACAAGCAGTTGACATCTTTGAGTATAGCGGAAAGTAATGGCTTATCTCTGAGTGCTGCGCTAAGCTCGGTCTCGTCCCACTGCAGGCGCACGCGCCGGCCGCGCCCGGCGGCGGCCGCCCCCGTCACGCGCAGTGCGCCACGGGCCTCCAGTAATGCGCACGCGCTGGACATCTCGCTCATATCGAGAGGCGCTATGTTGCGAGCTGCCGCTACCCTGTTGACAAACATCATAAATTAATAAATAATGCTGGAAAATTTACACTGTATTATCAAGCTATAAGCTATAGCTGTGTGGTGCTGGCTTCGAATTCGCACCACCCCAACTCTTCCCGTGGGTGTCGTAAGAGGCGACTAAGGGATATTCACGGGGGGCGGGCAGCAGCGCACACTGCAGAACTATTCTACCACTGAATTGCGATGCACAACCCGCATGCCCAACGTGGGGATTATGGGCATTACCCCCTATGAGATAAACGCCAGCAAGGCGCTTATCAGTGGGAGGCCTGCGTCCAGCAGTGGACTAATACATGCTCTTGAGGTTTAAGGTATATCAAGATAGCCCCGAGAGCAAAGTAGATTTTTTTTAATTAAATTCAGAGTTCCTATGTAAAATAAAAAATATCTACTCTCCCAGAACAAATATCTGCAAATCGTATTAATATTTGTCCCAAGGCGGACATTTACCCATCTCCCCACAGAGCTCAAATATTATAGCAAACTATACCAATGAATAGAATTCCCGAAAGTTTAAAAAACTTCTATTCATTGGTATATTTTATTAACTATAATATTTGATCAGAACACATTATTATATAAATATTCACGGGTATTTAACATCAAGTATGGGCGGGTAAATAAACGCGATATATACCCGTGAATAATTATATAATAATGACTAGAAGTTTTCAAATTAAAACATGGGTTCATAGAAAATGGTATACTATTCATTATCTGTGAATGATGTGTGGGCTCAGCCCACAAACATCCACGGCTGGACATACATTCAGACAGTTTTGGCAAGAGTGCCGCTAATCGTACACCGGAGGAAGGATTATTCTACGTCCAGCAGTGGACGTATGAGTATGTGACTGAGCCCACTAATGTCCAGATCATCAACTGATGATGATGAATCGTACACCATTTTCTATGAACCCATTTTTTATCAAACTCTACAAAGTGTAATTTCCCTATGAAATATTCAATTTTTTTTAATAGACTTCAAAAAAGGAGGAGGTTCTCAATTCGACGTATTTTTTTTTATGTTTAACAAACATGAAAAAAAATACGTCGAATTGACGTCAAAAGTTGTGCGCAGAACTTTAGACCGATTTTCAAGATCCTTTTTTTATATGAAAGCTGGTGCTTCCCGTGTGGTCCCATTTTAATTTGGTTTAGTTCTGACAATGGAATCCATGAATAAACTGTAAAAATCTATTTTTACAGTTTATTCATGGATTCCAGTCGGTTTATAGGTAGTTTTTTAAAATAAAATTAATTATTTTCTGCAATCTAATCACACCACAAGGAATTATAAATCATCGTCAACTTGCTGTTGCTGAGAACGACGCCTAATTGCCTACTAACATAATTCATTACATCATTCGTAAACTTCAGATAGCATTGCTGGTTTATTTGCCAGTTTTCTCGAAATGTTCACTTCCGTTAAATCATTTGTTTTGCATCAGTCATTTTTGTGCAAATAAACGACGTAACAAAGCCAGGGAAAGTGAGGATGTGGGCTCTATGTAGGTTTGTTTACCCTTTTGCGAGGTCAAAGAAAATTTTCGTGATGACATAAAATTAATTACGACAGCAATGAGAGGTAAATATAAAGATTAGCAATTACATATGATGGGTGATTGGTAGCTGTGTGTAGCAAAGCTTCAAGGAGAAGTTAGAATATACCAATTACAACAATTTTATACCTATTGAGAATCCGTCTTAGACAACCTTGGATGCTAGGCATCTAGGACCACCGTTCCATGCACTTTGTTTAGAGTAATAAAAACGAACTCTTTGATCATGCTGTGTACGTATTTTAAGGATACAGTCTGATTTTTAGGGTGTACCCAAAGGGCAAAACAGGACCCTATTACTAAGCCTCCGCTGTCCGTCTGTCTGTCTGTCACCAGGCTCATGAACCGTGATTAGCTAGATAGTTGAAATTTTAACAGATGATGTATTTCGGTTGCCGCAAATAATAAATGTTAAAAAAATTTAATCACTAAACTAGCTCCAATAAAAAAGAAAATAACTTTGCCGTGTCTTGAACTATGCGGTTCTTTACTTTTAGCTCAGCTTATGGGAGGCAACGTCCTTTTCACCTTGAGAACCATTTACCGAAGTTAACGTCGGGCACGGTCAATACTTGGATGGGTGACCGCATCACGTTGACTTTTTGTTTTTTTACGAGGAAAGATTTGTATTTTTTTAATTTTATGGTACGAATCCCTTTGTGCGCGAGTCCGACTCGCATTTGGCCGGTTTTTTTTATTATTGTGTTGTTCATTTGTACAATTCTTGGTTTTATTCTGTTTTGTGTACCAAATAAATAAATAAACTCCCGGTTATCATTACGTCATCTCGATCGCAGCTCGCCGTCTCCTCTTCATTTCTGAAGGCCACATGGTGCAATCGTAAATACAATACGATACTGAAAAGTTATGTATCTCTGGACCATAAATAAATCAACTGCCACCAAAACCACGCACTTAACCTAGATTAATAAGGGCCTATTCTGCGAGAATGGCAACAGTCATTCGGCGTAAATAAGTTATTTTGAAAGGTCTGTTAAGCTGAATCCTCACAAAAATCTTAGCTTATATAACAACTATTTATGACCACATTCACAAAACGTACGAACGTGGTAGTTCTTATTATAAATTTACATTAAATTTATAAATTGTACACGTACTGATGACCTAGGCAACTTAAGGAGACTAAAATAAGATAAAAATCACGGAAGACTGGTGTTCATCAAAAGATAAAATCGGTCGGTCAATTAGTAGCTACATCAGTTAACTACTTGTATTGTATTGTATTAAAAATTTCTTGCACAAACATCACACAATCGTAATCATACGATTTTTTCTAGCCTGATGCTGGTGTTCACTAATAGAAAATCGGACCATTAGCAGATATATCGAAAAACTTGTGTGAAAAACTTAAGATTGGATTGCCCGATTATATTTTTGACGAACACGTGCCTTAATATGAGATAATCTGGCTGGTTAGAAAAGCACTTAAATTAGAACATTAAGAAAAGTTGTCACAGTAACTTACTTTTTATAAACATCATGAAGTTTCCCCATCACAATATCTTTATTCTTTCCTTTCGTCAGCATGAGCATCAAACTGCACAATATCAGTTTCTGTTGCATCGGGAACCCGTCTTCAACGTCAGTTTCCATCTGCCGCGATCCTCCGTAGATATTGTTCAGGACTTCTAAGACTTGCTTCAATTCCACGGTGACTGAGGAGTCCTTCATCATGGCGTCTACTGATTGATGTTCGGAAAATTTGCTGCGTTTTGCGAGCTCGATCACTCGCCGGCCGATGTCTAGCGCTCGCCTCATATCCCCGGACACTGCGGCGATTTTGGCTATGAAACAAAAGAATATCATTTAGACAAAACATAAATAAATACCTACTAATCCTGATCTATACTAATGTACTATATAAACTCTATGATACTAATATAATATTAAAAAGAGGAAAGATTTGATGGTTTGTTTCTATTGAATAAGGCTCTGAAACTACTGGACCGATTAAAACATCTCTTTCTTCATTAAAAAGCTTACTTTCATTCAGAACTCCGTTTAACTCGCAACAGTAAACGGCATACTTGTAACACCACACACACCATAAATAGTCGAGCGGAAAGCACTGAACGAGCAGAAACCTTTGAAATGAACTCCATACACTCTCATTCTCATATTTCCCGCTCATTACCCTTTCGCGGTGGAAACCCAGCTTCTGTCTGTATGACCTTTAGACTCCTAAAGGGATCTTGGTGAAATTTGGCGCGGAGATGGATAATATCACGAGGAGGGACAGAGGATATTCTATTACTTGGGTGGAATGCGATGCGTACGAAGCCACGGGCGGAAGCTGTAGTAGTTATATACCCAAAATATTTACGACTAATTCTGGATTTAAACTCGCAACCTTACCACTCTGTACGGGAAAATACTTATACTACTATTAGCTTGAAAACATGGAACATGCCATCGAAAACTATAAATTTTATTGGGGTAAGGCCCTTATACAGAATTTGAGACTTGACTTGAGAAGTTTCTACCAATTACCATAAAGATGGATTTACATGGTCAAGCAAAGCGATTACGGCCAAAATTCTCATAGCCAAACAGCGCGTTCGGTTTTCATTTACTCCGATGAAAGTAAACTAATTTGGAAGAACGAATTTCCAAAAGGTTTCTAGTAAGCTAATTTCGTAATATACGGAGAAGTCACGTTTAGTCCCTTATATTTTGTAGATTTAGAGCCCAGAATACGTAGACGACCTCTGTGGCGCGTTCGATTCCCGCCTTAGTAACAATAATAATAATAATGTTTGACAAATCACACAGCATTATCTATTGAATGGTTGTAAAATCTGCAGATATTTGTGGTCTGGATATTGTTTTTATAAAAAAAATATCTATCTACGAAGTGTATTGTATTAATATATCAGTTATCTAGTAACCATAACTCAAGCTCTGCTTAGCTTGGTTTTAGATAACGATATATGTGAATTGTCCAGCATTATTGTTTTGTTTTAAACATAGTCTTACCTGCCAACATCTGAAGGGCAACGGGAGAAAATACGTTGCTCCTGTCCTCACTCGCCAGAACTGCCGTAAAAATCTTGATGATCTGTTCTTTGGTGTACGGTGCGAAGTGTAAAGTGTTAGGGCGAAGCGAGCACCTTGCCTGGAGCCTGGGTAACGTCCGTTCAGTCAGGTCCAGAGCGTTTGCAATCCCGATAAGGACAATGCGGGAGTTCGCTAGGGATGGCCATTCAAATATTGTATACAGAACTGATTGTCGCTTGCTGTCTAGTTGGTCAATCTCGTCTAATACTAGAAGGCTGTAAAAAATAAATATGTCGTTACTTTTTGTACTTTAAAACCGAGCATAAAATAATTGTAATGATTTTTTTACAAAAAGTTAAAACGTAATTCGAATACTTTTATATTTCGACTATTTTAAAGTTTGGCGGGGTAAGTTAACCCTCGGCAACATAATTTATATGGTTGTCCTATAGAAATTTAAGGATCTCTGAGTCGGTCGGTTCAAAAAGACAAGAGTCGTGGGAATTGAGGGCGCGCGTGTACCAATTTTTGCGTTGACAACACTGTTCTGTCATTGCAGTACGACTTAAGGTGTAACGCCACGACTCTTCGCTTTTTTGAACAGAGTCGTCTGTTCAAAAAGAGAAGAGATACAGTTTAGATATCATCATCATCATCGGCCTATATTGTCCACTGCTGGACATAGGCCTCCCCTAATGAGCGCCATAGTTTAGATATAATGTACTAAAATAATAATAATGTTATGTTGATGTTAATGTATGTACTATATTGATCTGTATTTATTGTTCTATATGATCTGTGATATGGAGGAACATAATACCCTCCTCTTTTTTACCAAGCCGGTTTAAAATGGCCATAGTTCTTCGTCACTTATATTTTTCACAATACTGTCTACAGAATAAAACTTACATCATTTTATGTTTCTTATTCAAATACTTTTCTATAGCAGTACAGCAAGCTTTCTCTGACGTGCCTGATGCCTGTATTTGTAGTTCTTTGCAAATTCTACTGTAGATGCTAGCTGCAGACTTCATCATCGTGCAGTTGACGTATACATGTTTGTATGCTTGTTTCACCTGTAAAGAGCAAGGTAACGTATAGCAAAAAACGAGTCTTATGCAAGATACAGCTATCTATATCTATACTAATAATAAAGAGGAAAAATTTGATTATTTGTTTGTTTCTTGGCATTGAATAGGCTCCGAAACTACTGGACAGATTTAAAAAATCTTTCATCATTAAAAAGTTTCCTTTTCAGGGAGCGACATAGGCTATATTTTATCACGGAATTGCCACGGCAACGGGAACTACGCGGGTAAAACCGCGAGGCGCTACTGGTCTCGACGACCTCTGTGGCGCGGTGGGCGAAGGTCTGCCTGCGACGCAGGAGGTTGCGGGTTCGATTCCCGCCTCGGGACAAATTTGTGTACGATCTGCAGAAATTTGTTCAGGGCGTTCTGGATGTTTTTCTATGTATAATAAAAAATATCTATCTATGTAGTGTATTGTATTATGTATATCAGTTATCTAGTACCCATAACACAAGCTCTGCTTAGCTTGGGGCTAGATAATGCTGTGTGAATTGTCCAGCATTATTTATTTATTTATAATATTATAACGAGGAAAAATTTGATAGTTTGTTTGTTTCTTGGCATTGAATAGGCTCCGAAACTACTGGACGGATTTAAAAAATCTTTCATCATTAAAAAGTTTCCTTTTCAGGGAGTGACATAGGCTATATTTTATCACGGAATTGCCACGGGAACGGGAACTACGCGGGTGAAACCGCGAGGCGCTGCTGGTCTTTAATAAAGCCTAAGCTAAGTGCATCCACATTTTACTTTATATTTTTTTTAAATATCTCGCGCAGAACTTTTGTGTGAAGAAGTTTATGCGACTCAACTCAACTAAAAAAAAATATACTTACCTAACTCAACTCAAACAATTACGTTTTTTGGTAAATTAATAAAATAAAACCGGCCAAGTACGAGATCTATAAAAAAACATGTCTGATGTATAGGATAGGAACCATCTTAAATATTTATTTTATTCTGTTTTTTAATAGTTTTTGGTATAGTAAACAGAAATACATTTAAAAATTTCAACTGTCTAACTATCGCGGTTTATAAGATACAGCAGCGTGGTGACAGACTGACAGACATATTAATAAACAGACTGCGCCCCACGTCGCGCAATATAAGTACGCGACAAAATATAGTAAAAATAATTATTTTCTTTTTAAAAAACTATAAACCGACTTCAATTTTTATAGTTTTTCCATGTATTTTCATGTCAAATTCAATTCTTTTCATTCAATGTCAGAACTGAACCAAATTAAAATGGGACCACACGGGAAGCACCACCAAGTCGGACCACCCAGTCAAAAGTTCTGAGGTACAAAACATAAAAAAAAACATTGAGAACCTCCTCCTTTTTTGGAAGTCGGTTAAAAAATCCTAGCGTGGCGCGAACGATAGCGATTGTCTATCTTTAGCTAAGCCATCTATTTTCATACAAATTTAAGCGTCTAGGTCTCAAAATACGTCGCGGACGTTGCGTGGCGTGAGCTCAGTCTGTTTTCTAGCTTGTATTAGCGTTAGTTGTTACCTTTGGCATTTGTAGAATGTAGGAGAGACTTGCAGTTTTCCCGGTGCCAGGTTGTCCTGACACATACAACGAAGCAGATTTCTCTGTCTCTACATGATCCATCAAAAACAACTCAAGAAATTTAATTTCATCTTCTCTACTCGTCAGAGGTTTTGCACTGTAGCTGTAATAAGAAAATGATACGTGATTAATTTAACATAGACAGACAAGGATCTTTTATATCAGACGCGAGTGACTTACTTTTCATTTTCGTTATTTTCGTCTGTTTCAACTGCTTGTCTGGCAATCTTAATAGGGGGGCAAGAATCTGAAATAATAATAATAAATTCATTTATTTCTCTTCACCTCAACCTCAACAGCCTGTATTGGTCCACTGCTGGAAGCAGGCCTTCCCCTAATAAGCGACTCATTGGCATTTGTCTCATGAAGGTAGTGCCCATAATCCCCACCCTGGGCATGCGGGTTGGGGATCGCAGTTCAGTGTTAGAATTGTTCTTCACAAATAGATTTTTATATGCTAAGTAGGTATAGAGTAGAAAATTATGTATAGTAATTGTGAGAGACTGGCGCCAGTGATAGGTTTGAAACCTGTGTTAGGTACCAGTCACCAGTGCCCCCTCCAGAGTGACTTAATTTAGATGTTATGTGCCTAAAATATGTATATATGAAAAGAGAATATGAGTACACTAAGTATATAAGAGAAAAAAAAACAACTCAACTATATTAATAGGTTAGAGAGCTACAGACAGCTATGTGTGAAAGTTATCGAACACCAGTCTCGTAAGAGTCTGAGCAACCGGAGGGATTGTATGTGTGGGTGTTCAAGTTCAAGGGATGTATGCTAGAGGTATATAAATAGGTATATATATATATATGTGTGCATGTAACGAATTCGTGGGCTCTCTAAATAAAATATGGAGTCATTAATACATAATTACAAAATATTAACTTTAATTTCAGCTTAACTAAAATACTCACCATATTCTTCTCTTTCCTTTAAATTACTTTTTAAGCGTCTTTTCAAGACATTTTCTATAACTGGTTCTTGCGTGTTTAAAATGTCTTTGTTTTCGTCAGATTTGCAATGGCTCCTCAAACTGGTCTTCTTACGTGATCTAAAGGGAATTGTAGCTTGAACCGCAGCCATCTGTGAAAAGAAATTGAATTTAAACATTGCCTGAATAATAAATAATTGCAATTGCATACTAAAATTTATAGGTACCTGTTTGCAGAAGAATCAATGGTGAATTCAAGAGGTGATTTCTAAATAAAACAATGAGTTAAAACACCTTACAAGTTTATTAAACTTAAAATATGATGTACTAGGTATTTATAAAAAACAAACGATTTAAAAAATAAAACAGAAACCATCACTCAGCTGAGTAAACATTGCAAATGAAGAAAATTCACTTCAGATCAGCAATAAAAACGTCATAGGAAATGACATTATTAAAAATATGCCAGCACATGATTAGTGAAGTTATGATTACATAGGCATGTATGTTTTAGGTAATTAGGACAATAATATAACAAGCAAGAATATAATTACAAGGTCCAACTTTTCATTGCAAACAATTCCAGCATACCAATTGAATAAAGACACTTAATTTTACTTGACTTAATTTTATATAAAAAAATCTTAATTATACACCTAGCCGCGTAAGCTGCTTGCATATGTATTGTTAAATATATTTAGCCATGTGTCCAGATTTCTGTTAAATACATTTAGGAATCCTTGTGCAAGCAGCCCCAAAAATTGTGATACATCATGGAAAGTTAATGATAGGTTACATTAAATAGTTTCTCACACACAAACTAACACAAACACACACACACACACACACATACACATATATACACAACGGTTTTAAAATTTAATACAATTTAGCCAGAAGGAATCGGCAAAGGTATAGCTACTATAGCTACGATTATCTAGAAACACTGGTGTAGGTATCTAGATTTTATCCCTAGACATTTAAAAAGATTTTATAAATACTCGAGCAAGCTAAATCAATTCTACTGTTGTTTATCACGATCATTCTGTGCCTGATGTGCCATATTGGTCATATTTTTAAACAGATCAAAGTCATATTGCCTTTGGGCTTTCATCCAGGCAGCACTCATTTCCATTTGATGTCTCATGAGCGCTTGTTGGGCCATAAATTGCGAAGGGCGAAGGCCATAATCAGCCGCAGTAGGCATGTTAGGTGGTGGACTAGGTCTAACAGTGGGAGTTATAGGTTGACGACATGGCAATTTTCCTGTGGATGTAAAGGGTTTTAGTGTTTTCATGCCCGGCTTAGATGGCCCCGCTACGCTTGTTGGTGCCTCAGGCTTTGAAGAAGTTATGCTCGATAGTTGTGTACTTGATATTTGGTTGGACTGATTGATGGGTTGCTCAGGAACATTGGTCACTTGTTTCTCTTCAGCAATCACAAGCTTAGGGGAAGAACTTGGCGAGCGGGTCTGCCGAGGCGAGGGCTGCGCGCTAGTGCTCGGGGCGGCATGCGCTGGCAACATCTGGTATCCAGCAGACGTTGATGGACTTGGAATATTTGCTTGTTTCATCAGACTGCTTTTATTGATTGTTTCTTGCCGGGCTATATTCATTTGTGAAGCAGAAGGTATTACCTTTTCAAGCTTAATTTGATTGATGCTAGTTGAAGGAATTCTCAATGGAGTCATGCTCTCAGATACCACAGACCTATTTGAAATGGGAAAAGAACTACTTTGAAGAATAGTTGGTGGTGTCCCTTTTGATGGCAGGTTTTGCTTCTTTGCCAAATTAGCTATTGATTGCATAGCTTCAAAGGTCTTATCAAATGTTTGCTGAGTTCCAGAAGGCCCTGCATTATTTGATGACAAATCAAGAGCAGCACTGTCTTTATTTTCTCCTGATGTACTAGTTTTACTTAGGAGTTTTGCAATACTCGATGGTTTAGGTATTGCAGGAACCAGTCTAGGGAGAGTTTTATTTCTAGTTGCTTTGGGTTTTTTTTCTCCTTGCAGTGCATGTAATTGCTGTTCAAATGTTTGTTGAAATGTAATTGGACCAATAAAATTTGCATTTGGTGTTTGCTTTCCTATTTTGATGTCAGCAATTGGTTTTAAGTTTGGTACTGGGCCTTTGGCAGATGGAGTTACAGGCGTCTCATTAGATTTACCTGAATCTGTTTTACTTGGTTGTGTGGTTTTAGTTTCATCCCCTTTATTAGGCCTTTTGGCATCGGTGTCAGGTATTTTCATAATTTCTATGTGATTGGGAACAGACGGTCCAGGAATTATAAGATTCATATTCCCACTACCTCCAGCAAGATTCTTGTTACCAAGTTTATTTTTATTAAGATTGGTGTTGATTGGTAATTGGTGTTGATCACTTGGTGTACGGGGGTCCACTTTTTGATCAAAAAGAGTAATTGATAATGACGAAGGTATATTAATTTTACAGGAATCAAATAATGATTTGAGAGGATCTCCCGAGACTGGGCTAGGACTTGGGGTCTGAGGAGCTGACAATGAAGTTTTAACTTGAGACAAAATTTTGCTCCTGTCCATAGTAGGGTCACTGTTATTTGCTAGAAGATCCATTCTTACTTTAGTCACCATAGGACTTTTATTTTGAAGCATATGTGATGGAGGAACACCAGGTTTTAGATCTGGCATCTTTTTGATAGGCTTTGGGGCCTCTGGAATTTTATTCTGAGGTACTTGTATTTCGGGTTTAGGAACCTGTATTTTTGAAGGTGATGTGGCTTTGGCTTGAGATGTCTGTTGAAGAGACAATGGTGGAGGGATTTCAGCAGATTTCCGTTTGGAAGTAGGAACACTATGGGGTGCTGTAACAACCCTCTTAATTCCAGGGCAATCTATCAAAAGTTGTTGAGCTGCTGTTGTGGGGTGAACCTTAACTTCTCTGCTGTGTGGTGTTGATTGTTGTACAGTGCTACTGGTTAGTACTTGCGCATTCTTAGTTGGAGTTTCAGGTGCCTTCAATTTTATATCAGATTCACCTTTGATGTTTTGGTTGGTGGATGAAGAATTGGCAATGGCAGCAGCAGTATTTGCATAATTATTGAGTATCTGATTTATTTTAGTTTTTTCTAATTCAATCTTCAACCGTTTCATTTCAAGGGCATTTGCAGCATGTTGTTTTCGTTTTTGTGCTTCTGCTTGTTTATCAGGTTTTGGTGTAGTTTCTTGGGGTTTTGTAGGTGTTGTCGCAGTGGAGGTTGTGGCAATTGGTTCTCCACCACCTGAAGGCCCAGCTTCGCTAATATCTGCTTTTGTTGGTGATTTACTAACACATGTGCTTTTGGGTGCAAGTTCAAATGAGTTAAGAAATTGAGATTTTTCCACATCCTCTTCATTTTTCTTAGGAAATGAACTACTTCTCTCTGCATTTATTTTTTCAAAAGTCTCTTTACTTTGTTCAAATTTATTAATTCTCTTGCTCTCACTTGTATGATTAGTACTGCTTTCTTCAGGCATAGGACTGTTGGTTCCTGATGAAGCTTCAGATGCTTGATCATTGATTGGAGGTGCTGGGCTACTTCTATTGGCATCATCACTTGGACTTAATTTGCCATCAGAAAATTTAGAGCACTGTCTATTTATTTCAAGTATCCTGTTTCGGATAGCAACATAATCAATGACTTGATAAAAGAAACGCATTGGTTCATTTCTCTTCCAATTGTATATGTAAGCAATATCCATCAGAGTGTAGTAGTCAGGGAGTGGGACTCTCTTGTACAGGATATCAATTGCATATTGAGTACTATCAATATCAAATTTCATGCTCAAGAATTTTTTAAGGTGGTTTATGTTTACAACGGCAGGACACTGTAGATACCTTCTAGCACTTGCTATTGAAGAAGATTCATTACTATCTGATGATTTACTTGATATGCTGTCAGAGTCTGTAGCATCAGCATATTCTAAAGAAAATGATATGACATCTTCAGGGCTAAAAATAATTCTCTCCGTGTCTTCGCCTCTCTGCTCTGGAGTAGCTGAGGCAGCTGGACCTGGTCTAGAAGAGTAAAAGTTTTGGCGTCTTTCCATTTCTTTTTGAAACAGGCCAGGCACTAGTTTGTAGACTATATCTTGTAGTGCCTTGTCAAGTTTTATGTTCGGTTTGGCTGAGTTGATCATCATTTCACAAACTGGACAATAACTTTTGACTTTGAGGTGTTTTATGATACAACTCCTACAAAAAGAATGTAAACATTCGACGATTGTTGTTGCATCGATGTAGTACCCCTGACAAAGCGGACATGTTATGTGTTCATTCACTTCACTTATCAAAGTTCTTTGAGGCACTACCTCTGTGCTATTCTGTTCAACCATTTTCACCACTTTTTTCTCAGGCACTTTCGTGGAGGTAACCATTGTAAATAGCCAATGCTATCGGAAAGTCGAGCACAGCTGCTGGCGTACCCGCGTAAAAATGCATATGAGTAATAAAAGACTAGGAAACTACTATCCTAATCAACGCAATTAGAGGTACGAAAGCAATTTATTTTAAAATAAACCACAAAGTCACGAAATAGCGCGAACTTTAGCCAAATTTTAGAAGGTAATTAGTGATGGACCGAACGAATTCCGCCATTATTGTATTCATTTTTATATGGGTGGGTGGAGAGGTTGGTACGACTGTGTTTGTCTCTAAAAATTTCGTAAATAAAATGAACCGTATTTAATGTTTTATGCATCACAAATCTTAAAAATGTTACCCGAGGTCTTTCACTTACGGCTGAGGAAGGAAATCCAATTAACAGACCACCTTTTTCTTGTAAATCACACAATATAATAAAATTTGGCGCGAATATACACAATCAGCCGAATAAACGTCAAATAAAGAATTGATTTCTTTCAGTTGGTAGGTTTGTGGTCTATCTTTTGCACTGTCTATTGATAGTCTATTGTATCTTATCTATGGTATAGTTTAGGCAACAACATAACGTCGACGATACTGCAATAGCGCTGATCTACTATTTGTAATAGTGCGTAACTACAAGTTTGCCAACTTTACAGGAGATAAAAAAAACTTTCTAATTTTAGTATTTAGAATGATAAGGGCATCTTATTGAAATAATAGGGTTTTTAGAGTACCAGGCCACCAGTCAGTGGCAGAAAATTTGCGATTGTTCTAGTAGTTCGGGTTTTATGGCACTTACGCGGTTTTTTTGTATCAATATCAGGTCCCAAGATGTTATAACAGGGTAGATACGCGTAATTGAAACTATGATAAAAAGTACAAAACGATTATTTATTCATATGAAACACAAACGATAGGCACTTCTCAATCACAAAAATATGGATAATATACAGTTTTTTATTCTCAAAGTAAATTATTTACAACACTAACTTATGCTGTTCAGTCTTCACCTTTACCTACCAATTATTAAAGACTAAAACTAAAAAAAAATGGAACAAAACACAAATTATTCGGAAATAAAATCAACAATAATAATACCTAATAATATTCATGGCACATAAAAATCTCTGAATTAAGTATAACATTATAACATTTTAATCATCAAAAATTAAATTATTATAGAACTCGTGGCAATCATTTGGTATGACTGTTTTCAGCTCTTGTAGATGATTAAATTTAGTTTTAGTTATTTTCTGTGGGCCATCATGGAGCTGTGGAGGTTCGAGCAGAAGGGTTTCTATTGGTTTCGCTCGCCGGGGTAAACACATGTATTCATCCGAGTACATTAATTTATAATCAATAGTACCATTCGTGTTGTACCTTAGCACCCTTATATCTGTTACACATCTGTCACCAGCAACTCGTCCCGGTCTTATAGACTCATAAACGAGATAGTCTTTCCGGCTGTAATCCTTGAAGAATGTATAATCAGGCATCGCCACTTCATAGGGGAAAGGTTTTATTCTGGCTTCTTTGGATATCATAGCGTACTGGCTTGGCAGGTAAATTTCGCGATTTTTCAATTTTCTTTCTATGACGGAATGCACTGAGTCCACCTCCATTTGCGTGTGACCCTTTTCTAAAAACTTCTGGGTGATTGTTACATTATATTTGACAGCGAGCCGCAACAAAGCATTTGAAACCACATTATTACGATTCTGAGCTGTGCAACCATCTGTGTATATAATGACATCTTTAAGATCATTTTCAACTAACTTAGTAATGCAGTCGATAAAGAACGAAGCATACGTGGTGGCTCTTAAGTCTGTTACCGTTTCGTCAAACCAGTAGCACGTTGCTTTGTGGTTACTCAGATTGTAAACTGTAAAGTTGTGCACACAAAGTTTCGTTTTGAAGTACAATGCACTGGCATTTAAATATGGGCACAACATCACGGCTTGCAAGTCAGCAGTTACTACGTGAACTTCTCCTTTGATCGCCGCCTCTTTGTCCTCATTCTTCTCTTGGCGAGCTGCTGTTTTAAGAGACAGATGTATTTTGTGTTCTTCATCACTTAGATTGCCAGCCTTATGAGCACAACAAGTATCACACTCGTCCTTCTTTGGCTTGAAAATGGCAATGTTTTGTTGAGCTAATAAATCTTCAAAAAACTTTCGACCTGCTACAGGAGAGCAGAGAGAATTCGTACGCTCGACATACAAACGGTATAGATGGGCCTTGGATTGAATAATTGGTTCTAAATACAGTTTTTGGCTGGATTTTCTGCAATAATGCGAAGGTAGTTTGGGGATTTCTTGAAGGAAATTCAAAACAGAGAGTTTTTTTGTTAGTTGATCAGCCTGAACTGAAGCTTCCTGAGAATACCCTCTATGTCCTCTTTCGCCCAGCCAATATCTGCAAGTCCATTCTTTGATTCCGAGCGTACTCAAAAACATAGATTGGCACACACGTACTTTCTTATTGGTAGCTTTTAAATGGTAAATCTTGCTTTCACTACGTCTACTACTGCCGGCTCCCTTAGTCTTTCTTTGGGTGTCCTGGGTGTCAATCAGGGTCAAAACATAAAGCTTTTTTTCCTTCCATGATCTCGCCCAAAAATCATCAAATATTTTATTCCGCATTTCTTCAGTAAAAGTGTTGCAATAGAAAACTTTGCTCGTAGTACAGCGTTCAGAAGAACATGGCATCTCAAGTTTTCTCTCCGGTTTAGCGATGTCTTGCACATACTTTCCATCAATCTTTCTAAATCCCAAGTACTTCTTTCCCATCATTCTTCGTCTTTTATTACCTTCTCTTTTCCATGAATCTTTGTCCGATATTCTTTTCCGTGTCCTCGTTGATGTTTGCTCCTGTACAATAGATCTTTCAGGGAAATTTTCGATATCTTCTAATTGGAGATTAGGCGATTCTATAACATGAGACTGTATAGTCGGAGAACAAATGTTACCTACAAGCTCCTCAACTGGTAACACAAAATCAGGGTCAGCTACTGAATCGTCGGATAAAAACCCGCTAAAATCTTGTTCATTAGTACCTTCGCATGGTATCGTGCTGATTAACTCAAGTGGCACAGACTGGTAGGCACTTGAAGTCGAGGGTCCAGGAAAAATATCAATATCATTGCTGAAGCTTGTGCCTGGTTGTGTTTGTTTGGCTATAATTAATTGCCTTTTCATGAGCAACTCCTCCCGTCGCTTGACTAAGTCCTGCAAGTTAGCAGGCATACTCCATACAAACAAAGTCTGAAAAAAAATACAGAAAACGGTTTAATTTCTAAGTTTTCTAAGTAATCAAAACCGCGTATGTACCGAAAACACTTTACTTTTGCCTAACACAAAACCGCGGAATTACAACGTTGCATTAAAATCGATTTTATCCAATAAATATGATAGAAATGTATAATCCATGATTGAAAATAGCAAGCCTATACATAAATTAACAGATTACATCACTTACCGGTACTTTCCATGCAGAAATAACCACTATTTAACAATAATTTTCACGGAGCGCAAAGTAATCACATCAATTTGTTTACGTTTTGATCAGTTACGCGGTATTCACCTCCAACTACAACCGCGGCAAACGCATCGCGCTATTGCAGCAAAGCGTCAAAGAGCTTCTGATTGGCTTATTCAAAGTGGTGTGCTCACCAACTTGCACCAATAACAGACTAAAACAGCGCGTCACTTAAATTTGAATTTCGCTACTTTTTGCAGTTTCGCGGTATTGCAGATGGTAGTTCAGCGCTATTGCAGTATCGTCGACGATAAATAGAGATTAAGATTATATTATAGAGAATTATGCGGCAACAACAACAAAATAAGACAAGAGCGTTCGTTCAATATTAATTTATACAACACAATACAAAGTGTGCGATATATACGATCTCGCAAACGGTACATACAAAGGTACCCAAATTACTTGTTTTATGACCTACTCACACCGGCGCTAATTTTTAAGCGCGACTTCGATATATTTGCTTGCAGTACATATATTTATATAATGTACATTTTGCTGATGCACCCTGCCGCAATTTTGTCGCCGCGATTTAATAATAATAATAAAATAATAATAAACAATCTTTATTGCAGGAAAAATGTAGAGTTGGCTTAATTCTCTAAGATGTAGATAGATTACAATAGGTGTTTAGAAAGTTCTTAAAATAAAAATAAAAACTAACTACTGTATCCTGCAATTGGCGGTCTTATCCCTTGCAGAGATATCTACCAGACAACCATTGTGTATAAGGCACCTTATGTCAAAGGCTACCTATGAGCTAGTTGTATCTAGGCTTGTGCTATTTGGCTTGTCCGAGGCGTTTCCACGTCCTGCGGTTTTGCTTTGAAGCTGCGATTCAGCTTTTTTCTAAGCTACGACTTAGCTTTTTTGAAGCTGCGTCTTGGGTCTTGCTTCTTGCGGGCAGCGGTGCGGGGTAGCGGGACGGCCTTTGTTCGCGTAGCCGGTGAGGCGAGGAGAAGGCAGGAGCGAGGGAGTGCGGCAGCGCCGCCGCCGAAATCACGCTTAAAAATAAGCCACTGTGTTTACGGAATCGAGCTAGAAAATCGACCAAATCCGAAAAACGCTTTACAATTAATGATTAATTATTAAGATACATATGGCTACTTAGATCAAAATACCGCTTCGACATCTGTTTCATGTTTGAGAAGTTTCTTAGGCTCCAGCCTAAGAAACTTCTCAAACATGAAATGTAGTAAATGGTTGGTTCATTAAATCGACTTAACTGACAGCTAAATTCAATGTAAAGTGTTCGTAAACAAACCACAACAAATATACTTACAAAAATAGACGAGCTTAACGTCAAGTTTTAGATAAAATTGTTCGCAATATTATTACAATTTGTTTATTTGTTTATTTATTTATTTATGGACACTCAACAGAAAAAACACATCGCATTCAGAGTAAAAAAAATAAAGAGGTCTTAAGTCTAGTGTTTTTCTAAAATACAGAGTGCCACAAAAATCCACGTGTTCAAAAATCAATCCAGATTGCAAAGTATACATAAGATGAATGATGATTTATTAAGTCTCTTCTTGCAGATTAAATCGATGTATAATAATAACTATTACCTTACTTCATAATTTATGTTGTTCTTGATTTGATTGGCTTAACCTAGTATAATATTATATTATATTTACCTATTGAGTAATGTTTTCTATATCATTAAGGGTTTCTAGCCATATAATTGTCTTGTTTAAATGTTAATAAATGTTGGTTATTAATACTAGATTGCTTTTAATATTGTAAATACATATTGTTTACTCCTAGTGTAAAACTGTAAAACTGCTAGGCATAAGAAATCCATAAGTTTCATCCACTACTGTTAAATAATATTTTTTTTTAGTCATCATCATCATCAATTTATTGTATTGTAGACGACTTTTTGTAAAAATATGTTGAGTTTAAAACTAATAAGAAATTAGAATCATTTAAAGTACTCGAAAACGTATTTTGAAAGTTTTTTCTTCTTTTGGAATCGAACCATGTTGTAACTTGTAACAATAGATAGATAGAACAACTATTATTAAGGTTTAGGCAGGTAAAAAAATGAACTAATACTTAAATTAGTTAACATCTCTGCCCGTTAACGAAATAAAAAAAAACGTTTTTTTTTCTTTGAAACGGGCAGGTATTTAAAAAAACTTATTCTATAAAAGTGATTTATAATCTAATCAAGTAATCACCATAGAGTTTATATAGTACGTGTTTTAGTACAATTAAAGCCCTCCGCAGACAGCCGCTAATTAGTTAGCGCGTCTTGCCGTCCCACCGTCCCGCCACCCCCCGCCACCCCCCCCCCCCCCCCTACCCGCAAATCGCAGGACGCAGAAACGCGCTTAAATTAGCGTTGATGTGAGTAGGGCCTAATGTTCTGCAAACAAATATCGCAAAATACGTTGCCCACTCAAATTACCGTATTTTAGTGGGCAACATTGCGTCCGACCGACCGTCGTCGGTCGACCACGAAGCATTGTATTCTCTTTGGGTCGACCATAGATTTTTTTTCGTTTTGTGCCGTACTCTTCGGCTTCTCTCTCAATTACCTTCTTTTCATTTGGGACCTTGTATGCGAGGGTCGGTGTAGTTATCGTGAAATATTCGAATAATCACACGAGCTTTGGCTCGTTTGCTGTCTCCTCAGTAATTCTCATCCAAGTATGAGAGCTAAGGTAATTTTATTTATGTGCTAAATGTATTTTCTTATATAAATGTGGTAGAAGATCACCAAGTGCGAACCGCGTTTCTGTGCATAGTTGATAAAAACTGTTTGTATCTTTCAGTGGCGTAAGAAGCGTATGCGTAGGCTAAAGCGCAAAAGGAGGAAGATGCGTGCGAGGTCCAAATAAAATGGTGAGTTCCTTTAAATTACCTAGTAACTGTGCTCAGTCTGACTTCACACTCATAGACGTCTGTTGTTTGTTGCCTAGTTATTTTCCTTTTGATATTCGGCACCTTCCCCTAACGTCTATATTAACAGCATGGGCCTAGAACCTAACGAGATCCATGTGTTTACCGTATAACCTCTCGATCCAGCCATAATCCCTTATTCATTCATCATTATCTGTTGTCAATAACGTTCAGTGAAATCTACAGCTAACTCTGATACGGTTGGCGGAGAATGTATCGTTAAAAATACCGTAACAGCTAAATTTTGGCCAGGTGCTTACCTTCCATGCGTGATCTGATTCATGTGATTATGGTAGTGGCTGGTTCTAAAGAAACTTATGAGCCATACTTCTATTTCTTTTTACTGCGGATATAAGATGAATTCAATCGGAAGGACACTTTCTTATGTCAGATGAACTTGATTATTTATTCACAAATAAGTAGCACAAATCTAATAACCTAATGCATACAACATCCCTCCTAGGCAGTCGTTTTTCTCCCCATGGGAATAATGCAAAGAATTGGAGGGTATATTATAGATGAGCCTTCTCCACCCCTGTAATATTTTATAATGTTATGGGGACTAAACTAGGCTTACACTTACATCTAAACATTCTGAAATTAGTTAGTCACTTGTATAAAATTTAAATGAAACAATTTGATGTTTCTGAAAAGCTAAAATCTGACTTCAAATTAGGTAGGTATGTATGGTTTACACTAATATAAGTTTTTTGGGACAAATACTTATCCCTCTAATATAACATTTTATTGGACCACCTTGGGATCACTCACATCAGCTATTGCATGAATAGCTGATTATAATAATAATAATAATCATACATTTCAAGGCATCACAAGACAAGTACTTAGTAACTTAACTAGGGGCCTGATATGATAAATACCTTGGAGACTTAACATACATACTTATAAAAACTTGAAGAAAAATCTTGTCATTGGCACTGGGTCAATGACATGCATGTGGTGTCGAGTATCAGCCTTTCATACACCCTTCAGCCAAAAGCCTCTATCCAAGAACATAGAAAGACAAACCGTTGGCACTCGCACCATAAGAATCATAATTCAAATTGGTCTTTATTAATTAATGGTAAATGGTGATAGAATATAGGTTATATTATGCTTGTTTTAAGATGCAGTGAACGGTGATCCATAAAACTAGTAATGGCAATGTTACACAGGGCTTTAACACCAGTGTAGTGTAGTTAAGAGACCGCAAGTTGCCAACTGCAAGACAACCACTGTTGATTCTTTGGCTGCCGTTTATTGCCTTCAAGTTAACTGCAGATAATGGGTGCAGTTGCCTTCCAGTCTGTAACTTGTCATCTATGTATTTGAGTCATGCAGTCCATGTTTAAAAGTTCTAACTGACCTAGTAGAATACCTTTTAATCAAGAATCAAAATAATAACCTGTTTTTTTTTCTGTTTCAGGTACATGAGTGGCGTTAAATCTTACATTCTAATAAGACTTGTGTAACAAAAATAAAAAAAATATAAAATCCCAATAGTTGTTCTCATTTCAAAAATCCTATAGACCTCTTTGTGTGTCATATGTACGTGTTAATAAGTAGGTAGTTTGTCTTTAATTTTTTTAGGTATGTAATTTTCAATAAAAAAATACTCATTTATTAATTTGTTGAAAAAAAA
This sequence comes from Eupithecia tripunctaria, assembly GCA_955876795.1. Classification (NCBI taxonomy): domain Eukaryota; kingdom Metazoa; phylum Arthropoda; class Insecta; order Lepidoptera; family Geometridae; genus Eupithecia; species Eupithecia tripunctaria. The sequence continues at coordinate 7,422,194 of OY041603.1, read as the reverse complement.
AGTTGTGTTCACTAGGGATAGAGAATATACCATACAACACAGTACAAACAAGAAAATAGGATTGTATTAAATAAATAAATAATGCTGGACAATTCACACAGCATTATCTATGTGCGTGTGAACTGAGAGCTCACTTTTGAAATCCTTGCAAATCGACTTTACAAAAATCACAGATTTTTTGTGGAAGGGTAAATGGAAAACTAAGATCGGTTTTAGGGTAAGTTTGGGTCGCAGATTTTAAAAATCCATAAAAAAGGGGTAAATAAGGGGAAGTGACCTTTTTTTGGTGGGAAGTAGAGCTCCCGTTATCTGTTAATGCGCTCACCTAAATTGACTCAATTCCACGTAACTGATTTTTTCGCTGCAAAGCAAAAAAAACCGAACGTGTTTTTTACTTTTGAGCAAAAAACTGCGTCACAAACCTTTGACGTTGACTGACGGTGACAAATGACATTTTATAGTAGAATGTTATCATTAGAAATATTGCCTTGTATTGTCAGCGTTCAGACGTTTTTAGGGTGTCCCATGACTTAGGACTATTTTTATGAAAATGCCACTTATAATACGGATTTTGAATTTTATTCTGGTTTCTATGACTATTACTTAGTAAAAGTACCGTAAAACGGGGTCAATAGGGATGCAGGGGTCAATAGGGATAAAATCGATGAACAAAATTGAAGCGGAAACACTATCAGAAATCTACCGATAATCGTCTGATTTTTTATGAGTTTTATAGTAGAATATTGAATTTTTATACTGGTAACACTTTTTTGACGTGAAGATGGTCACAAGTCAGAAAAAAATACATCTGAAGTTCGCCGTTCAGCAGGACGTGATTTTGTCCCTCAAAAACTTTGAAAAACAAGCAGGAAAAAGTGATTTCTATTAAATGAATCGTGCTGAGTAACAAAAGTTAGTGTGTTCTCCATCCAAATCAAGTATGTTACTACAATTTTCTTGTTTAATTTTAGTTTAAATCGAAAATTTATGAGTGCCGGTAAATTTTGCAAAAAAAGAGGGTAATAGAGACGCCTACAGGATATTATCGGGATGTCTGTGGGGTGAATAGGGACGAGAGTCCTACAAACTAAGGACGTGGTTGTATGAAAAGGGACACTAAAGCATGGATAGGGACAGGGGTGTCACTCACCAATATCGCTAGTATTTGTCTATAATAATATTATTATTCGTTATTACCTAATGATGGGTGGTTTGGTTAGGCTTATTTATTTAGGTACTTAGGGACTTTTGCTTTTTGCAGGCACAATGCCACGAAAATATAAGCCCAGCCAAAAGAAGAATTATAAAAAATATGACCCGAAAGTAATAAACGACGCCCTCAAGGAATATAATACAACTAATAAATCATTAGTAGACATACAGAGAATCTATGGTATTCCAAAATCTGTCCTACACCGACACAACACTTTTATTATAAAGCCACAGGGCGGTCAACCTTCTCTTAGCCAAAATGAAGAGGATTACCTAATCAAATATATAAACACCTGTTCGGAGTGGGGATACCCATTAGAACCAATTGACCTCAGGCTTGTAATTAAAGGGTATCTTGATAAGTTGGGCATTGTTATCAAAAAATTTAAAAACAACATGCCAGGTGTTGAATACGTCAAATCTTTTCTCCGGCGTCATGACAAGAAGATAAGCTTGAGATTAAGCCAAAACATTAAACGATCAAGAGCAGCTGTGTCCCCAGAGATCATAGAAAGTTATTTTGACGAGTTGGAAATCTCACTACAAGGCGTGCCGTCAGAAAATATAGTCAATTATGATGAAACCAACCTCACTGACGACCCTGGCAGAAAAAGAGTTCTGGTTAAGAGAAGCGTCAAATACCCAGAACGGGTCATGAACCACACAAAAGGGGCGACGTCAATTATGATGGCGGCTGCAGCAGATGGCACGATATTGAGCCCGTACGTGGTTTACAAGGCGCAGAATATGTATGACACGTGGAGAAAAAATGGACCTAATGGGTGCAGGTACAACTGTACGAAATCTGGTTGGTTTGACGGCGCTATTTTCGAAGACTGGGTGAGAAGTATCGTCCTACCTTACTTCAGCAACAAAACTGGAGACAAATTTTTAATAGGTGACAACCTCGCCTCTCATCTGTCGATAGACTTAGTTGCAGAATGTAAAAATGTCGGTGTCCGATTCATTTTTTTGCCCAGCAACTCAACACACCTTACCCAACCACTTGACGTAGCATTTTTCAGGCCGTTAAAGATGGCTTGGAGGGATTTAATTCTTAATTGGAAAAAAACTGATGGTCGCATTCTACCTACAATTCCGAAAAACGTGTTTCCATCATTGTTGAAAAAACTTATGGACAAAATAGAGCCCACTGCATCTCAAAACATCATATCTGGTTTTGAAAAATGTGGTATTCGCCCAATCAATAAACAAAAAATTCTTGAGAGACTGCCATCCTTCGAATCTACAGAAGACACAAATTTCAAAGGTGCAATTGATGATACAGTCTTGAATATGCTAAAGGAAATGAGGTATGGTTCGGCCCCTAACAGACAATACAATAAAAAAAAGAAAATTGAAGTTGTCGCTGGCAGGAGCGTAGAAAATATTGAAATAGACGAAGTAATTGAAGATAATGATATTGTGACAGAACATATTAGTCTACAATGTGAACAACCAATGGAAGATGTGATTCCCGTAGCAGGGCCAAGTAAGACACATGTTTTAAAAGAGACTGAAATGAAAAAGTTGGAGAAAACCGAAACAAAAAAGAAGCTTAATACTCAAAAATTTAAGAAGGAGCGAAAAATTACCAATAAATCAAAAAAAACTGACAATAAATCTCTTGTAAAAAAAACAAAAATAAAAAATATATCACAAAACGTAGCAGAACTCGCCGGCGGTTTTGCACTGGACAAAGAACAAGAAACTAACTCAAGTGCAGATAATTTGTTGATGGTGAACAATAATAATATCTCTACAACAGAAAACAACTTCAAGGACCTTATTAATTATGTGATAGATGAGAATGGCAAAGATTTTTCTGAAATGGACTATAGTACATTGGATATTGCTGAAATGCCTGTGATATATGAGGACACTATTACAGTTGGTGATGAGATAGAAGTAACTTCATGCGACAAGTTAAACCCAAAAATTGAAATCATATCTCAAGAAAAAGTGAGTTATAAGCCAAAGAAAACTCTTGATTTGAAGAAAGTCCAAGTAAGAGACAAAATAAAAATCAAGAGACCGAAATACTATAATAATGAGAAAGAAATATTAAGTGATCTGATGGATACTGATTCAAATTAAACAAATATTTTTAACATATTAAATTAAGTACACTGAGACTGATTGAAAATTTAATAGTTCCTATTATGTAAGCATAGCCATTAATATTACTGTTGTAACGTTGTTTTCAAATTAATAAAACAAACAAAATTTTTTTCCTCTTTTTTTCTAATTATGACATTGGGGTCCAGTATATAGGATAGTAGGTTTGAGTAGGTATTTTGATTCTCCAATATTTACTTTCTGCACTTACTAATCTTTTGACTCGGCTAAAGTCGAAATATGTAGGTAATTGCTTTTTTTGTTTTTTTATAAGTTTAATGAATCTGATTCAAAAGTCGTTTGTAAGTCGCTAAGGAAGCAATGAAATCTGTAGAGGTATAATGTATTTTACATTATTTCTATAGTACTGAATTTCTTATTTTTTCATTCTTAGTTCTGAATAATATTATTTGGGGGTTTGTGACAACCCTGACCATATTTCTCTATTGTTCTCAATGCCGTCCCTATTAACCCCTATACGTGTATGAATAGGGATAGCATATATTTTAAGTATTTACATAAAAGAAGCTCACTATCAATGAGTTTCGCATACAATTTCATAATATACAAGTTAAGACTAAACTTTTAATGTAGTAAACTAATAGTTGTTGATACAAAATTCATTAGAAAAGGGCACTCAAAGTTGAAAACCATCCCCATTCACCCCATTTTACGGTACTGGTTATTATTTCTCTCGGTTTATAAACTTTAGAGTCATATATAATTTAACACAGGACGATACCTAGTTTTTGCATGTCCCATGCCTACTTTGATAAATTCCAATGCATTTGAGACAAATTTTACTAAGAAAACATTATATATTATTTTATTGTTTAGAAGTACACATTTCCCTTAACATGTTCCAAGGTTCATTTAATACTTAAATTACTATAACATAAAGAAAAAAATATCAAATGTTATGTCCCACAATATCACGCAAGGTGGAAAACTCCATTCCGAAACCACAATATTTTGACCAAAACAAATAAAAACGACTAGGTACTTTGGGATAATTTATGAACTATAGCAATATTTTCGGCCATCGGAACATAGTGCCGTAATGATTCTGCTGCCATTTCACCGCCTGACGCGACTTATGTCACAACTCGAGCCGCGTACGATTGTAAACATTCCACCTACCGCAACCAAAAAACAAGGTAAGTTTTATTTTTTTGTTCAACAGCAGTAATTTAAAACCGAAGGAAAGTATCCCGGATTCGAATTTTCTTTTTTTAAGGCATTTTTCTGGTGAATTCACATAGATATTAGGTGATATTTGGGCATGGGTGGCATTCCGAAACGATATTCACAGTAACGTAGAAGTGGAATCAAAATGGTTTCGGAATGGAATATAAAGTAGACTATACACTGTGAAAAACACTATCATCATCATTAGGCGCAGGCAGATGTTCATGAATTTCTTGCAAAATTTTTGGTAGTGTATATTATTATGCATACGTCACCCATCACTTTTTAGGGTTCCGTACCGAAGAAAATGGGACCGTATTACTGAGCCTCCGCTGTCTGTCCGTCCGTCCTTCGGTGATCGGTACTAAACTTGGTATGGATGTTGGACCCCTTATTTATGAACACTGGATAGTGTAAAGTATCCTTTATAATTTTCTTCCAAAACCAGGCCAGTCCACTCCGTGACTGTCCCATGACGATCTTGCGTAATTTTAATGTTTTTATTGAGAATAGTTTAGATTTGTAAAATGTTTGAAGGTTGTGTCAATGAGTAAATATATATTTGATACGCTTGTATTAAAGGATCTCATCTATGTAGCTTACTTTTGGATAGATAAAGAAATATAAGTTGTAGGGGAGAATCAGGTAATGGCGGTCAGTTAAGCAATTTTTGGAATAAAACTCAAAATATTAATCACAGCTTTATTAGGAACATAACATACCAATTCTACATTCAAGGACTATTATAATTTGAGATCAAAGTAATCATATTTGGAGTATCTATCGAATAGGCACCAAAATAAAAAATAATGCCTTTGACCACCATTGTCCGCACGTGAGGGCAATGGTGGTCATGATGTTGATAATGGTGGTCAAATACTTTTAACACATGTCACATACGGATCCTGTAGCGGAATCCCAACCAGTGCAAGCAGAGTGATCCCACAGGCCACTGGAAGTGCACCGGTACCATACCTCGTTATTTTGGCCGAATTCTCCGCTTAAAAGACAATTATTTTTCCGAGTCCTCATTATCATCAGCATCATTTACGCAGAGGCCCTCAAAATCTACGTCAGTCAATGATAACTATGATAAGTCATGGTCTTCCTGAAGAACTTTCCGTTTAGCCTTTTTCATACCTTCCCTGCTCTCATTGGTTTATTCCCCTTCTTTGCCTTTTTGTTTTCCTTTTCCTTTTAAGATTTATTTTATTATTCTGTTAAAATTGTGTGGCAATTTTAAGCTTTCTGCTTATTTATAAGCCAGTTTTCTTACTTGGATAGCTGTGCAACCGTAAAATATTTTAGCCCTTTTTTCATCAATCTCTTTTTCAACCTCTGGAGAAAATACAGCTTTTCGCCCTAGAGATGGGTTTTCAAACAATTGCTTCTTGTTGGAAATGGAATTCCAGTTTGATTGGCGACTTTTCTTATAGATGTTCCATTAGCCATAAGCCTCAGAGCCTTGTCCAACATCTCCGAAGACCATGCACCCGGCATCGAAAAACAAATTATTAGATTTAGTTACCATACTACATTCATAATAACATTGCGTGCAATGATAGTCAGTTGACCACGATTACCCGCAACGGACTTCGAAGAAAATATTCTTTCTAACACAAAGAAATATAATATATTTTGATTTAAACTGAGCATTACAACATAATGACAATGAACATACTCAAATAATAAGACAGGGATTACGTGAATTAAGGAATATTTCACGGCTTACCTCGTTAATTCGTTGAGACGAAAACTTACATCAGTTTGGCGCAAAAACAACAAACGCTCGCCTTGCAGGTCGTCGCGCGCGGAATGACAGCACAGGGTGCTCGACGGTCGCAGGTGGTGAGGAGAGTAACGTAATACACTTCACACGCGTAGAGGACTGTTAATGATTTAGTTATGTGCTTGACCATCATTGCCCGCTGACCGCCATTACCTGATTCTCCCCTAAACTTGCCAAAGAGTAACGGAACTGAATAACAAGCCTGACTAAAATGTGTAAATTTAGATAATTTTATTCTACTTCGTTTCATAATTCGTGTGCGTTGCGTTGTGCAACATTTTAAATAAAAAAAATATATATATTACCCTGTTGTTTGTTTATTATCATCAAACCTAGTAGGTAACGGAATGGAGCGTCAAACTACCCAAACCAATGATAAAATATTCATTTTTATTAAAATTAACTTATGTAGCTACGTGAAATTCGCGTATTCTATCAGTTTAATTAATTTTCTATAGATTCTGATCTAAAAATCAGAAAACTCTAACAATCAATATATAGGTACCTATGCGGTATTTTAACACCTGTACAACTTTTATGAAAATGGCCCAGTTACCTATATGAGGATTAATTTGGTTTGCCCATTTACAAGTAAAAGATGATTTGAGAGGTGGGAAGTCTTCCTCCCAATGCTTTAATAAGGGTTAAACGTGAAGCAAAGGTCCATAAATTTGGTAAACTTCGTATATCTCACAAATTATTCTATATACGTCTGTATCAGGTGGTTTTTTTGAGGAGGGCGGTGATGGCCAAGTCCGAAACCACGTGAGTTAGAGAAAACGTCAAAGGAGTCATGCCCTCGATTTAAAAGTAAATCTTGTACTTTTGATATAAATGACCAGAAGGCAAAACGAGGGCATGCCCTCGATTTATTATTTTTTTATTGATTATACGATAAGTCATGACTCCTTTCACGACTTTTCTCTAACTCTCGTGTCCCTTCTCAAAAAACCACCCTGTATAATAAGTGGGTGCTTAGCTACCTATTCAGAATCCATTTTCCAATTTGCTGCAAATTATCTCAACTAATTCGAATGAAAAAAACTAAAATTCACATGCTTGGAGTCGAGATAATTATATAATAGTTAAACAATCATTAATGAAGAATAAATCCCGAATCGGTAAGTACTACTTATTGTCTACTTGTTTAGAACTTCCTGGTAAGCCGTTGTGTGAACACATTTTGTCCAACAAACGTAGGCAACAACACGAAATCCTGCCATCGAGTGATATATTTAAGGCAGAACAAAGTAACTACAATATTATTATAAGTGATCAAAGCGCTTTAGCTGCAATAAACGCCATCTAGCGACAAGTGATAATCGTAATGTAAACTTTTGTACTCATCTGTACTCTGCGTAATGTACGTAGCTGCAGAGCCAAATATCTCGTCGTAAACCACAAGGAGTCTCATTCTAAGCTTTGCAGGAGAACTAGGTATCGTACGGCACAGTTATTTGGCATAGTTGACGATTCTCATCTCGTTTCGTCGAAATCAGTGGGGCTGCTAGCTTGAAGTCAAGATAGCAGCCACAGTGAAAGACCTAAATATCTCCTAAAGTACTGGGGCACTATTTATTTTACTTAGGTATCGAGAGACACATTTATTGGCATACGTACCTAGTTGAAACCAGCAAATTCCATGGTGTGGCTGCTAACTTGACGCACACGTTATTTCATTATCTCGCAATACCTACGAGTGAAATGTTACACCTCTGGCTTTGTTTGTGTTTCTAGAATTGTTGTTGCGCTTTCGAAAGGCACACGTCATTTTGTGACGCTATAAACTGCTCGCAAACGTCCTTCACAACACGTCCGGCTAACACTGTGCTTAGATACGAAGTTATTGTATTCTCTTTGGTTAGATGTACCTACACTGAGTCCAGGTTTATGCATGCATAAGGTTCCACTTGGACACAACAAGGCGCGGCGGCGGGGCGGCGCGGCGCGGTCTCACTGCGGTTAGGGGCCCTAACCGCAGTGAGACCGCGCCGCGCGCCGCATAGCATATAAGGGCATATCTAACGATTTAAATCTATGGTAGTAGGCATTTATATTATCTTTGGCCATGACCAAAGAGAATACAATAACTGCATCAAACATTACAGATTTTTATTAGAAATTAATTCTGGGACATTCATAAAATTCATACTGAAAACTCCGTCCGACAGATTTTTTTAACGCAAAAAAAGCTTACATATCTTTTTTAAATGGGTAGGATGGCAGGAATCAAATGGGAAAGGACCACAAGATGTGCTCCTGTCCATAATATAATTTCATCAGATTTCCCAAAGTACTGTCCTCAACCATGGAAATTTATGGTAAGTGCAGAACTAGATCAAGCAGTAGGTCATACTTAGATTCTATCCTAGCCATTGATTTAAAAAGGGAAGATAGGTTACGTTCTCCCAGCGCTTACTCAAAAATTGGCATGTGTTACAACTACACGCAAACACATACGCTCACAGCTATATTTCCAGTCCTGTGCAATACAAAGACGGAAAGACGTATCTAGGACCGAAGTGAGACTGAGACAGCAATATTTCACGCGAATCACGACCGCCCGTGCCGCCGGTCAGACGGTGACTGATGTGGGAGAACACAATTTTACACAATTTGAGGTTGCCACTTTCGAGCAACCAGTGGCTCATCTTCGTTTTTAATAAATCAATGATCCTAGCCTACCTAGGTAGGTATTGGTTGCTGCGGGGTGGCCAACCGGCCGCGGCACCGCGCCGCCGCGCCTCTTAGCTGGGGCTTCGTTTGTCTAACGGTTGCTATTGAGATCCCGGAAAAAAATTGGCTAGGAGCAAAGCTCAGAGAGCGGAGGACTTCATCTAGGTGTAGCATGTAACAGTTTCTGGTCTAATTCTAATTCTGAGTAGGGGAACTAAGTTCTGCACGACGTCTCGCATAGGAGTGTTGTATTGTGCACATTATCCCCATGCCTAAGTAGGCCCTAACCAGCCCAGCTAGCTCCTTAAAAGTATCGGAGCGTAATTTCTGGTCTTTCAGGAAAACAAGTCCCGGATCGAGTGGCTGCTTTCCTATGAATATCAACGAATGTGGCTCCTGGAACGAGAACTCTGGAAGAAACGCATGTATCCTGAGAACACCACAGTTAATGTTGATATCGTAAAACGTTACGTTCTTACTTTCAAAGCCAATAACCCGCCTCCAAAAGCGGAAAAAAAGAAGCCCTTCATGATGAAAAAGTAGGTTGCATCCATACATAGATGAATTCATCTAAGCATCCATGTTAATAAAATAATAATAATGTTGGACAATTCACACAGCATTATCTAGCCCCAACATAGATGTTAGCTTTCTTCTATGAGCCCCAAGCTAAGCAGAGCTTGTGTTAGTGTGTACTAGATAACTGATATATATAATACACTACATAGAAAACATGCAGAACGCCCTGAACAAATATATGTAGATCGTCCACACATTTGTCCTGAGATGGAAATCGAACCCGCAACCTGTCGCAGGCGGACCTTCGCCCACTGCGCCACAGAGATCGTCAATTAGAATCATATTCCTATTAAATAAGCACTGCACAGCTCGCGCCGCCGCCGCGCCAAGAAAAGATACCCTTCCGCGAAGGTACCTATAGGTACTCTTTTTGTATCGCGTACCCAGCGCGGCGCCGCCGGCATAATCATGTTTGCTGTTTTATTACCCCCATAAACCCCCATTCAATATTACAGATTCCAAGGGATTGGAAGTAAGACTGCAAACACACGACCTGCCGGTGATAAGGCGCTGAGAAGCAACACGGCTGGGAAGAAACCAGTGACGAAGTAAAGTAAATATTCAAACCAGTGCGGTGAAGCGTGGTACCCGGGCGGTTTTCCAAGCCTCCCCCTCTTATGCCGCTATTGTGTCAAACACAACGTAGTACCTATCTCCTACGTACTTGTCTGGATGTATTATTTTGTACATTACTTATACAAAGCTACTTTTATTTTATAATATTCTTTACTAAGACAGCTATAAAATTTGTAACAAACAGAACAGACGACTTTGAAATTTAGTGTAAGTGTAGTGTAGTAAGTAGGAAAAGTTAGGTCAAAGAATGCATTTCTAAGACGTCGAAAGTGCGTAAATCATAACATGACAGACATAACATAACATAACTAAAAGATCCATTGCTTTTTTGTACTTTTATTATAGGGGATAGGTACATCTACATAAGTGTAAGGACATTAATATTATCAATCCTTTAATGGTCTATTCTAGAACATAATTTCTTAAAAATTATGCGAATCCCTATAAAATTAAATGGATTACTTTTCCAAAGAAGTTGAGATGTCAGCTGGTGGTATCACTTATAGGGGCTATATTGCTTTGGTCGGCCTAGTAGAAATGATGAAAAGAAGTTCTACTTTTACAAAGGGGTTTGAAAATGATTTGATCTTTACATCGTTTTTTTTTCTCAAAAATATTTGTTAAGAAGACACTAAAACAAATAAAACATATGTTTGAAAAAATGTCTTAAAGAGTCAGTTTTCTGAGATATTCACATAAGAAAATAACTATTTTTTTCACATGTATATTTTTTTCATCTCGGAAACCTGACGCTTTAGAACATTATGTCATAGGACATTTTTTATTTGTTTTTCTATCTAAATTGCTTTTTTAAAAGTGATTTGGAACATAAGAAAAACATAAGGGCCATCCTCCATACAAAAATCTCCAAACCCCTTTTGTTGCGTGATTTTTTTACGATGACGCTATGGAACGCTGCTGCAGAGTGGCTGTCGCAAAATGTAACGAGACGGTGATATTAGTCAAGTACAATCAAGTTCGTGGTTCTCGTTACAGTAACATACATACGACGAAGGAAGATTGAACGCCGAGTATTTATGAACTAATTTGCTTTCAAAACCTTCAAGGATAACATTTATAACTTAACTAAGTTGGCATTAGTTAACCATTGTGTGATAGATAAATCTAGCGCATTAGGTTTAGCCGTATTAAATGAATTAATGAACAACATTTAGTTAATAACTTCTAAGCATCGACTTATACCGCGAATACTAATTCATCTAACCTAAAAAGAATCTTATCTAAATTAATGATCTGGAATCGACTTAGTTGATTTAGATTACAACCCATAATGACGAATAGCTTAATCAATAATAATATTCTTGTATAATTATTATTGCGTGATCATATTATTTCACATTATATGAATAATTATTTTGTGATAAGATAGAATAGTTTCAAATCAATAAAAAAAAAATACTTAACCGAATCAGTCTAAATAATATTACAAGAATCGCTTTATAAATCGTTTACTGATCAAGTTAAATTTTGCTGGTTCCCAACAAACTTTCGAATGTGTTCAACCAAAAATAACATAATTTAAATTTATGCAAGTAATGTATTTTGTGGAATGATAATTTTAAAAATTAAAAAGGGATCTTCTGTATAGGGGAAATCCGAACGTTAAAATTGTATGGTAAGGCCTACGTACTTAAGGAATGGGATTGGTAATAACATTATCTTGTACTATCCGCAGCTCAGCAGGGCTTATTCAGACTTTTCGTTGCAAATTCGCGCAAAATTTAAATACTTATTTTCTGCTTTCTGCAACAATAAAACTACCAAAAAAAAAAGTATTTTTTCACAGAGTAGCCCATTTTCTATGAATCCTTCAAAACAAAGTATGATCTAAAGGAGCTTTAGGATATTTATGTTGATTTTTAGTAACAAATCATCTTTAATTACTTATTGCTTCATAAGTAGCACTTAATCTATATTTGTTAAAACATAGGGCCCTAAAAAAGGTTTTATAATTTATGGAAAACTACTTTTCCGCTATTTATATCAGAAAATATTTTTTAATTTCAAGCAAATCTGTGTCAGATACCGCGTCGATGGCTCGGTAACCAAGCTTGACTTCTGAGCTATAGGGCTATTTAGATAGCCCTATAGCTCAGATTCGAACTGCGAAGGACAGCATGAGATAAGACATTTTCAATCCCATTCTATACGTAGGTAGGTTATATTATAAGAGTGGTTAGCCGAATTGGAAACTGAAGGCTGTTCCGGGGAAGCCGCCACCGCCGCCTCCTCCGTTGAAATCGAAGTGAGGCGGGCCACGGTTGAAGAACGACTGGAACACTACGTTGGGATCTATGTCTGAAAGAATCAAATAAATATCTTTAAAAATCGATACAATCAATAATATTATGTATATGCGAAGGTTTTTATGGATGTACACACATCAACATTGTCTAGGGATATTCCATTTCGAAATGATTTGCTTACAAACTATTTGCTTTTTAGAAAAAGTTTATACATGGAATTAAACCTCTTTTGTTCCCTTTTCAAAATTTGTAAAAAGAATAAAAATAGAACGCATGAAACAAAAGACAGAATGGGGACTCCGATCTAGATAAAACAACGTTAATTTTGCCTAAGATAAATTTACTTTTATTTAATTAACAATAAGTGTTATCTAAGTAATTTTTAATTTTAACGGATCTTGTGATATTTCTTATGTCATGGAACGTCGACATTTAAGCAGAAAGGAAATGATAAGAGCGATAGGCATGTTACAAGCCGGTGCTATCCAACGCGTGGTTGCCAATGCCCTAAACACCAATCAAAACGTAATTTCTCGATTGTGGTCACGTTTTCGTATTACTGGGGATTTAAGAGAGCGCCATACTGGAAGAAAACGAGTAACCACCCCTAGACAGGATCGTTTTCTCCAAAATTCGGCCAGGCGGGAACCCAATCTCACAGCAAAGCAGCTAGTGCAAAGGCTTCAGTTAGCCCATCAGCTGTCAGTCAGCGACCAAACCGTCAGAAGAAGGCTACATGACGTCGATCTTCATTCTCGTAGGCCGCTTCGTGTGCCAGCTCTACGACGAGGCAATCGCGGAAGGCGACTACTTTGGGCTCAAGAACATTTGCTATGGAACAATGGCCAATGGACAATGGTTCTCTTTACTGATGAGTCTCGGTTTGGATTCCACCCCGATTCACGAAGAACACGTGTTTGGAGAGTTCCAGGCAGAGAAAGTCGTCTCCAGCAGCGACAAGAGGTCCGTTCGCACCGAGGTGGGACAATCATGGTTTGGGCGGGAATTCGTATTGGCGCGCGAACCGAGCTCATTTGTATGTGAGGCAGCATGACGGCACTAAAATACCGGAACGAGATCGTAGAACCTGTGATCATCTCTCATAGAGTTCAAATTGACCAGGAATTCCAGCTCTTGCATGATAATGCCCCTCCACACACGGCGCGTTTAGTGTCAGCTGCCCTTCAGGAACATGATGTCGCGTTTTTAGACTGGCCTGCGCAGTCACCCGACTTAAATCCAATTGAACACGCTTGGGACATGTTGCAGCGAAGGGCTTTCAGCAATTTGCCGTCGAATTTGACCACAGAAGATCAATTTTTTGCCATTGAAAAAGAACATGGGATCGCATACCCCTCCGAGACTTTGATGACCTCATTTTGAGTATGAATAACCGGTGCAGATGTGTTATGAACGTCAGGGGAGGCAACACCGATTGTTAAATTGTTAAAAGGTAATTTTATAAGGTCATGGCAACGTAAAAATAGTTTTAACACAATATACCGAACTTTGTAAATTTTGTAATTTTACAAAATTTTGTTCCCACTTAAATTTTTACTAAAAATTTATATCAAACAGTGGTGTTTTATTATTATTAATAAACAACACATAATAAAGATTCTTGCCATAGCTCTTTTCTAAAGAAATTATTTTCAGTTTTTGTAAAAATCAACAAAATGTTGAATATCCCTAGACAATGTTGATGTGTGTATGTTAGTTGTACTTCATCACACCAAAACTTAACGGATCGGGATGGAATTTTGCATACTAGGTAATAGGTTCCAATCTCTTACCTACCTAATTTCAACTAAATCAGTTAAGTAATTACGGAGATACGTGTTAAGCTACGCAAGCACAGCCAGCCTAGCACGGGTCTAGGGTAGAATAGAGAAAAATGACATCGCATCGTCATACATTGCGTAAATTATCGAAGTAGAAGGAATGAATAACAAACATTTTACGCATTCGATGACAAAGAGACATAATTTATTTCTATTTTACCCTAGACAACAATCCCCGTGCTAGGCCTACAGGCAGAACTATTTTTTTTTAGCATATTGGTCTGCAACTCACAAAAGAAAGCCTTTAGGTACCTTTAAGTGGGTTAATGTATAAATATGATAATACTAACCCGACATGCCAGCGCCGTCATCATCGATGTCCTGTCCGTGGTCGTATCTCGCGCGTTTCTTGGGATCGCTGAGGATGCCGTAAGCCTCTCCGACCTCCTTGAACTTACGCTCTTGCTCGCGACGCTCCGTGTCGGGCGCGCCCGCATGTCTGTCCGGGTGGTGGACCAAAGCACGCTTTCTGAAATAACCATAATAGTTTACATAGTATATAATTAATTTTTTTTTAAAAAATATGAAACGACTCCAATTTTTATAGTTTTTTCATGGATGGGATCCATGAAAAAACTATTAAAATTGCAGTCGTTTCATCTGTCCGTGGTCGTATCTCGGGTATCTGTCAGAACTGAATGTCTGATTTTCATGAATCAGACAGTCAAATAAAAAAATATAGCATTATGTTTAGATCTTCCAAAGTTTAGTTTAATTCGGAATTGTCACCATTGTCCCTCAGCAGGTATAATATAGATAGTTTTTTTTAATAGTCTATGCTGATGCTGTCCTACTGCTGGGCAAAGGATCCTTCCACACTAATTTTAGAAAAAGGATTTGCAAAATCAAACTGACTTTCTGAGGTTACTCCCTACCCAAAAACAAACTTGTAGACAATTTCACCTCTTTAGAATAACAGATGAAATTTGGGACGCCTATTTTATACAATTTGACATTGCCATACATAGACTGGATGGTTAAGATAAAGGATGAGTCGCGGTTACACGCTAATCGAATCCCATAAAAATGCAGTAAATCGTATGAATAGGCAGTCGATTCCGCATCACTTAATCAGTTTACGACCAGAAGCGACCTTGTCACAGTCATTTCCAATTATCTGAAACCAATTTATCTATCGCGCTTGACATTGGTGTCTATTGAGAATTTTGCCAAAACTAGACTAAATTATTGTGACAGGACTAAAAATGATGCCATCCTTATTATTTTGATCATTATGACAGCGAGATTTTTAGAACTGTCAAATTAGTTCAGTTTAGTTTTAACAGACACCATTACCTGTAAGCTTTTTTGATATCATCCTCAGAAGCAGATTTCTCGATTCCGAGAATCTTGTAATAGTCTTTACGTTTGGATTTTTTCAGGGCCATCTTAGCCTCGTGAAGAAGATGCTTGTTTTCTTTACTCTTGTCTATTTTGTAAAGCTTCTCGTAGTCTTTAACGGCCTCTTCGAAGTCGCCGAGTTCGGTGTAACACCGGGCGCGTCTCAGTAGGGCTTTCACATAGTTGTCGTCGAGTTCTAAAGCGGCGGTGCAAGCTTGAGCGGCCTCCTTGATTTGGTTAAGTTTGGCGCAGACAGTGGCCTTGTTAAAGTAAAGTTTGGCGTTTACAGCTTTGTTGTTTTTGTCAATGGTCAATGCTTCGTTGTAGAGGGTTAGTGCTTGTTGCCATCTGCCCATTTTAAAGGCTTCGTTTCCTGAAAATTAAAAAGGAATTAGATACAATTTTTAGAAACAGATTTTATTTATTTTTCAAAAATAATAATACATTTAATTTCAGTTTTAATTAAAACGGTTATTAATTTTGTGATAAAGTAATAATGATATAAAATCTGGCAAAAACCAATACCTTCTTCTTTTTTCAGTTTTAATAGTTTGGCCTTTTTATATATTTCCATTGCTTTCTTATGATCAGGAGCAAGACGAAGTACTTGTTGGAAATGCTTAAACGCTTGTTCATCTTTGTCCTGTAAATCATATAATCATAAATTTATTATATTATTAAAAAAAAATACATAATAGATGTAAACGGGTTAACTACGAACCCTATTTATGTTGTTGGAACACCAACGTCCGCAATGAATGCTTAAAGAAGGATGGCAATACCCGCCCCTGCACGAATAAAAACAAACAAGGGCTGTGCAGACATGTAATAACTAATGACGGATAAATAATTTTTTAAAAGAATTTTCTAACCATCATTTACATTTTTAGCTGTTGGGAGTCAAAATATATTTTTATTTTTATTTTGTGGGAGAAAGAAACGGCTACCTAGTAGCCGACATAAAGCTTAGAACGTGACTTCTTTTGTGACTGTCAATGTCATCGTAAATCAAGTAACACAAATTGACGTCAAATTGAAAACAACGACATTGGCTCCTGGCGAGTAGTTATGTCAACCCAGACGCAGAAGCCACACACAAGAAGTTGAAGTTGAAGTTATTGTATTCTCCAAAGAGAATACAATAACTTCGTCTCTTTGGCGAGTAGATAGATTTGCTGTCTACCAACTTTTTTTCGACGAAAATCTTACAAATTGTTACCACGGCATTCTCCTAGATAAATTGATTAGATTACGTTACGATTGGACTGACTGAAGATCTAAAGATGTCTTTGCGATGTATTAATTGTCGGCTTCGGGTATTTATTTATTGTATATATATATTTATTATTTGAACCACCAACAGTTAATACACAGCAAAGTTACACAATGGAATAGAGTAAGGTTTAGAGCGCTTGTGCTCAACTAATTATAGGCGGTTACATGGAAAAACATTTTTTAAATAGAGTTGACAAGGAAGTTACAACTAACGGTGACACAGTTAATCTAATACAAGTTATTACTTAGGGTAAAATTTTATATAAAAAAAAAATCTGATGTATTGACACTTATATAAATAAAGTACTTTTAGGTAGGTACAAAGCAAGACATTATTATTAGACATTAGACATTGATTTAAATAATAATAATTGACAATTATTTAAACAAAAAGATGAGTGAAGAAACTTATAATTGCTATAAAATATCTGAGACTATGACTATGACATCAACATTGATGTCTACAGATCTTCTGAGGAGCAAAGAGATGAAACTACTTTTTTGTACTTACTTAGTGATTGACCTAGGTCAAGATCACTTTTTTTGGATAATACATTATAGGATTTACAGAGTCTTGACATGACAGCATTTTGACCAGAGTTTGTACGTGAGAATGGAATGGAGAATAAATCATATGTTGAGATTCTAGGTAATCTAGAGGGAATTTTAATATGAAACCTGCTTGACAATTCCGAACAATCTATGCTACCATTGTATACTTTATGCAAAAATACGAGGTCAAGTTTTTTTCTACGGGTAGATAATGAAGTCATTTTGTAATTTTTGAGTCTATTGTCATAATTCTTAATTTTCTTAGCAATTTTATCACCGTAACTTACATGGTAGAGAAAGCGTCTTTGTACACTTTCTATTCTTTTAGAATACACATCATAACGCGGATTCCAAATAATACTGCCATACTCTAATATGGGACGAACTAATGTTTCAAACAGTCTAATTTTGGTACGGGAGCATTTAAATTCTTTGCAGTTTCTGATGACAAAACCCAAAATCATAAAACTTCTTTTAACTATTTTTAGAATGTGAATGTCAAATTTAAGTTGAGAGTCAAATAGTATGCCCAGATCACGAATCAAATTAACATGAGAAAGTTGGCTATTGTTTATGAAATAAGAGTTAAGTTGTGCGTTTTTATTACGGTTAAACTGTATGTAATGACATTTGCTGATATTAAGTGACATATTGTTATTGTTGCACCATTTGTGCAAACTTGATAAATCGTCTTGCAGACGTACAACATCAGTGGGTTCTTTAATAGCTTTAAATATTTTGAGGTCATCTGCAAACAAATACATGTGAGAGCTTTTAAAACAGTGCGTGATATCATTTATAAATATATTAAATAATATAGGACCTAGATGTGAGCCTTGTGGAACACCCGATGTGGCAACAAAAGCCTTTGAAGAATAACCACCAACTACTACTCGAGAAGGTCTTGACGAAAGATAGGAGCTAAACCAATTAAGTAATGTTCCGGAGACACCAATACGACACAGTTTATTAAGTAATAGAGTATGATCTACCTTATCAAAAGCTTTGCTAAAATCAGCATAAATAGCATCGACTGGAACTCGTGCATCTAATGATTCGGCTATGTGAGATGTATAGCAAGCTAGGTTAGTTGTTGTTGACCTAGATTTAATGAAACCGTGCTGGAGATCAGTAAGATGTGACTTAAGATGCCATGTCAGCTGATCAACTACTAATTTTTCTAAAACTTTAGCAAAAACTGCAAGAATGGATACAGGTCTGTAGTTGGAAACTTCATTTTTAGCTCCAGACTTAAAAATGGGTACCACTAAAGCCTCCTTCCAAACCTCAGGAAAAACGCCTTCATCAATAGATTTATTATATATGCGACAGAGCGGTAATGCGAGAGCCGGTGCACATTTTTTTATAAAGTGTGGTGATATTCCATCATAACCTGCACCCTTATGAATGTCCAAGTGTGATAATTTAGATTTAACGTCATCAAGGTCAAAGATAAATTTACTTTGAGAAACACAGCTATACGATTCCGAATCACTGGCTGAAGGGGTTAAGTCGGGATCAGTTGATGGGTTAAATACCTGCTCAAAATTATCTGCAAATAAGTTGCATATGTCTGTTCCATTATTAGCAATTCTGTCTGATAACATCATTTTAGATGGATACTGAGTACAGCCTTTTCTTTTTGTTTTTATGTAGGTCCAAAAAAACTTAGGGTTTTTGTTTAATGCAAATTCTACGTTGGACAAATAGTTTTTATAACATGCCTTTATTGCAGAGGCACATTGCTCACGAAGCTCTTCAAAGTATTCTTTGTCAAGGGGGTTTTTATATTTTTTATATTTTACATGATGTTTATATTTTTCTTTCAGCATTCGTTTAAGCTCTGCAGAATACCAAATGGGATATTTGTTGGACTTTTTTTGTTTTATTGGAATTAAATTCTTAATTATGTCACTAACAACAATATAGAATATTTTGACCATGTCATTTACAGACTTACAATTACAAAATTGTTTGTCCCAGTCCACAGAGTTAAGTGATTCTAAAATTTTACTATAATCAGCGTTGAAAAAGTCCGGTCTAGAGGTGTAGCTCTGGGGAAGAAGTTCATTATTATTAGTCAAAGGAAAAAATAATTCAAGGGCAGGGTGATGATTATCCTCACTGACCAAGCAATCATTAGCATGTGTAGGTTTTTCAATTATTGTATTAGTTAAAATCAGATCAAGTATCCTATCTTTACTATCATTTTTAATACCATTACACTGTACAAGATTCAGTAGTGACATGAACTCAAGAAATAGTGCGTTAATATCAGAGTTGGGGCATTCTGGTGAAGTATGTGAAAGTAAATCTGAGTCACTATTATACAACCATTTTATTGTGAACAAGTTAAAATCCCCCAAAATTAGTACAGTGCCATTTTTGTTTAGGACTTTACTAGCACTGTTAATAAAACTCTCCAAAACATTGTAATACAGTGGGGATGGTAAGTACACACCACATATAAAAATTTGTTCTGTTTTGGTTCCTACCTTATTTTCAATACAGACCCAAAGGTCTTCGCAGTCACTTTCTAGTTCAGGTACTCTGTAAGAAATAAGTTGCTTAGTGACGGCGATCAGGACACCTCCACCATCCTTCCTAAGACTGAACCTACTTGTAGACCGGTCACGCCTATAGATAACATATCTATCATCGAACAGCTCTGCATCATAAACACCATCATTAAGCCAAGACTCTGTAATTACAATTACATCCAGGTCATTTAGAGTTAATTTCTGAAAAAAATCTTGTGTTTTAGTTTTCAAACCTCTTGCATTTTGGTAGTAAATATGAAGTGATGAGGTGTTCATAAGAGTTATAACTAAGTAAAAAAAATTGTTAACAGTTAACTTATTCTAAAATTATTGAGATCAACAACTAATAATTACAAAATAATAATATTATTAGCCTTTGCCCAACTATGGGCTTATTTTAATTGTAATATTATTTATTATTACAACAAAATTTATAGGCTGTTTAGCTTGTCCAGGCTATCAACAGTAACACGCGCAGACTCTGCAGTTTCTTTCATAAAAATGTGGCCGTTCCGAGCCCAAACGAATATATAACCTAACTCTTTAGCCTTGGCACGTGCAGCTGCGAAGAGAACTTTATTTTCAGCAGAAAGATGTTCACACACATAGATGGGTTTTTTAGACTGGCCCTTGTCTCCAGCTGCTGCTGCGGCTGCCAG
The DNA here is from genome assembly GCA_955876795.1 of Eupithecia tripunctaria. Taxonomy (NCBI): domain Eukaryota; kingdom Metazoa; phylum Arthropoda; class Insecta; order Lepidoptera; family Geometridae; genus Eupithecia; species Eupithecia tripunctaria. Next base: position 7,401,581 of record OY041603.1, on the reverse strand, counting down.
GTGGTGAGTGCTTAGGCGGTCCTTGGGGTGGTTGCGGTTGTGCTTGATTGCAGCAGCAAGGAATGTGTCACGGATTCTTGGAGTAATAAACTTTACCAGAACAGATCTAGGTCGGTCGCTGTCCTTGTTTCGCTTGGCAACTCGAGTACAGAGCACTATGTCCGAGTTCTTAATGTCAGTTTTGATGGCTTTCCCAAGCTGCAAAACCGATTTGACAAGGTCTTCAGATTTGTTTTCCGGAATACACTGCAGCTCAATGTTTGCAGATCTTGAGTTTTGTTCTATAATGTTCATGCGTTTGGTGAGGTCACCGATAGCCGCCCTCAAGGATGTGTTTTCACTTTCTAGATTTTGAATCTTGGAATCTTTTTCTTCAAGAGACACTTGGATATCTTCGTATTTCTTGCTGAAGACACTGATTGTTTGGTTGAAACTATCCAACAGATCACGTTGTTGTTTTTGTTCGAAAGCCAGATTTTTTAGAGACAGTCCAATTTCGACAGCAATAATTTCTCTAAGTGTCCTGATAGTGATTGGTGCATCGGATGAGTCAGAGTCTTCCAAAGCTAGTGAAGACAACAGTCGACTTTCATTAGACTCGTTTATGCCTGTTGGAACTGATGACTTACTGCAAGTGGAGTCAGAGCCAAGCTGAGATGTGGAGATCTTCAATGTTTTGTGTGTAGGGCGAATTGTACCACCTTGCTTAGGGGAATGCTTGTTAAGGCAGCTCTGACAGGCCCATGTATTGCGGCCTTCACTGCTCATCTGTTTGAATAGCCTAGGCGCTATTTTTGCACAGTCCAAGTCGTACCATTTCGTGCACTTGAAGCAATTTATGCGGTCCCGGCTATCAATGGATTTGTGACAACCAAAGCATAATTTAGATGGCATTTTTGAGCGCAAGGATAATAGACGGTTAGTAGTTGAAGCTCAAGTTTTTACAAACACATCACGAGAGTAAAACGTAATTGTCAGCAGTAAGACCACAAGGTTTATGTACCATCACCAGCTAAGTAGATGCGTACTTCCACAATCGTAATCTCGTGTGTAGGTAATTCGAAGTTTGGAAGAAGTCCAGCCCAGAAGTCAGAGTATGGGTTAGAGCGGGAACTGTGCTACCAAGTAAGGTTATGTTTGGTCCGAACTACACCGGAAAATCTGTCAGGATGTTTCACTGATTTACTTACAGACTGTTTATAGATAAATCACTTATTATTAGTGTCTTATACGCCCAAGAAGTTAGAAAAAACGAATTATTTTATCAAAGTTAGATTGCAATAGGACATGTTGCTTTTGGGGTTGCCAACGTATCTCGTGTTAGAAGGCATTCTTTGGCGGATGAAAATGCAGCCTAACAGTCATGTAACCTAAAATAACTTTTTTCTCCCAACTTGTAAAAGGTTTATTCTATTGATTTCTGAATCCTTTAGGTACGTATTGTTTATTTTATAAGGCCGGGGTAATGCTCGTCGCCAAAAAAGTTGGGTCAGCAGATGTATGGAACCTTGCCATCCTTCTTTGCAATGAATTCGTCAAACTACTTAATTTTAGACATAATATTAGCCCATAATCTTTACCGTATTCATCGAGCATGTAGAATGTTAGTTAGCAAACCACCCATACTTAACCTAAAATTAATTTAGTTTGCGCGTCCTTTTATAGGTTACTAGCTGCGCCCCGCGAGTTCGCACGCCTATCCCACGGGAAATGATTTATGGGATAAAAAGTAGCCTATGTGTTATTCCAGGCCTAGAACTACCTGTATGAAATTTCAGCCCGATCCGTTCAATAGTTTTTGCGTGAAAGAGCAACAAACATACCTGTTTACATATATGTTTACACTCGCGTTTATAATATTAGAAGAATTTACTTTACTTGTCGATTTGAGATCCTTCCTTTGTGATGATGATGATGATTTATGTTTACATCAAAACTACCGGTCCTGATATCAATTTATTTTAGAACAATGGGAAACATAAATATTAGTGGTTTCGCAAAACCGCATTTCCGGCTCATTCGTTTAATTTAATAATAAGTAAATGATTACCTCAAAATAAAGGCAAAGTCCTCGGACATAAATCGCGTCAGTGTCGAAGCTGTTGAATCGGAGAGAGTCGTTGGCGATCTCTTGAGCTTCCTGGCATCGCCCAATCATCGCCAAGCATTCGGCTTTCATCAGCTTTGTTCTGAAAATTGCAATATTAAATTAGCGATACTTACTAGTGTATGCACGCGGCGTCGCACGCGCTCTATGGAAAGGTTTAAAGACTATTTCTGGGACAATAACAACTGATTTATGGGATAAAATTTATTTGAATTATCACAGAAATGGTCTACATTTCTACATAGATCTACAACTGTGCAAGCAGCTTAATTCGATGCGTCGTTTTGGCGTGAATAAGCACCTAACAATCACTATTCAAACAAATATACAAACTTTCGGATTTATTTTATATAGATTACAAGGTTTTTTTTAAATAGCTACTTCCTGTGGCCTCGTACATGTTGATATATATATCTGCAAAAAAATTATTAAGATCTGTTCAGCCCTTTAGTCATGGAAAGGATAACTATAAGAAGTTAAACTTATGTGTATTAATATAATTCGCATAGGTACCGCAATGAATGGCAGCAGTATAAATAGATTAATAACTGCCCACATGTTTGTACTCTTTTGAGTTTTGACTCATTTATTAACTTATGCCTGGGCTTTAACTTCATGTTTGGAAATTTTCCGTTCAGAAAAAAAGACGTGAATTAGTATCAGACTGATACTTAAAGTTTCACTTTCAGCATTCAATTTCTCTTTAGTTTTCTTGTCTTCAATCAAATACACATATTTGGGATGCTGCTAGGATCATTAAGTGATTCAGTATGTTAAACCATTATGTGGGCGACTAATTCTGAGTCATTTGGGTCAAAGCTAACTGCACTTTGTAAATAAGCAGCACAATCATTATGTTCAAAAAATAATGTAAAACAATTGATGGTTGGTTGTCTATTGATGGTTGTTTTTGGCTATTGAGCTCCTTTCACCCAAGCTGTTTACTACCTTAATTTAGGACAGTTCTATCTATATTTACTGCAAGGTAGCATTCATGTAGTCTCAAAATCTATGTAGAATATGTATAACCTAAACCTATACTTAACATCCTAAAATTCAGTTGCTACGTCTTTTGTTTGTCTAAGCGATTTACATTATGATGATTCGATTAGATGCGACAAGTTGAAGACAGGTCTCTATGGCGCTCAGAGGATCTTATGTCCAGCAGTTGACTAGCACAGGATGTGTCAATGAATTTTAAGACTTACTTGGAGCATGAAGGGCTGTAATCCAAGCAGCGATCCATGCAGTATACGACGCGGCGCCAGTCATTAGCATCCATTGCTTTCTGGGCGTCTTCATGCAGTCTTCGGAGGCCTTCAAACGCGCGGCGCTCCCCGTTGGCGATGTCTGCACCTCCAAGCTCTGAAGCACTTCGGACTGCCTGTTCCCCAGTGGCTATATCACCTACAATACAAATCAAACGGTAGAAAAATTATCAATAGGCATGATTGGTGTCATGATTCTTTGCATGTGCTCACAGTCTAATTCTACAGAAAATAACTACTATGTATGGCCAGCTGAAAATGTTTTGTGACACTAACTATTCTGACATAAAAGGCCACTCCTTTAAGTGATAAATTGCAGCATAGTTATATTACAGTTAGTCATGGTTGATTGGATTGCTTTACACATTGAAGCTGTGTAAACCAGTTCCTTGTTTGGGTTGGAGTATACTTTACGGGACACAGTCAATTACAAGGCAAAAAAGACAGAAAATTTTTGACGAAAATTTTTATGTATAATTAACATATATTTTTTTTTGTGGAATCTTGGAGGGGGTCCCTAGGGATGCAACTTTTCTTCTTGGCATTGACCTCCAAGTTGAATAACCTTGGTGCTAGAGGTCAAAATGTGTCGTTTAATTTTTTTTTTTTTTTGCGGAGTCGTGGAGGGGGTGCAACTTGTCTTCGTGACCAATGTCACCTCTACACGGAAGGTGTAAGGAATCGGAACCGACATTTAACGTATACTCCTCTAGGCGTCGCACCCCCGCGTAGCGGGGGGGGGTCCCTCAACATTAACTTACTCCTAGCGAAGCCCGCCACCCCCCGCGAAGCGGGGGGGGGGGGGGCGGGTTCGTGGCGACTCAGTGACTGAAAGGGGTGTGTATATGTATAACTGCACCCAGAGCCCTATGCCCCCCCCGCGTAGCGGGGGGGGGGCATCATTGACTGCTAACTCAGGGTCAAAGTTCAATGAAAAAAAAAAAAAAAAAAAACTTGCGTCCCGTAAAGTACACATCGACCCTTGTTTGCAAAAATTACTGATTAATTTCATCAAAATGTTTACAAACAAGAAACAAACTTGTTCTTATTATATTTTCACTGTTCCTGTTCCCACTATGCATTCCATGCATATCTAATAAGTGAGTGTTATGAAGTGTAAAAGTGAGAACAATATAACAGTAGACTGTAGCTGTAACCTGTGGCAACACTGAAAGTCAGACGTGTCAATCAGCTGATACAAATTTATTTTATGTTTTTTGTGGATATTTGAGTGATTTAGCTAATTTAAAGTGTTTAGAACAAGTAATTTGTACCAATTACTTACAATAAAGTGAAATATTCAGTAAAATCTTGTCAATATAAACTGTGTAAAGTGCTACAGATTTTGTAACGGTCAACCGCCAAAAATTGATCGCTTCTGCTCAAAGAACACATAATACGACCAGGGCTCAAGAGTTGACAATAAATAACACTTTCGGAGGATGAGACCCTTCCACTCGTTGATTTATCAACTGGTGATAACCAACGCATGATCGAATCCGTGCAAATCGAATCGAGCGGCACTCGTCGGCGATTGTTTGGAAATTCAAACTACAGTTGGGACGGAGATATTTCCAGAGTCAGCATTTAAACCTGGGGAGTATTGTTATCAAATTATCTCCTTGACTAACCTACACACATACCTAACTGTACCTACCTACCAACTACAGATAAACAGGTACACTGCTCACTCTGTGAGTCTCTTCACAAATCACACACAGGCTTGTTCTATCTCTCTTAGCTTGACAATCTGTGGAAGCTAAGTAGTAGACGAACCATTTAGCCTCAGACAACCTTACACTTACAAAACACTCAACAATTTACAATAAAAATAACCTCCCTATGTTATGTAGGTACTGTATATCTATTGCAGTTTAATGTAATAATTATTTAGACTTCTACAAAGTTCTGACTAAACAATTTGCCTACTAAATTGTAACCTAGATTATTTTCTCTTAAAATTATCAAAGTAACCTTAGTGAATGTTCTCCGAGCAAGTTACAAGTAAACATTAAATACTTATTGAACTAAATGTTCTAGCAATCCCTTGGTCCTAACTATTTTTTTAATTCTACTTTGCTCCTCCTACTCATATTTCAACTGGTTTCTTTCACCATTGGTCACTGGGCTCTTTTAGACCCATCACACCTCAACTTGGTTTCTCACCATCAGAGGGTGACCTTGGAAGAACCAGTCTCTCATCACCTGCTAATAAATTCAAACTTAATTTCCCATTCACTTCACTTCTTCACTTCTTATTTCTTTATTTTATTCTTATACTAGTTAACTTTAGACTGCTATTTTTCAGGGACACAAAATGATGACCAGAAGGGCATGTGACCTGGAGGCTAAGCTGAAGCTCGCTACAGCCCAGTTAAAGGAAGTCAAAGAGGACCGAGACAGGCTGCTTCAAGAGCAGGAGGATAGCGAAGCTGAGTTCCTGGCTAACCTAGGCAGGATCCAAACACTCAAGGGACAACTCGCTGAACTCCATGCTCACCATGAAGATGCACTGTCAGAAGTCGACCGTTTGAATGCATGCTTGCATTCCGTGGACAATTGCCACGAATCGTATGAACTGGTGTTGCAGCAAAACAAAGACTTACAGCAAGAGCTTTCAGAGTGTAGAATAAAATTTGATAAATTAGAGTGTAAGCCGTTGACTTCAGCGACTAGTATTTCTAGTTTAGATCTTCGAACAGAACTTTTATCTACAGATAGTAACATGTCAAATGTGGATCTCAGTACACCATGTCGCCATAGTCACAGCCAGACACCCGTCATGAAAGGGACTAATAAAATTAAAAAATATGTTAAGTTAAGTAACTTCATTAGGAAATCTGAAAGAAAAATTAAAAAACAGAAACAACTTCTCAATAATGCAAAATTGAGCAAGGAAAAATCTAGATGTAACTTACAAGAAGAATTGGACTCTTGTTATAGTTTATTAGGACGTAATTCTAAAGATTTAAACTATATGGCAGAAGAAATAGTTAATTTAGAAAGGGCACTTCATGATGTTACCTGTAAATATAAACGAGCCCAAGAAGATGCCAATGAAAACTACCAAAAAATGTTACAAATTGTAAGTAATGATAGTGTATATTCTGAAGTACGGCACAGCAGCACTCAAACTAATCTTGAGAGTACCACAAACTCTTTAACTGAAGATGGTGCTGTAGTGTCCCAGTCACCGCTGTTACTACCATCCGCGATGCTGGCGCCGCCCTCACCTTCGCTCAAGAACCACTGTGGTGCCTCTAGCAGCAACACAGCTCCAACCCCCACTACCAGGTGCCCGTCAGCTCAAACTGCGCCATCTCCAGTTAAAGATTTAGATCCAGACCACAGTCAATATACCCGGAAGACTATAATATACTCGGATGGTTTGGGTGCTGGCATGGGTTTAATACTGAGTGGCTTGCTGGCGCAAAATGTAGTTAACAATTGCTATCCAAATGCCAACATAAATATAATTACCGATAGCATTCAGCAAGATGACTCTCTGAATAAGAGTACAACTTTAATTGTTCAGCTTGGTGAAAGTTGTGTGAAACGGTCACAGTTGATTAGGCTAGTTGAAGTACTTCTGGGAAAGGTACAGAATGGACTAGGGAAACTTATTATTTGCTCCTTTCCTTACTCAAAGTCATTGACATCAATTCAAAATGACAATATATGTAAAAATAACATGCTGATGTACAACATGACATGTCGTCATAGTGATGTATTATTTTTTGATACTAATAACTTTATTAGTAATACTTTTTTGAATAAGGATACAATGTACCTAAGCAAAAAAAACAAACTGAACATTGCTAAATTGTTAGCATATAATATTTTTGATCCCGTTATAAATAGTATAACGCAGTTACCTGACGAGCCTGTCTATATAGTTAGTAGCAGTACTAATGAGGGCATTAAAGCTATTGTGTCAGTAAATACAAATTTAAACTGACCACAGCGACAACGGGAAAGCAAAATTCATTTCATATAGTCCATCAGAATATACAAGGCTTACCCAGCAAAATCCTAGAATTAGAATTATTTTTGAATTATTTGAATGTAGATGTTATGTGCTTATCAGAACACTGGATTGTAAAAAATCAGTTACTGCCCTTCTATAATAACTATTGTTTTGCAAGTTCCTATAAAAGAAAAGCTGCAATACGTGGTGGCTCTTTGATTATAGTTAAAAATAGTCTTAAATGTAAAGAACGTAAAGATATTGTAAACCTCACTATTGAGAGGACTATTGAACTTTCTTGTGTGGAACTGGAGCGACACATCATAGTGTGCGTGTACCGCCCTCCTGACGCAAATCAAGTAGCTTTTGAATGTACTATGGAAGAGGTTTTGCTGAAATTATTTTCATGTAGAAAGGATCTCATTGTTTGTGGCGACTTTAATATAGATATTTTAGTGAATCCCCTCGCCGATAGGCTGCTTAATTTATTCAAATGCTTTAGTTTACGACATCTTTTTCATGATCCTACTAGGGTAACCCTAACATCTGCCACTTGTTTAGATAATATTTATTGCAGTCTATCTCCAACCAACAAAGCAGTAATCAAACATTTCAAATCAGACCACTATGGTCAGAGTGTTAATTTTAGTTATAATCTTAACGATAAAAACAAAGTTGAGAAATATACCTATAGGCCTATTACAGAGAGCCGTATTAAGAATTTTCAAAGTCAAGTGGAACTAGCAGTAGCTAATATAACTTGTTCCGATAACCCTAATGATCTTTTTGCCAAACTTTTAAGTGTTATAAACAAAGAACACAGCGAAGTATTTAAATATAAAACATGCACAGTTAGGGACAGGGTCGGATTTACCGATTGGGCCACTCCCGGTATTTATAGAAGTAGGAATAGACTATATGATCTTTATGGTGCTAGAGAAGCTATGTTAAATGATCCTGCGTTTCTTTTGTATTTAACAAACTACTCAAAAACATTTAAAAAAGTCTGTAACACAGCGAAATGCCTGTTTTTGAGGAAAAAAATTGTAAACTCATCTGATAAAATCAAAGCAACATGGAGACTTATAAATAACGAAACTGGTCAATCTAAGTCACGAAAAAGAGAAATAAGGTTAAAAATTAATAATTCAATACTTATAAACGATAAAGATATTGCCGATGCTTTTGATTCATTCTTTTCTGATATTCCTAAAGTTGTTACCCGGTCTCTAAACTCCTCACCTTCAATCGCGGTTAAATTATTAGAATCATCTGTAGATAAATGTACCGAGGTTTTTATATTTAGTCATGTAAACGCTAATTATATTGTGAAAACATTTAAGTCTATTAACATCAAAAATACTGAGGATCTTTGGGGTATTTCAACCAAAGTACTGAGTTCTATTATTAAGGAAGTTGCTCCATACTTGGCTTACATTTTTAATAGTTGTATTGATGCAGGAGTTTTCCCTGATCTCATGAAATATAGTAAACTGGTTCCTCTTTATAAATCTGGTAGCCACACTGATCCGGCCAATTATAGGCCAATTTCAATACTTCCTGCAATGAGTAAAGTTTTTGAAAAAATTATTCTCACACAGTTGTCCTCTCACTTCAACCTCAATAGGTTGTTACATAAAAATCAATTTGGCTTCACCAAGGGTAGATCGACAACTGATGCTGGTACAGTTTTATTAAAGCACATATTGGATGCATGGGATAAAGCGAAAAACGCTATTGGTGTATTTTGTGACCTTTCTAAAGCTTTTGATTGCGTTGATCATGGTACATTAATAAATAAACTAAGACATTATGGAATTCAAAACAAGGCACTGGACCTTATGCAATCATATTTATCTGATAGAGTCCAAAAAGTAGATATTGGTAAAGAAAGATCTAGGGGATCAAAAATCGATTTAGGAGTCCCGCAAGGATCAATATTGGGTCCTTTTCTATTTTTAGTATATGTAAATGATCTCCCATTTGTAGCAAAAGATCTCTGTGATATAGTCTTATTTGCTGATGATACTTCATTGATTTTTAAAGTTGACAGAAATAAACATAATTATGACGATGTAAATAATTCTCTTTCACAAATACTAGATTGGTTCACCGCCAATAACCTCTTACTCAATGCTTCAAAAACCAAATGCATAAAATTCATGTTACCAAATGTAAGAGAGCTCCCAACTAAGATAATGCTAAAGGATGAGATTGTTCACCTTGTAGACTCAACTGTTTTCCTAGGGTTACATATTGATTCCTCTCTTCAATGGAGACCGCAAATTGATGCTCTGGCAAACAGACTTAGTTCAGCAGCGTATGCGGTTCGAACAATTAGATACATTACCGATGAAGATACAGCTAGGTTAGTTTACTTCAGTTACTTCCATAGTGTTATGTCTTATGGTATTTTGCTTTGGGGACAGGCAGCTGACATCCAGACTATCTTTGTTATTCAGAAAAGGGCGGTACGCGCTATTTATAAATTAAATCCACGAGACTCGTTAAGGGAATTATTTAAAGAAATAAATATTTTAACAGTAATATCGCAATACATCTATGAAAATCTAATGTATACACACAAAAACAGAGATAACTTTATGAAAAGGTGTGATGTTCACAATAAAAATACAAGAAACAAGAACAAATTACACATCCCATCATATAGATTACGAAAGGTAGGGAAATCATTTGTGGGCAATTGCGTAAGATTCTATAATAAGCTTCCATCTGAAGCAACTGAGCTCCCTATTCGTAAATTTAAACTGTACATAAAACGAAATCTTATCAAGAAAGCCTATTACTCCGTAGATGACTACGTAAATGATGTTAACGCTTGGCCGGATGTCGCCCAGTTCCATACAGACAATAGTATGTAAGACCAGTTAGACTTAGTTATCCTAAGATTGTATTAGTTGATAAGCGATGGACTTGCTAGTGGTTTCTTTTTCACTTCTTCCGCTAGTGGACAAAAAATTGAAGTGAATTAAAGTCAATTGCACCTTATTTCTTGTTGATAGTAATAACTATTTATCAAGCTGTTTAGATAGTAAAAATTTGACTTGTCTAAGTACTTATTTTGTAAGTCTAAAGAAATAAACGATTTGACTTTGACTTTGACTTTGACTTTAGACTTACCTAAAGCAACACAACACTTAGCTATGCGGATGTAGCCTTTTGTGAATGTTGGATCTAAGGCCACAGCTTTTTGAGCATCTTCCAATGCTTTTTTGTACATTCCCAGCATCATGTAGGCAGCAGATCTGTTGCCCAAATATGCTGGGTTCTCTGGACAAAGTTTTACCGCTTCATCATACATTGCAAGTGCTCCTTTATAGTTTTTGAATTTGTATAGATGATTCCCACTTTCTTTCTTTTCATCAGCCAATCTAATAAAAAGGAACTGGTTAAGAAGAATTAAGAGAAGGTATTTACCACTAAGAAATATGCTTATCTGCAAACGTATAAAGTAAATCAAGTTATATCTTGTAAATCTAAGTCTAAATAGTTTGAATGCTGCGTAATTAAACCGTGAGATTACTAGATTGTTACCCTCATTTCGTATATTTTAGGACTAGGAAGTAGAGTTGAGTCCAATGTACCTTGTAAATACTAGGTCAAATGTCAAGGCACCTCATGAAACAATTCACCTACAAAGACCAATAGTTAAACTGATCTCTTAGCCCTAGGCATAAGATCGTTAGCAAATCAAATCAAAAACACTACATATCGCATGTGTGAACAAAATACATTTTGGGAAATTAACATTACGACGCACAACAAACTTACCTTTCCGGAGTTTTTGGAAGAAGCTCATCGATCGTTAAATCCAAATCAATCACTTCTGAATCTGCCATTTTCGTATTTTTAATTTTTATTTCTAGCCCACCAAATATTTACAGCCCTTTTGATTTTACAAATTCACAAAAGAAAGAAAGAAGATAATTGGGTTGGGGTTCCTTCACCCAAGAGGAAATCTCTACTTCAACTTCTTCGAACAATTAGTCAAAACTAACACTTCAAAATGAACAGTCATTGTCATTTTCATAACAGGTCAATGTCAATTCGGAGCATTCAATCAACTTCTTCTTTCCGGCCTTTGTGCGGGCACGGAGGGAGGCCTCGAGGCTTGGCCTCTTTACCCCGGCTTCAACTCGATGGGTGACGACCCCTCGGTCCTTGGGTTGAGGCAAAAAAAGCTCTTTTTTGAGGTCGCTACGGGCGGTCATGGTCTGGGGGCCGGGTCTGCCCCCAGACCGCGCCGCGACGCGATGTGGTGGAGGTGCTGGTGGTGACCGTTGTCGGCGCGGTCGTACATCCGTCCTGGAGCCGGACCCTGTTGGACCTCGAGATGAGGGCGTACCAGGCCGGCGCTGCATAAGTGAGTCGGGACCGGACGTAGCTTTTGTAGACCCGCACTTTGGTCCTCAGAGGCAGGCGAGATCCCAGGACAGGTCGGAGGAGCGAAAATCGCCGAAATCGCGCTTCACAAGACGCGGTAATTAATTAGCGTCTGTGTGCTGAGGGCTTTAGCGGTGAAACTGTAGAAGTAGTTTTATCATAGCGATAGATAATAATTATTATTTTATTTTTAATTTGATTGACATGTACAGCTTGGCAAAAAAGGGTAGAAAATAAAAGGGGCGCCACTGTAGCCCGTATAGCGCACCAAGCTAGTCTTGATACTTGCTGCTAGCTGTATATTTCTGTTACACAGTTTAATATTAGGTCCTTACATATGAAATTGGCGTTTTTCGTACTGGCCACTTTAATCACAAATTTCTCCTCTTTGGTAAGGAATTCCAAATTCAAATTTGTACAGCTATAGACTCATGTATTTGTGCTTCGATGATCGTCATTCATTTGTTTTTTTTCTTCTGTTTTTTTCTGTTTGCGTCACTCATTTTACAAAATGGAAAACTTAAAATATCGCATTATTTACGAGTACGAGTTCCGCCGTGGCACTAGTGCTGCGGAAACAACTCGAAGGGTGAATGATGTGTATGGCGGTCGTGTTGCAAAAGAAAACACAGTTCGTTTTTGGTTCCAACGTTTTCGTTCTGGAAATTTCGACCTGCAGAACAAGCCCCGTGGACGGCCTGAGACTCAAGTTGATAATGAAGAATTGAAGGCTATTGTGGAAGCGGATCCATCGCAAACCACGTCCGAGTTAGCTGCAGGCTGCGATGTTAGTGATAAAACTGTTTTAATTCACTTGAAGCAAATTGGGAAGATTAAAAAGCTTGAAAGGTGGTTACCTCACGAATTGACTGAAGCAAACCGGCAAACGCGCGTCGACTGCTGCGTTACATTACTAAACCGGCACAATAATGAAGGTATTTTAAACCGAATCATTACCTGTGATGAAAAATGGGTTCTTTACGATAATCGGAAGCGCTCAGCGCAATGGTTGGATCCTGGCCAGCCAGCCAAATCCTGCCCCAAGCGAAAATTAACCCCAAAAGTTACTTGTAAGCGTTTGGTGGACTAGTGCCGGTATTGTTCATTACAGTTTTCTCAAATCTGGCCAGACTATTACGGCTGATGTCTATTGTCAGCAATTGCAAACCATGATGGAAAAGCTAGCGGCTAAACAACCTAGGCTGGTCAATCGCTCCACGCCACTGCTGCTTCACGACAACGCTAGACCACACACTGCGCAACAGACGGCTACTAAATTAGAAGAGCTTCAATTGGAAAGTCTAAGACATCCTCCGTACTCCCCGGACCTTGCTCCAACAGATTACCATTTTTTTCGAAATTTGGATAACTTCTTGCAAGGGAAAAAATTCAACTCCGATGGGGCAGTCCAAATCGCCTTCAAAGATTTTATTGATTCCCGTCCGACTGGTTTTTTTAGTAAAGGGATCAATGAACTACCTATAAGATGGCAAAAGTGCATAGAAAATAATGGTTCATACTTTGATTACCTAATTAAATATATTATATTATTAAAAAATATTCGACTTTTTGTTCCTCCCATACAAAACGCCAATTTCATATGTAAGGACCTATTGTATATGTGAGCAAGGACCTCGTAAGCTCGTTGTTTAAGTATACATAATATGTAGTAAAAATAAATAGTAAGTAGGTACCTACAATAATGTTTATTAAACTTTCACCTTGTGATAACAATATATTCGTGGTATTATTAAAAGACGTATACATATAGTAATATTATTCTATTTTATTTAAGGTAAATTTCTCCTCCTCTAAATATTCTACCCCCTCCATATCCATTTATTGGCTAAAGCTGGCCTCAAAATCCTGAGATACAGACTCGGATTCAGAAGTACTACCACTATCGTCTTCGAGGTTATTTACGAATCAATTTATTTCCTCATACATTGTTAGTTTCCTCTCACAGTATGTATGGTATATATATATATTATATGTCTTGGAATGCACGCTCACCTGCTTCCTATAAAAATCAAACATTTTATTATATCTCTATCCTTAATAAAAGTCCAACAACGTATCGTACACGCCATACAAAAATATTCATAAATCTAATTTTATTTGGGATAATAATTTACTTTGTTATTTATTACATATTTCCAGACTAGCTCAAGCAACAGTTCTAGTCGCGCTATTTGAATTATCCACTTACTCCGTATGAAATTCATTTAATCCTGCTTTGGGGCCAACTAACAATTACAAAACAAACTCTTACATACCTGTTAACCTGTTATATCAGCGATTCTTTGATAAACATTGTTGAGATCCCAAAGAATCGTTTTAGCCTCACTTTCCACCAAACATCGCCTGAATACCTTATGAATAACTTAGAAGTGCTGCCAGGGAGGTGATGGCAGCACTTCTAACAGTTGTATTAATTATTTACGTATTTATATCACCGTTTAAACACTCCAAGCTATAAATTTGAGAATTTGTTTTCTTTGTTTACATGAAAATGATAAACGTCGCTATATTGAGAATGTTGCCATAAACAAAAAAAATTAGTTCCGATTCAAGACTTTTTTGCCAAGCTGTCAAATCACATTTACGGGTGGCAAAAAAGGCCGTCGTTTCCACGGGTTAAAAATAAGCCAAATCGCAGCTTCAAAAGAAATGATGAAACGTCACTATATTGAGAAGGTTGCCATAAACAAAAAAAATTAGTTCTGTTTCATGACTTTTTTGCCAAGCTGTCAAATCACAATTAAAAATAAGCCAAATCGCAGCTTCAAAAGAAGCGAAATTGCAGGACGTGGAAACGCCTCGAACAAGCCGAATAGCGGTGGCCGTGTGCGTCAACGTATACATTTTAGTACAAAATGTTCTGCAAGCAAATATCGCAAAACCGCGCGACACAGGACGCGCTTAAAAATTAGCGTTGATGTGAGTATGCTTTAACCGTTGGCAACACTGCCGCAGCTACCATACCAGTAATATTCTTACATATCAGCCTATGGCAGGCAGCTACATTGTACACACACTTTCACGTTTCCTATGGAATCAAATCAAAGGAGATTGATTGATTTTTGATTGATTGTGACTTTATATTTTCTCGCCTGTGCATTGCGTAAATTGTTTCTGATGAGCTGAGCCAAAGAGAATACAATAACTTCAGCTAAACTATGTTAAAATTATTTATCACCGCATATTCGAGAGACAGGATAATATATTAAAAAAATGGAAGATAAACATGCAGCCACAACCAATGGTTTGCCTATCGGCGATGTTGAATGGCAACCACTGTCTCTGACTCTTGTCGAATATCCAAAAGGTAAAAAATTGGTAGAGTCATATTCCTTGTGTATGTAATAAGGTATATCATATAGGTACAAGCCCTATGCTTTGGTTAAAGTTCCACATAATTCACCATAAAATTTCTGCATGCAGAGTAAAATTTACACAAAAGCTATAAACACATCAAACAATCCTTTAAAAACTAATTTATGGTGTATTGTTTCTCTTTTAGGCGATTTACTTGGAAAATTCTTCGCTTTTCTGAGTTTGTCTCCATTTGGAATAGGCGCAGGGTTTGTAACACTCATTTTATTTAGGAGAGATTTACATACCGTAAGTGCTTACATTTAATTAACAATACCTATTATAATATTTTTCATAAAGTGATACTTATGTCAAATAAGCTATTAATCCCCTTCTATTTTCAGATAGCATTTTTTATTGGGACCTTAGTGAGTGAATTGTTGAATATAGTCTTGAAACACACAATCTGTGAAGCGAGGCCCTTAGCAAGAGGGCATTTATATAATGAGTATGGTATGCCATCATCTCACTCACAGTTCATCTGGTTCTTTAGTATTTATGTCCTCTATTTTGTAGTTATCAGGTAAGACAACTGACCAACCTTTCTAACAAAAGAACCTATTTTATGGGCATAATTGCGTACAGCTCTCGCTGGCTTGCTATTCTATGCAATTGTTGAGTCACTGCACATGAGAGGTTAAAGAGATCCCTGTCAATCTTATGAATTGATTAAAAAGCTTTGGAGGTCTTCTATCATAATGCTCATGTTGATTTCTGTTCTCTTTCAGATTACATCACATAAACAACAACAGTATAATCTCAGCATTATGGCGAGTAATCATAGTCGGTGGCTGTTTGTCACTCTCCATGCTAGTCAGCATAGCTAGAGTCTATCTTTGTTACCACACAACATCACAGGTTGTTGTTGGAGCTGTTGTGGGATTCCTATTTGCAACTATTTGGTTTGCAATGGTGCACAAGATATTTTCACCTCTGTTCCCTCAATTAGTATCATTGTGAGTATCATATTCATATTTGTTTTTATTTATGCAATAACACAGGCGCTGCATTAAATAGACACCCAAATTATGCAATTTGTTGATTTATATATAGATAACATTAAACTTCAATCAATTCAATAAAATAATTTTTCAGTTACAAGTTCAAGTTCTAAAACCTGACATAAATCAGCCAAATTTTTGGCCCCTTTAGGGTAGCTACCGTTTCTTTTGTAGTTAGAAGTTTTTGTTCTAAGGAACTTTCTGTTTTATTTTGAAGAAAAGAATATTGCCATTTTTAGTTTTTTGAAAAAATTTATGGTTCACCCAAAAAAGTACATTTGTCAAAAAAAAACAAGTTGGTCTTAATCGACTCTATTTCCAACCAGGAACACTTTTCCCAAAGGAACATACCAAATTAAATCGTAAGTTTTAGCAATAATTAAAAAAAACAAATCCCATACATTTTCTATGAAAAAACGAGTAAGTGAACACAACAATGTCACTCATTCAATGGTTCTTAATTTAAACTCGTATGTAACTACTTTTAGGCGATGTGGTCGCTCTAACAAAGCCTTTTGTTGTGTTGTGTAAAATAAAAAATAAAAAACTACCTTTTTTAAGTTGGTAGGCTAATTTTGAAGGCATCTCTGGAATTAAATTTTTTACTTATTTTTTATTTTTATTAAAAATCAAGTAGGCTAATTTTGAAGGCCCCCTAGCCATGTTCGCTCTAACGACGATATAGGTAAAAATGTCTTCACACCAAAATGAGAAACATACCTACCTAACTTTATTTTTAGACAACGGTTATTTTTAATTGAGTTTAATTTAAAAAAAAAGTTTGGTAAGTAAATAACTTGATTTTTAATAAAAATTAAAAAGTAAGTAAAAATTTAATTCCTGAGATGCCTTCAAAATTAGCTTACCATTTTAAAAAAGTAGTTACATACGAGTTTAAATTAAGAACCATTGAATGAGTGACATTGTTGTTTTCACTTACTCGTTTTTTCATAGAAAATGTATGGGAATTGTTTTTTTTAATTTTTGCCAAAACTTACGATTTTATTTGGTATGTTCCTTTGGGAAAAGTGTTCCTGGTTGGAAATAGAGTCGATTAAGGCCAACTTGTTTTTTTTGACAAATGTCATTTTTTGGGCGAACCGTATATTTTTTCAAAAAACTAAAAATGTCAATATTATTTTCTTGAAAATAAAACAGAAAGTTCCTTAGAACAAAACCTTCTAACTACAAAAGAAACGGTAGCTACCCTTAAGGGGCCAAAAATTTGCCCCACCCTGTATACTTATCATAAGCTTTGTAAATGCCTCGGTAATAGTTTTATTTGCTCTTGATGGCCACCACACCAAGCTCTGTTTTCGTTATATTAAACTATACAAAAGATTACTGCGGAGCCATTATAAAGTTACTATTATATGAAAAAAAGTGGCAAATGGATTTTTAATAATATTTTTTTTTATTCTCATAAGTGCTAGTGTGCATTGTGGTTACTACCCCAATGCACACTAGCTTAAGTTATCTGCTAGATAGGACATAACAAAGAATGTTCATTAAACTATTTTCTTTTTTTTTCAGAAAACTTTGTGAAATGCTCATGATCAGAGACACAACGCTAATTCCGAACGTGCTATGGTTCGAGTACACAACATCGCGGCAAGAGGCTCGTGCTCGCGGCCGCAAGATGGCAGCACTAAAGCCGACTCAATGACGGTGCGCCTGTCCGCGCCCGCGCAACCCGCGGACTGAAAGGCCGCGCGCCTGACGTCTGCTCGCCGCCGCGGCCGTGGCGCTGCTCGGCGGCGTAGTGCTTACCAAACTAGAGGCATTGACTTACATACCCTTTGACATACTTACTAATTAGAACACTTACCTAGAAACCTCTCAACTTTTATATAATAATTATATTCTTCACTGCCCATCCTCGAGTAGGGACACGCGCTGTTCTACCTGGACATCGGCGTCGTGGGGATGTGTAAGGATATTGGCAAGACTTGTTATTTAATTCTGACAGACAAAACACTGCATTGAATGTAAAAGGTGGGCATTTGTCCAGTGCGCGTGCGACAAAAAGAGTTAAAATTTACAGTCGGAAAAGAAGATTTGATGTAAGTTTGTATAGCAATATTTAGTGTGTTGCTTGGTGTTAGTGGTACTAAATTATAAACAAAAATAGATAAGGGTTGTAACTCCACTCTTCGAGTTATTTTAAGCAGGGTTGTTGTACAATTTTGTGCTCAAAACCCAGATCCTTTATTTTAAGAAACCAGTGTACTGCAGCATAATTAATGACTTAAGCAATCTATAAACCTGTCTCTGAGAGTTTTATATTATAGTAACTACAGTCTTTTAATCAGTGGTTCACACATGCAGAGAAAAGATGAATAAAATCTTTTTTCGACACCTGCCACCAATGTAAAAATGTATTTTTTGGTTTCCTATTGATATTAATCTCTTTAGGCTTTTCTGTTGAATTTTGCAATATTGGGATGAATGAGCATTGTTTTCATGCTAGATGGACAAGCTATTCTATTCATTATTTACCGTATTCATAAAACTGAGTGGCTGCGTCCAGACTGGGCAAGCAGCCTTGCGAGCCAGCCTAAAAATAATATAGCTTGGGCGAGCCGAAGCTTTATAATTTTCAGTGTTGCCGTCTCGGGGTTGTCTGGCGCGATGTTTGCCCAGTCTTGCACAGTCTAAATGCAAGTATCGACACAGTCATGTTTGGAACTTTAACACTAAAGGCTCCCACAAATAAGTTCGCATCTCCTCAATGCACCAGCATTTAAAAAATCGTCTTAATATCTTAAGTGCAATTTTACAATATCTTAATCCATCAATGTAGTCTACGTACATGCCTTTAGTATCTCTCCGATTGCATGTCCTTGACTTATCGTATAATTAAGCTGAAGTAATAAATACTTTATAGTGTATTTATAAAAGCTCATTTAAAATGAATACTGTTATGAATAGGTGAACGCTAGAAAATGTTTTATGTAGAACTTATAATAAGCCATATCTTCAGTGCCTGGTGTTGTTCAGGGCGTTCTGGATGTTTTCTATTTAGTATATTGTATTATGTATATCAGTTATCTAGTACGCATAACACAAGCTCGTCTAAGCTTGGGGCTAGATTATGCTGTGTGAATTGTCCAGCATTATTATTATTATTATTCGAGAAATGCAGTCCGTGTAAACGACCCTAAGTTAGGCCCCAAACCAAATATAAATGTGTACTTAATTACCTGAACTGGGCACTGATTCATTGGGAAATTATTATGAACTCTGTTGTACCTAATCCTTTTGCAATAATTTTTATAAGATAGTGTAAGTTAGTGAATGTTAAAGGAATTGGCTCGATTAGTATATGCTGAGACTAGTTAATAGGTAGTTGTTTTGACTTTATGAAGTTTATAGTTATATTTATAAATATTGTAGTGTTATTTCTATTTAAGTGTCTACTACTATTATGCGAATGTATTGTTTGAGAGTAGCAAAAATTAGAAGAAAATTTTGAATGATCGACAATCAAGGTTTTTGTGGTTGTGTCATAGGATAAAGCAATTCAAATTAGTGATGTAAAAAATAATGAATTTAGAATACCTACTTATTATTAGTTTTTATAAAATCGAGAAAAAATAGAGCAATATTTCGATAGTTAGAGTAAATAATTCAACTATGAGATACTAGAATGAGTGTTGTCGTGAAACCTTATTTGGAGAACTTAAAATGCCATCACAGCAGCAAATACTTGATTGAGTGGCAAATCGGCAAAGTCTGTATTTACCTAATTATTGCACAATCATAGCTAATGCTTAATCAATAATGAAAATGCCCATATAAGGTCAAAAGTAGAACTTTCAAAGCAAATCACATTTGGACTTTATGACTGTGTTTTTTGAAATTGACAAAAAACATGGTTAATTTCCTGTTGTAAATAGCTCATACCTAGCAGTGTTGACAACGTAGGTAAGGTATCAGTAACATTACCTAATCTGTGCCTGTACTGATAGGTATAGGATACCTATTACTGTATTTTTGTAATAATTAAGTTAGAAAGCTAGAAGTAGCTACTAGGCTGATGCGGGATCATAAAAAATCTAATATTCACTTATAGTACCTAAGAGTTGAGATGATGTGTCTTATTTGAATTAAAGCTTAATACCTACACTACATAAGTCCCACATAATTTAACTGCCATTAATAGTATAAAATTATAATGAAATTCGCAAACTCGTTTTAAAATTTTTGGTAGAAAATAATGGTAGCTTATTTTATCTATGTATATAAACATGTTAATCTATACATAATAGAGAGTAAGCAGTTGATTTACATCACAGAAATCGTAATAAGGTAAGGTACCTTATTATTATTACAAGTTCTGTGATCTACATGGATGTTATATGTATACATACACCGCTATTTCTTACAAATACTGGGAATTGTTTTTAGTTATGTATGTTACTAAAAATCTTAGTTTGTACGGTTCCGTACCAAAAGCGTTAAACAGGACCCTACTACTAAGACTCCGCTGTCCGTCCGTCTGTCCCTGTCACCAGCCTGTATCTCATGAATCATGATAGGTAGACAGTTGAAATTTTTCGGTTGCCGCTATAACAACAAATACTTAAAAACAATAAAATAAATATTTAACGGGGCTCCCATACAATACAATAGACATGATTTTTGTGCCGTTTTTATAGATTATAGTACGGAACCTTTCGTGCTCGAGTCCAACTCGCACTTGGCTGGTTTTATTTGTATGAGATTTGCGTTAGTTTATTTGCTCACAGTGGTAATTTTTAGGTATTTGTTTGTTTAATTTTTTATATTTAGATTGATATCAAATGGATGATTTACCTGTACCACCTCATCAGATTGTAATTCACGTCTTCGTGGATTTTTACCTAGATAGAAATACTTTATGTACTTATTTTTAGTTATGTATATTCAATCAGGTGTTTTTTGTACATTTGTAATCCCCGACTAAATTATGTAGGGGTGTCGGAATGTAGGTATGTTTGAGGTCTGTACGCTATATTACTTTTATTGTAGAACCAAACGAATGCACTGATTTTGAGAGATGGTTAATATAACTTAGAAGAATTTATAATATCGTACTACTTCTTCGTAGATAACCCAAACGTTAACGATTGCGGCGCGACTTGAACCCGCACTCTTCCACTCTGTTTTTTTGGGAATGCGTTGGCAATTAATTACTGTTCCGACTTGGTCGGCTTGGGTTATGTTTTATAAATTCATTAAGTTTTTCCTGAGTGTACATTAACACCATAAAAATAAAACCACTAAGTCCAATCCGTTTTTCTAAGCAATGTTTGGTGAAAATCGATGCAACAGTTCTCTTGTGATGTTTATATTTTATCCTATTCCAGCTCTGTGCTCGAATTTCTATACCTTACCTTTTTTTGTAAAAATTTGAGCTCTTATTTTAAAAGCATAATAAATGTATTTATAACGAAGTGATGAAAAGTTTTAATGGAGTTAACCAAGTATTTTTATAGCATGTGCAAAGATGATGTGATGAGATATCTATGCTTATTTGTACTTATGTAGATAACATCCTCAACCGCAACAGCCTGTATTGGTCCACTGCTAGGACGCAGGCCTCCTGATAAGCGGCTTATTGGCGTTTATCTAATGGGGGGTACCTAGTCCCCACACTGGGCATGCGGGTTAGAGATCGCAGTTCGGTGGTAGAACTGTTCTGTAGGGGACGCTGCTGCCCGCCCCCCAGTAGTTATCCCTTAGTCGCCTCTTACGATTACGACACCCACGGGAAGAAATGGGGTGGTGCTAATTCTAAGCCAGCACCACACAGCTACAACCTACAAAAATTTATCGTGTAGATAACATAACAAACCAAATTATCACATTCAGTCCATTTATTATTTATGAAAGTAAACTACGATCAGTAGGCACGTACTTTTGTTAGTCATTAGATTTTATCAAAGGTTCCTGCACTGCTGGGGCAGTTCTGAAACAAGAAATATTAACACCGATAATAATGTCAAGTAGGAGATAATAATAAAGATGGCGCCGCAACGCAACACTGAATGCTATTCGTTAGGCACAATCAACCTTTATTTACCTACGATTAAAATGTCGTGTCGTGACTAAACACTGAACTTTAACTTCTGGTTTTCGTATGTACTCGTATAGGCAAGGCACCCAGAATCAAGCTATAACATACGTAACACTAAATAAGAACCGAGCCTTTACCTATACGTTTATAGATGGCGCCACTTAACACCAACGAATACTCATTTTCGCACAACGACCCACACACAATCATCCCCTGTGTGTAGTGGTCTATAAGTAAATTATTTCCTTTGCATTAATATAAAAAAACAACAATTTAGGTTTTTTTACCATCCCTTGCAGAATATGGTTTACTTTTTCTTGATTATTTCGATTAGCAGGCACGTCGGTTTTTCTTTTCTTGAGGCGTGTTTTAATATCTATGTTTGATGTTTCAGCGCTGGTCTGCGGACAGCTAGAAAATTCTAAAAGAAAAGAACATTGATTATGTTAGGTACCTAGTACCTACCTACTTACTATTTTAGACTTCTCTATCTACGAATTGATTATAAAAAATCACTTACCACTAAGCCCCGATAACAAAGACGTTGTTGAATTGGAATTTTCTGTCAAGCTTTCAAGCCACTTCTGCGAATTAAATAATGTACCTAATGTACTTCATTTATGTAGGTACTACGTAGTAGGTCCTACCTACTAAGTTAAGTTATCTAGGTGATAAATCTTATCAGGGCGAGTAACCCGTGTAGGTGGAGGTACCATGCACCTACCCTACCCACCGCTGGGTAGTGGGGCATGTATAAGCCTCACTACCTGTTCCCTTCCATCCTACGGTACGGTAGTCGGGGCACATGTAATTATAAAGTACCTACCTTACCTCAACAGCCTATATTGCTCCATCCCCTCCAAGCCCCTTATTGGCTGTTATCTCATGGGGGTAGGCCCATAATCCCCACGCTGGGCATGCGGGTTGGGGATCGCAGTTTGGTGGTAGAATTGTTGTGCAGGAGGCGCTGCTGCCCGCCCCCGGTCGATATCCCTTATGATACCCGCGCGGGTAGAGTTTGGGTGGTGCAAATTCTAAGCCACCACACGGTATACCTACCTACCTACATTATAAAATACTTAAACGCGATTAATGGTGCCCATAGTGAATTGAGAATGCTCTGTTACTTTATCTGGTGGAATGAGCCGATCTGCTTTCTTCATAAAAGTGAAATTCGCTTTCTGCCCGAGGTCTACCAAGTGTCTTGTTACTTCGGTTGTAGACATCGCTTTATTTATTACACCTTGCAGGGTTTGTGGGTCTCTGTCTATCAAACCGGGGAACATTATCGCAATAGGTTTCAGTTTAGGTCCATCTTCGCATTCTACCTGGGATAAGGAAAAAAGTGTTAGGTAGAAACCCTCACTAGCTAAGGTGTTATGTGTAAATTGTATTTACCAAAATGACATAAAATGAAAGGAAGTCTTCTAGTACCTACTCAGTAAGTGGTGGGATACCTATCCTATCTATGTGTATGTCCTATGGCTTTGAATTCAAAGGCAGCGCTTTAGGGGTGCGTCGAGATCGAATCACTCGGTTGGTATTGGTACCGAACTGAATGAAAGCAAAGCGAGCCCGAACCAAAAAAATGCGAAAGCTGTTGCCCGGGCCGAAGCCGCGGGAAGTTTTATAGTAGGTATACTTTAGCCACGCAAACAAGTGATTATTTTATGTAGTCCTAGTAGTAGGTATTGGTGGTTTAAATTAATAAATTAGGTAATATTGGACCCAGTCGTCTCGTCTGCTAGTCTTAATAGGTATATGCTTTATCATTAATTACAAGTTGTAATACTTCTTCGCCGTCACAAAAGTCAGCTCGTAAATGTTGACACTCATTTGACTGCAAAATATCCACCCATTCTGAGTCCTTTGCTAGCAAAGGACATACCTTCTCTGGAGACTTTGTTTCACATGCATGATTTTCATTGCGCGATGTCTGGAAAGAGATTATTAATTTCTAGCTAATTAGGTCAGCAATTCAGAAAAGAAACCTAGGTAGGTACTTATTAAGGTAGGCATTCCTGATTTAGGTACCATAGTGAAGAATACAATAACTACCTATGTGAATCGTCCATCACGACACCCACGACGACAGTGTTATTTTTTATACCCTCGCCTCGCTAGTAGGTAGGTACTATTCATTAATTACTCATTACATTACTTCATTAGCGATGATTATCTAATTATGTGCACATAAAGGTTGTTGGTAGGTAGGTAGGATAGGTAGTTGAATAAACATAAATGAAAATAGTTCGGTACACTGGAAAATCTGCGGTAGTTTTGAGCCCTTAAACACAGAGGAAACCGACAGGAAAATTCAAGACAGGCATGCATGTAATGGCTAGCATGCCTGACCGGCAAATACTTATGGATTATGATGTTATTGTAATAGTACTGTGTTCAAAGCGTTGCAGCATATCAATAGATATTACACTGATGGTCCTTGAAGATTCCTCTTTTTAGGTCTTTTAAACTTCTTGTTTGGTTCACTGCTCATATTGGAGACATTGTAAATTATTGATAAACTGCAAAATCAGCAGTTATTGTAGGTAATTAAATTTATTTCTTAATTTTTCCCCATGGACGAAGGGAATCACTCTCTCCTAGATTTTGTACCACTTGGGTGGGTGTTGTTTTGATTCGTTCGTGAAGGTTCGTGACTTGTAAAAATTGATTGATATCAACAATTATTTGATTAAGTCAAATTTAGGTTTTTTTCACAGACATTCGGGCTGCCCTCGGTTTTTTGTGTTTTAGGCCGGAATCTCCATGACTCCGGATCTTACGAAGTTATTGTATTCTCTTTGACTCCGGATGGCAACCTCACTAAATTATCTAGCTCTATGAAATCATTGGATTATGATAGGTACAAGTAATAAAATAAATAACGAATTACCAACAGAAAACATGGCTCTAATTAAGAAAATAAAGAAATAAGAATATTATTATTTATAAATGACAGAAATTTGTGTAACAGATTCAATTATTGTTTTTAGTATAAGCCTTTTACTTTTCATCCTAGGGACGAAAATTATTACTTTCATCTTGCTTATCAGGCAACTTCTGACCTACTTTCCAAGTATGAGTGATGAAAAGGAGATTTATAAGTCAATATTATCTCAGAAAGCGTTTCAATTTTCGAAAAATATTATGTGAGTATTCTCTTTGAATATCATGATGAAAATAAATTGTATGTAATTTGTAGTATGTACCTATACTCCCTGGCTTTTAGATTAAACAAATCTCCCCATGTTTGAAACTACTTAGAAGAGTTATTTTCAAAACTACTTAGAAGAGGAAGACCAGTGTTGCCAGGGCCCTTCAGTCGTAAGTGACGTTTCCTTTCGTGAAATGTTTAATTTTTGCTCCAAGCAAGAGTAACATTATTGTTTTAATTATGGACGTGTTTTTGGTGTTGAACTCCGGCGACAAATGTAAGCTAACCTAGAATATACCTAATGTACCTTATCTACTCATAAGGCGAGGTCGCAGCCCAAGAATGTGAGTCACGCACGACCACTAACAATAAACCACGGCGAGCGAAGCGAGCCGCGAATTTTTTATGGACTTTTTCGGATTTTGGGGAAAAGTAAGTGTTCAGTGGTAGAAACACATCACTATGAAAAACAATCAGCAAGCAGAGACAACCCTGAAAATTTGAAAGAGTGCGCGACTGAGATTGAATTGTTAGGAAACTATACATCAAAGAGAATACAATAACTTCGTAAGAAGAGACGGGACCTCCTTAGAATAAAATGAGTCTACCAAACGTCACTGTCTATGAATGTATCGCGAAAAACCAACCTATCCACTTCAATTTGGACATGCGCAGACGACACATGTCACAAAGACATTCATGGCTACCAACACAAAAAATAATAATAATAGTGATGTGCTGCTGCGGCTTATTCATCGATATCGATATCGATAAATGCGATTTAGGGGTGACCCCTAAACCACATTCATCGATATCGATATTTTTAGCTGCCCTTATAAATTTACTACCTACAGTTTTCGAAAAATATTTATATTCTATTATAATTATACCCTTTGTTATTTTGGCTCAGTTGACTAAAATAAAAACACCGTTTACCATTACAAATTTATTACACTAATCAAATCCGAAGCATGAGGTAGTGACATAATCCGAAGCATACACGACGATTACATGTTCCTTAAAATATAATTATAATAAACCACCAACATGCCTTAAATCGGTACCCAAGCACGATAATTATAACGAGTTTCGAAGTGAATTTTAGATCATGATGGGTACCAATGTTACATTTATTTATGTTAAGTTTAACCTAGTCAAATTTATACAAAGTTTTGTTAATTACGTACATTATCATCTGAGTAACGAGAAACTTATACAGGAGGTAGATTTTTGATTCACCCTAGAATAGGACAGACAGAAAAAGGTCTCCCTCGTGGTCCTACTAATAGGAGAAAATAGTAGGTCCATGAAAAAACGGCTGTACGTACTTACTATTAAGAATTTATTTTTACTATTTTTAATATACAGAAATATTTACTTGCATGATTTTATAAACAGTTCATCTAGAAATGTAAATACTTACAACTTATGTTATGTTATTATTTATATCCCAAGAGTTCGCTGTAATTTTGTATAAAATACCTACTGATTAAGTATTAATCTTACTTAATAGATTAAGATTACGATCACTGCCATAATCTATCTGACAGGCAGGGTGCATGAATACTTACAAAACTTCAATAAAAATATTGAGTATTTTTCTAAAATATTGAGTACTAATCCTCACGCTGGGTGAGTTGGGGATCGCAGTTGGCGGTGGAATTGTTCAACAGGTAATCTGAAATAGATAAGTACCGTCAGTTAATAAGATATCAGATGAAAACGCGTATTTTATACTAGCTGCGCCCCGCGGCTTCGCACGCGTTGTTCCTATGGAAACATTTTAATGTGATTTTCATCCCGCGGGAACAGATTTATGGGATAAAAAGTATGCCTATGTTTTATTCCAGGATTAGAATTACCTGTATGCAAAATTTCAGCCAGATCCGTCCAGTAGTTTTGGCGTGAAGAAGTAACAAACATCCATCCATCCATACATCCGTACAAACTTTCGCCTTTATAATATTAGTTATAGTTATCACTATAGTTATATGTATTTATCGGCATTGGCAGCAAAGTAAATTGATAGTTTGATAAATACATAAAATATAAATGACAAAATAATGTATGACAGCTACTACAGTAGTATAAATAAATTACATATCCCTAGTAATTTATTTATACGGCCACATAAAATTTTATATTATTATATTTATATAACATTTTATTGAAAGAAGGTTTCAATTTGATTTTAAAAACTGCATTCAAAGATTTTTCAAAAATCGCCTGTATCCACCTAAACCGGGAATTGAACCCGAAAATTTGTAAGAAAAACACCGTTAACTTTAAGATTTCAGACATGTAAGGGCTCAATTGCATGGATTAGTTTTTCCATTTAACAAAGCATCTAAAATAAAAGAAGACCATGAAATTTTAGATTCTATTAAAATAATTACGTTTTCCTTACAGGTAATCTAATTTAGCAAATGCTCAAAATAATAAGTCCCGCCCATTCATTCTGTTGTATACCAATTCTAACTCATTTAATAATTTCGTTACCAGTTGATTTATTTATCTTTTTAAGGTGTTCAGTTTTTTTTGCAGGAGTTACTACAGGACCAAGTTTAGTTTGTAACTCCTGCACATTTTCATACTGCTTATTGTAAACTAACCCCCTTATTCATAATAGTATGCTAACTCAGCACACTGCTCAATCTCGCTCTGTCTTCTTCTATTGACATAAGTCAGTCTGAGATATAACAGTATTTAGCAGCTGTTTTATGTTAGCCCACAATTATGAATAAAAGTAAGGTAATTTTTTCACATAACCTATTAAAAAAATCAGCGGGGCGAGGTCCAGTGATCTCGGCGGTTATCTAATTGGTCCCGTTGGTCAGTAACTATTTTATATAACATGTAAAATTTCATGGTCTTCCTTTTATTTGATATGATTGTTACCTTGGGATGACGATTTGCGAAAGACTGGAGGCAGATGCTGGATGCGTCAAGCTGAAGACAGGGCGCTATGGCGCTCATTAGGCCAATGTCCAGCAGTGGACTAATATATGCTGATGATGATGATTGTTATCTGGAATAAAATAATACGATTGAGCCTTTAAATCGAAATAGTAAAATAAAAGGTGTTTTATCACAATTTTACGGGTTTTAGTGATTTAGATGGGCGATTTTTCAAAAATCTTTGAATAATGTGTAATTGTTTTTAAAATCAAAATGAAGTCTTCTTTCAGTACAATACTCTATCTACAATATTTAAGTACTTCCGCTCCATGTGGCATGGTTGTAGGACACCCTGTGTATAATAAAATGTATATAAATTATGTGTAATTTAACTGAAATTGCAATATACATTTTTGAATTTATTCATTATGTCTTCATTGTAGACCAACTCTTTGGCCCTGCCTGCCCCAAAGAAATCGAGCGATTTGTGGAGATGTGACAGCTCTCGGTGAGATCTTCATTTTGGATGACAGCTGTCAAACTGAAAACGGTCATATCTCGGAAACTACTGATCCTAGACCACTAGTTTGTATGGAGAAGTGACAGGTCTCGACGAGATCTTCATTTTGGATGACAGCTGTCAAACTAAAAATGGTCATATCTCGGAAACTACTCGTCTCAGACCACTAGTTTGTATGGAGAAGTGACAGGTCTCGTTAAGATCTTCATTTTGGATGACAGCTGTCAAACTGAAAACGGTCATATCTTCGAAACTATTGATCCTAGACCATTAGTTTGTATGGAGATGTGACAGGTCTCGGTGAGATCTTCATTTTGGATGACAGCTGTCAAACTGAAAACGGTCATATCTCCGAAACTATTGATCCTAGACCATTAGTTTGTATGGAGATGTGACAGGTCTCGGTGAGATCTTCATTTTGGATGACAGCTGTCAAACTTAAAACGGTCATATCTCGGAAGCTACTGATCCTAGACCACTAGTTTGTATGGAGAAGTGACAGCTCTCGGTTAGATCATCATTTCGGGTGACAGCTGTCAAACTAAAAATGGTCATATTTCGGAAACTACTCGTCTCAGACCACTAGTTTGTATGGAGAAGTGATAGGTCTCGATGAGGATCTTCATTTTGGATGACAGCTGTCAAACTAAAAATGGTCATATCTCGGAAACTACTCGTCTCAGACCACTAGTTTGTATGGAGAAGTGACAGGTCTCGATGAGATCTTCATTTTGGATGACAGCTGTCAAATTAAAAATGTTCATATCTCGGAAACTACTCGTCTCAGACCACTAGTTTGTATGGAGAAGTAACAGGTCTCGGTGAGATCTTCATTTTGGATGACAGCTGTCAAACTGAAAACGGTCATATCTCCGAAACTATTGATCCTAGACCATTAGTTTGTATGGAGATGTGACAGGTCTCGGTGAGATCTTCATTTTGGATGACAGCTGTCAAACTTAAAACGGTCATATCTCGGAAGCTACTCATCCTAGACCACTAGTTTGTATGGAGAAGTGACAGCTCTCGGTTAGATCATCATTTCGGGTGACAGCTGTCAAACTAAAAATGGTCATATTTCGGAAACTACTCGTCTCAGACCACTAGTTTGTATGGAGAAGTGATAGGTCTCGATGAGATCTTCATTTTGGATGACAGCTGTCAAACTAAAAATGATCATATCTCGGAAACTACTCGGCTCAGACCACTAGTTTGTATGGAGAAGTGACAGGTCTCGTTAAGATCTTCATTTTGGATGACAGCTGTCAAATTAAAAATGTTCATATCTCGGAAACTACTCGTCTCAGACCACTAGTTTGTATGGAGAAGTAACAGGTCTCGGTGAGATCTTCATTTTGGATGACAGCTGTCAAACTTAAAACGGTCATATCTTCGAAACTATTGATCCTAGACCATTAGTTTGTATGGAGATGTGACAGGTCTCGGTGAGATCTTCATTTTGGATGACAGCTGTCAAACTGAAAACGGTCATATCTTCGAAACTATTGATCCTAGACCATTAGTTTGTATGGAGATGTGACAGGTCTCGGTGAGATCTTCATTTTGGATGACAGCTGTCAAACTGAAAACGATCATATCTTCGAAACTATTGATCCTAGACCACTAGTTTGTATGGAGATGTGACAGGTCTCGGTGAGATCTTCATTTTGGATGACAGCTGTCAAACTAAAAATGGTCATATCTCGGAAACTACTCGTCTCAGACCACTAGTTTGTATGGAGAAGTGACAGGTCTCGATGAGATCTTCATTTTGGATGACAGCTGTCAAACTAAAAATGATCATATCTCGAAAGCTTCTCGTCTCAGACCACTAGTTTGTATGGAGAAGTGACAGGTCTCGTTAAGATCTTCATTTTGGATGACAGCTGTCAAACTAAAAATGGTCATATCTCGGAAACTACTCGTCTCAGACCACTAGTTTGTATGGAGAAGTGACAGGTCTCGATGAGATCTTCATTTTGGATGACAGCTCTCAAACTAAAATTAAAAAAACACAATGAACAACAGCGGAGTCTTAGTAATAGGGTCCCGTTACCGGTCACCGGGACGGTTACCCAATGGGTACAGAACCCTTTAAATTGACATAATTATAACCAAAACCTTAAAAACTTTAGTGAGAAAAAGAAAGGTCTAATAAATAGCAAATAATCTCTTTTTGCGAATTTGCTACTACGACGGGTTGAGTTACAGAACTTTTATTTTATATTTGAGTAAACAAGTTTACAGCGAGAATGGTGAAAAGCTAATTCTAGACACTTATTTTACGTACCTTGTTGGTATTTGCTTGTATGAACTTCTATGGTACAGCCTATTGTTGGAATACTGCATTCATCTTTAATTGTGTATGAACTAAATTTTGCCCCACAACCTCCAGGATAGCAGTCGATGTTGATGTTGAGGGATTCTATAAAGGAAACAGGCAATTAATATTCAAGTGACTTTTATTCACTACTATTTAGTTCAGTACAGCTGAATTGTGGAGCTGCTTCGGCTCACCGAGCAGACACTTCACAACCTGAACGCGGAACTGTTCTGCCTTGAGCGTGCGCAGATGTTTCCTACGGGTTATATTGTCAATGTCATGTATTGCATTAAGTATATCAATCATCTTTCACACTACTATTATAAACGCTAAAGCTACTGAACGGATCGGGCTCAAATTTTGCATTCCTAATTCTGGAATCAAACAAAGGTTACATATTAACACAGGACAACATACAAAGACAGATGGCGCTACTGCCATGTAAACATCGACTCTACGGAAATTTAATTAAATAAAATGTTTAAAGTATAAAAACAATGCAAATAATAATATAACAAGAATAATAACGCCATAAAACCCACGCGTGAGTGTTATCCAATAAAAAAAACTCGAACTTACGGAGAAACTAAAGTGAATGTGTATTACCAAAAAACTCACGAAAAGACAACTAAGTGCTGTGAAAACCTAATAATAAACATAACTTTGTAATTGTGATTTGTGACTGCGAACCAAAACTGACAGTGTAAAGCTTTAAGTAGATTTACGCCAGAATTAAACAACCCGACTCTAATAATATCAGTGTACAATCATAGACATTTTTATGAACGAGGGTAAAGTTAAAAATAGTGACTCAACTTGCATTTCTAATGTAACGAACTTTCAAATTCAATCAGAGACATTTTTATTACCATATACATAATTTCGACTCCCTTACTACAATCACTATTGGCCTAGCGGTGTTAGGTCTCAGTTTTATGCACATGTGGTTGA
This sequence comes from Eupithecia tripunctaria, assembly GCA_955876795.1. NCBI lineage: Eukaryota > Metazoa > Arthropoda > Insecta > Lepidoptera > Geometridae > Eupithecia > Eupithecia tripunctaria. The sequence goes on along the minus strand of OY041603.1, from coordinate 7,369,549 downwards.
TGTGACATAAGCTGGTTCGAAACTCGACAAATTAATTAATTTTGCTTTTTTTCAAAATTCAACAAGAGACTCGTCAAGGTGCCATCTACTAAATACGAGTGGTACTAAACTATCAAGATGGGTGATAATGAGAGTTATATCACAGTAAGGCGTGCGGTAACTCAATTGAATATTACCCGAACCGAAGCTGAAATGAGCGCAGACACGATAGATGTCACCACAGGTAGCCTCCCGGAGCTATCGGGTGATCTAAACGAAGAAATGAAAAATCTCATAGATAAAATAGAGACCTTACAAATTGAACTTAACAGTGCCCATAATGAAATAGAGAAATTGTCATTAGAAAATAAGGATCTTAGAAAGAATGTGGAAAACTTAAAAAAGAAAAATGACCTATGTATGAAACTTGGTCGTAACTCTCCGAAAAATTCCCCAAAAACGACACCAAAGTCTAAAAGTGCTAATTTGCAACCTAAACCTAAAAAAACTCATAAAGAGACACAAACAAATATTATTACAGAAAAAGAAAACATAAAATTTCACCAAAAGGACCAGGAAACACAAACACAATTATTCCAGAGATCATTATGAGAATGCGAACACCTACTAAAGAAAATAAACGCACACAAACGAATACTTTACTTACGGACAATCAGCAAAAAACCCATTACAAAATTCGAAACATAGCAAACAACACGAAAAATAAGGCAACGACATTGATAAATAGACCAAAGATATGTTTAATTAGCGAGAACAAAGAAAATAAAGTACTTACCATTGCCCAAGACTACATTCAAAATAATTACAATTTATGTCATTACTTAACCCCCCAAGCATACACTCGACAACTACTAAGGGGACTTAAAACCAAACTAACAGAGTATACAATGAGGGATTACTGCATAATACTTATGGGTGACCAAGATTTTCAGGAGTCATGTGATAACACTGAACTTTTGAGAAATATAAGGGAAACTCTTCAAGAAATAACAGGGACAAATGTTATAATATGTGCACCTATTTACAACTATGGCTATGGCACGAAGAAAATAAATGAAAGAATTCAAATTTTTAACAACCTCCTCTACCATGACATACAAACTTATAAATACGCATACATCCTAGATACAAATAGGCATTTAGTATATGACTACAACATGTTCCATAAACCATCTGGAAAGATAAGTAATCATGGACTTCGTATTGTTATGCAAGATTTAGCCCACCTCCTATGTAACTTAAAGAAATATGTAGAGCAAAGAGAATCATATATAAAAGATGTAGAAAATGAAGAATACGAAGTACAAAATCAGTTTTTTCTTGAGCAATAAATTGAATATTCTACACCAAAACATTGCTGGACTGCTGAATAAATCGGATCTTTTAGATATATGCCTGGATGAATTGACCGAAAAAGAGAAAACAGTTGACGTCGTATGCATCACGGAACATTTCATGATGGAAGGATATGAACAGTATTTGACAATCCCTAACTACACTCTAACCTCTATCTTTTGTCGCAAAGATAGCAAAAGAGGAGGAACATGCATCTTAGTAAGAAATGGATACAAATGGAACAATTTAAAGAAAATCTCAAATTTTTCTGTAGCTGGTACCTTTGAATGCTGTGCAGTGGAACTTATAGACTTCAACATTGTTATCCTTTGTGTGTATAGAATACCTAAAATTGAAAACTTAGATTTGTTTATGAAAACTTTTGAGAAAACATTGCAAGAACTATCACGAAAGAGTTATCAGAATATTCTTGTAGCTGGTGACTTTAATATTAATATATTAAAAAAGAATAACGTAACGCTTGACTTTGAATGTCTGCTTTTAAATTTTAATCTTAAGCTGGCTTTGAAGCAACCTACACGAATAAGGAGCCAAACGTGCATTGATAATTTTGCGCATAGTTTCAAAAAATCATGTGTAACTGAAGTTATAGAGTTCGCGTTATCGGATCACACCGCTCAACTTATTACTTGTCCAATACATAATTATAGTATCATGAAGTATTGGAAAGTTATCAGACGGGATTATTCAGTCGACAATATAAGGAAATTTACACGCATCTTAGAAGGCATTTCCTTTTCCGAAATATACAACGAAGAGGACTGTAATGCCGCTTATAATGAGTTCATAAAAACATTTAAACTGTTTTATGATCTGTGTTTCCCTCTTAAATTAATCACTATTAAGACAACCAGACCAGTTCAATGGATATCACGTGGTATTAAGTTAAGTTGTAAAAAGAAAAGGAAAATGCTTTGGAATTATAGGAGAGTGCCGAATGAAAATAATAAAAAAGAATATCATAAATACAGTAAATTGTTGAAAAAAATTATCAAACTTACGCAAAAGGCACAAAATAATTATAAAATAAACTCTTCCAAGAACAAGTCAAAAACATCTTGGAGCATTATAAATAGCTCTAAAAGAAACACGCCAAAGGACCCAATTACTAAAATTAAAATTAATGATACAATTATTACGAATCCAAGTGAAATTTCTAATGCTTTTAATAACTTTTTCATCGATAAGATTACGCCCATTACTGATTCTAAAAAACAGCCCACTAAATTGATAACAAGCCAAAAAGACTCTTTATTTATACAACCTTGTATACCAAATGACATCTTAAAAATAATTGCCTCATTGAATAATACCAATAGCGTTGGATATGACGGAATCGCAACAAAAATTCTAAAACATGTATCTAAATCTTTATGTGGTCCAATTTGTCACCTGCTGAACTTAAGTATTACGCAAGGTGTTTATCCTGATGCGCTTAAAGTATCCGTATTAAAACCTTTACATAAAAAACAGTCTAAAGAAAGCATGGAAAATTACCGACCAATCTCACTTATACCGGTAATCTCAAAAATTTTTGAAAAATATATCTACAATGCTATCAATAGTTATTTTGAAGCTCGTCATATACTTTGTAAAGAACAAACAGGTTTCAGAAAAAATAAAACAATTAATATGGCCTTATATGACTTTCTTTATAGAGTATCATACAATATGGATAAAAGAATACCAACGTGCTCGATTTTTTGTGACATGACCCAAGCCTTTGACTATATTAGACATGACATATTGCTAAGCAAACTTGAACTCTATGGACTAAGAGGAAATGTTTTGTTACTTATTAAATCTTACTTAGAAAATAGAATACAAATGACAGAAATAACCAATATTAATACTAGAACCAAGACTGAAGAATCTTTTACATCTAAAAAGTGGATAATGAAGTACGGGGTGCCACAGGGTAGTGTTCTAGGCCCTCTTTTGTTTATAATATATATTAACGATCTGCCAAAAGCCACCACACAACCCATGACTTTGTTTGCAGATGATAGTACAGTGACCATAACATGTAAAAATATTGCGACATATAAAAGTGACATCAATGTAGCCCTATGTGATATAATAGCCTGGCTAGATGACAATAACTTAAAAATTAATCTCTCTAAAACTAAAATTATTCATTTTCGACAACGTGACCCTGCTGATTCTAGAAACTTTGACATTAAATACAATAATACAATAATAGAACAAGTTACCTCGACGAAATTTTTAGGATTAAATATTGATAAAAAATTAAACTGGAAATCGCACATAGAGCTCTTATGTAAGAAAATTAAATACAATAATACAATAATAGAACAAGTTACCTCGACGAAATTTTTAGGATTAAATATTGATAAAAAATTAAACTGGAAATCGCACATAGAGCTCTTATGTAAGAAAATTAATAGTACTGCGTATGTTCTGTATAAATTATCCCCAACAGTTAACGTAAAAACACTTCTTATAGCATATCATGGTCTAATAGCATCTCGCGTCAGATATGGATTGATTTTTTGGGGGAACTCTACCGACGTTGAAATGGTATTTAAACATCAAAAACGATGTATTAGGGCGATGTTCAACCTTAACGTGCTAGATACCTGTAAACCTTATTTCATAGAACACAATATCCTTACTATTCCTTCGTTGTATATTCTGGAAACGGCTATGCTGGTAAAAAATAATGCTGATTTATTTTGTAGACTATCCGACGTCGTTGTACGGAATAGACGAGACAATAATAAAGTATGTGTCCCTGACTGTAAAACTACTTATATGCGCAAAAGCGTCTTCTACACCGCTCCTTATTTATATAATAAACTCCCAGAGTCACTGCGAAAGCTCCCTTGTTTGTTGTTTTATAGGAGGTTAAGATCATTCTTATCAAGAACCGCCTATTACACCGTAAATGAATTTATTATTGATAAAAATGTTACTTCATATTTTACTTGACCCAGCTTATACAGAATGATTGACATGATTTTAAATTTACGGTTTGATTTACAGACATTTATTTTTAATTAAGCTTATTATTTTGTGTTATTTTTAATTTAATTTAGTTATATAATTGTATTAAAACGATTGCATGCCTAAAGGCAGAAAACAATGATTCCAATTTAATATATTTAAGATCTTTATAACATTGTATTTCAAGCAATAAATGAACTTTTACTTTACTTTTACTTTTTTTACTTATATTAACCCATAAATCGGTTCCCGTGGGATATAAATCACCTTTAAACGTTTCCATAGAATAAACGCGTCCGAAGCCGCGGGGCACAGCTACTTGCCCTTATTACCAGCTCTGCTTTGTTTTGGGCAAGATAATCAATATTGTTAATCAACACTTTTTTCGATAAAATTGTTGATCCTCAGTCTGAGATGAGCAGTTTCCGAGATATTATGACCGTTTTAAGTTTGACAGCTGTAATCCAAAATGAAGATCTCACCGAGACCTGTCACATCTCCATACAAACTAATGGTCTAGGATCAATAGTTTCGAAGATATGACCGTTTTCAGTTTGACAGCTGTCATCCAAAATGAAGATCTCACCGAGACCTGTCACATCTCCATACAAACTAATGGTCTGAGACGAGTAGTTTCCGAGATATGACCATTTTTAGTTTGACAGCTGTCATCCAAAATGAAGATCTCATCGAGACCTGTCACTTCTCCATACAAACTAGTGGTCTGAGACGAGTAGTTTCCGAGATATGACCATTTTTAGTTTGACAGCTGTCATCCAAAATGAAGATCTCACCGATACCTGTCATATCTCCATACATACCAGTGGTCTAGGATCAGTAGTTTCCGAGATATGACCGTTTTCAGTTTGACAGCTGTCATCCAAAATGAAGATCTCACCGAGACCTGTCACATCTCCATACAAACTAATGGTCTAGGATCAATAGTTTCGAAGATATGACCGTTTTCAGTTTGACAGCTGTCATCCAAAATGAAGATCTTAACGAGACCTGTCACTTCTCCATACAAACTAGTGGTCTGAGCCGAGTAGTTTCCGAGATATGATCATTTTTAGTTTGACAGCTGTCATCCAAAATGAAGATCTCATCGAGACCTGTCACTTCTCCATACAAACTAGTGGTCTGAGACGAGTAGTTTCCGAGATATGACCATTTTTAGTTTGACAGCTGTCATCCAAAATGAAGATCTTAACGAGACCTGTCACTTCTCCATACAAACTAGTGGTCTGAGACGAGTAGTTTCCGAGATATGACCATTTTTAGTTTGACAGCTGTCATCCAAAATGAAGATCTCACCGAGACCTGTCACATCTCGATACAAACTAATGGTCTAGGATCAATAGTTTCGAAGATATGACCGTTTTCAGTTTGACAGCTGTCATCCAAAATGAAGATCTCACCGAGACCTGTCACATCTCCATACAAACTAATGTTCTAGGATCAATAGTTTCGAAGATATGACCGTTTTCAGTTTGACAGCTGTCATCCAAAATGAAGATCTCACCGAGACCTGTCACATCTCCATACAAACTAATGTTCTAGGATCAATAGTTTCGAAGATATGACCGTTTTCAGTTTGACAGCTGTCATCCAAAATGAAGATCTCATCGAGACCTGTCACTTCTCCATACAAACTAGTGGTCTGAGACGAGTAGTTTCCGAGATATGACCATTTTTAGTTTGACAGCTGTCATCCAAAATGAAGATCTCACCGATACCTGTCATATCTCCATACATACCAGTGGTCTAGGATCAGTAGTTTCCGAGATATGACCGTTTTCAGTTTGACAGCTGTCATCCAAAATGAAGATCTCATCGAGACCTGTCATATCTCCATACATACCAGTGGTCTAGGATCAGTAGTTTCCGAGATATGACCGTTTTCAGTTTGACAGCTGTCATCCAAAATGAAGATCTCATCGAGACCTGTCACTTCTCCATACAAACTAATGGTCTAGGATCAATAGTTTCGAAGATATGACCGTTTTCAGTTTGACAGCTGTCATCCAAAATGAAGATCTCACCGAGACCTGTCACATCTCCATACAAACTAATGGTCTAGGATCAATAGTTTCGGAGATATGACCGTTTTCAGTTTGACAGCTGTCATCCAAAATGAAGATCTCACCGAGACCTGTCACATCTCCATACAAACTAATGGTCTAGGATCAATAGTTTCGGAGATATGACCGTTTTAAGTTTGAAAGCTGTCATCTAAAATGAAGATCTTAACGAGACCTGTCACTTCTCCATACAAACTAGTGGTCTGAGACGAGTAGTTTCCGAGATATGACCGTTTTCAGTTTGACAGCTGTCATTAAAGATGGATTTTTCGTCATCACCTTTTAATTGACACATAATAAATTACTATCACCAGTATTTTTTCGTGAGACGTTGGGAATGAGTAGGTCTCACGTGAGACGCTGGGAATAACTCATGCTCGTACGTCCACTCCGCCAAACAGGGACACAAATTACTACCGATACAAATTTTATGTTTTCTTACCTGAATTTCTTTCATCATAAATGATGATGCCATGTCACATGCAGAGGAAACTCAATTACCAGGTCATCCTGCATACGCTGGTGCAGTTTTTCAATAGGTAGGTACATAAATCAAATATTCTACGCCCGATGCTTTCACCCACAATCGACATCTGAAAAAAATTAAAAGCAGTATGTACTAGGTATCAAAATTAAACAGATAACATGTGTTTTTTTCACCAGAATATTATATAAATAAATACAATTTGTTTATGAGGAGGAGCTATGGAACTACTGGTATGATTTACAAATTATGTTGCACAGAAAGAGTGACGTACATTGCTACGTTGTCCAGGTACCCACTCGACCCCAATATTGAAAGGAAGTAGTGACGTGAAGTAGAACAGTGGTAGTTGAAAGGCCTGTCTACCTTCCCACGTGTAGGAGTATCGAATTCAGCTTCACAATAATAACCATGTAAAATTGGAGAAGTATGTAGGTACTTACCGATCAGGGTCTAGTGGAAAACTTGAAAGAAGCATGACCATCTTGGTTACCTTTCGTTTACCACACTTCCTGTTACGCCGACTATCCATGTTACTGAAGTTTTCACGGTAGTTATCTGCTGAAATACTTGAATTTTCAGAATTGTTAGTCTGATCCAAAATTGTTGTTTATCTCAACAATCCGATATAAAACTATAACAGGAAACACGCAAATTATAACACAAATCCATTTAAGTCACTCTAGCAGCGAAATATTTGATAATAATCAACAGTTTGTATTTTCGATCGAATCAATCTCAAATTTTGTAAAAAATGTAAAAAAAATAAAATCTGACAAAAACGCCATCAAAGACCGCCATTGACAATAAAATCATTGAGTAGAACTAACCATAAGGCATAAAATAGTCATTTCCGGTGCCAACTTGAGAAAAATAAGATTTGGCTTCAAAAGTTGGCTAAATTTCATTACATTACAACCATAGACTAGTAAATTTCATGGTTAAATTTTTGGCAATTGTGTTGCGACAGGCTGCTATACATATTGAATATCGGTGAGTGGAGTGAGTCGCAGTCTTTTTGAAACTGGTGAGATATGCTTAGCAAGACGAGAAAGCTATGATAGTGATTATGTAAAATAAAAGTTAAACGATTAACAACAAATTAGATGAACCCTGGAAAAGGAAACTCGAAGTTGTGTTCGTTGTCGTACAAAATGAACTTTCGCTCGCATAAGATTAGCTCATCGCGTAAACAAATTAGAAACTTCCATTTCAATATCCCCTTGTATTGAAATGCCTTCATGGCCTTCATGTGCACAGCCAGAGACCGTACATCAGCGGAGCAAGCCTCGAAAACAAAATATTTTTGTGATCTTATTGTGAGACTGAGACCATGTACTATTAAAAATGGGCCACGAAGCAGAGGTTACCGGCGAGCCGCGATTTTTTTTATCTTTTGTCGTTTTGTTAGATATTTTGCAACTGACCTGAGAACTGAAATAAGGCTTCAATTCAGAACTAGGAGGAACTAGGCCACGAGGAGAAGGCAAAATGTGTTCGCCACGCCCCTTGGTCGCCACGCCCTTGATGATACATCTGTTAGTTAGTTTTACATTGAGCGAACTACTAATATACGATACGTTTAAAACTCTAACGTATTTACTTATTTAACAAGTATTCTTAAAAGGGCTCTGCTAGTATAGGGCAAGCACACCTCAATGCAAAAAGCAGTGATGTTTTTGTCATCTCTCTGTATTGTGTATTAAATTGTTTGAATTGAAGGTAACGGAACCGGGAACGCGTACGTTTCTTTCTTTCAAGTTCGCGTACTCGCGAGTAAAATGCGAGCACACCGTACTATTTTTTTTTTTACTTTACTTAACTTTTCAAGTTAAATCCAATACCAAGGTATTTTAGGTACTACCTACCTAAAACTGAGAAGAAATTTACCACTTGTGAACTTAGGTTGTAGGTGTACGTAAAGTACTTACCTACTTACCTAAAGAATATATTTCTGTATCTTGATTTAGGGTAGGTACCTACATAACCTACCTGAGAGTAGGTATGGCCACGTAATAATGCATCTGAATTTAATCGTAAAAATGAGTCAAAAGTATGACTAAAATTTAGTCCAACTCAAAACATTTGCATTTGATTTTATTTGAGAATAGATCAATATTTACATGTAACCCCAAAGTTATTATTAAACACATAGTCTGTTTAAAATAGGGATGAGTCGTGGTGTTGCGGTGAACTAACACTTTAAAGTTGTTGAATTGGCACACAAGCACCCTCTTCTCTTTTTAAACAGACTCTAGTTATTGTATTGTCTTTGGATAAACATGGTGTCTTATAAATAGAAACATTTTGTAAGGATTTTAATGGTTCTGATCTGCATGCTAATTAATGTCAGGGACCATACTCATCTTTGAAAACTAACAATAAGCAACTTAGCACACCATTTTTTTTGCTGTTCACAATAAGATTAATATGACAAGTGTTGACAAGGTGCCCAGATCTTTCTTTATATGAGTTGGTAAATTAAATTAAAGTTTTCTTTTAATGGATTAGGAATAATCATCATCAGGATCATCTTCAACTTTAGGTGTTATAGGCGGAGGCACATACGGCTGTGAGACACCATCAGCACCCACAAGACCTTGCTGTTGAAGGAGTAGCCACTGCTGATGGTCCTGCTTAGCTTGTTCTTCTCTAGCCTAGAAAAACAACAAAATATTATAAATACACACAATAACTTTATGCTACTTTTTTTATATTTTATTTGCACTCTTTCACAACTATTTCAATTGTTTAAATATCATGTTTTTCATGTTACCTTAGCAAAAAGTTCCTGCTGCTGCCTCAGCAACTCTTCTTCAGGTATCCCAAGGTTTTCAAGCCTTGTACTTTGTCGTCTCCGTTTAGCTGCAACTGCTTTGCAATCTTTCAGTACAGCCTCTGCCTCCAGTGTATAGTCACTGAATCCCAGCCTGTCCAGAGCTGAAAATTCATTCTATTATAAATGTAAAAGTAACTGAATGGCTGCAGCCCACAAAATGAAATTCACAAGGAGCTCCACTGCATGGTCCATGACTCAATTGTTCCCTGAGTAGTACAGGTAAGCACAACGGCTACTTCATTCATAATAGGGCAGCCATAAAAGAGACAGTTACCTGTTAAAACATGTTCTGCGTTTATAGTTTTCTTATTGCTTTGGTTACAGACCTCATTGGCCTCAGAACTAATCAAATGTATAAACTCAGTGCAGCAATTTAGAATTAGCTCGCGAGACTCGAAAGCAACGCGAACAGATGGTACCAGTTCCTTGATCATCTTGTTGATGCTCGCTCTGGGTAGAGTCAATTCGTCTTCTTCCGAAGGGGGAGGACATAGTTCCCTCTCTGGGCTCCCCATATTTTGTTTAGATGTACTTAGCAGTACAGAGGCAAGGCCCGATTACGTAGTGGTTTTTTTTCTTTGCTGACCTGCGGCAGCTGTTAATTTGTTTTTAATTCATTCAGGGAAACAGAGAATACATTAACTACCAGAGAAACAGAAATTAGAAAATAATTATTCAATTCAACCCAAGCAAAGTGGCCTAGTTCAATTTTCATTTTCAACTTCTTATTTCATGGCTTGCTATATTATAATATATGGCTATGTCTATTGCGCACGCATTCAAAAGACAATGCCACACAGTTTTTGGACGTAAGGGCGTATCTAACGAAAACTATTGAAATCTTTGGTCTGTGCTACTAAAACTGTGCCTGTATCCATGTCAAAAGTAGTCCAAGTTAAGTATATGTAGTAAAAATAAATAGTAAGAAGGTAACAATAATGTTTTCTATGTCTATCACCTTGTGATAGCAATATATTCTAGGTGTTATAAAAAGACGTATATTAATATTATTCTATTTTATTTTAGGTAAACAAACTCTTCCTCTAAATATTCTACCCCCTCCATATCCATGTATTGGCTAGAGCTGGCCTCAAAATCTTAAGATACAGACTCGGATTCAGAAGTACTACCACTATCGTCTTCGAGGTTATTTACTAATCTCTCTATTTCCTCATACATTGTTAGTTCCCTCTCACAGTATTCCTTTTCTATTTTTTTTACGTGCTGGCACGAATTCTTCCAATCTTCCTTGGTTATGTCTTGGAATACACGCTCAGCTGCTTCCTATAAGAATCAAACATTTTATTATATCTCTGTCCATATTAGAAAGTCAAACAACGTATCGCACACGCCATACAAAAATATTCTTAAATCTAATTTTATTTGGGATAATAATTTACTTTGTTATTTGTTACATATTTCCAGACTAGCTCAAGCAACAGTTCTAGTCGCGCTATACCAGAATACCGTAGGTAGAACAAACGTAAACATAACCTAACTACCGATGTTTATTGTTGAATTATCCACTTATTCCGTATGAAATTCATTTAATGCTGCTTTGGGGCCATCAAGTAACGTTTGATTCAACTGACAATTATTACAAAACAAACTCTTACAACTGTTATATCAGCGGTTCTTTGAAAAACATTGTTGAGATCCGAACTAATCGTTTTGGCCTCACTTTCCACCAAACATCGCCTGAATAGTACCTTATAAACCTCCCTGGCAGCACTTCTAACAGTTTTATTCATTATTTACGTATTTATATCACCGTTTGAACGCTCCAAGCTATAATATAAGACTTTTTTTGCCAAGCTGTACATAGGGTAACTGATACAGTACTAATACAGTTGTTTGTACTTAACTGATACAGCCAGCGCTGATACAGTGGTACGGTAACTGATACTGTTTTTGGTTATCATAAGGTACCTAGCCACTCTCTCATTACATCAGAAATAATGGATGAAAGCATTCACAAGCACAATCACAATATATGTTTAATTGTATTAAAAAATACCTTACTATAAAGTATTTCACTATAATATTTAATTCCATCATAGTGGTAGATTTACCCACTCACCAAAAAAAAAACCTTACAATAAAAAAGTCTGTGTTTTTTGGACATATATAGTAAAACGTTTATCTATTAATCTAAAATCTTATAATTATTATAACATTTACATTGTTAGTCGCATCGATAAAGATTTTGATAGTTATTTCTGTTACCTACTTTAGATTTATTATATTTGGCGGAAGCCGAGAGAGAGCCCTTGAATCTACATACAAGTGAAAACTTAGTTAGAGCAAGGAGTCAATCTTGTCGATCCACAAAGGTTTTCCCTACTAAGTACCTACTACTGTTGGAAATATCTTTTACATGTATAACCTTAGATAAGTTTTATGTAAGTACTTTGTAAACCTTTCCTGAAATAAAAACTTTTATTATTATTATTATTATTTATATTCTTCGACCTATTTATAATTACAATAATTATTGGTTTTTCATACAAAATAAGGATTTGCCATAAAACTTTAAGAAAAATCTGCACTTTTCAGTTGTTGGAATAGGCTTATCGAGAAACATATCTGCTACAAAATAAAGATAATATCAGAGCAGTACATAAAAAAATATTTAAGAGGGCGCATTGCACACCATTTTGTGTAAAGGATTTGGCGTTCATATGAGCGGGACAGAGCATACGTTTTTGAAACAGCGTAGGCGCAAAAATGATGTTTTTGCATACAGGGTGTGTCAAGCCAACTACCGAAAACAAAGAGGAGTGATGCACCCCCCCAAAACAAACCCAACAAAAAAAACGAGACAGAAAAAAAATTGTAGCCGGAGACATACATTAAGTTTTTTAATATTTTTGTCTGTTTAGCTAGTGTTAGCGATTAATATCTGCTAACGGTATTTACCTCAACATTACTTTACTTATGGTGGCAAAAGGTTTTAAAGCTAAAATAATAACAAGGTGGTACTCACAGTTCTATATAATCAGCACGGTATATATTCACTTCACAACTCTTGGTACACTTATTTTAGTTGACTTCACTCCTTGAGTGTCGAGACTCGAATGAGCTCCCTCGCCTCGCCACTCCGGCCCCCGACCGCGATCGGTAGCGGTCGGTGACTCTCGACAACAGTCGTGCCGGTCCCTGATTGGTTGCGGCAAAACGCGTGACAGTAGTGGCGTGACGGGCGAGTCAAAACACTGTTTCCGTATAAAATTATGAAACAGTGTTTTGAATAATAATTCTATGATGATAATTTTAATATAATAATATCTAATTAAAAGTTATAAAAATATATTTAATTGATAACATTCGGCCATCCTTTGTGTCAGCACGGCCTCGTGCTGTAAATTATTTATTCTACATACTCAAAATAACAATAACATGAAGAATCAGAAAGTAATCCTAGTTATATTCGTATATTTATAAGTAAGTTGCACGCGCATTAATTGAATTATTTGACATTAGAAATAATTAATTCCAACTAAAGTTGATACGTGGTACAAGTAATTACTATTTTCACAATCTATACATGCAAAATTAGAGGTATTTATTAATTTACTTTTTACAAATTATATTTTTATTTACAAATTTATCTTAGTATACTATTTTCACAATCTATACATGCAAAATAAGAGGTATTTATTAATTTACTTTTTACAAATTATATTATAATTGACAAATTTATCTTAGTAAAATGGCCTATTCATCTTCACTAGAGGAGTCACGTGGCCTAAAATTAAGCCACGGTTTGATTTGGTCTACTGCTACAACCGTAGAGAACGATCGGTTGCTTTTTCTCGTGAGAGGAGTATCTTCGATCTCATACCTATCGCATTCAAAAATTTTTGTTATTCTGTAAGGGCCCTGGTACTTGGGAACAAGTTTCCTACTGCTGCCTGTAGTAGGGACTTGGCGCTCGACTCTTACCAAGTCTCCTACACTGTATTTGGGAGATTGTAAACGCTTTTTGTCATATGCAGTTTTCTGGGCCTCTTGATATGATTTGACGTGGTTGTTTATTTGATCCCTCAATTCCGCCAAGCTCTGATTAGGCGCCGTGACGTCAGCAGCTAATTCTGCTCTTATCCTACTATCGTTTGCACCATATGGTCTAGTTCCAAACAAAGCCTCGGATGGTGTGCATTTTATACCTTTGTTAAAAGTGTTATTCAACCCCCATTGCACATCGGGCAAGTGTTCGTCCCATTTGTTCTCAGCTGAACCTATGCATTTAGCTGTTAGTGATTGAACGAGCGTTCGGTTATAACGTTCCACTTGGCCGTTTGCTCTAGGGGTCGCAACAGCATTAAGAATATGTTTAATGTTGCGGTCAGTGACAAATTTTGTAAATGATTCGCTTGTAAAGGATGTACCACGATCTGTGATGACTCTACGAGGGACGCCAAATATGCCGAAGAATTCTTTAAAAACCCTAATTGATGTCAAGGACTTAGTGTTTCTGACAGGCTTAAGAAATATGTAACGAGTGAAACTATCGATAAGGGCCAAAACATACATGTTGCCTCTGGCGCTACGGACAAAAGGACCTACATGATCGGCATGAATGGTATCAAATGGGATGTCAATTTTCTCGATAGGGTGAAGGACACCGGGTTTTTTCCCTCCAGCAGACTTTGAATAAGCACACTCGAGACAAGAATTAATGTATTTTTTTTACGAATTTACGCATTTTCGCGAACCAATACGTAGCCTTAATCCTATCAATCGTCTTATCAAGAGCGAAATGACCTATATCGTCATGATTTTGTTTTAAAATCTGCCAGCGTACACCTTTGGGAACCACCCAACGATCACCGTCAGCAGTGATTCTGAAAAGCTTTTTGTTTTTGACTTTAAAATTAGTTTTTATATCCACTACGTTATCCATATCTGGGTCATTTAGTATGCCAATAATTCGTTGGATCTCATCATCAGCACTCTGTACTGTCGACAGCCAATCAGTTTCGTTAACCGATAGCACGGTCAGATCTGCTGGTATTGGGTTACGGCTGAGAGCGTCGACATGGGCCATACGCTCACCGGGCCTGTATTCAATGCTGAAATTAAACTCCTGCATCTGCTCCCACCACCGAGCGACACGAGGAATCATATCTCTCTTCTGGAAGGTAGCGCGTAAGGAATTGCAGTCTGTAATGACCTTGAATGGAACCCCAATCAAATACACCCGAAATTTCTGCAGGGACATCACAACGGCAAGAGTTTCGAGATCATAGGACGTATAATTTTGTTCTTCAGGCGTGGTTTGCCGACTAAAATAGGCTACTGGTTTCAGAACCCCGTGATCATCATTTTGCAACAAAATGCCGGCGACTCCGACCTTACAAGCGTCAGTGTGAAGCTCTGTATACGCTGTTGGGTTGTAGAGTGCCAATGTAGGTCTTTGAGAAAGAGATCTTTGTAGTTGGCGGAACGAACTCTCCTGATCAGACCCCCAAACCCACTTCGAATCCTTTTTTAGCAGTTGCGTTAGTGGTCGTGCGGTAACCGCGAAATGGGGCACAAACCGACGAAAAAAACTAGCTAGTCCAAGAAATTGGCGGATGTTATGCTGGTTTTGCGGGACTGGAAAGCGTTCAACAGCTTCAACCTTACGTACACCTGGTCGAATACCTTCAGAGGACACTTCGAACCCCAAATACTCAACTGAAGTACCGAAGAAAACACATTTAGACAGTTTCAGTTTTAGATTAGCTTGTAAAAGTAGATTGAGGACTACTTCCAACCTCTGTATTCCTTCATCAAACGACTTACTGGGAATAATTATATCGTCTAGGTATGCTAAGGCTTCCCTGTGGCGTAGTGACCCAAGAACCTGATTCATGATTCTTTGGAAGGTTGCTGGCGCATTTGCAAGACCGAATGGCATGCGATTAAACTCGTAGTGACCGTCTGGTGTCACGAATCCAGTCTTATGCTTGTCAGGTTCGCTTATTGGTATTTGATAATAACCTGAAGCTAAGTCCAGGGTTGTATAGAATTTATTTCCAGACAGAACATCTAACTGGTCGTCGATTAGTGGCATCGGGTAGTTTTCTTTTATCGTTTTCTTATTCAGGGCACGATAGTCAATGCAAAGTCGAAGTTCGCCTGTTTTCTTTCTGACGACAACAATGGGGCTTGCATAGGCGGACGTAGAAGGCCTTATAACGTCGCTGTCAAGTAGTTCAGTTATCATTTCCCGTACTTTCTCCTTTTCGCTAAGAGCGAGACGATAAGGCCTATAGACAACGGGCTCATTATCGTGAAGATCAATCAACATTTTTCCTTCGGTTGTACTACCAAGTTCTGATAGTGAGAATGCAAAGCAGTTCCGAAACCTGTGAAGCAGCTTGAGGAGTTGAGTCTTCTGGTGGGAGTTGAGGTCTTCACCGAATCTCACATTGGACTCCGACAAACTCTCAATCGACCTATCGTCGTGGATGGTGTTCCCACTAATAGACATGACTTGGGGAGAGCATTCTTCATGAGCAGTCCGACCGCGTGCGATGAGGAAATCTTTTGGTAATACCAACGGCGTTGATGAAAAATTATTCACAACAATGAGTCCCTGTCCATCGTCCCCTATTTGGAACAGCCCTGATAGAACACAGTAACGGATACCTTTCAGATTCCTAACACCTCCCTCGATGTATACTTCGCCGGAAACCAAAGCATTAGTACGAACAGCAATAGCAGTAATTCCAGACACTTCCATCGTGTCAGTACAGAAAATGTCCACTTTGCTATTCACTGCAATGTCTAGATGATCGAGCTGGGAGATTTCTAAGCTACTACTAGACTTCTTAACAACCACATGCTGCTGCTCGGTAAACGTTTGTCCAATCAAAAGGGAATATGGCATTGAATCATCCGGGACAATGAGCAAGTCCAAGTCAGCCTCTACATCATCAATCTTCACTTGAACCCTCTGTTTACCCAAACAACTTACTACAGCATTGCCAAAGCCTCTTAACGTGGGAAGATCACAGGTAAGGTAGTCGGATCGAATATTTCGAAAATCAGAAACGCGCATCATGGAACACTCACTGCCAAAGTCTATGTATGCAATAATTTGGTAACCATTAACGTAAGCCGTCTTGAAATACTTCCTATTGACTTCTGAGACTGCTGTTGGAATCTTTGGAACGGCAGGCAAATGGGAAGACTCGACTGGAATAATGCTAGTATCAAAATCAACGCGCAATACAGTCTTCTCATTTGTCTGTGTTTGGGATTTCTCTTTAGCGTAACAATTTTCAACCTCATGACCTACTTTGTTGCATCGTGTGCACCTCTTAAAAGCTTGTGTGCATTGTGACGTGTAGTGACCGTCTTTCTTGCAATTGGCACACCGAGGGCTCCTACCTTTAGCTTGGGAGTTGGTTGGTTGCTTAGAGTTGGGATCGATGGGAGGCTTGGTAGGACGTCGCTCAGTGTTAGGTTTAACATTACGAGTATTGCGCAAATACGATAACAGCTTATTAGGATCCTCAAATTGGGCTGCTTCAGCGCCAAGCCTAATCGCTCGGTCATCAATACCATGAAGAACACATTCTACAGCGCGTTTACCATTTATACCACACCTACTTATGAGAGCAAATTTTTCGTAATAGTAATCTTCTAACGAGTCATTAAAGCGAGCCCGTTTGGCCAGCATATCGCTTAGCATTTGGCCATAGTTTTCTTCAGAAGGAAAAGCAGCTGTGAGCTTGTCCTGCCATTCGACCCATGTAAAGAGGACAGACGGGAGACCCTCATACCACCGCTGTGCAACGCCCTTCAGCTTTGGCAGGGCATAATGAACTATTTGCTTATCTGTCCAACCATAGATGGTTGCACATTCATTGACTTTATGAATCCACATGGTCATCGTCTGTTCCTTTTTAGCAGGGTCGAATTCAGGTACTGTATTATTCATGGGCCCTACCCTGTCTACATTATTATTTGACATTGATTTTAATATGGTTACAAGTTCACTGATGCATTGGTTACTATCGCTTACAGGTTCAAGCTGCGGCCTACTTAAATCACTACATAATCTACTGCGAGAAAGATAATGTCCATACCGGGAGTGTTCGTGACCACTCTGACCTTCAAATCCAAGTGGGCTGCGAGACCTGTGATTGCTGTTGGAGCGGGAGCGGCCACGAGTGCTGTCATGTCGGCTGGGACGCCTGTAGTCGCGCTGGCTGTCATACCGGTAGTCACGATGGTTGGCGCTCCGACTGTCGTGCCGGCTGGCACCTGGACTGCCATGCCGGCTGGGACGCTGGTGGTCACGATAGCTTGCACTCCGACTGGCTTGCCAGCTGGCACCTGGACTGCCATGCTGGCCAGTCCGATGACGTGCTCCCGGACTGTCGTGCCGGCTAGTGAGTTGACGTGCACCCGGACTGACATGCCGGCTAGTGCGCTGATTGGCATACAGACTGCCACGTTGGATGGTGTGCTCATTGGGACCCCGACTGCGGCAATGAAGGCTACTGGTCCACTGGCTGGCACGCTGACTGGTGTCTGGTCTGCTGCCTGGTCTGTTACCTGGTCTGCTGCCCGGTCCGCTGCCTGGTCTGCTGCCTGCACTGGCACGCTGGCTTGCACGCAGTCTAGTACTGCTGCGAGCACGTGACCAGGAAGCTGGACTGGCACGCTGGCTGGCGCCTTGACTGGCGCGCTGACTGGCACCAGGACTGGCGCGCTGGCTGGCATCTTGATTATGGCGCGGACTGGCACCTGGACTGGCACGCTGACTGGCGCGCTGGCTGGCATCCGGACTGGCGCGCTGGCTGGCATCTGGACTGGCGCGCTGGCTGGCATCTTGACTGGCACGCTGGCTGGCATCTTGACTGGTGCGCTGACTGGCGCCTGTACTAGCACGCTGACTAGTACGCTGGATGGCACCCGGCCTGGCGCACTGGCTGGCATCTGGACTGGCGCGCTGGCTGGTACCTGGACTGGCTCGCTGGCTTGCGGCTTGACTGGCGCGCTGACTGGCGCCTGGACTAGCACGCTGACTGGCGTGCTGGCTGGCGTGCTGGCTGGCGCGCTGACTGGCGCCTGGACTGGCACGCTGACTGGCGCGCTGGCTGGCACGCTGACTGGCGTGCTGGCTGGCGTGCTGGCTGGCGCGCTGACTGGCACGCTGACTGGCGCGCTGGCTGGCACGCGGACTGGCGCGCTGACTGGCACCTGGACTGGTGTGCAGGCTGGAACGGCTGCGAGCCCGTGAGATAGCTCGTTGCCTGACACGCCTTGTTGTGCTACGTGATGGTCGACCACCAGGCAGCGTTGGGCTAGCTGGTGGCGTACGAACCACACGTTCCATTCCTTCCATGAAGAAGTACTGAAACAAAAACTTCAACGAGTATTTTTGTTTTTATCGTTTGACCTCTGTATTGATTGAAGAGAATAATCTTGATTCCCCTTATTTAAAAAAAAATACCAAACTGCAACTGCATCCAGTTTTAGTGAACAGTAGCTAGTAACAGTAATCTAGCTAGATATATATTTTAATAGTAGTAATTACTACAGGTAAGTATAACTTTCATTGTACACACAATTTGAACTCATTAATGGATACCGTAAGCTTGAACTGTTCGATAACCATATTCAGCGTTATTTAACCACACTAGTTTAAAATTAACCACCAATGTAAAGTGAAATAAAGTTATTTTTGAATTGACTTCTTTTTATTTTGTTCGACAAAAGCTATGATTCTGCCAATAGCATCCATAACTAAACATAATTCCAATTTATTTTAAAGCAAGTGACTGGTTTAGCAAAATCATATCATTGACCTGTATTTGGGATCATAAATGAAGGTATATTTATGAAGTTCCAAAATCATTCCTCCGTTACGTAATGATTTTTGCCTTAGCGGCCTGTATTCGTCATGAATACACGTTGTATTTTTATGGATTTGATCAAACTGATAGAAGTAATAGTTAAGTAAAAATTATAATATATATAATATTTAATTTTTTTTTTTTTCGGTTCGAATCACCACTTCTGAAATGTTAGCGATTAATATCTGCTAACGGTATTTACCTCAACATTACTTTACTTATGGTGGCAAAAGGTTTTAAAGCTAAAATAATAACAAGGTGGTACTCACAGTTCTATATAATCAGCACGGTATATATTCACTTCACAACTCTTGGTACACTTATTTTAGTTGACTTCACTCCTTGAGTGTCGAGACTCGAATGAGCTCCCTCGCCTCGCCACTCCGGCCCCCGACCGCGATCGGTAGCGGTCGGTGACTCTCGACAACAGTCGTGCCGGTCCCTGATTGGTTGCGGCAAAACGCGTGACAGTAGTGGCGTGACGGGCGAGTCAAAACACTGTTTCCGTATAAAATTATGAAACAGTGTTTTGAATAATAATTCTATGATGATAATTTTAATATAATAATATCTAATTAAAAGTTATAAAAATATATTTAATTGATAACACTAGCCAGCAATGTACACGTAAGTGCAAATTCCAAATAACGTAGATTGTAGGTATGCATGTATGTATGTATTAATAAATCCAGGTATGCCTCTCCGTCATGCATGACATACGGAGCTGAGACGTGGACACTCACGATAGGGCTGGTCCACCAGTTTAAAGTCGCTCAGCGAGCTATGGAAAGAGCTATGCTCGGAGTTTCTCTGAAGGATAGGATTCGTAATGAATACATCCGACTGAGAACTAAAGAGACCTCATTAGGGGAGGCCTATGTCCAGCGTGGTATAGGCCGATGATGATGATGATGATGCATTTGCGTTAATTCTGGGGGGCAAGAACACAGGCCCTACCCAGACGTTTACCCACCATTGAACTTGATGCTTAGTTTATTGATAGGTAGGTAGGTAAGCATTTGTCCATACCGACTCCCTCGCACTAAACATAATGCAATAATGATAAAAAAAACACTAACTAACCTTATTAAAAACCTCATCTAAGGACAACTTTTACTTAACACGCTTACAATAATAAAACACACAACACCAATAATTAATAGGTAAGTACATACACTGAAAACTTAAATTAATCTGCCAAGCCAACTAATAATTTAACAAAAGAAAATCACGAAACGGTTATTACGTTTATGCACCGCGCAACTATTCAGACTGAATAACGAACACGTACTAAAACTAAATAATAAAAACATCGTGAAATTAGGTAAAATAGGTCGCTGACTGATGTCGCCTGCAGCCGACTACTGTCGCCGACTGTCGTCGCCTGTAGTCGGCTGCTGTTATGTGTGCTACTAAAGCGCATCAGGGTACATCCTTCCGAGCCGTTTCCGCCGGAATCCGTGAGTATAAAGGATTTTTGCAATGTATTTACACCACTTATGAAAAACCCCACCAAAGAACAAAAAATTAGTAATGTAATGAACTACGAATCAGAGCAAAAATCTTTTCTAGAGACCGCGAGGTTACTGAGATCTAGACCAAATGAGGTGCACTGTTTTGCACTTTTGTTTTTTGTTATTTTTTTATCATAATCTTTTTAATGAATCGGTTTCTTACAGCCAAGGAACCGAAGAAAACATGTTAAATTTATTAGGTTCGAGTCTTAAAATAAAACAGTAAAAGGAGATGAAATTAAGTTATTATGTAAATCAAGCCCCTACTTTTTATTTCACATAAATAAAAATATAATATATTTTTAAAACAAGTCATATTATGACTTGTTTTCACAGAACTTGGGCACAAAATGCAGTTATTGGCCACCCTTAGTGCAGTAATTAGCCACTCATTCATATACGCATAGGAATGAATTTTGCATTACTTTTAGAGGTATTAAAATAGTTTCGGTTAATCCTTATATCTTTTATATGCTTATGCTTTTCCTTTTATAGTATAGAATAGACATATTACCTGCGTGAATAAGATTCTGAGTCTGTATGGCCGGGTGTCGCCCAGTTCTACACCGACAATAGTATGTAAGAACAGTTAAGACTTAGTTAAGCTAAGATTGTATTAGTTGACAAGCGATAACTTGCTAGTGGTTTCTTTTTCACTTCTTCCGCTAGTGGACAAAAAATTAAGTGAATTAGAGTCAATTGCACCTTATTTCTTGTTTGATAGTAATTATTATTTATCAAGCTGTTTAAATAGTAAAAATTTGAAATGAAGTAATCATTTTTATCTGCAGGAATAATATTTTTGTGGTATGTTGGCAATGTTGCGATGTAATTTTTGAGATAGGACCTACTTACCATGATATAGTAATTCATCGAAAACATTATACTTGGTTATGCAACCTTTACATGAATATAAATTTATTTCAATACAGGTCTAGGAATTGCTAAAGTTGTTGGGGTAATACATTTCATCTCAAACTTCTCTGCTCTTTTTTTGCAAATTTTATGATAAAGTGGCTAAGTACTGTATGGTGGCCAAGAACTGAATGAGTTACTTTACCTATATTCGATTTTTGTTACCTGCACTAAAGATAAAACAACCCGCAGTACTAAACCTCAACTTAACTTTCTTGTTGACGATTTTTGAATATAATGGAAAGTATTCGCTGATTTGAGATCCTTTCTTTAATAAATATTGTTACTACTATAATAATCTTTATTACGACTCCAAGCATGTGAATCTTAATTTTATGTGATTGGTATCTGTTGACATATAATTTGCAGCTAATGGCACATAGCATAGATAAGGGGACTTCATTGTTCTTCCTACGTAGGAATTGCTCTTACCAGCCGCCGGGAGTGACAGCTGACTCTGTTATTCTTCCAAGCAGCTGACAAAGACATCAAGCAAGTGCAATGCCAAAATTCCTCGCGACTTCGCGAGCTTTTGCGATTTGTGTGTTTGTGTGTGTGAACCAAAGAGAATACAATAACTTCGTAGTGTGAACGTAAGAAAACAATTTGAAGAAGAAAAAAATCTAATTTGTGTTTGAGATCTACGTAGAACCGATAAGCTGGTTTAAAACATGGTATTCTATTTCATTAGTAATGTGGTGTCTCCTTCGGTGACTTTGTTTATGGGATCAGATAAACATGAAAGTAAGTTTTATTTATAACCAAAACGAACTACTTTAGACTATTATTGCCGTATTATTATTTGTATCTTGCTTTCATTTTATTGTATCTTCATTACAGATGAAGAACTCATAAGATGGGGATGGCCAGAAGATGTATGGTTTCATGTAGACAAAGTTTCTTCAGCCCATGTTTACCTAAGACTTGGTCCTGTATGTACATCACCTTCTGCTTTGCACATAATATAATGAATAACTAGCTGCGCCTCGCGGCTTCGCACGCGTTGTTACTATGGAAACGTTTAAAGGTGATTTCTATCTCACAGGAACTGATTTATCAGATAAAAAGTAGCCTATGTTTGATTCCAGGATAAGAATTACCAGTATGCAAAATTCAGCTCGAACCATTCAGTAGTTTTGGCGTGAAGATGTAACTAACATCCATCCATCCATCCTAACAAAGTTTCGCATTTATTATATTAGTGTGATGTCTCTTGGAGATGCCTTGAGAATTGTTAGGATCTACACATAACTCTACTGAACAGAGTTTATTTTATTCATCATCATAATGTATGTTACAGTTTAACAAAAGAACCAATGTGTCAAGGTTAAGTTTGGCCTTCTTAGAAAATAGGTAATCTGACTAGGCCTGTAGGTCGATACCTTTTATCAGGGAATAAGGTGTGTGGCTAATTAACCTCTTAATATTTCATAAATATCTTTTTCTAGGGTCAAACAATTGATGATATTCCAAATCTCGTGTTGGATGATGCATGCCAATTAGTCAAAGCAAATTCAATTCTGGGCAACAAAATGAATGATATTGATATTGTGTACACAATGTGGGGCAATCTTAAGAAGAGTGCAGGAATGGAGGTATGTTCTACATATTTGTCAATTAGTTGCTATAAATTATGATGACTTGAGATGTGATTGCCTCTTTCTATTACAGGTAGGTCAAGTAGCATTTCACAAAGAAAAAGAAGTCAGGAAAGTGAGAGTAGCGAAGAAGAGTAATAATATTGTTAATAGATTGAACAAAACAAAAAAAGAGGCCTTTCCAGACTTTAGGCAAGAGAGAGAAAATAGAGACAGAGAGGAAAGAGAAGACAAAAAGAAACTCCTCCGAGAGAAGAAGGATAAAGAAAAAGAGGAAGAGAAACAAAAAAAGGATGAAGCTGAACTAAGAAGCTACTCTACTTTGATGAAACCAGAAAATATGGCTACCAATTACGATGGAAATGACTCTGATGACTTCATGTAATGTTTAATAATAAAAAGTGCCTACTAAATTGTGTTGATATTTTGTAGCTGTGTTCACCAGGCGTTTGACCACTGCCTTAAATTTGTAAATACAAATAGATAGGTATGCTTTAAAAGATAATGTTTAACTTGCATTCAAATTTATTCCAACTGATTTCAGAGAATTAACCACCCAAACAGGGTATTTCTTGTCAGGATAGAGCCCATTGGCAAAGTTTTCAACAAACTGAGGGAATGTTCCTTTTTCAATGTTTTCCCTCATAGTTCTCATCAGGCACATCTGCAAATCAAATTTATTTCTGTTGAATAATATTGAAAATAAGCTAGGCCACTGTTGTAGTTTCCAATTAGATAGATAAGGTAGGAATGCTTCTGACTGGTATTGATATGGATCAGTTGAGCTAACTGTAGACAGTTTGCAACAGTCTGCAGTAAGCTTAATTGTTTCATTTTTAAATACTAGTTCTAATTTATTTCTATTATTTGATTGTCATTTTCTTTTTCAATAATATTTTATTAAATAGTAGACATAATCAATAATATTTTTGTAGAAAATTACCTGAAATGCAATATTATGGACAGAAATGAGATGGCAAGCAACAGTTTCCACAGTAACAATAGAGTGTAAATATGCCCGAGTATAGGTTTTGCAAGTGGAGCAATTACAGTCCTCATCAATAGGGCTTAGATCAGCTTCATACTGCTTTTGCTTTAAGTTTAACTGGCCCTTGTTGATTAGTGCACATCCAAATCTCTGTAATTAGAAAAAAAAACAATAAAATATAATGTAATGATAGCATCCGAGCATGGATTATAATATTTGTAAAATTTTGTAATGAAATAAACATTTTGTATTGTATTTTGCATTGTGTAGTTAACACTATACCATCATCACATTAAAGATTAGTTTTTTGGAATATGATAAACGAGCTACATTTCCTATGCACAAAATTGACATAATTATAAAAATATAAATAATAATTACACCATCTAAGGAGTATTTTGCTGTAACATTACAGAATTTTAATAGGATGTCTACTTGGGAATTTATTTCTTACTTATGCAGGGGAAGTCTTTGCCCAGTTTATGTAAACAAGTTTTACAACAGAGTTAGGCTACAAAAACAAAATAGACCCCAATGTTTCGTACCTTTTCCCATTTTTCCCTGACTGTGTATATTATTTCAAACAGAGGTACTTACAGCTGTTCTAGTAGGAAACACACAATCAAACATGTCAACTCCTAGAGCCACACATACCACCAGATCTATAGCAAGCCCAACACCCATGAGGTAACGTGGTTTATTCTTATCCAGTATCCCAGTGCTAAGGCTCACCATTGGCCAAAAATCATCTTTTGCTTCACCACCACTGAAATACAGACAGGTACTTTTACTTAGTTAATACATAAATTATGGAGAAAATGACAATCAAGAAGCCCTACACCTACCTCATAGAAGCAAATTAGAACTAGTATTTATGAGTAGGTGGTCATCTCATCCACTTCAGATGAGTTGACCCCTTGAATAATTAATATGATTTTTGTACATCACTGCAGACTGTCACAAGCAATCTACAGGTAGCTCAACTGATCTGATTTGAAAATAAATAATGTACCTCAAACCCCCAATAGCAAAACCATTTACGTTCTTGGTCATGTGTTCCTTGGCACTCTGCTCTCTTAAATCAGCATTGAGCAAACCCTGTACTATAGGGAATATACTTTGGTCTGTTGGCCTCTGATGTGCTTGGATACAGCGGTCTAGCCACCTACTGGTGCGCTCAGTTGCTTCTTTAATACGGTCATAATCTTGAAATGTGGTTTGTACAACATCATCTAGCTGCATGATAATATCAGCACCTATTTGGCAGAGTATAAGAATTCTTATTTTAATCATTGAAAATAATATTATGTTTCATTCATTTCCCATTTTGGGTACAAAAAGTATTGATACCTATGGCATTTTGAATCTCAATAGATTTCTCTGGGGTGAGCATAATTTCAGATTCATCGTAAGGTGATCTAAATTTGACGCCTTCTTCTGTTATTTCTGCTAATTTCAATAATGAAACCATTTGAAAACCTCCAGAATCAGTAAGGAGAGCTCTGTTCCATCCCATGAATTTATGTAAGCCTCCAGCTTTTTCCAAAACTTCAGTACCAGGACGGTTGCCCAAATGGTAGGTGTTTCCAAGTATGATCTCACAGTCCAAACTTTCAAGTTGATCAGGTAAGATTCCTTTCATTGTACCCTGAAACAATTGAATTCCTGAATTCTACAGGCTTAAGTAGGTGCCATGCTTTTTAAAGATCACAGAAGTTAAGCCAAAAGAGTATTAATAATAGTAATACCTGGGTGCCAACAGGCATAAACACTGGAGTCCGTACTTCAAAATGAGGAAGTTTCATGATTCCTGTGCGAGCTCTTGTAACATTGCATTCTGATTGTAAATTAAATGTAAGTGCTAATCTAGCCATTTTAGTAGCAAAATCTTCACTCTGAAAACAGTGAATTATTCATAGAATTATTACTCCTTCTACGGAATTATTAGAATTATTTCGGTCGACAGGTAGGTAGGTACCTAATAAATGTATTACTATGCAAGTGCTCAAGGGGCAAGTTGTTTTGAATTGTTTATGTGTTGCCTATTTTTGTGCTTTCGTAATCGTAAGGCTAAGCTTTTCGTTAGTTTCGCACAAAAATAGATAATTATATTCTTTAGAATCGAAAAACGTTAATCTAATCATAATCACCCAACCACTATTATTCACTTCGTCGAAGTTGGTCAACAAAGAGAATACATTAACTTCCCGTGCGTTCCGAGATAAGCTAATAACGATGTTAGCGATCTCAACGATATTTGACGTTCCGAGTTAGTTATCACGATTATTGACAGTTGAGTGCTATCCTATCTCGGAACACTCAATGAACGTGCTCACGGTCACGTGTCGCTTCATCGCCTGTCAGATACAAGTTAGAGTTCGCGCCACCACTCAAGTCCTTTAGATGCGGCGCTGCTATCGCAAAACTATATTAAATAAAACATATATTTCCTATTTATTTACAACAAATTATGCTCTTCTGGTCTGAGAGGTCTTATTCCGGACATTTCGCAGTCAAAATCGGTCGCAGATATCTATTATTTCACTAACGTGATCGGGAATTATGTAGTTGCACCCCTTTTGCCGTAAGACTTGAGTCGTAGCGCGGACTCTAGGCAAAAAAATAAACAGCGCAACAATTCGAAATCCAGTAAAAATGGCCAAAATTCGAACTTTTTGTTTAATATCAAATTTCAATGATTCCGATGACTCGGTTGGGGAGTGGGATAGCGACCAATCCAATTTGTGCCCTCTCGTACTGCTCTTGAGAGAGCATTAAAGTTATTCTCCGACCGTTGTTGACTTCGTCATCTATATGAATTTCCATTTCTCTTTAAAAACTTGAAAACAAATAAAATTTGTTATCAAACAGACAAGATCAAGAAACGTAAATAAATACTCTCCGCGGAAGGAGGACAGGATGGCGAAGAAAATAAATGTCAACTGTCAGTTTTGACAGCGCGCTCACAGTGATTTCTGTATTTAGGATGGTCACTGATATCGCAAAATGGCGCATGTAATGACGTCATCTATGACGTCACACGAGACATCGTTGTCGCGCTCACGGTAAGTCGGAACGCTTGATAGCGCGCTAATATCGATATGTTCGTAAGATTGGTCAAAGTAAGAAGTTATTGTACCTACGGTAGGTACATTAACTTCTTACTTTGACCTTACTTCTTCTTACTTTGTGTCGCGCGATTTTGCGATATTTGCTTGCGGCACATTTTATACTAAAACGCATACGTTGACGGACACTGCCGCGATTCGGCCACCGCGATTCGGTTTGTCCGAGGCGTTTCCACGTCCTGCGATTTTGGTGTTTTTTAAGCTGCGAATTGGCTTTTTTTGAAGCTGCGTCTTGCGTGCGGGCGGCGTACGGCGCGGCGGCGGCGGCGGCGGCGGCGGCGGCGCGGCTGCGCGGCGCGGGTTGGCGGGACGGCCTTCGTCGTTCGCGCTGCCGCCCGCAAGGCGGGGAAGGGGCAAAATCGCGCTTAATAATAAGCCACTGTGTGTAAGAAATCGCGCTGGAAAATCGCGCTTTACAAGACGTGCTAATTAATTAGCGTCTGTGTGCTGAGGGCTTTAATTTGTAGCCATATGACCATAGACAATATCAAATAATTTGCTAACACGACATCTACTGAAAAATAAGGGAAAACACCAGATAAAAATCAAATACCTATTTTACGAAAAAAGAACCCTAATCAAATGAGTTAGAGTCTTGTATGTATTGAACAATCTCTCAGATTTTTTATTAAAAAGTACATGGTACACATACTTCAAAATGAATGAATCGGAATATTCGGAATCGTTCGTACTACTTCTAACTTGCACCATAACCTGAAAAGAAAAAGTGAGAAATGAACCCAAGAACTTGAAAACATCTATCGTGGTAATTTGTATAAGAACGCAGGCAGAGCAAATCTTAAAAGCGCGTGCGTAAATTGTCGCTCGCTTTCTTTTTTTGTGATCATCGTCCCTGTCGTCGTGCAGTTTTGTGATACATTTGCAAAGTGAAGTGTTTTTTTGTGATTACAGGTATTTGTCTGCAATATTGTCCTAAATTCTTGCCTTTTCAATATTGTACACAGCTGTATGTTACATAAACTGTTCATCCAGAGGCTTTGCCGGCATGTTATGATGAATGAATAAATATCAATGTCCTCGTATATTATCTAGGAACACGTGTGCTGGATAAACCAAGAGGTGATGGTTCAATTCTTCGTACGACTTCTAAATTGTCATGCTTTATTTTCTTATTTTTTCGATTTCTACAATACTTTACTTCTCTAATTGTGAAGTTCATATCATTAACAAGAGTCAAGTAGTTAAAATGCATCTAAAGCATTTTAAGTATTACGAGCTGTGTACCTAAATATAAATGTAGTATTCTCTCCATTGTTTTTTTTTAATAAAAACTAAATTTATTATGGGATTCTTATTTTTGTTGATAGGTGAATTGATCTTTTGGCTCAGCTGTAGGCAAGCTGATTATGATCTTGCAGTTGGTGGTTCAATTCCCCACTCTGGCCAAAGAATTTTGCATTATATTATTTTCTTCTGTTGATATGGGCTATAAATTTTCTATTTAATCCCTATATTATATAATGTATATAATTCTTTTCCAGAAAGAAAGAATATCTATTTAAAATTCTTGAAAAACCATGAAAAGGCACAAAAAACCAGTAAAACTTTCTGATACAAATGGTGATGCACAAGTTTTTGTGTTACCACCTGATCTTTTGGAAAAGCTTGGCATCCAGTTGTCAGACATAGCATCCACAGCTGCAACCAATGATGATGTTTCTGTTGACCAGGGTAAGTATTTTTTCTAAAACTTATTATTCATTTCAAATCCAGTTCTTCAAATGCCAATATATTCTCTAGGCTAGGGTGATTATGTCATGTGCATAATCAAAATTTTTCATATCATTTCATATGTATTATCCTATAATCTAATATAAATAATAATAATGTGGGCCAATTCACACAGCATTATCTAGCCCCAAGCTAAGTAGAGCTTGTGTTATGGGTACTAGATTACTGATATATTTAATACAATATGTTGCATAGATAGATATTTTTTATTTTACAACACCCTGAATAAATATCTGCAGATCATACACTGCGTTGCAGGCAGGCGCACCATAGCCCACCGCTCCACAGAGGTCATTGGAAATAGCTACTTTATTTTAAGTAATATTATCTGTATAAATTTGTGACCATTGTTACCCATTTGCTCAATTTTAAATAAAAAATTGATGATTGTTTTGGAGTTGTATTAAGCTTATTTTTATTTTAGAATTCAAGGTATGTATTTAATGAATTTTTTTACATAGAAAATGTATGGAAATTGTTTTTTTTATTATTGCCAAAACTTACGATTTGATTTGGTATGTTACTTTGGACGAAGTGTTGGAAATTTCCAGTTCCTGGTTGGAAATAGAGTAGATTTTTGAGTGAACCGTACGTTTTTTCAAAAACAATAAATTCAAATATTTTTTTCTTTAAAACAAAACCTTTTAACTACAAAGGAAGCGGTAGCTACCCTTAAAGGGCCAAAAATTTGCCCCACCCTGTATACCTTGGCAGAGATAAACCATTCTTAAAATGAATGTGATTCTCTCAAAGTGACGTCCAAATCTATTGTTATTTATAATTAAGATTGAAATATACAAAATTTAACTTCAACATAGTATTAAAACATTGTTTATAAACTAAAATGTGTTTCAGACCTTAAAAGACACCTGGAAGAGGCAACTGAAAATGTTGCAAATTCATCCATTTTGGAAACAGCAAATCTTATGAAACAATCTGTATTTATGAGCCCTACTTTTGTAACTACTTCTGAATCTGCAAATGAACACACTGTTACCAATGTTACAACAGGAACAGCAGAGGCCATTCAAGACTTAGAAGCTGATAACCAACTAAACACTGTTAATAATGTTCAAATGACTAAAAAATCTGAAGATAAAAAAAATTATATTATCAAAGATGCGCCTTATGATGTGGCATCTGAAGCTTTTATGAACTATGAGCCTATTAAAGAATATGAAGTTGATAATGAAAGTGGTGATTTAGTTCTTATAAATTCAAATCCATTTTACAATAACACTGTTATGAGTAGCTTGACTCGAACATCACCAATAAATGGGCATGTAGATGAAGCCTATTTATCTGATGGTAGTAATAGTAATCCTAGAATTGCCACAGAACTTACAAATAATAACTTTCAAATAGCTACAGAACACCAAAAACCAAATAACAAGATCAAAATTTTATCAGAAGAAATAATACACAATTCTGATTTGCATACTATTAAGAAAACACAAATTCACAAGACAAGCTCTTGTTTTCTAATACCTGTCAATACTATAGTTACAGGAAAAGTAACTAAAGATTGTCCTAATAAACAATCAAATCATAATATAGTTCAAGATGAATTCTACAACACCACAAGTAAAAACATTGGGAAATATATAATTAAAAATGTAGCTATTGTAAACAACAGGCTAAATTTAGAAGATGTTGATCCTAGATCACAATTTTTGGGCACTGATAACGAAATCGCCGATATTGATTATGATACTAATAGCAAGAAAATGTTAAACAAGAATGATGACACCCAAAAGAAATATGAAGATATCAGTGCAGGGGAAAAGGAAAAAGTGAACGCGGAATGCAGTAATACAGAAGAAGCGTCAAATACGGAAAACACGTTAATAAACTCTAAATTATCAATACAGGGAGTTGAAAAACCTGGTGGATACCAATTGAATAATGTGGTTAAAACGTATGGAAAAACGAAGAAAAAGAAACGTTTGCCGGAAATATATCATATAAATAATACTAACACTGAGCATACTAATGTTTTAGAAGATGTTCAAACCGATCTGGATGCCATTAACATAAGTGGTGGAAATAAATTCTGTATTTGCAGTGATTATGGACGTTTGGCGGACTATGATTGTGATGATGTTTACGAACACCTTCACTTTCACAATCACAGCAACGTTATTTGCACTCTAGAAACTGTATTGAGTATGTATGAAGATACTTTGTTGCGTGATCGCACTGAAATGGAACATATTGAAATGGTTGACGATGTGGTTGATCCTACAGTACATAACATCTGTTGGTCTTCTATAATGAGCGAAGATAAAGACGAGAATGAAGACCCTGCCGTTTTGGAAAGCAACATTAAGTGTCAAACGAATTCTGGTCAACCTCGCAGAAGTGTAGGTGTTTCGTAAACTTCTTAAATTAATAGAAGGTAAGGAGCAAAGTATTTGATAAGTAACTGTAATTTTATTTGACAGAATCGTAAGCGAAAGTTAACAACTGAACAATTAGCGGAGAAAGTGGAGCCCAAAACTAAAAAAACTATAAAATGTGGGGCTTGTGGCCTTTTATTATTGGAAACTGAATGGAATAAGCACAAGGACTCAGCACATAGTTTGATCGCATGGAAAGATGATCAATCGATTGTAAGTACTTTATTGTAAAATATTTATTGCGTTTTCGTTAAGACTTATTGACTTTGCTAAAATTATACGTAAAAATTACTTCTCAGGATTTGAAAAACAAAAACTTGTTAAAAAAATTAGGACAGAAGTTGAAAAAGTTTGGATTTCTTAGATGCACATTTTGTGAGAAAGAATTCAAATATTTGACGAAGTTCACCCAGCACGTCAGCATGTGCATTAAACGAAAGGTTTGAAATCATAGGTCATGCCTGCTGCTTTTAAACTAGTCCAGATACACGACTATTCCGGCTAATGATAGGCCCTTTCAGAAAACTAGCTTAGATATTTAGTGCACATTTTTTTTTGTTCTGCTGAACGCAGACACCTTTTCATCAATAAATATTAAACCTTATACAGGGTGTCCCAGAAATGGTGGATAATCCTGCGCGTGCGTGTGCGGGGGAAGGGAAGGGACCCACAACCCCACAAAAAAAAATCTATCTCCAACAGTCCACGGTATACGACATTTTATGTAAAATTTTTAAATATCCCCGTTTTCTTCACATGTGTGGACATCACGTCCGCTATGTGAGGCCTAGTTCGGATTTTTTTCTTTTAACGTGTTCCCTAAATGTTGGTTATCCTAAATTACCTTTAAAAAACTCGACTACTTAGGATAGTAGTTAACTAGTAGTCTCTATACATAAATTTTATTTCTGAAATTAATTTTACTGCTATGTTTGACCACCTGTGGTGTAAAAAAATGTATTGGAGTTGTGTAGTCAACCACATAAAAAATAGAATCATATTTATTCTAAAACAGAACCATATTGTCTACTTTAATAGTAAAATTACTGAGCTATAGCTGCTAGTGTGTTAGAGTAGGCGTTTCATTACAAAACTGCAAAAGAAAAAATTTAAATGAATAATGACCAAAAAAGTATTTATTATGAAAATATGTCTATAAAAAGTCCCATCCCTTCCCTCGCACACGCACGTCCAGGATTATCCACCATTTCTGGGACACCCTGTATGTTATTGTTGAATTAGCAGCTTGTTTATATAGGTGTATAGTAGAATGATTGTTGTGTGCAAACAAGAAGATTTTATTTCATGCTTTATTATTGTTATTATTATGGTGTTGTAGATTAGTCACTGTACATATAATACAAAACATAATATTTGGTAATTATATAATATTTAATATTTTAGACCACCACTTCAAACAATGATGATAAACAAACAGAAAATTCACAACCACCCAGAAAATCTCCAAGAAATTTAATTTCTGGAACTGGTACCTCTGAACCAGATAGTAAATTATGCCAAGATAAAAAGCCAGTGCCAAAGTCTCCTAAAATAGAACAAAAAGTACCTCGGAATTTTAGAGAGACACGCCACGTAGAAGTGAACGATATTACAAAATCGAAAGTCACTCCAAAAGTTAACAACCAAATCAAAGTAAAATCAACCAGAAAATCAATGAATGATAGTATGGAAACATCTAAAAGAGAAGAAAAAGAAATCTTAATTTCAGTAGATGATCCAAAAGAAAAGGAATCTAGTGTACGATCAACTAGAAGATCAACCGTAGAAAATAAAAATAATTTCCAAGCTAAAATTTCTGATATAACCAAATTGAATGATACTGCAAACAAAGAAGAAAGCACTTCAAAAGCAGTAAAAAATAAAAATATTTTACCAGCCAAAGAGACCGCAAATACAACAGGTGTTACAAAATCGTCTAACGAAAAAGAAACGATCAAGTCACCCAAGAAATCTAAAACGAAAGAAAAGGCGTCAAAATTAGAAGAAAGGAATTTTCATAAATCTAAAGAAGACTTTTCAATCGTCGATTTAAAAACAAAAAGAAGATCAATATCTGATGTCAAGGCCAGTTTAGACGTAAATGATGACGAAAAGACAAAACCAAACGGCACACCAAAATCGTCTATAAAACATTCTACAAATTTAAAGAAAAAATCGATATCCGAACAAAAAAATACTAAAACAGAAGTAACAAAAATTACACCAAAAATGGCGAGAACTTCAATAGATGCAAGCAAAGATACGCCAAAACAAGTGAGAGAAAGTAGTAATGAAAAAATAACCCAAAATGTACAAATGGAAGCTACTCTCGAATCAAGTATAAATACCTCGAAAACACCGAGAATTAAACCATCAACTAAATCTCAAGAAGCTCCAAAACTAGGAACAGAAGCCACCCCAAAATCAAGAACACGTTTAAGCAAAGCTGAGATTACTTCAAAATCGTATTCTAGTACAGATACATTAATGGTTGAACATTCAAAATCAACCTCTAAAAATGTTGAAGATGAAATGTCATTAGAAAATGCAGCGCAATCAAAATGCCATAAAAAAGACCGTGTAACAGACCGTGTTTCGTTAGATTCAAAAATTAAAAACAGTCCCCATTCTAAAAAAACAGCCACCGAAGTCACACAGACTTCTATAAAAGAAACTGCTACAGGTAGATTAAAAGAAATTGACTTATTTTCTTCAACTACATCATGTGAAAAAAACACCGATAGCCCACAAAAACCAATAATTACGTCGCAAATTGGGAAAAAAAATAATCTAAAGTCATCGAAATGTTCTGTCGATGAACCGTCAAAATCTAAAAGTAGTAATTCTTCAAAAGAAATAATATCACTAAATCTAAAGAGAAAATCTGTTCATGTTAGTTCTGTTGCTTCTGCACGAACTCCTAAAAGCTTAAAGGATGAAAATAAAAATGAGGCTACTACAGACTGTGTCGCTGAACCTCGTTCAAAAAGAGAAGGATTATCTTTCAATTCTGACTTTACTTTAAATATAACAACAAACAATGATAAAGCCTCCAAAGGAAGCACTTCGTCAGCGAAAACGCATAAATATACCCAAGATACAAAATCTAATGTTAAATCACAGGAAGTCTCATCTTCGACAATATGTTCTGCAGCAACATCAGCAAAGCCACTAGATATCGCTGCGTCAACTGAAAAAGATGACCATTCATTATTAAACCCTGAAATCGTGATTGCCAATACAACTACAGCGGACAATAGCACCGCAGCACCAAGTAACTCCCAAAGTACCGCTGCTTGTGGGGCGTCCAGTTCGAAAAGTGACCAGGATGTAACTTCCAGTACAAACATTAGTCCAAATAAAACCCCAGAAGGTTCAGATAAAGACAACCCACCACCAGTAGATAAGGTTAACGTTAGCAAGATTAAACAAGAGGTTAAAACTAAATGTGCAGTGTGCAAACAGGACGTGGATGACTTACATTGGCTAGAGCACATTGCAAAGGAGCACGAATATCTCGCATGGCGGGAAAACGAAACTCCATTGGTAAGAATTTGTATTCAACATTCTTCTTTTTGCTCTAATACAACACTGTATTTTGTTTCCACTCTTCTCTATCAGCCCCTCTTATTTTACACATTCTTGCCATGGTCTGTCTAAACTTATATAAGATTAATCCGTCTCATTAATACAGGTATTAGATAATGAAGAGGCTATACGAGTGCACCTTTGCGCCATTGCAAAACGGTATGGCGAATTAAGATGCTTCAAGTGTAATACTGTGCGTAAATATGCCAGAGCATACCGAACACATGTTAAAAATTGCAGTTTCGAGGTAAGTGATACGAGCAAATACGAGTCTACCTATTAAACCCATTAGAAAAGTTTTACTTAAATGTTGCATGTCTTCGACAGAGTCAATTGGATCATTCGACTGATAGCCTGGACATGGATACAACAAACGATCCTGATGATGTTCCACTTTCAAGGTTTAAAGAGGAGGGTTCTCAGCAACAGCTACGAAGAGTAAGAATTTCATTTGTTAGTAATGTAATGACTAATGTGACTGAAAGAGGATCTTAACTATTACGAGCACTTCTTGAATACAAGTGCTCATCAAAAAACGTTAATAGGGTATATGCATGTGATTTCAAAATGGCTAAAAAAATATATACGTATTCTCTATTGATATAGAAACAATTCTACATATTTATTTTTGCGTTTTGAGATGTTTTTATTGTAGAATTTAACCATTGAAAAATTGATATTTTAAATCTCAATCGCAAAATTTCAAAACGCTACGCCATTGACTAGAGCGGACGTGACATCACTGTACTCATTTCTTTTTTTTTTATTCTGCTTGCTGCACCTTGATTTGACACTATTCTGCCCACTTGACATTTCGTATTGTCGATTATTTTCAGTTTTTTCGGAAAACCTCTTTTCTGAGATGATCACTACCGAGGTCGTCACCAAAGGTTTTAATCAAGTGTGTACGTCGACGTCACATAAACATGGCGCCAATATGGCAGCGTTTTTATCACCCGAAAATGATTGTAGTTTTGATTTGTTTTTTTTACCTTGTTAATGCGAAATTCAGTGAGCGTCTTATCATTCCTCGGTTAAATAATGACCTAAAGAATCGATTAAAATAATAAAAAAAATCGATGCATATACCCTATTATACCTGTTACTGACTCTTGTTATTATTACTTTCAGATCCGTATTCCATCCGATACCGGCGACGTTACCAGCCCAAACGCAAAAGACATTAATCATGATTCGTTAAAACCACGGCGTAAGTCCCGAAAGCTTGCCTCGAGCCCACCGCAAGACGTAATTTGCGCAGTATGCAACGAAACAGTATCGGATGTCATGTGGATCGACCATATAAGATTGGAACACAAGTATTTAGCGTGGAAAATCGGAGATCCACCCCTAGTAAGTTGATATGCACGTTGATAGTAGTTATAATTTTATGTAGGTAGAGTCTGTTCAAAAAGAGAAGAGTCGTGGGAATTGAGGGCGTTCGTGTGCCAATTGTCAACTTTTGTTGCGTTGACAACACTGCTCTATTATTGTATGTTACTGGAACAAAAGTGTTAGTTCACCGTAACGCCACGACTCTTCTCTTTTTGAACAGACTATACCTAAGTAACAAAAAGTAAAGAATTAAAAAAAAGCTGTTTTCACTTTAAAAAAATAAAGACACCGGTCATTGAAAATTATTTATTTTCCCTTTCAGGATGTGACTAATGATATAGAAGTGAAAATATTTCTGCAAAACATTTCCAAATTTAATGGTGGGTTGGTTTGCAGTAAATGCGGTGTAATTAGATATTATGTCAAAAAGTGGTTTCAACATGAAGCGGTTTGCACAGGAGACGTTGTAAGTAATATCTAATCAAATAGATAAATGTGAAAATTTGTCAAGTTTGTTCTGATAGAAGATTCACCGTTAAAAGAGCTACTGGCTTGCTATTTAACAAGTAAAATTTTTTGATGAGTGAGAATTTCATTTTGTTTTTTTTATTTTAGGAATCTTCATCATCCGAAGACATCCCGATTGCAAAATCAGCAAAAGCTAGAGCTAACGTAATTGAACATTTACCAGATATTGTAAAATGTGGCAAGTGTGGAAAAGAAATGCCAAGCAAAGCGTGGACGGATCATATGGAGAGAGACCATGCTTATTTAGCTTGGATCGAAGGGCACCCCCCTTTAGTAAGCCAGTTCCTTTTTACTTCATTTTTTCAGTAAATTCCGTTTTACCGATTTCAAAAAAGGAGGATGTTCTCAATTCGACTGCTTTTTTTATGTTTGTTACCACACTTTTGACTGGGTGGTCCGCTTTTCGTGATTCTTTTTATATGAAAGCTGGTGCTTCCCGTGTGGTACCATTTTAATTTGGTCCAGTTCTGACAATGGGATCCACAAAATTCCATGAAAAAACTATATAATTGCAGTCAGTTTATAGTTTTTTAAAACAAAATTAATTATTGATGATACCAATATGCCCTAGATGTGGATAAATCTGCTATATCGACGGTCTAATTCTCGTTAGCGTCACATTTACACTTTACAGAAGAGCTAAAAATACAGTGATGGCTTTCACATTGTCACTTATTTTGATACTAGCTGCGCCCCGCGGCTTTGCACGCGTTAAACCTATGGAAACATTAACAGGTTATTTTCATCCCACGGGAACAGACTTATGGGATAAAAAGTAGCCTATGTTTTATTCCAGGATTAGAATTACCTGTATGCAAGTTTCAGCTAGATCCGTCCAGTAGTTCTGGCGTGAAGAAGTAACAAACATCCATCCATACAAACTTTCGCCTTTATAATATTAGTGTGATAGTGTGATGTGATGTGATGTGATGTGATGTGATGTGATGTGATGTGATGTCTGCTTAAACCTAATCCTTTTTCCTTATTCTAGGATCTGGATAATGCAGAAGCAGTAAACGCTCACTTGCACGCATTGATGAAGAAACAAGGCGCATTGTACTGTGCCAAGTGTGGAATATCGAGGAAATATCCCAAGGCGTTCTTGAGTCACGTAGATGCCTGCGAAACCTCAGGGTTCAAACGCGAAGATTTTTACGTCGAAGCTTCTGTTGATGTTCGACCGGGTAAGATGTCTTTTATTTATTTGAATATTCTTGATAAATGATGGCCGTTTTAAGCTGTGTGGTGCTGGCTTAGAATTTGCACAACCCCATATCTTCCCGTGGGTGTCGTAAGAGGCGACTCAGGGATATCCAGTGGGGGCGGGCAGCAGCGCCCCCTGCATAACTATTCTAACACCCAACTACGGTCCCCAACCTGCATGCCCAGTGTGGGGATTATGGACATTAGTGAAGATGGGGCCATTAGATAAACGTCGGCAAGGTGCTTATCAGGAGGCCTGCATCCAGCAGTGGACCAATACAGGCTGTTGAGGTTGAGGTTAGGATGGCCTTTTTTAACCGACGTCAAAAAAGGAAGAGTTTCTCAATTCGTCACGTAAGTAAATATGTATGTATATTACTTTATATCTGGCCCAATGGTTAACCGATTTTTCTGATTCTTTCACTATTGTAAAGAGAATGATTACGAGGTGGTCCCATATACATTTTATTTATCCTGTAAAACGTGTAAGCAAATAATCTTCCCAATCATTGGTAACTAATGGTGTCTATGGCAACTGACGTAAGCAATACAATAATAAACAATAATACAATCATCAATAATACAGGTCTATTGTTTACGCCAGTTGCCTTGGACCTAAAAAAATAAATTACTAAGTTGACGGATAGCGGATTGCCTAAAACGAAGGATGACCGTTCTTTCAATGACACTTCAGTACTATATAATCTCTATGGACCCTTATATGAAAATAATTCACTTGTATTTCTTAGATAGCGAAAACAAATGTGTCGTTTAGTGATGCGTCCGAAGCAACGCACGTTTGCACGTTATCAATAAGGTTGGTTGTTTTGTGCAAACGTCAACCGAAACTTCATATTTCGTGTTTCAAAGTAGGCCTTTCTTTCATTCGTCGTTTCATCCACGTGTCCCATCAGTCATTCATCACCATCAGTCGTCACATCAAAATAAATTAAATTAAATTTTAACTAATGTCACGTCTAGCAGAATTTAAAGTGAGTATATAGCATCGATCAAAATTTTCGCCGGCCCTCCCATAGATTCACAATGCGCGCTCTGAAACCTCTTGTATCAAAAGCTTTCCTGATCGGCATGTTTAGAAAGCATTTTAATTAGTGTCATTTGAGCGCCTGGACAGAAAGCATGCCTAGCAAAATTACAAAAATCACACGTTCAAGACACAAAAAGGCGGGGTTTCCTATTTTCAGTAAAGTTTTAATGCATTTTTTACCACTTTGATTTACAATTATTGCCCTTACCTCAACAAATCGACGTTGAAAATTATTTGTTGGTTTGCATATGTTACGATGTTAACTTTGTTTTAAATTTATGAATACAGAGGTACTACATATTTTGTTTTATATATTTTTATTTTATGAGTTCTTGCGTTTCTTTTTAAGACAAGTTTACACTAATACTGACACAAACATTTATAAATATTTTGAGTTTTTTTTCTTTTCTTATTGCACTCTATTTGTTAACTGTTGACTACGCAGAAACAGTTCTGTGACTTCTCTTGACAATCTCCATCTACATACCTAACTATTTGCTGTCCGAAATAAAATATTTTTATTAGAAATTAATTTAAATATTATAAGTACAAGGTAACGGTATGATTTACAGATTAAAGAAAACAGTACCTACCTGTTAAAACGCAGTTTTATTATTTTCAGTTACCTACTTACAAAATAAAATAAATTCGAGTCCAATAATCTCTTGTTCCGTATGCAAAAAATCGTGTCAGGCTCTGTGCAAACTGTCTGCGTCAAAACAAGTCGTAGACAATTTTAAGTGTCATTTTCGTATGGTTTGTGTATCTATGGTTTATAGTTAATTTCAATTAATAAGATCATTAAATAAGTAACTTGGCATGTTATGTTATAAACATGATCAAGCTATAAGGGTCCTAAAACTGTTATTGTACGTCTATTAAAAGATTAGCTGTTGAAACCGTACACTATATTAAATCTAAGGTCTTTTTTGTACAACAGTTACGATAAATATATTTCTGATTCTGATTCTATTGAATAACTTCTCCGGGACTTCGAACGCGTTTTCCCGGGATAAAGGTTTGCCTATATATTATTCGCCGGGATACTATCTATTTCTTTGTTAAAGTTCATAAAAAGAGATGATAAATCAACATGGACAGACAAAGGTATTTTAGCATTTAAGTACAATATTAGTAGGGATTGGTCATTAAAACACTATTTTTCGTAGATTAATTGTGTACATTGGACTATTTGGTGTAGATATGAAAGATGATGGAACAATAATAGATATAATTTCAGATGAATATGAATGTGCCGTGTGCCTCGTAAAAGGTCCAAAAAAGGACTGGAAAAGTCATGCGATGGATAAACATTACAACATTGCTTGGATGGCTGGCCAAATTCCAATTGTGAGTATAATTTTGAACTTTAATCACTATACCTAATAATTTTAATAATAGTTTGAATTAAGAGCTGACAGCACATCATTAGCCATATCTGGACATAGGACTCCATTCATGTACCCCAATGTTTGAGGGAGACAGACTGAGAGAGGACATACTTTGTGGTCCGTTTATCAACAAAATTGATTTGAGTGCTCACAACAGCGATCTGTTATGAGCACGTCTACAGTTGATAATGAAAGATTATCGATGACGTCATATATATGTCGCAGCCGGAACGTAGAATTAGCCCGTTTGTAAAACGGCTAGGCCGTTTACAAAACGGCGCCATTCAGCTAAATGCCTAGGCCAATCGTTGAACGATCGGTGAAATTAACGTTCTACGATATGGCTGATCGTCTGAATTAGCCCGTTTATAAAATGGCTAGGCACCATTCACCGTGCCCAGGCCGATCGTCAAATGAAGACAACAGCTGATTTTGTGTACGAGGCACCGCCTGCGCAGAATCTACAATTACCTACCTATATTACCCGCTATGATATCAATGCTAGGTATCTGCCAAGGAAAGTGGCTTCGAAATTGGATTCGGAGTACCAAAGAGACAGAGATACCTAGCTAAAGTAGAACAAAATTTTAAAAGTTGGTCGTTTGTTACCGTGGATACTATATCATGCATTTAAACTGTTGCTGCTGTTATTTTATCTTTACTACATTCTCAAACTCAACAGGCTGTACTGCTGGACGCAGACCTCCCCCTGATTAGCTCCTTATTGGCGTTTCTACTTATAATCTAAGGCACTGGACACTACTGAATTTTTTATGGGATTTTATGGGTTATACTTTCATCCCATAAAATACGTTTTTTGGTACCTAAATTTCAGCGTTCTGAAGTTTGGTTAGGAAATATTTAAGCAGGTATTTCTCGCACAAGCAAAACCGCGCGCCATAACTTACTACTAATTTCTGATCCATGGTAAAAAAAGACATTCTACCCCTGACTTGTCATTATGATAGTGACTTATCATGACATTTCTTTGTTTACAAAAAATATCCAGGTTTCTGAATCTCTCTGTTTTACAATCGGGCTAGTTTTGAGTCAGCCAAATCGTAGAACGTTGAGCGTTCTACAATCGGCCTAGGCGTTTAGCTGAATGGCGCCGTTTTGTAAACGGCCTAGCCGTTTTACAAACGGGCTAATTCTACGTTCCGGCTGCGACATATACAAACAAACAAACAATCTTTCCTCTTTAAAATATTAGTATAGATTGTACTTAAGTTTATATTAGTTTTGTAAACTAGATAGAAATCAGTTTGGTTGACTGTACGCGATTATAAACTTTTAAGAAATAAATGTCATTTTTTCAGAACCTGAAAAACCCCTACGCGGTGGAGAAATTCCTAAAAGAGTATCGGCTGAAACACTCTTTAACGTGTAAAGTGTGTGGTGCGTCGAGGAGTTCATGTTACGGATTTTATGCGCATATTCTGACTTGTGGGAAGGAGGAAAGTGTACGTAAAGATTCAAGATAAATAATATGTAGCGGTTAGATATAGCTTTTGCCCGCGACTTCTAATCGTTTTCCAGGATAATATGTAGCCCATTTCCTTACCCGGAGTACCTTCTATCACCATGCCATTCACTAAGACATTCAGCCATTTAGACGTGAAATGGCAACCGACTGGCAGAGAGTCAAACAGAACTTACTTTCGCAAGCTTGGGGCTAGATGATGTTGTGTGAATCATCATCATCATTAGCCATTAGTCCCCTGTTGGACGTAGAACGCTATAGCGTGCTGTCTTCAGCTTGACGCATCCAGCATCTGCCTGCAGTCTTTCGCAGATCGCCACCCACCTGGCTGGAGGGCGTCCTACACTACCGAGTCGCGGTCTCTACCCAAGAACACGTTTACGCCAGCGGTTGTCAGTTCTTCGCGAGATATGGCCGGCCCACTGCCATCTAAGCTTGCTAATAGGGTATATGGATCGATTTTTTTATTGTTTTAATCGATTCTTTAGGTCATTATTTAACCGAGGAATGATAAGACGCTCCCTGAATTTCGCATTAACAAGGTAAAAAAAACAAATCAAAACTACAATCATTTTCGGGTGATAAAAACGCTGCCATATTGGCGCCATGTTTATGTGACGTCGACGTACACACTTGATTAAAACCTTTGGTGACGACCTCGGTAGTGATCATCTCAGGAAAGAGGTTTTCCGAAAAAACTGAAAATAATCGACAATACAAAATGTCAAGTGGGCAGAATAGTGTCAAATCAAGGTGCAGCAAGCAGAATAAAAAAAGAAGAAATGTGTACAGTGATGTCACGTCCGCTCTAGTCAAGTGCGTAGCGTTTTGAAATTTTGCGATTGAGATTTAAAATATCAATTTTTCAATGGTTAAATTCTACAATAAAAACATCTCAAAACGCAAAAATAAATACGTAGATATGTTTCTTTATCAATAGAGAATACGTATATATTTTTTTAGCCATTTTGAAATCACATGCATATACCCTATTCTTTGAGTTATGTCGATAACTTAGGACGATTTGGTTGTTGTGTGGATGGTGCATTATTTATTATTTATTAACAGCGCCCCCAGCCGCTTCGCCCGCGTGGAAATGTATGTTTTTATCTATACCGTGTCCATTTTGAATGAGGCATAAACGTAAATAAACCGCCCATACTTAACCTAAAATTCACTTTGTTGACGCGTCCTTTTATACGTAATTTACATTACTTGTCGATTTTAGATCCTCCCTTCAATAAAAATTGCTTACAATTATATCTGAAACTCGACGCCAAGCAAGTGAGATTTTGTTATTTGTGTCGTATTTTGTATACTAACATGCTCCATTCAAAATGGATAAACCATAGTGTTCTGCGTAACTATCAGTCCAGCCGTTCACGCGTGATGCCGTTACCAAGGGAAATAGGGATACATTTTTATATAGATTAATAAACTTAGTATGGATAGAATATGAATAAAATGCATATAAAAACGCGTCGTCGTAATTTACATCGTAACATATTTTTTTCAGGACTTGGAACATCTCATGAGTGTTTGTGAAATATGCAACAACAAATACCTGTGCATATACCGCAATCAGCACATTCAAATGCATCGAGAGAAGCAGAAGAAAGATGAACAGAAAATAACTAATGCCCTCAGGGCTGAGGAGGAGAAAAAGAAACTGAGAGAAGAAGAAGGAGTGCCTATGGGGAAACGACGAGCTGCACAGAGGTATATTTTTAACTAGCTGCGCCCCGCGGCTTCACCCGCGTGGAAATTTCAGTAATTTGTTGCACACCAAAGCAGTATCAAGTAGCTTAGTTTTTTTTAAATAATAAATACGTGATTCGTTATTTTATTTGTACCTCGTTTTGAGTGAATCGAACCAAGGATAGAATAATAATTTTCCATTGAAAATTTACCATCCTTTTTCAAACGAAATTTTTGGACATAACAAAATGTAAAATTTAAGTAATAAATGTGTTATTCAAGAACTTATCTACGTACCGTAGACGTGGTAACAAACATTCACACAAACTTTCGCATTATCCTATCCTAAGGATGCATTTCCACAG
Organism: Eupithecia tripunctaria; assembly: GCA_955876795.1. Lineage (NCBI taxonomy): Eukaryota > Metazoa > Arthropoda > Insecta > Lepidoptera > Geometridae > Eupithecia > Eupithecia tripunctaria. The sequence continues at coordinate 7,325,029 of OY041603.1, read as the reverse complement.
ACGGCAATTAAGTCAAAGTCAAAGTCAAATCGTTTATTTCTTTAGACTTACAAAATAAGTACTTAGACAAGTCAAATTTTTACTATATAAACAGCTTGATAAATAGTTATTACTATCAAACAAGAAATAAGGTGCAATTGACTCTGGTTCACTTCAATTTTTTGTCCACTAGCGGAAGAAGTGAAAAAGAAACCACTAGCAAGTTTGTCGCTTATCAACTAATACAATCTTAGGATAACTTAGTCTAACTGGTCTTGTCTGTGTGGAACTGGGCGACATCCGGCCAAGCATTAACATCATTGACGTAGTCATCTACGGAGTAATAGGCTTTCTTGTTTAGATTTCGTTTTATGTACAGTTTAAATTTACGAATAGGGAGTTCAGTTGCTTCAGATGGAAGCTTATTATAGAATCTTACGCAATTGCCCACAAATGATTTGCCTACCTTTCGTAATCTATATGATGGGATGTGTAATTTGTTCTTGTTTCTTGTATTTTTATTGTGAACATCACACCTTTTCATAAAGTTATCTCTGTTTTTGTGTGTATACATTAGATTTTCATAGATATATTGCGATATTACTGTTAAAATATTTATTTCTTTAAATAATTCCCTTAACGAGTCTCGTGGATTTAATTTATAAATAGCGCGTACCGCCCTTTTCTGAATAACAAAGATAGTCTGGATGTCAGCTGCCTGTCCCCAAAGCAAAATACCATAAGACATAACACTATGGAAGTAACTGAAGTAAACTAACCTAGCTGTATCTTCATCGGTAATATATCTAATTGTTCGAACCGCATACGCTGCTGAACTAAGTCTGTTTGCGAGAGCATCAATTTGCGGTCTCCATTGAAGAGAGGAATCAATATGTAACCCTAGGAAAACAGTTGAGTCTACAAGGTGAACAATCTCATCCTTTAGCATTATCTTAGTTGGGAGCTCTCTTACATTTGGTAACATGAATTTTATGCATTTGGTTTTTGAAGCATTGAGTAAGAGGTTATTGGCGGTGAACCAATCTAGTATTTGTGAAAGAGAATTATTTACATCGTCATAATTATGTTTATTTCTGTCAACTTTAAAAATCAATGAAGTATCATCAGCAAATAAGACTATATCACAGAGATCTTTTGCTACAAATGGGAGATCATTTACATATACTAAAAATAGAAAAGGACCCAATATTGATCCTTGCGGGACTCCTAAATCGATTTTTGATCCCCTAGATCTTTCTTTACCAATATCTACTTTTTGGACTCTATCAGATAAATATGATTGCATAAGGTCCAGTGCCTTGTTTTTAATTCCATAATGTCTTAGTTTATTTATTAATGTACCATGATCCACGCAATCAAAAGCTTTAGAAAGGTCACAAAATACACCAATAGCGTTTTTCGCTCTATCCCATGCATCCAATATGTGCTTTAATAGAACTGTACCAGCATCAGTTGTCGATCTACCCTTGGTGAAGCCAAATTGATTTTTATGTAACAACCTATTGAGGTTGAAGTGAGAGGACAACTGTGTAAGAATAATTTTTTCAAAAACTTTACTCATTGCAGGAAGTATTGAAATTGGCCTGTAATTGGCCGGATCAGTGTGGCTACCAGATTTATAAAGAGGAACCAGTTTACTATATTTCATGAGATCAGGGAAGACTCCTGCATCAACACAACTATTGAAAATGTAGGCCAAGTATGGAGCAACTTCCTTAATAATAGAACTCAGTACTTTGGTTGAAATACCCCAAAGATCCTCAGTATTTTTGATATTAATAGACTTGAATGTTTTCACAATATAATTAGCGTTTACATGACTAAATATAAAAACCTCGGTACATTTATCTACAGATGATTCTAATAATTTAACCGCGATTGAAGGTGAAGAGTTTAGAGACCGGGTAACAACTTTAGGAATATCAGAAAAGAATGAATCAAAAGCATCGGCAATATCTTTATCTTGTATCAGTATTGAATTATTAATTTTTAACCTTATTTCTCTTTTTCGTGATTTTGTTTTACAAGTTTCGTTATTTATAAGTCTCCATGTTGCTTTGATTTTATCTGATGAGTTTAAAATTTTTTTCCTCAAAAACAGGCATTTCGCTGTGTTACAGACTTTTTTAAATGTTTTTGAGTAGTTTGTTAAATACGAAAGAAACGCAGGATCATTTAACATAGCTTCTCTAGCACCATAAAGATCATATAGTCTATTCCTACTTCTATAAATACCGGGAGTGGCCCAATCAGTAAATCCGACCCTGTCCCTAACTATGCATGTTTTATGTTTAAATACTTTGCTGTGTTCTTTGTTTATAACACTTAAAAGTTTGGCAAAAAGATCATTAGGGTTATCGGAGCAAGATATATTGGCTACTGCTAGTTCCACTTGACTTTGAAAGTTCTTAATACGGCTCTCTGTAATAGGCCTGTAGGTATATTTCTCAACTTTGTTTTTATCGTTATGATTATAACTAAAATTAACACTCTGACCATAGTGGTCTGATTTGAAATGTTTGATTACTGTTTTGTTGGTTGGAGATAGACTGCAATAAATATTATCTAAACAAGTGGCAGATGTGAGGGTTACCCTAGTAGGATCATAAAAAAGATGTCGTAAACTAAAGCATTTGAATAAATTAAGCAGCCTATCGGCGAGGGGATTCGCTAAAATATCTATATTGAAGTCGCCACAAACAATGAGATCCTTTTTACATGAAAATAATTTCAGCAAAACCTCTTCCATAGTACATTCAAAAGCTACCTGATTTGCGTCAGGAGGGCGGTACACGCACACTATGATGTGTCGCTCCAGTTCCACACAAGAAAGTTCAATTGTCCTCTCAATAGTGAGGTTTACAATATCTTTCCGTTCTTTACATTTAAGACAATTTTAACTATAATCAAAGAGCCACCACGAATTGCAGCTTTTCTTTTATAGGAACTTGCAAAAGAATAGTTATTATAAAATGGCAGTAACTCATTTTTTACAATCCAGTGTTCTGATAAGCACATAACATCTACATTCAAATAATTCAAAAATAATTCTAATTCTAGGATTTTGCTGGGTAAGCCTTGTATGTTCTGATGGACTATATGAAATGAATTTTGCTTTCCCGTTGTCGATGTGGTCAGTTTAAATTTGTATTTACTGACACAATCGCTTTAATGCCCTCATTAGTACTGCTACTAACTACATAGACAGGCTCGTCAGGTAACTGCGTTATACTATTTATAACGGGATCAAAAATATTATATGCTAACAATTTAGCAATGTTCAGTTTGTTTTTTTTGCTTAGGTACATTGTATCCTTATTTAAAAAAGTATTACTAATAAACTTATTAGTATCAAAAAATAATACATCACTATGACGACATGTCATGTTGTACATCAGCATGTTATTTTTATATACATTGTCATTTTGAATGGATGTCAATGACTTTGAGTAAGGGAAGGAGCAAATAATAAGTTTCCCTAGTCCATTCTGTACCTTTCCCAGAAGTCCTTCAACTAGCCTAATCAACTGTGACCGTTTCACACAACTTTCACCAAGCTGAACAATTAAAGTTGTACTCTTATTCAGAGAGTCATCTTGCTGAATGCTATCGGTAATTATATTTATTGGTAACTTTAGTTAGATATATCGTCTTCTCAACATCCAAATTTGGCAAAAAGTTGATACATCTAGGTCAACAGGAAGTACCTAACCAATAGGTTTTGTGTACATGTGATATCCTTTGAAATTTCAAAATAGGCAATAACGGCTGTAGCTTTTGATTGCGCTGACTTACAAGTTTGATTTATATTACGGTTCTAGAGTGGTTACGGAAATGAATAAAATTATGTCTGTTAATTTATCTATACCTTCACGCGTTCCTGACAAAAGAAGGCTGACAGACAAACAGACGCATAACTAAATTGATCCTATGTGGGTTTCTTTTTCCTTTTGAGGTACGGAACCCGGAAACGGAAAAAGGATCAGTAGCCCATTATGTTTATCTAATTCCACACCCGCTTGTGACTAGCAACTGGTGCTGCGATCCATCTCAGAGGTTACCACCCCCCGACAACGGAATTTTTCAGTATAATCTATTCTATTTACTTTAAAACTGATGTGTTTTTTTCAGGGCAAGGAAAGTATTGGAAAAGTACAAATCGGATAAACCAGATGTAAGTTTTACAGAAGTACCCAAATAAGGGCGCGTTCTCACCGTAAATTATCGTTGGACGACTAGTCTCTAGCTGTTCCCCTATAAAGACTGTTTGTCGTCATTGTGTCATTGCGATTATTAATCGTTGCCGCCATTTTACGGTTTACGGTAATCGCCTTGTTGTAAGCGCATCGCAACAACGACACCATATGAATCGTGACTTTTTTATTGTTTTACGACTGTCTTGCTAGCTGATTCCATTTTAACGACAATCTATCGTCACATGAAAAGAAGGTCTTGGACGACAGCTAATAGTGTCGTCCAATATTTGAACACTACCATTTAAATAATACTAGTTACGGTGCTCTAAACTAAACTAACACTTTCATGACCCAAGACGCTGTCCTATCGGTAACGCCCCTCTGGGTAGCACCGCCAAGGCTGGTCAGTAAAAGCGTTAAACTGCACGATCTTTTGTTGTCACGACATGGTGGGAACGCGTCCTAACATTTTTTTTGTTCAGAACTAATTTATTTTTTAAGTACCTTTTCTTTTACAGGGAAATCACGTATGCCTTGCATGTCATATAGGTTTCGATAACCAGAATTTACTTAATGACCATGTATGTCGAGGAGGATCCAAGGGTGTTGACAGCGATTCTGATGAATCAGTGAAGATGGAGGGGGCGGGGGAGGAATCTGAAGATGATATGGACCTAGACTCCAGTATCTCTGAAGAAGAACAGGAGCCAATCAGGAGAGAGAGGAAAAAAATGACAGATAGTTGTAAGTTTAAAAAAAAATTGCATAAAAATGTATGTCATGATTTGACACAAGATGGCGCTGGCTGAGACATATTTTGTGGTCAAATTGACACAAAATAAACCTCGTAAATCTCGTCCAGAAATTAATCAACTAACCATCAAAAATATTATAATAAACAATATTCTTATTTGTAAACATTACACATAAATATTTTTCTAAAATTCTTTAATACAACATTTATTATGCTTACAGCTCAACCGAAGATTGTTCTGCCCTATAAATTGACAAATTTGAGTCGTTACTGTGAGAAAAGCTTCGAAAACTTGTAAGTATCTAATGTTAAGATTTTATTGTACTGACTAAAAAGACATTTCTAATCACTATTAATATTTTCAGCTGTGACCTTCATTACTCTAGGGCTAGTTTGTTCTGTGACTGGCTATCTAATGAATTCATGATATTACCAGAAGAACAAGCGGCCAGTTATTTGCCATCTCTGACAAACTCCTGCAAAATACAACTTGGAGATGAATGGTGCACTCTATCGCGATTCGAAGGGCTCAAAAACCGAGGTATTTCTTTAGTAAAAGATAAACAATGTAAATTATTATTTTATTTATTTTATCAATGTATAGTCAGAAAAAATTGCGCCTTACCAGCACTAGGGTGATTTTTCTGTGAAGTGACTACTTGCAACCCCCGCGGCTTGCTCGATTTCTTTTGTTTTTAACGCAAAGCAAAATAGTTTCAAACTGGATAGGCATTCCGTTTGGCGATAGTACATGGTACACTTTTTTTATTTCGAGATCGACGATATTTTTTTTTCTCCAAATATTAGGTCCTTACATATCGCTCATTCGGTGCAATAACGACGAATTTACACTTTTTGACAAAATTGAGTTAAGTATGTCAAAAGTCGTGTTGAGGTTGATTACGTTCGGAGAAAAATCGACGAAATTCTATCTCCTACTGATTTGGCTAGGTGGCGTTGACGTCACTGTCACATTATACAAAATCACTAACATTCTGGAGCCAAAACGACGAAATTGACATTTTTGACAGTAGTGCGGGGGGCTCCGCGAAGTGCAGTCGTGTTTTGGGAGCTACAACGACGAAAAGGTAATTATGTAATTTTTTTTTATCTTCTGTTGGAGAAACAATGACGAAACTGATTTGAAATGGAAATTAATACGTAAATTCGTCGTTGTTACTCCAAGTTAGTACTTTTTTGCGCGAAGTGCAGTCGTCTTTTGGGAGCTACAACGACGAAAAGGTAATAATGACATTTTGTTTATCTTCTGTTAGAGAAACAATGAGTTTAATATATCATTTTAAGCTATTGCATAGCTACTATCGCGGGCCTTGAGCGCGGGGACCGAATCCAGAAATTCCGTAACGAAAAAACCGCACGCTCCCCACTCCGCTGGGCAAGGAGGTGTGGCTTGAAGGCCGTGCATCGTCTAACGTCGTTTCAGTTCGGCAGTCTTCGACACGGCGCGGCGTTGTGTGCATGCGATTAGACGTATTGTACGACTCTACGAAACTCGCACGAATACACAAGCAGCTGTTTATGAGAAAGTATATAGGTGTATATATAGGGTCACCATGCTCAAAAAGTGTAACTTGAATTAATATCAAAGAAATAGCAATACTGCATGAATAAAAAAATAAATAAAATTATAATTGCATAAGTTGATACAAAATGCTATGCAATAGCTTTACCGCGGCAGTCCCCGAGTGCCACACGTCTTTTTTTTGTACCAAAAAAAGACCAGTGCGACGTGTGCGAAGCTTATAAAAATGCCACTGGTATTGACAAAGAGAATCTAGAAGAGAATTATAAAGAACATCTATCTCAAAAAGAGCTAAGTCGTATTGAGAAGAAAAATGATATTGAAGCTTGTAAGAATGGAGAATGCATGGTAGAAATTTTTTACAAGCAGTAATGCCCGTGCCAATCGGGGAGTCCTCAGCTTTCTTTTACAAATCCAAATTGAATTGTCTCAATTTTACGGTAAGTAGTTCTGAATTAATATTATATACGGTAATAAACTTAATGTACCTAACACTGTTTTTAATAAAATAAAATTTGTTTTAGGTTACTGATATCAAAAACAAACGGACAGAGACGACTTCACGAGATACCAGTGTAATAAAAACCCTAGTTAATAGGTACTTAACTACATAATAGACAACGTATTTTTGTGTATTTCTATATTTTAGTATCAACAATACTCTTACTATCATTATGTTAAGAGTAGATTAGAGTTTAGTGAACTAAGTACATTTTATTCGATTTCTTTATGTCTGACTGATTGTAATAAATAATTAACGTTGGTTTTTAGAGAGAAGTTTAAGTAAGTGAAACAAAGTACAATTTAATGTGATATTTCTATTTCTGACTGATCTAAATAAATAATTAATAGTGATTTTAATAAATAAGATGAGGTAAGTAAAACTATGTACAATTTAAATGCGATTTCTTGTACGTCTGGCTGTTCTTAATAAATACATTTATGTTCACTGTTTTTTTTTGTGACAAAATAGTTCAAAATTTGTATGGAAGCTTTACATAAATTAACTTTTTTCTGGAGGAATAGTGACGCAAATGTAGGTACTAAACCAATTTTTTTTTTATATTTCATGACTTTGATGCACTTTTTGATTGATTTAAACTGAAAATAATACAGTGACACCTTAGTCTTATTTTAAGTTAAAAATAACGCAGCAATGTCTAAAACAAGAGTCATAAAGGGAAAATAAAAATTTTATAAAAACTTTAAACCCCTCTGCTGTAAAATTGCAAAATATGCAGTTTCGTCAATATTGTTCCGAATGAGCGATATGAAATTGGCGTTTTGTATGGGAGGAACAAAAAGTCGAATATTTTTTAATATAATATATTTAATTAATCAAAGTATGAACCATTATTTTCTATGCACTTTTGCCATCTTATAGGTAGTTCATTGATCCCTTTACTAAAAAAACCAGTCGGACGGGAATCAATAAAATCTTTGAAGGCGATTTGGACTGCCCCATCGGAGTTGAATTTTTTCCCTTGCAAGAAGTTATCCAAATTTCGAAAAAAATGGTAATCTGTTGGAGCAAGGTCCGGGGAGTACGGAGGATGTCTTAGACTTTCCAATTGAAGCTCTTCTAATTTAGTAGCCGTCTGTTGCGCAGTGTGTGGTCTAGCGTTGTCGTGAAGCAGCAGTGGCGTGGAGCGATTGACCAGCCTAGGTTGTTTAGCCGCTAGCTTTTCCATCATGGTTTGCAATTGCTGACAATAGACATCAGCCGTAATAGTCTGGCCAGATTTGAGAAAACTGTAATGAACAATACCGGCACTAGTCCACCAAACGCTTACAAGTAACTTTTTTGGGGTTAATTTTCGCTTGGGGCAGGATTTGGCTGGCTGGCCAGGATCCAACCATTGCACTGAGCGCTTCCGATTATCGTAAAGATCCCATTTTTCATCACAGGTAATGATTCGGTTTAAAATACCTTCATTATTGTGCCGGTTTAGTAATGTAACGCAGCAGTCGACGCGCGTTTGCCGGTTTGCTTCAGTCAATTCGTGAGGTACCCACCTTTCAAGCTTTTTAATCTTCCCAATTTGCTTCAAGTGAATTAAAACAGTTTTATCACTAACATCGCAGCCTGCAGCTAACTCGGACGTGGTTTGCGATGGATCCGCTTCCACAATAGCCTTCAACTCTTCATTATCAACTTGAGTCTCAGGCCGTCCACGGGGCTTGTTCTGCAGGTCGAAATTTCCAGAACGAAAACGTTGGAACCAAAAACGAACTGTGTTTTCTTTTGCAACACGACCGCCATACACATCATTCACCCTTCGAGTTGTTTCCGCAGCACTAGTGCCACGGCGGAACTCGTACTCGTAAATAATGCGATTTTTTAAGTTTTCCATTTTGTAAAATGAGTGACGCAAACAGAAAAAAACAGAAGAAAAAAAACAAATGAATGACGATCATCGAAGCACAAATACATGAGTCTATAGCTGTACAAATTTGAATTTGGAATTCCTTACCAAAGAGGAGAAATTTGTGATTAAAGTGGCCAGTACGAAAAACGCCAATTTCATATGTAAGGACCTAATATATGAAGTTTTGAAAGCTGCTTTGTTAATCTAAAGTTAGTACTGAGTGTGTCATCTATTCGTGAGCGAAATCGTGATTTCCAGTTGATAGTTGTTTTTTTTTTCTCTTCAGATAATATGACCCTGTTTACTGGAGCCGCAATACGATGCATGCAATGGGTGCCGAACAACATTGCCTGCGAGGACCCAATTAACTACCTATCGATATCTTGTTACCAAAACGCGGACTGTCCCCGGTACAGCAAAGACGAGCTACATCAACATCCTGGGCTGATACAGATCTGGAATATTGATGTGTTTATGTGAGTAAAATGGCAACTCTCTTTGAGTTAATATGACTGAAAATATTACACAAAATCATCAGACCAGAAAGCTTTTTTATAGTTACCAGATCTTACTACTTATACTTTCTCAACTTTATACTACCTGCAGATTATACAAACAATTGTCCAACGGTGGGAATCGCACCCGCAACCGTTCGTCTCAGGTAGACCTTCGCCCACTGCGCAACTGAGGCCGCTACTCGTCAGTTTAACGGCCAACGTAGCTAGATGGCACTAGTAAAAGTTACATACATAATGCAAGTACAGTTCAAAATGCAGCTGTTTGTTGTTTGTTGTTGCCGCCACTTCGGCTTGAACCGGCATAATGCTGAGACAGCTGTGACCTTTTTGTAATGTTCTCTTTCTTTTACCTACTTAATTTAATGAGTCTTCTACTGGGTTAAAATATAGTGCATTGTATACCGAGTTGAGAACGTAGCCAATTTCTATCGAGTGTCACTTGGGCCTTAAAACTCAAATGTAGCAATATATACGCGCACGTAATATTTAATTTCATATTAGGTCAGACGTCAAAAAGTTTTTACTTAAAACCCGCCGTATGATATCGTCCTCTTCGAATTTTATTTATCTTATTTAATCAATTCAAAAAATGATCCATTGTGTAAATCGTACATTTGCACAATGGTTCTTTTTTTGAATTTTTGTTACGAATACGAAAGAGTACGATATCATAATATGACGGGTTTTAAGTAAAAACTTTTCGACGTCTGACCTATTATGAAAATAGCTACTGGCTGATATTAAGGAAAATAAAAAATAGAACACGTTAGAAATGGATTTCCATACACTTTTCTCTCCCGCTAAACGCGTGAGAAATGATATTCCATGGAGTTTTCCCTCCCGTGTTTCGGTACGCCGGTAAAGACGGGTTTTCTACCTTATGTTTGGAAAAGGAATAAGCAACTCTATGAGCAGGTGTAGAATACTTATATTTTTTTCAGGTCTACACCAAAGTTTGACTTTGGGATAGCTCATGACTTCGGTACAGTATGGGCAATGGATTGGTGTCCTTCTGGCGGCAGAGACTTACTACCGACTGATGCTGATTTTAAAGAAAGCCAGTTCAGATTGGGTTTGCTCGGTGTAGCGTGTTCTAATGGATCTGCTTACATACTTTCTGTGCCGCTCATTCGTAGTGTTGGAGCGTAAGAACCTTTTAGTTATCTGATAGATTTAATAAAAATTACATGTACTGTCCCTCTGCTTGGCAAAGGCCAAAGGAAGAGAGAAATCTCTTCCTTCCGCACCTCTGTGTAGCGCGTCTATTTTCCATCATCATCATCATCACTTTCATCACCCACTTTCACACTTTACACGCCATTTGGACCTGTGCGAGCCTCATCCACAATCTTTCGGCCACCCCGACGATGTCGTCCGACCATCTGGCAGGTGATCTACCTTGAGGACCTCAACCTTAACCGCCTATATTGGTCCACTGCTGGACGCAGGCCTCCCCCTGAAGAGCACATTATTGGCGTATCTCATGGGGGGGCATAATCCCCACGCTGGGCTGCATGCGGGTTGGGGATCGCAGTTCAGTGGTAGAATTTTTCTGCAGGGGCCGCTGCTGCCCGTCCCTCGGTGAATATCCCTTAGTCGCCTCTTAGGACACCCACGGGAAGAGATGGAGTGGTGCTAATTCTAAGCCAGCACCAAACTTGAGGACACTTCGTCTCTATTAGTGGTTATTTTGTTTATGTTGTGGCTACCTCTAATTGAGAGAGCACTATAAAGTTTTTAATACTTAGTTTTCTAGTTTGTATTATTTGGTGTTATCGCTTATTGGTTGCCCTAAATCTATATAAAAGAAAGTCGTGTTAGTTACACTATTTATAACTCAAGAACGGCTGAACCGATTTGGCTGAAAATTGGTGGGGAGGTAGCTTAGAACCAGGAGACAGACATAGGATAGTTTTTATTTCGTTCAACGAATCTTGATGAAATTTGGCAGGGAGGTAAACGGTATCCCGGGGACGGACATAGCTACTTGAATAGAGCGTGCGAAGCCGCGGGCAAAAGCTAGTAAATAAATAAAGAACCGGTGTTTTTTTTTACAGAGGACCGACGATATGTAGACTGAAACCAGTTGCAGAATTGAGAATTTGTAGTAAACCCAAAGATATTTTATCTAGGACGGGATATCAAGCCACTTCCATCTCTTGGTCTCCTGTAAGTACCTATACAAAAATGACGGAAAATGTTATCCTACTATACAGGGTGGCACATTTAGATCGGTGACGTCTGATTCTGAGTCTCTCTGTATGTGTATTCATAGGAACCATGTCATCGATTTTAGTAACAAGAAAAACTGCATTCATACTGTGAATAAAACTTGTACTCAGTTCGGGAATCAAACCCGGACGTTTTGAAAAATAAAACTAACATATTTTTATTTAGATATTCATTGTGTAGGTCTTATGCAGTAAATATCACTATGAAACATGATGGCTATAATAATTGTTTTTTTTTAACTTTAAACCGACTTCAATTATGTGGATCCCATTATCAGAACTGGACCAAATTGCTCAACACATCACACATCGGGAAGCACAAGCTATCAAATTAAAAAATAATCATGAAAATCGGACCACCCTGTCAAAAGTTCTGAGGTAACAAACATTACAGTCGAATTGAGAACCTCCTCCTTTTTGAAGTCGGTTAAGTAAGTTTTCAAAATGACCACCATTCGATCATCGATTTAGATAAAATTTGGTATATAGAAAGTTTAGGGTCTAGTCTAGAATAACACAAAGACTAATCTAATTTTTAAAAAGTAAAAATTTACTTCTGATGGTTACTCAACATATTGTCGTGATGAAATTTGGCATACAAGTACAAAATTATGCAAGCTATTTTAATGACCGACATACTACTTTATAGGGCGTGCAAATCTACGAACAATCACTTGTCTCACATAAATGTCAAAGTTTGGATCTATTGATAGATGGATGGATGTTGTTAATTATTTTCGCCACAGCTACTATACGAATTGGCTGCCCCTAAAAGAATAGAAAATTAAAGTAAGTATACTTAATATCTGTTACAGCAAAAAGGCCATGAAATTGTGATGGTTGGCTACTCGGACGGAACCACTGCTTTCTACAATTTGACAACTACGTCCCCATTTTTGAAATCAATGGAAAATGGAGTTCACATATTTTATCCATTCCACGACGCGCTTACAGAAAACTCGGCTGTAACAGGTTCGTTAATAAAAAAAAATGTTAGCCATATCTGTCCCACTGCTGGGCAATGGAGTGGAAGGAGAAAAGGCCCCCTTTTCTCCTTTCACTCCTCGCAATCCAACGCCACTAATTAATTCACTAATTACTTTGATGAACTACAATAAATGAGTAATGAAAATTAATGTCTCTAAGATTCTACCTCTATTATATTGGTTGGATCAACTCTTGAAACTTAATCTGTCCCTAATAAATTCTTTTTTCTCAAGACTGAGTCTAGAACCCAGTTAAATCTCTTTGGAACTCATTAACAATGTAAGCGGGAACCTTCTTTGTGTTTGAAGAACACTAACGTTTCATCGCTTCTATCTCTTCTCTTTCGTTTACTTTGGAACTGTTGATTTTTCACACAAGAAAGATCATTTAAACTCCACTTACAACTCTTTACAGGAGTATCGCTGAGTGCTTCACAAGACCTTCGCCGTACAATCGGTGGCGTTGCCAGCTCGTCGGTAACCGGGGCAACGATGTCGGCCTGGCCCGGCCCAACGCCCGTGGCTCGGTCGCATCTCGCCGCAAGCGGGCTCGCGGCCACGCCCAACTGGCCAGCCACCCTACTCTGTAGCGACGACTTGCTAAGTAAGTAACGTAGCTTATTGTCTCTACTTACTCTTCAGCGGCGGCATTGACAGCTTTGGTAACAAGCCCAACGATGTCGGCCAGATCCGACCGAGGTAAAAAATAAATTAATTTACCTACTTCATCGGTGGAGTTACCAGTCGTCGGTACCCAATATTTATTTGTAACGAATTACATGGTTAACGTAAATATTGGAATTCGATGATGCCCGCAGTAGTTTTTAGTAAAAACTGTGTCGCAGGCACCATCGCCGTCACAGACAGGATGTTACATTACATCATCTTTTTAAACTATTAAATATTAGTAAAGAAATCGCAGAACATAAACATCTAACTGAGAAGTAAAGAATCATGTAGCACTTTATTTCCTAGTTCCTAGTAGTAACGCCGCTTTATAAAATTTTACTGATCGTGAGTTATTGTGCACAGCCGCGAAAGCCACAAACGTGCTGGAATGGTGGGGTGGCGGGAGACGGTTCGGCGGCACTTGCACGGCGTCTGGCTGCGCGCGCTGCGGCCGGCTCGCAGTAGCCGCACCGCCCTTCGTGCGACTGATGCGCCCGCATCCAGCGTACACGGATCTTAAGAAACAGGTAAACAAATAAAACCGGCCACGTGCGTGTCGGACTCGCGTCGAAGGTTTTCGTTCGTCTTTGAAACGGCAAAAATCATGTCTGTTGTATGGGAGCCCCCTTAAATATTTATTTTATTCTGTTTTTAAGTATTTGTTGTTATAGCGGCAACAGAAATACATCATCTGTGACAATTTCAACTGTCTAACTATCACGGTTCATGAGATACAGCCTGGTTACGGACGGACAGACCGACAGACTGACGGACAACGGAGTCTTAGTAATAGGGTCCCGTTTTACCCTTTGGGTACGGAACCCTAAACTATACTTACACGCAGTCTAAAAAAACTATGCAAGATAAAAAGAGCATTTTGTACAATCCAAGGACCGAGGAGTCGTCACTCCTAGCGTTGAAGCCTGATATACGTATATAAGTTATCTATTTATTAAGTACCCATAACACAATCTCTGCTTAGGTTGGGGCTAGTTAATGCTGTGTGAATTGTCTAGAATTAGTTTTATTAATTAATATTAATTAACTTTATAGTAAGTCTTGACAGAGTAGATAATAATTAATAAATACATCACAAATGCTACGCTGGGCTGGGACACTTACTACGCCTGAAGCAGAAACCGACTTAAAAACTAGCTTTTTCAGGAGTGCTTGAAAAGTTTAATAAATAAATAAATAAATAAATAATGCTGGACAATCCACACAGCATTATCTAGCCCCAAGCTAAGTTTAGGTGGAGAATAACGTGGAATTTATAGTGGTCCGTTGCTAAAATGTTAAGAAACGAAAACTAAGAAGTTTTAGATTTGAAGTGCAGATTTAAACACTGTCAGTGTAGCCAACGCTATAGAAAGACGCCCATCTCTTCTATTGAAAAACAGACCACATCAAACAAATCTCTGCTAAATTGTCTACCCATACACTGCACTTTTGCTAACTTGGACCGAACTTGATGATTTATATTTCCGCAGATCATAGCTACATTGAAAATGGTGCCAATCGCTCAAAAGAGGAAGCTGAAAACTGATAATCTAGGCATGGTTGTTGAGCCTCTAACCTACGATGAAACCATTAAGAAATACGGGCTTGAGTTCAGAGCGTTACCTAAGAAAAACGAGGTTTGTACTCATCACATCACACTATCACACTAATCACATCACTATAAAGGCGAAAGTTTGTATGGATGTATGGATGGATGGATGGATGTTTGTTACTTCTTTACGCCAAAACTACTGGACGGATCTGGCTGAAATTTTGCATACAGGTAATTCTAATCCTGGAATCAAACATAGGCTATCACATAAATCTATCGCATAAATCAGTTCCCGTGGGATAAAAATCACCATTAAACGTTTCTATAGGAACCGCGTGCGAAGCCGCGGGGCGCAGCTAGTTTTACATATACTGGCATTTTGCCAAAACTTTTATTCTAGTGCAGACCCAGTGGTCTGACAGACAGTTCTGAGTCTTTCCAAGACGAGTTCTCTCATAAAGAGATGTGCTATTACTAAAATTGTTCCATTTTATTAACAAACTTTTACTCCCTCATCTAAGAGACGGGTGTTTTAAGCTTACCATGTCAAATATCCCTTAGTCGCCTCACACCCACAAGAGTTGGGATGGTGCAAATTCTAAGCCAGCACCACACAGCTAGATATATACACGGTGTAACAAAATATGTGTACTATCCGAAAGGGGGGCGATTGTCCACCCCCGGGGAACAACTTTTGTTCAACGACTTTTCGAATTTCGATTGAAATCTATATATATATAACATAATATGTCTCCTCCCCTTTCGGGGTAGTACACATAGTATGTTATACCGTGTATAGAAATCGAAAAAAGAAAAGGTTCTATGTTCAGCTTCGGTATATGAATATATGTTAATTTCTACGTAAATTTTGATGATTCTTTTGGTTCTGTATCGAAAATTATTTTTATGGGGTATTTCTTCGAGGAATAACTATTTGTCCCGCAAATCTTAAAAAAAAATTCGACGGTTTTTTTCCAAAACAGTCACTTGTTCATTGGTTTATGTTTTTTTGTGTCCAGAAGCCGTCAAAACTGTGCAACGCAGTAGAACAGTGCCCCGAACGCTTTCCTCTGTCCGAAATGCCGGCTGTCTCCTTCTGTCACTCGCCAGGACACCACAACCGGCTGGCCATCGCTTCTCACGCGGGATTTGTGTTTATTATCATTGCATAAGGTACATTATTCACTATTATCGATGTTTTACTATAAAAACTATCGTAGTTTGACGAATTCATTACGTATAGTCAGCAAACATTGGGCCTTACCACCACTAGGGTGATTTTTCTATGAAGTGACTAGTTGTCAACCCCGTCTGGCTTGATATCTTTTGTTTTAAACGCAAAGCAAAATAGTTTCAAACTATACCGTGTCAATTTTGAATGAGGCATAAACATATACAAACCGCCCATACTTAACCTAAAATTCACTTTGTTGGCGCGTCCTTTTATACGTAATTTACATTACTTGTCTTTTATACGTAATTTAGATCCTCTCTCAATAAAAATCTCTCATATCTGAAACTCGACGCCAAGCAAGTGAGATTTTGTTATTTGTGTCGTATTTTATTTACTAACATGCTCCATTCAACGTGGACAAACCATAGATAGGCATTACGTTTGGCGATGGTACGTAAGCGGGTTAGCTACGAACCTTATTTGTGTTGGAAGAACACCAACTTTTAGTGCTCGGAGGGATTACCCGATTACGTCCGTAATGAATTATCGATGTGGTTGGGATTTTCCGAATAATATGATAATAATGTTTCATATTGGTTGAAATAAATTCGGTTTTAAGACATCATTCAGTCTCAAAAGTATACTATTCAACGCACGCACAAGATTAAAATAAAAGATACTTCATTCTTAAAATAGTCTGATAAAGTTTAAAACTATAATAAGATACGGTTGTAAGCATGTTGTAAGATATTCGTTCTAAAATTCAATTTATCTTTTTTTTACTTTTAAGGATTTTCCGGATTTGATAATGTTTCATACTCATATAAATAAAGTCTACTGTAAGAGATCACACGTTTTTAAATGCAACGTATAAGCACAAAATCTTAAATCATAAAAAAAAACAAAAATGTCTCATCCGTTTTGGATCTTTTGATTTCACAATACTAAATAACAGTCAATATTTTAAAGATTATCTGTAAATATTGCGTTTTCCAGTTATCAGAAGTTAAAAACAACCGTTGACGCATGAAATAACTACGCATAAAACACTGTAATATTGATAATGATAAGAGAAATAACACCGCCATAAATCACTGTGTGTCTACCATGAGCCACAGTTAAATCTCCTGACGTTACTACAGTAGTTATGTAAATACGCATATAGTTATCCACGTCGCATTTTAGTAACTAACTATCCGCTAGAGGCGCTTTAGAAGTTTCCATATATTTTTTAACTACAGTCGCTAGCGAGTATAGATTGTCAAAACTCATGGTAGACACACTGATCTAAATATAGATACAAATACCTACGCAAGCCTGACGTAAACCTGAAACTGGAATGGTAATTGACATTTTAATTCTAACCTTTAATGTAAAAGTACCATTGGTGAAGTATTTATGAGTCCAAACAACGTCATAACTAGGAATTTACTTCTGTCTTATGCGCAGGACAATCAGGGACATAGAAAGTGTGTTCGCAAACTTAGTTGCACTATTCAAGAGAAACAGCTACAAACGAAACCAATAGCTTTATATTTTTAAAAATGACGTGATTTATAATTGTAACATATATATTTGCAATTTTTTACGTTTATTTTACCTATAAAAGTTTTAACATTGTTGAATATAAACTTAATACAAATATTAATCTCCTAAGATTTTACTTTGATAATAAGTTTCTCGATCTCTTTAAATGATGATTTATGTATATAACAGTAGGTATAGTAATCATTGCCATAGTCTATACTAAAAATATTAATATATTGTGTATAGTATGTCTAGAATAGTGTAAAAATGATGTAAAAAATGTGTATATATTGTAACTGTTTGTATAGACAACAAGGCATTCAAACTTTTAGTGAAGAGGGTTATTAATATCTATATGCAAAATAAGTTTGTTAATATGTTTGTGGTATGCGGTATAAATGCATAAACAAAAAATATGCCTGGTGTAAATATTTCTTGCTGTACAAATGTAAATTGTATTTATTACCTAAGGTGTATAGATTACGTAAAGGATGAACGAGTATTTATGGATCGTTAGTAATATATTACATTATTAAAATATGTTTTACTTGATTTTCCCGATTATCTGTGCAGTAAACATTTTGCAGTAAAATTGATGTTATTGCCCTGAGCTTGTGTTAAAATGGACTATTTGATATGGCATTTAATTGTATAACATTTCATTCTTGCAAGGGTGCTGTGCTTCTTTTAGTTAATTGGACGATAGCATTGTCGGTAATTTGACGCAAAACTAATACGTCAATGTGTAAATTTAACAGATATAACAGCAAATTCTGCTAAACACGTCAATGAAAATTTAATAGTCCTATTATATTTCAGAACAACATCACCCTACTTGCTATAGGTATTTTATGTTTTGCTACTATATCAATCGTATGCCCGATACGCAATTCTATCTGTAGCTTCTGCTTAAAATATTTAAACTAAAAAAAACTAAAAAAAAATAACTTGGTTCACAGAGCTGTCTGCATAGGGATTTAGAATTAAAATGTAAAGGCTGTCATAATGAAGCTTTCTGGCGTTTCTAAAAGGTCACTAAATTATTTATTCGTAGAATAATAATAATGTAAAACCATTATATCGGATTTCAGTGTGATATTATACTTCGTTTATATTCGTATTTGTTATATGCTCGATGTTTAAGAAAAAATAAACGAGTTTTTAGTAATTTCTTTGGTTTCTTTGAAACACATTTTCAAATTACTACGTATAGTAGCATAGTAAATCTCCCTAAAAATGATATTTGTCTGGGTTTGTTTTGTCGCCTCGATAGCGTGTCGACAGCTGTGGCTGTTACGAACAACCCGAGCGTGTTTTTCCCTCAGTGAGATCTTGTTCGCGCTGTGTGTCGGACGCATTATCGCGCTCTATTCCGAGCTCGCGCGTCTCACGAGATCATTACCACATAATAATAAATATTATTTATTAAAATAAAAACAATAATATTATTTCAAACACGTATTTTCAGTCATAAAATATCAGAATCTCGCTCAAATTTACGCAAATTAAATTATGAACTGAAAGTCTGAAGGATCAAGTTTAAAAAGTCAGTGGACATTAAAAATGATGATGGCAAGTGCAAAACTGGTGAGGGACTGCAGTTCTGAACTGAGTTCCGATGTCCGGTCTCTGTCCGTGGCGTCTTCCATTGAAGAACAGGAGTCTACCACCACGGATTCTGAGTACACAGAAGAGGAGAAGGAATACGAGCTGGATGATCTGCAGATGTTGAAGACTATAGGTGAGTCAAGCCAACCCTATTGTAGTCAACTACTTTTTTACAACAATGTACTTGTCCGTAGCTTTTGGTTGTGTTTAATTCTGTTTCATCATTATTATTGGATTAGGTTCATAATATTTAAGACTATTTATTATTAGTAGTAGCTAGATTCTAGGAAACGAACACCTATTGCCATGTTTTTTATAAACAACACTGGTTTCATAAATTATACAAACTATGAAGGTAGTTGGTAAATGTTTTTGAATCATTATTTTTTTGCAAAAACAAATGATTAAGTACTGCTTCCAAGAAAGATAACGCCTTACCTCAAATGTTTTAAATAAAACTTCATAATTTTCTTCACGAAGACACAAGAAGTCATACATAGTTGTCGTGGTCATGCTACCGATATAGTAAAAGTGATATGAATCATCTGCCACCACTGCCCACACTTTGACAGCAAATAAGCCAACAAGTTTTCGCTGGAGAATTATTATTTTCCATTCATTCGTAAAACATGCTTTCTAAAAATATTTATCCTCGACATTCATGTTCCGTCAGAGGAATAAATGAATACTACCTTCTGCCGGCGGCTTCGCACACGTTTTTTTCTGAATAAAGAGTAACATTTTTGGAATTCCAGGTCCAGAATTTTATGTGTGCAAAAATTCAGATCTATCTGTTGTTATGAAATGTTCGACAACTGTGGCGTTGTCAACATTTCATTTCATTCACATTTCACAAAGGCACTAACTTTCGCCTATATAACTTTAGTAGTATAGTACAGTCCTTACTATAATAGCTAATATGGACAAATTATGCATCTCATGTCTTTTTTTTGTTTTGTGTTCTAGCGTAGCGTATGCATGTGTTGTATGATACTGTAAAGCCGAAAGACAAATACCTACCTATTCCAGCTATGTAATCAATCAGAAAAGCGAGAGGAAACTCTGTTTATGTAACTTGTATGTGAAGTAAACTTGTTTATAGCTTCGATGTGGTGATTATGGTTGTGAGAACTGAGAACTCTCACCGGTTCCTTATATTGTCAAAATTCGTCTTCATAAATAACTAAGAGAGAACAGTTTTAACTCTTTTTGGAAATTTTTCGTCGCTGGCGTGTTTCTTTCATTTAATGCACTTACGCAGTTTATTTAGTAACGACGGTACCTAACGACCTAAACGGTTTCGTTTGTTGATGGGTTGGGTAGGCAATTACCGGGTAAAGTTACGATTCAATAGGCTCCTCACTTTATTAATAGCATCGGGTTACTCCTGCATGAAATTATTCGGATGCCTTCTGCGTAATAACAAAAAACTGAACCAGCTACCAGACAAACGACATTGCAAACTTCAGGCACATTTAATTTAATACGTTACCTAACTGCATTGTTCGGTAACATCTGCTATGCTATAAAATAAACCAACACAACGCTCAGGCAAAAGTTCAAAACGCCTATAAAATATCTTCCATTGAATATTATATCAGAGTTAGATTTCTTGGCTATAGGTCAATAAATCAGCCTACTCTATTACCCACATGATAATCACAAAAATATAATGCATGCACCGAAAATTTTGCCAATACTTGGAAATTGAGCTTTGACTCGACTTTCAAAGAGCTTTTTCAAAACAATTTAGAATATTTCGCATGATTGTGTTAAACTAAACGAATGCTCTGCTCTGATTTAGGTAGTACCTACCTTCTCTTTTGTAAATTCATAAATCATAGCGTCGAGGTAGCAAAATAAAAGTCGTGGTAGAGTTGTAGGAGCTAGGTACTTCTTTACAAACTTTGGCTACCTAACAACTACAAACAATATATAAATCTTCATTCTTTATAATACGGAATAAAATACGGAACGAATTAATATTTGTTTTTACATTCCATTAATCTCGTCATGTCTGCATAACATAGTGCTATAAAATTCGCAAAATATAACATCTCGGTATCGATCCCTTAATTTACTTACGTTATTATCCTAGTACTCAAACACAACTCGGATAGTTTTGTCAGCTTTCTATGAAAATAAATGTGTTTATAATTCATCATTTGAGACGTTCTTAAATCTGAGTTGTGTTTGGACGAGTTTAGTATATTTTAATTCATAAAATAGTCATCTTTGAAGTTTCAATATCCGGCAATACAGTGAGGTAAAGTGAGTCATTTAACTTTGTTTGCGCGATTTGAGATAGACTGATGCGAAAACAAATCATAAATGGAGCAAGGTCGGTACTTGTTCTATGTTAAAGTAGTCAGGTACAGGTACAACCTGTTACAGCTTAATTATCGGTTCGAATATTATCACATTATCAGTGAGAGGTAGAGCATGGTTATGGCCTGACCCAATTCTAGAAGAGGCTGAATATGGGCCAAGGTTGTTCGAGCCGGTTGACCCGATGCTATCCCGGTACAACTTGACATTTTCCTCAACATTATAAGCGTTTGTTATTGCCTACCTCAAATATAAATATTATCGTGGCCGTGAGTGTTGTTTACAGAGATGTTTCATACAATATTAGGGAACGATTACTTTGTCGTGTTAATACTTAGGGTAAAAGCTCGGCCCGGAAGCTCTGTTTTGTAATTGAGACTTCGTGCGTTGCGGTTTGTAATACTAGAAGCTTTTTAAGTTGAATAGCTATGAACTGTGTGGTGTACTCCATTGTCTTATTAATGGCTCTTTTAGCTGATACCTAATTACACTAGCGTTCTCTTATACGGTTTGTTTTATGTTTATATAATATTACCTACCTACGCCTAGAGACAATGTAGTTTCTAACTAGGGATAATGATTACGCTGAATGAATAATATAACTAGGTAATTAGAATTCACAGCAGTTACTATATACTCTAATTTTATCGTAACCAACGTCATTGGTCAACTAAATTAAGCCAACAAGTAACGATCTTCTATAGGCACCTACGGATAGGCTTTAAAAGTCAAGTGGTGGTTGAGCTATGGTGTCGTAGTTAATTTGACCGCTAGCTAGGTGTATTCTCATGCAGTACATAAATAAATAAATAATGCTCGGCCATTTCACACAGCATTATCTAGCCCCAAGCTAAGCAGAGCTTTTGTAATAGATACCTAACAGATTTACTTATGGTTTGTCCACGTTGAATGGAGCATGTTAGTAAACAAAATACGACACAAATAACAAAATCTCACTTGCTTGGCGTCGAGTTTCAGATATAATTGTAAGCATTTTTTATTGGAGGGAGGATCTAAAATCGGCAAGTAATGTAAATTACGTATAAAAGGACGCGCCAACAAAGTGAATTTTAGGTTAAGTATGGGCGGTTTATTTACGTTTATGCCTCATTCAAAATGGACACGGTATAGGTATCTACATAATACTTACCACAGAGATTCTGATATCTGTGATACTTACCTATACTAGAAATATATTTTCATGATACATAGAAAACACCCAGAACACTCTGAACAAATATCTGTAGATCGCAGGTGGAACTTCATGCTCTTCACCAGTCACCACAGATGTCGTCAATAATGTTTGTTGTCGATAAATAGACAACATGTCTGTCTACGTAATGAGTAGGTACCTCACACGTAACAGTGAATTTATTCAATTTCCGTAATGCACCGTTGTTGTTGAAACTACAAATATCGTGGAAAGTTAGAAAAGTGATAGTTGTGTGCCAGACGCATCTATTGCGATTTCGTATTCTATATACGCGCTAAAATCCATTGTTTGTTTTGAAAGTATCTAATTCAAGATTTCATCTAGATAAGTGTACTCACGCTTAGGTATTAAACATATACGTATGCTATGGTTAACGTATTCACTGCCCAGCCTCTGCGGTGCGACCCGCAGGGGCGCGCCGCAGCAGCACGTGGTGGAGAATGGCACCTGCGTCTTGGGCCATGAAGGTGTTAACCGATTGATATCGTGCTCTTGGCGGGGAGAGAAGATGTACTTATATTCAATTTAGATTGATACGCAAGTCAATCTGAGGGATCACTATTGGTGCCGATGTCTTTCATCAGAACATTAATTTATAAAAGGTCCACGAAAAATTGGATGGATTATGAATATTATGATTAATCATCTTGTCTAATGCCTGAGTCTGGTTTGATGTTATTCTGCCAGGTTATGATTCAAATTGGGCATACCTTGCCTTACAAAGACATAGGTAGATTATATTATCACATGTACGAATGCTTTTACAGATATTTGTTTCTGGTGTTTTGTGAATCTATGTATTTTAAAAAAATATCTATCAATGTCATGTATTGTTAAGTACTAGCAGCGCCTCGCGGTTTCACCCGCGTAATTCCCGTTCCCGTGGGAATTCCGGGATAAAATATAGCCTATGTCCCTTCCTGAAAAGTAAGCTTTTTATGTTGAAAGAATGTTTTAAATCGGTCTAGTAGTTTCGGAGCCTATTCAATAAAAACAAACAATCATCTTACCTCTTTGTAATATTGGTATAGATATAGTTTATTTAGTACGCATAATACAAGCTCTGCTTAGCTAGATGATATTGTGTGAATTGTCCATTTTTTATTTACTTATCGCTTCGTTAATCGTGACTGAAGACGACCCAGGATGACTCTACCTGAGTACTTTATTTGACTAATCCAAGAAGTTCTGGCAGCTTTAGAAAGTTCGTCATGAAATCAAATATGCGTTGGTTGTCAGTATGGTAGACCGCTTATGTTTGAGACAATTGTGAAGGGTAAACAGAGCACAAACCGCTCGGATCTGGTTTGTGCATTATGCCAGCTGCTCTAGTTGCGCATCTAACGACTGTGTCACGACCTGACTCTGTCACTTGTCCCTAATACTTGTGGAGCCGTAGAAAGTATCGTATTGACTTAGGACTCTGCCACTAAAGCTGGGATACAATACTACCATGTTGGAAAGTCATATTTATGACATCTTGTGTTATGCTAGTATTTATACAGACAAATCTGTAGCATATCGTGACTCTTTCTACTAACTACGCTTAGGAGTGTGTCTGTCCGTTTGGTGAAGCGTGTTGTGTATTTTTTGTTTTGACTGAATATTTTCAGCTCAGAAACTTAATAATATACTACCTCATATACGTAGGTATTTATCATTCTCTGTATACACTAGTTAGAGAAACACTCATTTGTTCAACGAGCCATTAGACAATTATACCCATTCATAATTCTTGTGCGAAGTATATCATTTTACAAATGGCCCGTACTGTTTACGCGCGCGCTGCGATAATGTTTTGTCACGCGTGATTGCTACTGCACTATTTGGGTTAGTGTGCCGTTGCCAGTGTAAATAGATTCTAATCTTGCATTAGACATCTACTCTTTATTTTTATTCCTGTCGTGGCCAAAATGCATATGACAGATAAAATAAAATATCTGTCATATGCATTTTGGCCAAAACTACAACCTACCTAACCTATCTATTTTGTATTAAAAAGCTATGAACGCTAAACCTAATCGTTTCAAATATAACTCGGAACTCATCAGGTTGGCAGGTTAATTAGCGGAAGAATCGAAAAAGTAATACCTACGTATAGTTTGTTATATTTAACAATAAGAATTTTCGTAAGCTCTTTAGATAGGCACCTACTAGAAATTTGCATTATTTGAAGTTCACATGAACTTTTGGAGCCACACAATTGATGCAAAGATTAAAAATAGAAAGTATATTCATAATAACGATGGGGATTTATATTCATGTTCCCAAAAACAATCTGAAAGGTCTTACCGTATTTTTATTTATAGCCATACAGATTTAACTCGAAGGTTTTTAGCGAATCTATCATCTCTAATTAGCTTGGGGCTAAATATTGCTGTGTGAATTGTCCAGGATTATTTATTTATTTATTATTATTATTATCTCTACATTTTCAGATCTAAAACAATTTTTCATATTACAATCATGCAGTTAATAGAACTGAATTTTTCAAAATTCATATAAACTCACATAATAAGCTATAAGAATATTAATTGACGTTTGTTTGTCTCACAAAAAATCAAGAACGGCTGGACCGATTTGACTCATTTTGGTTTTGAAATACTTGTAAAGTCCAAGGATGGTTTAGTTAGAAGGTGAGAGTGGTACGAAGTTCGCCGGGTCAGCTAGTTCCAAATAAAATACAACTCGAAATAATAAATTTTGTGATCCAAAATCATTACTTTAGCTAATGAATAAGACCCTCATTTCTGTGATACCAAGCCGTACACCGTTCTTACAAGCACACGCCCTTGACTGTTTTCCACTCACGATATTAGCCTGTCATAATATTAATATTCATGCGGGTACCCGAGACCGGAAGGCGTGGAAGTGTCCCTAACACTTTAAGTCCTTGCTAATATGTATGTACTAATGAACCAGGTTCTATCACGCATCCAGTTTGTGGTTCCGGAACAACCCTTTAAACGGTTCCTGGCCAAAACGCGCATTGAATTGATTAACATTTCTGTAGTTGTGTTCCAAATTTTGAGTTAATTTGCTCAAATAGCAGTGCCATGCAAAACAACGCGTGTTCCTGTTTTAAGTGTGTTTATAGCATTGATTCCATACCTATTTGTACACATTTAGGATTATCTTGTGAACTTCATCGTGGGAATCGGCTGATACCTACTAAATACCTATTGCAAGTTCTTATGATTTATTTTACGTTTTTGTACTTTGTGTACGTACTTTATTTACTCATGTTTCGAAGAAGACATTTATGGACTATCAATCTTTTCTCTAATCACGTTGTACGTACGAGCTTCATAAAATAAAAATAAAAACAACAAAGCTGGATATCTGCTCCTTCGTCACAGAGACATTAGATTTTGGAACCCACGTAGGTATCTATTTGCGTCGTAATTTTTCTGTAAAAGCTTTTGATCATAATATCACTTATTTTTTATTGAATTGTGTTTTACTCTGCCGTCGATGCTCAAATGAGATTGAACAAAAAGGTTGGGCGCTGATGTAAACTTATGGGACTTATTAAATTTGGAGATACGTAAAGTCTCCAATCCCATCTTTGGTTTTTCGTATAAGGCTCTCTGTCGAATCAATACGCCATCTGTCGTACTTATTAAAAGTCTACCGACCGATATCGTTACTCTCAGTTTTCGCGTCTTCCGTGGAAGTGAAGGCGACCTACTTTCTGGTCCCACGTCCGTATACTTCCCACGCTTCTGGGAAACGCTCAGTTTTTTGACAATTTAAAAAATGTATAACTCTTGCGCATCGCAACCGTTAAATATAAAGCATTGACGTGTCTACTAACCCTCGGGTTTATTGATCCTAAAATGTCGTGAATCGTGATAGTATCAGAATGACTTTTTAACTGCTTGAGATAAATAATAATGCTGGACAATTGGCAATTCGCACAGCATCATCTAAGTTCCTAACTAAGCAGAGTTGGACTGGCAATCACGATTCTATAATTTCGTAAACATTTCCCTTATTTATATTTATATATACTTTTTAACATTAATTATTAGGTACTTAAAATAATTTAACTATAGTAGGTTGGTACAATATGATGTTAGGTAAGGTAAGCATAGGTTGTTGTATAACACTAAAATAATAAAAATAACATGAATTACCTATTGTGTATTAGTGTCATCAATTCATCATGTATGTACAAACCCTGGTAAGGTGACAGTCCTCCGTACTAGTGAATACTGTTTTACGGCAGGATGCCATGCCCTTAGGTTCTGTGTCAATGATATAATTATGATAACGGTTTTGTTATTTCAGATCAGTGATCTTTGTAGTGAATTCCATTCGTATCGAGATCATTTTAATTATTGTTTGACCAAACACGCATTTCATTCCACAATATCCATCCACGCACACCACCAATCGGATTCACGGATTTAAAGGCACAAGTTATGCGCTTAGATTTCATTTGCATTACTTGGACTTTATTGGTTCAGTTCAGTCAAACACATAATTAAAAAAAAAGACGTGTGGCACTCGGGGACTGCCGCGGTAAAGCTATTGCAATGCCATCTAGAGGCGAGTTGCTGAACTAAAGAGACAAACGTCAAGGTTTTTTCGTTACGGAATTTCTGGATTCGGTCCCCGCGCTCAAGGCCCGCGATAGAAGCTATGCAATAGCTTAAAAATAAGCGTATGTTTGAAATGTTTAAGTAACAGCTTTTTACTAATGAATAAGATAGTATAAGTACCTACTTACATGGTACTTATAATATCATGATCATTATCATCAATGGCCTGTGTACATCCACTAAGGATGGTTATTGTAGTGTTCGCGCGCCCTGTAGATGGTGGTAGCTCTGCTGCGGTTAATCTCCGAAACAGCTGTGCTGATTTTGACAGGACTTTCACCGGCAGATAGCTAATGTTCTAAAGGGTGACTTATGCTACTTTAGAAAAAGCATAAGGGTCTCTCTCAAAAATCTATTAAGGTAAGTGTGAAGCGGGCATTCGGTTTAAAGCGGAACCACTCAGTTTTAAACAAAATTATCGTTTTGATGACGCTGTGCACGATCTAGACTAGAAAATCTAGCCAAAAGTGAAACTAACTCAACAGCTCATATTCAAAACGGGTTTTTTGCAGACATATTTTGGTGAGATACCTATAACACTAACCATTTCCGAATATTTTAAATCTTCGTTCTCATGCTTTCATTCTTTAGTTAGGTATATCAAATACATTCCATGTTTATGATTATAATGATTGTTATGAAAGATTATTATTGCTGGATGCTGCCAAAACGTGCCGGCGAACGGAAAGGAAAATAATAACTCTGATGGGTACCTATGTAAATAATTTGATATTCGGAGGATCATACAATACACCTCATACAGCCCTTGTTTACGTCATACTGATCATAACAACCGGTAAAGACATACGCGTGTTTCAAATACCTACTTTGATCGGTATCCCCGCTAATGCATGTTTATTTCAAGTGTTGGAAAATATTGACTGATGCCCTGGGAAATACAGCGTTTTTGATGATGTATCAGTTTGATCAGCCCAACAGGTCTTGCGTCAGGATTTTAGAATTGTAGGTACTATTTATATATAATACTTTTCTTGATTTGTTTAAGCATAAATCTTTCGTATTTTATAAATTTATATTACCTACCTATAACATTTATACCTATGAAGCATAAATATTCTGAAAATAAGAATAATTTACAACAAATACTGTGCAACTTAGGCACCCAGGTCCACCGTTTAATTAGAGGCATAGATTAGTTAAATTTTTTGTATGAACTCTTATGCATAGTTTACTTTTTTAATTAAGCTGCAGAATTACTCGCTTATGTAATAACTTGTAACAGCAAAAACGTTAAAGCGAACGCGCACGTTTTTCTGAGCGTGAAAACATATCCGATTCCGGCCGATTGACTTTATAATGCAGACCTCGGCATCACACGGGAGTCATGAGAAGTGGGTAAATGGGTAGTTTAGTTTACCTAACGTACAGTATCAGTTCCAGCATATACATATATATACTTAGAAAAGGTCAAATCATATTAAAAAATACACTGGCACGGAAATAAAGTGGTATTTTTGATTTCGATCGCTTCGGTATGTAGACTTAAGTAAAGAAACCTTTAGCCTGTTAGTTGTTATTTTTCGAGTTGGAGCAAAATCCGTCCCAAGCTTTTTTATCCTCTAGATAATCTGATATTTTATAGTAAGCCTTTTTGCATAATAAAGTTGTCAAAACTTTATTATGCAAAAAGGCTTACTATAAAGTTTGTTTGAATTTATTTACTGATATCGTCAATCGCCTAGTACTCAGCATATACTGATAGCAACAAAATTGGATGGTGTGGAACAAGCTAGGTACTTGTTCCACTGCATCCAATTTTGTTTTTTATTTTATATAATTTGATAGGACATGAATAGATATTTTGCTTTCAGAGAGCAGTGAGAATATGGTCAGTTTGATGTCTATTGACATTTAATGATAATATAATATGAATAACCCTGCTCTCTGGTTATAATTTGAGTTAGGATCTCTGACGTTAATTTCGGCCTAAAAGTAATAAGAGAACTAGATCAGGGGCTTTCTTTGTGCCAATTTTATCTATATCGGTCCAGTCTTGACCGCCAAAAACACTCATAACAAACGGTCCATTAATTTTAACTAAACAACTTTACTAACATTATTAAAGATTAATTATTATGTAGAGCAGTCGGATGCAAAAACCGGCCATATTTTATTCTGGAAAATGCTGCATCTGCTAGCCATAATTAGCTATCCACTAATAGTATCTACGTAAAATGCACTTGTGAAAATAGGAAGCAAATTCTGTAAAGCCAGGGCCGTTACCGTTCACGTTTCCATATGCATAAACAAACAAAGCCACTCATTAGTTTTGAATTCTTCATTTCACCCGGCACTCTCTGGTTGCGATGCTAAACAAAATGCTCAGGAAATAGACGTTTCGTGCCTTCTTGATATAATAGCTCAAAAGTCCTATAGTCAGATGAAGGAATTTAATTTTAAGTCATGGAGCCGCCGCCAGCTTTAAACCGCTGCAACCTATATTGAAAAGTGAACTGAAATTACTAACCAATTCGATCAAAGACCGTTGAACCATCTGAACCCATGAATATAAAACACCTTTTGTCGCCGTTCTTTCAATATTCATTGCTTACCTTACCTGCACGAAATTTGCATATTTGTCACGATTAGATAACCTGCTCAAGTGCTCACCTGCACAGAAATGAATATACCATTGATTTATCCATCCGTTGGACGTTTTAATTATACCTAATCTAATTAGTCGAAGCGCGTTTTTATCGATATTTTATACAACTTTTTGCCAGTTTACGGTGTTTTGCAGATATTTAGAAACATTTAGCTAGTTGTTCCATGAAATTCTTAGCAAATAAGTCTGGAACTACACGAGGAGTAGGTACATACTCATTGATCGCTGGGGCTGTAAGCACAAGCACCATTGCTTATGTACCTACAATGTTGGTTTTGAACCCGATCGATGTCACGATGGCACGCGATCCCAGGTACAATACTCGCATGGAAATTAAAATAAATTAAAAAAAAAAATTGAAATTATTTTTTAACATTGTCACGAACACGTCTTCCGTAAAGTATTTTTTTTAAACATTATTAATGCCAGTTTTGAAACAAAAAAATACCGAAATGTGCCTAGACTGGACGTATTTCAGTACAATAGTGGTTTGCTTGCGCTAGGCTAGATAATGCCAGGAAAAAGATTTTCTGGTCGCACTCTGTGAATTTGCTTTGTCTTGACTATGAACAGCGCTATATTTTTTTTAATAAAAAAATCGTGATGAACTGGCTTTTTTAAATTTAAATTACACCTAGCGTGTCACTTTGCATTTTGCATTCGCCCCTTGTCTGTAACATTATGAGGTTCCGGTTTCTTTGTGTGCAAACAATGGTTCAGAAACACAATAACGGTCACTTTGCTTTATAAAGTCTCAAGGATTAAATATCAGAAAACTAGGAAATATTACCTACATTCAAACATTACTTTATTATACATGTATTTTGTCAATTTAAGTAAGAAGGTACCTATCTTATCTAACTGACTGACTTTCGTTGACGCCCAAGCGTATAGGTACTGTACAGATCTACGTTGGATAAAATACAAATAACAGCGTGGGAACATATTATGTAGGTAGGGAAGAGACCTAGGTACTTCAAATTCAAGCTACACTGTAGGACTTATTCAATCACTGGGTATTTATTAATCACCACTCAAACAACATTATGTAGAGCAGGTATCGATAAAAAGTTCGTTCATCTCATAACATAAGTAATGTCTGTTATATCATAACTGGTTTTGGTTTTGTATGTAGAACAGACAGCAATTAATTTGTGTCTGCACGCAATTGCACTTCCTCTAATAGATACCTTATTGAGGATGGCATACATAACTAACTATTTTATCTTTCCGTCACTAACTTTATCTTACATTCGTCGATAGTACCTACCTTGATCGATTCTTAGGTCCATAAGACCCAGGTCCACCAAGAGATACGCGGAGATGTCCCAGGCGGAGATGAGAAGAGACGTTTTTCAGCTAAAGGGTGTACCGTCTATCGAAGCTGCACCGGAGATGCGTACTGGCTAGGCTGGAGTGAAGATATATGCTGGGTAAAGCAGAGATGTGAGCGGGACTGAGATGCCCTAGCGGGGCGCAGCTCACTGCACACGCCGCCGCTTACATCTCATCTCGTCTCGACGTCGATAGCTTTCGAGGCACAGCTCACATCTCTCTTGGATCTTTCTTCTATAATATAAAAATGGATCCCGATTTCCCATGGTTACGGCATCTCATGTGAACGGCTAGGCCAATTTTTCTTATTTTGATGTGTTTGTTATTTTCAGGAGAAGGTTCTTATGAAAGGAAAACTTAGAAAGATGGAAACATAAATTTCTACGCGGGCAAAGCCGCGGGGTGCAGCTAATCGCTTATAAATATGATCGTACATCTCCGCTTGGCGGTTTCCACTGAAGTTGAGTGGAGACGATATGTGTAAATAACGGTGTTCTATTGGTTGTTTAATTTCTCCGCTCTTCTTGTCTCTGCTTTGGTGGAGTGCTGCCCTTAAACTGGTCTCTCACAAGTGAACTTTTTAGAAACTCTGAAGTCGTCAAGAAGTTACAAGCAGCTTTAGATGTTTACTCTGCGTATTTAGTTCTGGCAGGACATTTGCATTCGTTTTAGAGAGGCGGGCAATTGGAACGGATTGCTCTCCAACTAACCTTCGGCCATGATCTATTCTCGGCACTTGATTAATGTTCCAGTAATTGTCAGTGGCAATAATTGCTTGCCGTGTGCTGCGAGCAAGAACAGGAACTTGAGATTTTGTTGCTTGAAACATTTTGTTGCAAGAGCTTTCTTTATATTAAATGAACTCAATGGAAATTTGTAGACAGATTAGAATGTCTCAACGTAAACTAGTGAAATCCGTAGGTTCCGCGAATTTAGATATTGTTTTCGACGTTCTTTTGAAAACAAAAACAAAGTCCGTTGTGGGCGATGTGACGCCCATAACTCTTATCAGGGACTGGAAATCCAGCGTTGTGGTGATTTTATATGTGTTTCTAGTCAATTGTTTCGTCATTTTTCTTGACTCTC
Source organism: Eupithecia tripunctaria (assembly GCA_955876795.1). NCBI lineage: Eukaryota > Metazoa > Arthropoda > Insecta > Lepidoptera > Geometridae > Eupithecia > Eupithecia tripunctaria. Next base: position 7,292,707 of record OY041603.1, on the reverse strand, counting down.
TTACAACAACTATCTATCTATATCTGTAGACTCGTTATGCGACGATTTCTTTCATTATCATGGTGGTCTCACGTGTAGGTGGTCCCATATTGTGGGCTCATCAACAATGTCCATTCATAAACTAAACAAATTGAGTCGATGTCAGTTTGGAGTCCATCCAATAAGCACTTATTTTGACTTTCATCCTTGACACGTGGTAAACATAAAAAATAGTAAATATTTATTATATTTCTGTTGTCCTAGTCTGATGTCAACTCTACCGAGCCTACGTACAATCTGTCTCTCCTCTTAGCCTCATTCATCATTTTCTAATGTCTGTGGTTCGCAGAAGTCGTTTAAGTCTTGATGAACAACCTAACTACGTGTTTATTGTATATCATTATCTATATATATATATCTCTTATATAGTAATAGATTCAGCAGTGTTTTTGTTATCATTTAAAAGTTCTTTTTGCAAAACCGTTATTTTGCATGTGCGATCTCAGTATTGAATACATTTACCTATATGAGCAGTATGGGAACGAAAATTACCGTTGCAAATCATCGATGCGAGCCCTGAAACTGTCGTCTGTATCAAAATATTTCCTTTTTAGCATGTATGGAAAGCATTTCAATTAGTGTCCTTTTAGCGGTCGGACAGAAAGCTCGCCTAGCAAAATTGAAAAAAATCACACGTCCAAGACACAAAAAACGGATTTCCAATTTTCTGTACTTAAAGTTTTAATGCATTTTCTACCATAATAATATAATTATTGTCCTAACCTAAAGAAATCAGCGTCTTAAATTAGTTTATGGTTTGCATAATATGTTACGATTTTGATTTTGTTCCAAGTTCATGAATGAATATTGTTTTTATATTTATCTAAATTTTATGTGTTCATGCGTTTATTTTTTTAGTATAAAAATACCAGTTTGCAATTATTAATGATTCTTGTCTTGATCTAAACTAAATTATTAACGTTCTCAGGCCAGGTAACCGAGTCATGTAATTTGAATAGGTATCGATTTCTGCTTTATTTTATTATAGTGTTGATATTTGCTAGAAACAAGGATAACGAGTTGTTTGTAGACCATTACGAGCAGTTGTGCTATGTGACCTATTGTTGCCAATAGTTGAAGTTTGTTGCCGGCCTATCAATTGTAGTCGATACTATTTACTATAACAACTTTCTTAGGTTAGTTGAAGTGTTGTAACTTAGAGGGTGGTTTTGAAGGGTGTGAAGGAAACAACTTATTTGTCCATGGTCGTATATTGAATGTAATAAAGTAAACTAAAAGTGCTATGCCCGCACAATGACATAGATTAGATTACTAACTATTCATACATAGCTTACATTACAGTAGGTTAGGTACTTCACCTCCGAGGGCAAAGAAAAAAATAATAATCAACAATTTTTTTAGGTTATGATAAAATTTCTTACATTCAAAATTAATTATCCTATTTTTAGATTAAGACAAAAGTTCATACAAATAATAGGGTATATGCATGTGATTTCAAAATGGCTAAAAAAATATATAATACGTATTCTCTATTGATATAGAAACATATCTACATATTTATTTTTGCATTTTGAGATGTTTTTATTGTAGAATTTAACCATTGAAAAATTGATATTTTAAATCTCAATCGCAAAATTTCAAAACGCTACGCCATTGACTAGAGCGGACGTGACATCACTGTGCACATTTTTTCTTTTTTTATTCTGCTTACTGCACCATGATTTGACACTATTCTGCCCACTTGACATTTCGTATTGTCGATTATTTTCAGTTTTTTCGGAAAACCTCTTTCCTGAGATGATCACTACCGAGGTCGTCACCAAAGGTTTTAATCAAGTGTGTACGTCGACGTCACATAAACATGGCGCCAATATGGCAGCGTTTTTATCACCAGAAAATGATTGTAGTTTTGATTTGTTTTTTTTACCTTGTTAATGCGAAATTCAGTGAGCGTCTTATCATTCCTCGGTTAAATAATGACCTAAAGAATCGATAAAAACAATAAAAAAAATCGATGCATTACCCTATTATTGGTAAAAAGGTTCTATTCTTATGTACTAATTCAATCTTATTAATAAAACTTATTTTAACATTACAACCTAAATCTTCTAATACTAGATAAGGACCCTTATGTTTTGTTTGTCCTTTGCGAGTGTATTATCTTCCAGTGGGCGGGCAGGAGTGCCCCTTGCAGAACAATTCTACCACCGAACTGCGATCCCCAACCCAGCGTGGGGATTATGGGCATTACCCTCCATGAGATAAACGCCAATAAGGCGCTTTTGGGGAGAGGTCTGCGTCCAGCAGTGGACCAATACAGGCTGTTGATGTTGAGGCTGAGGTTCGAAATTTAAATAGAGGTATTTAAATATCGTAAAACATTTGAACATGTAAAAAGAATTTCGAAAAATACTATAACCTTGGGTATTAAAAGTCGCCTTGCAAACAATCTTGAACTTGGTTTTTATATTCAATAAGATGTTTTATTTTGCCTTCGCATGAAGGTCGGTCTGGATTCGGTCTACAGGGTGTCAGCCCAGAACGAATGCTTTGTTTTGCATTTGAACAAGCTTTAGATTAATGTTGATAGAAGTGTTTTAAAAACTTGTTAGGCTCCTGTCGTTGGTGACAGGAACAGCTGTGCAATGACGTCACAGTCTTGTCTGGACACACGCCTACTCGCCCACCTTGTTTTCTAAAACGTTGATTTATTCAGTTTTGGAAAAGGATGTAAATTTTATGCTGGAGACATTTCTGACTTATAGCTTGCATGCATGCGTTTCGCGGCTGCAGGTAGATTATAAATCTTAGACAGATTGAACTTTTAAACACGTTCTCTGTGATTTAGTGGGTGGTTATAAATATAGCAGTCTCTCTTTGAAATATTCAGGACACATATTTCTAGATTTCTTTTAGAACAATGATATGCAACGTCGTGCTGTAGTTTGGTAAATCAGTTATAAATTATTATGGAAAAAAAGATTCGTCAAGTACATAAGAGTGTGACAGGCGCGCCGAGGGTTTCAAACTATGTCAGCATATCTGATCTGTCAGATAATGGCATTTAAGGTATAATATTTATGGTTTAAATTGAAACCTATGATGTAGGATTTAGCTGACAATGATGAAATATCATTAGGTACGTGTTTATGCTATAATAAAAGTTTTTAACACAGCTTCTTAATTAATGATGATTGAATTCTAATCAGACATTGACGAATCGAAAGTAAGATAAATTCATTAGAAAGCAAGCAACATTACGTTATAAATTTAGCAAATAAACTGATCACTCGTAAGATGATACGTTTTTATACACACTATTTTTTGAGATATTCTAGCTATTTATATCTAACGTTTGGTAGAGTTGTAACATGAAATTAACAACTCTAAATAATAAATAATAAAACTATGTATGTACATATGTTCCCAAAACAAAGAACAAAGCTAAAAATACAGACATGGACATTGTGTGGCCTTAGAAGACTATATTATCTACAACTTAGGACACGAATTTTAACAAATCAGGTTAAGGCTCTTACAGAAATAATCCGTGCGTTATAGGTGCTAAAATGCACCAAAATATTACTCAACCAAAATAACCGCTTCAACTTTAGTACTCGAGTTTAGTGGCTATAAAGAAAAACGTATTGGCCGTCTCAATTAATTATATCGAGTTATTTTAGCGAAAGGTTTATGTAATAGGTCAACGTGCGTAGGTATCACCTACGCGAAACGCAATGTAACTATTCGTTGCTGAAGCAATTTGTTTGGAAAACATTCTGAATAAGAAAAGTAATATAACCCTGTAGTTGCCTACCTACGTCATTAACAAAAGCAGCAACATTGCTTTATACTCTTGAAAGTTTCTTCCTGAAATAACTTGTTCGCCAAGTCATAAAAATAATATTAAATGTAGCAATTTACCTACGTCCACGTCTCTGTAAACATTGTCGTAAGTAGTCTAGTCGTAACCCTAATTGGGTTTTTGTTTTTAACATTGGCAGACAGCGTGATTCTTACTGGCTCTTGACGCACTTAATCACAAAAGACCAGTACCTCAGGGTCATTAATATACCTATCTAGGAACAAAAACACCGAGTCAAAGCCCTCCAGTCGCGTCACTCGCTGTTTATACGTTTTGAATTCTATACTTTTCTTTTTAAATATTTTAAAGTTGGACAATTCACACAGCATAATCTAGCCGCAAGCTAAGCAGAGCTTGTGTTATGGGTACTAGAAACTGATATACATAATATACTACATAGATAAATATTTATTATTATTATACATAAAAACATCCAGAACGCCCTGAACAAATATCTGCAGACCGTACACATACGAGGTCCCGAGGCGGGAATTGAACCCGCAACCTCCAGCGTCGCAGGCGGACCTTCGCCCACCGCGCCACGGAGGTCGTATTTTATGAGTCATGCATGTCTTTGTGACTCAGCAGTTTATGGGCCACACATATTTTTTTAATGTTTTTCCTTAGAAACAATAAATTACAAAATTTAATGAATTCGGTCACACTTAAATTAATTGCACCCTGTGACTCCTGCAAGATATGAAGGTGCAACATGAATAGTCTCTAGAACCAAAATATGATTGAAAATAATTAGAGACTGTGCCAATTAGCCAATAGTGCCAATTGACAACTTTTGTTGGGTTGACAACACTGCTCTCTCATTGCAGTACGACTTAAATTCACAGTGTTAATTCACCCAAAACGCCACGACTCTTCTCTTTTTGAACAAACTCTAGTCCAAACAATGCTTCAAGTTTTAAATACTCGTAGAAGATGACTGTACTCTCAGTTAATTCGGCCGTGATATTGATAGAGCGAAGTTATCGTGGCCGTGCTCCAGGCCAAGGTCAAGTCGCATTTTTTATTTGCTTTGACCAACAGCAACTAAGTTATTTATTAGTCATGCATGCCAACCATGCATGCATGAAATATTCTGATTTTCGGGTTTCTAAAGCTTCTTGCTTAATTATTTTAACTCTACAATCATTTGACGTGATGTTACCTGTAGGTAACTAATATGTTTATCTCCAAAACTGTTCAAATGTAGTTCACATTTGAACAGTTTTTTCGCGTGTTCCATGGCCATCGGCCGCCGAGATATTCCATAAATAGGACACTAGGTTCATAATGTCAACTGGCTTATTAACTCTTCAATGATTCTAGTTGTTTGATTCTAGGATTTATATTCTTCTATTCTCAAAGTTTTAATCACTCTCATTGAGTGAAGAGTGATGGGAATTGAAGAATGACGCGATTAGACGTTTGAGGTCACACGACTGACGCCATCGACGAGAGAAAATAGCTCAACTTCAAAAGTTTGCATTAGACAGAGTAGCTATCTAATGCAGGCTTTTGAAGTCGAAATGAAAGCTTTAATTAAATATTCTGATAGATTTCTACATTTCGTCTACTTTTAATTTGTTGCAGGCTTTTGTGTCTATAAAATGTTAGTATCGATGAATATGCTAAGTGACAAATTTTTGTGGTTTATGCGTCTTCGGGCGTCGTCTGCGCCGCCGTCAGTGAAAGTGGCCAGGCAGGTTCGTCGCGATTCGGCTCTCAATGCCCTTCACTAGTTTTTGAACCGAAGCTGACGACGTAATTTGATAAACGGATTTATTACGCAATAGGAAGGTCACAGTTTCGTAATTTGTTTGATCATTAACTTTCTTTTTTTATCCTCTTGACCAAAGTAAACATTGGTTACGAGTACGAGTTTGTATGCTGTAACTGTAAACCTTTGGCTAAAGTTACAGCACGGACAAGGGAGGATTTATTTAAATTCTAGTGTAAAGTATGTTCAATTAATAACATTCCTACTCCGTGCTTTAATGTAGTTGCAGTTTTTCGTCTATCACGTCACGTCTGCTTGCCCTGTAGCTTGAAAATATTTGTTAACGTATTTAGGTCTTTTAGAAATACCTGGTCTTCTATCTGGCTTTGATCTATGGCGTAATTTAATTCTGAGTCACTGTTACAGGAATCACTGTGGTAGCGTAGCTGTTTCTCGCTTTAGCTCCTTTATTTTGTTCACTTTGGGTATACCTATAGATCAGACTAAATAGCTGTCTATAGCGCACTCGACTACGTCTGAGCTCCAGCGTTGAGCAATATTCCTAATTGTAAACCACTTAAAACAGAATTAGGCCACCGAAGCTATAGCAGTTACTGTCCTTAAAGCCGACGACGAGTTTACGTTCTGTTCCCGATTCTTAGTGGCCTGTTCCTTGCGCAAGAGCAAGCAGAAATAAAGTGTGAGGGAACGCGCGAGCCGCCATGGGATATCTCAGTTCACTCGTCTTACGTAAATTATCATAAAGTTTACATTAGTAGGTCATCATCTCAACTAAATAATGTTGCAAGAAGAATTAGATATCAGAATTTGTTGGAGAGCACGCACGCTGGCTTGGTAATACCAATACTACATTGTAGATAGCGCAATTGCGACGTTTTACTCGTATTTCACCTTCGTCGAGACGGGTATGACGAAATATTTAGCGGATTTTCCAGAAGTTATATCGTAAACGTGTCGAATCATCTCAAGAGCACCTGAGGCGAAATTTTATGTGGACGTCCGACTATGATTCATGTCTGTAAAGGAAGTGGGTCTGAACGATGTCACGACTTCATCTCGTAGCATTTGGCTAGTGATGCTGATGAGGATTGGCTAGAAACTGATAGATGGATAGAAATTATATATTGCACATTTAATTCGAGAGGAACAATACTTACAACGAATAACTTAAAAACTACGTGACAAGTGGCGGTCATATCGTTTAAAAAGTCTCTACTAGTCTCTACTAGATTGGATGGATATGATCATTAAATAGTACTAAGGAATCTGAGTACCTACTTATATAGGTTTGACTACTAAAATAACTATTTATAATTAATATACGTATAAAGATATACCTATTACATAAATTGCATAGGGGCTATTTTGCCAACTATTCTTACTGATGAACTGTGGTATACTCGTATTCGTGTTCGTTAGATAGACTTAGATTTTTTAATCATACTGATTATAATGTAAGGAGAAAGGTACCTAAATCGTTTTAAACTGCTACCAAATTAGGCTTTTAGGGTTAGACTAAGTTCAATTCCAAATACACAAGGTTAAATCAAAATAAATTTACCTAGTGTCTTACGTAGTTCATTGATATTCAGGACCGAAAGTTCAACGCAAGTTCAACCGATAACCTCTTCAAGGTCTCTAAAGAAAAACCAATTTGCTAGTAGGCAACAACTGCGTAAGGTTTCTTTTACCTCAGTACCTTCTTTCTAGCAAACAAACTGAAGTAAATAACTCGTAGTAAGATAACATCTCTATTGGGTCACAGGTCACTTACATATTTGACGACATTTGTGGCGCGGTGGGCGAAGGTCCGCCTGCGACGCAGGAGGTTGCGGGTTCGATTCCCGCCTCGGCACAAATGTATGTACGATCTGCACAGTGCCGGCGTTAGGGGGGGGGGGGGCGCGATGGGGCGACGGCCCGGGGCGCCAAATTTGGGGGGCGCTGAGGTCTGGGGCCTCGGCCTCCTGGCTCACTGGCTGTGTACCCTCAATGGTGGGGATACCGTGCTCGAGCGTGGCGCAAGGCTGCTGATTTGTATACTTGGTCTCTCGACTCGAGCGTCGCTCGATCATACAACGAGAAAACCGTCCACAATATTTTCACTGCTACAGAGTACAGAGTGCACGTGCACGAATTCTTTTTCTTACTGACTTTGTAATATTGTTCTTCAAATATCCCAAACCCTTTATTCCTATTTATTGTATTAAAAAATACTTCTTAATTTTTCTTTCAAATATATATTTTTTCAGGATTGTGAATTTTTCTACACTTTTCTTTGCCGTTTTTTAGAAGTACTACTAGTACTTCTACAAAACGGGTTTTCCTATTGATAATATTTCATTAAAAATGTCAGACCAAAGGATAAAAAAAAACCTTCCGGTGCGGAATATCGGAAACGTAAGCGTGAACAGGAGAAAGAGTTTCACAAAATCAAAAAAAATATGAATATTGATAAATACATTTCAACAAAATCGCAAAAAGAGCATGAGCCAGTTTCGATTTCCATAAGTGGGCGCCTAAATATTACTGCCCGGGGTGTCAGTGGCCCTAACGCCGCTGCTGGATCTGCAGATATTTGTTCAGGATGTTCTGGCTGTTTTCTATGAATAATACAAAAACATATATCTATGTAGTCTATTGTATTAAGTATACCAGTTATCTTCTACCCATAACACAAGCTCTTCTTAGCTTGGGGCTAGATAATGCTGTATGATTTGTCCAACATTTTTATATTGTTATTATGTTATCTTGCGTCTGATCTGAATTGGGTTGGTAAATATTTAATAATAACCCCAGAATACTCAGAAAAATATTATATTAATATCTAACATATGAGAGTCAGAGAGTTCGTTACAACTAAATCGTAAATAAAATGTGTCATACGAGTCATCATAATCAAACGAACTGACTCAAGGCAATGGAAAAATGTTTAAGTTTGTATAAAAAGAAAATCCTTCAAATTAAATATAGTTTCCGAAAAGAATTCGGATAAACCGAGGATTTCCGAAACTGTAAAGTATAGCAACGTAAATTTTTTATTTATTGACAGTCCATAGGTTCCTGGACTAAGTAGTTTAAAAACTGTCTCCAACTAATGTTAAAATATTATTATGTCAAAGCAACGTAATGAATATATAACTAATCATAACTTTAGGTACAGAGGAAAAAAGAATAAAAGAAAAACATCTAGATCTAGTTATTTCAAGCTTGTAACTTGAAAGCGACATAGTTTAAATCTAATCATGTAGAGGCAAATAGAGTACTATGTAGAAGCTTGTTGCATCATCAGATAATGTTTCAAGTCCAGAGGATCAATACTTAAGGCCCATACACCAGCGAAAGTGGCGCCCCCAACTATTATATCTTATTATTACGTTGAACGAAGGAATTTTTAAAAATCCTACGTTCAGTTTGTGATATCTATTATAAGCTATTAATGCATCTGTAATAGTTTCATTTTGTAAAGCTGAGGAAGAGATACGAAGTTGCGTTTTTTGGCCACCAAACTCTATTTTTGCATCTCCTTCTAAACTATATGACATAAAATTATAAAAGAGGTATTAAAAAATAGCTTATAATAGATACCACAAACTGAACGTAGGATTTTTAAAAATTCCTATGATAAACGTAAAAATATGATTAAATAGGAATTGCTGTCAGATTGGCTCGGGTATGCGCCTAAGTATGTATTCTTCATCCTTGGCATTGAACTGTAAGGTCGTAGGTATTAGAAGCTATCAGCCAGTAACACGCAAAAGTGAAAAGTGCGTAATTTGTGTATTTATCTGTATTTATTACTAAGTTGAGTAGTAAATAGAGCACTTTATATAGAACCGTGATTGGACTCTAGACCAATGTAGAGTTTCGAAGATGATCAATTAATTTCTGTTCGAGTAATTTCTTAATTCTTTATTGCACTAAAATATACATATAAAACATAAAGTGGGGAAGTAATGGCAAAGGCGAGCTTAACCCTAAAAAGAGATCTATTCCAGTAAACCTTATTGGGAGAGAGAGACAACGTTATGTGGGTTTAAATATTTTTTGGAACAAAACACTGCAAATTACGCTATACAATCGTTATACAATGTTTAGTAGTAGGTACATGCTGATGATGATGATGTTATAATCGCTTTAAATAACATCTTGGGTGTCCACGACGCCCATATGCCTGCGGCCCGCGGGCGGACAGTAACACGCGTTGGTAGTTTAGTTGTCCGGGACAACTAAACTACCAACGCGTGTTGCTGACCACTCATTGGCAGCAACACTCATTGGATTTGGGACAACTTGTCCCACATCCAATGAGTGTTGCTGCCCGCCCGCGGTTAGCGCCGCATAGGCTGGCCAGAGAATATATGGATAGATTGATGATACTTTAAGTCATTACTTTAAGAAAAACCGATTTTAACAATATAAAGCAAAACAGCAATGGAACTAGCGGTTTTATCGCTTAAAGCAACCACAACGATTGTGAGAAAAATAAAGGATGGCGGTGCTTTTTAACATAAGTCTAAACTATTATTACTAATACTCAATTGGTGAGTGCCTTATGCTATGACTAAGGAGTCATTATACTCTTTATTACCTTTTGTTATATTATAACATGGCATACATCTTTCATCATTCGGTAGGTAAGGTATACGAGTACCTACACACTTTTTGATCCGAGCTCAAGTAGTTGCCCCAAAAGAAGCAAGTTTATTTTTAACATGAAACGAAAGAATAAGCTAAATCTGTTCGTCGAATGAGGACTGTTTACAAGTCATTTGCTTTTCATTTTGTTTACGGAAAGTGAGAGCTTTAATTTAGATGTTCCTACATTGAAATGGAAGCTGGATTCTCCAGTTGAATCATCGGTCTCGATAATGTTTTGATCACAAAAACATATGGGTTGTGAGAATCTTTTTATTATGTATGTGGTTTTAGTTATCGCACAAGATTGCAAGGGCTTAAAAGATTTGAGACAGGCCTTTGCTCAGCAGTGGGACTGAATTGGCTAAGGAAAATGAAAATCTTGTCTGAGTCAGAGTCAGAGTCGTTTTAGACTTGTTTTAGACTTACAAAATAAGCACTTAGACAAGTCAAATTTTTACTATATCAACAACTTGATAAATACGCTTGTCTAAGCTATGAAAAGCTCAAAAAGTCATAAACGACATAAAAGGTAAGGTAAGCACAATAACATACAGGCGTGTTAACCTATTAAGGTATCAAAATATATAACAGTCTGTACTTCCATCAAATTAATTGGAACATTACGAACCGGCCAGCAGATGAGCAGACTAATCGTAATCACCCACGCTCAAGTGCAGACATTACAAGCATTATCATCCGCGTACAATAATTCAAAGGAACTTTATTAATGTTGTCCGTTTGTTTCAGGCACTGGCACATTTGGCAGAGTATGCCTGTGTCGAGACAAAGCGGCAGACGAGTACCTGGCGATGAAGATCCTCTCCATGGCTGACGTCATTCGCTTAAAGCAGGTCGACCACGTCATGAATGAGAAGAATATTCTAGCTGAAATTAACCATCCTTTCATCGTCAACCTGTAAGTTTTTAAAATCAAACTATCTCTTAAAAACACTAACTATAAAGGATCAGCTGCCCGCGGATTCGTACGCGCTTTTTACGAAATTTTTATCCATTGCGGATGTAAGCGGGTTAACTACGAACCTTATTTGTGTTGGAAGAACACCAACGTTTCATCCCTTAACGAGGGACATCTTCAGGGCGAGTGCGGTTCTAGACGCGCGCGTTCGCGTAAGGCATGAAACGTTGGTGTTCTTCCAACACAAATAAGGTTCGTCAACCCGCGATAATATAATGAATTCGTCAAACTATGATAGTTTTTATAATAAGTTTATATCCGTTCCCGGGATACCATTTATCCCCCTGACAAATTTTATAGAGATCAGTTCAGCCGTTTAGGTGTGAAAAGGTTACACACTGCCATATATGTAGTCAGACAGACAGACGAGAGTTACTTTCGAAATTTTATATATATATATATTTTATATATAAGTATTAATACCTACCGCAAGTTTGCTAACTTAGGAGTTAGATGATGCTGTGGGTTGCCCAGAATATTTTTTTCTTTAGAATTAAATTAGGCATTCATTTTGAAGTTACGTGCGTATATTCGAAACCGAATGGAATAAGAAGCCTTAGAAGTTTATTTTTGGCAAAACAAGAAAACAAGGAAAACCTCAAAATAACACTGCTAAAAGAAGACTTTACAGGTTTACAAATTAGCTATAAATAAAGTGAACTAGCTGAACTTTCAATGTGCAAACCTTATTATTGCGATGCATCCATCACATGTTAAGATTTATTATTTTGGTGATTATCCAAAACATGGCTATTGTAGCACATCCAGATCCAACGCGGAAAATTCATTACGAGCAAGTAGAAAGAATGAAACAAAGTCTGTAGTGTAAACTAATTACACGCAGTTTGATACTGGTTGTCGACTATTTTAACTCATTTAAATAAGAGACCGTCCTTGGTACTACAATACAAAGGCAGCCTAATATGTAGCCATTTTGCGGGATCATGCAAGGTTGTTATGTTTACATAAAGGTATTTGTAGTGAGATGTTTAATTAGTGGAGCTGGGCTGCATGTGACGCACTTTCAATTAATAAAATTCGGCAGTAGGCCAATAATACTACAGGTGCCTTGTAACTTTCAAGTACTTACTCTAATACTTGAAATGATGGTCAAAATTTAAGGGTATTTGATATAAATGTGTCGGGAAAATTACCTAGGCTATTCAGTGACAGTTTTCTATTTTATTGATGACACATCTGCCTGCAAAAGACTGCAGGCAGATGCTGGATGCGGCTATCTGAAAACAGGGCGCTGAGGCGCTCATTATGGGAGGTCTATGTCCAGCAGTGGACTAATATGGACTGATGATGATGATGATTCACACATATTATCTATTTTGTTTGCTTAAGGAGGTACTATTAGCAGCATCACGCGGTTGGTTTATGCCAGAGCGTTCTCAAAATGTCTTTCTCTTTCATTCGTAACCTTTTAAATAATGAGGTTATAAGGTGTTTGTTTAATTTAAACAAACTCTCGTTCCTTTTATTTGATTGAATCGAGCTTATCTAAAACCACTTGACCTGAAATACTTTAATTGTTTTCTAGTTCGCGATAACAATTTCTTTTCTTTGTTGCCATTGCATTTCACTAACTAAAATAGAATGTTAAAATGTTTCAACAAAGCTAAAAGTAAACAGAAATTATGTCGAGACATAGCAACTATAATAGTTTTAAGATTGTCTACCGACCGTTATCTGGCTAGTGACATTAAAAGAAGCTGTTACACAAAGATTTGTGAAAAAGCATTGAATTTGAATTTAATATAGGGAGTAGAGAAACACTAGACAAAGACTATGTATCACTCATTATAGGCACCTACCACAAGCAATAGGGATATGCAATTGTTGACTGAGTTATTATCTAGATTCGGACGCCAACTTTAGACGTATATTCAACACATGATGATGACAAGACGACGATTTCAATCCAGTAGGTCACCACACCTGTCACTTATCCCGATAACGCCCGGATCTATCGCACAGCATAGAATATAGCTTTCTGCATTCCAAAAAGCTATTTTTACGTTTCTAAGCGTACACTAAACATTGAACTTGACGGGATAATACTATACAGATGCTTTGTTATGCAACTAATTATGTTTTAAAAAAAGTTATATTTCCCACTTTGCGATTTTACGAGTTGGCAAGCTCGAGTTGAGTGATTAACTCCACGATGTCATTACGTATGTAGCTTCCTACATACGTATGTATACATTTGCAGTTCTTGAACTTGGCCTTCATTATTGACTATAACTGAGCAACATTTGCACGTAGCGGGCACTAATAATAGTGGTAGCATGTTGTGAAAGCATATGTGGACGATCGTACACATCAAAGAAAATAAACCTTGCAACCATAAAACATACGGCGTATTTGTTATTACAAAAGGAAAGGACTGAATATAAACATTTTCACTACTAATAAAATTAGGTCGTCTGGTTTTGCCCGCATCTTGCCAGCAGCTATCTTCGAAGTTAATAAATATGTCAAAGCTGTTTTCCTTGTTCTGTTTCCCTTAAAGGCGACTAAATATATGTGATTGTGATGGATTGCTATTGGTTGCAGGCGGTGGTGGACACACGACGACACGTGCATCTATATGTTGTTCGACTACGTCTGTGGTGGAGAACTGTTCTCGTATCTGAGAAACGCTGGTAGATTCAGCAACAGCATAGGTAAGTTTAATGTTTCACAAACACTTCATATCACACAAACGATGAGTTCTATGAGTATTGTAAATTTTGTTATATCATCAAAAAACTGATTATATGCTTGGAACGTATAAAAAATACTTAACGCAAAATTCAGTAGGGTCTAAGGTTACGTACGATATACGTTGCAATCTTTCTAGGAAAACCTGATGCGGAAGATAAGTAATTTCTTTAACTACATATATAGAATACTCATACTTATACGTCTTCGAACGTCAATTTACATTTCACTTATTTTAATAGACATATCTATTAAGGAAAAATAAAAATCAAAGAAGCACAAAGTAAAGATATTAATACTGCACTTACATTATATCTGCTGTAAATGGCATTGTCAATACCGAAGTTATTATATTAAGAATAATTATAAAATTAATAACTAGAGCTGCTGTCAAAATTATGATGCAAAATAAAAATATACGCAAAAACAATGCCCTTATTTATGTTGAACTTAAAACTGTCCATCATTGTGGGGTCAGACGTTCCTATAGGTACATATTCTTTGATAGTAAAGATTTATGCTGTGTGGCGCCGGCTGTGTGGTGCCGGCCTAGAATAGCACCACCCCATTTCTTCCCGTGGGTGTCGTAAGAGGCGACTAAGGGACATAAACCGGAGGGCGGGCAGCAGCGCCTCCCGTAGACCGATAATATCACCAAACTGCGATCCCCAACCCGCATGCCCAGCGTGGGGATTATGGGCACTACCCCCCCAATGATTGCACACGCCAAAAAGTGGCCCCTAGTTCCCGGCCGCCTCGCTATTCCTGGCCATGGTAGCGGCCATGGTAACGGCGGGGCAGGGGGTGCTAAGAATCCCCGGGCTACGGCAGGCTACCGATCATTACTTAAAAACTTGACCCTGGCTACGTTTAACGGACGCACTCTGAGGCTTGATCACCATCTAGCGCAGTTGGAAGTGGAGTTAGAGAACATTAAATGGCATGTTCTGGGGTTATGTGAAGTCCGTAGAGAGGGGGAGGACACCGTAACCTTAGACTCGGGCCATCTTCTCTACTTTCGCGAGGGTGATAAAACGTCCCAGGGTGGCGTAGGCTTCCTCGTCAACAAGGCCCTCTCTAACAACGTTCAGGAAATCTCCAGTGTGTCGACCAGGGTAGCGTACCTGATCCTTCGGCTGTCCAAGCGGTACAGCTTGAAGGTAATTCAGGTTTACGCACCGACCTCGGCACACTCGGATGATGAAGTGGAGGATATGTACGAAGACATATCCAAAGCCTTACATAACACCACCAAGGCTCACTTCAACGTTGTTATGGGGGACTTTAACGGCAAGGTGGGAATCCGGACTGGCAACGAATCCCGAATAGGCTCGCATGGTTATGGAGTTAGGAATCACAGGGGGCAAATGCTTGTCAACTTCCTTGAGAAGGAGGGGCTGTTCTTAATGAACTCTTTCTTTAAGAATCCGCCCCAGAGGAAGTGGACGTGGCGAAGCCCCGACACTGTGACTAAAAATGAGATCGACTTCATCATGACGGATAGCAAGCACATATTCAGAGATGTCTCAGTGATCAACAGGTTTAATACCGGATCTGATCACCGACTGCTCCGAGGCTCTCTGAATATCAACTTAAAGCTTGAAAGAAACCGTCTGATGAAGTCCACGCTCCGACCTAACCCAATCCAGATCATGGCGGGCACCGAGAAGTTCCAGCAGCTTCTCGGGAATAGATTCATTGCCTTGGATCCCACTGATGACGCTGACGAGACCCTACACAATCTGGTCGAAACGTTGAGGAACGAGGGCATCAGATTCTGCCAAAAGCAGCGTACTGGCAAGAAATCCAAACTCTCGGATGAGACTCTCGGGCTGATGGCAAAAAGACGGGAAACCGCCCAAGCGACTTCTTCAGACAGGTCAGACCTGAACAAGCGAATTGCGAAGATGGTACGGCGCGACCTTCGGAGCTCCAACACACGCCTCATTAAAGAGGCAATAGAGCTAAACCGAGGGTCCAAAGTATTCACTCAGCAGCTTGGCAGGAGCCACCTGACGAAGCTTAAAACGCACGATGGGAGGACCGTTTTGTCGAAGCTGGAGATATCCGCCGAGATAGAGGATTTCTATGGCCGCTTATACGCTGCACATGCCCCTCGTCCCCAACGAGTCGACCACGATTTAAGAGCCACCCTGACACGCCACTATACCGACGAACTGCCAGACATCAGTCAAGACGAGATTGTGCTGGCTCTGAGGCAGCTTAGAAATGGAAAAGCCCCCGGTGAGGACGGCATAACATCAGAGCTTTTAAAAGCCGGAGGAGCCCCTGTTATACAGGAACTACAGAAACTCTTCAACGCCGTCTTTCACAGTGGGAGAACTCCAAAGGCGTGGAGCGGGAGCTTGGTGGTGCTCTTTTTTAAGAAGGGAGATAAAACCCTCCTTAAAAACTACAGACCCATCTCACTCCTGAGCCACGTCTATAAGCTGTTCTCACGAGTGATCACGAACCGTCTCGCCAGGAGACTCGACGAGTTCCAGCCACCGGAACAGGCCGGGTTTCGCGGAGGATATGGCACCATAGACCACATACACACAGTGAGGCAGATTATACAGAAGTCCGAAGAGTATAATCAGCCCCTGTGTCTGGCCTTTGTGGACTATGAGAAGGCCTTTGACTCTGTCGAAACCTGGGCTGTTCTGGAATCCTTACAGCGATGCCAAGTAGACTATCGTTATATCGAGGTGCTGAGATGTCTCTACGACGCCGCGACCATGAGTGTCCAAGTACAGGACCAGCAGTCCAAACCCATCCAACTGCGCAGAGGAGTGAGGCAGGGGGATGTTATATCCCCGAAACTGTTCACGAGCGCCTTGGAAGATATGTTTAAGACACTGGACTGGAAAGGTAAGGGCATCAACATAAACGGCGATTACATCTCACACCTTCGATTCGCTGATGACATAGTCGTAATGGCGGAGTCGTTGGAGGAGCTAAACCGGATGCTGGACGGCCTAGCTTTAGCCTCACGATGCATCGGTCTCGGCATGAATTTGGATAAAACCAAAATCATGATCAATGGCCTCATTGATCCGGGACCGGTCGTCGTACATGGCCACCCTCTCGAAATTGTTTCCGAGTACACTTACCTTGGACAAATTCTGCAGTTGGGTAAAAACAATTTTGAGAAGGAGGCCAAGAGGAGGATTCAGCTAGGCTGGGCAGCGTTTGGAAAGCTACGTCGAGTCTTCTCGTCATCCATACCGCAATGCTTGAAAACGAAAGTTTTCAATCAGTGCGTCCTACCCGTCATGACCTACGGAGCTGAGACGTGGACACTCACGATAGGGCTGGTCCACCAGTTTAAAGTCGCTCAGCGAGCTATGGAAAGAGCTATGCTCGGAGTCTCTCTGAAGGATAGGATTCGTAACGAATACATCCGACAGAGAACCAAAGTTATCGACATAGCTCAAAGAATTAGCAAACTGAAGTGGCAGTGGGCCGGCCATATCTTGCGAAGAACAGATAACCGCTGGGGTAAACGAGTTCTTGAGTGGAGACCGCGACTTGGCAAACGTAGTGTAGGACGCCCTCCGGCCAGGTGGGATGACGATCTGCGAAAGACTGCAGGCAGATGCTGGATGCGTCAAGCTGAAGACAGGGCGCTATGGCGCTCATTAGGGGAGGCCTATGTCCAGCAGTGGACTAATATAGGCTGATGATGATGTGATGATGAAAGATTTATGAATAACATTTTAGAATTGTTTATTAAGATGATTTATATATAAGATTTAGCATTATATATAAGATTTAGACGCATTCAGCTCCATTCAATATCCTCTGATTAGGGACACATTCTTACCTGTCGACTGATTCAGGTTCGAGGTGCGAGGTAGGACTTGGGTAGGACCTTCGTATTTGTTTAGCTGAGAATACGCATTGACCTTTAATGTTGAATAAGATCGATATTACGCTAATTTTGTATCAGTACATAGCTTTGTTACAATTAAACCGGTGTAAATAAATAAACTGGAATAAATAAATAACCCAGCGCTGGAGATCAGCCAATCCGGCGGCGCAGGCGGCTATAGCCACGCGATTTGTGCGCACGATTCGATGCTTGCAATCTACGATTTGTCCACTTCTTGCTGGTTTTTATCACGCTCCAGACATTATGGCTGTTTTCTTTTTGTAATCATTCTTTGACTTCAGTTCAATACTAATACAGTTCACGATTGAATTTATGTTCACAGCCATTTATTTGTATGCCACTTTAAAAGTATATAATACTAGCTGCGCCCCGCGGCTTCGCACGCGTTGTTCCTATGGAAACATTTAAAGGTGATTTTTATCCCACGGGAACAGATTTACGGGATAAAAAGTAAAGCCTATGTTTTATTCCAGTATTAGAATTACCTGTATGCAAAATTTCAGCCAGATCCATTCAGTAGTTTTGGCGTGAAGAGGTAACAAACATCCATCCATCCATCCATCCATCCATACATCCATACAAACTTTCGCATTTATAATATAAGTGTGATATACTTTTTACCTAAGTAATGTTTGTGTCTATGTAATGACTCGCATATTTTTATTACGATAGCATCAATTAATAGATTAGACGATACATCTGATCGTTAATATCATGACGAACCTAAGCGTAACTACATATAAGAGTCTATTATTCGATTCGCAATCCCTAGAAAAAACGAAGACCAAGTATCTACCTTATAATAATAATAAATAAGTACCTAATCACGCGAAACATAAAGCAAAGGATTGCCTCTAATTTCCAGAAAAATCACCAACAGAAATAGGGTACGGGTTCAGTGACGCGGTTCCTCTTCAAATATTGGACAAAGATTGGATTTTATTCTGTGTGGGTTGATAGTCCCAATGGAAATGGAATGGTGACGACAGCAATGTGGTCCGACAATCCGACTATAAAAATCTGTCTGCCCGGCTCAGCTCGGCAGACGCGCAGTCGCCGCGATCTTTGCATTGCATCTACAATAACATACTAATACTAACCTTCCTATTGTGGATACAAGTGCATTGTTTCAATGAACGTTATGTAAATTGAGTGTAACTTTCAATCGTGACTCGGTATAAGCATAAGTACAAGGGGTATTTCGATTTCGCTGATAACATTTACAACCTCATAACGATTTATGAAAACAAAATGGAATTTGGAACAGCGGGCGAATTCCTACTTACGAAATTGTTACCAAAACCATAACCGTAACACCAAATGACTTGAACTATGAATAGCGCGGATGGTAGGTTCCTACCTGACGATTAACGTTTCATATCTATTGTACTCTGATGGTACCTTCATAAAAGCTGTCAAAAACGGTTTCATATAGAATGATGCGAAATGGTGGCGTACCGTAGGTAGGTACTTACTTGCAGCACGGTAATGCACCAAAATTTGATATTCGGTATTTAGTTCATACTCCCAAACATCAACCGATATAAATACTGTAATGAGGGCAATGAATTTTATGAGTATATTAGCTGCGCCTCGCGGCTTCACATGCCTATCCCACGGGAACTGATATATGGGATAAAAACCTATGTGTTATTCCACGCCAAGTACTACCTGTATGCAAAATTTCAGGCCGATCCGTTCAGTAGTTTTTGCGTGAAAGAGCAACAAACATACATGTTCACAAACTTTCGCGTTTATAATATACTAGCTGAGCCCCGCGGCTTCGCACGCGTTGTTTCTATGGAAACGTTAAGAGGTGATTTTCACCCCACGGGAACTGATTTATGGGATAAAAAGTAGCCTATGTTTGATTCCAGGATTAGAATTACCTGTATGCAAAATTTTTGCCAGATCCGTCCTGTAGTTTTAGCGTGAAGAAGTATCAAACATCCATCCACCCATACATCCATACAAACTTTCGCATTTATAATATTAGTGTGATGTGATGAATATATGCAAAATGCACATTGCTTTATTAAAAACGTTTGTTAAATCAATGAAAATGCACCCTTATTTTAGTTACTATATTCATCATATCACACTAATATTATAAATGCGAATGTTTCCTTTGAAAGGGACATTTTACAGGTACATACTTAGGTTCAGTTGTTTTAGGTTTCTACTAAGTGGCAGCAAACAGCTTTGGCCAAGCCATCAATAACTCTTATAAAACGGTAATATAAACTCAAAGATTTAACAACTTGAGAGTCTTTTGCGGAATGGAGGTTTATGATAGGAAGCTTTCCATTTGATTCATAGATGCTCTGTACCTATGGATAAAGCTAGTAGCGAAGGAAGTCAATAATAACATGATATTGCTTTCACGAATCATGTGCGTGCAGCATATAATTTTTAATGTTTTAAACAATGGACAGCTTCTAACATTATAATTAAAATATAGGAGCGATGTCAGTTCGTATGGGCGTAAACAGTGAATTGGCACAGCTAATTAGTTATTTATGAATTCTAAGTGCGTTCTAGTTTAGCTTTTTGTTATAAAGTAGTACAGAGTATGTAAACATTTTATCCTTCGTGAAATCAACCCCAATTCCAATTTTCCGGGCGACTAATTTGGATTTGGGTTAATTCGAAAGCCTTGCAAACTTTACTAAAATGTATACAAAAGTTTTCACAGAATCAATTGATTAAAGCGATATAAAAACAAACTTTAGATTGAATGTAGGACATTTTGGTTGCAATATTCACAATTATACTGCAGAATGTCTTGAATCGAAAAGTCCTGAAGAAATATCGTAATTATAGGTAGTACTTAAGTAGGTACTCACAGGTCTTTTACATGCAGCGAAAGCTAACGAAAAATTTATTTTATAATTAATTTTCCCCTTTTTTCCAGTCACATTGAAATCTTTTTTACAGCGGTTTTTGCTTCTGCCTTAAAACGTTAGAACATCCAGAACATTCGATCGCAAGACAACTCGCTTAGATGCCCTTGTTGGAACACACGAAGGCGGCTTCTCCAGTCATGGTGTGATGTCATGTCATGATGCCATGCTGGAGACGGTTCCTCGTGTCGCCCACTCGAGGCGTCGACCTTAAAGCGGCTTTGAAGTCTAAATATAGCCCCATCAGTTAGAAGGATTTATGATGGATTCTTGCTGAACATGTAAATCCTATTTGAGTTGTTCGCTGAACATTTTGCGATGATAATGCGAAGCCGTAGTTACAGCTCGATAAGTACCTACCTAACCTAGGCCAGTAGGCGTTGAAAAGGTTTCGGGGTGATTGTGTCGTCAGGTTTCAAAGCCACTAGTACCTAGTTAGGTTTATGTTTAGAAAGGTGAAACTAAAAACTTATACGAAACTTATATCTACATAAATATTGGAGGTAATAAAACTCTTACTGCTTGAGTTTCCTCTTGGGTGCAGAAATTCAATGCTTATACCGAATTCCTCTACTCATAGAACTTGGAGATATCAACACCAACTCATTAGAAAACTATCATAGGATTTTTGAAATGAAGGGAATTTAATAGACTGATAAATAAATAAAAGTCTTTATTGTTTGTCAAATGAATAATGGGACATGTTTCTACCATTTCGTCGCAACGGAGAATGTGCGACTGTATTTATCCCATTCATCAGTACCTACTTACAACCTATAGTAAAGTCTTTTATGGTTTTCTAGGCTAAATCCTCATTATTCATTTAGTACACAAGAAAGACTTTTATTTATTTATCAGGCTATTATTCCCTTTATTGGTACAACGTGTTGTATGTTGTACCAAACTTAGGTGTTAAGGTTATAATTCGAAACAGATGTTTTAGATAGATGCGTTGATGAATAAGTATTAGCTATGTATGAAAACCAGATGCAAACACACGTTAGGTCCAGACGACATAGATTGCGCACGATCCCAACTAATAATACAACCGCAAGAGACGCCCGCGGCCTATCCAGCTGGCATTGACTTTCCGAATACAAAAATAAACGTGATTTCTCTAATCCTGTACCAAGTGCTTGTATTTTTTGGTAGATTATGACGTCAGGCTGATAGTATTGATATAAGAGAATTACGTACCGACAAAAAGCTTTCAGTAGCTGAGTATTGTGGACCGTTGAACGAAATGGATTGTATGTATAATGCTAAAATAACATCGATATCAAGGTTGCTTCAAGCGATTCAAATCAATTATGAATTGATAGAGCAGCTCAGTATGAGGGATGGCTGTTACTAAGCAATAGGAATTACTTATATGGTAAAATGATAAATAGATGATGTGATGATAGATAAAGCATAATCTTCAATAGCAAAGGTAAGCTGTCAGCAATATATTGTATTTTGAGAGCCTTTTGTCTGGTTTAGGATCTCACTTTATGACTTTTAAATAGTTCACGCGCTTCTTCACACTAGTTATAAACGTCAAAAAACTAGATTTTACAATTTAATAGTGTTGTGGTTGCGGTAAGAATTTACGACTTCTGTAAATTCTATTTCAGAACTATCATATCGTACTAAAAATTGATTTTGTTCGGTTTGTTACTTTTATTGCTTTGCTCTTTACCGCTATTCCCATTGATTTAAAAAGTTTCACCAGGTACGTTTACGCTGTTCTTTCGGAATATCGCATTCGTTCTGTTCAAAGTATACCTACCCGACGAATAGACACATGTCGAGGCATATTTTATTACCTAATTGAAATTCAGAGGTTAATAGTTTAATCTAAATAGTTTTGTTTCAGATATGCAAAAAAATTATGAATGATAATTTATTCTTTTTAATGAAAGTCTATTAAATACAGCATCGCACAATAAAAGAGAAAGTGACTTCGTAAACCTAGAATGTTTACATATAAACTACACAAATTATGTTTAATTTTAACCTCATTCATTATAAATGAAGTATTATCGTTAAGATTAGTGAATGTTTCAATTTTATCACATTCTCAAAAGTATTTCCATATTAATAAAAATCGTTGAAATTGTAACACATGCTTGTTCCATAACATAACTAATAATGGATGAAATATGATGGGTATTTTTGTTACAGGGAACTTTTACGCCGCGGAAATAGTATCAGCCCTAGAGTACCTCCACGCTAGGAACATCGTCTACCGGGATCTGAAACCTGAGAACCTACTGCTAGCAAAAGATGGACACATGAAGATAACGGACTTTGGTTTCGCGAAGAAGCTGACAGATCGCACCTGGACGCTTTGTGGGACACCGGAGTATCTGGCACCGGAGATCATTCAGAGCAAGGGACATAATAAAGCAGTTGACTGGTGGGCATTGGGTGAGTTATATTAAATGTATATACACAGTAAGAGATATACAGTATAGTAAGCAGGAATTGACCGTACAAAGAAAAAAAAATCTAAAATAAAAACTCGTATCAAAGCAACTAGCTTATACAACATAGAATAATGGTATCATAATCACATTGGGTTGGGTTGTTTGTTGCCTCTTCACGCCAAAACTACCGACCGAATCGGGCTGAAATATTACACAGGTAGTAGCCTGAAATAACACTTAGGCTACTTTTTATCCCACAAAACAGTTCCAATGGGAAAAAATAACCTTCATACGTTTTCAGAGAATGAACGCATGCGAAGCCGCACGCAGAAACTAGTTCTATATGTTATAATTAACTAGCAACGCCTCGCTGTTTCACCGGCGTAGTTGTTCCCGTGGGAATTCCGGGATAAAATATAGCCTTTGTCACTCCCTGAAAAGTAGGCATTTTAATGATAATTGAATATTTTTTTTAATCGGTCCAGTCGTTTCGGAGCCTATTCAATACAAACAATCAATCAAATCATTCCTCTTTAAAATATTTGTATAGATAGATAAACGTAGCTTATAAAGTTAAACATCTATAAAGAATTAAAGTTCTGAGTCTCAATAACTAGACCGAGAGTAGACCGACCAAATGGCTTCAATTGTAGATACAAGAAAAGTTTGCACTCTATCTCAGTAGTACTTTCCCAATGCGTAGGCCAAGACTGTCCAGAATAAGGGTCATAGTGTAAATGCTCGATTGAATTGCATTCACTTTGATTTCATATTTTATTGATCGAAGCACTCTACGAGCTTTCTCTGTTTTATCGTACAGCAACATATCTCATTCATCATTCATACCATAATGCACCTCAGCATAGCAATCCGTGTCTAATCCTGACAAATGACTTTGATATCATTTATACTGGCTATCGAGGCGGATTAGAAAAGAGAAAGATCTTATAAGGTACCTTCACTTTTAATGGATTAAATATTTCGAAATATTATCCTGCAATGTTTTAAATGCGAAAGTCTTGCCGATGTGCTTGTTACCAAACAGAATCGTAACTAGTGCAGTTTTGCAGAATGTATTTCTAGTCTTGGAATAACAAATAAAATACCTACAAGCAACTTTAAAAGAGTGTTCCTTATTGAGTGGATAATCCTGTGTGATAACAAGGCAGCGGACATAAAAAAAGTTGAATCTGCTGGGACCATACTCATACATATCCAGATATGCTATGCCAAATCGATAAGTTCTGGATATGTAGGTACTCGATGCGATGGTTGGGATTATTCACTAATTGGGGACACTCTGAATAATATATCTCTAAAAAAAAACGTTCAAAGATGCGGGAGAAGGTTTGCTCTATATATTTTAATGGGTTGTTTAAATACTGTGTTTTTAATGTTTTGTTTGGCTCATAAAATTTTAAAAAAGTCACCGTGATAAGATCGGCGACAAATGGAAGTTGCGCACGCTACCGGCATCGTCGCTTTCATCGTAATGTCGCTGGTTCATTGCTCAGGTCAACTGTTTACCTTCAATTGGGTCAAATACCACATTTGATTTTTATTGCGGTGCTTAGGACGATTATAATCTTAATTTTAATAGTAGAATACTTAGAAAGTTTGTTAGTTGTATTAACAACCTAATAACCTGAAATTATACTAGGTAATAACAAGTGTGGTAACACTACAGTAAGCTACAAATGTTAGCTATTTGTTAAAGAAAAAGAAAAATACATCGAATTCAAATGTACATAGTTTTAAGATTTCGAATTCTAAATTCTAATATACCTAGTTGTTAGATATGTAACACTGTCTATAAACAACTTCATATGCATAAACAGACGGGTGTTTCATTTTACATTAGCTTCTGATGTCAATCTTTCGGTTTGATACAAGCAACGAATACCAGCTTGATGCCAGCTTCGTTGTCTATTCCGGATCTACTTGTTATCGATGGCTCGTCATTTTTGTTTACAATTTTAGTTCATCCCGTGGCGTCTCACACCCGTGTTTACATTACAATAATGTTATGTACCCTGTTATTCCCGTCTATCAAAGGGATCTTTACGTGCCAATTTTTAAAATTTATGAGCTTGTACTTTATATTCATCTTTACTATGTTGTTTCTTTATCTGTGATTTTATTGGCTCTTTCCTCGACAAGTAGGTATACCTCTAGCTAGTGTTTAGTGTAAAACGCGATGTATAAAGTTACTCGGTCGCTGCCATTCAAAATATTTTCACTGACTCGAAATCCGATATTTATTTTCTGTTGCTCCTCATGTGACAATTATTTAACTACATACTAGTAGGTACTTCGGTCTTTTCGGTTGAAGCGACTTTCATATTATCTTCATGCATGTCTTAACCCTTAAACTTAAACTTATTTTATCGTATCAAGTCATACACACTACCTATCGGCACAGTGGCGTTCATCGTTAGATGACAGGTTAAAAGTCTCGTAATTACATTGTTTTGGTTTTATATTATTAAACTACCCCGCGGTTTCGCGCGCGTGGAAATGATACAAATATTACTAGTAATTTATTGCAAATCAAATCGGGGAAGTTTAGTAATAAAAAATACGTGAGTATTAATTTACTTTATACTTTATTTATACCGAGTAGTATAGTATTATATTATGTGTGAATCGAACCAAGTAATTATAATTTTCTATGTGTTATTCTATAACCTTAACTATCTATATACCAAATTTCATTTAAATCGGTTAAGTAGTTACAGAGATACCTTTTTTTACATTTCTTTCACATACATGTTAGTAGGATTTGTTTTTTATGTAAAACATTGTTTTGACTTTTGAATTAGTTCTGTATTCATAGAAATTAACTGCAAACGTAACAGTCAGTTAACAATGAACGCCATTGTACTAACTGTCAGTGATTCTGTTCTGTCCTCTTATACACCCTTTTACCTTGTTTTGCGATCACGTTAATCACATATTATATATATATATATATATTGCTAATTCCAATAAAATGAGAGAGTCTTCTTTAATTATTTATTATATCTACAATTTATTACACATTTAAATGATGTTACCTGTTGCGGTAATAAATAACATGTCTGGCAAATAATTAAGCAATAACGTCACTTGAAAGGAATTAGGTACTTATTTATTTGAGTTGGCACCTTTGTTCAATATAATTAATGTAAAGACCTACTATCTCAAGACTTCGGACTAAAAGCGTCTACGTATGTTGTACTATTTTATTATTTGTTTATTTCACTTCTATTTACTACTACATATATTATGTGCTTCTCCTCACTCTACATCTCATACTCTATACAAGGAATATACCACTATAATATTATGTCTGAAAGAAAGTTGGCGTGATAAAATCCAATTACTACCTACTTACCTTACTTGTACCTACTTACTAAAGAATTAAATTTCGCTGATTAATTATTATATTCTAGCGTTGATAGAACAATATCATAAGTATTCGCACTTTCAAAATACTTTCGTTCCTGATTTTACCTGTTTAATGTAGGTTTGTACTTAAAAATAAATACATACAAGGAACAGAGCACTGAGTTCGGTTATTCAATATCGAGACGCCACCGGGTCAGTAGGTACCTACTATCGAGTAACCGAAGTCAGTGCCAGGCTAGTATTATTTAAGTATCTTTTGTAATTCTAAAATGCAGTTTAAAAATTTGTGCCGATGTTGAATTTGGCACAGAGCAAGCTCTATTTAAAATGTGCTTGGCTTTTTCTCTTCACATGTGGACGAACATCGATGAAAACAAGTTCTATTTACCTTCCAGGAGTACTTATCTACGAGATGCTAGTTGGCTACCCGCCATTCTACGACGACAACCCGTTTGGAATATACGAAAAGATATTGAATGGTCGTGTGGAGTGGCCCCGACATTTGGACCCTGTGGCTAAAGACATCATCAAGAAACTCCTGGTCCAGGATAGGACAAAACGACTCGGGAACATGAAGGTAAATACCATTTGTCTCATTTTTAACCGACTTCAAAAAAAGGAGTTCCTCAATTCGACAGTTTTTTATGTTTGTTACCTCAGAACTTTTGTCTGGGTGAATTTAGCAAGTTGAAGTGGCAGTGGGCCGGCCATATCTCGCGAAGAACCGTCAACCGCTGGGGGATACCGTGTTCTTTAGTGTGACTCGGTAAACTTAAAGAACGCTCTCCAACCAGGACGATGATCTGCGAAAGACTGCAGGCAGATGCTGGATGCGTCAAGCTGAAGACAGGACGCTATGGCGCTCATTAGGAGAGGCTTATGTCCAGCACGGGATAAGAATAGGCTGATAATGATGATGATGAAAGGGAGTGAACTTGAGTAGGGCTAGAGAGTACCTATACCGTATCCATCAAGCATGTAGAATGTCAGTAAACAAACCGCCCATACTTAACCTAAAATTCACTTTGTTGGCGCGTCTTTTTATACGCAATTTACATTACTAGTCGATTGGAGATCCTTCCTTCAATACATATTGCTTACAATTATATCTGAAACTCGACGCCAAGCAAGTGAATTTTTGATATTTGTGTCGTGGTTTGTTTACTAACATTCTACATGCTCGATGGATGGGTATAGTTCGTCTGTTAGTTCTATTTCAAGGGGTGTCTAAGCCGTACTATCAATTATAAAGTACCTAATATGTAATAGTAATATAAAGTAATAACTATTAGGCCAAGATCAGAGAAACACCTTGGATGAAGGTAACTTCCATATTAATTGGAAATTTGGCGTGAATAGTGAGAATTAATGATATACACCTGATACAGTTGTTGTGCCAATAGTTGTTTATTATGAGACTGCGGAGTTTGTAGTAAAAACGGTTTTGTTGGTGCTTACATTTGATACCTACATATCGCATTTAGTGGATATAACAAATGTCGCTGTTACTCGAAATTAAGACAATAATAAATTCCGAAAAACAGCAAAAGAGGCAAAATATATGAAGAGTCTCAGTAACCTAAGACCGAGTTTAATAACGGGTGATCTATATTATGTCCTTTCTATGTACATATGTTTTGAATTATGTTATTATTTATTGAGCACACAACAAATACAACAAGACAACATACAAGACAAAATATTACAAATAGTATTTACACTTACAAAGATCAATCACACTATCACACTAATATTATAAAGGCGAAAGTTTGGATGGATGTATGGATGGATGTTTGTTACCTCTTCACGCCAAAACTACTGAACGGATCTGGCTGAAATTTTGCATACAGGTAATTCTAATACTGGAATAAAACATAGGCTACTTTTTATCCCATAAATCTGTTCCCGTGGGATGAAAATCATCTTTTAACGTTTCCATAGGAACAACGCGTGCGAAGCCGCAGGGCGCAGCTAGTTTCCTATAAATCCAGAAGTACAGAAGACAAGACAGAGTGCCCAGCAGGGGTATTTAAATTCGTCGAAAAGCCCGTCGAATTCGATATCGGAAACTTTTGACAAATCAAAATTGCGTTCTAAGTTCCGTCGGAATAGTGTTCAAATTTGAATCTGATGTTTTAGCTTCGGAAACGAATCGAATGAATTAAAATACCCCTGCAAATTGCGGCAGCATTGCAACGTTGAATGACAATACGTTTCTCTGAGCTATGAGCTAGATGCTCGAGGTTTAAGCTAGATAATGTGTGAGTTGTCCAGCATTATCTGTTTTTAACCGACTTCAAAAAAGGAGGAGGTTCTAAATTCGTCTGTATTTTTTTTAAATGTTTTTTACCTCAGAACTTTTGACTGGGTGGTGTCCGATTTGCATGAATCTTTTATTATATGAAAGCTGGTGCTTCCCGTGTGGTCCCATTTTAATTTTGTTCAGTTCTGACAGTGGGAACCATGAAAATTCATGAAAAAACTGTAAAAATTTAAGTCGGTTCATAGTTTTTTAAAATATAATTAATTATTATATAAATAAAACCTACAATACCCACACTGGGATGATAAAATAATAAATTGATTGCGAAGGAATCGTATAAAATTGAGTTTTTCCGGTTGATAAATTGCTCTACATTTTGCTTGTGCTATAATTATGAGCTTTCAAGCACTTATCTACCTGATATGCAACTAGTTTCCCCACTAATAATAATAAAGACTACTAATTCGTCATGGCGAAACTATGGATAGGTACACATAACAAGTTTGTAAAATACTGGCTGCTACTAGGCTGCTCTACTGAATGAATGGTTTTACCTAGGTATGTATTGTATTGTTATTAAGCTATTGCATAGCTTCTATCGCGGGCCTTGAGCGCGGGGACCGAATCAAGAAATTCCGTAACGAAAAAACCTTGACGTTTGTCTCTTTAGTTCAGCAACTCGCCTCTAGATGGCATTGCAATAGCTTTACCGCGGCAGTCCCCGAGTGCCACACGTCTTTTTTTGTTGTTGTGCTGGATTGTTGATTTTGGAGTTATGAATCGCGTTTTTCCAACACAAATTAGGTTTGTAGTTAATTTTCTTACATTCAGAATGATTAAATTTTCATAAAACTTGTGAGTTAAAAAAAAATATTAGCAATAACATACGAGTACTTTGATCCGGGAATGACGCAAGGATGGCATAAAAAACCGGTTTTACTAGCGTTTTCTTATTGTATATATTTATGATAATAATAATAAAGATAATTTAGTATATTATATTTTTCTATAAAACAATAGCACTTTTCAGCACATTGAGAGATAGGTATAATTGAAAATCTGGGCACCTTCATATAGAGGTCAGTTTTTATGTTTTCACCCGACTTGCCAACTTTTAACGTAACTACTAGATTTAGAACGCAAACCATTGTTTTTGAGATTGTTCGCTAGATGGGATATAACAGTCGTGTTACATAAAGTAGCAGCTGCGATAATTTACATTTCATTGCCAATATATTGTAGTCGATGTTCGAAATCACGTATTTTTCGGGCAGTAGACGTTATTTATGAAGATTAATATAGTTGCTAATCCGTAAGACTTAGCGAACAATGCGTATTTTTTTTGTGGGGCCTTGAAAAGTACTTTATTAAAGATAGACGGTCTCGTCTTTTTTATTCTACTAATTTATCAAGTTTTTAGTTCCTGACTTCATTAAATCTCTACCTAAATCTAATTTACTATTGCCCTCCATTTCTTCGCCGAGGGCATTCATGTAGGTACCAATCTTCCTGCCTACTTTAAGTTACGTAGTAAATAAGAATGACATTCTTTCATGTTTAGGTTCCTATCGTACTTTGCTGGCGTCATTATAATAAATTTTAAAGTTCACATAAAACATAAAATTTCATCTTATTTTTAAAGTATTGTGGTATAGGTTTGGCACACCAAAATATAACCAAAATGTTTATTCATTCACAAGATCTTGGCTTCTATCCAGTCGTAGTGTCTTCTAATCAAATAATTTCATGTAATTACATATTATTTTGTCAATTTGTCTTGTTATTTTAGGATTTTTATGATTATGCAACAAAAAGTAAACAAGCCTCTGCGCTAACACTCATTATTTCTACTGTGCCTCAGCCAACTTCTTTTTATTGGTACTATTCAGTAATTTATTTGAAAACAAGTAGGTTTTTCAACCTATTTTCCAACAGTTCTGATATAATCCATCGTTGTGTAAGATTAGTATAAAATTAGGGCTCATCCTACTTCTGACATCATCGTTTTCCAATTTTATTGCAAATCGTAAATTATTCAGTCCAGTTTCATGATCTAGATATCCGGACAATTAAATAATATCTATCGAATAACCATAAACTGTTTTGCTATTCAGGCCACTAATCTGTGATTCAGGCATTCAGACTTAGACTCGTAATAACTCAAATTCTTCCTGTTAGGTCAGCATGCCGCATGGCTTTTCAAATCGTTGATTCTACCTTCAGAGAATTTTATGGAGCTATCAATGGAAAGATTTACAGCGTTCGGTGACTTACTACGACATACCTGCCAACGCATACATATGTGTACCTTCCTATGTATCTACAATTCTACTCGTTTGGTTATTTCACATGCCAGTGACATCTAAGCCATACTGAACCTGTCTGCGGCTAGAAATCGGTAAAGCCCGATAAACAGTTGACTAGAGAGTACTGCCGGGGAAACTTATTTTTAAACCACACTTAGCGGTTTGTTTTCACCGAGCTTTTTGCTGTCGCAGAGATGGTTAGAAAGCCATCCGTCAAGTGTCTACCGGCGACTTCAAAGGCCGCATTCACATAGAACTCTGATTCGGGTGCATTACCCCCTTCTGCACATATTACTCAACTCAAATCTAGCATTTCCATTAAAATGGTGAATTAGTTTATAAAGATAATTTATACGATCAAATAACAAAAACAAATAAAAAGTAGATCTAGTATTTACAATTGAGACAACTTCTCTAACTGCAGACTGTTGCAAACAATCTACAGTTAGCTCAACTGATCCATACGATTGCTGGCGTGTCAAAGAGGGGGGTCAATCCAGCAGTGAGTTAGAGTCAGAGTCAAGTCGTTTATTTCTTTAGACTTACAAAATAAGCACTTAGACAAGTTAATTTTACTATATAAACAGCTTGATAAATAGTAATTACTATCAAATAAGAAATAATGCGCAATTTACTCTAATTCACTTCAATTTTATGTCCACTAGCGGAAGAAGTGAAAAATATTATTTAGTATTCAACAGAATATTGTTATGATGATGCCACTTGGTAACCTGTTTTCTACATAAGCGACAGAAGGATTGCAAGCTCTATAGATATAGTGCTGCATATAGTGCATATAGAAAACAGCACGCTGCGTTGTACACTTTAGTAAACTTGATGTAGAATGTTTGTAATCAAATCACGATACAAATAACTAAAACTCTCTTGCTTGGCGTCGCGTTTCAGATATAATTGTAAGCAATATCAATAGGTATATAAAGATAGTAATGTAAATTGCGTAAAAAAAGATGCGGCAACAAAGTTAATTTTAGGTTAAGTATGGGTGGTTTGTTTACAAAATCGAGTTGGGCTAGTGTATAGAATAGATGGTGACTTGCAATAGTTTCCGATACCTCAGTACAGCAATCCGCAATTTCCCGCAATGACAAAGTCGTAAATGTTTATCAGAATATCACGCGGTTGTTTAGCTGTCACGTTATGAAACGCCTATTGAATAGTAATGTCATTATGTTAAATCACTGTTTTTACGGCCAATAGAATATAAGGATATTCCCCGGTTATAACAATTTTAACGATCGATAATAATGGAGTTGATATCATTTAAAGTGAAAGTTGATTTTGGTTTAATGAACGTATGCAAACTGCAGAAATATGTTAATTGATAGAGATTTTTCTAAATCCATTTTTATTGCACTGTTTTTGATTAGCCAGTCTCTGAAAGAGATACAGATTGTGTTCTTAGATTCGTCAGATTCAGATTAGATGAAAAAAACAGTCGAATATTTTGTTTTTTATGGAACTTTCTACTATGAATCCTGTTTAGATGATGAGATTTTAAATATTTATGCAGATATAAGTTCATTATGGTACTATAAAATATATAATGCATATGTACATAAGCGTATCAGGATAGCCGCACAGCCAGTGGGGCAATGCTACCTGTAGATTGTTTGCAACAGTCTGCAGTTAGCTCGATTGTGTCAATTTTAAATACAAGTTATAATTTATTTCTGATATTTAATTGTTTTTCTTTTTCAATAAACTTGTAAGTATAGCTATAGGCAAGGTAAATACAAATTCAACCTTTTTTCATCCATAAGCATATTTTAGGACATAGATATTGAAGAACCTTGGTATATACCCACTACTAACTAAACTCTATCGTCACAAAACTCAACTCAACAACTCGCTAGTTTTTGGAAGACTTCATTTTTAAAGCAAATTACTTCGATAATCTAAAAAAACATCTGCTTTGGTAGGTAAGTGTGTGTATGTTTGTTTCACATTAATTTGCTTTGAGGACATGACAATCTATTGCATTTAGAAAATACTTTAGGCATTAGGTGCTGACCTACTGTCTACATAACTCGAAATGCTTGAGTTGTGAGTTGGCACGTTCAGTGCGAATTACCGAACGATAAAATGCGCTCTAGTATAAATTCTAATTGCAAAGCACCTCTAAAGCTAGTGTTTTACGATGCCCAACACCGTCGCTAATCAGAGCCAACAATAACAGTATTGTTCCAGTTCTTGTCGGTGCAATGCGAAACGATTTAAAGACATCAATAATTTGTTTGATTTGGTGTACCGCGACCGGTTTTGCACCTGGCGCCGAAAACCATTAGGTAAATTAGTTAAAAACGGTATCCTCTCAGAAAGACACATTTTGGATTTTGCTTTGGATAAATTGCAAGAAACTGCAGAAGGGCCATGACACTTTTGCGCGCTGTCATGGGTTGAAACTATTACATTAATTTCTCTGAGCAAATAGCACCGCACGCACTGTCTAGAGATTCGTTGATCTATGGACGATTCTGCGACAATACCATTGTCACAGTAAAGTGATTGGGTAGCCGAATTTTGCCCCTGTAAATTTTAGAGGAGCTATTCTAAACGTCTCATGTGAGACGTGCTCATTACCAACGTCTCAGGAAAGTCACAGTGTCGAACCAAAAAATTCTGCTCCACTTTCATAATATCCACAGCCAAAGAGTTTAATGACCTTCCTGCGTCTGTCTTCCCATTAGAGTACAATCTTGGAGTCTTCAAATCTAGGGTAAATAAGTTCCTTCTGGAAAAGCGTGTTCCATCTTAGGCTACATCTTCGCTTTCTTAAAGTGAGTTGGTAGCCAAACGCTAATCCATCAGCAATAAAAAAAGAACCTTTTTATCAACAGACGAAAATATATAATTATAATTTTCAATGACAGCTGTCAAAATGACAGCAATCGTCACAAACGCTACTAAAATATGTAAAAATACCTACAGCTACAGTCAGAATACCTACAGTATAATGTCAAAATGACACGTAGTGCCAAATATTTCTTACGGCCATATCTCAGAAACTACTGGTGCTAGAGTAGCATTAGAGTCTTTCTTCTCTCTCTGTCTTTGTATCTTTTGACTTGACTGGTGGTTCTCCCATGCTGTAGGTATCCTACGTTCCTTTTGTTAGGTGTTTATTTTTCATAATACCTGATCATTAATCAGTGGTTAGGTAGGTAGGTCGGTATTACAACAAACCCATGATAAACGGTCACTGTCGTTTCTTCTCTAATGACAATGCTCTAACTGAATTTCAGTCTGGGCAGCCAGTATCAATGGAGACTTGCCATGTGCGCAGAATATCATTAAAGTGCACAAACCTTCGATCAGGTATTTCGGGGGCCGGCGAAAACTTGATTGATGGCACAAACGTACAAGCAAATACAGTTGCACTCTCAGATCTGTCACAATCATAATCAGATGACACTTCTCTATTAAAGAATAGTTATCATGTTCTTCATTACTGAAATAGCTAGGAAATTATGTGAATATAGTCGGACACCTATAATTTGATTTAAACTTAGTAACGTACCTATTAGGTAGTATTGCGCTCGATTTATGTGGTTTTGCTTGTTTCAGTGCGGCTCGGAAGACGTGAAGCGGCACAGATGGTTCAAACACTTGGACTGGGCTGATGTCTTTTTGAAGAAACTTCAGGTGACTATCTACTTAGTTTTAAAAGGTTTTATATTTCGTGTGCTTAGCAGCACAGTATAATATTTTAGGAATCAATCCTCAAACCTCAACCTCAACAGCCGGTATTGGTCCACTGTAGACAAGACTAGTGAAAGACCGAAACGAAATGCTTGATAGACCTTATGTTACGTCCAGACGGCAATGTGTACGAAATGGCTGGTGTGACAATGATAAAATGTCTTCGCGTGTCGTACCAGTTTGGGTCTGAGAAAAGACTGCACGGACATTCATCATCATTACAATCAGGGTTAAGGCCACCAGGACTGAGGGAGCCCGTATACGTCCACTGCTGACCATAGGCCTCCCCAAACGACGTCACATAAGCCATTGCATATAAGTCTGAAGCTTCAGTCAATTACTCTTCTTTTTCGGAAATTATTTTATAGTTTTGGCCATTGATTAAAAAGGGTTTTGGCAGAACTTTCAACTCTTTACATCCACGTTAAGCTTTTGCTTTTCGAGGATTTATTGTCAAGTTTTGACGCTCTTGATTGTCTTTTAATATTTTTATGCTGAGGCTAGACCTGCTTAGCCTGCACATAACCTCAACCTCAACAGCCTGTATTGGTTCAAGTGGACGCAGCCACTTGAACCAATACAGGCATAAACGCCAATAAGGCGCTTATCAGGGTAATACCTATGATCTCCCACGCGCGCATGCGGGTTGGAGATCGCAGTTCGGTGGTAGAATTATTTTGCAGGGGGCGCTGCTGCCCGCCCCCCGATATCGCTTTTTTGCCCTCACGCCTCTTTTCATTCTCAAATGTTGGTTTTCATGCTCGTCTTTCCACATTTTATGCGGAGGCTAGACCTGCTTAGCCTGCATAAAAAACCATTTTTTTCATCAGACTACACGTAGGTATAGTTTCTATTTATTTTAGGTTTGAAGCTCTTGTTTTTCAAGTTTTTAGTACCTTACCCTCGGTTTTTGGGTGTGCTAACATGAAATCTTCGTTCTTCTTTAGATATTTAGTTTATTCTGATACAAGTAATTAGACTAATTGATTATATTTTTTCCAGCCTCCAATCGTGCCTTCAGTGTCCTATGAAGGCGACACCTCTAACTTCGACGAATACCCTGAAACAGACTGGAAAGCGGTGCGCGCTCTAGACCCTGACGAACTGAAACTTTTCTCCAACTTTTGATCACCTAACTAATGTAAGCTTATGGATAAATATGTTTAGCGAGACAAATGGGTATCAATTTGACTCGAATGGAGCTGGGAAGGGTAATGGGCAGCTGTGAGCATTTTATCAATGTTCCTAATGAGTATTTAC
Source organism: Eupithecia tripunctaria (assembly GCA_955876795.1). Taxonomy (NCBI): domain Eukaryota; kingdom Metazoa; phylum Arthropoda; class Insecta; order Lepidoptera; family Geometridae; genus Eupithecia; species Eupithecia tripunctaria. Next base: position 7,256,630 of record OY041603.1, on the reverse strand, counting down.
TGTTTAAGGGCTGGGATTTTCATCTTCGGTTTGATATTTGCGGTTCCTTTATATTAAATTTAAATACTTAGGTTTTTAGTATCATAATATTCATTTGTAGGTAATATATTGCACTTAACTTGTTTGTAGGTAATATACAGCACTGATATTGCTAGGTTTTGTTTGAACCCTAAATTTTGAATTCAAAATTTATATTATTTCTTCGAACCAAATTATGTTTAATTAAGTAATTGAATGTTTAAAAAAAATCTGTATAGTTGCCCAAATAATTTAGAAGTTGACTTCATCTGTTAATGTTTGCTGATTCATGTAATGTAAGATTTTTTAATCACGCATAATTCCAATGCTTTTTAGTGGTAATATTAGTTTAATTAGTCGATAATCTGAATGATTAGTGATTTTTAATATTACTTATCGTCTTTTAAATGTATCCTATTAAATATTTAACTTACTATTACGTTAATTTATTGTTCTAGATTAAGCTTAGAGAGCCCTTGGTTGGGCAAATAACTTGTAGGTAATGCTTTATAGAGGGTTATTAAGAAATAGATATAAGTAATTATTATTTTATATTATTATTGGCACATTGTTTAGAGTTCATAAGTTATTTAACCCTACGTGTGTCTTCAAAAGTTGTGTATTTAAAAAAAAACAGTAGCTTAGTCATGTAAAGACACCGCTCCAAAAATATTCTCGCTCAGTAGCTCAAAATTAAAGTTTTAATATATATCCTACATAAATTAAAATATTTGGTATTAATATTACAAAGTTGTACCTAATGAGGTCTTAAAAATCAGTTTTCTATTATTGTTGTTATTATTGTAAAAATAGTTTTGTACCTATTAGAAAAATTATATTGTATACTTAAAAATGAATTTTATTGCCTCAAAATACATAATTATGCATACCAATGAATAATTGTTGAGTAGCGATCTCAGAAACATTGCAAATCTAAAGTAATTAGAGGCTCAATTGAATATGCCGTCAATAAAATGTTAAATTATTATACCAATACAGGGTCTCTCAAAACAAAATATGTTCGATAGTGATAGCAAATCATATGCTACTGTTACAATATTACGTTTCCTAAAATCTTTTAGAAAATAGACAGAATTCAATTAAATTAGTTTTTATCATATATTCCAATAAAAACATAAATTCCGTATCGATAGGGCTTATGAGAGACCCAGTTACTATAAAATTAAGATTTTTAATATTGTAAATATCAGTTCGAAGCATTTTTCATGCCTAAATAATGTGTCTTAGAACTTCTATGCCTATATAACAGGGTTGTAGGTATTTGAGTAGAAAAATCTTGAATACACTAAATAAATGTTTTAAACAGTTGGTTTTGCGTTCTTTGTTATTCCTTCTTAGATATATAAGTACTTAAACACAAGCCAAACTCGATGTAGAATGTTTGTAAACAAATCGTCCGTACTTAACCTAAAATTAACTCTGACGCCGCGTCTCTTATACAACTAGCTCCGCCCCGCGACTTCGCACGCGTTGTTTCTTTGTAAAGTTTATAGGTATTTTTTATCCCACGGGAACTGATTTATGGGATAAAAAGTAAGCCTATGTTTGATTCCAGAGTTAGAATTATCTGTATGCAATGGTTCAGCCTAATCCGTTCTGTCGTTTTAGCGTGAAGAGGTAACATACATTGATCCATACATCCATCCATCCAAACATTCACATTTATAGTGTGATTAGTGTAATTTACAGTACAATTTCAGATTCTTCCTTCAATAATTATTACTTATAACTATATATATCTGAAACTCAACACCATGGAAGTGAGTTTTAGTTATTTGTGTCGTGTTTGTTCTACGTTCTACCTCAAGTTTAGCTAATGTTATAGAGAAGTAAAGGGTCGGATTATGTAATGAATCTTTATCATGATAACGAAATGTCAAATAATAAAACTAGATGGCAGTGCCATCTAGATTGCTAACAAACATGATAGTTAGGTGTTGTGTGCTAAGTTACCTCGCTTAATATTGTTTATCTCTAAGGGTTTGAAGGGTAATATCGCCTGGTCTATTATAATAAATAAGACCCTTACGACCTAATAACCTTAAATTTAACTTAAGATTTAAGTGAGTCTGACTTAAATCTTAAGTTAAATTTAAGGTTTTACGAGTATAACCTTAAACCTTGTTTTCTTAACCTCTGACTTAGGCACATACCTACTTATCCTCAGACAAAAATAAAAAAATATTGCACCAATAAGAAATACTAGCATTAAGAGGTTTTATAATTTGATAATCTATTTTTTTTAACATTTAATGTAATTTAAACCAAGTATTGCAAGTTTCACACGTCCTAAAGATTAGCTTAGCAGATTAATCGTGATAGCTAATCGTCGATAGCTTATTTATCGACCAGTTTTATAATATTAAAGCAAGTTGGTGTACGTGTCGCCATGGCAGTGAGGGTTCCCCCACCGATCTTGGCCGAGAAGGCGTTGAAGGAGCTAAATGAGAATCCCAAGAGGGTACCGGAAGATATCCAGCATCTGAAGGATTGGATCGCGAAACAGCCGCATCTGCGCGCTAGAACAGGTGGGTGGGACTCTTGATTTTGATAAAGTTGAACTTATATATTACCATCATCATTTTGTTGGGCGAAGTTGTGTCGCAATCGCAGGGGCATAACTACCAGTTGGATTGGAGTAGAGAAATTCACACCATAGGTCAACACAGAAAAATGACACTATCACACTAATCACACTTCACACTAATATAATATTATAAAGGCGAAAGTTTGTATGGATGTATGGATGGATGGATGGATGTTTGTTACTTCTTCACCGGATCCGAAGACCGGATCCGGTGATAGCAGTTTGTGGGAAAATAATATAGCTGTTGCATGAGTAGGTAATTTAAGAGGGTACCGGAAGATATCCAGCATCTGAAGGATTGGATCGCGAAACAGCCGCATCTGCGCGCTAGAACAGGTGGGTGGGACTCTTGATTTTGATAAAGTTGAACTTATATATTACCATCATCATTTTGTTGGGCGAAGTTGTGTCGCAATCGCAGGGGCATAACTACCAGTTGGATTGGAGTAGAGAAATTCACACCATAGGTCAACACAGAAAAATGACACTATCACACTAATCACACTTCACACTAATATAATATTATAAAGGCGAAAGTTTGTATGGATGTATGGATGGATGGATGGATGTTTGTTACTTCTTCACCGGATCCGAAGACCGGATCCGGTGATAGCAGTTTGTGGGAAAATAATATAGCTGTTGCATGAGTAGGTAATTTAAATGCGTTGTGCGTAGTGTTCATGCGTGCGAGTCGTTCGTCGCCGAGTCGCCCCACTACGCTTTGCCGGAAGAGGAGAATACTTGTCTGCTATTCATGATTATTTGCTGACAATAAAGCCGACAAGTGTAGAAGCTAAAAGGGCCTTTTCGGCCGCAGGCTATATTTGCAGCTCTATTAGAAGTCGTCTAGCTGATGACACAATTAACAATATTTGTTTTCTACGACTACTAAAGAGTTCCAAACTCATTATTGTGATAGTTTTTGCCATTCATTCTTTCGACAGATTCATCAAATCATGATGGTATCTGTCATAATCATAAATACCTAACCTAACCTATAAGACCTGTTTGTTAGCATTCTCAAATACTTTAATAATGATTTTGATCTCATTTCAGTTAATTACGTAAGGTTAATTGTATCTATTAGATATTATAGTTACTTGATAATTAATATTGTTACTTATAAATTGATCTATCTGTGAAAGTGAAATCTAGAAAGACTGAGCTACTCGTTACGTCGTAAAATTATTACTAGTTACCTATACTACTAAATTTTAATTGTTTTCTTGTTGTCTTAACGTTGGTTAGGAAATAAAGTTGATTTTATATATTTGTGATTTATTTTTATAAACTACCTACATATAAGTGCAGTGATACTTGATTAACTCACTTATTTTGTACTAAAAAGCGAAAATCATCTTGATTTAATCAATCCGGCCGGATCCGGTCGCATCCGGCCGGATTGATGGGAATCCGGTCGTATCCGGCCGGACTGAAATTGAGGCCGGATTGCAAACCCTATACTGAACGGATCGGGCATAAATGTAATTTTAATTCTGGAATCAAACATACGCTTTTTTATCCCATAAATCAGTTCCTGTGGGATATAAATCACCTTTAAACGTTTCCATGGGAACAACGCGTGCGATAGTATTATTATATAAATGGGAAAGTTTGTATGGATAGATGGATGTTTGTTACCTCTTCACGCCAAAACTACTGAACGGATCGGGCTGAAATTTTGCATTCATGTAATTTTATTCTGGAATCAAACATAGGCTACTTTTTATCCCATAAATCAGTTCCCGTGGGATGAAAATCACCTTTACAAGTTTCCATAGGAACAACGCGTGTGAAGCCGGCTCAGCTAGTAGTTGATAAGTGTTAAATAGTGGCTTCCTGGTGATTGTGACACATACATAATTTGTGATACCTAGGTATTAGATCTGTACCTAGGTATATAAATAACGGTAATTAATAACATATTCATATTGATTAAAAACTTGATGATCTTACGAACTCTGTATCATCTATGTACAAATTTATATATTTCTTTTAAATAAAAAAAACAAATCGGTAAAACCGTTTTAAAGTTTTAGCAACATTAGTGTCGCTCTAACATCGAGATAGAATTCTATCTCCATGCGCTCTAACAATTAATTGCTGCTCATTGGTGAACAACAGTTGATTTTTATATGGACAATTTCCACAAAATTATGTAGATCTTTGTACATTGGCTTTTAATTCCCATCTTATCGTTTGAATCGTTCTATCTTTACTAGTATTAGATAAACTTGTGGTACCTACGTACTTGACTGATTGGTAACTTCAAATACGAGTACATTTGTAATCATTAAACTACGCTGCTTGTACCTACGAGATATATAATAATAAGTACCTACCACAGAGGTCTATTTAATTCCTCGTTTTCAGATGACCAATGGCTACTCGCGTTTTTGCGTGGAACAAAATTCAGTTTGGAAAGAGCGAAGGAAAAACTGGACCTGTACTACTCAGTGAGAGCGACGGCACCCGATCTATTCAAAATTACTTATGACCATCCGAAATTTGACGAAATTCTTGGCCTGGGGTGTGTATTGTGCATGATGTATTCTTTTAGAATGACCATTTTTTCCGCATCATTTTTCAGTTTTAAAATATAATTGTGTACATACCCTCATAAATTAAATTAAATTCATTTATTAATTCTGACACTTAAACCAAGTGTTGTTTCCATATACAAGAGCATGTAGTAAATGTCACAGATTCAAGTAATGTAAAAAATAAGGTACACAGTCATAACAAAAAACTTAATAAATATAATAAATTTGCTTGGCACAGGAGTTGATCAGGCTTGACATCCAGTGCCATACAGTTTACTGCAATGTCTATCAGCCAGAACCCGTAACAGACTGTTGGTGCTGCCCAGCATCCTGCGTTTTAAATCATACATAACCATGCTGAAAACAACATCTATCAAAGATTTAACCCCTTGACGGCTAATGATTCCAATCCGAACCAACAAAAATACTAGAATGTTTGCATCCGTCTACGGCTAATGGTGCGGATTTGAACCATCGTACTACAGGTCATTTAAAACCTTTTCGCAAGGGTATAGAGTCGATTATAGCATGGGAATTTTATATCCATCTGTTGTTTAGAGAATGAACTGTAAAATAAGCCCGCCATTCATTAGTCAAGTGCTATTTAGTTGTGACAAAAACAGTTGTGAAGTTGCCCTTCACGCGCGCGGTTCAAAGTTTTGTGTTGTTCTGATTTGTGTGGTTATTTGGATTTTCAAGAGATAAGTGCTGAATATTATTATGTAAAATGCTATTATTTCTTGTTCTATGCTAATAATAAAGCTGCTAAGATGTTAGATATCCCGAATTCAGTCATAATAATTGATTATTTCAAACTGAAATGCGCGCATCTGATTTCATAGTTTATGGTGTAATTTCTGTATCAATGGGCTTGAAATCAATAGAAATAGGTCATAATTACATATTGCATCGGTAATCACGATAATAACTACAAAATAAAGTCATAAAATCCTACGAAATTGTAAGGGAATTTTTCAGGCTGTGAGTTCACGAAATCAGTCGGAGATCACTAGTCCTGCGAGCAATTTTGCGACAAAAAATAATCGATTTCATTTTGATTTTTTAGTTGATTTTTATTATAAACTATCATGAAAAGGAGGTTTGGTGGAAAATATGGTTCCTTCTTAGTGCCCGGGTAGATATTCTAGCCTCAAAATCGAGCCGAGAATGAGAGAAAATTACCTTGACAAAAAACTCATCTATTTTTGACTTAGTGTTTGAAAATCAATATTTATAACTTTAAAAAAATTGTATATTTGTCACCTATCGGATAGGTAATATATTTCTCATCAGAACTACATTTACAGAATACAAATCGGTTCAGTACTTAAGATTTTATGATAAGTTTATCAAGTGGTCTCGCCGGGCTGGCGCCGTGAGGCAAAAAAGAGGTGTTCGAGTGGCGGTAACATAGGCGCGCGCTTGCTCGCACTGACAACTTCAAAGGGTTAAATCGTAAGAATCTTTTGTGAACAAGAACATACAATGCACTGACTCCGAATGAGCGAGCTATCTCCTTTAGTTTGGCAACAACAGCGCGATCTCACTACGGAAAGCCATCTCATGATTGACGAAAAAGGAATAACCCTTACACTTTTAGAAATAAATGTATACTAGAATTATCTAGAGCACGTACTGATTACGGCAGGAAAACAATTGTTTACGAGTGCAGTTATTCAATAGCTTGCCTAACGACATCAAGGAATGTGCTAGCATAAATATGTTCAAAACAAAATTAAAAAGATACGTTTATAGCCTAACTTATACTTAGCTTAAGCTTTATTTAATATTATTTTTTGTATCTCATTGTAAGTGAACATTATTGTTTTATGAGAAATAAACATCTTTAAACCGAAATCATTGATCAATTATATAGTAGGTACCCATAACACAAGCTCTTCTTAGCTTGGGGCTAGGTAATGCTGTGTGATTTTTCCAGAATTGTTTATTTCTTTATATATATTGATACCTAACTATAAGTCGCGTGGATAAAGATGATGATTTAAATAACAACCACTCTCATGCTGTCCCGTTTAGATCATCTTTGATCCAATATGATCTAAGTGAGACGGCATAAAAAAGGCGGTCATTTATCTACGCAACTTATACTAGGGTGTTCTACGTATTGTCCATAGAACGATTATTATGCTACCCAAACTGATCAGCCCTGATTCTCCAAGGGTGGGTTTGATGAGACCTGGACGATACAACCCGGACAAGTTCTCAATTACGGATGTGATGTCAGTCACACAATTCGTACAAAAGGTAGGTACCTACCAACCACAATATCTTTATTTACACAAATATATTGAAATATACATATGAATATTTTTAATACATAACTGCCGAAACCATTAGTGTTATGTAGATTAAGTAAATTTCTTTATTCAACACATCATCGATTTAAAATTTCGCGGCCTCCCCCGGCGAAATTTTTGATCGATGATTCTACCATATTATTTCGTACCTACGTATTTGTTTGGGGTATTGTTAAGAATTCTTATATCATACTGAGTGACATGCTTCTTTTTCATTAACAGATTTCATTAATGGAAGATGACAATGCGACAATTTCAGGCGCCGTGACCATTTTGGATTTGGAGGGTGTCACTATGGGTCACTTTTTGCAGATGACGCCGATGACCATGAAGAAAATGACTGTCATTAGCCAGGTAGGCTCACGCAAAGAAGAAAATAACAATACTTATATTGATGAATTTGTTTTATATTATTTGATAATTAGTCTGCAGCTATGGTAATCGCGAACTTAGTTGCAGGTACAGCTGACTACGATAAACATAAAATATAAACCACTAAACTAACAACCGGCCCGTATCAGAAGGACAATCTAGCGTAATGTCCTTGTTTGTAGGATAAACGGCATAATAATACATTGTTAGCCAAGGGATGAAAGTAACTTATTTAGTCCCGAGACGTATGTAGTTTGACTAATCTAGAGTGGCACAATCGGCGGCCTTTTCGCTAACAGCGAAAAGGCTCTTCCAGGCAACCTTTGGATGGATAGGATCGGTACGTTTAGAAGCTGACGGTGGCGTAATTGATGACACGTTAATATATAAATAAACACAGAAAAATAATAATTTTGTATATTATCTTCTTCACAAAATGGCTTCCTATGACTTTATTATATAGATAAAGTCATAGGATTTGGCGTTCATAGGAGCGGGACTGAGTACTTATACGTTTTTGGAAGGGCGTAGGCTCATAAATGATGTTTTTGTATCTTTACAAGAAAACGACTCCACCTATGAAAAAACCCAACCGAGGCGACAAATAATTAGTCCTAACCTACAAACGATTAGTCAGTTAGCTACAAATAATTAGTCCTAACCTATGAATCAAAACAAAAATCTTTTCTATAGACCGCGGGCTTCCTGAGATTTAGAGCAAATTAGGTGCAAAACAGTGCTTTTCTTTCACTTTCATGTTTTTTTTTACCGTATATTTTTACGGAATCGTGTTTGGACCAAGGAAACGAAGATTTTTTTTTGAATTTTATGTAATTCTTGTTTTTTTCTACGGGGATCCAGTGATTACTGAGATCTAGGCCTTTTTTAGCAAATCCACTAGGTACGAACCTTAAAACATGACAAAAACCGGTAACTCCCATTTAAACTTTTCTTATTTCAGGATGCAGTGCCTCTGAGAATGAAAGGTGTCCATTACATCAACACACCTCCTGGATTTGAAACAATATTTAATGCTATGAAGGCATTGCTCAACGAAAAAAATAGGGCTAGAGTACGTATAAATTATAACGATTTGTCACCAGTTAGTACAATTTTAAATGCATTTTATGTCCAATACGATATATTTTCTATATTTTTTTATATTTGATCTACTACTAGTTGTAAGTCATGTTCATCCAGGTTCATCCCGCGATCTGGATTAGATTGGCGCGGGACCGTGCGTGGAGTGGCACAAAAGTTTGGAGGCCTATACCCAGCACTGGGTGAAGTTGGGTTGCGGATGATGATGATAATGAAGTCATGTTATCAAACATGTAAATAAGCCTTCGTTTACCTGAAAAAATATTTTATTTTACAGCTTCACGTTCATAATACTAATTACGAGGCACTTTACAAGCATATTCCTAAAGAAATCCTACCAAATGAATATGGTGGAAGTGGCGGCAGTACCGAAGAAATCGTCGGTGGGTAAAATATTAATTATAGTATATTTACTATTTAAGAAATATGGCGCCGCCCTATATATCTTTTTTTCTTTATACAGATTACTGGAAGAAAAAGGCGAAGGAATACAGCGGCTTCTTTGAAGAAGAAAAGAAGTTTGGCACCGACGAGGCCAAGCGCCCCGGGAAACCGAAGACAGCTGAGGACATGTTCGGAGCAGAAGGATCTTTCAGAAAGCTTGAGTTCGATTAAATGGCTGATGCAATGCTGGCGTGGTTGGTAAAGGTGGTGGTACCTATGGGCTAAGCCAGAGTGATTACAAAAAAACTGAAAATAGATTTCGCAAAAATTCCCTTACATAAATAATGTACATGTTTTGAAAAAATTGGTGGCGATCGATAGTTGCGAATTTGACGTTACACCGAGTTTTGTTTATGTTTTTAATAAAATGATTTGAAAATCATATTTGTTTATACTCGTATATCCTTAGGAATGCTATGGATCAAACAAATTTAAGGCGCATACACGAGCCAATATGACAGCGCCACCTATTTTATCATATTATTTCTGTAATTCTTTATTGTACACAAATAATACATAGAATGAACTTATTTTAAAAGATATGTACAAAGGCGAGCTTAACCCTGATAGAGAGTTTTCTTCCATATTATTACGTTTAATACAGGAAATTAAAAAAAATCCATCGTACAGTTTGTGGTATCTTTTATATGCTATTTTTCAATACAACTGTAATAGTTTTATCTTATATAGTTTAGGAAAAGATGCGAAAATAGAGTTTGGTGGCCAAAAAGTGCGACTTCGTATTTCTGCCTAAGCTTTACGATGACATAAACTGTACAATGGATTTTTAAAACATCCTGCGTTTAACATAATAATAAGATAAAATAGGTGAGGGCGCCACTTTCACTATAGTGTATGCGCCATAACCGGAGACTTTATCTGGGTTAAGGGATAAGCCTGTTGTTACTCAATGACCAACGAGGTTCACAGTTAACTCGCTTACATTCAAATTCAATTAATCAAACGTCTTTTTTCAAGTTTTTGTAAAATATTTAAACAAATCTTGTACGAATTTTTTCGTTGTCGTTTCCATACAATAATATAATCTTCAAAAATATAATCTGACTGGGCAGACAGACTGGGACGGAGACTAAAACAAAAATTAAAGTAATCAGTAACATAAGCAGGTAGGCAAAATAATGACGAAAGAGAGTGGCAGGAAAACTCTCAATGCTATTTCGTGCGTATGCACATTATACAACACCAAGGACTATAAAATATACTTGTTATTGTTACCTACGTTACAAAAGAGATTAAATATTAAAAGCAAGAACATTTTCAACCCTGAACACATGTTCAGAATTTTCTGCATATTTCCTGCATGTCCCCTGTCCTGCATGACCTGCGTGCCCTTCACTGTATATACAGTGAAGGGCACGTGGTAATGCAGGAAATATTTATGCACAGAAAATTTTACAGAAAGCGGCAGACCTCTTGGTTAATATGTTGTGTGTTGCTCCTATAGTTCAGATAGTTCTAAAAGTTTAGGAAAGAAGAGAAAATTGTCGGCGTTTGCTACTAACTGATTAGTATAGTAGTCACAATAATTATTGGAATGTCATTGAGGCATTTTTAACGGTGAGGTAAGTCAAAGAATTTTTTTCTTCTAATTAGAAAATAGTATTCACTCGTAAGTTTAAATTTGAACGCAGATATCATTTTGAATTTCGGACATAGGAAATATTCACGTGCCCTTCACTGTATATACAGTGAAGGGCACGTGGTAATGCAGGAAATATTTATGCACAGAAAATTTTACAGAAAGCGGCAGACCTCTTGGTTAATATGTTGTGTGTTGCTCCTATAGTTCAGATAGTTCTAAAAGTTTAGGAAAGAAGAGAAAATTGTCGGCGTTTGCTACTAACTGATTAGTATAGTAGTCACAATAATTATTGGAATGTCATTGAGGCATTTTTAACGGTGAGGTAAGTCAAAGAATTTTTTTCTTCTAATTAGAAAATAGTATTCACTCGTAAGTTTAAATTTGAACGCAGATATCATTTTGAATTTCGGACATAGGAAATATTTACATAAAATTTACTGAAAGCGGGTAGAAACCTCTGGGTAATATGTTTTGTGTTAAGTTTCAAAGAGTTCTGAATGTTTGGGATTATTTTTGGGTTTGCTACTGATGATAGATAGAGTCTGTTCAAAAAGAGAAAAGTCGTGGGTATTGAGGGCGCTCGTGTGCCAATTGACAACTTTTATTACGTTCACAACACTGCTCTGTCATTGAAGTACGACTAAAAATGTTAGTTCATCGTAACGCCACGACTTTTCTCTTTTTGAACAGACTCTATCTACTGAAACCAGACGAACGTGAGCACCAACACAAGTACTGTTGTTTTATAGTGAAACATTGAAAAACGGACATAGGTTCTTTCTAAATAAGTAAAAATTTTACTGCATTGATTTGCATAGTAAGCACAATCATTATTATAATGTGATTGCGGCAATTTAACCGGTGAAGTAAGCCAAAGATTTAATATTTTACTAACTCGAAAACAGTAGGTATATTCAAATTTTAACGCAAATAACATTTTGCATTTCGAGAATAGATGTACGAGTAACAATGCCCGAAACAGAGTCATTAGTACGACCACTATGCCCTGAGTTGGAGGAGAAGGCAAGGCTCGAGCTGAATGAAACTCCGAAGAAGCTTGAAGAGGGCATACAATATCTGAAGGAATGGATCGCTAAGCAACATCATTTACGAGCCAGAACAGGTACTACTACCACAATTTTGCTAAGGAAAAACTGGTTAATTGTTTACCTTTTGCTGTTAACAAATAACTGGTTTACCAGCTCGTAAAGTCCGGTAGTCACCGCAGCATTCATATTATCTGCACAGACTGATTGTCGGCTTTTTGACGATTCATGGACTGATTCTCTTTAGAACGCACGACTTTGCGACAAGCAAAGATCGTAGTAAACTACGTTCTGGCAACGAGCAATGAAAGCGGTGATCGTTGCGAATGGAACGTCACCGTGAAATATCAGGTGGTTCTGGCAAATGTGGTAATAATAATAATAAATAATGCTGGACTATTCACACAGCATTATCTAGCCCCAAGCTAAGAAGAGCTTGTGTTATGGGTACTAGATAACTGATATACATAATACATACAATACACTACATAGATAGTTTTTTTTTTATTATATATAGAAAACATCCAGAACGCCCTGAAAAAATACCTGCAGATCGTACAAATATTTGTCCCGCGGCGGGAATCGAACCCGCAACCTCCTGCGTCGCAGGCAAAGTTTAAAATCTTCCAGTAAGGATATAATCCTTTACCTACGTATCTCTTTCAGATGACCAATGGTTAGCAGCCTTTCTCAGAGGCTGTAAACATAGCCTTGAGAAAGCAAAAGAGAAAATAGATCTCTTCTATTCTATGAAAACGATCGCGCCCGATGTAACAGTGCTCAAACACAAGAGCACAGATCCAATATTCATGGAGTTAGCCAAATCAGGGTAAGATTGAGCCGTCTTTAGGGTTTATGATGGTGGATTTGAATCTGTTATTCGTTATTCTAGCGTGTCTAAACTTTTGATCTTATTGTGGATACAGATGATAGAAATGTGGAATTACCTACCTACCCTATGTTTCTATTTTGGATTACAATATTCCTATAGAGACTCATTAAATACGACAAACTATTATAGGCTGATTATTATAACTGCAATCATATCCGTACCCTTGTTCTGTTATAGTCAGGAATTCTCTAAGATCAATTTTATTTCAGAATTGGTATAATTCTCCCCAAAATTGCTAAACCGACCGATCCTAGAGTGGTTCTAGTCAGAATTTCACAGTATGACCCCAGCAAATTCGTTATTTCTGATCTTCTTCCGATTATTTGGTTTGTGCAACAGGTGAGTGTTATATTTATTATCTGCATGATCTTATAAAACGTGTTTGCTTTTTCTTAGTAAACCATAAATTCAAAATATACCTTATATATTTGTCTAGATTGTTTGCAACGGTCTGCAGTTAGCTCAACTGTTTCAATTCTAAATTATGTACCTACTAGGTCTTGTTTTTATTCTTATAGTCATTTTATTATTTTAATGATAACCTTATGTTTTTACTGTCTACTTAATGTTTTAGATAACCTATATGGAAGATGACCCATTCGTGATATCTGGCACCATCTGTATCATTGATCTTAGAGGAGTTACCAGGGCACATTTACTTCAAATCACTCCAGAAAAATTAAAGCAAGTGGTGACTGCTGGCCAGGTAAAATTATATGTGATGCTGATATGCAGTTCTTACCTTATTCTAGGTACCTAACTTAACAGGTTCAACCGGTTATTTCTTATCCGGAATCAACCGGTTATGCATGCTAGGCATATAATACCACACAATATATAGACCACTCGCAGGGCCTGTGCTGGGGCCCGGGTTCATTGTAGAAAACTGTTTCCTTCCCTTGCGGCTGAAAATAAAAAGCGAAATTAGCGAAAAATTATAAGGAGCGAAATTAACTGGAATCATTTTGTATTATTTATTAGTAAAAAAGTAGTCTCTCGGTTGTCGGTCTTTAATGGGCCCCTGACGATGGGGGGCCTGTGCCCTGGGCCCGTGCCCCGTTCGCCCTTATGGCAAAGATGGCACTGCCTACTCGTAGAATTCATAGTTGCACATGAGTATAATAATGATTATTAAAATTTCAGGACGCATCCCCTACGAGGCTGAAGTCTGTACACATTTTCGGAATGCCACTCTTCTTCCAGGGTTTGTTCAACATGGGAAAGACATTGTTGAATGAGAAAAATAAAAATAGGGTAAATATTTGTCACAATACATTACCTATAGGTACTTAAACGTTTTTCTGTTACTGCTGATTCAAAGGTTCCAATCCATTTTAGGTACATGTTCATGGCGGAGAGTTTGATGAATTGTATAAATATGTTTCAAAAGACATCTTACCAGAAGAATACGGTGGGCATGGTGGCACAATTCAAGAAATTATTGGTAAGTTGCGGGAATAGGACAGCTGTTCGCGTAGTTACGAAATTATTGGTAAGTTGCGGGAATAGGACAGCTGTTCGCGTAGTTACGAAATTATTGGTAAGTTGCGGGAATAGGACAGCTGTTCGCGTAGTTACGAAATTATTGGTAAGTTGCGGGAATAGGACAGCTGTTCGCGTAGTTACGAAATTATTGGTAAGTTGCGGGAATAGGACAGCTGTTCGCGTAGTTACGAAATTATTGGTAAGTTGCGGGAATAGGACAGCTGTTCGCGTAGTTACGAAATTATTGGTAAGTTGCGGGAATAGGACAGCTGTTCTCGTAGTTACGAAATTATTGGTAAGTTGCGGGAATAGGACAGCTGTTCGCGTAGTTACGAAATTATTGGTAAGTTGCGGGAATAGGACAGCTGTTCGCGTAGTTACCTGTCGTTGATTTGAGAAGTTGTCTAAAGATTATTAACCCTAGTTGGATTTGTTAATTTTTACTCAATCGATGTTAGACATAAACCATTTCAATATTAGTATAAAAACTATCGTAGTTCGACGAATTAATTACGGATGTAAATGGTAACGTTGGTCGTAGTTAAGTTAACTACGACCAACGTTACCATTCATTATGGATGCAAGCGAGTTAACTAAGTTAACTCGCTTGCATCCATAATGAACTATTTTAATTCTTCAGATAAGCAAAAGATCATTTTGTTTTTCTTGCAAATTGGAAATCTAACTGGGTAAGCAATTCCGATTTTGCGAATCAAAATACCCGGCGAACATTTTTTTTTTTAGATTTTTGGATGCAGAAGTTATATGATTATCGTGGATGGCCTGAAGAAGATGAACAATATGGTACTGATGAGTCTAAAAGGCCAGGAAAACCAAGAACAGCACAGACATCGTTCGGAGTTCAGGGAACCTTTAGAAAGCTGGAAGTGGATTAAGTACATTAGGCATAATTAAACAGTATAAAAATCCAAATACAACAAAAAAGCTTTGGTATAGTACCTACTTACTTACAGTCAAATCAAATAATAGTCACTTTTTGAACAAACAATTGAGTTAATTGCAGACAGTTGCATTCAATACCTTACTTATCAGAATTAAGTATATAAAATAAAGTCTGTCGTAAATTTTAATTTCATTGCGTTTTTTTATGTATTTAATGATCGGAGTGGCAGCTTGGGTTATTTGACCGTATGGTTAAATAATCAATTCGAGTCTTATTGTCCAACTGTTTAATAGAATTGACAGACAAGACTAGGGAAATGTGCTGGTAACTTTGTAAGCCTAAGACCTTCGAGGAGTTTTAACATTGAAAGTGTTAATGATTTCTTGATCAAGTGAGTACAGTGCCCCAATTTATGAAATTGTGACATTCGCCTGAAGTTTCGCAGTTTTTTATTAATATCTTTTTTTGAATAATGGAGGGTTTAAAGTTAATTAAAACAAGTAGAATAATTAAGAAAAGTAAACCTATTAGAGTAAATATCATAAAGGTTCAATTTTTTTTCTGGCTTATAGTTTTTATAAATAAAATCAAAATGAAAAATAAAAATATTTTTTCTTTCCATAAAAACAATAAATGTACCCTCAGACAAGGTAAAATTATACTCTCACAAGGAAATAGTGATGTTTTTGTTTGTAGTATTTCTGTTGCTTCGGTTAGTTGTTATTTTTCGAGTTGGAGTAAAAACCGTTCCAAGCTTTTAATCCTCTAGAGATAATCTGATATTTTAAAGTAAGCCTTTTTGTAAAGCAAAGTTTTGAAAATTGTTTGAATTTATTTACTGATAATTTTGCAACAATTTGGGAGTTTTTTTATAGAAACGAATATTAACCATCTCACAAGAGCTCTCATTTGGTTCAAACTTCAAACGACTTAGTAGTAAATTTTTCACTTACTCCTGCTATCTGCTTTTATTTTATCTAATCTAACCTAACTTTGCTTTTGCTAGTAAACGATTTATAGTTTTTTCAATTATTTCGTGTACGGTCACGTTGTAAAAATGCAGTACTCGTAGTAGGCTGTTACTAGGCACCGTGATGTCACCGTTAGCAAAGATTATTTATTATTCAATAAAAAACGATCAGTGTGATACAGCTATACTACATAATATGCATTTAGCTATGTTCCATCTAATCGTTTATTTATTGAGGACGGTACCAAGGTACAGGTGCTGGCTGATAGTGATAACAACCAGTTGTTATCAGTTAGTCGATACAACGGCGTCGAGGCAAACTGTCGATAGATAGGTATATGTATTATTATTTCAATTATTTGTATTTTTCATTTTGATTTAAGTTTGGTAGGTCTAATTAATAATTAAAATTTCCAGGCCAAAATGATTCGAGAACTGTCACCAGAGCTAGCCAAAATAGCAGCGGAAGAGCTAAATGAAAAGCCTGGTCAGATAAAAGATGATGTTCACTACCTTAAGGAATGGCTCGCAAAGCAACCGCATTTAAAAGCAAGAACAGGTAAGGATATTGTCAAACAGACCGGCTATTTTTAACTTGAGTTTATATTGACCTTGTCGAGTGACATGCACGAACATCTATCAGTTATAGATAGGTGTTACGGGTAAGGTTATCAGCATTGATTGAGCCATCCATGAATCTTTTAAATGAAAAAATTTGATGTAACCTAAATGAAAAGATAAGTTCCCTATTCACATGTATACCATGCTGTTTTTTTTTATGTACTCTTACTTCGCGTAGGAATATAGGTACAGAAATGTTTAAGATTAACATTGTTAAACATTTTATTATAAAAACTATCGTAGTTTGACGAATTCATAACGGATGTAAGCGGGTTAACTACGAACCTTATTTGTGTTGGAAGAACACCAACGTTTCATCCCTTAAGAAGGGATGCGGAAAGCGTGCGTCTAGAACCGCACTCGCCCTGAAGATGACCCTCGTTAGGGGATGAAACGTTGGTGTTCTTCCAACACAAATAAGGTTCGTAGTTAACCCGCTTACATGCGTAATGAATTGTTAAACATTTCTGAATATTCCTGGGATCAATATTCAAAGTTTGTGGTATTTGGAATATATAAGAGCTAATAATTCGGAATAAAAACAAAGACTATACCAATAAAAACAAATGAACCAAGAACTAATGAAGGTCAATAATATCTTGACGTAAGTTAATCCAAGGCTTGGTACCTACCCTTTTCAGATGACCAATGGCTGGTGGCCATGCTAAGGGGATGCAAGTTTAGCTTGGAGAGAGTGAAACACAAATTGGATATGTATTACACTTTGAAGACAACCGCACCAGATGTAACGCTCAGTCTAAAACCCAGCTCCAAGGAATTTATTGACTTCTTCAGAGTGGGGTACGGTCATATATTTTTTAATGTACAGCTAATAAACAGCATACTTAGTCCAAAATAACATTAAGATGTTGATAAATACAATCACACGATTGTGTGTATGCTGCAAAAACAATGTTGTTAGCTGCAAATATTACTTCTGTTGCTAACAATATCCCGGTAATCATTTAGAAAATTGCAATGCTGACAGAAACACCATGATTGAAAAGGTTCACTTTATCTGTGCTGGATTTCCAGGATCTAATTAGCTTATCACCCCTACGTGCTTGAAAAATTAATTATTTTTTATCGATAGTACATTTCTAAATGTAGACCTGCGATAATTTGTAAAATAACAATTCTATTGACAATGACTCATTATATTTTAATGATTACAGTACTGTGATAGTGCTTCCAAAGCCCAAAGACAAGATTTTCCCCCGAATTATCCTGCTTAGACCTGGTGCGTACGACCCGGCAGTCAACAACGTTGCTGAACTATTGTGCGTGCTATATTATTTGGTTCAGGTCAGTAGTCGGTTTGATTTCAGACAAATATATTATCACTAGTTGCGCCCCGCGACGTTGCCATAGGAACAACGCGTGCGTAGCCACGCACGCGTTGTTCCTATGGAACGTTTTAAGGTGAACTGACTTGTAGGACGAAAAGTAACCTATGTTTGATTCCAGCATTAGAATTACCTTTATCCAAAATTTCAGACTGATCTGTTACATAGTTTTGGCGTGAAGAGGTAACAAACATCCATACAAACTTTCGCATTTATATTATTAGAGTGATAAGAGTGATGTGACAAGTATATTAACGACGATTCTAATCCTTTTGTCATGAAAAATAAGAATTTAACAAAATAAAATTGTTTTTCCAGATTTTGATAGTTGAAGATGATGTAGCTTCTGTAGTTGGAACGAAAATCATGGTTGATTATACCGGAGCTACAATGAGTCATTTGGTACAAGCGAGCCCGTCAATGATAAAGAAAATGATCGCAGTCAGTCAGGTAAAATTCATCATTCATTATTTTTATTTGTACACTGGTAGATGTTCGAGCTCATGTGTCTTCTGCTTATTTTTGAAAGACTCGAATACAGATAATGATGAAACCGGCCTAGCAAATAATTCAGATACCATGAGGCCAAGTGAGATGTAATAAAAATAAAATATGGTATTTTATAACTATAATTTCAGGATTCAATGCCATTGCGGTTAAAAGGCAGTCATCATGTGAATCTGCCAGCAGGAATTGAGAAAATATTTTCCCTCATATCTGGATTCCTAAGCGAAAAAAGCAAGGAAAGGGTAGGTGATGTGATGTACTTGTTGGACTGGTTTCATTAGATTGCTCAGACAACTAAAACGATATTTTGGTTTTTCAGATGAAAATTCACAAAAGTTTAGATGACTTACCTGATGACATACCCAAAGAGATCATTCCTAAAGAATATGGAGGCTCTGGAGATACCATTGCTAACTCTATTGGTAAGTTGTGTTCGCTTACAATTTTGGTTTCGATAATAATATGTGAGAGGTAGAGACAATGTCGATTATAGACGAGTTATTGGCGAATTGGCAATTATGTTATCACCTATACCTAACGAACAGAAACTAGAGCAGTCTTATGTTATGAATGACCAAATACGTATAAGATGTTAGTACACTGCCCGTGCTAAATCACCTAAAACTATTTCTGTATAGTAAATAGATATCCATCCTCCGGCCAAGTGGGATGACGATCTGCGAAAGACTACAGGCAGATGCTGAATGCGTCAAGCCAGGGCGCTATGGCGCTCATTAGGGGAGGCCTATGTCCAGCAGTGGACTAATATAGGCTGATGATGATGAAATAGATATAACCAATCGTGCATTTGAAATGGATATTATTTCCACAGAACATTGGGTCTCAAAGTTCAAGGAGTACAACTCTTGGATGAAGGAGGAGGAATTGTTGGGCACTGATGAGAAGAAGCGAATAGGACCGCCGCTCATCAACCAAGATGGGGGTATTGATGGATCTTTCAGAAAATTGAATTTAGACTGAAATTGGTATTGGTAGTTTTAGCCATAATTTCAATAAATACAATAAGCATACACGTTTGGATTGTATTCTTATTGACATTTAGAAGAGCTCAGAGAAAAAACCTAGTTTTATTGATACTAAATGATAGGAACTATTCTACTGCACCTGCTGTTTTGTATTTATTTAGTTGTTTGTACTTATGCAAAATTATCTGTTAGATAAAGAGCGACTTACATAAGTAAGGCTGTACTTCAAGAGCTTCTTACACTTACATAATTGAAGACATACCTATTATAATAAATGTATTATTATGTGTTTTGTTGGCATTGCCTTAATAAATAAATAAACATGCGGACAACGGGGCTGGTCATACTTTTAGTATTTTGTTACTTTACTATTAACTGTTAATATTTAAGTATGATTGTTTGTTATCCCTTAGAAATAAAAATAAAATAAAGACATTGAAGATATAAACAAAATACCTAGTTCATTGAACAAAAAAAAAATTAAGGACCTTTACCCAAGTGATCGATTAGAAACTATTACAGATGCTTCATATGAAGTAGATACTTAGTTTGTTTTTGTGTGTGTGTATTTGGATGTTGGTGTTTTTATGAGAATTTATAAATGAAACTAAGAATTAAGTAAATTATGTATTTGCCACATGAAAAACACAATTAATAAAATAAATAGTCAAAATTTAAAATATTTCAATAAAAAAACAGCTATTATTTTAGATCTTGATGTAGGTACATCCTACCTACTAAATTGACTAAAACCATCCAAATAAGCCGTTGCTTTTCACTCGCTTCGACTCATCTGCCATGGCAGTTTCATCCAGGAACCAGTCTCGATAGCTTTCCACCTTGGCCTTCCAGAAATCTGACGAAATAATAATCAAAATTTGAAAACGAATACAAGAGGCAAGTACAACATATTCGAACCGCGTTCGGTGAGGATGGATGTATTGTCTACTCGCTAAGGAATTGACATCTAAGGCGCATACACGAGTGAAAGTGGCGCCGCCACCTATAATATCTTATTATTACGTTTAACATAGGAAATTTTAAAAATCCACCGTACAGTTTGTAGTAGTATCTATTAAAGTTATTTATTAATTGCCTATAGTTTACTATACAGGACAAAACTATTACAGTGGTATTAATAAATTAATATTGTTTTAAAAAACCATAAACCGACTTCAATTTTTATAGTTTTTGTCATGAATTTTCATGGATTCCACTGTCAGAAATCTGTAGTCAGAATAGAACAAAACTTTTTTACGTTTGCTACCTCAGAAATTTTTACTAAGTGCTCCGATTTTCATGATTCTTTTTTTATATGCAAGCTGGTGCTTCCCGTGTGCTCCCATTTTAATTTGGTCTAGCTATAACACTGGGATCCATGAAAATCCATGAAAAAGCGATAAAAATTTAAGTCACTTTATAGTTTTTTAAAACAAAATCAATTGTTCTGTACTATATACTTATTTGATTATTTATTATTATTTTTATTCTATGTAGTGATAGTGAAGAGTGCAGTGTTCTCACCAGCAAGTTCCTGAACAGTGCCCCCAGTTCCTCCATATTCCACTGGTAACGCCGATTTGTCTATCTTATCGTACAAAATATCTTTGTTGTTAACGGAAATCTGAAATATTCACCATAAATATATATGTATACTGATTACTAACATAAGACAACAACGTAGGCCGTGTGTATACTTGTATATGTGTAATGTATACTTATAAAAATATCAATAGTTTCATAATGTAAACACTAGAAATAAACATAAACTCGCTGTACCCACAACTAGGCTTCATAAAACTAATGTATCTTTTAAAGGGCAATGTATACGCTTCTACAACAAAACCCCTACTGAGCTGCAAAAATTATCAGTAAATAAATTCAAACAAACTGTCAAAACTTTACTATGCAAAAATGTTTAGTAAAAAATATCAGATTATATAGAGCTTGGGTCGGATTTTCCTCCTACTAACTAACAGGCTAAAGGCTTCTTCGTCGTTTCTTAACTTTAGTCTACATACCGAAGTGATCGAAAATACCACTTTATTTCCGTGTCAGTGTATTTTTTAATATGATTTGACCTTTTCTAAGTGTACATTTATTGTATTTATGGAAATAAAGCATTTTTGAGTAACTAACTCTGAAAGTCAAGGGACGCTATTGGTTAGGTTTGATGGACTTATAATTATAATTAATTAGACTTTCCGTAATCTGACATTAATGTTTCACCAAATTGAAAACTGAATTACCATTTATTCTTGTCCTGTTAAACCCAATTTCTATTTATTCTTGCCTTCTATTTATAATGTACCTATAACGAAAGCAAACCCAAAATGATTGTTACGCCCTGACAGGGTTTTTATGCATAGTGTATGTGTATCCCACTAAGACCTACACCTAAGAACAATACCTGTATGCATAAAATCACAATAAATGATATGAATATGAATAGATACTTGGAACTTACTCTATTCCTCATTTTGGAACTAAAAACCACTTTGAAAATCGCCACTAGTCCTCCAATCCCATATGGTGCGTTAAGAATGTGAATGCCTTTTAAGCGAATTGACAGCGCCTTTTCCGTGCAGGTTGATACTCTTTTTGCAAATAATGGAGTCCATTGCATCATCAGCCTTAGCCCAATGCCTTTTAAGTCAAGAATTGATTCCTGAAAAAGTCCGTTGTTAACACGCCATAGGGCTAAAACATTACCGAAGTTTTCATTTAGCAGCAGCTAAGCATGATCACCCTAGACAGCGAATCGAGGAAGTCGAGGATCAGGACCGTTTGCTCTATTCCAGCTTAGACAAGGCTTCAGGGCTTGGTACCGGTACTCAAAATATACCGGTATCATATATACCGGTACTGAAACAGGGAAGTACCGGTACTACTTCAAGGTAATTGTTACCGGTATTTGAAAATACCGGTATTCCAAGCCCTGCAGGGTGTTCATGCTACCGTTGCTGTAGTGTAACTTTCATTACCTCTCCTGAAATTGTGAAGTTGTCATCTTCTAACACCATTATTTCAAGAACCATGACACCTACTTTGATGATATCTGCTAATGAGCATTTAGAACCACTAGCATATTGCCCAAGACGTGTCAAAATGGGTTTTGGTGAGTCTTCTTTAGAGCAATTTAAAGGGAGAAACAATCTGTGAATGAAAAGGTCAATGTATATTTACATCATATCTCAATAATTTTAAAATTAATCATCCATAAAAATATAATATCTCAAAAAATTACAATTCAACGGTTTTGAATCGACGTTCTTCCCTTAATACTGGAATGTGATCACTAACAGTAACTACACCACGAAGTCAAGAGACGTGGGAGTCGAAATCTTTGGAACTTCTTACGGACTTTAGCGCCCTTAGCTGCACCTACAGGAAACATTGTAGTTTATATAACCCTGTTAATCATCCTTATATTATTTTATGAGACTGAAATTACCGATTTTACCTACCTTAGTAAGAGGGCACTCACCCAGCTTTTAAAATTTCTTGAATAGTTTCATCAAATGGGTCTCTGTTGCCAAAAATATCGGGAATAGTTCCTTTTACAGTATAATAAGTATCGATCTTTGCCTTGCACTTTTCGATATTATATTTGGATCCACGCAGAAATGCTATCAGGAATTGATCCGCTGAAAAACAGTTAATTTTGAGGCACTTATTTACGCTAATTAGTTACCTATTTAGTTCAGAATTGGTAGATGCTACAAATATTATTCCTGAATATTTATGTATATGCTGTTTCCAGGTTTACATACCTAAAAATATTATTAACGACCTCTGTGGGGCAGCGGGCGAGAGTCCGCCTGCGACGCAGGAGGTTGCGTGTTCGATTCCCACCTCACCACAAATGTTTGTACGATCTGTAGATATTTGTTTAGGGCGTTCTGGGTGTTTTCCATGTATAATAAAAAAATATCTATTTATGTAGTGTATTATCTAAATCAGTTATCTAGTAGTACCCATAATAACACAAGCTCTGCTTAGCTTGGGGATAGATTATGCTGTGTGATTTGTCCAGCCTTATTTATATTTGTTTATTATTTCTAATTGTATAATTCTCTGCCTGTACTGCGTGTTTGAAGTCGCGGCAGAATCTGTTTTTGTAAGCTTATTATTAACGTACTTGGTTTGACAGAATGTAAATGTGGTTGCTCTTTTATCCAACCTCTCAGTATATTGAGACTGGATTTAATCTTCTCCGGAGTTTCCCCCAGTTCTTCTTCAGCTTTCTTTTGTAATTCAGGTGAAACTTCTCTGATATTTTCCATTTTGTGACGTTGTTCGGTATATTGATGTATGCACTTGTTATATTGGTTATATATCTAAAATAATTGTTTTTTGGAAATGAAATATGTATTGTAATGTTCTCTTCAAAGAGGTATAATAAATAACAAAGGAAAAAAATGAAAAAAAGTATAGATATTAGGGTATTATTGTATTATATTAATAAGATATTCTTTGGTTGGTTAGACATAAAAAATAGAGACATTAAGATAATTCACTGTTATGTTATGAGCACAATTTACTATGGTAGCTAGACGCAGATAGTTGTATCGATAGTTCAAAAAACTACTAGACACTATAATCTAGCAAAATAGGAGATACCAAGCTGCTCTATCTATGTATATTTAAGTTAACTGAATAAAATAACAAATCATAAATTGAGTATGTATTATACTTACAATAATAACGCGGGCAACAATCCGTACACCACATATCTCGCATACACCGAAAACCAAACTGAATGTAGAAAAGAAACACACAGTTAGACACAATGTAAATTATGTTCCAATCTTCTTATCTCATAATGCCGAAATACCTGGTGGTTTAATCCACGCAACGTATACGTCCAATGAATCTACATTGTCTAACGGCCCTTATCCAAATGGTTTATAGTATTACCAAATACCAACTGTGCGTATAACCTTGAAATGTATCAAACAAATGTACTCGTGTAAGTGCGACCGGCGACCGACCGACCATGCTGCAGCTGCGTGACTATGCGAGTACAAGCAAACTAATACTTCGATAAAGACTGTACAACTCACTGGATTTTGTTTTTCTTTTTCATTTAGGTACCTACTATATTTGGTAAAAATACACAGTTGTACAAACTTGTACCTAGTAGGTAAGTTTTGTTGCTTCACAATACTTACAAAACTATCAATGTATGAATTGAGAACTAAATAAAAACAATTCGAAACTTATTTTCTTGTTTTGAGAAATATAACTCAATATTTTTACGCCTACATAACTCAAACGTGTACTCAATTACAATTGAAAAAAAACACAGTAATGTAACATGACAAATGATTAAAATAACCTGTCTTCCTTTTCCTCTTCAAGACCAAACTGCTGATGTAAATGATGACGAAGATAGATGAGATTGTATCAATCATAATATCTGGTCACTTTATTGGTGGACCAGCAGCGACTCGCCCGTTCCCATGGGAATTCCGGGATAAAATATAGCCTATGTCTCTCCCTGAAAAGTAAGCTTTTTAATGACGAAAGATTTTCTAAATCGGGTCAGTAGTTTCGGAGCCTATTCAATACAAGCAAACAATCAAATCTTTCCTCTTTAATATATTAGTAAAGAATGTAGATAAAAAGTACCTACTCACAGGATTGCTTACAGGAATATAGAAATTAAATACTTAACTAGTAGAGGTAAGAGATTTTGAAGAATCTATTAGGTTAGAGAAGTATATTTATGGGCGTCTGGATGTAAGTTTTTGTAAAAGATTAGTTAATCTCTATTACAATACTAAAAATAAAGTAATTGGTACTTAAGTACAGCAGTTAATAAGTAATGACAACGCCCGCTCCTCACAAGCCAGTAGATAATATTATCTAGAATACTACTAGTGCATTGACTAAAACCATCCAAATAAGCCGTTGCTTTTCACTCGCTTCGACTCATCTGCCATGGCAGTTTTATCCAGGAACCAGTCTCGATAGCTTTCCACCTTGGCCTTACAGAAATCTGAAGTAAAAATAAAGAAACGCAAAATGTGAAACTAATGGAGTATGTTAAAAAAGAGAAGAGTCGTGGTGTCACGGTGAACTAACACTTTTAGTTGTATTGCAATGACAGAGCAGTGATGTCAAAGCAACAAAAGTTGTCAATTGGCACACGAGCGCCCTCAATTCCCACGACTCTTCTCTTTTTGAACAGACTCTACGAGTAGGTCTGTGTCGCGCGCATTGAGAAAAGAATTGGTCCATTCGAACGGCGGCGGCGGCGCGGCGTTCATTCATCATCATCATCCGCCTATAACAGTCCGCTGCTGGACAAGACATAGGTCTCCTAATGACAGCCAACCGCGTTCGACGTCTGCGTCGATATTAGTAAGAGAGGAAGTGTTACCACTATTTAGTTCGAGAACTGTCATTTGACGTTCGTCGGAGGCATGTGTAAGTTAAGTACGCGTGCATACGACAACTCGTATGAAAAAAATTATGAATTGTATGAAATAACTAGAGGCATCTACGTAGTCTTTTCATACAATTATCCACGCTTACGTCACAAAGCCAAGATTCCAGTACTATTACAAAAAGAGAAAGGGGAAAGCGCTAGTTTAAAAAAAAATGCAACTGCATCAAACCTCGAAGTGGTTGCTAGATACTTATAGATAGAGTGATTCTCACCGGCAAGTTCCTGAACAGAGCCCCCAGTTCCTC
Organism: Eupithecia tripunctaria; assembly: GCA_955876795.1. Lineage (NCBI taxonomy): Eukaryota > Metazoa > Arthropoda > Insecta > Lepidoptera > Geometridae > Eupithecia > Eupithecia tripunctaria. Next base: position 7,230,164 of record OY041603.1, on the reverse strand, counting down.
CATATTCTATTGGTAATACTGATTTGTCTATTTGATCGAACAAAGAATCTTTGTTATGTACGAAAATCTGAAATTGACAAATGCTATGTAAATTTGCTGATAGACCCAACCTTACTTTGACACTTTACAATACCCAGTCAACATTTATAATAATGATGTATACATTATATTGTAATAGTATTTTGTCTTAGCCATCAATCAACCAGTACGTTTCTGGAGAAAAGGCAATAAACTAAACCCATTTTTCCAAGGATGTACCCTTAAGGGGTGCATACCCCTTACCCCTAAGATCCCAATTGAAGCAATGCTATTGGTTAGATTTGATACACCGGTAGATATTTGGAACTTACTCTATTCCTTATCTTGGAGTTAAAAACCATTATAAAAACCGCTATTATTCCTCCAATCCCATAAGGTGCGTTAAGAATCTGAAAGCCTTTAAAGCGGACAGAAGCAAGTTGATACTCTTTTTGCGAATGGTGGAGTCCACTGCATCATCATCCTTAGTCCAATGCCGTCTAAGTCAATAATGGAATCCTGAAAATGTCCTTTGTCAACAAGCACGCCAAATGACTGAGTGCAGCAGGCTGCTGAAAGTCTTTCGTCCGAATACTCAAACGTAACTTATATTTAAACACGTCTCACGACGTGATTTTTTGACTGTTTTCAAAAAAAATCTGTCTCAAGCAACCCAATTTGAGTTGCTTGAGACGTGCTAAAATCTGAGTTGCGTTTGAGTATTCAGGGGTTAATTCGGCCATTTGGCGCGCTCGGTTATTCTCAGCAGCAGGCATGATCTGAGCTTGCCGGCGTTCGGTTTAACTTATTGAAAAACCGTACTGAAAGGATTGATAATATTATTGAAAGGTCATCGTAACGTGACGCCTCATTTTTATGGGCTGCGTAGGTCCCTTTTTATCTGATTAAAAAATTTTATCCAAAAAATTTGAATTCTTTGTAAGGTTTCTATATTACAATAAATATGTCTGTAATATTCCGAAAATAATGGAATTTAAAATACTAAGTGTGTACCCTTAATCGACATATTCCATATATTCTGTTATTTTGCTGTTTTTATGATGTTTTGATATTGTTATGAGGCTAATGAGGTTGCTTCTTTTGATTTGTTGTAAATGATATTATGTTTTTGAGTATGTTTATTTTTGTTTTTTTTCTTTTGAATTTTTAAATTCTATTTATATAAAAAAATTCTGTTTAATGTTTTTATTGCGCTGCTTAAAATGTTTGTGTAAATATTATTATTATTTGTGTTTCCAGTGTTTAGATAAATATTTTTCTACTCTGTAATTTGTATTGTGAAAGTGTTGTTCTTTTTTTTTGTTTTTATTAAATGACTGATGTAACGGTTTAGGCTAAGTCCTGTAATGTTATATCTTGATGTTTAAATAAATAAATAAATAAGTTATCAAAGAAGTGAGAAGAAGAACTGATAGTGGGTTAGAAGGTCTAAGAAGTGGTCATGGCAAACCGAACTCAGTCACCTTAGACAGTGATCTGTCGAGTATAGAATACACGGAAATGTCATCGTAAGTATGCATTTAATATTTGGTAATTTATTACAATTTACGCCAATACCTTTTTCAAAACTCTATCTAGCCTAGACAAGGCTCTACACGCAGAGTAACTACCATTACCTACCTCGCCTGAAATGATGAAGTTGTCATCTTCTAGCATCAAAATTTCAATAACCATGAGGCATACTTGAACAAGTTCTGCTAGTGAGCGCTGAGAACCGCTTGCATAGGGTCCAAAGTCGCGTCAAAAAGGGTTTTGGTAGTAGACTCACTACTTTGAAGCATTTCAAAGGAAGAAATAATCTGGGAATGAAAAGGATAAGAATATTAACCGTTTGCGGTTTGATAAAGGTAAAGGTAACAAGTAACAAACAGGCCACTCACCCAGCTTTTAAAATTTCTTGAATTGTTTCGTCAAATGGATCTCTATTGCAGTAAAAAACAAAGAATGATCCTTTTACCGTATAGTAAGTTTCGATCTTTGTCTTGCACTTTTCAATATTATATTTGGATCCACGCAGAAATGATGACCAAAAATTGATCCGCTGAAAACCAGTAATTTATGAGCCATTGTAAAAAAAAAACTACTACTAGTCGAGTGATTTGGTAGTATTATCTGAAAAGTTTTGAATATAATTAATTTTATAGCTACTTTTTATCCCATAAATCAGTTCCCGTGGGATACAAATCACCTTTAAACATTTCCATAGGAACGCAGCTAGTAAACCCATAAATCTAAAAGTTTACAGGTAGATAGATACCTTATAAGCTAGGTACATTATATCTGAGTCTATAAGGCTATTCTACTTCCAGGTATATCCTATATCCTATTCTGCGTGATCGAAGCCACCGTAAAAGCTAGTTTTAATCTTACTTGGTTTGACAGAATGTAAATGTGGTTGCTCTTTTATCCAACCTCTCAGTATATTGAGACTGGATTTAATCTTCTCCGGAGTTTCCCCCAGGTCTTCTTCAGCTTTCTTTTGTAATTCAGGTGAAACTTCTCTGATTTTCTTCATTTTGTGAGTTCGGTATTCTGAAGCACTTGATGTATTGTTTATTTTTCTGTAGTAAAGTATTTTTTGTAATTGTTACATTTTTTTCTCATTATAATCAACATAAAAAATATATTTTGTTAGTTAGGTCTTGAAGTAAGAGTTGCATCGATCGGTAACCCACCCGTTAAGAAGCCAGTTTGTCTACTAGACAGAAAAATACTAAAATTTATCAAAGGAAAGGATATTAAACTCTTCTTTATTTAAAAACAACTGATTAGATATGATTTAAACAGTGAAACCTAATAGTAAGGGCCCTTATACACGGACTGCCATGTCAAGAATACACGGATGGCAAGTTGCCGACTGCTAGGCAACTACACCCGTCGTCGTCGCCTGCAGTCGATTAGTAAGTAACTTACCGTCCGTGTATTTGAGAAGTGCAGTCCGTGTATTAGCCTTAAGTCTAATGATTAAAGCCGCTCACTCAATAAAAAAGCAAATAATAAAGTACTGCCTTACATAAAATAAGTACCTGGGTGACCGAGCTTCGCTCGTTTTTTTTTCGGTAAATTGTGCTCATTAGAAATTATATGTAGTAGTACTTCTCGCCAATAGATGGCAGAAGAGTCATATTTTTCAGTTTAATTCTTATTTTGATTGAGATAACGTTGAATATTGAAAACACGAACGAAATAGTACTACTATTCGCCAATAGATGTCAGGAAGAGTCAATTGATAACGATAAATCTAATTATTGAAAACATACTTAAACTAATAAAACGACATTTTCTGAAAATGAATCCTAGCTAGATCGATTTATCGCCCCCGAAACCCCCTATATACTAAATTTCATGAAAATTGTTGAAGCCGTTTCCGAGATCCGGATTATATATATATACAAGATTGCTCGTTTAAAGGTATAAGATAAGATAACGCGGGCAAAAATCCGCATAACATGTACGAGTAACTAACTCGCGGAAATAAACATTTATTACATTTACTTGTTTCTTAAAATAGATCTCAAATAATACTATATAATAATACACCTTGTAGACTCAACTGTTTTCCTAGGGTTACATATTGATTCCTCTCTTCAATGGAGACCGACAAATTTATGCTCTCGCAAACAGACTTAGTTCAGCAGCGTATGCGGTTCGAACAATTAGATATATTACCGATGAAGATACAGCTAGGTTAGTTTACTTCAGTTACTTCCATAGTGTTATGTCTTATGGTATTTTGCTTTGGGGACAGGCAGCTGACATCCAGACTATCTTTGTTATTCAGAAAAGGGCGGTACGCGCTGTTTATAAATTAAATCCACGAGACTCGTTAAGGGAATTATTTAAAGAAATAAATATTTTAACAGTAATATCGCAATATATCTATGAAAATCTAATGTATACACACAAAAACAGAGATAACTTTATGAAAAGGTGTGATGTTCACAATAAAAATACAAGAAACAAGAACAAATTACACATCCCATCATATAGATTACGAAAGGTAGGCAAATCATTTGTGGGCAATTGCGTAAGATTCTATAATAAGCTTCCATCTGAAGCAACTGAACTCCCTATTCGTAAATTTAAACTGTACATAAAACGAAATCTTAACAAGAAAGCCTATTACTCCGTAGATTACTACGTCAATGATGTTAATGCTTGGCCGGATGTCGCCCAGTTCCACACAGACAATAGTATGTAAGAACAGTTAGACTAAGTTATCCTTAGATTGTATTAGTTGATAAGCGATAAACTTGCTAGTGGTTTCTTTTTCACTTCTTCCGCTAGTGGACAAAAAATTTAAGTGAATCAGAGTCAATTGCACCTTATTTCTTGTTTGATAGTAATAACTATTTATCAAGCTGTTTATATAGGTAGTAAAAATTTGACTTGTCTAAGTACTTATTTTGTAAGTCTAAAGAAATAAACGATTTGACTTTGACTTTGACTTTGACTCACGTAAAAGGTTACACAACAATAATCACACATAAAAGGTGTACACAAATATAATTGAAAAATAATTGAGTATGCTCTAAAAACCTTCAATTCACGGCCTCTGTGGCGTGGTGGGCGAAGGTCTGCCTGCGATGCAGGAGGTTGCGGGTTCGATTCCCGCCTGGGGACAAATGTGTGTACGATCTACAGACATTTGTTCAGGGCGTTCTGGATGTTTGCTATGTATAAAAAAAAATATCTATCTATGTAGTGTATTGTATTATGTATACATATTAGTTATCTAGTACCCATAACACAAGCTCTGCTTAGCTTGGGGCTAGATAATGCTGTGTGAATTGTCTAGCATTATTTATTTATAAATTATATGGTTTTTTCCTGGAGTCCATAGTCAGAACTGGACCTTATTGAAATGGGATCAAACGGGAAGCACCAGCTTTTAAATAAAAAAGACGTGTGGCACTCGGGGACTGCCGCGGTAAAGCTATTGCAATGCCATCTAGAGGCGAGTTGCTGAACTAAAGAGACAAACGTCAAGGTTTTTTCGTTACGGAATTTCTGGATTCGGTCCCCGCGCTCAAGGCCCGCGATAGAAGCTATGCAATAGCTTAAAAATAATCATCAAAACGGATCATCCAGTCCTAAGTTCTGAGGTAACAAAAAAATAACAGTGGCATTGAGAATATCCCTCTTTTTTTAAAGTAGGTTAAAAACAACAATAATGGCCTATGAATAAAACCTATCTGATTGATTATAGCCGATGATAAAATAAACCGAAAGTCAAAAAATCTTAACTAACAAAGAAAATGACGTAATAAAAACGTATAATAACTTACTTTAATTAATTCTCTTCGTCTAGAAATGACTTATTGATGACCGATTTCTATTTATTGATAAATAATTCTTATCAAAGCTTGTTTCTTTTAGAACTTGGACAAAGCTTGGACACCAGTTGGACACTGTTTCGCGTTAGATTGCGTGCTTGCCTGCACTCGGCTATGTAATTAATTTCTGCATAGGTTATAATGTTAATATGAATAAGTAGGAAGTGCATCATTGAAAGAACTATTTATTGCAAATGACCCTAAGCAAGATTCAATGTCACTCACTTAAGGCGCATACCCGAGCCAATCTGACAGCAATTCCTATTTTATCATATTTTTACGTTTATAATAGGAATTTTTAAAAATCCTACGTTCAGTTTGTGGTATCTATTATAAGCTATTTTTTAATACCTCTTTTATGATTTTATCTCATATAGTTTAGGAGGAGATGCAAAAATAGAGTTTGGTGGCCAAAAAGCGCAACTTCGTATCTCTTCCTAAGCTTTACAAAATGAAACTATTACAGAGGCATTAATAAATAGCTTATAATAGATACCACAAACTGAACGTAGGATTTTTAAAAATTCCTGCGTTCAACGTAATAATAAGATATAATAGTTGAGGGCGCCACTTTCGCTGGTGTATGGGCCTTAACTGATAGTGCCTCGCCACACTCGCGCGTATTTGTACTGAGTAGCTCAGGACGCAGGACAAATAGATTGTCCTGAGTTAGTTTGAAGATATTTTGAGGAGGAAAAACAGATCGGCGATTTCACGCCTTTTTGAAAAACGAAGAAGGGAAACAGTTGTCTTTGTACAGAGTGCAATATAACCGAAATATTTATAAGGATTTTTTTGTCGAAAGCAGAGATATTTAATAAATTTAATTTGAATTTACGTATAATTTATAATTTCGTTTATGAGACTACATAAGATAAAACTCCTCATTCAATACGATCGAATAGGAAATTTTAAAACCACCAATTTCGTCCTTTTGTATCATCGATCAAAGTTTTCACCGGCCCCCCATAGATTCACAAAAATATAACATTACTATTTTGATTTAGATTTTTTTCTTTTCTGCACTATATTTTGTTATGTATTGACTAGACAGAAACAGTTCTGTGACTTCTTTTAAACATCTGTTTACCTATCTACTTACTGTTCGAAATAATAGGTTTTTTTTATTAGTAATGAGAAGGAACCAAATGAATTTATATATGATAAGTACAAGGTAACGGTATGATTGTTCCTGTAAAAACGCTGTTTTATTATTTTTAGTTACCTACCTACTTACAAAATAATAATAAATACGACTCCACTAATCTCTTGTTCCGTATGCAAAAAACTTGTCAGGCTCTGTGCAAACTGTCTGCGTCAAAACAAGTGGTTTTAATTTTGATTGTCATTTTACTACGGGGGAGGCCGCGAAATACCTGATCGATGTTTTGTATATTCTCTCCTTTATTACTTGTCAACGTCTAGGGTGTATAGAACCAGTCAATGTGTCCTACCTGTGACCTGTGCTTAATACAATTTTTATCATAAACTAGCTGCGCCCAGCGGCTTCGCGCGCCTATCCCACAGTATCTAATTATTTCAGGCCTAGAACTACCTGTATGCAAAATTTCAGCCCGACCTGTTCAGTAGTTTTTGCGTGAATGAGCAACAAACACACATACCTACATGTTTACAAACTTTCGCGTTTATTATATTATTAGGATAGGTATATGACCTACATGCTTTCATATCTAAAACGAATGAACTTTATTATTTTTAACCTTCTGATGAGGTTATCAATTTAGTTGCTTCCTATTTTCATGACTTTTTCGTTTTTATAAATAAACATACTGTATTTTTATTAGATCCCTTAGAAGAGTTAGTAATCTCGAGTAATATCCAGTGGTGGTCGTAGAAGACGGGCATAAACTCCAGCACATGTTGACTAACCTCCATAACGCTAGCAAAATAAGAGGACTAGAGGCAGTGGCGTAGCTAGGTGGACAAGGGCCCCGGTGCAGAGAATGAATCGGGCCCTCACCGAGGGCTTACTTATCCCTTTAGTAGGCTTCGTCGTCGATTAGAAATAAATGAGCATAAATAAAGAACGACGCACATGACAATCAGTGTTGCCAAGACCCTTGAGTCGTAACCGTAAGTTACGTTTCGTTTACTGAAATGCTACATTATTGCTGTAAAAGAGGCAATAATGTTTTTTGGAATTTATGTGTTTTTGGGGTCAAACTCTGGTGACCTTGAAAGCTAGCTAACCAAACATAACTTATTCTATTAGTTAGAACCAAAACTAGTGCTAGAAGGGCATAGCCAGGATTCTGTAGTCAGTTGAAGAAAAACAAAGAATACACCTATCCTTATCAACCACGGCGAGCGGAGCGAGCCGCTTATTTTTTTAATTTTCTGGATTTTGGGGAAAGTATGTTTTTTGGTTATTGTTTGCGAAGGTGGCTGAAATGATGTTATTGTGAGCCCAAGACCGACATCGACATGTATACCTAAAAATGCATCACTAAACACAATATGATGTTACCGGCGAGCGAAGCGAGCCGCGAAAATTTTGTCCTTTCGTTACATATTTTTCAGTTTTTTGGCATGACTGAATTTAGCGGTTCAGCTTTAGACGACTAGAACTACTAATATTTGATACGTATAGAACCCCAACATACCTACTTGTTCAACCAAGTATTCTTAGAAGGGCTCGGCTAGTAAAGGGCAAGAACGCCTCAATGCAAAAAGCAAAATACAAATGCAAAAAACAATAAAGACTTTCATTTATCTTCGATTATATTTTGACATCTTTCTTTATTATGTAATAAATTGTTTGTTCCCAACATTGTTTCCGCTTTAAAGCACCGCTAAATTCCTTTTTTTAGCCGAGTTCAAAAAAGGAGGACGTTCCGAATACGACTGTATTTTTTTATGATTGTTACCTCAGAACTTTTGACTGGGTGGTCCGATTTTCATGTTTATTTTTTTATATGAAAACTGGTGCTTCCCATGAGGGTCCCATTTTGTTCAGTTCTGACAATGGGATCCATGAAAACTTATTAAAAAAAACTATAAAAATTTAAGTCCGTTTATAGTTTTCAAACTCAAAATTAATTAACTTTCCATAATTATCAATTTTCAATAACTATTGTAAATTTAGAATTTCGCATACTTACATTGGGTGTCAATGTTTTATGGATAACAGGAAGCTCAACAAACACAACAACAAAGCCACTTGTTTGGTAATGATGCGTGCGGTGGAAAGTAAAGTTCGTTAGTAATCTTATCAATGTACCTAATCATCACAGAATAATTCTTCCTAGAGAGTAATTCTGCGTTTCTTTGACCGGCGGCGCAGCGCTAAAGGCCTAAAGGCGTGTGTAACGTCTTTGAGACTTAACGACAATTTTTTTATAAAGGAGTCTAAATCTCATGTGTAATAAATTAATACTTATTATGAATCATAATAAGTATTAATTTATTACATTATTATCATAATTTATGATAGAGCTACGTCTGTCAGCGTTTCAAAAGACATTTCGAATTTTAAAAGGGAATAAATATTTACCTAAATTAGGTACCTAGTTCGAATAATTTGTATTAGTCATTATTCGTTTATTTGGCATTTGCAAACTTACGTGTAGGTTAGAATTAGAAACCTACACGTAAGTTTGCAAATGCAAAAATAAACCTACCTACATTGCTGACTAGCAATAAATAAACATCTTTAAAAAAATCTCCGGCTACAAAGGGCCCCCTGAGCTCCAGGGCCCCGGTGCACTGCACCGCCTTGCCCTATGATAGCTACGCCACTGACTAGAGGTGAACCTAAAATAAACACAAGCCATGACATATAACGAGAAGAAAGACTTACTGATTGAAGACATGGCATTAGAATCGTAGAGGAATATATTGGGAAACAGGTTTCATTTAGGCCATTATCCAACATCGACGTAATAGACAAAAAAATAACGAAAACCTGGAAGGCAGCTCGGTATGCTGAGTGTGAACTGCCATCGTCTGCCATACTGTGTGGTTCTCAATTCGACTGTATTTTTTTTGTTACCTCAGAAATTGTGACTGGGTGGTCCGATTTTCATGATTTTTTTTATATGAAAGCTGGTGCTTCCCGTGTGGTCCCAATTTATTTTGGTTATATTCTGAGAATGGTATCCATGAAAATCTAATCAGATCAAAAAAAAAAATGCTTTCTTCAAATAAAATATGTCTACTAGAGGACATAAAATAAAATTGCCTTTTGGAATACGTAACAATATTAGTTTTATTTAATCAATTTGTACAGAATATACAGGAAAGATAATTATGAATGAGAGAGCGTGTAATATTAGGTCCGGCGCCGAATGACCAAAGAGTCTGTTTTCAGTAAGAAGTGCGTGCGCGTTGAAGTCTTTTGTATGTTACGCTACGCCGGAAAAGTATATTTCTCGTTATTAAGGAGGAAAAGACGTGGGCGCGGAGTCTGCCATCATCATCGTTACCAGCAACCCACAGACCTCGACAGTAATGCACTATTACACCTATATATAAGCTGATCTAGTAGGTAAACTGACATGTAAACACTGTAAACTTTACAAATAACTTACATATAAAATCACATTATTTAATTAGTATTAGAAATACATTTTTAATAAAATAAATAGTCAACATTCAAAATATTTCAATAACTAGCTGCGCCCAGCGGCTTCGCACGCGTTGTTCCTATGGAAACGTTTACAGGTGATTTTTATCCCACGGGAACTGATTGATGGGATCAAAAGTAGCCTATGTTTGATTCCAGGATTATAATATTAATAATAATAATTTATTTCAAATCAAGCATTCATAATAGTACTTATGCCTAACAAATAATTAAGAAAATTTGGCTTGGCTTCTAAATTTGGATTACAGCACCTACACTAAGTGGTTAGACTTGTGTCGTAGGTGCTGCATGCCCTTCAAGGTTTACATAGTAGCTACAACTCGATTAAAATCTATTTATAAAGATGTATACAAATCCTCATAAAGGATATTATACAATATACAATAATATATATATTAGGTCCTTGCATATGAAATTGGCGTTTTGTATGGGAGGAACAAAAAGTCGAATATTTTTTAATATAATATATTTAATTAATCAAAGTATGAACCATTATTTTCTATGCACTTTTGCCATCTTATAGGTAGTTCATTGATCCCTTTACTAAAAAAACCAGTCGGACGGGAATCAATAAAATCTTTGAAGGCGATTTGGACTGCCCCATCGGAGTTGAATTTTTTCCCTTGCAAGAAGTTATCCAAATTTCGAAAAAAATGGTAATCTGTTGGAGCAAGGTCCGGGGAGTACGGAGGATGTCTTAGACTTTCCAATTGAAGCTCTTCTAATTTAGTAGCCGTCTGTTGCGCAGTGTGTGGTCTAGCGTTGTCGTGAAGCAGCAGTGGCGTGGAGCGATTGACCAGCCTAGGTTGTTTAGCCGCTAGCTTTTCCATCATGGTTTGCAATTGCTGACAATAGACATCAGCCGTAATAGTCTGGCCAGATTTGAGAAAACTGTAATGAACAATACCGGCACTAGTCCACCAAACGCTTACAAGTAACTTTTTTGGGGTTAATTTTCGCTTGGGGCAGGATTTGGCTGGCTGGCCAGGATCCAACCATTGCGCTGAGCGCTTCCGATTATCGTAAAGAACCCATTTTTCATCACAGGTAATGATTCGGTTTAAAATACCTTCATTATTGTGCCGGTTTAGTAATGTAACGCAGCAGTCGAAGCGCGTTTGCCGGTTTGCTTCAGTCAATTCGTGAGGTACCCACCTTTCAAGCTTTTTAATCTTCCCAATTTGCTTCAAGTGAATTAAAACAGTTTTATCACTAACATCGCAGCCTGCAGCTAACTCGGACGTGGTTTGCGATGGATCCGCTTCCACAATAGCCTTCAACTCTTCATTATCAACTTGAGTCTCAGGCCGTCCACGGGGCTTGTTCTGCAGGTCGAAATTTCCAGAACGAAAACGTTGGAACCAAAAACGAACTGTGTTTTCTTTTGCAACACGACCGCCATACACATCATTCACCCTTCGAGTTGTTTCCGCAGCACTAGTGCCACGGCGGAACTCGTACTCGTAAATAATGCGATATTTTAAGTTTTCCATTTTGTAAAATGAGTGACGCAAACAGAAAAAAACAGAAGAAAAAAAACAAATGAATGACGATCATCGAAGCACAAATACATGAGTCTATAGCTGTACAAATTTGAATTTGGAATTCCTTACCAAAGAGGAGAAATTTGTGATTAAAGTGGCCAGTACGAAAAACGCCAATTTCATATGTAAGGACCTAATATATATATACTTATACATTGAGATTATTTACAAACATTACATATTATTTTTAACTGTATGCAAAAAAATTCAGCTCGATCCGTTTAGTAGTTTCGGCGTGAAGAGGTAACGAACATCCATCCATCCATCCATCCATCCATACAAACTTTCGCATTTAAAATATTAGTGTGAAAAAAGAGCTATTATTTTAGATCTTGATGTAGGTACATGCTACCTACTAAATTGACTAAAACCATCCAAATAAGCCGTTGCTTTTCACTCGCTTCCACCTTGGCCTTCCAGAAATCTGACGAAAAAATAATCAAAATTTGAAAACGAATACAAGAGGCAAGTACAACATATTTGAACCTCGTTCGGTGAGGATGGAAGTATTGTCTACTCGCTAAAGAATTGATATCTAAGGCGCATTCACGAGTGAAAGTGGCGCCGCCACCTATGAAATTTTAAAAATCCATCGTACAGTTTGTAGTTGTGTCTATTAAAGTTTTTTATTAATTGGCTATAGCTTACTATACATGATTAAACTATTACAGTGGTATTAATAATTAATTTTGTTTTTAAAAATTATAAACCGACTTCAATTTTTATAGTTTTTTCATGAATTTTCATGGATTCCACGGTCAGAACCTGATACCTGTGGTCAGAACAGAACAAAACTTTTTTATGTTTGCTACCTCAGAACTTTTTACTAGGTGCTCCGATTTTCATGATTCTTTTTTTATATGCAAGCTGGTGCTTCCCGTGTGGTCCCATTTTAATTTGGTCCACCTATAACACTGGGATCCATGAAAATCCTTAAAAAAACGATAATAATTTACGTCAGTTTATAGTTTTTTAAAGCAAAATCAATTATTCTGTTATAAACTTATTTGATTTTTATTATTATTTTTATACTATGTAGTGATCGTAAAGAGTGCGTGTTCTCACCAGCAAGTTCTTGAACAGTGCCCCCAGTTCCTCCATATTCCACTGGTAATGCCGATTTGTCTATCTTATCGTACAGAATATCTTTGTTGTTAACGGAAATCTGAAATTGAAAAGTATTCACCATAAATATACTGATTACGAACATATAGACCGCAACGTATAGTGAATTATGTCTATTGGAATACTGCTTTGGGGGAACGCTCTGCAGAAGAGGGCTGTTCGTGCCATCTATAAAATGGGTCCCAGAGAATTCCTACGTGATAAATTCAAAGAAATAAATATTAGGTCCTTACATATGAAATTGGCGTTTTGTATGGGAGGAACAAAAAGTCGAATATTTTTTAATATAATATATTTAATTAATCAAAGTATGAACCATTATTTTCTATGCACTTTTGCCATCTTATAGGTAGTTCATTGATCCCTTTACTAAAAAAACCAGTCGGACGGGAATCAATAAAATCTTTGAAGGCGATTTGGACTGCCCCATCGAAGTTGAATTTTTTCCCTTGCAAGAAGTTATCCAAATTTCGAAAAAAATGGTAATCTGTTGGAGCAAGGTCCGGGGAGTACGGAGGATGTCTTAGACTTTCCAATTGAAGCTCTTCTAATTTAGTAGCCGTCTGTTGCGCAGTGTGTGGTCTAGCGTTGTCGTGAAGCAGCAGTGGCGTGGAGCGATTGACCAGCCTAGGTTGTTTAGCCGCTAGCTTTTCCATCATGGTTTGCAATTGCTGACAATAGACATCAGCCGTAATAGTCTGGCCAGATTTGAGAAAACTGTAATGAACAATACCGGCACTAGTCCACCAAACGCTTACAAGTAACTTTTTTGGGGTTAATTTTCGCTTGGGGCAGGATTTGGCTGGCTGGCCAGGATCCAACCATTGCGCTGAGCGCTTCCGATTATCGTAAAGAACCCATTTTTCATCACAGGTAATGATTCGGTTTAAAATACCTTCATTATTGTGCCGGTTTAGTAATGTAACGCAGCAGTCGACGCGCGTTTGCCGGTTTGCTTCAGTCAATTCGTGAGGTACCCACCTTTCAAGCTTTTTAATCTTCCCAATTTGCTTCAAGTGAATTAAAACAGTTTTATCACTAACATCGCAGCCTGCAGCTAACTCGGACGTGGTTTGCGATGGATCCGCTTCCACAATAGCCTTCAACTCTTCATTATCAACTTGAGTCTCAGGCCGTCCACGGGGCTTGTTCTGCAGGTCGAAATTTCCAGAACGAAAACGTTGGAACCAAAAACGAACTGTGTTTTCTTTTGCAACACGACCGCCATACACATCATTCACCCTTCGAGTTTTTCCGCAGCACTAGTGCCACGGCGGAACTCGTACTCGTAAATAATGCGATATTTTAAGTTTTCCATTTTGTAAAATGAGTGACGCAAACAGAAAAAAACAGAAGAAAAAAAACAAATGAATGACGATCATCGAAGCACAAATACATGAGTCTATAGCTGTACAAATTTGAATTTGGAATTCCTTACCAAAGAGGAGAAATTTGTGATTAAAGTGGCCAGTACGAAAAACGCCAATTTCATATGTAAGGACCTAATATGATGACAGTACCAAGTCAATATATTTATGAAAACTGGTTGTATACCATTGATTTATTAAAAAGCTGAGCTGGGCTGTTGAGGTTGATGTTCCTGAATTTAAATAACTAGGTATAAAGATTATCTCATACAGTCAATTAATAGATACATATTTGAACTATACGTTGAATTTACAATTGAAAAAACGTATAGATTACCTGTTGTCTGCAGCCACCCGACGGATATTTTGGCTTTGTAGTATTATGGATAGGTGAAAAAATTTAGGAAGCTATAATTGTAACTAAAGGTAATTTAACTGCCTTTTTCAATTCCATTATTCGGGGGTTTTGCAAAAAGTATTTCTTCCTTTTTCGATTAAGTACATACTATTTATTATATCCGTCGTGGGTTTTTCAAAATTTTATTTTGATTTTATTTTAAACTTTTTAGAGATTTTCTACTTTACTTACAGCCGATTTTTCGAACGCAGATCATCCTTTTCATTAATTAATCAATGGTCAACTCTTTAATCAAGTGTTTTTAATTTTTAACAAGTCAGAATTAAACACTACATGGTTTTTGACAGTTTTATTTCAGTTGCGTTTGAATACTCGGAAGTTTAACTTTCGGAAACTGAACTGAGGGGTGAGTTTGACAACAATATCGAGTCGTCTCAGTTTCCCATACATTTTAGTATAGCGCCCCATCTCCCCGTATCGTGCGGACTGGGAACTACGTAAATCCCATACAAATATGAGACGTTACGATCATGTCTCGTTACTATCGTCAAATAGGCTTTCTTTTTGTTAAGTTTTGAAATCGTTGCGTTTCGTTTCACAATAACCGTCAAAACAACAAAAAAATAAAAATTGTGATAGTCAGGTTGATAAGGTAAAGGAACGCTTTTCGCCTAGATAAATGTGTAGACCATAGACAAAATTCAACTCACTTAAGTAGAGATTTAGGTAGTGCATCTAGCCAAGTAGCGTCAGAGTTACGTTCTATAATAAAGATTTACTTGAGCAGAGATTCTAAGCTTGAGTAAAACTCACGAAATGACTGCATAAGTAAAGCACCCCATGCTTTACTTATGCAGTCATTTCGTGAGTAGCCTATACAATACGGACCTTAGTAAAGCAAGCTGAGTGAACCTTACATTAGTAGTATACCGACGACAGAGGCACGCCCTTTTTGTATTTATTTTATTTTAGTTATTATGTTATTATTAAATTAGCAACGCACCGCGTTGCCTAGCAACGGAGTGTGTTTGCAAACACGTCTATAAAGGTACAAAGGTTGCCTGGAAGAAATCGCTCTTAGCGATAAGGCCGCCCTTGTGCAACTGTTTTTGTGTTTGTGTTTTCTTTTCTGTATTTCTGTATCTTGGTGTGCAATAAAGAGTATTTGTATTGTATTGTACTAAAATATTTTTTTAAAACGTCGATTGCAGCGCCCCCTGGTGAGCAAACACCATAAAACTTTGCTAAGAACCAGCGCCAATGAACCCCATACCTTATGCTGAAAACTGTGTCTCAATCTACGAATAAGAATAGTCAGGAACAGTAACTGTTTTAAAAAAATGCCCCAACCAAAGTCGTGCTAAAGTAGGCGGGGCTTAAAAGTCGGGCTCAGCGCGCCATCAGTCGGATATTTATCTTGCAAGCGAATACACGTCCAGTCTGCACAGACGTTTTCGTGAGTATCTTTGTGAAATAGCTGTGAATCATCATGCCAACATGTGTTGTGAAGTGGTGCAGGAGCCATACAAGATTAAAATGCCTAGGGATCACTTTTCACTAGTAAGTAGTAGCTAAATTATAATTACATTCATAGATGTTCAAATACGTCATCAAAATGAAATGTTCAATACTATGCAATATGAAGTCAGTAAATTTTTGACTTCGTTTTTTTGTTATTAATACAAAACAATATAATGGTCAATAATACACAAATTAAAGTCAGTTATTGATTTATTATATTTGAGATACATATTTTTAATCTTAGAATTTCTATCTTCTTGTTGATGAAATATTGAAATGTAACAAATACAATTAAGATATATTTATAACACTTATGTACCTATGTATTTATTTTGCTTGTATTTTGTGTTTTAGTTTTCCTGCCGATCCTATTCGGAAAAATAAGTGGATAAGTGCAGTAAAGCTTGAAAGACATAAAACAATTACTAATGAAAACTATGAAAACCAGCAGAGTATAAAACAGAAGAGAAGAATTGCACGGTGTTATTTATCAAACATGTAAGACCAACGACGCTTCAACTGCCAGAAACCGTGAAACAAATTATAGGCTTTATTACCCGGAAACTGCAAGCCAAAATCAACTATCCAAAATGAATGAAAATGTATATTTTCACAAGCTAATTAATTTGAAAGATTTCGATGTACTCTCGTATCCATCGGTGGTTTTGTTTAAAATATGCTCACGCACCGAGACACTAATAAGATATAAATAAAAATAAATGACCACGGAAAATCACTTATTCGAGCTAGTAATCTGTCAGTAATATCAACACAGTGTTTTTCTAAAATATTTGATACTGAAGATATTATCGTTGAACTTCTGAAAATCCGTCTTCACTAGATTGCGAAGAAAGACTCTTTTTTAATGTCTTCTAGACTAAAACTTAATAAATTAATCATATTTCGCGGAACATAGATTTCATTGATGTGTACAAAGTAACAAAAACAAATTAATAAAAAAACAGTGTTAACCATTAGGTATATTATTTTATTAATACCTTGGTTCGCTCTACTTATTGCATAACATCATCCACGCCGCCTTGTTTCAGCTGTCATAGCAGACATTGCAGTACGCGCGCGAACCAATCACCGCTTTCATTTAGCAAGCGCCAACCAATCCCTGCTTTCGTTCTGAATTCAACTAATCACGAAGCATTGTCTAATTGGAACTTTGGTCATGATTTCGTTTTTGACTTATACGTCATTTTGGTTTGAGCTAGGCCCACTTTTTGTTTGAAGTTTGTTCTAAATTACCCTTCCTGACTATTCTTATTCGTAGGTCTCAATCAAACAAACCCTTCTGGAGATATATATGGCGACATTGGTTTTCACAAAATACACATATAACAGCGCCCCCTGGTGAGTGAAGACAGTAAAAACTAGCTAAGAATCATCGCCACCAAATTTCGAACCCGAAACTGAAAACCGCACCGTAATCGGTCAAGCCGTTTGGGAGATAATTGGGAACATTGCAAATTGCACATACATACATACATACATACAAACAACATCACACCCTAAACGTATAAACCGCCTCCGTTCCGTCGCGGGTAAATAATGAAAAAGGGTTGTATACTCATTAAAATATCAATAGTTTCTCAAAAAATAGCGATTTACATAATTTAAATACTAGAAATAAACATAACCTCGCTGTAACAACTAGGCTTAGTAAAACTAAAGGGCAATGTATACGCTTCTACAGCAAAACCCCTACTGAGCTGCAAAAATTATCGGTAAATAAATTCAAACAAACTGTCAAAACTTTACTTTGCAAAAAGGCTTTCTATAAAATATCAGATTATCTAGAGGATATAAAAGCTTGGTTCGGATTTTGCTCCAACTCGAAAAATAACAACTAACAGGCTAAAGGTTTCTTCATCGTTTCTTTACTTTTGTCTACATACCGAAGCGATCGAAATCACAAATACCACTTTATTTCCGTGTCAGTGTATTTTTTAATATGATTTCACCTTTTCTAAGTGTACATTTATTGTATTTATGGAAATAAAGCATTTTTGAATTTGAATTTGAATGCGTAAACCACCTGCAAGGCATAAGCCTGATCAGTTGATCAGCAAACATATATAAAACCTGTTAAGTGTAATTCATTAATCTATAAAATCTATAAAAAAACGGCAAAAATAATCATGTCTATTGTATTACATATTTATTTTATTCTGTTTTTTTAGTATTTGTTGCTATAATGGCTACATAAATACATCATCTGTGAAAATTTCAACTGTGTAAATATCACGGATCATGAGATACGGCCTGGTGGCAGACGGACAGACAGACAGACAGACAGACAAACAGACGGATGGACAGCGGAGTCTTATAGTAATACGGTCCCGTTATACCCTTTGGGTAAGGAACCCTTAAAACTGTATTACAGTGGTAAACGCGGCCATTCGCTGTAAGGTGTTGTATTTTGTCTGAGCCAGTACATTTCTAAAGTCACGTTAGTATACTAACACTTTCATTCATGGCTGAAGATGGACTCCATCTGCGGATCCTTGAAGACGCATTACGCGCCCCTATGGTTCATACTTTTTTTTTCAAGGGACGCTATTGGTTAGGTTTAATGGACTAATAGATACTTGGAACTTACTCTATTCCTTATTTTGGAACTAAAAACCATTTTGAAAATCGCCACTAGTCCTCCAATCCCATATGGTGCGTTAAGAAGGTGAATACCTTGTAAGCGAATTGACAGAGCCTTTTCCGTGCAGGTTGATACTTTTTTTGCAAATAATGGAGTCCATTGCATCATCAGCCTTAGTCCAACGCCTTTTAAGTCAATAATTGCTTCCTGAAAAAGTCCTTTGTTAACACGCCATAGGGCTAAACAATGACCGTAGTTTTCATTTAGCAGCAGCTAACCATGATCACTCTAGACAGCGAATCGAGGAAGTCGAGGATCATCACCTTTTGCTCTATTCCAGCTTAGACAAGGCTTCAGGGCTTGGTACAGGTACCAATAATACCGGTACTATTTCGGTAACTCCGGTATTTTTTTTTCGGTAATTTCAAGTAGCGGTACTTTGCGAAAACATACCAGTATTGAAATTAAATGGCAACATATTTTTCGTGCATAATACCGGGAGGTATATTTTGAGTACCGGTACTTATTGGAAGTACCGGTACTCAAAATATACCGGTATCATTTATACCGACACCAAAGAAGTACCGGTACTACTTCAAGGTCATTGGTACCGGTATTTGAAAATACCGGTATTCCAAGCCCTTGCGGCTTTGTCTAGGCTGTTAATGCTACCGTTGCTGAAGCGTAACTTTCATTACCTCTCCTGAAATTGTGAAGTTATCATCTTCTAACACCAAAACTTCAACAACCATGACACCTACTTTGATGAGATCTGCTAATGAGCATTTAGAACCACTCGCATATTGCCCAAAACGCGTCAAAATGGGTTTTGGCGAGTCTTCTTGAGAGCAATTTAAAGGGAGAAACAATCTGTGAATGAAAATATCAATGTACATTTATATCATATCTCAATAATTTTAAATCAATCATCCTTAAAAATATAATATCTCAAAAAATGTCGATTGAACGGTTTTGATCCGCGTTCTTTCCTTAATATGTACTGGAATGTGATCACCAACTACACCACGAAGTCAGGAGACGTGAGAGTCGAAATCTTTGGGACTTCATACGGACTTTAGCGCGGTTAGCTGTACCTACAGGGGAAACTTCTAGACCTTCGTGATACATCTTCGGCCGCATCTTCGCTTTCCATCATGTGAGAATTGTGAGATTGCGGTCAAACGAAGGACTATTTCTGATAAAAAAAAAAAAAAATAAAAATAAAAAAAAAAAAAAAAAACTTTGTACTTTATATAACCCTGTTAATCATCCTTATATTATTTTATGAGACTAAAATTACCGATATTACCTACCTTAGTAAGAGGGAACTCACCCAGCTTTTAAAATTTCTTGAATAGTTTCATCAAATGGGTCTCTGTTGCCAAAAATATCGGGAATAGTTCCTTTTACAGTATAATAAGTATCGATCTTTGCCTTGCACTTTTCGATATTATATTTGGATCCACGCAGAAATGCTATCAGGAATTGATCCGCTGAAAAACAGTTAATTTTGAGGCACTTATTTACGCTAATTAGTTACCTATTTAGTTCAGAATTGGTAGATGCTACAAATATTATTCCTGAATATTTATGTATATGCTGTTTCCGGGTTTACATACCTAAAAATATTATTAACGACCTCTGTGGGGCAGCGGGCGAGAGTCCGCCTGCGACGCAGGAGGTTGCGTGTTCGATTCCCACCTCACCACAAATGTTTGTACGATCTGTAGATATTTGTTTAGGGCGTTCTGGGTGTTTTCCATGTATAATAAAAAAAAATCTATTTATGTATTGTATTATCTAAATCAGTTATCTAGTAGTACCCATAATAACACAAGCTCTGCTTAGCTTGGGGCTAGATTATGCTGTGTGATTTGTCCAGCCTTATTTATATTTGTTTATTATTTCTAATTGTATAATTCTCTGCCTGTACTGCGTGTTTGAAGTGAATCTGTTTTTATAATTTTATTAATAACTTACTTGGTTTGACAGAATGTAAATGTGGTTGCTCTTTTATCCAACCTCTCAGTATATTGAGACTGGATTTTATCTTCTCCGGAGTTTCCCCCAGTTCTTCTTCGGCTTTCTTTTGTAATTCAGGTGAAACTTCTCTGATATTTTCCATTATGTGATGTTGTTCAGTATATTGATGTATGTACTTGTTATATTGGTTATTTTTCTGAAATAATTGTTTTTTGTAAATGAAATATGTATTGTAATGTTCTCTTCAAAGAGGTAAAATAAATAACAAAGGAAAAAAAGTATAGATATTAGGGTATTATTATATTATATTAATAAGATATTCTTTGGTTGGTTAGACATAAAAAATAAGGACATTAAGATAATTCACTGTTATGTTATGAGCACAATTTACTATGGTAGCTTGACGCAGATAGTTGTATCGATAGTTCAAAAAACTACTAGACACTATAATCTAGCAAAATAGGAGATACCAAGCTTCTCTATCTATGTATATTTAAGAAACACCTTAGACTAAGAACCTGAGAGGGGTTCTATTTCGATACAGCTAACTGAATAAAATAACAAATCATAAATTGAGTATGTATTAAAATACTTACAATAATAACGCGGGCAACAATCCGTACACCACATATCTCGCATACACCGAAAACCAAACTGAATGTAGATAAGAAATATACAGTTCCAGGCACAATATAAATTTTGTTCTTATCTTCTTATCTCATAATGCAGAAATACCTGGTGGTTTAATCCACAGAACGTACCACGTCCAATGAATCTACATTGTCTAAAGGCCCTTTTCCAAATGGTTTATAGTGTTACCAAATACCAACTGTGCGTATAACCTTGAAATGTAGGTATCAAACAAAATGTACTCGTGTAAAGGTATCAAACAAAATGTACTCGTGTAAGTGCGACCGGCGACCGACCGACCAGGCTGCGTGACTATACGAGTACAAGCAAACTAATACTTCGATAAAGATTGTACAACTCACTGGATTTTGTTTTTATTTTTCATTTAGGTACCTACTAAATTTGGTAAAAATACACAGTTGTACAAACTATTACCTAGTAAACTTGTACTTAGTAAACTTGTACCTGGTAAGTTTTGTTGCTACACAATACTTGCAAAACTATCAATGTACCTATGAATTGAGAACTAAATAAAAACAATTAGACAACTTATTTTCTTGTATTTAAAAATATAACTCAATATGTTGTACGCCTACATAACTCAAACGTGTACACGATTACAATTGAAAAAGAACACAGTAATGTAACATGACAAATTATTAAAATCATAGATATAATTAAAATAACCTGTCTGCCTTACCTCTTCAAGACCAAACTGATGATGTAAATGATGACGAAGATAGATGAGATTGTATTAATCATAATATCTGGTCACTTTATTGGTGGACCAGCAGCGACTCGCCCGTTCCCGTGGGAATTCCGGGATCAAATATAGCCTCAGTCTCTCCCTGAAAAGTAAGCTTTTTAATGACGAAAGATTTTCTAAATCGGGTCAGTAGTTTCGGAGCCTATTCAATTCAAACAAACAATCAAATCTTTCCTCTTTATAATATAAGTAAAGAATTTACATAAAAAGTACCTACTTACAGGATTATTTACAGGAATATAGAAATTAAATACTTAACTAGTAGAGGTAAGAGATTTTGAAGAATCTATTAGGTTAGAGAAGTTTATTTCTGGGCGTCTGGATGTAAGTTTTTGTAAAAGATTAGTTAATCTCTATTACAATACTAAAAATAAAGTAATTGGTACTTAAGTACAGCAGTTAATAAGTAATGACAACGCCCGCTCCTCACAAGCCAGTAGATAATATTATCTAGAATACTACTAGTGCATTGACTAAAACCATCCAAATAAGCCGTTGCTTTTCACTCGCTTCGACTCATCTGCCATGGCAGTTTCATCTAGGAACCAGTCTCGATAGCTTTCCACCTTGGCCTTCCAGAAGTCTGAAGTAAAAAAAAGAAACGCAAAATGTGAAACTAATGGAGTACCTATGTTAAAAAGAGAAGAGTCCTGGTGTCACGGTGAACTAACACTTTTAGTTGTACTGCAATGACAGAGCAGTGATGCCAAAGCAACAAAAGTTGTCAATTGGCACCAGAGCGCCCTCAATTCCCACGACTCTTCTCTTTTTGAACAGACTCTACGAGTAGGTCTGTGTCGCGCGCAATGAGAAAGGAATTGGTCCTATTCCAGCGGCGGCGGCGGCGGCGCGGCGTTCATTCATCATCATCATCCGCCTATAACAGTCCGCTGCTGGACAAGACATAGGTCTCCTAATTACAGCCAACCGCGTTCGACGTCTGCGTCGATATAAGTAAGAGAGGAAGTGTTACCACTGTTTGGTTCGAGAACTGTCATTTTACGTTCGTCGGAGGCACGCGTAAGTACGCGTGCATACGACAACTCGTATGAAAAAAATTATGAATTGTATGAAATAACTAGGCACCTACGTAGTCTTTTCATACAATTATCCACGCTTACGTCACAAAGCCAGGATTCCAGTACAAACCTTTACAAAAAGAGAAAGGGGATAGCGCTAGTTTATAAAAAAATGCAACTGCATCAAACCTCGAAGTGGTTGCTAGATACTTATTAGATAGAGTGATTCTCACCGGCAAGTTCCTGAACAGAGCCCCCAGTTCCTCCATATTCTATTGGTAATACTGATTTGTCTATTTGATCGAACAAAGAATCTTTGTTGTGTACGAAAATCTGAAATTGACAAATGCTATGTAAATTTGCTGATAGACCCAACCTTACTTTGACACTTTACAATACCCAGTCAACATTTATAATAATGATGTATACATTATATTGTAATAGTATTTTGTCTTAGCCATCAATCAACCAGTACGTTTCTGGAGAAAAGGCAATAAACTAAACCCATTTTTCCAAGGATGTACTAAGATTCCAACTGAAGCGATGCTATTGGTTAGATTTGATACACCGATAGATATTTGGAACTTACTCTATTCCTTATCTTGGAGTTAAAAACCATTTTAAAAACCGCTATTATTCCTCCAATCCCATAAGGTGCGTTAAGAATCTGAAAGCCTTTAAAGCGGACAGAGAGAGCCTTTTCCGTGCAAGTTGATATTCTTTTTGCGAATGGTGGAGTCCACTGCATCATCATCCTTAGTCCAATGCCGTCTAAGTCAATAATGGAATCCTGAAAATGTCCTTTGTCAACAAGCACGCCAAATGACTGAGTGCAGCAGGCTGCTGAAAGTCTTTCGTCCGAATACTCAAACGTAACTTATATTTAAACACGTCTCACGACGTGATTTTTTGACTGTTTTCAAAAAAAATCTGTCTCAAGCAACCCAATTTGAGTTGCTTGAGACGTGCTAAAATCTGAGTTGCGTTTGAGTATTCAGGGGTTAATTCGGCCATTTGGCGCGCTCGGTTATTCTCAGCAGCAGGCATGATCTGAGCTTGCCGGCGTTCGGTTTAACTTATTGAAAAACCGTACTGAAAGGATTGATAATATTATTGAAAGGTCATGGTAACGTGACGCCTCATTTTTATGGGCTGCGTAGGTCCCTTTTTATCTCATTAAAAAATTTTATCCAAAAAATTTGAATTCTTTGTAAGGTTTCTATATTACAATAAATATGTCTGTAATATTCCGAAAATAATGGAATTTAAAATACTTAGTGTGTACCCTTAATCGACTTATTCCATATATTCTGTTATTTTGCTGTTTTTATGATGTTTTGATATTGTTATGAGGCTAATGAGGTTGCTTCTTTTGATTTGTTGTAAATGATATTATGTTTTCGTGAGTATGTTTATTTTTGTTTTTTTTTCTTTTGAATTTTTAAATTCTATTTATATAAAAAAATTCTGTTTTTATAGTTATGTTTTTATTGCGCTGCTTAAAATGTTTGTGTAAATATTATTATTATTTGTGCTTCCAGTGTTTAGATAAATATTTTTCTACTCTGTAATTTGTATTGTGAAAGTGTTGTTCTTTTTTTTTGTTTTTATTAAATGACTGATGTAACGGTTTAGGCTAAGTCCTGTTATTTATTTATTTAAATATCTTGATGTTTAAATAAATAAATAAATAAGTTATCAAAGAAGTGAGAAGAAGAACTGATAGTGGGTTAGAAGGTCTAAGAAGTGGTCATGGCAGACCGAACTCAGTCACCTTAGACAGTGATCTGTCGAGTATAGAATACACGGAAATGTCATCGTAAGTATGCATTTAATATTTGGTAATTTATTACAATTTACGCCAATACCTTTTTCAAAACTCTATCTAGCCTAGACAAGGCTTTACATGCAGAGGAACTACCATTACCTACCTCGCCTGAAATGATGAAGTTGTCATCTTCTAGCATCAAAATTTCAATAACTATGAGGCATACTTGAACAAGTTCTGCTAGTGAGCGCTGAGAACCGCTTGCATAGGGTCCAAAGTCGCGTCAAAAAGGGTTTTGATGAGTCTACTTTGAAGCATTTCAAAGGAAGAAATAATCTGGGAATGAAAAGGATAAGAATATTAACCGTTTGCGGTTTGATAAAGGTAAAGGTAACAAGTAACAAACAGGCCACTCACCCAGCTTTGAAAATTTCTTGAATTGTTTCGTCAAATGGATCTCTATTGCAGTAAAAATCGGGGAATGAACCTTTTACAGTATAATAAGTTTCGATCTTTGCCTTGCACTTTTCAATATTATATTTGGATCCACGCAGAAATGATACCAAAAATTGATTCGCTGAAAACCAATAATTTATGAGCCATTTAAAAAAAAACTACTTATAGTCGAGTGATTTGGTAGTATTATCTGAAAAGTTTTGAATATAATTAATTTTATAGATTTCAATTCAACGTGCTCCTTACGAAGTTCAACTTTGCTACCGTATCTTTGCCGGTCGCGCCGCCTTATTGGAAAAACGGCACCTTAGAGCACTTTGTTCTCTTGCTTTGTCTATCCCTTTACACTTTTTGCGAGGGTTCCACTAGGGGCCCAAGTGCCGAAACCCTTATGATCTCGCTTTGTCTGTTCTTTTTCCTGTTGAATATCTCAGCAACTAACATGAAAGCTAATAACATAAAATTTAAATTAATAATAAAGATTGTGCGCATGTCAGGCCTACATAAAATAAAAACTGTTTATTATCTAATAATTATGATTCGAAATTTTAAAACGCGACAAAAATAAATAGTTCCGATGGTAAACCAATATGAATATGAGAAATTTAACCTTTTCTCTATGTTCATCTACTGTATTTATGGAAATAAATAGTTATTGAATAATTTGAAACTTGATTCTTGTAAAGACAATCAAAAAAAATATGGTTAAACTTTGCGCCATCTATGTCGAGAATGCTTGCCCTAGGCAAGTTTTAATAATACATGGGCCTTAACCGTGTGGGCAACGTTGAAATTCAGAAAGAGCACATCGAAAATTACCCATTTTCAAAACTCCCGGAAAACATATTATAAGGTAGGTCGTTCGTAACTCATACTTTTGTACTAAATAACTGGACTATACGTACCTAGTTCAGAAAATTTCATAACACACTAATATTATAAATGCGAAGGTTTGTATGGATGTATGGATGGATGTTTGTTACCTCTTCACGCCAAAACTACTGAACGGATCTGGCTGACAGGCAGGACAGGCTTTGCATACAGGTCGTGAATCAAACATAGGCTACTTTTTATCCCATAAATCAGTTCCCGTGGAATAAAAATCACCTTTAAACATTGCCATAGGAACGCAGCTAGTAAACCCATAAATCTAAAAGTTTACAGGTAGATTTTACCCGAGTCTATAAGGCTATTCTACTTCCAGGTATACCTATTTTGCGTGATCAAAGCTACCGTAAAAGCTAGAGTTTTAATCTTACTTGGTTTGACAGAATGTAAATGTGGTTGCTCTTTTATCCAAGCTCTCAATATATTGAGACTGGATTTAATCTTCTCCGGAGTTTCCCCCAGTTCTTCTTCAGCTTTCTTCTGTAATTCAGGTGAAACTTCTCTGATTTTCTTCATTTTGTGATTTCGGTATTCTGAAGCACTTGATGTATTTTTTATTTTTCTGCAATAAAGTATTTTTTGCAATTGTTACATTTTTTTCTCTTAATAATCAACATAAAAAAAAAAAATTGTTAGCTAGATCTTAGAGTAAGTGTTGCATCGATCGGTAACCCACCCGTTATGAAGCCAGTTTGTCTACTAGACAGAAAAATACTACAATTTATCAAAGGAAAGGATATTAAACTCTTCTTTATTTAAAAACAACTGATTAGATATGATTTAAACATTGAAACCTAGTAGTAAGGGCCCTTATACACGGACTGCCACGTCAAAAATACACGGATGGCAAGTTGCCGACGACGACGGCTAGGCACACCCGTCGTCGTCGCCTGCAGTCGATTAGTAACTTACCCACCGTGTATTTGAGAAGTGCAGTCCGTGTATTGGCCTTAAGTCGAATGATCGTTGCCGCTCACTCAATAAAATAACAAATAATAAAGTACTGCCTTACATAAAATAAGTACCTGGGTGACCGAGCTTCGCTCGTTTTTTTTTCGGTAAATTGTGCTAGCACGATTTTATGACTGCATTATATTTTGTTCGACCTAGCTTACCAGGTCGAACAAAATAGATAATGCAGTCATAAAATTGTGGTCGCCAAGACTATGCATCACTTGAGTGAGATAGTCTTTATTAAACGATGGTATGTTTAGCACAAAAAAAAACTTCCAATTCCTAGGTACGTTTAGGTAGTACCTACTTACTTCTTTTTAACATATTTTGCGTTTGACGCAACCGCTCTCAATAGTGTTGTTTTTGATAGAACACCTTCTGCCCGGAACATACCGGACTGTACGCTTAAATACCGGACATCTGGCAACCCTATGTAAGAGTAACTAACTCGCGGAAATAAACATTTATCACATTTACTTGTTTCTTAAAATAGATCTCAAATAAGATAACACATAAAAGGTGTACACAAATTTAATAGAAATATAATTGAGTATGCTTTAAAAACCTGTAAAGGGACTTCAATTATATGGTTTTTTCCTGGAGTCCATAGTCAGAACTGGACTTTATTGAAATGAGACCAAACGGGAAGCACCAGCTTTTAAATAAAAAAATAATCATCAAAATCAGATCATCCAGTCCTAAGTTCTGAGGTAACAAAAAAATAACAGCCGAATTGAGAACCTCCTTCTTTTTTTGAAGTTGGTTAAAAACAACAATAATGTAGCCTATGAATAAAACCTATCTGATTGATTATTTATAGCCGATGATAAGATAAACCGAAAGTCAAAAAAAAGTCAAAACTTATAACAACTTACTTTAATTAATTCTCTTCGTCAAGAAATGACTTATTGACGACCGATTTTTATTTATTGATAAATAATTCTTATCAACGCTTGTTTCTTGTAGAACTTGGACAAAGCTTGGACACCAGTTAGACAGTTGGACACTGTTTCGCGTTAGATTGCGTGCTTGCCTGCACTCGGCTATGTAATTAATTTCTGCATAGATTATAATGTTAATATGAATAACTAGGAAGTGCATCATTGAAGGAACTACTCGTATTTATTGCAAATGACCCTAAGCAAGATTCAATGTCATAGTGCCTCGCCACACTCGCGCGTATTTGTACTGAGTAGCTCAGGACAAATAGATTGTCCTGAGTTAGTTTGAAGATATTTTGAGGAGGAAAAACAGATCGGCGATTTCAACCAAAAAGGGAAACAGTTGTCTTTGTACAGAGTGCAACATAACCGAAATATTTATAAGGATTTTTTTGTCAAAAGCAGAGATATTTAATAAATTTAATTTACGCATAATTTATTATTTCGTTTATTAGATAACTACATAAGATCAAACTCCTCATTCAATAGGATCGAATAGGAAATTTGAAAAAACCACCAATTTCGTCCTTTTGTATCATTGATCAAAGTTTTCACCGGACCCCCATAGATACACAAAATATAAGATTATTATTTTGATTTAGATTTTTTTCTTTTCTTGTTGCACTATATTTTTATGTATTGACTAGAGAGAAACAGTTCTGTGACATCTTTTAAACATCTGTTTACCTATTACTACTGTCTCTACTATCGACTACTATCCGAAATAATAGTTACCTATAGTACCTATAGGTACAAGTTAACGGTATGATTGTTCCTGTAAGAACGCAGTTTTATTATTTTCAGTTACCTACGTACAAAATACTAATACGACTCCACTAATCTCTTGTTCCGTAGCAAAAACCTTGTCAGGCTCTGCGCAAACTGTCTACGTCAAAACAAGTCGTAGACAATTTTGAGTGTCATTTTCGTAAGGTTCTAGATATCTACGGGGGAGGCCGCGAAATACCTGATCGATGTTTTGTATATTCTGTCCTTGATTACTTGTCAACGTCTAGGGTGTATAGGACCAGTCCAGTCGATGTGTCCTGTCACCTGCGCCTAGAACAATTTGTATTTATATTATAAACTAGCTGCGACCCGCGGCTCCGCACGCCTATCTTGTGGGAACTAAGTTATGGGATAAAAAAAGGCCTTTTAACCATGTTAGTATGCAAAAATTCAGCCCGATCCGTTTAGTAGTTTTTGCGTGAAAGAGCAACAAACACACATACAGACAGTTACATGTTTACAAACTTTCGTGTTTATAATAGGTATTAGTAGGATAGGGATGACCTACGTGCTTTCTTATCTAAAACTAATGAACTTTATTATTTTCAACCTCCTGATAAGGTTATCAATTTAGTTTGTTTCCTATTTTCATATCTTTTTCATTTTTTATAAATAAACAAACTGTATTTTTATTATATCCCTAGTGTTATTAATCTCGAGTGACTGCTTTATACTCCAGCACATGTTGTTGCAGTTTATATCAGTCAGAGTCAGAGTCAAATCGTTTTTTTCTTTAGACTTACGAAATAAGCACTTAGACAAGTAAATTGTTTTACTATAAAGACAGCTTGATAAATAGTTATCAACACGTAATTACAATAACTTAAACAATACCATAGAAAATAGAGTAACGCACACTTTGCAGTAAATAGTAAGGCAGTTCACACTACTCAGCATACTGAATGTCTTACAAACTCTACACAAGACATGGAAACGTGAAAACTAGTTAGTCAGCCAAATTACCCGTAGCTGCGATGCTACGTACGATAGTCTACGAAAAACATTACCTGCACAAAATGTTTTCGACAAAAAAAATATGTCTACTAGAGGACATAAAATAAAATTGCTTTTTGGAATAGATTTCAGATTTCTTTATTGTCATAAATCAAACATATAAAAGTGTACAATATAAAGTTACCTTAATTAAATGCTGAGTCTACGACTCGTCAAAACACAATTAAAGATTTACAAAAAAGATTTACATTTAAAAAAGATATACAAATATTATATATTATTAATAACTTATCAGTTATACATCATTATATCAGTTACACTCTAGGCTAGGTGATGTTACGGGGATGTTCGATGGATTTACTACCGATTGTAGCTTATATTGACTATAATCGTTTTCCAAGAACTCTTTGATACTATACAGCGTTTTATCAAGTAAAAGTTTTTTTACTTGATAAAATGAATACGTAACAATATTCGTTTTATTTCTTCAATTTGCACTGAATATACAGGAAAGATAATTATAAATGAGAGAGCGTGTATTAGGTCCGGCGCCGAATGGCCAAAGAGTCGTTTTAAGAAGTGCGTGCGCGTTGAATTCTTTTGTATGCTACGCTGGAAATAGTACATTGTTACCCAAGGGATGAAAGTAACTTATTTAATCCCGCGACGGGGCTAAAAGCTCGAGGGACTAAATGTTACTTTCACCCGAGGTAAACACTGTGATTTTCATAGCGAATACAAGGAAAGTAAAAATAAAAATATGAATGAGCTAGTGAAAAAAGTAGTAAATTTTATTTTACATAAGTCAACAACATAGGTGAGGTATTTATTTAAAGTCTTTGGTAAAATGAGAGCAATTATTAGTTATAGATAGTGTAAGGTTTTTTTCCAGGTACCAAAACTTTTTATTTTTTTGGTTAAACCCATCATTTTGCCTTTTGGGAAACGATGTTAGTCTCTCGAAATCCTGTACATTGTGTGTTGTCTTTAACATAGAATACGCCCTCCATAATGTTGAAGGTTTGTAAGTCTTTGAGAATTCGTTAACAAAACGTTATCCTCTAACGATTTCACTATTTTAACGCGCCCATTTCATAAAATCGTTGTACGATTTTAGGGCGTGGACGTGGGGTAAACTGACAGTGAGCACTTAGTGGGCAAACACTAGTAGATTATCTGAAACTGACAAACTGGTTATACACGAAGCTACCAAGACAGATCTTGTTATCTTATCAGTGCAGCTATTACTCTTCGTATTAGAGATACCAGTACTATTATAATTAAGTCACTTATAATCTCAGACTAAACGTTAGTTATACGGGTTAGATTAATTTAGTTCTATTTCAGCGTCGTGCTAATTATCATGTGCCTGTCATCGTTGAAAATTCATCTCGGTGTCACAATTTTCATGGAAAAAATTATCTGAGTTTGTGTGTATAAAATTATATTTTCTTGTTTTTTTGGTGTACAAACGTGTTAGTTTTTTGTTGTAAGTAGCGTTAACTTATAGTTTTCTACAATAGTTAAGTAGTTACTTAAATATTATATACCTATTGTACTCGTAGTATGTGTACAATACCTGAGTGGTTAAATACATAAAATGAAGGTCAAAACAAAAACTTATATTTTATAAAGGTACACGGACTATGAAAAAGTGAACACATATGAATCGTTTAACATTAATTGTAGCAATCTACGGTCAAGAAGTGGTACCTATACCTTGTCCATTTTGAATGAAGCATAAAGGTAAACAAACCGCCCATACTTAGCCTAAAATTCACTTTGTTGGCGCGTCCTTTTATACGTAATTTGCATTACTTGTCGATTTTAGATCCTTCCTTCAATAAAAATTGCTTACAATTATATTTGAAACTCGATGGCAAGCAAGTAAGATTTTGTTATTTGTGTCGTATTTTGTTTACTAACATGCTTCATTCAAAATGGATAAACCATAGGTACCATGGAAGGGAAACATTTTAGAGTGATAGTTGGTATAAGTGGCTACAACTATAATATACCTACCTAAACAATATCAGATATTTATTATACATTCGTTTAACATAGACTATTGATTGTTAAATACAATAAATAACATACTATGAATTATTTTACAGAATAAGATGACTGTAAGACTTCTCTCACTAGCGCTGAAGAAGAAAGCCGAAAAGGAGGTGAACGAAAACCCGAAGAGCTTGGCTGACGATTTAAAATCCTTCAAAGAATGGCTTACCAAACAGCCACATTTACACTCGGTACAGCCATGTATGTGTTTGTTATCTAATATGTATTACTAACATTCACGGTTGTAATGCTAAGTTTTAAGGTACGTAGGTATTTTTAGATTAGATCGACACTCCCTACGTATAGTTGCGTATCTGCAAAACACAAATTTTACAGGAGAGCGTGTTAAAGATTTGAAAATGTTCAAATGCTTATAACTGGAGCCCTTTTTGAGATATTTCTGTGAAAATTGGTAAGATGCTCTTACTGTAGATCTAGTTTAAGATAGACACTATTTTTTATTTAAATCTATACTGGCTTAGATTTTATTACACTTACATATTTTTACGTGGTGCTTACAATTTAATAAAATGCCGTATGTGGCACATACACACTTTTTCGTGGGAGATTAGAAGAATGACAATATCGTAACTGCCTGTTACACGGTTATACTTAGTAGATATATTTGACTTATTCTGTTTAACTGGTGCTTACATGCTTAAACGTTGGAAATTGTATGATTTAATAATATGTTTCTACATATTCTGTTTCGAGAAATTAGGCCTGGTGACCAGTGAATACAGGTCGCCAGGCCCTAATAGCCGAATATTCACTTGCTTACGAAACTAAGCCTATTTTAAGCTAGGGAAGTAATTTTTAGTAGTAAAATCTAAAACTGTATTCGTGAATTGGGGTTTTCCCTTCTTATTATTTTTTTCGCTCATATTGGTCTTTTTGTATTATTATTTTAAATAAAACAAGAAATAAAAGAACTTAAATACCATTTATTAAGGAAGTAAGTGCTCACCTAAATAAACCCAAAAAAACCTTTAAAGGATTGTTATGACAAAAATAAGAAGAACAAAACCAACTAAGTAACTAACTCAGCTTTAAACTCATAACGACTATCAAACACGAGTAATCAGTCTGTACTAGTAGGTACTTCAACCTAATTATTATCAAAATGTGAACACATAATTAATACTATAAAAAAGCAAACTTGACATGTCAACATCTAACTATGTAAACAATTTACATAAAAATACGAAATACAACATTTATTAAATTGAGAGCGAAATAATAGTAGACCTATACATTTGCAAAATTCTTATATCAAAAATATACGCAGGCAGCCTTATAACTGTTCATCTGGTAAACCAACTAGTAATGTCGCTGGAGTGGGTGCTGTTGACTCAGCGCAACCTAGGTGGTCTATCTGTTAAGGTGGCCGTAATTAGGAGAGTCACACAGTGACAATGGCATATTAATGCTTGAGGAACACTGTAGCAGTAGGGGAGATTCAGGAATGTTTGCTGCCAAAGTGGAGTCATAGAAGCTTTATTCCGGCAAATTACCTTGTACTCCAATATCTAGCCATTGGTACTCCAGCTTCCCGTTTTCCGGAATGTACAGGTACCTAAAGGATCAACTGAAGCTCCTCAGTGTCACTCTCACACCAACTTTGAACTTTGGCACATTCATCGAGTCGCAGGCTAAAAAAGCAGCCATGAAGCTAGGGATCCTAAATAAGGTTAAGCGATACTTCACACCGGGACAGCTTCTATCCCTTTATCAAGCACAGGTCCGGTCTGGTTTGGAGTATTGCTGCCATGTTTGGGACGGCTCGGCCAAGTACCAGCTTGCAGCCTTAGACTCGATCGAACGAAGAGCCTTCAGACTCATTGACGAGCAGCACCTTGCAGAGACTAAGGTTCAAAGTCTCGAACACCGCCGCAAGGTTGCTTGTCTCTCGATCTTTTATGGGATACATTTTGCAGAATGCTCACATGACACCTGATCCCACCATCCCCCTTCC
This sequence comes from Eupithecia tripunctaria, assembly GCA_955876795.1. Classification (NCBI taxonomy): domain Eukaryota; kingdom Metazoa; phylum Arthropoda; class Insecta; order Lepidoptera; family Geometridae; genus Eupithecia; species Eupithecia tripunctaria. Next base: position 7,196,482 of record OY041603.1, on the reverse strand, counting down.
ACTCCAGGACAAGCAGACGCACAGCGCAATACCATCCATACTTGGTCGATGTACCCTCCACTCGCACTAAGCGGTTTTTCTCCACCTTTATTAGTCGCACCGCAAAGGAATGGAACTCGCTCCCTGTCTTTGTTTTTCCGGCCAATCACAACCTGGGTCTCTTCAAGACAAGGGTAAATAGGTATCTTCTAGACCTTCGAGATACACCGTCGGCCGCATCTTCGCTTTCCATCAGGTGAGATTGCGGTCAAACGAAGGTCTAATCACCGTAAAAAAAAGTACTGTACCATTTATATTTGTAAAAAGTCGTACTCTTTTGTTTTCCACGGGTTCAGGATGTTTTTCTTGAGTTTTCTGGGTCAGGTTTACAGGTTTTTCACAAAAACGTGGCGACGTTCAAAGGCAATGTCATTATTCACTGTGTCATTGCTGGAGCTTCCACCACAAGCTTGCAAGGAAGATTGTAAGATATGAAAGCTGGGACATGCAATTCAAAAGATGCAGGACTATCACCGTTAGTGTTCGTAGAATGCAAGAGGGAAATGCGCGGTGCAAAAGGTGCTTCATCGCTGTCAGATATTATCTCACCCATTCGGCTTAGGTCACCTTCAATTAAATTTTCTGAGAATGGCACTGGAGATACATCTGAAAAACAACAACAAGGGGCAAAATTAAAATCGACTTTTTCATGAGTAGAGAGCACCTTGCACTTTTGAATTGCACTTCTGTTTATAACCCTGAAGATCCTTATCAGATCTTCAACATTGTAATGGCACCATTGGAATTATCTTCTTTCCGACAAAAGAGAAATATTGTATTTTATTAAATAACATGAAAACACAAACACAGAACTATGTAAGTGCATGGGTTACTATAACTTTCATTCAATAACTTTCCAATGTAAAACTATGTAAAAGTCAATTACCGAATTTTGATTTAACAACTTTTCGAAGTATAAATATGTAAGTGCCTAGATACACCTTATGATCATAGTGAATCCCGATGTTTAAATATGTAAGTGCGTAGTTACACATTTGTACGTAGATTACCAAAAATTTTTAGAAAGTTTCAAAATGTTCTCACTAATAATTGTCTATTTAGTCAGCAATGAAGGCAATAACACACAACTAATTCAGAAAACCTAATAACTATGATTGGACATCAAAAAGTACAATAAGTTGGTAAATCATTAATTATGATGGACTTACCTGGTCTCGTAGTAGATATAGCTGGGTCTAAGACATTTACTTTTCCTTTCTTAGTAGCGTCTGCTTTTAAATTGTTCAGGAATCGGAAACGTTCACTTGTCATTTTGCGGCAATAATATATTTATGAGTCACACACGCATTCTACTCGCTGTCCGCGCAAGAACTGCGTAACGGGCAATTACACGCCACCAGCACCTCATTCCCCCCGCGTCAAAGTGTGTATGTAGAAGATACAGCATTATATGGCGGGAAAATAATGAAGTTGGACAGTTATACGATCAAGAAAAACGTACTTAGAGTTGACTTTTCAGATTTTTTGTAAGTTATAATGATAGACTGGCATGTGTAGATGCCAAAAATGCATCAAACGTATAAGTGTGTATCTGGCAGTTAGACGAAGATACGTAGGGAGTGTCGAGATGCACTTGCTGTTAACGCATATGTTCCTGGTGCGACAGCGACATCTATTAGATTTGTATTGAACTTAATAATCTACCGGGGTGCACTGTACAGTAAAATAGCGGGTCTTTCAGCTGCCTCGCCGCCGCCGCGCCGCCCGTCGCCTATTTTACTCTGTAAGATCACCTTCTCTTGTAGTCTAAGCCTTGCACTATAGATGGCGCTGATTTAAAATGTGTATTTTAAGATTTATTTTCATATAATATTATTTATTGCAGCGAAGCAGTGGTTGTTAGCATTTTTAAGGGGAGGCAAATTCAGTATGGAGAGAAGTAAAGAGAAGTTAGACATGTATTACACAGTAAAGGGCTTAGCCCCTGAATTTTTTGCTAAACGAGATCCTATGGATGCTAAAATTCAAGAAATACTCAAGTTAGGGTAAGATTTTTTAAACAAACTCGTTTAGCATAAGCTAATATTTAATACGATGCACCAATGACCTACTTTTATCTCGAATGAAGGAGCAATAAAAATAACTTAATTATCGTTTCAGAATTTTTCTACCCCTAAGAAAATGTGATAAAGAAGATTCATCACGGGTTTGCTTCATGAGGCTAGGAATCTTCGATCCTCAAAAATATCATCTCATAGATTTGATAAAAGTATCACTTATGACTACAGAGATATTGATGCTGGAAGATGACAATTTCACTATAGCTGGAGAGGTAGGTAAGCTTTCAGGGTAAAATTTACTTAATTATATAAAACCTCATAATTAAAATAAATTAAGTCTGACTGTGACATTTTTGAATTATTAACATAAACTTTCCATCAATTGTATGATTAGTTCGCTTGCTATATTTAATTAAATGCTACGTTTAAAAGATTTAAGTACTATTGTTATTTAGGAAGTGGTGGTGGATACGAAAGATGTTGGAGTGAGCATGCTCGGCCAGTGGACACCTTCGTTGGCAAAAAAGACGATCACGTGCTTTGAAAAAGCTATGCCGATCCGGGTCAAAAGCACTCATTTCATAAACACACCACCCGGCTTTGACACGGTTTACTCTATCTTCAAAATGTTTCTGGGGGACAAAATTAAAAAGAGAGTAAGTGGTATTTCATAGTTAGGTATATTCCAAACAAAGTAAAACATACATACATTATAAATGTTATACTCAAAGGCTTATCATTACGGTTACGATTAGGCGGCAAGTACTAAAACTCCGTTGAGCGCTGTCTGCCTCCGGGCGGCACGGTCGCATACCTGATGTATTTATGGTTCGTTTTGTCTATGAGCTGTTGGTATCTCGTTTTTTCGTATGAAATATTGAAGATGGAAGACAAGGCTAGCAAATTAATGCATCAAACAAGCAACGTTGGATGGAACAATAATTATGCTGAGGTTTTTAGGTTCGTATTTATAACCTCCTACCGTAGCTCCTACCACCTATCCTACGGGTGAAATTTTTCATGAAAAATTACACATCAAAGATTCAAATCTGCAATTCTTTTCAAGGATATTGCTAGCCTCACTTTACAATTGAAATATTTTTATGACCAAAAGCGAGAACTTTAAAACTCGCCCGCTGAAAGTATACCTACCTTGGGCCGTAAAAACTGCCCTAATTTCGTAATACCTTCGGATCTTCTTATTTAATCCTCAGGAGTAATTCCTGTGATCTCTTACAGCTTCAAGTCCACAATAAAAATTATAATGATCTCTACAAGTCAATCCCGAAAACAATTTTGCCAGAAGAGTATGGTGGCGAAGATGGTACTTTGCACGAACTTATAGGTAAGTATCCATTAAATCCATAGAACTTGTAATAACAATTATTACGATTTCTGTGATTAAATCTCATGTTTGCACACGCACGAAGTACGGCAAATATATTCCGACCGGATTTGTAGTAATATAATAATATAAAAATTAATCGCTTAATGTGTTTGCAAGCGTATAACTCAATAACGCCTGGACTATTTGGCTTTTTTTTAAATGTTCGTTGAAGTTCAAGGATGGTTTTTTAGGCGAGAAAAATTCAAATAATTGCCGGGAAAAACCTATAAACGTTTCCATAGGAACAACGCGTGCGAAGCCGCGGGGCACAGCTAGTATATAATAAATTTGATTCCGTAATGTCTGTCTAAAAACGTCAACGTAGGTACCTGTACTCTCTATCATAGCCAATAAGTCATAAAACTGACAAAGGGTAAATTATTAATTTAAAAATTATAATCGTCTCCCTAGTTTTGCGAATGGTTTTTTCCAAGCTGCTTAATTTTTTTATTATTAGGACTACATGGCAAGTTTTAGTGATACCATTTTATGGACACGTTTATAACATAGATATGTGCATAGATGTATGCTGGAGTTGGCAAAGATAAAAAGGAAAAATTTCAAAATTACATTAAGAAATACATTTATAAGAATGTTCCTAGAAATAAAAGATTTTAACAAACATTTGCAGATTACTGGAAAGCCAAGGTTGAGAGCTACCGTGACTGGTTTGTGCAACAAGAAAATATGAAATCTGATGAGTCCAAAAGACCGGATCACGCTCCGAAGAATTCTTCAATTGTCTTTGGACTCGCGGGTTCCTTCAGAAAGCTAGATGTTAATAAAGTTCATAAATAAATGAGAACTTTGAAAAAAAATTGTACCTACCTCCATTATATCTTCCAGTAATTCTAAATGTGCCGGTTAGATACATATTTCAGCAGTTCAAATTGTAGATGGTGTTATTAATATTACTAAAGTCTGCACTAAGCATTACGTTCTGTTTACAAACCAGTGTTAAAAGAACTTAACGTTCCGTACCATTCCACGATAATTGCACTGCAGATAGCGGTAGGTAGCGAGCGAAGTGCGCGCGCGCCGTCGTCAGTCGCGTGAAGATACCGCAGCGTGCGCGTGTCTGTGCCCTCGATGTGCGCGGTGATATTATGAGCCCGTCTGCTCGACCTGCTGGCACTTCCTCAGCTGTTTTTGTTTACACAACAAAACGGAACCATGACGCAAGAGGTCGACTTCACCCTGCACGACGACGGACCTCCTATGTCCGCGGAAGAGGACTCCGATGACGAGGACGTGATCGTCAGAAAGGACAGGGCTAGTGTTCGTGAAATGATATTGCGCTTTGAGCAGACTAGTATCAATAACAGTTTTCGTGACTCGAATGAATCGTTGGCAAAATCCAAAGACCCACTTTTAGGAAGCTTGACAAGTGTAGTGAATCCAATACAAGCCTATTTTCAACATTTGTTATATCCAGTGAACAGATCTCATGATAGGAATTCTAACGTTTCGGTGAATTCGATATTATCAAATGCTTCTGAAAACAGCTGTGAATCTAGTTCATCGGGATTTGTGTCGGATAGAAAATCTGGGACTGATCTGATAGTGCCACATCGTCCAGCACCACCGCCTCCTACGCCATTGATCGATGATCCTTCAGAAGATCAACCCGCCTCTACCACGGAAAAGTCTACTTACGTTGAAAGACGATTTTCATTCACTACGCCGAACACGTCACCTATAGTAACCCGAAGAGCCCGCCAGCCACCAGTAATGAGAAGAAAATCTACGGCAGAGAGCTTTGGACAGCAAAAAAACGAAGCACATTGGTCGTATGGAGTCAAACAAAGTGATTTAGAGAAACTGCTAAGACTGAAAACTTCGGAAATATCAGACAACGAAGACGATACTGTTGTTGCGATCAAAAAATCTTCTGAAAAAGAGAGCAGTAGCGATGATTCTGATAGTAGTGATGATAGTTCAAGTAATGGAAGAGAATACGCTCTTGGAGACGATAACAGAGCGGATGCGGTTTCAACAGATCATTCCACAGACACCCTGATAAACGAAGATGGCGATGTCGAAGAGAATAATGACGGTGATGATGACATATCTATGGCTTCTGGTGAATCTGGTGCTCGTAGTAATTATGACAATGTTAGTATTAAGTCCCTATCATCGTTCGATATGATCCCTTACCAAAAGTATGACAGTATTACAGTGTCTTCAGATGAGTTCGGATCAGAAGTGTGTCACGCGCCGGATACAGAGTTTCTTACAGTGAGTGCAGTGAACGAGTGGTGTGTGCTAAACGCGGCAGAACCAGTATTGATACCCGTTGAAACGAAAAAGGAGAAGTATCGCAGGTGAGGTCATTTGATTATTTTCGATACGGAGAAAAATATTTGCTATATCGGAGTGGCTTTGTCACATATCGATAACGTCGTTATCACCTACCTTGCTTTTGCGTGTTGATATGATTAGTTCGCCTTTGTCCGTACATTATTGGTTTTGTTGTAAGTATAAGATAATGATATGACTGACTGAGGGTACCTTAACTAAATATTGTGAAAGCAGTAAAATATTATCGACATACACATATTTAGTTTGTAGCTTGTTAAATAGGTAAGATGATTGAACCGGACTTAGATATGGCAACCAAAATAAATATATGTATATAGAGATATGTAGATAAATTCTTTCTAAATTCTATATATAGGTCACTGTGGAAACGAGAAATCTATAACGATTATCGATATGAAATAATTACTGGATGAAGTTACCTTGATGTTTATTCATATGGTGCGAACTATGCAAAGGAAGGTGCCTTTTATATATACATTATGTTACTGGAAAAGCTAGAAGAATAGCAAATGTTGGCTTTACCCAGCAACAGAGCGGTAAAAGTTGAGGCTTATGCCCAACAGTGGAACAGTTTTAGAGTATTCATTTTGGATCAAATGCCCGAAATGAAATGAAATGGTCTTACTTATATTCGCGGATTTATCGCTTGGTCAATGTCGCTATTTGCAATAGTAGCCAGTGGTGTTGAAATAAGACGTTGGTTCTAATCAATTGTATGTAGGTATATAATGTTGCGAAAAGAAATGTATCACAGCCTTAATTATACAAAAAATTTGGTTTTGGACCCATTACTATAGGTATTAATAATCACACAAAAGACACTTCTAGCAGATTACTCGGGTTCAACTTATTTATAATAATCCAAAAACTTCAAATTCATCATCTGGCTTGATAATTTTCAAATTCAACTTTTTGTTTTGTTTCCAAGCATTCTAGATAAAAAACTGGACCTGGACTGGACCTATAGAGGTACCTCCAATAAGCTAAATCAAAACAAAATTTGTGGTAACTACTTTAAGGTTTTTTTTTTAAATTTATTGATGTTATTAGAACTGCTTTAAGCTAATTATACTAGTTACAGTATTTTCAAAATAAATAATAGTAATATAATTACGCCAATCAATAAACAATGTACGAGGTAAATTTAAATAATTACAAAAAATATTCAATTGCAAGATTTACGCAATATACATTTTAATAGCTTAAAAAGTTATAAATAGAATAGATAAAGGTAGATACTTATAAGCACCTATGTACCTAAGCTACCTCCCAACAGGTGGCAGGGTGGCAAGGTCGGTCAGTTTAGCTTGTTCTATTTCAAGACCAATCTACAAGTTTGTACCATAGTAGGGTTTCAATAATCTCGCAGAGAGAAAACTATAATAAATAACTGTAATTTCTGAGGTAGATAATACGGGTACGTACAACAATACAGTAATGACGCATCACAATTTCAAGGTTAATGAACTATATCTACCGCAATTTTTATGTCTAATAATGTATTTCTAATGACACCACTTCTTATGTTATGCATATTTTTCTACTAATTAGGAGGTATCTTCTAGGGCAGGGGTACCAATAGGACCTGTCATTAACGGCAGGATTATAATTAGCTAAGGATAGAAATTAGATAATTGAGTGGGCTGGCATCAGGTAGGTATTATTCAAATGAAGACAGAACCCGCAGTGATAAGGTTTGGTATGTACCCTTTCTACTACAATACTAGGGCGAATATTTTTATCAGACAATATCTTATCGGTATTTTAAATAAGTCGCGAGGAAGAAAACTCCAAGGCTATGCGATATTTCTTGAATTCTAAAATTAAACGCACGATTCGTTCGTCTCAGACAAGGTATATTAATTATCATCACACTAATATTATAAATGCGAATGTTTGTATGGATGTCCATACATCCATAAAAACTTTCGCATCAGTAACAAACATCCATCCATCCATATGGATGGATTTTTGTTACCTCCTCACGCCAAAACTACTAAACGGATCTGGCTGAAATTTTGCATACAGGTCATTCTAATCCGTTGATCAAACATAGGCTCCTTTTTGTCCCATAAATTAGTTCCCGTCGGATAAAAATCACCTTTAAACGTTTCCATAGGAAAAACGCGTGCGAAGCCGCGGGGCGCAGCTAGTAATTTATAGTTCTATTTTCTGCGATTATTGAAAAACATTTTCACATTTTTGTGTATAGTTTCACCATTGAATTTCGATTACAACCTCGATCTGCTCATACCATATAACACAGAACTGTTTTTAAAGAGCAGTGACGTACCATAGTGTATTTGTACAAAGACGCGCGGGGGCGGTGGTTTGGATGCCAAGGTTGCTTTTGTTTTATGTTTCGACAGTGACATAACGTTGACTGCACTAATTAATTTATACTCGTATTGTTTGTTAACTTTCAATGATGAAAATTCATTTTATTAATATTTTTTGCTTGTGGTTCATTTGTTTTAGTGTGGATATCACTAGTCATAGCCATGTATACTGGAAATTAAAGGGATCTTTAATTTTCAGTAAGTATGGCTCTGCAAGGGCGTTGTTATATAAATTTACGGTTCTGAACAATATATATATATATATAATATAGATAACATCACTTTCTCTGGTTATTATAGAACTTTTTAAAGAACTTTTTAAGAAATTAAAGATTTTAATAACAGTTTTTAAGCTATTGCATAGCTTCTATCGCGGGCCTTGAGCGCGGGGACCGAATCCAGAAATTCCGTAACGAAAAAACCTTGACGTTTGTCTCTTTAGTTCAGCAACTCGCCTCTAGATGGCATTGCAATAGCTTTACCGCGGCAGTCCCCGAGTGCCAAACGTCTTTTTTATTTTTGTATATTCTGTAAAAATAACACGTAAAAATGTTTTGTTGTGAAACCAGTTATGTATAAGTAATCATTTTGACCATAAAATTGTCGTGTGAAATAAATTTAGCAAGACATGATTTCTCTGAGAACACATTGACGTTGTGTGTTCAACTATGGATAGTTAAGTAAGAAGGTACACATACTATTGTATACTTACCTACCTACCGCCTAATCATTGTAAACAGTGGAAAACCCCAATGTCTTATTTATTTTGGAGATTATTAGAATATACATTTTTCGAAGATACAAATAATTAAGAAGATGAGATAGATGGATACCTTACTAGTGCCAATGAAATTGTTATAACAATATCCGGGAAATATTGCTAAAAGTTTACCAAAAAAATGGGAACAGTCTGTGTCGAAAATGTCTTACAATATTTGGTAGCCTGAAGAAGTTTTTGTGTAAACAATTTGTCGGCCTCGGGCAAGGAACAAAGCGCCCGTGTGAGGAAGAGTTGACTTGTTAGAATTAACTTTGGTGTAAAGCTATACACTTATCTCCTAATGCAACATTTTATATTTACTATTATCATGTAGGTTGTACGACAAGTATGAATGGGGTAATATGTAAAGTTCATTAAGACAGGTGCAGCATACTTGTCCGATACGTTGCCTTGATCGTACGTAATGAGCAATCATGGGATTACGCATATCCTTGACCGTCGTCGTGAAGAATTATTCGTTATGCTCCCTAAGATTTCTCATTGATTCATTTCCCAAGTATTTTTTTGTTAGTTATAGACCAGGCCTGTATTTTTAGTACCTACCACGGTATTAGGTATTACTGATTTTAGGTAATTATCGATTAAAGTCGTTAAAATTATGTTAAAAAGTAACAAATTTACAGGCGACTAACAGAACGCGTAAACGAGCTGCTTCACACAGAAAACGTGTACGTGGAGCGGCTTAGACACGTCGTTGAGGACTACATTCCCGAGATGACGAAGTCAGACCTGCCTTCCTCCTTCAGAGCTCTGAAACCGGACATCTTCGGGAACATCGAGAGAATATTCCGGTTTCACTCTGAGGAGTTCCTGCCAGCGTTGAGGGATTGTGAGAACGATCTACGAAAGCTGGGCCAATGCTTTAGGCGATTTGTAAGTAACTAATACTTATTTTTAATATTTGTAGGTTTTTATTGGTATAAAACTTCGGTAGACAACAGGCCCAAAGCCACTATAGGCTCGCAAAGCTGCTATATTATGTGTATGTGTATATGAGAGATCAAAGTGTGTGAACGCACCTGTTATAAGTCAGGTGGATGATTTATAAGCGAGATGCAAATCCAAAAATATCACAGCATTCAATCAAACGGAAAATAAAATATTATTGCATGAACGTGATCAAATTACTCGGGCTTAAATTATAAAGAAAATATAAAATTAATGTGGTCTTTCCGATAGAGGAAACATCTAGGGAAAACGCAGTAGCTAAGGCTGCGGATGTAAGTGGAGCCAATAACAACTTTCTATCCATCAGCTTTTCAATTTATTAAGCCTTGAGCAGAGCTAGACAATTCTTGGAAGATTTCGCGGTCAATACATTTAATGGGCAAATTACGGATTTCAATACAAATAAGTAGACGTAATAAACGAGATATCTAATATTGGTGTCACGGACTGTGATCACGAGATACCGTACCTTATCGATACCGACCATTATTATTTTATCATCTTTCCCCTTCAGTTAAAATTCATTGATATGCTGCGATAGTCCGGCATAAATTGAACACAGGTCTTTATAAAGTGGTCGAGTGATGGCTTAAGGTAGTCGCAGATTAGCAGCGGCGCACTGCTGTCGCTCAGCACAAACTTGTGCATTATTATATGGCCTTTAACTCGTAAAATTAAGATGTATTTCATATTGACGGCACTCCGACCACTCGTTTGAAGCTTGTGGGAAGCCATTTTGTCACTGTAAAATGTAAACATCGAAAATTGCAAGGATATCAGTTTGATAATGTGTGAGATACAGAAGGGACTAAAAACGTGCCCAACGTGTAAAGATACTCACTGTTATTGCGTCACCCTTTTCTTTCGAACTTGTCTGGACGCTGCTCTAGCGCGCGTTACAATCAAAATATAACGACTTCAAGTCCATATTTGAATGCACATTTTTGTGCAGCGCGTTAGTGGATTAATGTGCGTAGAGCTTTAGCCTGCTATTAGTAATGCACGATTCTTTCCAACGCTACTAGTTAACGGCAAATTAACCCTGCTCATGGATACGTAGCTTAACATCGATTATTTCGGTGAAAGTACAGAAAATCGACTAAAATTATACTTGATCTTACTAGTGTCGGAGGCAAAATACTACTTTGTCCTTTATCGCCCTCAGTTATTGAACGTGATTTTTGATTGTTGTATGACTTTCATTCGAATAATTAGGTAAATTCGAAGATAAGAAGGAATTTTTTAGTTTTAACGAGTGTTTAAATTTGTGTAATATAAAATAAGCACGTTTTTTGTTCCAGGAAAAAAGGTTCAATATGTACGTAATGTACTCTAGAAATAATAAGAGAGCCACAAGACTTGTATTCGAGCACAAACCGTTCTTTCAGGTGAGTCCCTTTTTATTAAAAAAGTAATGAGGTTCATTTTGAATATTGCAACCGCAGAGGCCCAGAATGATAACAAAAATACCACAAATAGAAAAGTAGAAATTACCGACACCCGTTGCATTATTGGGGAAAACCCGTAATCTATTACTTACATAGGAAACAACAAGCAACTTTCTATCCGTTGTAACTGTTGACTCTAGACAATCCTTATAATAAGGTTTAAAGTGTCGTAGAAATAGGGATAGAATAAGTTTTGATTAACAAAAAAAAACAAACAACACAAACACATTCAGCGATCTCTAGGAATTACCCATCATGAACATTTTATGTGAGTCAAAAGACAGAAAATATGGTGGGTTCAGTGTGTAAAGGTCCGCCTGCGACGCGGATTCGATTTCCGCCTGACATGTTTGTACGATCTGCAAAAGGTTTGTTCCAGGTATTCCAGTGTCTTTTGTATACAAAACCTTCTATCCAAAAAGTTCAGTATAATAAAAACGCTGGTTAGTCTTCGCTGGCCGAGGTCCGTCGAGAATTTAGGAGGTTATCAAAATCAAATTGAAATTAAAAAAATGCTTTATTTCCATAAATAAAATAAATGTACACAAAAAAGGTCAAATCATATAAAAAAATACACTGACACGGAAATAGAGTGGTATTTTTTATTTCGATCGCTATCGCAGACCAAAGTAAAGAAACGACGTAGACATCAATTATATCAGTTATACCCATTGATTTATTAAAAACGAAGATGAGGCACTGGATTATGGAGAGGAACGGTGTGCATATTGACGAGGAGCGCGCAACTCTTCTCCGACACCACCTTGATGCGCGCTTCATGGCTCTAGGTGACGCTGATCTGTTTAGCTTCGACCAGGAAGCCCCGGGGTTCGAAGCGATGCCAAAACCGGCGCACGGCGGCCTAAGTGCGATAGCTGCCGATGACTACAGCTTGGAGTGGCTCACCAACACGGTCGCTAGCCTGCCACCTCTGTGGCCTGGAACTAGTGGACTGGTGGTGGTGCCGTACCACAAGCTGCCTAGATATCACAAAGGCGTGGTCTTCGTACCAGACTGTAACCAAACCCCCGAGTACATCCGTCAGTTTCTCGCATGGTGCAACAACCGTAGATTGCCCCCTCTGCGCATTGACCGATGGCCGATCTTCGCCCACAGACGATCCACGAACGGAACCATGACTGACAACGTCATGGTGTTCGGGATCCCGATAGAGGACCTCCCTGCTTTGGCGGCCAGAAAGCACAAGCTAAGATATAGACTGGCCAATCTGCATATTACCGTCAGAGCCCCCAAAGCTTCCGACGTCAAGATCCCCATTGTGGCGCCGGCGGCCCCGGAGACACCCTGCACTAGCGGAAGCGTGTCCGGAGCCGTGAGTGGCGCCCCCATGAAGGTCGATGACGTCGACGCCGATACAGGTGAGAGGGAGCTCTCCGAGGAGGCCATAGACAAGCTTCTGGATGACGTAGGCGACGAGTTAGGAGGCCTTTCAGGCCTAAACCTACTCTCACCGGCGCCAGAGATGGACGTGGAGCTGTCTGTGGCCTCCCCGGCGGGTTCTATCCCACCTCAACAAACGTAGATCTGCCTTGGCACCCATCTACTTCCCCCTATACCCTCTCTTTTTCTTCTGACTTATAATGTCTGTCAAAAATACGGTAACTAAACAAACTCCCCACAATCCCACATCTGGGACATACACTAACTATAATCGCATCTCTCAATACAAAAACGACGATCCGATCACTCTCACTAGCTTAGGCAAAATTAACACAATCTCAGTAGTCCAAGCTAACATCCAACACAGCGTCACAGGGTTTGCCTCGTTGAGAAGAACCCTAGAAGAGCAACCACACACCATTGCACTGGTCCAGGAACCCTTCATCGTCCGGAAACGGGTATGTTTCACGTCCCTGCCGGGCACTGTATTTACCCCACAAACTAACAATAAGATAAGAACGCTAATTTATGTACCTAAAAACATGAAGGCTTCACTAGTTACGCACCTGTGCACGGGTGATCTCACCGTGGTGCAACTGGAAACTGGACTTGAAGGTAAGCTCAGAACCATTTTAATTGCCTCGGCATATCTAGATAGCACTGTGGAGGCACCACCAGAAGAACTAGAGGTACTGCTCCAATACTGCAACACTCAAGGTATGGAATGCATAATGGGCTGTGACGCCAACGCGCACAGCACAGTATGGGGTTCCCCGGATACAAACGACAGAGGTAAGGACATCCTAGACTTTGTACTACGATACAACCTTAATATTATAAACAGAGGCTCTGAACCGACGTTCGTAACATCCTGGGCTCAGACTATCATAGATCTAACGATGGCCACCAATGCCATCGCAGAACACATACAAAGCTGGCACGTAGCGACACAGGAAGCATCGTGCGCAGACCACAGGAGGATAAGATTTCAACTGATGACAGGAGAAATCCCTCCCCGCACATACAGAAATCCTAAAATAACTGACACCGGCATATTTAAGGAAACCCTAAACAGTAAACTAGACGCTCTGGCGAGACCTGATCCCGGGCCTCAGCTAACTCCAGAGGATATTGAGCACGCGCTGACCGAACTAACGGTACATATAACCACCAGTTACGAAGAAGCGAGCCCCTTGATAACCGAAAGCAATAAGATTGCTCATCGCAAAGACAAATGGTGGAACAAAGAACTGACCAAACTCAGAAAAAAAGCACGTCATCACTTTAATAGAGCGATGAACACTAAAGATGAACAAGACTGGTCTAACTACAGGAAAGTTAGACAAGAATAAAAACAAGAGATTCAGAGCAGCCGTAAGAACTCATGGAAACGCTACAGCAACTCCATAGCCACCCAGAGTGAAACAGCTCGCCTCAACAAAATTCTATCTAAGGATACGTCCACTAAGCTAGGCTCATTAAAAAAGCCAGATGGATCATATACAAAAACAGAACAGGAAAAGCTCGAGTTACTGTTGAAAACACATTTTCCGGACTGCAAAATAGAGGAAAACACGGAATGGGAGGCACGAAACCATCACCAACCCCAACACAACGACTGGGAACTTGCAAACCAGATAGTAACAGAAGAAGCACTGGACTGGGCGGTGATGAGTTTTAAACCGTACAAAGCCGCTGGCCCCGACGGTGTCTTCCCCGCACTTCTTCAGTGGAATCTAATAAGAATAACACCAACGTTAGCCTCCATATTCAGAAGCTGTATAGCATGGAAATACATCCCACGGGCATGGAGGCAAGTTAAAGTAATTTTCCTACCGAAACCTGGCAAAACAGATTACACCCAGCCAAAGTCATTCAGACCAATAAGCCTAAGCTCGTTCCTACTGAAGACACTAGAAAGACTATGCGACAAGTACATCAGAAGTGGGCCGCTACTCAGAAACCCAGTTAACAAAAACCAGCACGCCTATCAGTCAGGTAAATCTACTGAAACAGCCCTGCACCAAGTAGTTTACAAGATTGAGAGCGCGCTTGAAATCAAGCAATCTTGCTTAGTCACCTTCATAGATATAGAAGGTGCCTTCGACAAAACAACGTTCCCATCAATAGAGAATGCCCTGCGAAAACAGGGAGTTGATGAGAACCTAAATCAGTGGATAACTGAAATGCTATCCAGCAGAGCTACCAAATTCGAGGGTTCAGAATCCCTGGGACAGACAGCCCAATGCAGGGTGACACGGGGCTGTCCACAGGGCGGGGTCCTTTCACCGCTCCTGTGGGTAATGGTCGCGAACGAACTCCTGGACTCACTGAACAAGGATGGTATTTTTACTATCGCATATGCAGATGACCTGGCAATCATGATATCGGGGCTTTTCGAAACGACTCTTTGCGAAAAGATGCAGAAGGCACTACGGATTGTGGAAACATGGTGCACGAAACACAGTCTGTCAGTTAACCCGAACAAAACAGAACTAGTACTCTTCACTCGTAAAATCAAACTTCCAAGACTAGAACTACCCTCACTGCTAGGTACAACACTGACACTAAGCAAGGAGGTTAAATACCTCGGCATATGGCTAGACAGCAAACTACTATGGGGCAAACATCTAGACCATGTTACAACAAAAGCCACAAACGTCCTATGGCAATGTACCCGAGCGGTAGGCAAGGACTGGGGCCTGAAGCCCAAGCTGTGTCTATGGCTGTACACAGTCATGGTACGCCCAGTGCTCACCTACGGTGCAATAGTATGGTGGCCCAGAACAAACTTAGTCACCACCATTAACAAACTTCAGCAAGTGCAAAGACTGGCCTGCACACTTATTTGCGGATGTAGGAAATCAACCCCATCCGCAGCACTGGACATAATTCTAGGGCTAACGCCCTTGCATGTTCACATTCAGCAAGAAGCGATGGCGGCGTCTCTAAGAATAAAATCAACGAACCAATGGAAAGGTGAGTCAAGCCTCACAAACCATAGCAGAATACTAGGCAAAGCAATTGCCGCATTTCCAGAAGCGGCGAACGGCACTGACAGAATAGCGTCTACCCACTTAACTGGTAAGACCTATGAAATAACACATGAAGAGAACGCATCAGCTATCACCGCACATGACGTTACCACATACCATATCTACACTGATGGGGCCAAGAACAGAACAGGAGCTGGATGCGGCTATTCCTGTCCTGAAACTGGACTCTCAAAAGCCCAACCACTAAACCCGGCCACAACAGCCTTCCAGGCGGAAACACTGGGACTCAAACTAGCGGCAGACGACATGCTTCTGGAAACGACCAACAGAGATATAGCCAGACAGATGCAGCTGGTCTTCAAAACAGACAGCGCTGCACTAATAAACGCACTCAAACGGACAGACACAAGATCAAAAGCAATTGTAGAATGCCATAAGAGTCTACAAGATCTTTCTCAACACAGTAAGGTCTGCATAGAATGGACAGAGAGCAGATCCTGCCCAGGCAACATTAATGCAGACAGACTAGCAAAGGAAGGAGCGAAGCTAACTCCAACACAACGAGATGTAAGTCTCTCGAACCCGCCCACAGCGGAAGTCAAAAACAGACTAAAACTTAACTCTGAAAAAGAACACCAAAAGCTATGGGAGCGTCGGATAGACTGCAAGCATACCAAATCAATATTCCCTTCCAAAGACAGGAAAACCACCAACACGATGCTCAAGATGAGCCGGGAGGACCTCAGAGCGATGGTGGGCATCATCACAGGTCACTGTGAATTGAACCATCATCTTTTCAAGACTGGAGCCACAGACAGCAGCCTATGTCGTGGCTGCTTTCAAGAAGAAGAGACTGTGGAACACGTCGTGGTACACTGCACGGCCACAGAGGAGGCCAGACACAAAACAGGGCTGAAGCGCCTCATTGAGGAATCAACCCTATCCACACCCACAGAAAAGCTGAAACGAAGCTGTCAGTCACCTAAAGTCCTGCTCCGATACTTCAAGGAGCTGGGCTGGTTAGGGCCTGCTTAGGCAGGGGGATAATGCACAAAACACTCCTATGCGAGACGTCCGTGCAGATCTTAGTTCCCCCACTTAGAATTAGAATTAGAATTAGAATGAGGCACTGGTTGCTCGAAAGTGGCAACCTTAAATTGTGTAAAATTGTGTTCTCCCACATCAGTCACCGTCTGACCGGCGGCGGCACGGGCGGTCGTGATTCGCGTGAAATATTGTTGTCTCAGTCTCACTTCGGTCCTAGATACGTCTTTCCGTCTTTGTTCTTCTTTGTATTGCACAGGACTGGAAATATAACTGTGAGAATATGTGTTTGCGTGTAGTTGTAACACATGCCAATTTTTGAGTAAGCGCTGGGAGAACGTAACCTATCTTCCCTTTTTAAATCAATGGTCCACCCTTATACACAAACTTTGTTTAGCTTCTGGTTAGATTATGCTGCGTGAATTATCCAGCATTATACTTTACTCCTATTACGTCGCGTTTAACTACTTTTTGTCCATAGGAACTTAGTAAAAACTTGATTTTGATTCTAACCGCAAAAATTACCACGCTGATAACATTCTGAGTTCATGACTGGGTGATGTGATGGATGAGTCTTAGATTTAGAGGTAAATGCACGAGGGAAACTCAAGAGTAGGAATGTTTGTAAACAAATCACGAACAAGACAAAAAACTAAAATTCACTTGCTTGGCGTCGTCGTGTTTCCGATCACATTAATTTTATAAATGCGAACGTTTGGATGATAGATGGATGGATGTTTGTTACCTCGTCACACCAAAACTACTGAAATTTGGCCTACCAGTTATTTGAATTCATTTAAACATTACCATAGAAACAACGTATGCGAAGCCGCGGGCTATTAATTGAAGGAAGGATCTCAAATTGACAAGTAATGTAAATTGCGTATAAAAAGGCGCGACAAAAGGGAATTTAATGCGGGTTGTTTACAAAAGTTCCCCATCTAGTTTGGTTAGTGTACAGTTATTACTTCACCGGGTATGTAAGGTAATAGGTACGGTTAATGACCGGTTTGTTTATAAACTTCGTTGAAGCGAAGCATGAATAATTGTTGATAAATATGACCTATGCACGTAGCCAAGTGCCTTCACTACAGTAACAAAACAAATTACCTAAGTCAGAAAGTGTTTGATAAAGATGCCAGGAATTTATGCACGGAGGGAAGTAAGAAAGGAAGTAAGCTCAACTGATCCGATATCCATACCAGTCAGTAGCGTCCCCAAGACGCTGGTTGCATTGCTCCGCTGCTGTATGGCAATGCTGATGTTTATTTATTTATTTAAAAACATGTACATCTATCTTTTATTTATTTTATTTTACATCTATCTTTACGGGCACATTATATAATTTTAAAAGTTAGCATTATACAACAAACAAAAAGTCAAAGATAAATTTTACAATAATAAATGAAAACATGCAAATAATATGTCAAATTACAACTTATCAACTACAGTTTCAAAATAACAATAAAATTTGTAAATAATAATAATAATAATCCTAAAGTAAATAAACATGAAAAATCGAATCGTATAAAAATTACAACCATTTACTTAACATAAACCATGTTCTGTACATGTAATCACAAATGAAATACTATGAACCTCTTCATAACATCGCATTTGTGATTATGTTATAAAATATGAAAAGAACATACAATCTAGTAGAAAAAACACGGAAAAAATAAAAATAAACATTAACGGAAACCTTAGTAAAAGTTTTCATTTCAATCTTTATTCTGTAGGTACCTCTACAATGTAGATACTATTATTATGTAGAGTCTACATGATAATATAGTATCGGTCGTTGGTAAAGTCAAAGACAAAAAATCTTCATTTCCATAAATACAATAAATGTACACGTAGAAAATGTCAAATTATTTAAAAATTTACACTGACACGGAAACAAAGTGGTGTATTTTTGATCGCACATAATATGGACCGCATCTGCACAGCGGCAGCAGAGTTCAAAAATGTGCATTCAAATAATGTGCTTTATCTCGTACCATTGAGATGAATTTTCTATTGACGGCTTCAGGTGACAGACAACTCGTCGACCACGGCTACCACTCGTTTGAAGCTTGTTGGCAGCCATTTTGTCACTGTAAAATTAGTCTAAAGATAACGAGTTTAGGTCTATATTTGTGAACGTTCTTGTGCGTGGTAGTGGTATTGGATTAATGAGCGCAGAGTTTTAGCCACAACTATCCCTAATAACCACATGCATTAAATTGATATACTTTTTATGGACAATCTGACATTTCCTTAGTGTATGACCATAAGATGCAAGCCACGTAACTGTATAAACCGTTAGCTACTTGAATTCAAGACTATGCTCATTGCTCATCTTAACTGGAATTGTTTTTTAGCTTTGAACAATTTGTAGTCTTGGTATGTTCTGAGAACATTATTTTTGTTGTTTTTTTTGTTTGTGGAGTCAGGTCAGAACACAGTGACATGCAAGTTAACATAAATTGAACCTAAATAGGTTATATTTTACAGTCTTTCTCCATAAAGGTGTAGTTAGCTATGTATTTAGTGTAGTCACCCACCCGCTCGAAATTTAATTTAATCCGTCCTCAAACTTTATGTAAAATTTAATATTTTAATCACGATTTTAATCATAGTCTCGCGCCATTTCTTTCGCTGAGCCTTCTCAGTCTCAGTCTAGTTGCTCACACAAATTCTGCTCCAGTTATCCCACGCTCGAGAACGATCACATATCACTCGACCCAAATTACGCATGGAAGCCGGCGAAAGCCTACGAAATTATATTACGTTAATCTAATAAACACTAGAATTGATAAATGAATCTAAATGAAAATAGTTATTGAAATATTTTATGAAGACAATCGCCGCAGCCTCAACACGGGTTCTCTATAGAGCATTGTGAGACTATAATAATGATAATAATAATAGAGATTAAAATAACTAGACGATCCACACAGCATCATCTAGCTCCTCGTATTAAGCAAAGTATAATGGGTGCTAGATACTTAATACATTACATGGATCATTACTGACAGTTTATCTATTAGTAGAACATGATCACCTTTAACCAATTTATTTTATTGCAGGAAATACAAATGGAATTAGGAGATAGATTAGACTTATCAAGCTATTTATTAGAACCAGTCCAAAGGATACCCAGGTACAAACTATTCCTGGCCGACTTAGTCAAGACTTACAACAACTATGAAAATGAGAAAAGTGAAACGGATTCCCGGATTTCCAAACTTAGTGTGGACAGCGATGAAACTGGGGGGAGTAATGGCGAGTCCTCGGACAGTGAAGAAACACCGTTGGAAAGTTTGAAGCAAGCAAAAACAATGATCGAGTGCGTACTTACAGCGGTCGATGAAATTATGGCGTTGGAAAACATTACCGACTGTCCGGTAAGTAGGGTTTCACAAATGCGTTTGGAGTGTTTGTGTGAAAGTTCGGTCGTTTTGGTATTCAATATTAGTATTTATGTGTTTGTTAGTAGATTTTCAACAGTGTTTTGTAGAACTAGCGTGAACACCTAGGTTCGGACTCGTGTATCTACATTTTGTTGGTAGAAATTAACACAAAATTCGTGTGGTACTCGTATATTATATGAAATCTAAAAAAAAGATACGATAATACGAATATTATAATGGTAAAAACAGTGTCAAGCGGTTTTTGCAAAATACTTGGCAGCGGGATTTACCTCCTTTTATCAAATTCGCTAGTTCCTGTTTTGATAGCATTTCGCAATTTTATTATCAGTGGTACAACTCCTATAATTAATGTTTTGGGTTTAACCCGTGTTATCTATGCTAATGTAAATGCAGAAAAGTTATTTGAAACCACCGTTTCGCTATTATGTTTCCTAGCCACAATGGCTTTGAATGCCTACTTCAGTTTATGTTTCACTCAGCTGATTTCAAACCATTCTTCAGACTTGTACCAGTGACAGTTCAGACTTGTTTCAGACAAGTGAGATATTAAAAAAAAAAGTTTTTTATAAATTCACTAAGTATAAAATTTGTTTCCAGCATTACCTGAATTTACTCAACCAAGGGCGGCTACTGAGACAGAACGAGTTCTATGCCATGGACACTGCAAGAAGAAGAAGACAGCTAATGCGCATATTCCTGTTTGACAAGCTAGTACTCATCACAGCAGTTTATAGAAAAGTGAGTATCTGTCTAATTTATTTGAGTATATAGAAACGACCCGAGGGTTAGTACTGTCGTAGTGCATCAGCATTGCCAGCATTGCCGCAGCGGGCGGGGCAATGCAGCCAGCAGCGTCTTGGGGACGCTACCGACTAGTTTTGGTATTTATCAGTGTCTAGATTGTTTTGAAAAGTCTTCAGTTAGTTCAATTGTAAATACAAGTTCTATTTTGAGTCTATTCTTTAAATGTTATTTTCTTTATTACACCCAATATTCTGTAAAATTGTTAATTGGATTAGTCGAAAGGTAATTAATTAAATACTTAGATGAAATCATCCTCGTGACGAGGTAATTGGTAAAATCAGATATACTCTCAGAACAGCAGGGCTATTCAGAAACTTTCGTTCTTTACGTTTCTGAATCTTAAACATAGAATCTGGCACAGATACATGTATACCTATATATTGCGGGAAATACAATTACCAGTTTTTAATATTTTATACGTTCTGCAAGGAATATAACATGACACACACACATGACATTTACTACTCTAAATATGTATCTTTATTCTTTGTGTTGTCTGAATTAATAAATGAATTTGAATATCTAGCGAAATAGTAGTTTCCCGTATCTCGTAACATTTGCTATGAACCCACGTTTAAAAATATTTGGAGCAAATAAGTAAATAGATATACCTAACGTACCAGTATTACCACATGCTCCATTATAGCATACTTTATTGTAAAATAGGTTCTACGAATCGTAAAAACGAACACTTTTCTGGTAATTTTGTTCCTTACAGAACGGAAAACCTTTGAAAAAGTGTTAAAATATTTGAATTTCTCGCGAATCTTTGTTTCATTCCGAGCCGAAAACTTGAAAACGCAGTTTCTAAAGAACCCTTAAAATCTACTAGGATTTTCCCCATTTATGATGCGATGCTAATGCGATAATAATAATTTAAACGCGCTAGCACAACTAATCACAATAGACAATACTAGCAATCATAAATGTAGAAAGTTTTTGATATTTAGAGAGTGCCTATATAATATTATGTTATACTACCGTAACTTATGCCAATTCTTATTTAAGAAAGATGTGCCAGACAGTTCGGTGCCATGTGGAATAACACGTGTGATTCAAAGATGCACGCCTGAATGGCTAAGGCAGAACAGGCATTTCACAAAAAAAACATTGACATCTGAGATATAAAATTTTTATAAAATTATATGTGTGCAGTATAGAATAAAATAATATCTCTAAGTATAAAGAACTACATTGCGTTCCATTGAAGAGAGAAAAGTGGAGGAAATTGCAGCATTACACAGACAAGAGCTCTTTAGTTTATAATAATAATGCAATCTGAATATGTGTACCAGACCTACTTATCTATGTTTTTAAATGAATCATTGCCTGACTCATTACATTTTAATAAATATGTTATGTATAATTTGTTCCTACTGAATGATAAGAGCAGTTTTGTTGTTTTATTATATTTACATTACATAATAGTTGTATTCATAATTAAAAACGGAAACGAATACTTAAAGCACCACGCTGTTAATATCTGTTTACTATCAATTTCTGTTTCATAGGACTTTATAGGTTTACAATATATATTTCTTTTCTCTCTATATGAATACTTAAGTATTTACAAATTAACATATGGATTCAAACTATAACTAGGGCTATGTGTGCATGCTTAAAATCGAAAACACTGCCAAAACTACTTTACCGATTTCAAAAATTCGTCATTCAACCATTGATTTAAAAAGGTAAGATAGGTTACGTTCTCCCAGCGCTTACTCAAAAATTGGCATGTGTTACAACTACACGCAAACACATACGCTCACAGTTATATTTCCAGTCCTGTGCAATACAAAGAAGAACAAAGACGGAAAGACGTATCTAGGACCGAAGTGAAACTGAGACAACAATATTTCACGACCGCCCGTGCCGCCGGTCAGACGGTGACTCATGTGGGAGAACACAATTTTACACAATTTGAGGTTGCCACTTTCGAGCAACCAGTACCTCATCTTCGTTTTTAATAAATCAATGATTAGAACGCTACATTATCCCTGAGTAACATTGGCATATTATATGTTTAGTGAATAAATGCAAAGTGAATGTTCAAAGCCCGGAAGAGCCGCTTGCGATAAATGCAAAAAGTTAGATGTATGGATGGATGAATGTTTGTATGTGCGAAAACTACTTAAAGTATCACGCTGAAATTTTGTTATTTAGTTATTCCCAACGTTTCACGACAACGCACCTTTTGTATATAGGCAGTTCTAGGTCTTGAATAAAACATAGGTAAAACATATACTTTTATCCCATAAATCAGTTCCCATGGAACGCGCTTCCATAGAAACAACGTGTGCAAAACCGCGTGCAGAAACAAGTAGGTACCTCCTAACAAAGACAAGACACTAGATATGAACGGACTATGGTACCTATACCTAGGTAGGTACTATTGTCTGTATCATCAATGAGTTGAGTGAGGGCAATAATCTCCAATCAGGCACTGCATCCATCCGGCGAGACATGATAGGCGGATCTTTGATTTATTACCTTCTGCGGTAGGTAGGTACATATACTTGCATCGTCGTTGTGTCATTTTATTCGAATGTTGACCATTCGTATATTATATATTAGGTACCTACCTGATTTTAATTAGGTATTTGTGCACAAGTGGAATTCATACGCCTTAACTGTAATCTTTAACGATAACGATAATACTTTATGGTCCCATATTAGTAAGTAGTACCTGGGAACCTTACAGCCAGTTGCTCAAACGCTGGTCATATATAATATAATGGATATTAGTTTATAATTTATAATATAATGGATATTAGTTAATTATTAACTAAACTATGATCAAATCTATTGTTTACTGGCAGCGCCTCACGGTTTCATCCCGTTCCCTTCGGAATTCCGGGATAAAATATAGCCTATGTCAATCCTAGATTTTTTTATCGGTCCAGTAATTTCGGAGCCTTTTCAATAAAATTAAAAACATATAAACAATCAAATCTTTCCTCTTTGTAATATTCGTATAGGTTATATAAATTTGGAACGAGAAAATACTATTTGACAAGAGATTTGAATATTGAGTAGTTAATCAGCGTCCAAACAATCGAACTATAGTCAAACCATAAAAATACCACAGTTATTCTGGGTTTTACGGTGATCCAATAGTTTCTTAGGAACTCGATTAATATGGTTACATATTTTCGGATGAGATTGAGATAGTTATTCTCTGCAAATACATCATAATAATATAATAAGTGGTACACTTTAAGAATCCTTAAACAAGCTTTATAATATCCCCAAGTTCATTCATGTCGCGTTTATTAACACCACTGAAGCGTACAATTTCAGCAAAGCACTTCAATTTAGGACTGTATCAATCATCATAAAATCAATTATATACGGGGACGTAATAAATCAACCGTTCTAATTAAACTGCAATGGCCTGAGTGGACTTGGAGTTTACACATAATGTGATATTGTACAGAACTGCGACTGCCACAGTCTGGATAAAAATAGTCAGGATGTTAACAGTACACTGAATATGAAGCCATTTTCAAGAAGTTATAAACATAGTCTGTTTTCATTATGAATGTAAGCGGGTTAACTACGAACCTTGTTTGTGTTGGAAGGACAACATGAATTCGTCAAACTACGTTTACTGTCAACTTAGTTTCTATAGTAAAATTGTCTGTTTTATTTTAGCTGACTGTATTTTGTAGCTTTCCAATTGGTTTGTCCTTTGAAAGATGTTTTTTTAATGGGTAAGTCCAAGTACTTATTTGGTTATCTAAGAGTTTACATATGCATGCGAGGACACTTAGAATTAAGAAGTATCCTGTTTCCAAAATGTTCACGTTGCGCGCTTGGCAATTCTTTTGCACGGAGTCCTAATAAAAAAAATACCTAGAAGTTTGTAAATCTCACTATAACAAAAGTATGTTATGGTCAGATATTCTCTGTACCTACGACTCCAAATATTATTTTACCGGTAGGAAGCAAAATATTGTCCATGAGGGCTCATGAATTTTTTTAAGGACAATAAATAGGTCTTCGCTTAGCCGGAATCTCACGTGATGGAAAGCGAATATGTAGCCGGCATTGTATCACGAAGGTTTAATTTTGATTTGGCCTACATTTCGGGCCAACAAAATCAAAATTATAGCTTGGATTTCCTCAAGGCACGGGTTAATAGGTACCTTCTAGACCTTCGTGATACACCGTCGGTCGCATCTTCGCTTTCCATCACGTGAGATTGTAGTCAAATGAAGGTCTATTATTCTTAAAGAAAAATCTGTCGCCAGCAGCTATGGAGTATGTATTTGATAATCTGAGCTGGCTCTCCTTCCAACCCTGTATTACGCAAGTGCTTTATTGCGATACGACGCGACAGTGCGGCGTCTAGTCGCGTCGCGTCGCCAGCATGCTACCCTCCGTTTTACATGACTATTTCAATTTAAAGCTGGAAATGTTGAAAAAACTGTTCCAATAATAAATAAGACATTCAAAAATCTTTTTTTATCTCTTGTTTATGAAATTGATATTGGCTTATGATCGACTTGTTTGTGTAACATGTGTTTCAATTTAATGTTAGTGTAGGTATTTGTTTTACCACCGAACACCGAACAGATAAAAGCTTATGAGGGCGAAGCCTGCGCCCAGCAGTGGACAAATCTGGCTGTTGAGGTGAGGTGAGGAAGTAGGCATTGTTGGGATAATCCTACTAATATTATAAACGCAAAATTTGTAAACATGTCGCTGGTTAAATTCCAAACGGCCACAAGGCGAAAACGGTAAATTTCACAGGAGAGCCCATCAAACTTTTCATCGTGATATTTTTACTTTTTTTACAAATGTATAAATGCTACATTTATGAATTATATATCATTCGATGCGTATTTTAAAACTTTATTTATTTATTAATAAGGAATTGCCGCAGCTGTTATCTACGAAATATAAATATCACATGAGTCCCTTTTGCATATAAAAATGACTGTTGAATCTGTCTACTCTACTAAATAAAACGCCACGTATCGAAAAATAATTAATGTTTATTGAATGTTTTTCTTGAAAAAACTATGACAATCAACCTTAATTAAACACAAAAAGCATACTATGATATTGGGATATAAATAAAGATAACAGAAAATGATCCTTTCAATAAATGCCACAGAAAATAACGTGTTGATAAACTACTACATACTCGTAACTAATAAACAAGCAACAAAATACTTCAAAAGTTAAAATTCTAAACCTTATTACGGATCGTTATAATTAAATATCTGTATCTGTATCTGTATCTAAGGTACTTAAGCAACGATACCACAAGCACTCAAGGGTGCACGTCCGTACAGCACGACGATCGCAGCAAAATCAGTCCGCTACCCTCAAACCTTTGGCTTTATTGTAAAGCTACTACTATACGTTACCTCAAATAAAACCACATCCATCACGGTCACTCCTGATACCCTGGCCGTTCCGACCAGGTTTACCATGTCGTACCTTTTACCATAACCATCCCTTTGCTGTTTGGGGACCAACCAGCATTACCAAATATAAATCTCTCAAAGGTCTGTTTGGGTCCAACTAGCTGCAGCAAATAAATACCTGTCGAAGAGCTGCTTGGGCCAAACCAGCACCATCACCATCAGTTACCAAAATACCTCCAGATGGGCTCTTCGGTTCAAAAGAGCACCGTCGATTATCAAAATACCTTTCGATGAGCTCTTCGGTTCAAATGAGCACCATCGATTACCATGATACCTTTCAATGGGCTGTTCGGGTCAAACAAGCACCATCGATTACCAAAATATCAAACACGATACCAAATACCTCTGGTAATCAACCAGCACCATCAGCTGCTGTAACCCGTGACAAAAATGTCATGAGACATTTTATACACGTTAGTCGTTAGTGTGTTATGTTTCAAAATGTACTACTCCTAGTACACAAACAGGTGAATATTCTAGTACTTTCTAAACAAAAATTCATCGTTGAATCTCAAAGTATAAAGACAACATATTCAGCTGCATAACAACAACAACCATAGCCAACGTGCTAAATTAAGCACACAGCGAACTTACGGTACACAGCGACTGATCGGTTTGCAAAGCCGACCAGCATCCAGGGCCACAGACACGTTGCACCTCAAGGGCCATCGTGTCATACCACAACGGCCAACAGCACCACACCTCAAGGGCCAACTGCGCTACACCTCAAGAGTCAACAGCACCACACATTAAGGGCCACACGCACCAGGGACACGTCGTCGACGAGGCAGGACGACCAGCAGTGCGCAGGCCACAGTTCGAACATGTAAACAAAAATCTAAATATTTTTTAAGGAAGGCCTACAGCTTATATAAATACAAAATAAGTTATATGAATCTAGCAACAAAAAGCCAATTAATGAATGGACTTCACGGCTAAATAACAATGTTAGTATCGACAATGTAAATTTCACAATGTAAGTATTAGTTTGGTACTCATGCGGAGCACGCGAGTAGAGCATAGAATAGAATAGAATAGAATAATTTATTTAGGTAAAGAAAAACAATGTTACATTTTTCTCACATGAGCTATTAATGCTTAGGTATAAATTAAACTTTATTATGGGTACACTTTCATCATTATCAAAACAAAATAGCCACACGCATAATAACTCACACAACAAATACGCATTGTTTGTTGCACATCGCCTTTAATAATTGCCGAAGTAAGCCGCTTATTGCAACGCAACTTAGCTACAAGGCGTCGCGTCGCGCGTCGTCAGTCGTCGGTCAGTCAGGTAAACGCTCAAACCAACAAAAATATCTAACCCAGCATGTTGTGTGCTTTCGTATTTATTTTCATGCCTACAGGCCAACCTTTACAAACATCAATAAAGCCATAAAGAGAGAACGAGTCTGATTTGTTTTAAAAAATACCATCGTATTCACCTGTTTCTTGTATACAAAACAGAAGCAAAACAAGAATTGCACTTTTGTCCTAAAAAAATAAATCATAATCTCATAGTATTTAAATGCAAAGTGGACACATTCTTTATTGTGGCACTTTAGCATACAAAATAATGTTGTACTTACGTGATATTTAGATTCCACACAGCCGCATTCCAAAATATGGTACTTTAGTCTATAAAATTTTACTGCAACTCAGACTTATTCCGCAATATGGCCCTTTTTCACATAAATTACGTGCACTTACGCTGACGATAAGGACTCAACTGACAAGATGGCCCTTTTGCCCTGAAGCTGGTCACCAAAGTGTCAGAATGCGAAAGGGGCGGTTGTCTGATTGGTCCATTTTTAACGCTATAATCATGGGTGTCTTTTTCGAATATGAAAATTTAGACGATTTAGATACAATTTTTGGAATAAAAAGGATTTTGTTTTTTTTTGCATTGTGGCCCTTTGGAATTTAATCAGCGATGTATCTAATATGTATGTCTGTTGCTCTTTCACGCAAAAACTACTGAACGGATCGGGCTGAAATTGCATACAGGTAAGCCTGCAATAACACATTCGCTACTTTTTATCCCGTAAAACAGCTCCCGTGGGATAGGCGTGCGAAGCCGCGGGGCGCAGCTAGTATAATCACATGTATTTTAGCACAGAGATATATTTATATAAGGCAGCTTGAAGACAAGAGCTAATTTTTGTCGTTGCTGATAATTATTATAAGGAATGAAGTGGGTCAGGCAAAGTTATTTAATTTTTTCATACTGTTTTTATATATTCTTAGCTGTTGGTAACCATTTTAGATAGGGAAAACTAAAACACGCTAAATATGAACGTGCCGGATATCGTGCTTGAAGATTGAGTGGCAGAATATTTTTGATAGTAATCTTATCTCCTGAGATTAAGACAAATATAGTTTTCACAAAAATATAATATAATGTATTTTGCTAGATAGTTTGGGTATTTCGATTGGAAGAATCCTAATCTGCACAGGATTATAAACTCTATGAATCACCTTCTAAGTCCGTTCACAGTCTAAGTCCGTTTTGATAAAAGCTGTAAAATATTACAAGATAATTGTATGGTATCAAAATGCTGTGTGAACTAGAGTTTAATGGCCTTGCTACTGACGGAACGGATGATTATCACGCTTCAGCAACTTCAGGTGATTTTAACGTCAGAAAACACCAGATAAGTACTCTTTATCAAAAATAGCTAAACGTACAACTAAACCTAAAATAAGTCCTTACAACATTTATTAAAAAAGAAAATAACAAACAAATAATAGAAATAAATTCGAACTAGTTTTTAGAATTCAAACAATTGAGTTAACAGCAGACTGTTGCATACAATCTACTGGTAGCTCAACTTATCGATATCAATATCAGTCGAAAGCTTCCCCAAGATTCTGGCCGCCGCCGCTGTATATCAATACTGATGCGCTGCGACAGATATTCACCTGCTCTCGGGTCACGGTCACTTCGACCAGACGCTCAAAAGCCTCGGTATCCCATCGAGGGTTAAGACTCCAAGAGGAGCAAATGTAGAGACCTGCATATTTGCACCTGTTGTGATCCTCTGCGAAAACTCCAGACGCAAAGTATAAGTTGAGATTGTGGAAAATGGGAATAGGGCATTCAATACAGTATCGTAATTATATAATAATGTATCTGATGAGGATAGTATATTATTCAAAATCACAAATTCAACCTTTGCATATCAGGTTCGAGACTATTTACGTAGTAGGAAGTTTTATTTTCCAAAGAGAAAAAAAACCTGTAAACCATTGATTTAAAAAGGGAAGATAGGTTACGTTCTCCCAGCGCTTACTCAAAAATTGGCACGTGTTACAACTACACGCAAACACATACGCTCACAGTTATATTTCCAGTCCTGTGCAATACAAAGAAGAACAAAGACGGAAAGACGTATCTAGGACCGAAGTAAGACTGAGACAACAATATTTCACGCGAATCACGACCGCCCGTGCCGCCGGTCAGACGGTGACTGATGTGGGAGAACACAATTTTACACAATTTGAGGTTGCCACTTTCGAGGAACCAGTACCTCATCTTCGTTTTTAATAAATCAATGTGTTAAACAGATGTTTTTTGTTTATATCACATAAACGATGTTTTCTCTATTTATTCCAGCAATCTCGCGTAGAATACTTTATATACAAAGACCACATACCAGTTGACGACCTTGGCATCACGGCTAAGGAGATGGATGCATTCAAGTTCACAATATGGTACAAGAAAAGGAACCTTAAGTCCTACAAGCTAGAGACGAGCGACACCGTCATCAGAAACGCCTGGGTTGAGGAGATTACATCACTGCTCTGGGAACAAGCTATGCAGAAGAAAGGTAAATTCTTTTGGTTTATTTGTTGAAGAATGCTCACTCATTCTTTCGATTTAAATAATAGAATGTGATTTGATGACATTTCTTAAATGAACCTCAATGAGGTTTCACAACAATGTGCGAAACCTCTTTGTCAAATTGGATTGTTTAAAAAACTTCGAGTGAACGTACTGTTCTTTCTTTCTTTCAAAATTATGTGACCAGCCGGCCTAGCTAGTATGTTAGGTAGGTTAGGTACCTATAATTTGTTTTCGACATAGTTCTTTGTTGGTTTTAGTGGTTTCACAGTTACCATGGCATATATTACGAGTATATTATTTATGTTCTTATAAGCAGGTAGTAAGTACGTCATTGGGTTTCACATTGAATGACTTTACTTTCTGTAACCTATAGAGGTAGTAAAAGTTAGCAAATATTGTATCATTACTTGTGTTTATAATTCAAGGGACCTTTCGAATCGATATATAAATACATACATATGTATGTATAAACAAAAGAGTGACTAATTTATGAAATTGCGTTCAGCCATTAGTGTGTGACTACATACATAGGTTAGGCAAACATTATTGTTCATGTACTTTGATGTTTGAACCATTTATTTAGAAGTGATTCAATATTTCCGGGGAAAACCTTAACGTTACTAATGGTGAGGGTGGGGTTTTTGTTTTTGTCGTCGTAAGTGAAAGACTTTGTGCTGAGTTGACCTATGTTTAAAATTTTGATGTGATATTAAATAAATAAATAAAATAATAAATAATTTATTTCTGTAACAGTTACAATAGTTATTACCATAGTAGAGACCAGCATTTATGTATAAATACTTGTGTTAGAAGGTCTCGCTTTTCTAGGTACATATATCAGACATTATAGATTATTTATTTCTTTCAAAGTAACATAAATGGATAATATAGTTATGGAGGAGGTAGTAGAATAGGTAACTTTTTTTATAATATTCTAACTTACGTTTTTCTACTCTTTTTCTTGTCTTTAACTATCTTATTTGAGGTCGTACTTCTTCGGATTGTCTTAAATTAAATTAAAGGCCCAAAGACCAAATCTGGAAGCTAAAACGTTATTAATGGAACATTTCCCAGATAACAAGGGTTCATAAACTATAGGTGGGCTCAGGTGTTTATCTTATTAATATTCACGCCGAAACTACAGAACGGATCAGTCTGAAATTTTGCATAGAAGTAATTCTAATCCTGGAATCAAACATAGCCTACTTTTTAAGAAGAAAGAAGAAAAGCGTAAGAAACCGCGGGCGGAAACTAGAATTCAATATAATCACACTACTCGTAATATTATAAATGCGAAGTTTGGATGGATGTATGGATGTATGGATGGATGTTTGTTACTTCTTCACGCCAAAACTACTGGACGGATCTGGCTGAAATTTTGCAAACAGGTAATTCTAATCCTGGAATAAAACATGGGCTACTTTTTATCCCATAAATCTGTTCCCGTGGGATGAAAATCACCTTTTAATGTTTCCATAGGAACAACGCGTGCGAAGCCGCGGGGCGCAGCTAGTATAATAATATAAACATTACTATGAACATTCACACGCAGAACAACTCATACTCTGTGAAGCGTTTTCAAAGAAGACTGTCGACTGAACATTGTTATCATTATGTATTATTTAGACATTAGGTACAATTAGGTACAGTGGTATTCATCGATAACTTACCCCCTGGTAGTTATTATCCAAGTCTTGTCTTATTTCTGTAACAGTTTTACAATAGTTATTACCGTAGTACCTAAACATCAGTTTTGATTTTATAATATTAGTTGTTTCTTTATAAAACTTATACTAAGCTTAGCTTATACTATACTATACTTATGCTTATACTAATTTAGCTAGATTATACTATGCTCAGCTTGTCATAAATATTACTAAAAGATTTAAAATATTTTCTTAGAAATTGACGTGAAACTTAGAGTTATTGCCAACGTCTCACGAAAAGTTTTCCTAACGTCTCAAGTGAGACCTTTAACTGGAGTATCAGCTAACAATGAACGCAACTGCACATTGAATATTTGCGCATAATTCACTTAGTACCCCGTACCCGTATAAGTAACCTACCTGCTTGGGTATATTTATACCTCGTTATGTTAACGATGCTAGTTCTTTGGGTGTATCGTGGTTATGGTCCGATTGCTGTTCACTTATTTACGATCTTGCTGCACCTATACAATCTACATGATTAACGTTTCTTGTTGGTGTTTTGATACAGGATTGTTACATTGAAATCTGCTCATAACGTTCGTTCTTCACTGCAATAACTTCCTGATTTCACTAGGCCCACAGTATGTTATTTTCTAGAAAGTATAGGAATCACCGGTACTACTTCTGAACTGTTATTGTGAATAATTGTTAAATCATACAGGAACAAGATTTTTGAGACAAATTACTATCGTTGATACATTTGAGCTGTGATCTCGCTTTCTAGAACCCACAGAAGTAGAGCTGCTGTCTCCTCCTTATTTAGTAGCGCAGCAGCATTCAGGACATACCCAGGCGTTCTTCTCGTCGAGAATCGAGTCTTTCCCACCGATGATACCATGCACAGATGATGATACAGCTTGTTGCAGCCTACCATTCGATCACACATCGGTGATAGTCTTCGTTAGGATACATAAGACTTTAAAACTTAGCTACCTCACGGTTGAATAAACTCATGTCATCGTCACACACGGTTAACCAATAATTTAAAACTAAGCTATTGATTAGTATAGTTATTCTGTGGCTAAGGGTGGCATTGTAAAACAAAGTTTGCACAAGTCATCCTAATTCATCAACTGTTCAACTATGTTTCCTTTTAATAATATTTCATATTTCATTTATTTTGCTTACATGTACAATTCATTCTTAAGTCTAAGTGAATTAGTTGTTATTATGTACATGCAACCTGGAAGGGCACTGCAAACTTGAGTTCGAATACATAGTCAAAACATTATTATCAAATATTATAAATTAATTTTCAAACATAATTAATTATAATAAAAATATTTATTCACAGAGATCGGTTTACAAAGAAGGTTCT
Source organism: Eupithecia tripunctaria (assembly GCA_955876795.1). Classification (NCBI taxonomy): domain Eukaryota; kingdom Metazoa; phylum Arthropoda; class Insecta; order Lepidoptera; family Geometridae; genus Eupithecia; species Eupithecia tripunctaria. Next base: position 7,163,221 of record OY041603.1, on the reverse strand, counting down.
TAAAATCTATTTCATTTTATATAATGTAGTTAGGATATTTTAGGCTTTTATTACATAGATACCTACTTGTGATAAAACTTTTGGGGTCAGATAATAACTTCTCGCTCTAACTAAGTTTGTTAACTTGTATTTAGACATGAGGGCTCAATTCTCTGGCTTTTTATAAGATCACAATTATTTTGTTAGTTTTTTAAGTTCACAATTATAGTTTATAATGAGACTAGCTTCTGCGCTCGGCGGCCCCCTCACGCTTTTTCGGGATAGTAAACTTGTTCTTTCCCCAGGATACCGTTTCCTTACCTTCTCGTCAAATTTCACTTAACTCCGTGAATCCAGAATTTATAGGCATGAATTTGTCTGGCATTCCATTTAGAATTACTAATGAGCCTAAACGTATAAACGCGCGAAGACACCGGATGCCTAACTCTACTAATAAAAAACTACCAGAGAATTAATCAACCCTATTTAAACAAGAATTGACTGCCTGATAAAAGAGTCCATCTGGCATCAACCTAAACTAATTCTCGCATAGTTAATTTGAACTAACTTATAATTGATCATCATCTGCGCCCCTGTTAGAACGTGACGCCTGAGTAGTAAAAACCATGATGCCGCTAAGAGAGAATGAACTAAGCATGTATTACGTTCATACTTTTACAGCCAATCAAATAATACTGTTAGTTCTATATCATCATTCTATTGCTCTTGTCAGCACAACAGGTTTTCTCCTTCCATTCGTTTCTATTAGTCGTCATCTCAGCACGAACTCCTTTCTTACCCATGTCATCTTTTACACTGTTGGTTCTATTATCTTATTTCGGAATGTTTGATGTTCGTTGTTATTAGGTTACCTTGATTATGTCTTTGAAAAATAAGGTTCTGTGTTCGGCTGGGTTAGAAGCTTTAATACTAGGTACATTTCATTTGTCTTGATAGCTTAATGCTATGTTATGTAGGTATGTTCACGGGTTTTTCTGTTAGTTAGTTGACCGATTTTAATTTTCTGCTTTTGCTTTTGGTATTGTACTTGTAAAGATTAATAAATAATAAATAAATAATGGTGGACAATTTACACAGCCATTATCTAGCCTGAAGCTAAGCAGAGCTCCTGTTATGGGTACTAGATAGTTGATATCATTGATTTAAAAAGGGCAGATAGGTTACGTTCTCCCAGCGCTTACTCAAAAATTGGCATGTGTTACAACTACACGCAAACACATACGCTCACAGTTATATTTCCAGTCCTGTGCAATACAAAGAAGAACAAAGACGGAAAGACGTATCTAGGACCGAAGTGAGACTTAGACAACAATATTTCACGCGAATCACGACCGCCCGTGCCGCCGGTCAGACGGTGACTGATGTGGGAGAACACAATTTTACACAATTTGAGGTTGCCACTTTCGAGCAACCAGTGCCTCATCTTCGTTTTTAATAAATCAATGGTTGATATACATAAAATAATACATTACATAAATGGATATTAATTGATTAGTTCCAAGTTGGTTCCACATTTTTTATGCTCGACTTTTCTTATTTATAGCAATGTACTTAGTTTGTTTGAAATGCATTCCCGTATAATTTGCTTACTCCGAGAATGTGACGGAAGAGGTCGGCCCTTTATCATGTCTGACGCACACGGGGTCGTCGACTCAAGTTTTTATTGGACACTCGTTGGCAGTTGCATTCACTGTGGGAACGACAGGAACTCCACATATTTCTTTTACAACGTCCCGATGTTGTTTTGTAAACGGAATCGCATATGCAACGCTTTGTTTAATGGTTTAAATAAAATATCTCGATTCACACGCTCTATGTTATGCAACTTTTTCGTACAAACATGGGTATCGAAATGTAAAAACTAGATGCATTTGAAATAGCAGTTCCGATTCCAACGGTTTTATTGTAAATAGATAAGCACGCAGTTAAGTAATTTAACTTATCACTTTACCATAACAGTAGCGGTATCCTCACAGAATGATCCATATTGGCATTTTATCATTCATGAAAGAAACTTCAGTAGAAAGGACGCATGTTCAAAGAGTCAAGATTTAAACAGATCTATCAATCTCTTCTTGCAATACATAAGGTAAAAATACCGTACGTATTATCTATAGACAACGAAGTCAGTAAAGCAACTGGTAAGCAGGCTTCGGCTACAGTACTCTTAGACAGAGATGTGTGATATTGTGTCTATCAAACAGCATGTAGATACAACATGTACAAAAATGGCGAAGGGCATCTATGCACTAAAGCAAATAAAACAAATGGTCTCGGCAGAAAGTCTAAAAGAGGCGTATTTTGCCTATATACATTCAATACTCTCATATGGTATAATACTATGGGGAGCTTCGACAGACACAGAACGCATACTCAGGATGCAAAAACGTGCTATCAGAATTCTTGTAGGAGCAAAATACAGGGACACGTGTCGGGAACATTTTAAGACATTAAAAATATTGACATCTATATCACAATATATACTAGAAATTATAAAATATGTACGACAAAATATGGACAAATACAAAATCAGAAAAACGAAAAGCCAGAGAAGCACAAGACAGAAAATAATTTTAGAACCAACGGAACATAGACTTCAGAGAGTGTCAAACAAAATGCCTATTGCAATGGGTCAGAAGTTGTATAATAAGCTCCCTGAATTTATGAAACAGGAGCAAAATGAGGGCCTATTTTTCAGTCACGTCAGGATGCTTTTATTAGACAAGACATTATATAGCATACAAGAATATCTTGTAAATGACTACAGCCATTTAGAGCTTAAAACGTAGGAGACAAAAATGCCCCTTTACAGCATCACTAATTTATTTTAAATTACAAAGTTTTATTTAGTTTTAATTTAATTTAATCTAAGTTATTAAAAACTACATATATGTACTTAATTGACAATATTATATAATCCACGGACTTATTTTATTTTTTAGTATTTAAGTTTGTGTTTTTTATAATGAATAAAATATCTTATCTTATCTTATCTTATCTTATCTTATCTTATCTTATCTTATCTTATCTTATCTTATCTTATCTTATCTTATCTTATCTTATCTTATCTTATCTTATCTTATCTTATCTTATCTTTATAAGAAGACTAGCTGCGCCCCGCGGTTTCGCACGCGTTGATCCTAAGAAAACGTTTAGAGGTGATTTCTATCCCATGGGAACTGATTTATGGGATAAAAAGTAGTGTATGTTTGATTCCAGGATTAGGATTACCTGTATGCAATTTCAGCCCGATCCGTTTAGTAGTTTTGACGTGAAGAGGTAACAAACATCCATCCATTCCATACATTCAGACAAACTTTCGCATTTATAATATTAGTGTGATTATTCTGCTGTATTTTTATTATTCGATTTAAAGTATGACAGTTTAGGTAAATGGTGCTGTGATATGGTCTTTATAATCATTTGTTATTTGTGATCTTTTTTATATCTCTCAGTTATGTTACTATTTGCTCATTGATTGTCAATGATACCTCTCTTACAGTGTTTGAACCTCGTTCTCATAACCACATGTCATGTGTATGTCGTATTGATGTTTAGCCATTCCTGTTAGTTAGGACTATTGTGTTAATAGCCCTTTGTTTTTCCCAATGCTGATGTATCTTCCTCTGGCACGTGAGTCACGAGTGTGACCGAGACATTAGCATTCCTGATTAGAAGTCCATTAGTCTGTATCTAAACGACGTTATGTTTCTGCGGTTTTTGCAGCGAGTTACAGCGGAATCGCAGAGTGTATTGCAATCGCATTTATAAATTACTAGCTTTTGCCCGCGGCTTCGCACGCTCTATTCAAGTAACCTATGCCCGTCCCCGGGATACCATTTATCTCTCTGCCAAATTTCATCAAGTTTCGTGTCCGTTTCCTGGTTCTAAGCTACCTCCCCACCAATTTTCAGCCAAATCGGTTGACCCATTCTTGAGTTATAAATAGTGTAACTAACACGACTTTCTTTTATATATATAAGATATGCGAATGATTGAATGTGAGGCAGCGTGTTAAACTAATGAACGGATCAGGCTCAAATTTTGCATATTATTTAGTTTTAGACCTGGAAAAATCTATATCTTGAGTAGGTACCTTCACTTTACTTTACAGTATATTTTACCCTGAATTATTTTCCACTGGCTCCCAAAATGTCCTTTGTATTGTAATTAGTCTATGTTTGTTTATAAAAACGTATCTATAGGCTGTGAAAATGTGTCCGGAACTGCTGACATAAGCTAGTAATTCTATAGTTGTGCAGCCAGAGTTCTATGTATGCTATTGTGGGTCAGTTTATCAACAACCGGTGACTACGCGACGCCCGTCGAGCGGGGCCACTACTCGATATTCAATGTCTTTTGCGATATAAACATTCATCGTGCTTGTTTTATTTATGGGATATGTTTGGGTCTTGTGTTTATTCAGCTTTTGTTCGATTATTTGGACATTATTTGAACGTTATGTTGTGAAATTTGACCTGAGTATTATTATTTGGTTTACTAGTACATACTACACGATTCACTTCATAATTTTTTTTATTTTATACGTAAACTAAACCTTGCATCAACGGCCGAATTTTGTATTTTGTACCCAGGCTGGAAAATCATCAATTTGATAACAATGGAACAATGGACGAAAAAACCAGTCTTATAGATAATCCAATCGATGACTGTTCTCTTATTACCAAATTTTTCATATTTCTATTTATACAACTGCGCATTGTCTTTACCACTTTTAATTTTTTTGTATATTTTTGCTTTAAACTATCATTCTCCTTTTCAGAACTTCTTCTCCAACAGCGAAACAAGCGAATATCTGTTGGTTCCATGACAAGCGAGAATTCAGTTGAAACGGAACGAAACGACGACAAGTGTGAGTACCTGCATATCTTATCACCTTATCACTTCTACCTATTAGATAGTAGGTTTGATTATGTCAAATACCTTTCCACGAAACACTAATCGCTACTTGTATCTGTACATAACTACCCTTAATCTACAAACACAGATTAATCAACAGTTGTGAACCATATTGACTCATAATTTTATCGGTGTAGCGCTGTTTCGCACCAAATTTTTCGCACCGCAAGAAATAATTATTATTACTTTTGTCTTGTGGTGCGAAAAATTTCATGAGACTCAAAAGAGTGGGCATAACAATTATATCGTCCCATAATGATATATTTTGGTATTTTACGTTTGATGAAAGAATCTGCGGATGGAGGGACGCGTGTCAAACGTGTCAAAGTTGAAACCATTCTAGCAATTTCTCCGTGCTGGTTGGATGGTGTTTGGAAAAAAAAATTGCGAATGTTATTTTCATCATATTACTATACAATGACTAAAAAGGGGGCCTACTCAAAAGGAAAATCGAAGGTTCATTTTCGCTGATGTGCAAAACCAACTGAAAAGTCGCTTGGATAAGAATAGCGTTTGCACGAAAACCAATCAGATATTTTTTAAAGGTTCCGATTGCGTTTTTAAAAGAACGGGCCCTGGTCTTTTAATTATTTCCGTATAGTTAACATAAAATACTTTCACACACATCATCTGTCCTCAGGTATATTAGAGGGTTACGTTGTCGTGAAAGTGCACCAATGAATTGCTTGTAGGTTAGTGTCAGCACTGCTATTATGGGTGGTGGTCGGTGGTGGCTTGATATCTTCATATCTTAATTTGAGTTTACGTCAGCGTTTGATTTGGCCTCTTAACCATTTATTTGGTAATAAATGGTTAAGAGAAATTTGATAGTTATACAAATTTTGTAATTTATAATTGTTTCACAACTGGTTTTTGTGTTCATTTCCTGTTTTGACTTTCTTAGTTTCGGCTGCAACAATATGGTCTCTGTTGTAGATTGGCATGATATTAAACTTTTTATTTTAATGTTGTAATCTTGAGCCTTTAAATTTTTACTTCTGTGCCGTCCTATTTTCAATAATTTTTCCATAATTCTACCATGACGAACTTACACTTACACTTTATCTATGATTCTACTCACCGGTACATAATCATGTGCCAAAACTATAGAGATCTTATTAATATTTTACTATACTTATCTTTTACCTATCTTATTTTCAGATAATTCTCTTCGCGGCGTACCTGGAGAAGTCAGAAAACCTCTCGAGAAGATATTCCGAAGAACCACGTGGTATTGCGAATGAGATAACAGTTAGGGAGACTTTGTATTGACATTCCTTGATTGGAATTACAAATTCTTACAAAGGTATTTTTATAAAACGATTATTAACTCGAGCCAATGAGATTAAAGAGGTCTATACGGAACAAAGCATGTAGATGATTGAAGAAGGCGTATGCACAAATCTATAACTGACTTCTATTTAATATGTCCTAAGTATTTACCTACCTGTTTACGATTTCATTAGTTTATGTATCTATCATACCAAATAGCGTATTATACCAATTAAAAGGAGACAATAATGTACCTATCTGATAATATTGTACCTTTCTTTGTAAAAAAGTTTACCCAAAGAATATATTTTCAGTAATAAAATAAGGATAAGTAACTACTTAATAATATTGTTTGTATAAGGTATTAGAAGCGGTAGCTCTTGTTGTTTTCAGTTCGAAAAAAATACGTAACCATCTTCAATGTTAAAATCTATTGGTTTTCGTATTAATCCCGCGTGAGGAATGGCTCATAAATAAAATGCTCCTCTCTCAAGTATCGCAATATACATTTTACGATATTCCCTTGAATGTGATAAAACATTATTTAGAAAGCTATTTAATTTTACTTTTATGATAAATTCAGTCATTATTTTATTACGTATTATTGTTAAAATGTTATTTAGTCGTAGAGTTTAAAAATAATGCATTACTAATACCTTAAATATATACTTAACTATTGATAAACTATGTATTACAACGTTATAGAGATGTCATAATAAAAGGCGATCACCAAGAACTGTGTGGCCAGAACGCTGGCTGCATTTTTTTTATTTTAATATTAAAAAGTACCTATCTTGTTATGTAATTTTCTTTGTAAAACATTTGAATGTAGTGAAAATGTAGGTATTCAACATAAAAATAAATAAACAAGAGAACAAAAGGTAATTTTTTATAAAGGTGCGTCCAGATTAAGGTTAGTTCAGGCATGGCGAAATCGGCGAGGATGTACACCGCGTATAGTTCTAAACCGCGAGTTGAAAGTGCTGACCGGCATGGTGAGTGTGTGAACTGAGGTAGAGTGACAATCGCTTTATTTCAATAATGTAAGTCGAACTAAGATAAAAAAAACAAAGCTGGAATGATTGATTTTGGTTTTTTCAGCGGCGTGCCCAGCATGGGGATTGTAGGAATTACCTCCATGAAATAAAAGCCAATAAGGGACTTATCTCTTGGAGGCCTGTGTCCAGCCTCTGTGTAGGTGCGCTGACTGACGGCATAAATACCGGTGTTTTCTCGTGGTCCCATTATTTTGTCCCATTTATGGGACCACACGAGAAAACTATTTCTTGTAGTCCCATTAGCATATGCGGCTGTGGAAATTTTCATCCTGTATATATTTTCCCGCATGCATAAACTTTTTCGAGTATGTCGTGAAGGGTTTCCTGCATAGATAACTTTTTTCGAGTATGTCGTGAAGAGCCAGATAATAATACAGACCTCCAGATACGATACGACCAAAATATGTACTAGGTATATAAAAAAAAAGCGATACGATACTTTCGATTTCGATTCGAATTTTACTGTGTCTGAAAGTACTATAAGTAAGTCTTTAAATAGCATGTTCTCATTTTAAAGCATTTTCAATTACTATGTTTTGTAATTATAACATGTTATGTTATAAGTATAATCGAAGGCACCTTCAGTTCTTTCCCCCCGAATAATAGTTCATTATGGATGTAAGCGGGTTAACTACAAACCTTATTTGTGTTGGAAGAACACTAACGTTTCATCCCTTAACGAGGGACATCTTCAGGTCGAGAGCGCCAAACGCGCGCGAAGGAATGCGGTACGCGCGCGTCTAGAACCGCACTCGCCCTGAAGATTTCCCTTGGTGTTCTTCCAACACAAATAAGGTTCGTAGTTAACCCGCTTACATCCCCAATGAATTCGTCAAACTACGATAGTTTTTATAATAAAAAAGATGATAGTTATGAGATATAAAAACGTGGAGGCAGCTTTTGATTTAAGAGGTCATCAACATCAGTCTATTTAGTCCACTGCTGGACTGCGTCTTCAGCTCGTCAGTCTTGACCGGAGGGCGTCCTACACTAAGTTTGCACAGTCGCGGTCTCCACTGAATAGACACGTTTACCCCAGCGGTTGTCGGTTATTCGCGAGACATGGCCGGCCCACACTGCCACTTCAGGTTGCTCATAATCTGATCTAAGCTATATCGATAACTTTGGTTCTATGACGGATGTATTCGTACGAATCATATGCTTCAGAGAAATTCCGAGGATAGCTCTTTCCACTGCTCGCTGAAGAAGAGGTAATAATGGCATAAACATCAAAAATAAGGTAGGGATAGAACAAAGTGGAATTTATATTAAAAGCTGGCTGGATTCTTGATGTGTTTGTGTGAAAGATTACTACGAAGAGAATACAGAAACTTGGTGCGCTAGGCAAACGGTAACGCTGAGTGCATTTGCCATTTGAAACGGTGCAGGGGCGGACTCCTTGCAACTTTTAATCATAAATAAGTCTTTGGGCTCCTAATATGAGTATACTAGCAGCGCCCTGCGACTTCGCACGCGTTGTTACTACAAAAACGTTTAAAGATAACTTCTATCCGAACTGATTTATGGTATAAAAAGTAGCCTATGTTTGATTCCAGAACATTGCGCTAAAAAGAGATAGATGTATTTACAAATTAGTTAGAAAGCAAATTTGCACTAATATTAGTCAGTTATATAATCAAATATAATATAAATCCTTGAGTGATTTATTCTATTCTTAGCTATCTAAATCGGAATTACAAAGATTCGGACCTAAGTCCTGTTTGTAGGTCTAGACCTGGAAATATCACATCACAATATGGTACTTATACTTACCACTTTTAAAAAATAATCAATAAATTAGTTTCCCGATTACCTACCTATGTACCTATATAGCCTAAAAATGTTACCTTACCTTTGAATTGGATTCGATTCGAAAAAACGCACCCGTGCAAAGCCATGGGTAAGTACCTAGTAGGTACTAGGTATTGTGTGCGTGCGTACGGACCAACTTCAATTTAATACAACTCCAAACTTTTATGTTATGATGTACCTACATGCGCAATTTTAAATATTTGACTAAATTTCAAATTATAACGAAAACAATAATCTCGGAAATCTCGACAAAATCTCGGTTCTGATTTTTTTTTTTTTTTTTTTTTTTTTATTTGTTTATGATACACATTATTAATATGTTTGTTTTACAACTGACATAAACCACACTTCGGTTTGTCCGTCAGCCTTAGTCCCTAAAGTTAGGTTGTAATATGGAGGTACATTTCTACGTAGGTAGGTATTTTAACAATATGGTCAACTCGTTTCTTGAACTTTGATGAACTGGGTATTCTTGTGTGGCCATCAAAGTGAGATCACTGTTAGCGTAATATTTAGCAATAACTGAGTGTTGATGCATGTTCCTATCTGCGATGAATGGACTTTTCTAAACATTACTAATGAGGTAAGACATAAAATAGAAGATAAATTGGATGGCTGACAAAAGCAAATGAGTCCTTATTGGGTCCCTGCACTGACTGAGACAGTGGATCACACGTTCAAGCTGTCACTGGCACTCCACAACTGTCTTTTTCGTTTCGTCGTATTGCAGTTTGAATATGTATGTAAATATACTTGCATAATCTAAGTGACGCGAAAATGGTGTATAGCCACGTAGCTACTCATTTTACACCATACTGTGGATTCAGTAGAATGAGCAAACGCTCACTGCATATTGCTCAGCAAAAGTCTTTAGGTTCGATTACCGTCGCTAGGTATGTATCTATTATAGTATCTACTTAAGTCGGTTTATATCTTCTCAAATATTTACTTGGCTTAGGGCTCTATTAAATATCTAGCGTGATGATGTGATTTAATTTGTTTTTAAACTTTTATACTCCTGTTAAAGTTTAATATAGGCCTGCGTCAGGCAATGGACCAATACGAGTATAGGCAGATGAAGTTGAGGTAAAGCTTACTATAAACATACTTCCTACATTATCAATAGTTTCTCTCACTCTGACTTACATATATAAGTACCTAATACAAAATCTAAAACTTGGTAGGAAATCGGGAGTTTTCAATGTATTCCCTGAGTCATAAAAAATCGTGAAAAAATCGTTGCATTTCGGTATTTCGGTAGAACAGAGCCCATATCGGTAGAAATACTGAAAAATCGGTAGGTTCGAGACCACTGGGCTGAACCAATTTGGCTGAAAATTGGTGGGGAGGTAACTTAGAACCAGGAGACGGACATTTATAATGGTTTTTATTTCGTTCCCGGCTGAACGAATCTTGATGAAATTTGTCAGGGATGTAAACGGTATCCCGGGGACGGACCTTACCTTACCTTTAAACGCCTGGTTCGCTGAGTTATACTATGTATTCGTATATAGGATTTATTTTTCGTTTAATAACAAGGACATTATGATCTCAAGAATCAAAACTAGCGTCTCTCTGCGGTTAATTATGTGTGTTCATGATTGATTTGTCTTTTGATTGTATAATCTCCAAATTAGCGAATGAACCTAACTTTGTTGTTTTATAAACTAGCTTTTACCCACGGCTTCGCACTCTCTATTCAAGTAGCTATGTCCGTCCCCGGGATAAAAAAACTGGTTCTTGCATTTTACCTACGTGACTTTACCTACTTGTGTGTTATATCTACCTACGTAATTAATGATAAACAAGGTGGACCTAGTGATAATAAATATGTCCAGTGCCTTGTACATATTTAGAAGAAGAAGAAGAAGAAGAAGAAGAAGAAGAAGAAGAAGTTCTGTTCTTAAGCGTTACCAAAATTTGTCTCTGGAGTTACTTGATGTCCCAAAAATAAACATTACATATCCGATCGTAAAATGCGTATTTCTTTCCATTTTATCTTTAAATTGCCAGTATCTTATTTTAACAATTAGAGAGCTTCCTTAAATAATTCATTTTTATTTGTAATACTTTTATATTTAGTTTAATGTAGAAATTGCTACAATTTTTGGGATAAAGGTAACGCAAAAGACCAATTGCAGTTAGTTTTCTACTAAAATTTAATATTATATGGAGACTTATTTTACCAAAATATTTGATTATGCATGCAGGATAAAAAAAATGAAAATGAGTAATGGTTTCGAGTTTAATTCAGCATTTATGTAAGATTAAGTGCCGGTAACTCAGGTGACAGATTTTGAGGGTCTGTGTTGTAGTTTCTTGTAAAAAATAGCTAAAATATGAATAAACGTCCGTGCCCTTCTAGGTTGTTAAGGTAGATGAAATTTCTAATGCCCTAATCAAATTAGAATAAAAAAATATTAATGTTTTTATTTTTCTAAAAAATATTTCTACACCGTCCAAAGTGTGGGTAAAATAATTGATTCACCCATCTACGTAATTAATGATAAACAAGGTGGACTTAGTGATAATAAATATGTCTGTAACTGTAATTATTATCGCAGTCGAGCTTGTCATCAAGAAGAAGAAGAAGAAGAAGAAGAAGAAGAAGAAGAAGAAGAAGAAGAAGAAGAAGAAGAAGAAGAAGAAGAAGAAGAAGAAGAAGAAGAAGAAGAAGAAGAAGAAGAAGAAGAAGAAGAAGAAGAAGAAGAAGAAGAAGAAGAAGAAGAAGAAGAAGAAGAAGAAGAAGAAGAAGAAGAAGAAGAAGAAGAAGAAGAAGAAGAAGAAGAAGAAGAAAGTCTTCTTCAGTCAGTTCAGTTCTATTAAAGCACATATTGGATGCATGGGATAAAGCAAAAAACGCTATTGGTGTATTTTGTGACCTTTCTAAAGCTTTTGATTGCGTGGATCATGGTACATTAATAAATAAACTAAGACATTATGGAATTCAAAACAAGGCACTGGACCTTATGCAATCATATTTATCTGATAGAGTCCAAAAAGTAGATATTGGTAAAGAAAGATGTAGGAGATTAAAAATCGATTTAGGAGTCCCGCAAGGATCAATATTGGCTCCTTTTCTATTTTTAGTATATGTAAATGATCTCCCATTTCTAGCAAAAGATCTCTGTGATATAGTCTTATTTGCTGATGATACTTCATTGATTTTTAAAGTTGACAGAAATAAACATAATTATGACGATGTAAATAATTCTCTTTCACAAATACTAGATTGGTTCACCGCCAATAACCTCTTACTCAATGATTCAAAAACCAAATGCATAATATTCATATTACCAAATTTAAGAGAGCTCCCAACTAAGATAATGCGAAAGGATGAGATTGTTCACCTTGTAGACTCAACTGTTTTCCTAGGGTTACATATTGATTCCTCTCTTCAATGGAGACCGCAAATTGATGCTCTCGCAAGCAGACTTAGTTCAGCAGCGTATGCGGTTCGAATAATTAGATATATTACCGATGAAGATACAGCTAGGTTAGTTTACTTCGGTTACTTCCATAGTGTTATGTCTTATGGTTTTTTGCTTTGGGGACAGGCAGCTGACATCCAGACTATCTTTGTTCTTCAGAAAAGGGCGGTACGCGCTATTTATAAATTAAATCCACGAGACTCGTTAAGGGAATTATTTAAAGAAATAAATATTTTAACAGTAATATCGCAATATATCTATGAAAATCTAATGTATAACACACAAAAACAGAGATAACTTTATGAAAAGTTGTGATGTTCTCAATAAAAATACAAGAAACAAGAACAAATTACACATTTCATCATATAGATTAGGTACGAAAGGTAGGCAAATCATTTGTGGGCAATTGCGTAAGATTCTATAATAAGCTTCCATCTGAAGCAACTGAACTCCCTATTCGTAAATTTAAACTGTACATAAAACAAAATCTTAACAAGAAAGCCTATTACTCCGTAGATGACTACGTCAATGATGTTAATGCTTGGCCGGATGTCGCCCAGTTCCACACAGACAATAGTATGTAAGACCAGTTAGACTTAGTTATCCTAAGATTGTATTAGTTGATAAGCGATAAACTTGCTAGTGGTTTCTTTTTCACTTCTTCCGCTAGTGGACAAAAAATTGAAGTGAATCAGAGTCAATTGCACCTTATTTCTTGTTTGATAGTAATAACTATTTATCAAGCTGTTTATATAGTAAAAATTTGACTTGTCTAAGTACTTATTTTGTAAGTCTAAAGAAATAAACGATTTGACTTTGACTTTGACTTTGATATCCACAAAATTTATAGGATTTTTAAAATCATCATCGTCGATTGGAGTACTTGTTAAGTATTTACTTTTTAAAAAGCAATCAAAAATAGTTCTTAAAGTTCCAGATATTTTTCCATATAAAACATCGAGATAGAATTATAATTCTATCTAGATGCATATAAATTATGAATTTTAGGATGTTCTGCTTGCATTTCTTTGTTTAAATTATTAAATATAAGTACCTAATACAAAATCTAAAACTTGGTAGGAAATCGGGAGTTTTCAATGTATTCCCTGAGTCATAAAAAATCGTGAAAAAATCGTTGCATTTCGGTATTTCGTTAGAACAGAGCCCATATCGGTAGAAATACTGAAAAATCGGTAGGTTCGAGACCACTGGGCTGAACCAATTTGGCTGAAAATTGGTGGGGAGGTAACTTAGAACCAGGAGACGGACATTTATAATGGTTTTTATTTCGTTCCCGGCTGAACGAATCTTGATGAAATTTGTCAGGGATGTAAACGGTATCCCGGGGACGGACCTTACCTTACCTTTAAACGCCTGGTTCGCTGAGTTATACTATGTATTCGTATATAGGATTTATTTTTCGTTTAATAACAAGGACATTATGATCTCCAGAATCAAAACTAGCGTCTCTCTGCGGTTAATTATGTGTGTTCATGATTGATTTGTCTTTTGATTGTATAATCTCCAAATTAGCGAATGAACCTAACTTTGTTGTTTTATAAACTAGCTTTTACCCACGGCTTTGCACTCTCTAGTCAAGTAGCTATGTCCGTCCCCGGGATAAAAAAACTGGTTCTTGCATTTTACCTACGTGACTTTACCTACTTGTGTGTTATATCTACGTAATTAATGATAAACAAGGGACCTAGTGATAATAAATATGTCCAGTGCCTTGTACATATTTAGAAGAAGAAGAAGAAGAAGAAGAAGAAGAAGAAGAAGAAGAAGAAGAAGAAGGAGAAGAAGAATTCTTCTTCTTCTTCTTCTTCTTCTTCTTCTTCTTCTTCTTCTTCTTCTTCTTCTTCTTCTTCTTCTTCTTCTTCTTCTTCTTCTTCTTCTTCTTCTTCTTCTTCTTCTTCTTCTTCTTCTTCTTCTTCTTCTTCTTCTTCTTCTTCTTCTTCTTCTTCTTCTTCTTCTTCTTCTTCTTCTTCTTCTTCTTCTTCTTCTTCTTCTTCTTCTTCTTCTTCTTCTTCTTCTTCTTCTTCTTCTTCTTCTTCTTCTTCTTCTTCTTCTTCAGAAAAGGGCGGTACGCGCTATTATAAATTAAATCCACGAGACTCGTTAAGGGAATTATTTAAAGAAATAAATATTTTAACAGTAATATCGCAATATATCTATGAAAATCTAATGTATAACACACAAAAACAGAGATAACTTTATGAAAAGGTGTGATGTTCTCAATAAAAATACAAGAAACAAGAACAAATTACACATTTCATCATATAGATTACGAAAGGTAGGCAAATCATTTGTGGGCAATTGCGTAAGATTCTATAATAAGCTTCCATCTGAAGCAACTGAACTCCCTATTCGTAAATTTAAACTGTACATAAAACAAAATCTTAACAAGAAAGCCTATTACTCCGTAGATGACTACGTCAATGATGTTAATGCTTGGCCGGATGTCGCCCAGTTCCACACAGACAATAGTATGTAAGACCAGTTAGACTTAGTTATCCTAAGATTGTATTAGTTGATAAGCGATAAACTTGCTAGTGGTTTCTTTTTCACTTCTTCCGCTAGTGGACAAAAAATTGAAGTGAATCAGAGTCAATTGCACCTTATTTCTTGTTTGATAGTAATAACTATTTATCAAGCTGTTTATATAGTAAAAAATTGACTTGTCTAAGTACTTATTTTGTAAGTCTAAAGAAATAAACGATTTGACTTTGACTTTGACTTTGATATCCACAAAATTTCTAGGATTTTTAAAATCATCATCGTCGATTGGAGTACTTGTTAAGTATTTACTTTTTAAAAAGCAATTAAAAATAGTTCTTAAAGTTCCAGATATTTTTCCATATAAACATCGAGATAGAATTATAATTCTATCTAGATGCATATAAATTATGAATTTTAGGGTGTTCTGCTTGCATTTCTTTGTTTAAATTATTAAATGTCAGTAGAAGAAAACAATCCATAGGTTTAGGAGACATCATCAATATCATTTTAGCACTGGAACACCCATAACAGGGTATCGAGGGCAGAATAGAAAGGAAGGCCTTCCTTTTCATTTTGCTGGAATCCTCTGTAGCTAAGCATGGATTTTGACAAGAATCTTCAAGAACCAGGAAAGATGGTATACTATCATTGTGTGGCCTCCGTAGGCCGTACGTGCAAGTTCTTTGTCAAGAACGGATTTTGTCTCTGGTTCATGTAGTTCTCGACTTTTATCAACAAAAGAGACAAAATCGGTTTAAGTCCGTGCTTGCGCTTATGTTCAGGATATTCGGAAAAGGAAATTCGCAGTTTCGTTTTCGTTGTTGAGTAAAGCCAACTCTTAAGTCGCTTGTAAAAAATAAGCGTTTGTACGAAAACGAATCAGAAACTTTCTATTTTAGAGTTCCTACGGGCAGGTTGTTATGCATATGAGTTAGTTTATGACATCATAAGCCTCACAAGGACAGAAAATGGAACGACAATTTCAAAATGCAGAACTTCCCATACATATGTTGCGTAGTTTTGTTTTGATTGCACGACAACGGTACGACCGAATGGTTTCCCCATACCTATAAAATGCTGCAAACACGTAATTTATTATTAGGAAGCATGTGAATTTTCATACAAGTTTACAGTTTTGTTTTTCGCGCCATCAGATGAAAATGGGTCTATATTCTGTCGTTGTTGGAAAGGTGTAAGCATAAGCACAGAGCCTTAAGCAATTATGTGGCTTGTTTTTTGTCGAGGAAAACGGGTTATTCCAGTTTTATCCCTTAAGAAAAATTGTTCAAAACTGTTTTTTTTATAACAGTTTTCCCCTCGCCAATCTTTTAAAAACCAAATAGAAGCAATATTTCTTTTATTATGTATCTGTAAAGCTATGTCAAAAAAAGACAACTTAAATGCTTATTCCATAAGTGGGCATGGAAATCATATATCGATGTAGATCATTTTTTTTTCCACTAAACTGCACGGTTTTTATTGATATTATTTTTTAAAAATTATTAAATGCTGCTAAATCAAAGGATACTTCTTTATCTACATTTTATATATAATCTTTAATTATTCACCTTAAAGCTCCAACATAATAGTACCATAGTACTTTTCTTCGCAGAAATATAATTTTTAAAACTGGCTATCCCGTCTTTTTTAAATCCTCAGCCGTTAAATAAACTAATTTCACGTTTGGTCGTTTACCTACTTAAAATCCGCAATGCGAAAAATTATGGCCACGATTGCGAAGTGGGTCGCAATTTACTTGAATGGTATATTTATGTACAGACTGTTGGCGGATGTTAGCCGGTGCTGGTGAAAACTTGTTGTCATTGACTTTAGATTTTTTCTTGGAGTTAATTTCTCCAAGAAAAAGACATTGTAAACTACAATACAATAATTATATAAATAGATTTGTTAAGTCCTTTTTATTAGCGAACTATAATTGACACACTACTTGCTACGCTCCTTACGCCTCGTATCAGAATCCTTGCTACGATGCTACGCCTTCTAACAAACCGTTTGCTACGCTGCTGATTACACCTTGTTTCAGACTGCATGCTACGCTCCTGACACCTCATAGCAAACTACTTGCTAGAGTCTGTTAAAAAAGAGAAGCGTCGTGGCGTTACGGTAAACTAACAAGTTTAGTAAGCTTTTAGTCTTTTGTTATATAGTTAGTTTATCTTATATAGTTTAGGAAGAGATGCGAAAATAGAGTTTGGTGGCCAAAAAGTGCAACTTCGTATATCTGCCTAAGCTTTACAAAATGAAACTATTAGGTACAGAGGTATTATTAAATAGCTTATATTAGATACTACAAACTGTACGATGGAGTTTAAAAAAATCCTGTGTTTAACGTAATAATAAGATAAAACAGATGGGGGCGCCACTTTCAGTGGTGTATGCGCCTTAACAGACTACATGGTACGCACCTTACGCCTCTTGGCAGACTTCCTTGGACTAGCTTATTTCCAGTGCTCTACTCTACCTGTTTCTGTAATACCGGTAACCTGCTTGATACTTGAATAAAGCCTGGAGCACCCTAAAGGTAAAATTTTATTGCCTTGCGCTGTTTTTCGAACAATTGCATTAATAGTGTATCAACAGTGCCTCGCCCGGCTTCTTTACTGCTATGAGCGAGCCATGCCCAATAACATTTTGTATATTTGAACGGCTACGTGCGTTTGCCGGACTAATTATATACCTTTGACTTTTCCCGACCGGATATCAGATTAGGAGAAAAAAACTATCGTTGAACACAAGAGATATTAATTAGATAATGAAAATATTAGAAAGGTACGGAGGAACTGTCTTATGTATGATCATAAACAGTAAACAATCACTCAATACAATTTATGATTAGTTAAATGTCATTTTGAGCCTATGAACTGATCATATGTAGCTATAAAAAGTTTATAGTGCATATTTGATGCTAAATATCCAATTGGACAAATACTCTACATACCTCTATATATAAAGTGAGTCAAATAAAGCGTACCAATAGCTGTAATAATACCGTATGGTTATCGACATAAAATAGACATCTTTTAGAAGTTATACGAAATATGCCGGTTTATATAGGGGTCTCTAATTTATTTTGTTACCTGCTGAAGTTCTCGTTTTATGGGATTATTCATACAACGACAAATATTTATTATTTTTTCCGTAACAAAATAGTTCCATACAAAGAGCAAAATAACGTCTCAGCGGATGGGGAGGTTTACGGCGCCATTTCTCTGAGCCTGACTTGTTTCGACACGAGTTCTTTGGCGGCGTCTTTAACACTCCCTCGAGAGTTCATTTATATATTCGCAACACGGAGGCGGCTGTAAAACTGCGTTATCCCAGTCATTATTTAGTCATCGCCGCTGCCGACGCCCCGCAACCCTCCTCTCCTCTAATAAAATGCACCCAAAATACTCCCGCGCATTGCCGTTTTATGCACTCCAACATAACATCAGCTCTCTGTAAGAGCCGTAAGAGCCGTAACTTTCTTTATGATATTTCTATTGAAAACTTTTATACTTATACGGGAGAAAATAAAAGCAAACTCACCTCCAAATAGAAAATAAAAAGTTCTACTGTTGTCTGAATATATTTCAACGTAAAAGCTTAAGGTTCTCTGAAAAGTTATTTTCTTCCTGAGCTGAAAGCTTATGTTAGTTTCTGTCTAATGATAGAATTGGAACGAATATTTTTTTGAAATGTTATGAGAAATTTCTGTTATTGCAGGCATTTTTATAACCTTATTTTCTGATCGAGTTTGTATGGTTGGGGTCTAGCTGGCCAAGGGGCTATGGTTACGAGCTAGCTAGTTTATGAGTCGGCTCGTGGTCACCGGTAAATCTTCTTATTTATCCGGGAAACATAAACCGTGGTCTCAGCAAAAATTAATTGGCTACCACGGCCTTTCTTCTTGTACACTAGCTATTGGGGGTTTAGCGGGTAACTTATACTCTTGGGTCATATTGAGTGCGGCAAATATTTGTATTGTTTGATATTATATTGCAAAACTGAGGATTCGATTAAAACGGGTCTGTAACAATAAAAACAAATTTAACTTATTACTAGGCATAATAATATTTTGGTACAATATGGCACAAAAGGAAAAGGTTCAAAAGGATTTTAAGGCGATTTAAGACATCTATTTTTTAAAGTAAGTGTTGATATCTTATACGATTCTCGATTAAGTCATATCATTAACTAGAGCGCTAAAGTGTTTCAGTATCGGTACAATAAACTCAACACAATGTGCAAGGTTTGCTAAAGTAGGGTAGATAGGTATGCACTTTATTTTTACAACAAACTTGCAAACTTACACGGCAACGCTGAAGATCCAAGATACATAAATACCTAAGCTTTAGTGTGTGTACCATCAGACTACTTTTTATTTTTATGAGAAGGACCAAATTTGGCGTGTTGCTGAAACGACAGATCATAACCGTCGGACAGAGCAACTGCTACCAATCCTGTAGCCAGCATTGTTTCGTTCAAAGAAAACTATATAAGGTGAATTGAACGTTGTTTGGTGACAGTAGAGTAGAGTTTTGCAGTATTCGTTTTTATTTTGTGGTTGCATTCAACGGAGATCCTGTTACACTTACGCGTGTAGCGATTTTATTTTAGCCGCCGCACCATAAAAGTGGTCTCTCTCACCTGGCAATTCTTAAAGCGCATCTTGTGGTGCCAACAACGACGGACACGTTTCATTAGGGTCGGGCTCTAGGTGTCTTATAAAACTTTGTTGTGACTAGATGACGAAGTAGATGAAATCAACGAGAACTGGTTCAACCTTAACTTAAAGATAAATAATAATTAAATAATGTTGCAACTTTATTTGATTTTAATAATAATTTGTTCAAGATGTTCTGGTAGATTTCAATGTATCATAAAAATATCTATTTATATAGTGTATTGTATCAGTTATATAGTATCCACATCACAAGTTCTGTTTAGTTTGGGGCTAGATAATAACGGATATAGGTAGGTACTTAATACAAAACACTTTATATATATAGTTATTTAGTTTATTATAATAACGGATATAGGTAGGTACTTAATACAAAACACTTTATATTTATGGTTATTTAGTTTATTATTAGTTGTTACATTTATCTCATTATACTTATAATAAAAACCTGTTTTTTGTGTCATACCTACACTACGTAAAATGAACAAGTATTTTGCTTGTATTTGGCTTGATCTCTGCTTACACAGCACGTTTCGAATAAGACCAGCTACAATGAGCGCAGAATAAACTTTACACATGTGACCGTTGCAATTGCCAACAAGAAAAGGTTTTGATGTGATCCAGATTTCTGGAGAAAGCACCTGCTCTCCATTTTTAGTTTCCATAAGTGGAAAAGCCAAAACCAAGTTTTTAAAGCCAAAAGATTACGCTAAGTAACTTGTTTACTGAGATCATGAGATGTGTAGTGCCTTTATGATAGTATTCTCAAGGTACGTTGCGATGAAGTATTCCATCGGATTTTATACGCTTTAGAAGAGCTCTAAGTAAATTTCGTGAGCCGAGGTGAGGTAACAAATATTTTTATATATTCGATCGTAAACCTGAAGTATAGTTTTATGGGCATGATTTTGAAAGTGCGTCGTTTTTAAGAGGGATTTATCTCTTCCAAGGAACAAGTACGTCGAGCGCTGTTTGTCGAGCGAGGCCGACGCTATAAAGTTTTGTAGGCTTTTTTCCCAAGTGCGGTCGAATAGTGTTATTACATCGGGTGAGTTAGTCAGGTGCCGTTGTTTAGAGTCCATATCAGAGGCTGCAGTGATCCGTTGCGATGGCCGCGTAATCCCGGCTGGAGGCTTTGTCTCACGTCCAGCTTACTTTTATTACCGTGCCTGCATCGCGAAATAAAACAAAATTGGCGGGAATTTATGGGCCACACAGCATGGCTAGTGGGGTGGAAAGTTTTCAATTTGAAACGAATAACTTGTTTGTTTCGCGTAATAAGGAGGGCTTAGCCACGAGTAGTGCGGGCTCGCAATGGCTGTCGCGGGCTTCCTAAACTACTTTCCTGGTTTTATTACCTGAGTGCTATGGGTGGGCGCAGCGCCTCTGGAAGGTGTGTTTGTTTATACGGAGTTTACAACGTTTGCTGTAAATGTTTGACTTTCATATGAGAAATGTATGTTTTTAAAGTTGTTCCCTGCTCAGATTGCGCCCGTTTAATGGAACATTATAATATGGGGGATGTTAGGTAGGTAATTAAACTAAAAGTTAAACATCGAAGGCTGTATAAATATCAGATTTTTAATTTCATATATTCTGTGAGTGGATAGTGAAATAGGCCTAACATCAAACGATGAGTTGGATGGTGCAGTATCACAGGTACCAAACCACACTACAGCAACAACTCGTGGGCGGGTGCTAATTTAAATAAAAATGAATAATTTAATTACGTCATTTTGCTAACTAATTCGTTTACGAAATCCGACTGACCACATCGCAACCATCAGCGACATCTCGCACTAGCCACCGGCCTTATTGCAAACACGGCGGCGCTACGAAACTGTGCTGTCCGACAGTTCGACTACAAATACAGCCACAACCGCAGCCTCATCGCAACTAGAGTCCGCGTCACGAATCAAGTCCTAGAAGACGCGCAAAACTATTGTAAATAAAACAAATAATTCGTTTTATTTACAATAAATATGCTCTTCTGGTCTAAGAGGTCTGATTCTGGAAATTACGCGGTCAAAACGCTTGCAGGTATGCATTATTTCACGATCGGAATTATGTAGTTGTACCTCTTTTGCCGTAAGACTTGAGTCGTGGCGCGGACTCTTCTATCGTCAACCACATCGACATTTTGTAGTTACCACCGCGCAACTGCAAAAAGCTGCAATGACACTATTCACACGTAACCACACTAACCACTAGATTACTTCTTTTTGTGACTGTAATGTGTGGTTGTGGCTGTCGTACTTGTGAATTGTCCTGACAACTGTAAAGGTCAAAGTATTTTAATGTGCCTAATTAAATATTTACGATATTCCCACACTCACTCAAAGGAATCCTCGTACGGGAAATAGGTACCTACGTCCCGATATAGTTTTCAGTGGGTGTAAATCTCTGATGTATTGAATGAATGGAATGTCAAAGGTTTTTCGTAAATAGAATTTAAATATCATCGGGAACTGGACAAAAGCGGTGGGAGGGTTGAGGAATAAAGATAGTTTGATCTTTTCTAAGTTTACATTTATTGTATTTATGGAAATAAAGAGTTTTGATTTCATTTGAGTTCAGTACTTTAAACCTTTAGAAATACATGATCTGATCACTTATATCGATGCATGGTAGATATAACTTGTTGATAAATCATAACACCCATGGTGTTTGGATGGATGAATGTTGACTTCTTCACGCAAAAGCTACTCCAACGGACCGGGCTGAAATTTTGCTTAAACATGTTCTCCGGTCCTAGTTATAGGCCTAGAACAAACAATATTTTATCCCTTATATCAGTTCCCATGAGAAATAAATAACTATTAAACGCTGCTTGCTTGTTTCAACATTATATTCTATATGGCAATTGTCACCCTTTGTACCGCATTTTAAAGTTACGGTTGCTAAAAAACTCGCATACATACATACTCCAATAGAATGTTTTAAGTTGTTCGCGTTAAATGTCTGCAGTTTGTATGAACATCCTTTACAGACACTGAATGCAGTCCTTTATTACCGTACAGGTTTACAGCAACATAACATTTCTTCAGGTAGCAAATTGAATGTTAAAACGCGTTGGCCTTAACTGAATAAGTTATGAGCCCAGCTATTGGTAATGAAACAGGAATGACCCCAGGCTTGTAAAATAAAGCGTCTGCGTGTAGCTATCCTTGTTAACATCGTTTACACTGCAAATACTGTTTAAACAATGTAACGGGGCAGTTTGTAGCTTAGCAATTATAATGTATTTTTTACTTCTCTTGCTCAAAAAGTGTGTCATTATAGCGTCGCTTAGCGGGATGAATATTCGATTAATTAGAGATTTGAGATTATTTTTTCTTTTATCAACAAGGCATTTGCCCTCTAACATAAAGACTTTTTGGTATTAGATTAACACAGAGCATACATTAATTTTTGAAAATAGAACTAAAAGCGCCTCCTTGGTGATGGTTGAATGTTTGAAGGTGATTGACTACCTTCATGGTAGAATTTTTGCATTGCATTGCGTTTCGCCTAACAAACACATTTAGAAAAAGTTGGAAGTAGCGCGAAATTTATTTTTGTTGCCCACAATTAACTTCAATCGGTTGCGGTTACGTGAAATTATTAACGAATTATGACAAATTCGTGAAGTAGAGAAGTGGAACGTGTGTATTAACTAAAGGTAAGTTTTGATTGGTTTATTTTATCGCAATCGAATTGTTTTTTTTTCACTCTGGCTAAAACCACCCACTATAACTCGGTTTTGTCATCCTCCCTCGGGAGTATAGACGACCTCGTATAAAATGGGATGGTACTTACCATTATTTACCATATAAAAGAAAACACTCCATTTATCTACCTCTATACTAATATTATAAAGAGAAAACATTTGACTGTTTGTTTTAATTGAATAGGCTCTGAAACTACTGGACCGATTTCAAAAATTCTTTCAACAATAAAAAGCTTACTTTTCAAGGAGTGACATAGGCTAAATTTTATCCTGGAATTCTCACGGGAACAGGAACTACGTGGGTGAAACCGCGAGGCGCTGCTAGTAGCATATTAATGTCTTCAAATTACATAATATCTACCTACACAGTTTGTTTTTTTATCATTTTCTACATAAATATAGGATCGCAAATAATTCTTATATCGATGAACGTAAAAATACATATAATAAATATATACCTTAAAACTCTTATAACCTCCTCCTTGTTTTAAGACGGGTAGAAAGGAGTTTTAGGTATCATTTGCGATCGGCTCCATACAATAACGCGGTTGGGAAATCTGTCTAACAGATCAGTAGCAGAATTCATCCAGGAAAAATAATGGGGTACTCCTTCTGCATCCAGATAAAAAAGATGCTTAAAAAGATGCTTAAAAAGACGCTTAAAAAGATGATATGATTACGGCACTAGATCATCACGTATCTTATGGTGGCGTTGGCCTATCGAGGGTCTCGGGCTTGCAGCAACAAAGTCACTCGTTGGTGTACACTTTGGTTATACACAACACCTTTAGCGCGTTAGTGGGGTCAAAAGTCTCGCTCAGTTTGCATAGTGTAGAAAGAAAGGGATGCCTACTATTTAGAGTCAAAACGACAGCAGTAAGCCCTTCAGCTCTCTGAAACACAAGCTGAAATGAACTGTTATGCATTAAATTTAGAATCTAACATGTTTTTTTTCAGCCCAGAAAGTCTGAAAGTTTAGTTAAGAGCAAGTTTTACGCCATATAGCCTTTGGACGACTGTGTTTTATCGCTGTTTGCTGTCGCTGCGTGGGCAGCGTAGACAGCAGCAGATTTGAGGCGTAATGGTCTTTATTTAGTATCCTTTAAGTTACCTTTACCGTTGGTTCAGGTAACAGGATTGAGTACTTCAGCAAACCTAAGCGAATTTTCCAGAAGAAGAAACTCTCACCTAAAGTTTGTGAAGAATGCCAGTTACTCAGTTAGCCTCGATGCTAGAGGAACTTTCAATTTTCGATTGGCCGTGTTACTAACTTCGAAAATGTAGTTTAGCGAATACTTCACACTGTCGCCGCTCGGAACTGCATTTCGTTTGTACTTCGAACTGGTGCCTGCTTACTCCACACAGTCTTTCACTTTGTTGTATAAAATTTATTGTTGTATAAAATAACATAGAGCAACTTTAAAAATTGTACCTTAAAAAGTAAACCGGCTTCTTACCAATTAGTATGTATGTCGCAGCCGGAACGTAGAATTAGCCCGTTTGTAAAACGGCTAGGCCGTTTACAAAACGGCGCCATTCAGCTAAATGCCTAGGCCGATTGTAGAACGATCGGTGAAATCAACGTTCTAAAATATGGCTGATCATCTGAATTAGCCCGTTTAGGGAATGGCTAGGTAGTTCACCGTGCTTAGGCCGATCGTCAAATGAAGATAACTGTTTCTGTGTACGAGGCTCCGTCTGCGCAGAATCTACAGTTACCTACATATTTTATTTTATTACCGGCTATGACATCAATTATCTGCCAAGGAAAGTTGCTTAAAAATTGGGTTCGGAGGTTAGCTCAAACAGAGACAGCGATACCTAACTACCTACAGTAGAACACAATTTTAAAAGTTGGTCGTTTGGTTCCTACCGTGCATACCATAACATGCATTTAAACAGCTGTTATTTTATCTTTACTACATCCTCAACCTCAACAACGTACTGCTAGACGCAGACTTCCCCTGATTAGCTCCTTATTGGCGTTTGTACCATGAGGGGTAATGACCATAAACTTCACGCCTGTGCTCCAATGCAAACCCTCGGTGTATATCCCTTGGGGTGGTGCAAATTCTAAGCCAGCACCACACGGCCACATTATTACATTACCTACCTACTTCAATTTTATTGAGGTATATTAAAGATTAGATTTTACAGAAGCTAAATTTTATGCACTGATTTTGATTATTATATAATATTATTAATAATCTGAGGCACTGTGACACTACTATGGGATTCAAATAAAATACGTTTTACTTTAATCCCATAAAATACATTTCTTTAGTACCTACATTTCAGTCTTCTGAAGTTTGGTTAGGAAATATTTAGGCAGGTATTTCTCGCACAAGCAAAACCGCGCGCCATTACTACTAATTAGTAATCCATGGTATAAAAAGATATAGCCGTTTTACAATCGGGCTAGGTTTGAGTCAGCCAAATCGTTGAACGTTGAGCGTTTTACTATTGGCCTAGCCATTTAGCTGAATGGCGCCGTTTTGTAAACGGCCTAGCCGTTTTACAAACGGGCTAATTCTACGTTCCGGCTGCGACATGTATACGATAGGTACGAGTAGGTAATAGACGTTATGCAGAAACTTTTTTTTCGAAAGAAAACTAGAATAGCAGCTTAAATTCAATAGAAATGTGTTCGACTGAAGCCAAAACAAATTGCTGTTGTTAGAATAAGAAAATAAACGTTTCTCCGAATAAGAGCAAAAAGTTTCGAGGATCGTCAAAACAACAAACAAAAAATACTTTCGCAAAAGGATAAACATCGAGTTGAAAAATCATGAACAAACTTTCCTCGGGAAAAGAGATATTATTTTATTCTTCGACATCGGTACATATTATTTGTTTAATCATACGTGTTTATTTGAAATGAGCTAATATTTTTACTGGTATATAATGGAAGCCAATTGTGTTGGTGCCAAGTAGTCAACACGCCAAAGCAGCCGATTTGTGTCATCGTCCTGGTAAATATTGTTTGCGGGTTTAGTAATCGCATGGAGCGTCGAAGACATGTAAGAATGGAAGAAGATGGTGGGCCCGGTTGCAGACATCCTACTAATATTATAAATGCGAAAGTTTGTAAACGTGTATAACTGTTGCTCGTTTACGCAGTAACTACTGAACGGATCGGGCTGAAATTTACAGCGTACAGGTAGTTCTATGCCTGGAATAACATATAGACTACTTTTCATCCCACAAATCAGTTCCAGTGGGAGAGGCGTGTGAAGCCGCGGGGCGCAGCTAGTGATTCAATAATATAATACTTTTTATTGCCTTAATTTTTACGTTAAATCTTCTTCACTGTACATA
Source organism: Eupithecia tripunctaria (assembly GCA_955876795.1). Classification (NCBI taxonomy): domain Eukaryota; kingdom Metazoa; phylum Arthropoda; class Insecta; order Lepidoptera; family Geometridae; genus Eupithecia; species Eupithecia tripunctaria. Next base: position 7,136,515 of record OY041603.1, on the reverse strand, counting down.
AATTTGACAGACTGCGATAATATACACGATATAATTTAATAGTCTACAAAACGCTACTGATTGCATAAACATAACAAAAATCGGCACTACGCGAATGTCGTCGAAAAGCGATTAGTTGCATATGATTTTTTATAGTCGGCACTCCGTTAATACCTACATTGAATATTGCAAAAGTTGGCAAAGTACGAAAGTCGGCACTCAGCGCCGACATCAAATGATTTTGTCGAAATCAAATCGCCGAACTGTGTTGGCGACTTTGGTGTTTAGACTCTTTTTGGTCATGTTACGTTACTATTGGAAGTACCTATTCTTGTTTTATTTCGGAAGTTACTGTTTCAAAACCAATTTGTAATTCTTGGTTAAGGCCCATACAGCAGCGAAAGTGGCGCCCCCAACTATTATATCTTATTATTACGTTGAACGCAGGAATTTTTAAAAATCCTACGTTCAGTTTGTGGTATCTATTATAAGCTATTAATTAATGCCTCTGTAATAGTTTCATTTTGTAAAGCTTAGGAAGAGATACGAAGATGGGCTTTTTGGCCACCAAACTCTATTTTTGCATTTCCTCCTAAACTATATGAGATAAAATTATAAAAGAGGTATTAAAAAATAGCTTATAATAGATACCACAAACTGAACGTAGGATTTTTAAAAATTCCTATGATAAACGTAAAAATATGATAAAATAGGAATTGCTGTCAGATTGGCTCGGGTATGCGCCTTAAGTCGTTTTAGAATATTCCGTTATAATAATACTCCTTTGTAGGGCTCTCTGGTTGGTCTATTGCCGACCGTCTCTTGACGTCTATTTGACGACCTCTGTGGCGCGGTGGGCGAAGGTCTGCCTGCGACGCAGGAGGTTGCGGGTTCGATTCCCGCCTCGGGACAAATTTGTGTACGATCTGCAGAAATTTGTTCAGGGCGTTCTGGATGTTTTTCTATGTTTATTAAAAAATATCTATCTATGTAGTGTATATCAGTTATCTAGTACCCATAACACAAGCTCTGCTTAGCTTGGGGCTAGATAATGCTGTGTGAATTGTCCAGCATTATTTACGAGTATTTATTTATTTATAATTTGTAATTCTTGGTTAAGTGGTTTCAGAATATTCCTATATAATAATACTCCTTTGTACGGCTCTCTGGTTGGTCTATTGCCATTGTCTGTATTAAAATAAGCAAGTGGCATAGAGGAACGCCCTAATAATGTGTCTTGTTGGAAGCAGTTCCGAGACAATGTTCTTGCGTCATTTGTAACGTCGCAGGCTGCGATTATCAAAGCAATCAGACGCTCTGCAAACTGTTAACTAGTGTTGGGAACTACCAAAAGTAACAATATCGATCTTTTGATGAGGGTCTAAAGGTTAGACGTTGCCAATAGAAACGGCTTCAAAAATCGAATTTCAAGTAGAGATTTTTATGTGGTTATTAAATATATGTAAAGATTTTGTAATTTATTATAGAAATAAAGCTGAGTAAAAAAGCTGATGAGTTACATAGGAATTCAATAAAGCATATAAAATCTGAATGGATGCAGTACTATATTTCTGTTTATTGACACTGCTTAATAAAAACGTCAATTCAGAAAAGTGGATGATCGAAAATAACTAGAAATAAATAAGTTATTAAGTAGTTAGATATCCGTCATTAAAATCGGTGTGTCGGATAATTATTCAATAATTTGGCGTGTTTTATTAAACTAAACTGATTTCAATAGATATCCGTCATTAAAATCGGTGTGTCGGATAATTATTCAATAATTTGGCGTGTTTTATTAAACTAAACTGATTTCAAATCGGACCACCCAGTCAAAAGTTCTGAGTTAAAAAACATTAACAAAGACGAATTTAGAACCTCCTTTTTTGAAGTCGGTTAAAAAATAGGCAGCGCGTGGTCGTGCTTGCCATACTCGGCTGCGGCAATCAAGTGACCCACGCGCGCATTGTCCACACTCGTCGGTTGACATCTAAGAGGGTTATGCTCTATGACCAATTCAACGTCTTACACAGATACGAGACGATATCGCCGTGGAATCGTACAAAATCGTATTCCGTATGCCTTAGTTGGTTTTCCCAGCCACGTCACGGTGCTATTTGGGCACGAGATCCGTTGAAAGCGTGCGGCCAAGACGATTTGAGTTGGAGGGGTGGTTGAATGGTGTGTGCGAGAGGTGCGGCCGTATGCTATATAAACTATAAAAAAAAAAGTTGTGTAGTGCAAAGATAATGTAACGCTACGCTAGTGCACTTAGTGCACTGTTTACGCCCGCGCCCGTTGCCGTTTTTTTATTTATACGCGACAATTACTAATCCCTCAAAAATTAAATTCCTCGAGATCATTATCTTGACAATAGTGAAAGAATCATTATATCAAGTTACACATACATAAAAAACATACGCGAAGAATTGATAACCGTCTTTTTTTGAAGTTGGTTTAAAAATAATTACCATTATCTGTCATCTGTGACGGAAGTCAGACAGTTAGCGGCTTCTATTGAAAAGAAGCTGAAGCGTCCAACATGAAAATATTTTGCCTCTGTTATGTTTAAATCTAGCTAACAGCTTCTAATAACACAGCAGCGATATCGCACTAATATGCGAAAGTTTGTATGGATGGATGGATGGATGTTTGTTACCGCTTCCGCCAAAACTACTGAACGGATCACGCTGAAATTTTGCACACAGTAATCCTAATCCTGGAATGCAACATACTTTTTATCCCATAAATCAGTTCCCGTGGGATAGAAATCACCTTTAAACGTTTCCATAGGATCAACGCATGCGAAGCCGCAAGGCGCAGCTAGTTTTACGAATTTGCAATGCCTTTAAAATATTAAGCAACATTTCACACAAGCACGGAAAATATTTGAGAAACTGTCGATAGTCGATCTACCACGGCGCATCACTAGGGCAATTGAAGAGTGTTTGCACGACTTTGGGCGGCTGCGGCATGGGCGGGCGGAAGTGGTCGAGGGCTGTTCCTAGTTTAACTGTTGCGTCGCTTGATTGTCGGCAAAGCTACTAGCCTAACTATAATAAACTGAAGACTGCCTGACTTTGCAAGCCGGTTTGTTTTATAAATTCATTCAGTTTTTTTATGGAATGAGATTCTTTGCATTTCATACTCTTGGTGTCATGAGATAAACGGTACGTATTATATATATACCTATACATATCGTCCACTTGCGATGACAAAGTGACATTTCAAATTATACGATTTTTGTTTTATTGATATTCTGAATCGCGATCTCGCGCTCTACTATCTTCAAAAACCGGATATTTTTTCCGACTTATAAAACAAATACTATGAGAGAATGAGACAAAATATCACAGTTTAGCACTGTCTCGTTCGACGATCGAGTTTGCTTCGACACAGTGACAGTTCAGTTGTCATCTGGGTGATAAAGGTGCGTTTCTTTTTTAATTTCATTTTATTCGACAATGTGGCATTTGTTACTTATCACACTGTTCTTGAAAAAAATTAAGCAAAGTTTACGAGACATTTTTTTGATGGCACCTTTTAAACTTTAGTTTTTTCTGGAAAATCGTGATAAATTTTCCTTTTTTTTCAAACTCTATTAAGGAATTATTTTCGTTCCAGATGTGTACTTCTTTTTTAATAAATCATTTCATTATAAAAATAAAACTGTAATCAACTCATACATCGTAAAGATATCTTGATAATAATTTAAAAGTTATGGTCATTCAAAAGTTTAAAAGTAGTTTCCTGTAAAATTAGAGAATTTGTGATGTCCCACTGTCGTCGCAAATAGACGATATGTCAACATACAGGTGATAATATTATGTATGTTGTATAGATGAAACTACACTTTTACGAACACTGACACTGAATAAATAAGCTCTTCAATGAACAAGAGCAAATTCGCAGAAAAAGCGTATTACATAAATAGAATGGAATAAAAATGACATAAAAAATAACAATGTTTGGAAGCTTGTGTTCGTGTTCTCTCTATAAATTTATCACTCCAAGCTAACGATCAAAATGAATTTCCAAAGTAGGCTGTAACGAAGCTAACAAATCGAATTTATATTCTAAAAAAACGATATATGAAGATAAGGGAGTTAAGTGGCGAAAATCGAAACTGTAAAAGTGATTTACATTCAACTGAGAGCGAGGAATATATACTTGGAATTACTAAAGCAATTCGGTGCTTAATTCGTAGGCTAGCTAAGAAAGATGGGCGGGCAACGCTCCCGACTCTCCCAAACCCGAGTTTAATTACAAACGCAGGTTTATTCACTCTAATTTCGGAAATTTTGCATTCCCTGCGCGAACCGCGGAAGGGTCAGGCGGGAGTAAAAGAAAATGACATTCGTTATTCTATTACGTTGAGTAAAGTAGCGAAGAAGAGCAAATTACTTTTGTCAGTAATTACTTTTGCATTGTCTTGCACAATCTGTTTACGGTGGAGGTATTTATTTGTTGGACTCAAAAGTCAGTCGTAACCATAGACTTTGAATTTTAAATCCTAAGCCTATGTTTATTACGAAATTATTGATTAAAACAAAATGATTATATATAAAACATTTTTTTTTTATTTTTACTAAAATTATGCTTGTAAGCTCAAGATTGGGCCATCATCTGCGAAATTTTGTCTACGAGCCTACAACGTGCTACGGCGTAGCTTCCATCACTACGGTTAATTTCTTTTTATTATTTTTCATCTGAGAATTAGTAAGAAAAGAAATTTCTTATTTTTTTCTATCGAATGTCTTAGAAAAACAAAATTTTCTTTTAAAACTTTATATATAGTATATAAAAATCGTGTAAATCGTGTACGGTGTTTGTGGTCGCACTCTTACGAAGCGGCTTGACCGTTTTTTATATTAAAATTTTATGTATATTTGGTAAGTATGACAATAGGTCGTAAAGTATATTTCACAGCGATACCCTGGTGAGGGTGTCGGATCTTGGGTTAAAAAAAGCTTGGGTCGGATTTTGCTCCAACTCGAAAAATAACAACTAACAGGCTAAAGGTTTATTCGTCGTTTCTTTACTTTAGTCTACTAGCGAAGCGATCATAATCAAAAATACCACTTTTTTCCGTGTCAGTGTATTTTTTAATATGATTTTACCTTTTCTAAGTGTACATTTATTGTATTTATGGAAATAAAGCATTTTTAGTTTGAGTTTGAGTTTGATCCAGAAATACACGCGGGGGAAGCAGCTAGTCTGTGTATATTTTTAAACACTGTACACACCTTAAGTTTTCATAAAATTAGGCATCCTAGTGTCTGATTGTTGCAGAGGCAAAGGTTCGCAGCGTGGCGCCTGGGCGGCGGCTTGGCACCCCAGCCCGGCCGCCCGCCCTGCCGCCTGATGGCATGTCGTGCGTTCTCCGCGAGCCATGAACCTCTCTAACTGGCGAAGTTTTCTCCTCCTGGTCGTTACGAGGCGCGAATTGCCCGCGTTACAATTACAGCGCGCCCATATTTATGCTAGCGGTAACCAAATTGCCCGATATTATTCCATCCCATTGAGTGCGAAAAGCGCAAATTAAACCGATTTTATATTGGACGATTTTCCCCAAGGCGGGGCGAGATATGTTCGCTGTTAGATAAGAAGCGGAGAAGATTGCGTTATGAAATAAGAAGGCAAATGAAAGAGTTGCTTTGGGATAAATAGCCGTGGGGAGAAGATAGGTACTGGTTTGATTGCGATTAATTTTGTAGGCGGTTGTTGTTAGTCAATTAGGTTGATGAATTTGATGGAGTTGGTTTAAATTTGGAATAAGTTTATCATGTTTTAGATCACTGGAGAATTCTCTGTTTGTTGATTAATGTTCAGTTATCGTGGATGTTTAATTTTAAATGAACTATTACTTTTTATTAATTTGGTCCGAACTGCTTTGATAAAAATATTTTAAAGTGTGATATGGTAAGATTTAGTAATACAAATTTACAGATAAGATTCAGTTTCAATAATGAAAACTTTGCGGTTTTTTTTTTGTATTTGGATAACTAACATTATAAACATTTATAAAATTGTGGCAATGCCGCAAACATTCTGGGCACTCAGCTTTCTTGTTGACGGCTTAGATTTTGATGAAATATATATATTTACTGTAAATACTACTTGCAATTGTTGTATTATGTTAATGTGATTTTCAATATTCTTAATAAATTTAGTACAATAGTTTATTTTATTAAATTTAAGTGTATGTTTTTTATGTCAAAATAACAACATTTTCTATAACGCATAATGTAAGTTTATACGGTAATTATAAATACTCGGAATAAAATAACCCATTTATATTATAGTCACAAACTCAATCCCTTGCGGACGAAGCCGCGGGAACAGCTTGTAAATAATAAATCGTAACCAAGCCGTTAAATAAACCGCTACACAGCTAAAATTTAACAAGTGAGCTGCTCGCGCCCTCCGCATAAGCTGACTGTTAAAAGAAAATGGAAAAGCAACCGAAAAGATATATCTTTGAGGGGCTCAGATATTTGGGAAACTATATAGCCTAATGAAAGCGAACGAGGGAGGCCCGGCGCTAACAACTAATTGGCTATACCGAAAACTCGTTTGAACACAAAATGGATTCTGTATTTAAATTTCAGCATTCCGTAAAACAACGGCGAAAGTTAAATGCATAAGGCATTTTGCCTACCGGGGATTTATTCACCATTTGGTTAATCCTAATAGCAATACGATCACGTTGTACGCCACTAATTACGAAAATACGCCAAAAGAAAAAATTAAGCATCGGCTCACGAACTCAATTTGAAAGGAATTCGCTAGTGGTTCGAGGTCGGAGCCTTGTTTTATCACGCTCGTTTTATTTCACACAATCTTTTTTATAAGGCAAAAAAGCTGATATATACATATATTTTAAATTATAAAAGCATCAAAAGCTTGCTCCAAAACGTGTCGCACATCTTGCATGTAAATAAAGGATTTGTGCTTTCAAAGCCTGGCAATTTACGCAGACCATTCGATAAGTCCCACGCTGTAAACAATGCCAGTTCAATATCAGGTAATCCTAAAAAATGGCGCCTATAAAATTGAGTTAGAATTGAGTTTCCAATGTCATCATTATTCAGCAGGTCTATAGTGGTACATTCGTACTGCTGCTGGGGGATCCAACGTCTGGCTTGGCTAATGACGCCTGTGCTCGGAATACTGAACGGCCAGTCTCCTGCATGTACTTACCTCAATAAATCTACTGACAATATTGTCTAACCAATATCCAAGAACACAAAAGTTGGAAAGTGCTCACTCAAAGTTAATAAATCAAATAGTTTCACTTTCTCTTCTACCTAAAATTGTGTTTTGTTTAAGTCGTTGCTGGGCGCGTTTGGTTGGGTTCTTCGCGACATATTGTCTGCGAACTCTGCCGACGCCTCTCCAATAAATAAACAGGTCACATATTGAAGGAGGGAGGAGGGAGAATACAATTGTAACTTTACTCCTAAGGTTTACGGAAGGCAAAGTTTAAAAAATACAAGTTTTCTTGGCAAGGGGGGCTCGGGGGTAAGCATGACAACGTTCGCACGTACTCGCGACCCTGTGGGACCATTCGCGACTCCGTATGCTCTACGCCTACCCGAATTCCTGTTAGTAACTGTATTAGTCTGAACAACTTCACAAATTCAAACCAAAGATTGGAATGATCATTTGTATGCCGCTTGATGTCCACCAGTAATCTCAGAATCAGAATGAGAAACCCCATTAAAATAACCAAAGATTCAGCGCATAGCGGTCGGCTACTTAGGGAGTATTATTCTCTTAGAGTAAATTTCACTTCATATCTCGAACTTCTGAATAAAAGCGGTTTGAAATTGGAGCTCATAAAAAAGACGCTGCCAAGTGATCGATCAGGGGTAAAAGTTGTTAATCTTGTCTCGCGCTGCCGAAGTTCCGCTCGGTAAATTCTGAATATTACTTAAAGAGAGGCGACACAACAAGCAATTAGTATGCAGCGAGGTTGGCTAACATTTTTTTGCATTATGCTAAGTCCCAAAGAAAAACTGTAGGAAGTCCGAGGGCGAAGGGGGCACTCCAGCGATTCCCAATAATTCATTAGAGCGGGCGTCGTCACGGGGTACGAATTAAAATTAATGATTCGCGTGGATAGCTGCTGCTGTCGGAGCATCCCATTGTATTATCTAGTCACTTTTTATGTTTAGAGATAATTTGAACGTGCTGGCTTACAGGTGGCGCGGAAACTTACAAACACATTCGAAAGGATCCTGGAAAACAATTTGTTTCAACTTTCTTTTCTATTTTCCATTTTAAAATTGTAATAGGTACGTATTAAGTTCCTATATACTGAACGGTACGTGCGGTTGCATAGGCAGTGCCTATATGAAACCTTCTTGTAAAAATAATCATGCTATCTAATAAAATGCAAAGGTTTAGGTATTTTCGCAACGTTTGGATCCACCCGCGGTGGGATCTACACAATCTAATATTGCAATTAGGTATCACCGTTCTTAACTTCAATTTGGCTCTAATATCTTTTGATCCCGTGTTGGGATTTGCAACGACATTGTCGCGGGATGATTTGATGAGAAATTCTGGCGAGAAGACGCGACTCGGCATACAAGTTGAGTTTCCACTTTCTCGTCACGCGCGCCTGGCTCAAATAAGGCTTACTACCCCCTACCGCCTCGCTGTCCTCCTAGCATAAAGTATACTGCAGAATACCTAATGTGTCTATCCATTTTCTTTCCAACCGCTAAAAATAAATTATCATGTTGATGACTAAAGTTTGGAAGTATTGAAACTTTTGCAGTCGACCCGGTTCGTGAGTTCATCAATAATTGATCCGAATGCTTAATTAATTTGATACCGGGATACATTAATGAGTTTTTTGGAGGGTAAAGGAAATATTGCGAGAGAAGGGTGATAGCCTGAGTCGCGACTAATCGGCTGACATCTCAACTTAGTTGTTCTTGGGCATGTGTTCATAAGCCGGGCAGCGGGCGCTTCCCGAATCCTAAGTAGCGTGCGACTACCGAGTTACGTGCTAACAAATTGACGACAATATTTGCTGGCAGTTCCCTGTCAACCCGGAGGTTATTAGTGTGGCCGGCTGGAACGCTTACTTCCAACGACTTTCACAACTTTTTCAGAAACTACGTTATGATACCTCGGATAGGAAAAGTTTTGTTTTGTAAACTAAAGAACCGCAGCAAAAATATATCGTGACAAAAATACCTAAGAATAAAATGAAAATTGTTCGTGTTATAAATAAAATAGCTGTTGGACAATGATGATACTGAAAGCTGAATTTGTATGCTCGAAACAAAAACCAATGCTATTCGGAAATGTATCTAGAAGATAATTATTGAATTTATAGGCAAACCTAAACCACTTCTAAGCAATAATGACAATTGGAACACCGTCATTTTGTCTCAGTAGTAGTAAACAGAGCTTGAGTATAACCGATTGTCTGCTTTACGTTATTATTTGCAAATACAAAAAAAGACGCGTGGCACTCGGGGACTGCCGCGGTAAAGCTATTGCAATGCCATTTAGAGGCGAGTTGCTGAACTAAAGAGACAAACGTCATATTTCAAAAAGTCATTAAAAGTTCTACTATTCATCGATAGTTGGCAAAACTAAATTTCTGGATTCGGTCCCCGCGCTCAAGGTTCGATTCCCGCGTCAAATTTTCAAGCTATTGCATAGCTTTTATCGCGGAAAGCTATGAATCGAACCTTAAACTACATTTCAAACAGATCGCCCACTGCACCAGAGAACTTGCAAATATACATTCAGCTCATACCGTTGCTTATTACTTCACCTGGAATCCATTTCGAACGCCCCTGTGTCCATTTTCGTTTTAATTGGTCACCAGATTTTCATTCATGTATTGTACAGTCACGTACATATTGATTGCTCAAAGAGTTATGCAGTCGGAGAGTGCGGTCCCAGAATGGTAATATGGTTTAAATTCACAATAGACTGGCTGAACCAACTATCTGATTGATTACAGTCTGTGGACTCAGTTCTGTTTATAGATTTGAGACTACCCTTCACCAGAGAAACCAAATTGATCGAGTAGAACTCCTCGCTGGAATGTGATAATGATAACCTCTTCAGTTTGGAGAGTCAGTGTTGCAACCAACAGAATACCTGAAGGTAATCATCATCACCATCATCATCATCAGCCTACTGCAGGACATAGGCCTGCCCTAATGAGCGCCATAGCGCCCTGTCTTCAGCTTGACTCATCCAGCAACTGCCTGCTGTCTTTCGCAGGTCGTCATCTCACCTAGCCGGAGGGCATCCTACACTACGTTTGCCGAGTCGTGGTCTCTTCTCAACAACTCGTTTACCCCAGCGGTTGTCGGGTCTTCGCGAGATATGGCTGGCCCATATCGATAGTTATCGACGTAGCTAAACGTAAACGCAAACTTGTACGTAAACAATCTCAAAAATGAAGTGTTTTTGGCGAAGCTGGCAAGCAGACTCTAGCACCAGACACATTAAGTATCTTAATTGATCTCCAATACCATTAAGTACGCAAAGCACCAGCAAATAGCAGTAGATTTTAGGGCTCTGTAAAAACATATCGTGACTCAACACGCGTCACGAGGTCGCCCCCGCCGTACAATTGTATAGTCCTAGAAAGATGGCCAAATTAACTAGACCTACGAACCTGAACTGTTTCCTCCCCAAGGACCCTGAACAAAAATTTCAAGGGGGTTTAGGTAGATCTTGTTAGCCTGGTATATATAAAGTGGCTAATATGAGCGGATCACGCGTATGGAAATTACAGTGGAATCAATCACGCACGAACCAAACATGCCTCCACAAACAAAGGTCTTGTATAATGGCTCTCAATAAAGATTCATAATCTTTTATTCTCTCTCGATTGGTATTCGAGTTCTTCCGTTTTCATTGCTGGTAAACATAGCTTTGATCTTGTTAACATGCGCAGAATTTTGTGAATCTTGAAGAAATTGAATTAATGAATTCAGTTGAGCTACTTTCTAGATTATTTACTCTCAACTGCTTTTGTAAATACCTATTTGTTATTGGAATTTGTTGGTTGTAATTTTTATCAGACTATAATTTGGATGTTTAGATTTTGATTCTTCTTCTTCACGCCGAAACTACAAGACAGATGGGGCTAATATTTTGCACCAGATGTAGTTCCAGCTCTAATAAAATATAGGCTACTTTTTAACCGGAGTCGTGCGAAAGCGCGGGCGGATAATGCTTGTCAACAGCCTATTATGTCCTTGGTATTTACAATAAGTCGATGGTAATCAAACCAACAGCAGGTTACTGATGAAAAATTTATAACCTGGAAACAAGATCTCTATTGAAAATTTTATGATTATTTATCGGGTATTTATTGAGTACCTTTGTTTTTATTTTCCCTACGGGTTTACCCGATAAATTAATCATTAAATTATGTTAACAAATCGCGACAGTTTAAAAAGTCTTATTGAAAATGTTATACGAAAATAATTTCAATAGTCGTATCGTATCACCTAGTGATCGTCGATTCCGAGGAATTCTAGATAATACAATTATACCTCGTTACTGACATATAGGGTTTTTTATTTTCCTACCAATTTCATTTGAATCAGAATAAATGGAAATAAAATAATGATCTTGCCCTGGCAAAGATCAAACATGAAAATGATAATATCCATACAAGTAACACATTTACATAGAGGGCCTAAGATACGTGACCGTAATGTATTTCCTATGGTTATCCGTAGTCATACTGAGCACACATAAAGTCAGATAATAAAATACACATCAGAAAATTCAAAATCACTTACGTCTGCGGCCGAAGCAGGCTGTGTCCTAGCATGCCAATAAAAATGTAAATTACACAAATAAAATCTTTTGAAGAATTGGATCCTTTGATGTGTACGTACGACATAATCCAGGGTTGTTTTTCGGTCACTCAAACACGGGTTAAGAGGCAGGCTAGTCAAAATAACAATTGCGTCGAAATTTGCTCAGATTTTACGCTCGCAACGGTGACTTTTTGTGTTTACCGTAGCAAACAAAATGGCATAAGTAAATTTTTCAAAACAAGCTTTTGTTGTTTTATTGCTAAGTATTTAGTCCCCATCATGCCATTTTTAACCGACTTCAAAAAAGGAGGAGGTTCTCAATTCAGCTGTATTATTATTATTTTTATGTTTGTTACCTTTTGATTGGGTGGTCCGATTTTCATGGTTCTTTTTTTATTTGAAAGCTGGTTCTTCGCGTGTGGTTCCATTTAAAGTTGGTCCAGTTCTGACAATGTGATCCATATAAGTCGGTTTTTTATAAACAAAATCAATTATTGAAAAAAGTCTTCTCAATTTATGATTGGGCCAATGCGAGTTTAGTTTCACTTTACGTAGCCAAAGCCAGTAACGCATTATAAACTAAAATTTCTCGGTCCCTGGAAGGTACCGAGAAACTACACACTGATCGGTCAGCTACGGCCACATGTCTTAAATGGCTACTTCCCAAGAAATGCCAGCACAAGTATGACTTCCCATGATCGGCCTCTTCCTCAAATACATCAGAAAAATTTAAATCACATAGAATTTTGCATCATAAAAATCATAAAACAGTTCCCACTGGCCATAGTGGCCATAGCCAGTCACATAAGGGATAAAATAACTAGCTCACTCATAAGTGAGCGAGCTATTTTCTCTCGTATGTGTATCAACTCGTGTCGCAGGCACGGGCCGAATCATATTAAACAAACAGTATTTCCCAGGAGAGAGTGATATCTGATAGGAATCATTGAATTATAGCGAGGAATCTGCAGACGGAGTTCAACACCGTTTATAAACACGCATGAGCACAATGACCTTTCAATGTAACTCGGTTCGAAAAGCTATTTACAGTAATGGATGCTTTTAAAAATGGAAAACCAGATGAAATAAAGTTTAGACATAGCTTTACACGTTCTGTGACTAATTAGGTAAACACGTTTTGATCCGTCGACTTGTGATGACAAGTTATTTTCGAGAATGTGAGTTCCGTTGTAAAATAGGCCTAAAGACTCAAATATTCTAATTAGTCAATTAGATTGTCGGAAGATATTGAACTCGTATTTTTTCTTTTGTCAATCTTACAAAAAATTACTAATATAGCACGTCAAAGTTAGGGAGTGGGGGCTATAGTTTACCGAAACTGCTGTACCGCTCCTTAGGAAAGTGCGGCGAGGTGGGGGCCGGGGAAAAAAAGAGCAAGAGTACACATGAGATCGATATTGTCGGATAGATCTTAGGATATTGTAAGGATGAGGTAAACGAAATGTTTATTTTATGTAACGATTATATTTTTTTATAACTAAATTATCTACAGATATTAGACATAGATTCTGCTTCAACTTCATCTTCCGTTTCGCCATTGGAACTTGAATCATAAATCTACTATCGCGATCACTTTTATATTCAAAGCTTTCTTCTTTTCTTAAAATATTTGGCCACTTACAAATTATTGTCTTGACATCACGAGATAGCGCTCAACCCATCTTTGGATATTTATCTCGTGTGCGTCTTACTACTTCACCCCCCGTCTCGCCGCGCGCATACCTCACGCGCGGTATAGCGGTTACGGTCAAACTATAGTCAGGTCACGCGGAGCTTTAATGGCTAGTTCTTCATCATTTATCAAACAAAATAAAAAAAACGTGTTCAATATCTTCTGATAATCTAATTGACGGACTTGTCAGAATTTTTTAGTCGTCAGGCCCATTATCACGCGAAGTCGTGGCCACACCAACGTTCAACGGCCAACATCGCGATAATTAACGGCATTTCCCGGTAGTGTGGCTCCAGCATAAGTGTAACTCATCCTATTTGGCTCTCATTGGGTAAAAAACTTTTATATTTTATTCGTAATCAAAATATAGCAAGTTAGGCAAAGCGAATAGAAATATCTGGATCGATTAGCAGATCAGATAAAACCAAGGATTTTTGGGATCTGAGTTCGGGATCTCTGCTCATAAACCGAATCAACTAGAATAAGGCCTTGGGTATTTTCTTCTACTCCAAATAGATAATGTTTAAGCAAAACTGTGATACAATTTTCATTCATCGATAAAGTAGCTTCACACATCCATATTAGCATAAACTTATTCATGGAATATACGTACATGTTCGAGGGCGGAAGAATTTCAATATGTATAATATTATGCAGGTTGATTCTTTGAGCACGGGTCGGACATAGCGCATTTGAATAAACCGATAGCGGGTGCCGAGCAAAATATTGTTCGCCAGAGGTCGCTGGTTAGCCGTACCCCGGAAAATATATCGTTTTGCCTCACAGGGCAACAATATTACTTCCAAGAGACCAAAATCTGCGCCCATAAAAATCCTATCTCGGAATTGTAGATAAATAATTGAGCGCTTCGGTTATTACTGGCGTCTAGTGATATTGATCTCTTAGCAGCACTGCTTCTCTATGTAGTCTTTTGAAATTGCAAGGCAAGACTGGACACGGATTTTGTCCATGATGTGGACTCAAATCAGCAAAAAAATATCTCGCCTTGGACATAACACCCGCGATTAATTTGCTGCGCTTCACTTCACCTATAAATTACATTAAAACTTCATTATGCAGACCTACAAAGGGTTAACCGAAACTGAAGTTCGAACAACAGTGGAACATTTATTTGGGGCAACTAACACATTTGTCGCCCAGGATGTAACCTCAAACCTCGATCCTCCAGCCGCATTGCTAATAAGCACTTATCTTGAGAGAATGAGCGTTTTCCTTTGTAAATGGTCGCACCACCTCATTGGCTCGTTCGCGATAGGATGAGCCCCACTCAGCAGATCTATGGCCCGATGACGCCTGCCATTTCACTACAGTGCTGCCGTATGTAGCGTAGCGATTGTGGCGTCCAAATAAAGCTTTACACACGTAGGCACTTTACTGGTTACAACTTTTAGGTAGTATTTGGTACGTTATCAAATCGCGAAATCTTAAGTTCTATTTTATAGGTATAGCAGAGTGTAATTAAATGTCTTTTGCCTGAGCCATGATTCAATCAGAACAAAATTTTACGAGAAAATCAAACATAATAGGGTACGTCCCTGGTACCTTATGTATGAGACATTTCAATAAGCCTTTGATACACCTTTAGAAATAGAATTTCTGAAACTTTCTCGATTTGATAACGTACCAAAAAACTTAGCTACTAATCAAAAGCCTTTTTTAAGATGATAAAAAAACTCTTTAATTTTGTTTGAGAATAATGTAAAATTTAATATTGTTGTTATGCCGTTATCTCAATAAGGGCATACAATATTACAACACATTACAACTACAATATTCAATTTTAACAATCTTTAACCTACCTAATGGCAAAGCAAAATTGGTTATCATCGCGTATTGTTAAGTATTTACTTCTTCACAATACACGATGATAACCAATTTTTCTTTGCCCGGTTGCTCAGCTACTTCTGCCGTTGTAGGTACAATTCTTACAAACTCGCACTTACATTAACGGCGCGCTAGATGAAAGATAAACATTTGACGTGAGGAGAGCGAATCCGTATTCCAGTCACAGCGGCCGGGTTAATTCAATAGCTGATTGGATTTGGGGCACGCTGATCTATCGGGTGCTTTACATGTTACGATCAGGAGTTTTGATAGAGTTCGTTATTACTTGGCTCAGATAGGAATAGCCGGGTCAAGGTGGAGGATAGACCTAAATCAAATTGAGGGCATTTTACATTTGAGTTAATCTATGGGTTGATATTTGATATAAGTGATAATGGAGGTATTGTTGAAGCTATTTATTTCACCCACAAAATTCTCAAAACTTTTCACTTTATTATAAAGTACTTTGTTTGTAAACCTAAGAATCGGTTTGGGTTTTTCATAGGGAAAAAGAAATAAAAATTTACTAACTCTTATTGAAAATATTCACTTTAAAATATACACCTTTAAAGTGGTTGGTAGACGCGTGATATTTTTTTTGCAAAGATTCATAGCTAATGGCTAATAATATGCGTAAAACTTTTGACCTGCTATCTAAATTAATTTGAAAACGTAGAAAGACCCAATTTATTTTCACTTATTTTTACCACGATTAACATGTTATGATAACAGGTAAAGTGCAAAAGTCCTTGTTTGTTTTTTGTGTTCTACGGTAGGTTGTTATGTCAGCACAAAAATAAATTAAGTCTATCGAAACTCGTAAAAGAAACATCTTTTATTAAACACTCTGAACTAATAAAAAAGTGGCAAACTCATTCCACGAAATCGTATCGTCTAAACAAGTTTCAAGCACTGGCCGTCATTTTGCCGCGCTTTTATATTCCATCTTGTGTTGACAATGCATTGTTCTGCGGAACCCTATTTATCTAGGTGATTTGTTTGCACCGCGACGCCTCTGATCCGTCGCAGGGTTCCCTAGTAATTGAGACTGGTATGCGTGACTGTTGAGCTGTGTACGTTTTCGAATAAGTTTCTAGACTTGAGATGCTTCGAAGGAGCAAGTTTCTAACGAGAAGACAGTGGTGACAATGGTTCGAGTATTTTGATAGTCACCACTATTATTGGACCATCTATATCCGGTAGAACCGTCTACAATTTGTGGATGTGTCAAAACAATTTATTCGAACCAAAATAATTAAAGTTATATCAAAGGAAAATGCATTATTCCCACACAGACAAATAAAAAACTTCTTTTTTTGTCCGTTTTTCACAATCTCACTTGAAGGTATGTGACGATGTATCCCAAAGGTCTAGAAGACTCACTTTTGCCTGAGAATGAAATGAAATTTATTTATTTATCATAGACCACAATAATGCCAAAAAATGAAAATTTAAAAATTTAGACCTAAAGCATAAAACAAGATACATTATACAAATGAAATTGTAATGAGTTGCTAAAATATTTGTACATGAGCAATACATAAATTATTATGATTAAACCCAGGTAGTTGACATAAACTATACTGAAACTCCAGCTATCGGAGATAAGACTTTGTTCTTATAGATACATAGACATAAGCTACTCGCTTACTAGCACAGTGCAAAGAACCCTTGAGTTTGAGTCTGGCTCTATAATAAGGAAGTGCACGCATGGGAATTCCATTATGTTTAAGTATCTACGTAGTTAGTTAATTTATAGTTCGTCTGGGAAGAATTTTAGAAGTCGTGATTATTATTAATGGCTAGCTTCTGTCTGAGTACCTAGTGGTAGAGGTGGTAATGGTAATATAGACAACTCATTAATAAATGGATTAAAAACATGCAATTAAGTGCAAATAAATGTAAGCGATATAGAAATAGCACATCTTTGTCGATTGTGAGCCTAGTAAGAGTATTTGGGTATATTTATAAGGTTTCGCTGGAGGAAAACTCTTTATCAGGGTTAAGCTCGCCTTTGAACATATCTTTTAAAATAAGTTCATTTTATGTATTATTTGTGTAAATTAAAGAATTACAGTATTACAGAATATTTATAACCTATGTTTTGTCAACATTTCATAGACTTTTCATATTATTAAATTGTCAGGTTTTATTTCCTAGCAAAACAAAATAAAAGTGAGATAAAGGTACGTTTTTCAATTCCCTCAGACAAATTTGTGAGTGACCTTGGAGGGGTGGTTTTACGATCTTATCTCGTTTTGGCAAAGGTAAACTCCGGGGAACCTATCGGTCGTTTTGACTTATGCACCATTGAAGGGTTCTTTATGTCGATTCGTGTATATTTGATGAGGCTGTCGCTCTTTGGTTGTTGTTGATTCGGGTTATAGTTAGACGCGAGTTACCTAAGCCCGTATTATCAAACTTGCTCAGTCCTCAATCTTTGCTTTAGTAACGCTTTTCTTTGGTATAAACGTAACAAGCATAGATCTATGACTGAGCAAGCTTTCATTACGGGCCTTTATAAAGTTTACAGCGAGTGGATAGGAAAAGGTGGTTGCCACCGTAAGTTTCCTGACTTCAGAGGAATAGGTACCTAATTGTGCCATAACTACAAAGATATATGGCAGTTACGGTAAAGCTTTAATTCGGTGCAATGCAATCCTTTTTGCCACGTAACTAGGAAAATAATCTACGGAAATTTTCCTAGGAAACAGCTTGCAATAGATTATGTAATAATAAATATTCATTTTACATGTGTTTATTAAATAATACAATAATATTCCAGACTCAATAAAATATACAATAATATTCCAGACTCAATAAATATACAATAATATTCCAGACTCAATAAAAAGCCAAGAAAACAACAATATTTTTGAAATTAGATTAAAAGACTGTTGAAAAAATCCTACTATGAACTGAATGAATTTTTAAGCGATACTTTTAATGACTTGTAATCTTTAACAAATTGACGGAAATACCTTTAAACTATTACTATTACTAAACTATAAATAAATAAATTTAGCTGACCGACTCCCATTGCAACACCCTAAATGGGTACATATTGTGTGTACTATAAATATACTTAGACAATAAGTTCTAAAATTGTATATACTTACCATAATATAAAGCTATGAATAAATGAAATGAAATGAAATGAAATATTCATTAGATAGGTATTTTTTAATTTTGGCAAGGTTCTTGAAAAAAAAACAACATAGACATAAAATAGCATCAAAGCTGCTTAAAATAAATCCGTGTCTATTAAACAAAGGGTCATAAAACCTCATACCTATGACACATCCGCGCGGTCTGGGGTAAAGCTGTGCGTTGTAAAAAATCCCCTAACCTAGTAAACAGGGGCTAAATGACTCACTTCGCTGCGGGGACCACGTATACCTAAGGGGAATTTCTGGGAACTTAATCTTTACGGGATAAAGTTAAAGGAGACATGACCCAGGTGTCGCTTGGCACCGCGCTTGAATTGTGGGACCCATTGTCTTTTTATACTCTACAGGGATTTCGGTAATTATAAAATTGGGACTAATTTTGTAGAAACACCACAAATTTTAAGTGCAGCTGCTTTAAATTGTGTTTTTTTTAAATGCAAATATATTTCTAACGAAATTATCAACTTTTGACGACTACTTGTAATTTAATTTACTTTTTCAAGCCAAAATACTCTAATATAAAATTATGTAGTTTACACCAAATTTATTAGAAATGTAAATATAATGGTCTCAGAACAGACAATGAAAAAATTAAGTCAGCAAGAGACATTTTTAAAGATTTAAGCTTCTAAGCATCGACATTTTTCGTGGAGGGCTCACGTACAAATGCACTTAATTATTTGGACCTCGAGCGTCTGTGCGACTGTAAACAATCGCCACTGAGACAAGAAGCCGTTAAAATACAAAGGGGGATAAATCTCGGAGTTTACAACATTACCGGAACGGTTTTTCATGTTTAAAACACAGCATTAGGTGCGGGCCGGGCCGGGTCCGGTCCGACTGTACGTGCCGCGTAATCGCCAACGCGACGTCTACGTAACACGGAAAACCGTTCAGACACCCCCCTCTCTCCTCGCCAGGGGGCTCCCACCCACCACTTTTACGATGAATCTTCGTTTCTCCGCATCAAGAAGTAATTTTAGTGTTCCTTTGCCGATTCAATGATAGCACTCGGCCTGATTGGTTAAGCCCTCTTTGATTTAATTTCGGGTTAAGTTGCTCTGAGGTAGGACCCTGTGGGTTTGGATAAGGTCAGATATTTGTATCTGATATAGTAGTCCGAGTATCGAACTGAAGCGGTTGGTAAGTAAAACAAATGAGGCGGCCCTAAATTTCTGGATTATGATATGATTCGTGGCCCGGAAAAGACCAGATAGTTAGAGAACCGTCATGAGAATGTCGATTTGGTTCTCAAGATAGCCACTTAATCTAACAATATATTAGGCATTTCAGAGTGCTACTAAGCATTGATCACAAGGCATTATTCACGACTGAACGGACAAACAGGAATTACAAGCCTACATCTGTATAATATAGTTCACATGACAGTATCTAGGTATATAATACACGTGTATAATTTTATAAGCCGCAACTGGTCTTTGTCAGATTATTTTATTCTCTGTGACTGTAATTAGTAGGTAGGTACACAAAAATACTTTGCCGTGATAAATGGATAGACGAAAGGTTTGGAGACAAAGGAAGATTAATATTTGGAGGAAGGATGGAGCCCTGTTTATAATATACTTGGCGTCAAAAATGCAATTGGGGTTATAAATGATACGTGAAGTCAGTCTCGGTAGCAGCGTTGGAAGCTTTCATTTGAATAAAGCTTGAATATCACGGAGTATGTTTGAATTGAGATGTATCAAAGTGGCTTCCCATAGGATGCTGCTTGATGCTCCAACCACAGGCCCAACCAACGTTCAATGTTAGGTAAGCTTTACATCTTGATTCAATTAATTGAACCAAACTAGTTTTCATGCCTGTGCTCAAAAAAATTAACTAAAAGCAGCTTAAGTAAAATTAAAATGTTTCAGAGATTTCGTCGCGTTTTGAAACCTTTTCATGAATTCGTGTACGGTATTGGATTTGATTACAATCACCTAGAATAATAGCTATTAAACAGATCATGGTACCTATAGAATACGGTATCCTACTAAAATTAAAGCCGCAAAATGCAAATTTATCGAGGGCATTTAATAAATGGCTTCATGTTTTTCGTCATCATCTTATCACATTAGTTAGTCCACAGTTGGACATAGGCTGAGCGCCATAGCACCCAGTCTTCACCTTTCTGCATCCAGCATCTGTCTGCAGTCTTTCACAGATCATCCACCTGTCCGGGGGTGTCTTACACTACCACATTGGCTCATGTTTTTGAAATGGTGTGAAATAAAAAGAAAATTCTCGCAAGCAGAGCACTTGCACAGGACGAGAGCTGACAGCAATTCAATTGGTGTCAAGCGGTAGAAGCGGGTGCATGAGGGGCTGCGGCGGTGAGTCCAGCCGCCATGAATACGTAATACAAGGGCAGGACTCAGAACGCGAATTCTTTCGTTTATTATTCAATCATTCGTTCGGTGCGAGTCGGCTTTAATTTCATGGCGGGTGGGCACGGGCCTCGAGCGACGGCCGACTAGCTTAGTGTGGAGTAAGACTGCTGCTATGAATATAACTCCAGTTTATTTCTGTGTGTTCTGTGGTTTAGTGTGTTATTGCAACTTCGTACACGCTACATTTATAAAATGCGATATTTGGATTATAAAATGTGGATTAAAATTCGCAATTATTAAAATTTCCCACGAATAAATGCGAAACTTTGAAAGGATGGTAGGTTTGTTATACGTCTCCTTCATGCCAAAACTACAAAACATAATGGGCCGAAATTTTGAATAGATGAAGGTCTACCCCATGGAATGACACGTACTTTTTACCTTATAAACGTTTCCATAGAAACAATGCATGCAATGGCGGAAACTAATCTTGTTGGTCTCACTAAAACTCAAGAAAAGCAGGACAAATTTTGGTTTAGAAATATTTGTCCAAGGGTTGTTTAAGGGTAAGAGCGGTACGAAGTTCACCAGGTCAGCGAGTTTGATATAAAAAGATACCAATAACTTTCGAATCGCGTCATTGATGTTAAAGTAGACTTCTAAAAATAATGATACAGTACGTTTTGCGTAGCTCGCTCTGAGACAGTTGAAACCTCTACCTATAGACAGAATTATGCTATTAATTACAACATCGCGACAGATTGTACAAATTTACAGGACCGGCCCGGGATTGTGCCAAAAGTTGCTTCAAACTCGCTAAGACTAATTTGGTAGGTACTTTTATGTGTTTAGTTCGGAATCTACTGGAGTTTCGAAAGTTCCGTGTTATTAGAATAACAAGACAGATTATTATCTCTCACTATATTTTTCATCGAGTTTTTAAGTCTACTTTTTTAGTTTAACAAAGTAATAAAAATAAATAATGATTGCTAGTTTACATAGCATCGCCCTTATGCCTGGCCCAAAAGCAGAGAACATAATTAGAATAAATTAATAAACCAAAGTTATCAGTTTAATACTTTTTGTAATACAAACCTACTTCGTTTAATAATCACCAAATATTCCTCCATCAATCATGCATGCTTGATTTCACTTATTCGTATACATATATTTAAACTTCAATTTACATTTCACAAAAAATGTAGACAAATAATAACCCGATTCCACATTCCTTACCCAGACCGCAGACTGCTGTGAAAAAGACAATTCTTATTCTAAAAGGCGACGCTGGTGAGGATGTGAAGCGAGTGCGTGCCGTTTTTGATTGAAACCACTCCCAGACTTAGAATTGAAAACGCTAAATTTAGTGGCACATCTATTAACGGAGAGAAAAGACTTAAGACCGACATTGGATAGTATGAAATGCATTTGTTTTAGTACCTTTACCAAGGCCCAAGGGGATCTCATGCGCCACGTACACTAGAATAAACCATTAGTTTTGGTACCTCTAAAGTGGAATGGTGGCGAGAACGCCTTAGAGCTCTGCGTACATTCACACAAAAAGATGCATTCAAATATGGCCTTATTTTAAGATACATTTTAGAGTGATGGCTAACCACAGTCTTTAAACGAGTGTCATATGCTGTTTGTCATCTGCAGCCAACAATATAATGATGTCGATGTATTTTTTTACGAGTTAAAGCCCATTTAAGAATGCACATTTTTATTGCTTTCTAGGTCTACGACAAGCTTAAGTCTGCTACCTTACTGTCTGTCCTATGTCATAAAAGAAAGCGGGTTTTAAGAGCAAAAAAGTGACCATAGCGTCATAACGTCCACTTCACTTTTTCTTCTTTCACTTTACTTACTTCTCTCAACTTGTGGTGGCACAAACATTAACTACTCACAGAAGCCAAGAACTGAAATTTAAAAAGAAAAAGGTAAAGCGCACGAGTTCCCTACTATTTGGATAAACATAGAGAGGGATGCAAAAGTAGCAATCTCCAAGAATCATTTTTACGAGTATCAAAGGAATGCTCACATTAAAATTCAGGAGACGGTCACGCGACCTTGTACTGTCATGTTGTGCCCCTCAATACGGGGTCTGAACGCGTTTTATATAAAACATGCATGAAGACATAAAAACACGCAAGAGGGGAACTTTGCACGAACTTTCTCAGAATGCCCTAAGAAGATTGCCCGGTACACAAACATGGCTACCTAGGTACAAACAAGTTATTCCATTTATACGAGTACTGTACACTTTATCAACTTAGGTATAATCTAAACACCACTATGAAAGTTTCTTGACAAACTACATACGTCGTCGTCGGTCATAAACCGAGGTAAAAAAGTTGTGCATACTGTGTTCCTTATGTTTTCTCTAGAATTATTTACGAACTTTCTCAGATTAATAGGCTACAATGCTTCCTTGATGTGGTAACAAAGTGTTCATTAATTTTGTCTGAAGCGATTTGGCGGAAAAACATTTGTCGAGTCCCAAGTCGAACACGTCAATGTAAGTAATGTGTCTCGAGTCCGGTGGATAGGCTCGCATTCGCACACGATTCAAATAAAAAGTCCACCATCACTCAACTATGCGTCGCCATTCAGTCGCTTGCCTAGCTCCCTGTAACCTGTTGGCATACTATGGATAATACTAAAAAGCTCTTATGTTAATTAAAATCGAGCGCAGGGTGCTTAATTGTATTATTGAAAGTGGATTGCTCCCCGTTAATTTTTTTTATAAGCTTTAACAATTTATTACATTGGTGGCATATCAATATAGTTCAAACGGCTGTAAAGGCTACTGGGAGAGATGTGACCTCGGGTTCTACACGGTCCTTGCAAATGGACAGGAAAAAGACGCGAGAGGAATGCGTGGGTGCTTTCAATTTAATATCGACTGACACCGAATTCGAATCGAAAGTTTGCCAACGACGTGCCTTGCCGTCTAATCCTGCCCTGGTTGTCGTGTCGCTTTAATATTTATTGCCTTGTTCAGGGTATTTATAAATATGAGCTATTAAATTCTTCTGAAAGAATACGCATAGAGGCGGAATACAAATGATTTCCAGGCAATAATGGATGAGGCATGCGGGGATGATGTCGGCATATCAAGACATTCCTACTCGATATCATAATTTTCATATTCTTTTAACAAATAATTTTTGGGCGCTAGCTTTTGTTTTCTAAATGCTGTCAAATAAGATATTAAATGCTTCTGTAATAAATATGCATATAGACGGAATACAATTGATTTCTTAGCAATAATGGATGAGGCGGGGATGATTTAGGCATATCAAGAGATTCCTACTCGACATCATATATTCCATATTCCTATGCCGCAACAAAATATACTGGGCGCGAGGTTTTGTTTTCTAAATGCTCATGCCAATTTAATCAGTCTTCATAAAACAAAGCAGAAAAGTAAAATAAACACGTAGCAACAAATACTTCAGGTTTCCGCCGCCGGCCGTAATTGGACCACGTACAGCAACATAACTTTGTACGAAATTCTCTCAAGACACGGTTTTGCTGCGAAAAATAACGTACGCATTTAAAACAATAAAAACACATGTGAGTCTGACGGAGGCGCCTTGAGTGAATTTTCGTTGGTGGCCCTACGCGGGGGTTGGAAAAACGCGTATCTACAACGCGCTACGAACCGGAAATACTTTTTGGATGTGACATTCCAAACAAAATAAACTCATTATTTTAAAAAGTTGAGTTTTTTTTTTGAATATTTTTAATATGCCATACAGCGGTGCAATGCAGCCAGCGTCTTGGGGAAGCTTCTGTCTAATATGGATCAGTTGACCTACCTGTAGATTGCTTTAATTTAATTCTATTATTAGATTTTTTTCAATAAAGAATTATTTTATTTTATGTATTGCTTAGAGTGTATAATGTTGTCATTATTACGTTACACACTGGAAATTTCAAAAATCCATCGTACAGTTTGCGATGCCTAATATTAAAAGCTATTTAATAATGCCTCTTTAATAGTTTTATTTTGTAAAGCTTAGACAGAGATACGAAGTGGCCCGTGTGGCTACCAAACTTTATTTTCAGATCTCTGCCTAAACTATACAAAATAAAACTATTATAGAGGTATTAAAAACAGCTTGTAATAGGTACCTATAACAAACTGTACAATGGATTTTTAAAATCCCTGTGTGTAACGTAAATGATAAAATAGGTGACGGTGCGACATTGGATCGGGTATGCGCCTTAACAAAAATAATTGTCGACTTTTTAAAAGTTTGAGCACAAAATTCGAATATTAGTGAGTATTCAAGTGAGATTTCACTTGCACAACAATATTTAAATGTCTTATTTTGGTTAACTTTGACGTAATTGTATGGTTTGGCAACTGACAAATCATAATTTAAGCCAGCTAATTATTGTTGTACTGATTACCGCAAGCGGGACTGAATCTACAATAAATGCTGCCATTCAAACCCGTTTTAACTTCAAGTTATTTTTGTTTTGTACTGGCAATTTAGGTCAAGGTCTGCATATATTGGAAAAGGCGATATAACACCAAGCTCTCCAATTAGTGCAGTAATCGGAAACCTAGCGTGTGGCACCAATAAATTCTAGGCGACTTATGAACTCTGATAAAACCAGCATAAAGCTAAGTAGGTAGTTAACTTAGCTATGGAATATATTTATTCTCAGGGAATCGAAACACGAAAAAGTATTTGTAGAGCTTATTTCCACCTTGCATGTGCTCTGGCAAAAGTAAACGAAACTTAGCTTAGCTTTTATTTTTATGAATATTGTCTATTCCACGGACAAAACACACAAAAGCTGTATTAAAAGAAGATGGCACACCTGGTGTTCTTTGTTTCGTAAATCCGGGCAGCCCCTGTAGGGCAAATTTCATTTGGAGCGGTAGTCCAAGGGCCTGCGCTGAAGTTCTCAACTCGCGAACATGTGTTAACATGACTTGTCTTTGAAAACTGGTTTAGGACCTTATTTATATGGACCCAGCGTTTTCCGCGACACAAAATAACACGATACAGTTAGCTAGGAGCCGCTAATGTGATGTACATTATGTTATTTACAAGAATTACGCCCTTTTTATGCCTAAAATGTTGGTAGAATGTGGTAAAAATTACGCGCCTTTAGCAGTGAAAAGATACGTTGGGCGTGATATTAGGAGGAAATTGGGGGGTATTAAGCACTGTCGCTGTGACAAGACTTTATTTTCATGCCTCACAGAGAGTAATGGAGGAGCTTAATGGTAATCCAGTTTATAGAACATTGTCTCCAGTGAAAGTCAGTGACCTTGTGGAAACATTGTACCGTCACGGGAGTCTTACCCGATATGGAATTGTTGAAATATGCCACACGTTAAAAACTCCATCAGCACAGGGTATGTTGTTTTGAGGTTTGAACACGACCTAAGAAAACGTATCACTTTCTAAACACTGATTTTCAATGTACTTCTGTTTCACAAACTTCTCTGGGAGAAATACGTAGAGCTCTCCTCAATAACTTTTACGTTTATAAAATAAAATAGTGCGCTGGGAGATAAGCACTTCGGTAACGGACTGTTACTTTTATATTTGATTTATGTTATTTACCCGGCTAGTTGGTTTCCTTCTCTCACGTACTAAACGATATTTGGCGATCCCTAAGACGAGCCGTTTGTCACGTACGTGACGCTAGAGCACAAAATGGAAACTTCACTATGTTGTCGAAACGTACAAATAAATACGTAACTGTTTTGTGAAAACTGTTATTGGTAAGTGGCAACTGCTGTTGCAGTTTAGTTTTGTATTTAGATGTTTATTTATTTTCAGAAGGAAGGATTTATAAAAAATATAAGTTTCTTTCTCGACGAGATCAATTCTGTTGAACAATACTGCCCTTATTTATAAAATGACAAATAATAACGACTCCAATGAGAAGTTAATAAGTTCTTATACTAACGTTCTCAAAATTCATCAGAGTTGTTCAACTCACTATAAATACCTATGAATAAAGTAAGTTCATCGAGATATACAAGATATTTGCTGAGGCTGCCTAGATCCACACGTATTACAAACTGTTTATCAATAGGAGAACATCTCACACCTGCACATTCAGTTCGCAAGGGTATTAGAGCTCTAAGATGCTATTCAAGCTTTGCAGCGATATGTAAATCCTATCGGAGTTATTTTCAAGTACTTTTCTTGCGCATTCTTCTGCTCTTCCTATATATTTAGTGGTAGTTATCGTACATACTAGCGTTTTTGAGTTTTTTGATAGGAAGTACTGGGTAGTAAAGATTTCTACATTTCTACTAATGTGAGTATAAGAAAGAATTACTCCACCCTGGAAAATCGTTGTTTTTTTTCGATGGAAAGTAATATTTTAGTTTTCAAGGTTGTTGTTGCATACTACTTTATCTTTGTAAAATCCATAGTTCGTTTATTACCCGGGGTCATGCAGAATGCATTTTATAACATGCATTTCGAACTTTTACTAAAAAAGTTTATGCTTCTTAGTCACGGCATTAAAACACGATTAACCAAATAACTTTATAAATTGTAATCGAGTAAACTCGATGAAGAAAAAACTAGAATCACGCATCGCACAGTTTGTTTCAAAGTAACAAAGCGGAAAAGAGTATATGAATCGATCGAGTCGTTTTTTCTATAATATCCACTGCGACTGCAGCCGAAGAGACGGGTAGAAAAGTGTTTGCCAAAAGATTAATGATGCGGCACCAAGCGCACTATACTCGGAGGTACTCCACAAAAGAGCCTCTTACTTACTCTTTGATGCCTACTGAAAAGTCTCACAAAAACAGGGTAAAAACGGTTAAAATGTTTTTCACGTTGCGTCTTCACCTTTTTTGTAATATTGTTGGAGTTTATTTGCTAAAATTTGTACTTATGTGTAGTGTTGTGTTGTTTTTTGTGTCTACAATGTTTTTGTAGTGTGGAAAAATGCATATTTTGTTGAGTTAATATAAATTTTATAGGCTACTAATCAAGAAAAGAAAAGAAATAAACGGTTTCATATGATTCTGCAACACAATCCTATCGAAACAGGGGAAATCGTGAACTGTATTGAAAAATAAATCATTAACAAAATGAGACATTGTCCCGGCACCCCTGTATCTCCCACTGAAATGGCAATCGCAAATGATGACAAAGTGCACAGAAAGGTGAATAAATGTGCTTTAAATATTGCCTGTAATGGAAAATGGATTTAAAATTAATTTTGAGTAATACTTGGTTATATGGCAATGGAGTTTCGAACTTTTATCAGCTTATGCTTCACGGTTGTCATGGAAAGTAGGTACCTACTTATTATGATTTATAAGAAGAGCCAATCGTCTTAATGATTTCTTTAACAAAATCCTTTCCCTTCCTTTTTGAATACAAAAACATATCTGTATAAATGCAACGTTTGCATCCGCCATTTGTGTCACATGTGCGAATAGCGATCCAATACCGCCCGACTCCCAAGCAAAAAGTATTGCAGCAATATTGTTTATAGTGAGACTTCATTTATAATGCATCCAGTGGTTTCGCGAATGCTCTAGATTTTCAATATACGCCTGTTGGTCGTATCATAAATCTTGGGGGCAACGCGCGCGCTACGACAACCTGAATTCCCGTCCCGCCTTAATATTTAATGAAAATTGTTGGTTTAACTTAATTTCCTCCTCGGCTATGATCGTGTAGAGATTGTTTTTTAACCGTGATATTAAATCTGCAGTTTATCCGTGCACTTTGAACATAAATTTTCTGCAAGCGTGGTCCTTCATGTGCCTCTTTAACTCAAATCTATTGGCGGTAAGGCTACGGCTTTACAGAACAGTCTATTTATTAGTACTGTAGGTTATATTTTTTTGAAAAGAGTAAACGGTTTCGAAAATAAAGCTCAGTGGAGTGTTGACTGGTTGCATACAAACAAACAAATCCACAGGCAAAAGCTGGCAACGTAATAATTGAGCGCGCGGCGTCAATGTTTAATCCGGCAGGAGCGCAGTTTATCAATCTGCCGAAAAAACAACATATTTCAATATTCTCTGATTAATATCCGCTGCCAGTACGGCGGAGGCAAACACGAAATTTATGTACTGCGACCAAACGGGGCTATTTCGTTTTGCTTTTAAAATTACGAATGTTTGCCGCGGCGATTGGTCGCCGGTTGTCGCGTCTCGCCCATCTGTTGCGGCGGCAACGGTGGCAATTAACATACGCATTAGGCAATCTGCACTGTACTTGGGCGGCTTTATTTATGACGGTTGCATCTATCGTGTTTGGGCACAATTTCGGTATAATATTGAGTGTAAACTTCATATAGTCTTCGCTGCTCGTATAACCTCTACGAAGCTACGCCGTAGATCCACTACGCAGCGACGCCGTAGAACATGTGCTATGTGATTTTCCAACACTCTTACGATGTTTAAATGCTCCACTGAGCAATAAAAGATGTAACCTTTTCGTTTAATACGTTGCCTTGATCCCCATAAAGCAACTACATAAGTCATAATAAACATGTGTGCGAATGAAGATTTACACCCCAATATAGCTCCACAATTTATCACAGATTTTGCACCCACAATATTAGCATAAAGACATAATTGATGGCTAAACTAATTTAATGTAACACAGCAATTATGCTAAGACGCTCATGGTTTACAACGCCATAAAATGTACTTCCGGTCCCGAAACTGCAGCGGAAGTAATAAGCAGTGCAATAGTCGACGTCCATAAATTACAATAAGCAGTTTTAACTGAAGAGGGCGTGCGCCTTCTTCTCAAATCCTGCGCTGTTACGGCTCTTTTAATTAAAATAACTTATTAACATTCTAATTAAGACAAAATGTTATTCGAATGGTCGTGGTTTCGTACTGGTTATTTCCGAAACTTATATATCGATTTAACGATTCAAATGTTGCATACGTTTCTAAAAGCTCATTTAATAGAAACAAATAAATAATTTATCTTATTACGGCTTTGCTAGGGCTTCGCTCACATAGTACGAAATCAGAGGAAAATTATGTAGCTACCCGTTATTAAATTTATTAGTACGGAGGCTTTCTTTTACAAGATTTGCTTATATACAACCTTAGTTGGTATATAAAAAATACGAAAGCTCGGATATATTATACGCCGTGACAATGAAACACAAAGTTGCAAACCGCATTTTCCAACAGTAGGCACGAGGTTTTTAAGAAAAAGTTTAAACACTGGCAAATTCCAGCGAACGCCAGACGCAAATACAGAGGATTACCAGTACATACTTCCTTTTATAGGGTTCCGTAGCTAAAGAATGTCCGCGAAATGGTCTTTGGCTTTATAAACACGTAGTGATAAGAAAAACGTACCATCGAGGTATTGAACATCGAGCTATCATTGTTCGAACCGGGGTACGAAACCCAGCATAGTAAGTTAAGATGGAGCGACTAGTCGGTATATCTACCCTCTGTCTACTAGTCGGCCGGCTAGTTTATAACCGACTATCGGCTGGTCGGCCGCTAGTCGATAGTCGGCCGCACTTAGGCTGCTGATGATGATGATGATGATCGGCTGGTCGGCAAGTCAGTTAAAGCCATAGGAGAGAACACTCTAATGATTAGTTTGTTGTATGTTCATTTTTGGTGCTATTATGTTTTATAACCAGTGATCGGAATTATGAGGGCTAAAATACCTAAAGTGCATAGAACAGAGTCAAAAAAGTGGAGACTTCCTTACTACAACAATTTTATTCGGACAATTTTCGGCAATTGGGCCGAAAATTAGAAAAATTGTTGCTGTAGGAAATAAAGTATGTAAATGTTATTGAAACTAATGTTAATGATAAAAATCATTATTATAAATGACTGCAAAATGTTTTTTATTTTTATAACATAGTTGTAAAACTGTATAATTCTGTTGAGGGCGTGTTTCGCATTCAAAGAGTCGTTGTGCGTGCTTCACTCACTCCTGTAGCTACCCCAGTTGAGTACGCATCTTTGACAGAATTTAAAAAAAAACTTTGTGTCGAATTTGATACAGTGACATTTTACCTGTTTTGCACACGCTCTTAGCTGAGTTTCAGAACAAATAAGGGCAGAATATGCATATGTATGTGGTTGATACGTGAATTTAATATGTAATAAATATTTTAAATGGCTCCCAAGAGAGGCAAATTATTAAAAGAAAGATTTCCGAACATGCCATTGCCACCAGAAACTGTCATAACAAGGTGGAGTACATGGCTAGAAGCAGCTTCGTATTATGCAAAATATTACGAACAAATAAAAATTATTCTAAAACTTCTTAGAAGCTCTGAATCTCTGTTCTTCAGGCACGCTAAAACTGTACTAGAAAAATATAATCTAAAAACTGATTTATTGACGAATATTTTAAAATCATTCAAAGCTTGTAACAACTACATAAGTTATTTTTTTTGTTAACGGAATCTTCCCACATATATGACCAAGCAATACTTATTTTAAGCTGGTGTTCATCTGAACAAGTCAAAATAAAACTAGAAAACTTTATTAAGCTATTGCATAGCTTCTATCGCGGGCCTTGAGCGCGGGGACCGAATCCATAAATTCCGTAACGAAAAAACCTTGACGTTTGTCTCTTTAGTTCAGCAACTCGCCTCTAGATAGCATTGCAATAGCTTTACCGCGGCAGTCCCCGAGTGCCACACGTCTTTTTTTACAGAAATACAGATCGAGATGCATTAAGTTGATTAATTTAGCAAAAGGATTTGGCGAGTGAGCTCTACATTTAAATAGATTTTAAGCGCAAAAAAAATCGTTTAAAGGTTGAAGTTATATATAAAAGTTATATATAATATACATATATAGATATAATTTATTATAATTCAACAAGGAAAACTTCATTCCTGATAAAACCTGCATTAAGCCCACCCTCTGTACTTCAATGCAATAAAAAAGCCTTTAGCGATTTAGATTAACAGACTAATTTCCTTATCAACCGAATATTATCACGGTTGTTAAAATTGGTTACTTTAATAATTAGGTATTGAGTTTGTTTAGTTCCAATGCTTGTACAAAATTAATAAATGGGTGAAACTATAAAGTAGATTTTTTACTTTTCGTTTGTTAGTTATTCATAGGCTTATAAGGTGGAATTACATTACCTTCTGCACCTTTTTACTTACATCGTTCCAAAGAAACCATTACCATTTCATTTGAAAATAATATACCTACATCGATAATTAATTCGATACTTGTTTTACAGAGTTAATTTTAGATGTACTTTAGTAATATCCCGAAAACCGAAACAATTGGGCCGAAAAAATATTTAGTGCTAAAGCGTCTTCACTTGCCTCTGTTATTTTTCGAGTAGTAGGTATTTTAGCCCTCATAATTCCGATCACTGTTTATAACCTAAGATTATACATATACCTATGACCGCTAGTACACCTATTTGTTTTGAGCAAGCGTCAAACTCAAACAAATTTAACATATTTGCGGTGTTTGTTTGGTGAATGGAATGGAATCAAACTCTGGGTAAATGAAGGTTCCACACACTCTTGACGATTTTTTTCCGTGCACAAACACTAATTTCAGTTAAATTTAAAGGATCTATTGCCTTTAATTTAAACAAACATTTGTGTTTGTGTACCAGCTTAGAAATTAATCATTATATTTTATGATTATCATTTCATATTTGAAATGATATATAAAATGAATCTTATCGAAACTGTTACAAAAACACAACATTATTTTTTAATCAAAAATAAATAGAAAAAATGCTGGGCAATTCTCACAGCATTATCAAGCCACGAGCTGGGTTAGTGAAAAAAAAAACACTTTTATCATAACACATCTTATCTTAATCTTTTGTAATCAATGAAATTACCAATTAATTAGCTTTTGGAACATTTAATTGATTAACGGGACATTTAATTGAACTTTATAACAATTATACTGTCTAGCCTTTCAGATACAAAGAGGTTAAACACAAGAGACACAAAACGCATACTTACTAACATAAACAAACCCGCGACGGCAATGACCCGTAAAAATGAAACTCCTGTAACTTTACAGCGAACTTTTATTAAAATAACAACATTATGCCGTTAATTTGTTTGTAAAACTGCGCAGACGGTAAAAATTACTTATTCAGAGTGTCGAGACCGCAACGGGTTGGCATCGGCGAATGACACGACCCTCCTTTATAATTCAGCCTCTAGCTTTAAGACGTGTGTCTTCTGTCGTGCTCCGTCTGGATTCAGTTCAGTTTTTAAGTCCTGGTGCGTTTATTCTGGTGTCCTTACTGACTACAGCATCATCAGTGGTAAATAAAATCGCCGGAAATAGGTAGAATAGCAGCTCTATGCGTAGGAATTCTATTAGAGAATAAGATCTTTGAATAAGGCGTTTGCGAGTCAATGCTCTAACAAAGGATTTCTAGATTTTTTTTACAGCAATTATAATAATAATTACTATTATTTCATTTCTACAAATACAAAATTATGTGGCTGTCACCAACCTTTTCAGACTCAATCAACAAAATATTCAAAACACGCTACTTAATTCGCATCCAAAACACATGTTGCAAGTTGATTTATTACAATTTTGTCCATAAACAACACAATAATGCATCCATAGGATTGCAATAACTCAATTCTCAAACTAATTGGTTTTCCCATATAAGTAGATTCGTAGAAGAGCGTCGATGGGCGAACAAATGAAATTAATGCATCTCTCTGGAGAAATAAAATGTCATTAGTTTCGCCCGATGAGCTCGCTCGAACCTTCTTGAAGACGTACTTTATTGTCTTGGTTAGTTATGTCTGCGATAGTATCTATCGGGGTACCTTATACATCCAGATTGCTTTATTGCCGCGTTGCAGTTCAATGTGACGTCATTCAGAGTTTCTTAGCTATAATTATCAGACAGGTAGACAATAACTAAAAAAGTACTTCAGTAACACCACTCCGTGGTAATTGTTCATTGTAAACAGAATACTTAATGTGAAATTTCCTAAAAAGGAACATAAAATTTCTAAATAAACCACGTTTTTGTATTTTTTCTCCATTACAGGCACTAGAAAATAACGACGGTCAGGCCATAGCAGGCAATAGCAAGGCTCGTAGAGCACAACGGCTGAATTACAGGGATAATATCGTATTAAAGTATGCCATGTAAATTACGGGTTCGAGCCGGAACACGAGTAGGGGGGTATTGTGAGGCCCAGTAACGTCTTATTTTATCTAAATCCTATTTTGTGTCCCGAGCATAAATCGCGCTAAGGCGTGTACATTGCGTGAACATTTTCTTATTTCCAGGCAGACGTGCCAAGAACTGTAAGTACGGGGAGGCTGCCCTTCTTTTATGAAAATATGATCGTTATGTATGAGCCAATGTGGAAGATGATTAGGGAGATAATTCAGTGGGAGACAGATGGTCGTGGTTAATGGACATTGCCGGAAGTGAGGAGAGTATTTGATAGCTTAGTTCCTTCACTTTAATGTAATTTAGAGTTTTATAATGCAGTCTGACGAGGTTTGGGAAAGCACTATCCCGTATAGAAGTCAGAAGTCTAGTACGATGGGTATAACTCAAAATTGCCTTTGTCTATAACTCAAAATGGTGATTTACAACACTTTTACGGTAAAATTTGGAGAGCTACATACTTCAACTTGGAATTAAGTTAAAAAGTTAAAAGCTTACCACACTTTTTCCTAAAACAAGATAGTGCTTTTGAAAACATGTTTCGTTTTGGAGAGTATGGTAGTAGATTGTAAAATTGGACCAATGCCATTGCAGTAAAAGTGGAAATAAATATTGCAAAGAATAATCTTAATAATTGTTTTATTTTCCTTTGGATTCACGCATGGTACCTGAGTATTTGTCAAGCCAAGTCAAAACTGGAACGCCAAAAATCGGTATGGAGTGTGTCAGACTTGAAGTTTTTTTTCTCATGGGGGAGAACTGGACTTGAAAAACAAATATTCCACTTTTCCCCCTTAAGGCGCATACACCAGTGAAAGTGGCGCCACCACCTATTTTATCTTATTATTACGTTAAATACAGGAAGTTTTAAAAATCCATCGTACAGTTTGTGGTATCTATTATAAGCTATTTATTAATGCCTCTGTAATAGTTTCATTTTGTAAAGCTTAGGCAGAGATAGGAAGTTGCGCTTTTTGGCCACCACACTCTATTTTTGCATTTCTCCCTAAACTATATAAGATAAAACTATTACAGAGGTATTAAGAAATAGCATAAGGGATACCACAAACTGAAAAAATGAAAAAATATTTTATTGTTGTAACAATTAATCTAACAGATATTTTCCTACGGTCTCCACACTAGGCAAAGCCTGTATCGTGGAGACCGGTAATTTGAATGAACTTAACAAGCTTTCGGACTACTTACTAACAGAATTTGATAAAAAAATAAATTTGTAAGGAAATATTAAACTAAACAATAGTTTTTTTTTAATTTCCCGTGTTAAACGATAAAATAGGTGGTATGTGCCTTAAGGCGGATTTGTAAAGGGGGAAACTGGAATAATCCCAAAATGATTACTGGTTATACCGACTTTTACGTATGATTAAGTAGTTAATTGAATGTAGGGTAGTTACACAACAAATAAACTGGATATCAAGGAAACTACCGCAATTTGTTAAGGGACAGCTTGTATCATATTTCGCAGTATTGGCAAGACACGAACACTAAATAATTTCGTTCCAAATAGGGCGGGCGTAGTCACATATTACAACAGCTCGCCACCGACGAGACAACAACAGATTACACTCTATATTGTTTCTGTAGGCTTCCACCAATGCTTAAGGCGGGGTTTACGATTCGAGGCAATTCTTCTAATCCATTAGGCTGTCTGATGTTCAACTTTTATGCGGGTCCTACCACTGAATGTCTCGCGAAAAACGAGTAACATCGCTCAAATTATTTTCAGTGGGGTTTTTACGATAGCCGTTTCTTTTTACACGCGCACATCATGTGTAGATATGTGCACATAATATTTAGGTGTGCTACGACGTACGAGTGAAGTATCTATAAATCGAATTCGTGTACTGAATTGCATCATTCGTGTATGAGTAGTTGATGGAGAGTTGTCGTAGACTTGCGTTGAAAAAAAATCGGGTAACATCCCGTTTAAGCGTCGGATATGAATAGAATCGAGAACATTGGGTAAGTTCGACAAATTATAGTGTAATCTTGGACGGTCGCGTCGGAAGCGCCGACATGTCTGGCCTTCGAGAACATTGACTTCCCTACTCGGGAATAATGCACAGTTTATTCAACTTTTAGGCTAGAAATAGATTGGATTTTTGGATACCAAATAATTATAAAACGACTGTGCATAAAAGTAAAGAGAAACAGTAGGTAATTAAAAGAGCTTTGAGCGCTGAAACAGCCGTATGATTCATGGTTATATATAAAGGCTCGTAGCTACGTATTTAGCGCAAATATCTGGTTTTCTGCTGGGGTAGTAGCTATTGTTATTATACACACTCAATAAATAACCAGACTAAAAGCTCATTTAATCACACAGACAAGTAGGCATTTCATATCATTCTGAAATTTACATTAGAGCAGCAAAAAGCTTATTGCGTAAAATTCCCATTAGAATATTCGAGAGATGCGGTGTAGCCACGTCGTCGCCTACTGCATCCGGACTATCTTAGTTCCACAATATACCCTGTGTGCTGCGCTTGGCTGACGTCATACCCATATTTTACACACTTAAAGCTGTTTGTCGTGTCATACCATTATACGCCATGTAAGGCCCGGACTTATTGCCAGAGTCAAGGAATAACTCAGTTTAAATTGTTTTTAGAGTAGGTATTAGCTGCTTTATTGCAACATTATGTGTTTATGTAAGTATGTAAGTAGTATATTTTATTAGGTAGTGAGTGTATTTATTCATGTTATTGGTAAATTTACGAATTGTTAATTGTACTAATTATTAATATACTAGCTGCGCCCCGCGGCTTCGCACGCGTTGTTCCTATGGAAACATTAAAAGGTGATTTTCATCCCACGGGAACATATTTATGGGATAAAAAGTAGCCTATGTTTTATTCCAGGATTAGAGTTACCTGTATGCAAAATTTCAGCTAGATCCGTTTAGTAGTTTTGGCGTGAAGAAGTAACAAACATCCATCCATACATCCATACAAACTTTCGCCTATATAATATTGTGTGATGTGTGATGTGATTTCTTGTTTCTCTGTAAATTTTCTTGTGAAGCACGACCTACTAAATCGTTGTCCACACTACCCAAAGGTTAGTAGGTAGATAATGCTATCTAGCATTATGCTCGCCCATGTACAAATTTTGTGTGCAATAAAGTATATTCTATCTATCTAACATTAGGACGCGTTCTTTCACACTAGAAAAGTTTTCATAGTCATATGAAAAGAACATCAAAATACCTATCCGGATGGCAATGACGTAGAATTAGCACAACGGCGAGCGTCTCTATTTGCGTAAACATTGGTGAAATTTATGATTAAACTTAGCCAAATAAAAAAGTACAACTGTCAGGTATCGATAAGGAAAATACAATATCTCCAGGCAAATACCTTATCCCGTTGAAGTAGATTCTGATATCCCCTATCTTTAAGAATCACATTGCTCCCGAACAATACTCCTTTCCTGGAATTCGTGACACACCAACTCTTTATTTTTGTTTGTGCAGATCGAATAACTTACGAAAGTATTTTGTAAATTTCTGGTCTACATTTTTCAGCCTAGAGCCGCGACAATTATTGATACCTTACGTGACGGCGGGCGTGGCGGCGGGGCGGTGGGAAACCTTGATGAAGAGATGGAAACTAAAACAAAAGTTATGGCGAGCGCAGCGAGACGCAAATTTTTTCGTCATTTCTAGCGGCTGTTGGGAAAAAGAACGTATACTTATATTATAAATTCGAAGTAAATATATTGTAAAGTAACTCTGTCTGTCGTCTCTCTGTCGTCCTCAGCGACATAAGCTACCTGAAAAGCGCGCGAAGCTGCGGGTTTAAGTTTGTTATAAATGTACGAAATTGATTTTAAACAAGCCTCTGGTGACATTTCCTATAATGATTATGATATGTGATTTCATCTACTCAGGAGACGATCGGCGTGCTTGAGCTGGG
This sequence comes from Eupithecia tripunctaria, assembly GCA_955876795.1. NCBI lineage: Eukaryota > Metazoa > Arthropoda > Insecta > Lepidoptera > Geometridae > Eupithecia > Eupithecia tripunctaria. The sequence goes on along the minus strand of OY041603.1, from coordinate 7,098,581 downwards.
CATGTGTCCTTTTGCAGTTATCGAACATATCGAATTTAGATTTTATTTCGCTTCCTAAAAGCAAGTAGACAATAGCGCCCTGCTCACGTAAGGTTCGGACCGCGGGAAATCGCACGCGCCGTTCCATCCTGCGCTCCGAACCGTACATGTAGATGCGCCAGGCTGACAGTCCGATCTGACAGTTCGATGCGCGCTCTGATCTCACAGTTCTGTGCGCGCATCTCGTGTGGACGCAAACTACAGAACTGCCGGTTTGGAGCGTCGTCAAAGCTATTACGGATTTCATTCGTTTGATGATATAATACGAGTCGGAAGCTTAAACAATCTGCAGGTAGCTTAACTGATGCATATAAATACCAGTAGGGAGCGTAAACAATCTACAGGTAGCTCAACTGATCCATATAAATACCAGCCCTGTTTCCCTGCCTCTGTTTTTCCGGCCAATTACAACCTGGGTCTCTTCAAGACAAGGGTGAATAGGTATCTTCTAGACCTTCGTGATACACCGTCGGCCGCATCTTCGCTTTCCATCAGGTGAGATTGCGGTCAAACAAAGGTCTATCTACCGTATAAATAAAAAAAAAAAAAAACCTGTCTTTAAATTAAACAATCTAAAGGTAGCTCAACTAATCCGTATCAATCACAATTACCTATTGTTATAACTGTTAATTAACGTTTTAAGATAAAGCCTTGTTTATTCCTAGGGGTGAAAAGTATTACTTTCATCCCGCTTATCAGGCAACTTCAAACCTGCTTTCTGAATATGAGTTCTCATGAATTCCATTGTCAGAACTGAACCAAATTGAAATAAAAAAAGAATCATCAAAATCGGATCACCCAATTAAAAGTTTTGAGGTAACAAAAATAAAAATCAGTCGAATTGAGAACCTCCTCCTTTTTTGAAGTCGGTTAAAAATAAAGAATTTGACCACATTTGCCTTTTTTCAGTTGCTTGTACTAACTACAGATCGCTAACACGATGATCGGGTATCCATTCTGCTTGAGACTGAGGCAAAACTTTTGAAACTTTTAACGTTCCACGCGCCAGTCTAAACTGCAGTCAAAACTCTTGAAAATCTATTTACACGCACAGTTCGGATCGTTTGGAAAAATGTGAAAGATTTGACCGCGTTCCAAACCGTGGAAACATTTTTACTCGTAATTAGCACGACAGTTCGATCCGCAGTTCAAACTGTACAGATCCATCCGCGGTTTGGACCGCAGTCCAGATGCGCGGTTCGAACCTTACGTGTGAAGGCCGCTAATGACACAGACACAGACTAGACAATTAAAAGTAGTAGAGGAGTAGGTTTTTTTCCGTGCCGTGGGTAACTGCACACCTAGTACAAAGATTTTTACCTTAAAATTTGAATGAATTACTGTTATTGTCTAACGTAATATTCGTAAAATATATAATTATCTCTCATATTTGGTTTTGGTACTGAACCTATATTTTAATCATTATGACCAGTATTCTCGCGGAGCCGCTACAGAAGGAAAGCGGAGCACAGTTTGAGGATCGCTGGAATAGAGAATCGTAAAGTTTTACAAAACTATTATTTATTTATGAATAAAAAATAATGTTGGACAATTCACACGTCATATCTATCCCCGAGCTAAGTAGAGCTTGTATCATGGGTACTCGATAACTTATATACTTAATACAATACAATACACATGGATAGATTTTATTAAAAAAAAACTTGGAATGAAAACATCCAGAACACCCTGAACAAATCTGCAGATAGTACCTACACACATTTGTGCCGCGGCCGGAATTGAACCCGCAACCTCCTGCTTCGTAGGTGGACCTGCGCACGCCGCGCCACTGATGGATATGATCAAGTACTTTACGGACTACTAATAATGGTTGGATGCATGGGTGCATGTGTGTTTGTGACTTTTTCTCGCCAAAACTACTGGACGGATCGTGCTTAAATTGTGTATGGATGTAGGTCTACATGAGAAATAAGACAAAAGCTACGTTGTAATCCATAAATAATTTCGCATGGGATAGAAATTACCTTTAAAAGTGTCCATAGAAACAGCCCGCGAAAAGCAGCGCAGCGTCTAGAAACTACCCTGGAACAATCGCTGTTAAACTTAACTTTAATTTCATCACGTTTTCAAGCAGTAATTGAAAACGTGAGTAGCAATATTTGTCGGCAATTTATGATCATTAAGTTATTTTAGTGCCCGCATTTACATTTTATGAAACTATCTGAAAACTTTAAATTAACATTTTATGTTTATTACTTGAATCGTCGAGTAGAAATTTGCATTAAAATTGATAATAATATAACATTTGCTTGAAAAATTTATCAATCTTTTTTTTAAAATCCGAAATCGACTTTCGTTTGACCGCAATCTCACCTGATGGAAAGCGAAGATGCGGCCGATGATGTATCACGAAGGTCTAGAAGACGGCTACTCCGGACCACATTCCGAAACACAACAGAGTTGCTTCACGGACTGGCTTAGTCCGGAGGGTGGTGACAAGCCACGGCCGAAGCCTACCATCAGAGAGTACCGCTCTTAGCACCACCCAGAGGACACGGGACACGTGTAGGGTAACAGAGGGTCAACACCTACGGACGTGAGCGATACTGTACCCCATATTGTCTGACTAAAAAATTAGTTTCTTAGGGATTGAGTTTATTTATTAGAAAGTCTTTTTTCGTTGGACCCTAATCACACCTGATGGAAAGTGAAGAAGTGGCTGAGGACGGAGTTTTTACGACACCTATTCACTTGTCTTGATGAGAACCAGGTTACGTACTAATACTAACGTAGGTATATATATACAAATGTTGTTAATTAAATTTATTTCTTTTTGGGTTTAAGCTGTTAAAGTTAAACTTTTACGCTACCAACGATACGAATTACGTACAAGAAAGACCCACCCGTAGACTCCTAACATATTCTAAACCGTGCTACTTTGAAGTAAAGTGTATATTTGCACGAGAGCTTTTCGTAAGAACATGAATTTTAGTCAATCTTCGCCCTAATGTAAGCAAATTAAATAAGCTCAAAATGTAATATTGTAGGCGTTTTATGATTATACGGGGTTTGGTGTGAAATTATCTGTCTGCGAATATTTTTGTAGCTGAACGAATGTCTAGTTGGGACTAACGAGATTTTTTATTTATTCAAGTTCATGAAATATAAAAGAAACAAGAGAAGTAATATTAACAATTGAAACAATTGAGTTAACTGCAGACTGTTGGAAACAATGAACAGGTAGCTCAACTCAATACCAGTCGGAACCGTACCCAAAACGATGGCTGAGTTGACCCACTGTATGGAAATGCTAAACAAAAATTGCGCGTCTCATATTTTAAAATTATTCCAGTTGTAGCATGTAGCATATACCTACTTGTAGTTTACATAAAATGTTTCTCGTTGTATGGACTGTATTTATTTTAAATCATACGCAGAAAATATTTGACCGTCTGTTTGTATTTGCTCTGCAGGAAAATATGTCTTACATTTGGTTTAACACCACAACAATATTATTATGTGGTCATCCCACTGCTTGTTCGACACATTCAATATCTATATTTCTCTTGTTTTGTTTTGATTTTTGGTAAGGCTATTTTAGGATCTTGAGAATAATTAAAGTAAAAACAAGTATTTCTAAGTAAAACACAAGTAATTTAACGTCAGTATGCGGGTGCTACTTACCCAGCTAAATAACATTTGCGAGCTCCCAAAACTCGTTGGGTAAGTTTACTGGTGTTTCATTTTATGTTATGAACACAAACGTGTTCGAAGTATTTTCGAATAATAAAAACAAGGAAAAGTAATGAATCTCTGGCCACTTCATCTCGGTGGTTTTAATATTTTACGTGACATCTAAAATTTGGGTTTTTAAGCCTGTTTACCGATGATAGATATGCTTAAAGATAATGGTGGCAAAAACAGCAAGAAAATTATTTTACAAGAAAAAAAACCAACGTTACCTAGACGACAAAGCAGATTTTATTCAATGCAAACATAAACAGATACATAATGCATTGTTGAATTAAAAAAACAAGCTAGGTATTTACATTTTTCATTATACATATAATCACATCCCATAAAATCCAAAAATTTACAAACATTTCATCTGGATTCTTGAACTAAGATAGAAGTGTTTCGGTTCTGGAAACCATTTTTAAGGTGATATTAAAAATTCAATGATATGTTGATACAAAAGTTAGACAAGCATTTTTTGTAGAGAATAATGTATTCTTTAATATTGTAGAACATCACTTTTGTGTGTTTATGATATATAATCAATAGTTCCCACAGCGCATGCGATGAAAGACATTAAATGGTTTTTTTACACATTTGGTTACATTATGGAAGTTTTGGTATGGATGTCCAATTTTTTCTAGTTAATGCTATATGTATGTATGTATATACGTATAGCATAAGTTACTCAATGATAATGTAGCATTTTAATGGTGAAAGAACTTTTTCATCGGTTCAGTAGTTTTTGAGTTTTTTCGTTACGAACATACAAAAATACAAATATTTCCTCTTTATCATTATTTGTATAGATATATTTTATTGCATATTACTTAATTTTTCTTTTGTACATCGGCACAAATCGCAGAAGTCCAAAACAATTGTTTTTTGGTATTGTTGTCAGTTTTGATCCATAAGTGTCTTCGTTGACATAAAATATCTAGGCTTCCAGATGCGAATATAGAATACGAGCCGCTGGAGATAAATCTAGCTAGCCTGTTTCGCTCTCAGTGGATAGCAACTCTTCTTTGCACGCCGCACTCTTCATTAAGTTCTGATTACCCATGGTGACTGCGAGCTCAGATGTCATGGATCCGGTTCCAGGGAAGTGCAAAACTTTTATTATATCATGATTACTTGCATAAGTCGCAGACGTGATGCTCAAGACGTGCTCAAGAATATGCAAGTATAGCACTGTGTGATGTTTGCCAAATATTTCGTTTGACCTTGTTGTTTCTTGGAGGATAAAGAGAGCTTTGATATCTTGCAATGCAAAGCTAGTTTTATTGAACATTCATAAATAAATTAGCTATTTCCCTCTGCTATTCCTCTCTAAAAATGAATCCCTATTTTCCTTGGTTAGGGCATCACGAATGGCTGGATCAATTTCGCTTTTTTTTTGTTGGTTATTGTTAGGAGAAGGTTCTTATAGAAGAAAAAATAAGGACAGTTGGAAACATCAACTTTCACGCGGGTGAAGCTGCGGGGCGTAGCTAGTGTCATAAATATGTATTTGTAAACATTAACTGTTTGTTTTACTGGATTGTTTTTAAGAAAGTAGAATCAATGGAGTGTTTAACCAACTCAATTTACTTGCAGTTATTCTGTGCATATCAAGTGTTCAATAAAATAAAGCCCAAAATTTTAAGCGACGTTTGAGTGGCATGGCTTATCTGTTACCTGACGATCTCTGAGAAAGCCGTGAAGATGAGAATTATACTCTTCCTTATATCAGGACGTGTTAATTACTACGTACTCCGCGTTTTATGAGCACTGACTTCCACATATCGTAACATTCTTGACACTATTATGAAAAAGTACCTCTCTTTAAGAGTCTTCAGGTTGGATTAAGGTCAGTTTTGTTTAGTGGTTAAACTTTAAAAGTGCAGTTTGTTCATGTTTCATATTAAAGAGACATAAAATTATAACGTGACCAGCTGCAAGCACAATTCCTACAGCGTATTTCGATTGCAAGTTATAAAATTGAAAATCTACTGTATCGTTCAACAACACAAAGCTAGCAACGTCAAAACACAAAAATATTGTCGGTCGAAGACAATTCCGATGCAATATTAATATTTACCTTTGCATAGTCCAAACAAAGACTGCATTCATATTCACCCCACGAAAACAAGTAGATAAAAATGCAAACATGCGCAATTGTGTCTCAAACGAAGGAAGGCGGTCGTGCCGCGTTCTCAGGCGAAAGTATTCCGGACGCAAATGTCCCACTCATATGAATTTAGATCCGCCGTATTACAGGGAAGTAAAACTATCGGAAGGCAGGTAGATCGAACTATTGGAATAAAGGGTAGAGGTCTGGGATGCGGCATGTTCTGAGCATGCGGCGCGGCCGTGTAACGAGGCTTATGCGAGTGTAAGAACATCCTGTATTATAACAAAATCTGGGAAGACATCTAGTAAAGTAGAAATATATTCGAGGGGCTGCCACGCAATTTTTTTATCGCTTCATATTTTTTATAGCTTATGAAATGAGACTAGACAATAAAGTTCTAAACGTAAATTCAAAATAATGTTTTGTATAAAATCCTATTGATAACAGAATTTGAACATGAATAAAATTGTTCTTAAATTTAATAAGGAAAAGGGACATTAATCCATTTATGAATTATAAAAAGTTGTGAATGGAAGGGTTTCCCCTAGAGCGCGGAAGCGGTTTAACACCACCCCATCGATAATACCTTTGTTATTTTACGTTTTTATTTAACACTCACAATGTTTGATATTATTATTTTTTATTTCAAAAGGGACAAGCTACCTTTTACGTTGCCTAAGTATGGCACTGAGATATGCTTAATCTCAACTCCTTACCTACGTGAGATAAAACTAGAATGTATCATGAATAAGTCACTGGTTGTAGGTAAGTGACCATCATAATGACTTTTCATTCTTAGGCCAAGTAAACCAATTTTTGGAGCAATCAATGGACTATTTCAAAACCCTAAAAATCTACTCTAAGAATAATTATAAATGGCTATTATCACTTAGCTACGTGGAAGCTGAAAAACTTTTTGATATTGTTTCGTAACATACAAACAAACTCAACACACTAGGTACACGCACTTGCACACAACACATACACACTCACAGATGTGCACACAACACAAATATACACTAACACACACACACTCACACATACACACACACTGTGTTAATTTGTGCAATGCAGTATATTGTACTGTTTAATTTAAATTTTTCAAAGACACCTTACAATAACACTTTAAATTATTAAAGAGCGGGACCCTCTAACACAGGTATCTCTATACTTAAAAGAGGGCCCCAAACCCATACATTGTGAATAAATTTATGTTTACTTGAATAAATATTTTGTATTTGTATTTCAAGTACAAAGCCTTTTCACGTGTAAAAACACAAAATCGATAGTTCTCTTAAAACTAAAACCAAGAACACGAAATCATTAAGAAATGCATTCAAGTATGCATTACGTAAATAAACTCAAGTAATTTCTCAATGGGTTTATAATAAGCTACACAACCTAACATGTTTAGGAAATAAATTTTCATAGAGGCTGGGCATCGACTAGCCGCAAAGGCTCCTTGATGCGATTTCCGGCCCACTTTTAACGGCGCATCCGGTAAGATACGAGGATAAATCCATGTTAGAGCTCCGCGGAGCCTGATGTGCGGATATGGTTTCTTAATGTACAAATTGAACAGTAACTTTGAATTTACGACTTTAACGCGGTACTTTTGTACGTCTTTTTGTAGTTGTACAAAATAAGTTAGTTATTTTACTGGTCTGACCGATGAAGACTGCGAAGACAATGCAATCCGATGCTTGCTATGGATGGCAGATGGCGTAGCATTGCTACGGTGTAGCGATGGATTTGTTACGGCGCGTAGTGATGAAAATGTTACGGTGCAAGTAGGTAATGAGAATGCTATAAATATTTTTCTACGGCTCGTAGCTATCATACTGCTTCGGCCGGTGGAGTAACAATGGATGGCTCAAAACTTAATAAAAATCTGTTGAGTCACCATAATTCGCATATTCGGGGAACATACCACTATAAAATGAAAAAACGGCAACCTCTGTGCGCAGCGTGAAAAAGTTTGATCACTTTATTAGGATTATAATATTTATAAATATATGTATCGAAAAAAAAGGAAATAAGAGACTGCTACTATTATTGCACGATAAAAATTTAATATATTTTTATCCAAATCAGATTTTTTTGATACTTTGATTACTTATGACTACTTCAATATGATTAAAATTAAACTAAAATTGAAACGGCGTTGGTGCCAGCAAGTATTACACCACCGAAGAAAAAATTACAGATAAACAAACTTTGGGAAGAACTTTTTTCATAATTTTAAATCATGTTTTAAAATTATGGTTAGAGCCGCGTTTGATCGAAGCGACGCATGACCCGAAAACTGGTGAGTATCTGCAATATCAAAGCCTCAGCATCGCCATGATTTGGGGACTCTTTCAATTGATTTGAGAAGATACAATACAATACAATACAATACACTTTATTGCACACCGAAAAAAATACACAAATACAGAAAAGGAGAGATAACAAGGTTGCACAATGGGCGGCCTTATCGCTGAAAACGATCTCTTCCAGACAACCTTGGGATGGACACGAAGCCGTTGTACACGTATAGGTGGCGTTTTAATACAATAAATACATATAATACTTACTATAAAATACATAATATACTTACTATAAAATAATACATATCAAGTTACATAAAAAGATGCTAAATCAGAAGATCTATCACTGCATTACCTGGACCAGTCTGCTGACAGCTTAACTGTTTCATGTGTATTTTTATCTATTACTTGTAATTTTATCCTTTATAGTAAACCAGCTGGATGTTTATAAAAAGTGTAGCTACGTAGCAGCTGGTTCAAAGCAACGGGCCCGCCCTTATGCTTCTTAATAAATTATGAATATTTACCGTCACGCCACGCTTTACTTAGACATAATTATTTTAATCTGACTCCAAGAAGGCAATTTCGTAAAACTGATGCTCACGAAGTGGCTTTTGTCAGCGGTGAAGATAATAATAATTAAACGTTCGACATGTAATGAATTTATGTTAAAAGTGTGTTTTCTAAAAAATTACGTATGGATAGAATAAAATACAAGAGTTTTATTGTGCAATGTTTAGGTATTTTCTTTAAATCCTATGAGATCGAAATATGACATTGTAAAAGTAACTTACACATAATATTGCGAAATTTCTCAGGTGTGCGGACATCCCTATGTGGCTGTCAGCAAACAAAGCTCCCTAATTTTCAACCCACATTGAACAGAATTAGTGTTTTGTTATTTTTTCAAGTCTGTACTGTTAATTAGAAAAGTCTCTGCTGCTCATTATGTAAGTCTGAAGTCTATTAGCACTATTTCTTTTGTGAGTCGTCTCTTGTATTGGTAAAATGCGTTTTTTGAAGGATTTTGTCTATGAAGTTTTGCAAAGAGTAATCATAGAGGAGAATGTTGATAAATATATGTTGTAATAATAAATTAAATAGTATACATAGTTCGTTGAAAGATTCTCGTTTACATTATTTTCTCTCTAATTTTTTATTTTAGTTTCTAGTGGGCTTCTTTTCGCTTCGATTAGGGCGGCAATAACCTTCATGGATGATATGCCGTCATGGTTAACGAAATGCCTTTGACACTCCGCTTTTACACTGCTCCCAAAACGGTATGAATCGAGAGCAGTTCTTTACATTTTAAAATTGTTAAACCCTTATATTTTGGAAGCAATATGTATGCATGGCCCTTTGAAGTGAAACTGTCCAACCGCAAAAAGGATTTTGCTGTAGACCCGCTAAATATTAAATGGAACTCAATCTTTCGGGCTTTCGAGGTAAGCACGTTTAATTATGAAAAGCTCTCGTGGAATTATTCCAGAATACTGTTTTGTGCGTCTGTTTGTTAAATTGGATTTTCACTTAATTGTTTGATCAATTGAGGTGGGGAGTTGGCCTGGAATTGGTTGCTAATTGACATTGGTTTGATCAACCAGTTGACTCCTTAAGCGATTATCTATAGATAATCCGTATGGGTATCTAAGGCGATGATAGATGACTAATTATTAAATCGGTTTTGTGACGATACCTGCAAGATTTTTTTGAAAATCATGGTAGTTTGAGTTTGCACAGTAGATACTAAAACGGAAAAGTATTGTCTTTGAATCAAGTATAGTTGTAATATATTCAAAAATGTAATTAACCTCAACACTTCTTGTAAGATTGTAAGATCTGATTGAATGACTGCAATTTATAAAATTCTGAAAAAATTTCATTTGCAAACGCTGACTGTGTGTACTTATAAATGCAACTTATCACTCAATACCATTCGAAAAATAAAAATCGAGTTCTTATGAAACTATCGCTTGCTGTTATTCTATGAAAAGTAGTTAGTAGTATATAAAGTTCCGCTGTATCTGGTATGGGCGCTGCATGGGGCATAATGTATGTAAGCCACGCAAAACTCAAGGTCTCAGAACAATAACTACACTACTCGAGATTGTAATTTGTAAAAACGAAGTCCACACACACACACGTTGGTATTTTATTTTTCAAGATTCGATTCACATCCGAGGATACACAGCTGTCACAAACTAATTACATAACTTGAGTACTTTTTATTTTCAAGTTCTTACTTTAGCTTTCAACATAAACTGTAAGGCCTATGGAAGCTTTACGATCTTAAAAATTAGTGAAACTCTATTAGCGAGATGTTCGCAAACGAATTTGCGTTATCGCCTGCGCCGGGCGGGACACGCGTGGAATACTAACCACGTAGGGGCGAGTTCATACTGAAGAAAAGTAGTAGTCAGGGTCTGAAGAAAATAAATAGATAAATAATGAGACTGAGGACGCGTACGGAAGGACGCGGGTTCGAGTGCCGTCAAAGTAGAACATTTTTGGAATATATTTTGATAATCTATAGTAATATTATAAGGAGATATTTGATTGTTTGTTTGTATTAAATAGGCTCCGAAATTACTTAACCGATTTGAAAAAATAATTTATCATTAAGAAGCTTTGAGGGAGTGACATAAGCTATATTTTATCCCGGGAACTACGCGGGTGGAACCGCGAGGCGCTGCTAGTCAGTGGTAAGTTGCAACTCGCATAGTTTAGATGGTATTGTCTTTTGCTCATGTGGATGGCTTCCGCATATTCTCTGTAAAACCAAGTTAGTCTGTGGCAAAACCTAATCTACTGTGTCAAAGTATGAACAAGCCTTTAGACAAAGGCCAAACTTGCTTCTCGTGTAATTACTTCTTTAAACGAAACCGCCATCGGGGGAAGGATACGGCTACTTTTGTCCGGGCGACCCGATAATCTAGTTATTCCTTGCCTCCTGGAACTCTTGAACGTTTTTATAACCCGGTGCGTACGTGATACTGGACTGTATAGTTTTAGATGGCTAACTGGATAAAAGTTTTGTAGAAAAGGCTTTTATCGATGGAAATAAGTTTAATGCTTTAAAAAGAAATAATATTAACGCATTTACTGCCAGCCTCCGGAGGGGCGCGCCGCATCAAATACTGCCGGTCTTGGACCATGCGCGTTGGGGCATGAAAGTGTCCTATTATATTTTCAGAAGGAACTGCTTGAAATGGCTTAGGTACTATTTTTGGCAAATGCCAAAGGGATATGTATTTATTTTGGTAAAATACCTGACATATGCTTTTCAAAGTAAGAAAGTTATTTGAAGGAGTCAAATTTACCTAAATAAAGAAGGAACAAAATTGAAATGATGGGACCCTAAAAAATTCAACATTGCAATATTTTGAGATGGCAACATATTTTTTCGGATGTCGTAAAAGTCACATTTCAGGACGAGACGAACATGTTGTTTCACCATTAGAAAGTACTGGATAGAGCTGACTCAGCGGTTCTAGCAACCCTACGGTTTTTGGAATTAGTTTTGCTGGAAGTCCCCACTTAAATGTTCTTAACTCATCCATACAAATATTATAAATACTGCTCCGTCTGGAATATTTATGTGTTCGTCGATCTGTGTAGAGCTGTATAATGGAGTGAGTGTGTGAGTGTAATGGATATTATTAATATAAATATTTACGGGTATTTTCGCTTGTATTTGCCTATTCTCGACGTAACAACGGGTATAACTACACTCTGTCGCGGTAACGGTGAGATATTTTTATAATACATAGAAAAAACCCGGAAGACCCGAAACAAATATCTGCAGAATGTATAAACATGTGTCGGCCACTGCACCACTTAGGTTGTCTGTCGTAAAATAATAATTAGACCCATTGCTCTTCAGACATCGCCAGTAAATCAGACAGAACCACATAATAAATAATTGCTCTTTCGAAAGTATTCTTCACATTCTGCTTGTCTGTTTCTCACCAAATTTCGTTTATTTCCCAACTCCCGAAAAAGTTTGTTAAGTTTATAGTTTGGTCATTTGGGTAAACTTTCAAAACATTTTGGAATTCGCAGAAAGTTTTGTTACTTTACTCTAAAATTAAATGATAAGTTTTTTAATTAGTAACTGAACTTCACAGATAAATAAAATTCTTTGTTACGTGTATAAAATAACAAATAAAATTGAGTTTGAATGAGATCGTAAAGTCTCTTGTTAATCTATTTATTATCAAATAGTATTATTACAAAGTGGTAATAATATCGACCCTGATAATTAAGGACTACCTATGACATCCTACCTAAATCGTCCAACTGGTTTTGATTTAGTTTTTATGATTTTTTCGCGCTAATTTATAATAACCGAGACAAGACAAGAGTAGGTAGTAGAATAGGTGTATTTCAGTCTAGACCTTCGTGATACACCGTCAGCCACATTGTCACTTTCCACCGGGTGATATTGGACAAATTGAGGTAAAAAAAATGAGGTGAATATATGAAGGTGCATGTTACGTGAAGCGCTGGGAAAAGTCATGCGTGACACGTTGGGAATAGGCTCCTTTCACGTGAGACAGGGTGGAGAGATAGGTAATAACTTGTTTCATCAATAGTGTTCTTAGCAATATTTAATGCAAATCAGTGCAGTATAGTTGTTCGAAGTAATGCTGCTCTCGTGGTGATATTTCATTTATTCTAAATAAACTTGTTCTTATATAAATAACTAGCTGCGCCTATCCCACGGGAACTTTATGGGATAAAAAGTAGCCTATGTGTTATTCCAGGCCTGTATACAAAATTTCAACACGATCTGTTCAGTAGTTTTTGCGTGAAAGAGCAACAAAAATACATACATGTTTACAAACTAATGATAAGCATTGCCAACCGTTAATTGTTATTGTTTATTTGATTTGCCTTTTATCATCATTTTTATATGTAATTTTTGTTTTTCTTGTTCCATTTTTATTTATGTTTTCTTGTTAGTTCTTCTTTTTTCGTTATTATTGTTTCATAAATTTAGTTGCAATTTATTGAGCTCTGTAGGTACTGTCGGTGTCTTGTTATTGTGATATGTGATATTTGTTTTATAATGGTGGAAATTTTGCTGGTTTAGGTGGTATTTAAGTATTTCTTTGTTTAGTTTATAATTAATGTATGTTTCCAAAATAAATAAAAATAAAATATATAAAATAAACTTTCACGTTTATAATATTAATAGGATGCTGGCCAATACAAACAGTACGCGGAGCTTGTGCGTGCAATGGATACTAAATAACTAATACACTTAATACATATACATATTACACTACATAGACAGAAGTTTATTAATGTACAATAGAAGCTATATGTTATTATTTGGGTGGCCAACTTAGAAACCATATAGCTTAGATACTTTGTAGATTACTACCATACATAAACTCATAACTTGGGCCTTAGTACATCCAGTAAAGCATATAGCTTCGGCCCAAGCAGTCGCCCGATGTCGTCATAAAGCCAAGATACGCGTGGATCGTAAACTCAAACAGGGCTTACTGTATTTGTGGCCTGCCGCCATTCCTATGACCCTAGGGATCCGATGGATTAGAATAGCTGCTATATTGCTTGCACCAGCTTACAATGAAATATGGAGAAGGTTGTAGTCAGCAGATGTTATAGAAGTCTTTGAGATGTTCACTTGTGATAGAGAAGTATGTAAGTTGAATTTGATTTTGGTTTGTGATTTCACTTGTACTTAGATTAGTTTCGTGATTTGTGATGATCTATGACTACAAACTTGTAGGTGAAATTAGGCTTTAGCAAATTCCAAAAGTACAAATAAATTGCTGTGCATAATTCACCATAATTCACCTACTGAATAGTACTTAAGCACTATTTCGATATTTCTAAAGAAGTGAACATGTTTGATAAATTTAATGTTATCTTGGCCACATTATTTGTTGGTTGCCTGTTCAAACATTTTCACAGCCCATTCAGAACGAAAATTCGTTTCGATAAAGACATTACCAAATCATCAACACCGAAATTCGTGTAGGTACTATAATAATTGAGTAAAACCAAGTGCATTAGTGGAATATTTGAGTACAGCATTAGACAATTTCCTGTGGCAGACCCCTGTGGTGTTCCGATGACCTCCCGCGGTCTCGTAATCACACTTTACTTTTACTGCCGATATTATCAGTAAATAGAATCGGTAGAAGTGCTAAAGTGCTCAATTTTTCTTAAAATGGCCTTTATTAGTGAACTCTGCTTTTGGAGTGTTTCCCCAGAATGTTCCAGGAAGTCAGTTGTAGTTGACTTCCGAGAGATGGCGTTGGTTGCTAATTTGAGCAGAAAAGTAAAACGAGGAAGATAAGCAGTTATAGTGAAGATACCAGCTGAAATTAAGCTAAAATTTTAATTTCGTAGTTATGCATTTAGTTTTATTCGAAGGCATTCATATTTTTGCTGCCAATATTTCAACAGTAGTAAGAGATTTACTGTGAGTCAGAAGGATAAAACAAAAACAAACTCCTTGTCTTAAACAATGCTAAAGCAAGCATAACATTAAGGCCCAAGTTACGAGTATCTACTCGGTAGTAAGCTCCAAAGTGTCTAAGTTAGCATCTCTTAGACGAAGGCGGCGTTGAATACGTTTCTGTCACTGTAAAAGGAAAATATTTTGTTCTCAAGGAGGCCACATCATCATTACCTTGTGTAATTTTTTCGTATGTGCCATTCTCATGCCTGTACTTTTATGCCTTCCCTCCATAAAGACAAAAGGGACTTTGAAGTAAAATCACGTACATTTTTTGCAACTTACTTAGGAGAGATTCAGCCCCTTGCCTTCATGTTAATATTTTCTGGGAAAACATTGTGGGGACAACGCATGGAAATTACATTTAGATATTTGCTCACAAAGCGTACATCTGAGTGTGGGTAGGGATATTATATTTTACGTGAATGGAATGTAATAAAATGTTTAGGACATAGAGCGTTTCTCGTTGAATTGCGGAATGCTTAGCACAGCTCAGAAGAAGGCGGCTACCACAGGTGGTTTCATTACCTGATGCAAAAAAAAGGTATTTTAGAGTCAGAGTCAGAGTCAAATCGTTTATTTCTTTAGACTTACAAAATAAGCACTTAGACAAGTCAAATTTTCAATATATAAACAGCTTGATAAGTAGTTATTACTATCAAAAAAGAAACAAGGTGCAATTGACTCTAATTCACTTAAATTTTTTGTCCACTAGCGGAAGAAGTGAAAAAGAAACCACTAGCAAGTTTATCGCTTAACAACTAATACAATCTTAGCATAACTAAGTCTAACTGTTCTTACATACTATTGTCGGTGTGGAACTGGGCGACATCCGGCCAAGCATTAACATCATTAACGTAATCATCTAAAGAGTAATAGGCTTAACGTATTTACTATTCTGGCATATAAGCCCGAAAGTGGGTATTAGCCTCCGACGCAATAGATCGCCACCGGCTTCTGTCCTACACCGCTTTTCTCCAGTCCAGCGCAAGAACTTTTTTATTTCTTTATTATTTATAAACCTATTTATATGACTTGAAGTGAGCAGAAGTCCTTCACACTTAGTCCTTCCACCTGTGTCTGTGTCTGTAATTGTGTAATGTAACTAGTAAAATTCGTGTCTGTATGTCATTACTCCGACACGGATGACCCAATCATGAGAGCCATCTATCATGCAGTATCAAAAGTCCGTTCCTTCCAACTTTCCACTGGAAAGGTAAATTCAAGTTTTTAGTAAAATTCTATGCATCCATAACCACCCAAATAATTTTACTAAACAACTTACCTATCATAAAAAATAACCTAAATATATATTAATATTGCTAACAGATGCTGTTATAGGAATTTAAAAAGTAAATATTATTTAAAAAATCTTTGCTGAGCTGAGCTTTTCTATTGTAGACTGTGCCCGAACCGAAATATAGGTGAATGCCGATTGAAATGTAAATGAAGGCCTCGGTTTCAAACTTTCTTTTCCAACCGAAATCTCATTTACTTTTAATAAAAGAGGTTTTTGTACAAGTTCCTTATCGTATTTGTATGTTTGTTTATTTGTCTAAGAGGAAGGTATTGGGAGAAGGTAAAGTACTTATCAAGATAGCTTTCTAACGTAATTTCCCCTTTTCCATTTTCTTTTTAGCAAATTGAAAGAAAAATCTGTTTGTCTTTCTTGATTTTGAAATTTTATTATGCAATTAAATCAAAGATACAGATTAAACCTCAACAGCAATGATTTTGATGACAAATTGACAGCTATTCATACCTAACTGAGCCAAAGTTTGAGATGATCTAGTAACACTGATCGTGGTAGGTTCGATACACTGACCTCAAAGTTAATTTTTTTTTATTAAGTGAGTCATAACACTTAAGAGCTTAGGTATCATATGTCAGACCAGTATGCTGACTGTCCACTGCCATACTAGTTCTTTATTTTCTATGGCATTGTGACTTTATTTTCTATGGAAATGTGAAAGTTATGTAAACTTCCCGCTTGGAGTCAAGCTCACTTTGTAGTAAACAGTATGGCAGTAAACACTCAGCGTACAGAGTGAATCAAGTTTAAAAGTTACGTAGTTCACGCTTATTTCCATCTTTGATTATAAAATTATTTACCTAAATTAGTAGTACTAAAAAACCGTCAGCTTCGATTAATTGAATTAAACTATTAAACAGCATTTTATATGCATTACGGCCATCAAGCTTTAAGTCGTAGATTCATTTGCGGAATAACGCAGGCAGTAAACGGGCATTGCAGTTTGATAGGCAGGCAGCCCGGAATGTGTCTCAAGATGGGCTCTTAAATGCGTTATTACTTACTAGTCACCGTCCGAGAAAACCAGGGTTATAACGGGATTGTAACATTGTTTAGATTTGCAACTTAAAACCAGTAACTATTTGAAGTAGTTATCTATACAGAAGTTTATACTGTGTGCCTCGATATAATGAAAAGTTAAGTTTTAGGTACGTTACCGTTAATGACCGCCATATTAGTTATGTAGGTAGTTCCAGTGATTCAAGAACCGTTTACAGGACGATTTTAGGACAAAAACATGTTTGGTTGTTTATTTTAGATTTTTCGTATCTGCACAAACAAAATCTATTTCATTAATAACGATACAAAATACACAATCATATTATACATAGGTAAAGTAATAAAAATGTTCACTATAAAGAATTCAAACACTCGAATAGGATATTGCTTTTTAACGTCGATTGACCAGACGAGTGGCCAATAACCGAACGGCTCCGATGGTTTCATATCGCTTGATGGCACGTTACGGTTTCATCACAATCATCATTTGTCTAGATCGATATAAACGGGCCACTAAAATTGTTGGAAGAAGTATTCAATGCTATGAAATCGATATTATGATGACCTAATGACAGTTAAGGGACCGCTTTGACAGGCGTGTATTTATGTACAAAAAAACAAATAAAAGTTAAATATATTGCGCAAAATTGGTAAAAAATAAGCTTTCACCCAATACGGACTTACAATCATTACATTACTTTATTAACAAGTTTGCTTCCTAGTATTTTTCTTCTTATAGGATTTCCAATAAATCGAAACAAAATAGTGTTTAACCTTATCTAAATAAAGACGGTTTTTCAGCTTTAAGATTTCCTCAAGTAATGGGATCTCAGCGTAAATCATAGCTGAGGCTGGCTCTTCTCATACTTTCAAGGTCTTGACTATTAGGGGATTTCTTGGGTTTCTTCGGTCGATACTTTGGTAGATAAATAAGAAAATTTGCGCAAACAACGCCTAGAGTTATTATCTTGTTGAATATTGAAAGAATATAGATGCCAAACACCACCTGTAAATAAAATAAAATGTTTGGTTGACTTAAAATTTAGCTGATGATGGCTTAAAATTTAGCTGGGGCTTTAGGAACTAATAAAAATAGTTTTGCAATCCCACGCACCGACAAAAGTCACTGAACATTAAAACAACTTTGGAAAATCAAGCTTTTTATTTCGTTAATAAGAAACCATAAACGCGCTTTTGAAAATTGAGAACGTTTGAGTACGTTAATATTATTTTATACAGAGTGTGAACCATATTTTTAATGGCAATAGGTACAAGCAATCTAGCCGGTGTAGCGCTGTTTCGCAACAAATGTTTCGCACCACAAGACAAAAGTAATAATAATTGTTTCGTTTATCACCGGCTGCTTTAGTCTAGTGTCTAGTAGTCATTTTGTTTTATTATTTTTTTCCGAGAACGATTTTTTTTTTAATATTTTGGTTATATAAAATGACCTAGTCTGAACCACCACATAAATTTTGGTCCTTCCTTTTTGCTACAAACTGTATATTGTCTGGTTTGAGTCCTGCGTATGAATTTATCAATTTTAAAAGTTGTTTCATTTTATGATGTACTCAAAGCTCACTACGGCGGGTAATAATGTTGACAACGTTGTGAAGTGGTCGGGGAGACACTTGCACTGAACTTGTGCTCTACATATCGAAATTTTATAGAAGTAAAGTATGGAATCTATGGCACTAGAAAAGAGTTATTGTTTGGAAAAACGCTCCTTTTACGGAATTTATATTAATTTGTCAATTGATTTCATAGTTGCCGAATATAAGCACCATTTTGTATAAGAAAAATATACTAGGTATTCCCTGAATCCCACTGAAAGTTTTGCTTTTTAAAAAAGTTTTTTTAATTTCAAGGATACTTTTTTTAACAATTCCTTTGCCAGTATTAAGTTATTTTTATTGCTTTTAAACTTTTATTTAATTTTTCGCGAGAATAGAGAATTCTAATGAATATACATATAAATCTATTTCGTAAATGTCAAAATACTACTGGCGCAGCGCATCAGCATTGCCATAAAGCGGAGCAATGCAGCCAGCGTAGGGTACGCTTCCGACTGGTATTGATATAAATCAGTTGAGCTACCTGTAGATTGCTTGCAACAGTCTGCGGCTAGCCTGATTGTATCAATTGTAAATACTAGTTTTAATATATTTATTGTAATTTTCTTTTTCAATATATAAGTGTAAATATTTACAAAAAAATGCTACGCGAGGTTATAAAAGTTCTTAGTAGAAAACAGCGTAAAGAGTTGTTGAACTTTGGACCATTGAAATTCGGTATACATTCCGTCAAGAGCTAACAACATTTATCTACTTCGCCCGAGTTTGTTTAATATAATCCGCATAGAAACACACGAAAGTAAGATTTATTATTCTCTTCGAGTACCGTTCCGAGGTGACGTTTTTCGGAGAATATTTTAGTGTTTCAGGAAGTTTTTGGGAGTTTGTAATTAGTTTGTACCGCTAGGCAGGTGCGACTGCCTTTGCAGTATCATCACGTTTCATAACTTTTTCATTTGACGTGTACGGGGAACTTTTCCATTTCTTTTTATTAACATCGTAACGAAAATGAGAGTTGGCTTTATGAGTAACAGATACCTGATGGTTTTGCTAAGTACCTACAATGTCGTTTTGGGGTTGCCGTAGTTTCGCATTGCTTGGGGAGACGTGGCGGTGACATTTCTTTTCTGCTCTGAACGATAATGACTTGAACGATTAGGTAACTTATTTATCATAAATTATTATTGAGCTGTTAATGAGTTTACAAAAATATTATTGGCATTGTCCATACTTCGTTAATTATAAATTAAAGAAAAAACAGCATTGAATTGACTAATTCAAGTAAATGTTATTCCATCTAATTCCTACAAATCCTTTTGTTTTCAAGGGTTTTAATAAAACACAATTGGTACTTTATTACCTAGCTCATTTAAACAATTGCTTGGGCAATATTAGGAGTTATTCAACAACAAAAACGAGTTTAGGATATAATGTTTTTCTCTGTTTGAATTCTCATTCGGAAAATATGAATACTTTGAAGTGAAATCACGTAGTACTGCAAAGTTACTTAGCTTAGGATCCAGTCTTTGTATCTTTTTTGTACATTAATATTTTTTTTGGGACACACACGGTGGCGGGTCTCTGTATTACGTATAACTTAGGTATGTTATTTTCTCATACAAAGATGTCAGAGTTGTGAGACTTTATTTTTTACGTGCAAAGAATGTTATGATTAGGGACATAACATGTTCTTCTATAATAATATAATACGTCAACAGGGCTGTGAGTGTTGTGGGCGTCGTAAATGTGCTCAAATTGATAGGCACATGTCAACAACCTCTGATCCTTCACATGAATGTGGATGAAATTTTGTTGGTTTTATTAGCGGCACGTGTGAAGAATCTTGCTCGTAATTTGTTATTAGTGGATTGCTGAGAGAGAGACCATGAGCTACTGACCGTACTTTAGCAGCGTAGAGTGTCTACGCTTTAAACAACTAAACAACGTAGAGAATCTACGCCGTAGCCAACGTAGAGAATCTACGCCGTAGCCAATGTAGAGTGTCTACGTCGTCGGCATACTACAGGGTCTACGCCGTAGGCAATAAACATAAATTGCTGATTTTTTCGCACTGTCCCTATGAAAATCTATAAAATAGCAACATTTAAAAGATTTAAAATAAATACGGGTTTGAAAAGATTTTTAGCATGAGAAAAGTAGATAAAAACAGTACCCAACTATACGTAGTGTCCAAAAGTTTAGATGCTTGCACGTTTCTCGCATATTTCCCGTACGTTTTTAGCTAAACCTGTCCGTGTTTTACGAGTTCAAGCGTACATGCAGTATTTCTAAAGTACGTTGTTCTAAAAACTCCAAACTTTCGGTAGTCAGATTGAAGATTTCTCATTTGCAGTAGCTCAATAAGCGAGTCGTGCCGCACTGCGCTTTGCACCGGCATGCGGGCTGACATAGGCGCCGAGGGGCCGCACGCGAACTATAATTTACACCACAACTATTCACCATAAGCCATAAGTAGGACTAAAGAGGGGCATTTTACACAATAACTTAGTATTGCGGTTGTATTGTTCTTGCAATTTTTTTTAAACAACGTTGTCAAAATGCTTTCTTGCTTAATGTACGTACAACAACTCAATATACAACAACCTAATGCATCAGATGGAGGTAATACGAAGAGTTTTTTCCGTTGATTATCTTTTTCACAAGTCAGTCTAAAGTTGAATTTAATATTCGATTGTTTTTATTAGAATTTTACACCTCCATGGATTCCGTCGTGACATTTAATTCTTTAACAATTTATGCGGACTTTAACAACGCAGGAGGTTGTGGGTTCGATTCCCGTCTAGAGACAAATGTTTGAACGATCTGTAGATTTGTGATGATCTGTAGATTGTTTAGGGCGTTCTGAATGTGTTCTATATTTATTATCAAAATATCTAACTATTGGTATAATCGTATTGTATTAAGTATATCACAGTTATCTAGTACCCATAACACAAGCTCTGCTTAGCTTGGGGCTAGATGTGTGTATGTGAATTGTCTAGCATTATTTTATTTTAATTTTATGAACGTATCTATGTAAACCTTGCTTTTTGTATAAACTTTTTAAAAAAATCTTTGAGCTAGTCGCACTTCTAAATTAAGTTCGCATGGGAGTTTACCTAAAATATTAAAATAGCTATTTATGTTTGTAACATTATGACCGCACCCATTATAACGACTTAACATCTGAACAGAAATTATAAAACTAGGTGGAGGTTTGGATTGTATTCTGGAAAAGGAATTAATTCTACATTTTATTACGAAACGCGTGCGAAGTCACGTACATTAGTTCCAGATAAAACACAGCACAAACAGTTAACTCCGTCCTTTAATGTCCTTAAGAACATTTGTATATTTAACGGATCATTTTTACCATCGGCTCCAAGCTGCTTCACACATTCCACGTGGAAACAAGTAAGGTTAAAAAGTATCGAAAAAAGCTTACATTTAAATAATATCACCCCGGTGATCACTTTCTTCAACGCGTGAAAGGCAATTGACTACATGAAATCTGCCCTCCTGGGTGCTTGGTAATCAAGACGGGAATGTTCGATTCCACAAAGATACCTTTTTGCTCAGTATAAAAAGATTCTTATCATGAAGTAAATTGATGTTATAAGGGCAAAAGAAAATTACAATTTGGAATTGGGAACGCTTTGCGCTAGTTTTGTATAAGGGTATAGTCTGCCCTCGTAAAGTTGGCTGTAATGCCGGTGTCTCGGGGAATTTGTATGAGATTGAATTGTGATTGGTGACATCGGCACTGTCTATTATCTGAATGACCTCTTGCGTTTTTATTTCGGACTAAGACATGCCTCCTCCAAGCACTTTTATTTTTTGGCCATATGCCAGTGTTCATTGATATTTAAAATTTTGAAATGGCATCCTACGCCTCGTTTACGGAGACGCGAGGCGTGCAGCAGGCCCGTCATCGCACTAGTAAACACAAACATGTCATAATAAACGTAGATGTTTATGGATAGGTAAACAGTGGCAGTGCACGCCACGTGCTACACCACGTGCAACGCGTCAAATCAAACAAACACTCGTAAAAACGCCTCTCCGTAAACACAAACTACCAACGCCATATGTTTGAATTTTGTGCGGGCCGCGCCACTGCACGCGCCGCTGCACGCCCTGAGTTTCTGTAAGCAAGGCCTTATAAGCTAGTCAAAACAAAGTTTAACGATAGCTTCGTGAAGCAAAACTCACTTTTATTTATCTTCTTATCCATCCATTCAGTCATCATAGTTTCACGCAACTTTCCCGTTGATTAAATCACAGAATGGTTACTAAAACACGAATCTCGGTTAGTGGCTGCTTCATAATTTCATAATCTTAATGGCCGCATTGCCACCTAAAGTGGTGGAATTTAGTGAGGTACCTTTTCCTGAGGGCAAACACTTTGCTGACCATATCTTATATCTTATAGCTGAGTAATAAAACGGTATAATAGAGGGTTTTGATTGTCTTTTTCGCTTCTTGCTGTAATGGATTGGATGAGTGCTTTCTTATAATGATTAAGTGCTATTATGCTCAAGGTTGTTTTTAAGGTAATATAATTTATTTGTTTCTGTCCCGTGGTGTTTTCTTAAAATGTTGTTTAGTCTTATTTAGGTAGTACAGTTTTCTAATTATATTTTTCATATCATAGTTTAATTTTGTTCTTGTCTGTATAGCAAAAACACCATTGAATTAGTTATTATATATAAGTAAATACATATCTGTAAGTTAAAATACTACCTAGTCTATGTTATGTGTTTTACTTTGGTTGTGTCCGTAAATATTTCTCAATCTTTTTATTATCTCTGAGAAAAAATAATTGAAAAAGCTAGTTAGAGAGCTTTATTACTTTAGTTTAGCGCGCCTTTCACTTATTTGGTACCTAGATTAAATAAAGCAATAAAAACACTCGGGAATAATAACACCAATATCACAAATTCTGTAATTCATGTCCCACAATTGGCAAGATTTTTGAAATAAGACTTGTATTTCGAGAGACAAATACAATAAAAAATTAAAGTCCACATTTATAAAATGGATGAGGGGTGGGCTTTACAATGTTAGTCTTTACAGCTTGTCAAAATAATACTGAAAAAAAAATTGTATAGTACCCAATGGCTACTCTAAATTTAATAAAATTGAATGATATGCCTGAAATACTGGTAAGTTGTAGTAAGGAAATAAGTTATTGAAAAGGCTCTCAGATCTATTGGTCCTTTAGGCGAGTAGTTGTTGAATATTATAAAAAATCTATGTGACCAATAAAAAAAAAAGCTTCTTTTTATCCAAACAGAAACAACGCATGCAAAGCCGCGAGCAAAAGCTAGCGAAACATAATTCCGAGTGGTGCTTCCCGGTCATTTCAAAAACCATTTTGTTTTAGCAGCTTTTTTACTGTTAATATAATACCAAGGGAAAAATAATAAAGGAAACGTGTCTTTTGTATTCATGAGTATTATACGTATGTCGTTTTACACGCGGTTCATATAAACTCTTTTATTTCGAACATATTGCTTAAGATACTCCAATGTTTGGATTATTAGGAAGATTCAATTTTATTAGGCAAACTTCAGTAAATGTGGTTTGTCGAACTCTCATTATAACTTTCATGGTTTTATTTAACTTCACGCTTGTTTACATCTTTCAAGTCAAATTCAAACCGATTCTTGTTCGATATTTTGTTCGGTTCCGAGGACCATACAAAAATCGAAAAATTAGTTTGATGTTGCAACCGGTTTTCCGGTTAACCAGTTAGTAGCAAGGACCAAACTATTCTCAATAGCTTCTAGTTGTTAATAAATAAATAATGCTGGGCAATTCACACAGTATTCTCTAATAATTATAAATCAATGGCTAATATGTTTTTAAATTATTTTTGAAAGTATCTTTGTTGTGCGAAGTTTTCATCGAATTTTGGTTTTGTGTAAAAAAATGTCAGTATGAAACAAAGAAAATCAAAACGAATCCAATTTTTTATGATTAAAATACTATATCAATTTAAACACAACCCTAGTGCGAGCTGCGAGGCAGATAATCACACAAATGACTTTTGTACTCGTTCAGCCGGTGTTATTCCCTATGGTGATAGGATTTCAAAACCAGTGGTTATTGTAAAATATCGAACTCAAATAAAATAACAATTTTCAATTATTTCACATACATATATTTACAAACAAGTGTTTATGCTTTTTGAGATCAATTGAAGTGGGTTTAATAGGTTAGGAGGAAAAAACATGATTAATAGAAACTTTACACTTTTAATTTAGTAGTAATTCAATACTAAACATTCACATAAGACGACCTATAATATAGCTGAATATCTCACTCAAGCACAGACACTATTTTAAGTATTTTAGTAGTTTATAAATTGTCTAATGAGAAGCGAATAAGTAAGGTTTTCTTACGATTAGATTTTTCATATTAGAGCAAATTCTTCTTGTATAAAAACCGAACCAGCTTGTTTAATGTTTTCTTTGCCATTTAACTATAAATCCCGGCAAGCTAAACCATAAACACTTCACAACACAACTACAAATTACAACTTTAATTTAATATGGTGAATGCAAACTATAAATGATTCCGGGCTTGATTGCTCCCCTATTGTACCCGCTCGTGGAAATTGGAATAGAATATTCAATTGTAGCTATTGTAATAAAAAAACGTACAGTCAGAATGAACGTAATTTTCGTAATAACCTTTTGCATATGTCCGTCCGAAACGAACATAGGCGCTATACCCATATTTGGTTCTTGAATCCAAGATATTTTATGTCAACAAAGAATTTTAGACTTACTGAAACACTTAACGAAAATTAATAAAGGTAACAGAAAATAACAAGGTCACAGCAAGATCATTCTATGACGTACTGCGCACGTACAGTGAAAAAGGTTCAAATTCCTATCCCTTGGTCTATTAAAATCTATTGCAAAGATCCTTTGATGGATCATTTTGGACCTTCATGTCAACATTAATCCTTTCTAAGGGTATAGTTTACACTAAGAGTATTTGAAAAAAATCAAATAGTATCCCAAAAATGTTCAACTTCGACTCGACATAAACCGCGTCCTACTAGTAAAGTTCTTTGGTAAGGATTTTGTCTTAGTGTTTACAAAAAATGTCTAGGATTCTAGAACCGAGTATAAATGGAACGAAAACATTCGAGATTCGTTTTCCTTCATTTAATTAGCGTGAGTTTTAAGCGAGGCGCCTCCGTGTCGCGCTGGGTAATCGCCCATCCATTAGTTGGACGTTTTGCTTTATTTTTTTGTTTGGAAAAAATAGGTGGGACATACATTTGTTTCACGTTCCAAATGCATTGTTAGATTTAACGGGCAAATGCTGAGCTTAACATTTTTCAGTGTCTTGCAGCGCAATTTTTTTTTATTGATGCCACCTTATTTCGATTCAGTATGAACCTAAACAGGTAAGTAGAAATTACGAAACTTCAAAACAACGCAACGCTGGTAAGTGTAATAATTAAGAAAGAAAATGAAGTTTCATTTGGCTATTAACGAGAATGGAGTTGGGAATACCAGTTGATGCAAAGAACTTACTTTTATTTGCCACTTCTCCAAATTTATGACTGAGAGTCCCACATGAGTTCAAATGTGAGAGAGTTTTCACCTAGTTATTCCATTTTTTGTCCGTAACACGGCACTGTTCCGCGTATTTTTAATTAAATTTCCAATGCTTACAACTTGGCTCATAGCTTACGAAATGGGTCCGGGATAATTCTATTTTTCAACGAAATTTCATTTAAATTTTGCTCTTAGATCTAATAGGTACCTAGTCTAATGGGTCTGTTTTTCATTGAATGGAATGATAATATTGATAATGCTAAACCAAAAAAAATTTTGTATCTAAAAACGGATTATTTGTGCTGTATTTAAATTTTTACCATTCATTTATTAAAGTGACATATTCAGAAAGAGAAATGGCATTTCGAATTTTGATAAACTTAAGAAATTAAATAATATCCCAAAAATGTTAGACTTTGTCGAGACTTGTTCCCGCGTCCTTCGTTCAGCCGGCCTAGCACGAGGATTGTGGGCTTGGTTTTTCTTGGAGAAAAACCGTCAATTTCGAGTCAGAGTCGCTTACGAAGGGTTCCGTACCATCACACTATTATAAAATACTAGCTGCGCCCCGCGGCTTCGCACGCATTGTTCCTATGGAAACTTTTAAAGGCGATTTTTATCCCACGTAAACTGATTTATGGGATAAAAAGTAGCTTATGTTTGATTCCAGGATTAAAATTACCTGTGTGCAAAACTTCAGCCAGATCCGTTCAGTAGTTTCGGCGTGAAGAGGTAACAAACACCCATCCATACATCCATCCAAACTTTCGCTTTTATAATATTAGTGTGATTATAAATGCGAAACTTTGTATGGATATATGGATGGATGGATGTTTGTTACCTCTTCACTAAAACAACTGAAAGGATCGGACTGAAATTTTGCATACAGGTAATCCTAATCTTGGAATCAAACATAGGCTAGTTTGTATCCCATAAATCAGTTCCCATGGGATAAAATCACCTTTAAATATTTCCATAGCATCCAATGCATGCGAAGCCGCGGAGCGCAGCTATTTATCTATAAAAATCAAAAAATACAATCTTTTTTGGTAAAAAAAACAAAAAGTCCTCCGCGTCACGTTGACTTTTTGTTTTTTTACGAGAAAAGATACGAAGGTAGGACTCATCCACGTCATCAAGTACTGATGTTACTTAACCTCGGTGATCGGATCTCAAGGTGATGATGACATTGCCCCCCTTAATTATTAATGTTATTAACTTTTATAATGTAACAGAAATACATCATCTGTGAAATTTCAACTGTCTAGCTATCACAGTTCATGAAATGCAGCCTGGTGACAGACGGACAGACGGACGAAAAGCGGAGGCTTAGTAATAGGGTCCCGTTTTACCCTTTAGGTACGGAACCCTAAAAATGACATCGCATCGTCATACATTACGATGACAAAGTGAGCTTTTTTTTTAATCTATTCTACACTAGACAACGATCCTCGTGCTAGGGCTACAGTACGGGGATGGGATAACTAACTACACCACGAAGTCAAGGGTTCAAGTCCCGTCCAAATTGAGCTGTGATAGACCTACTGAGAAATAAAATTCTCGATAGATCCATCATGGATCTAATAAGAAATAAAGTTCTCGATAGACCCATCATGATCTAGTCAATGGATCTTATAGGAATCGACAATTTTTTCGAATATTATTTGCTTACTCATAGTGTTAACTATAATAACCAACAACTTTTGATAAACTTATTTCAAAATTATACCAGCCTCTTTACAAAAGCCAATTAATTTCCAAGTCAAATCTAAGTAATAATGTAAGTGATACAAGCCGGCCGATATCTCGGGGTGGTAGAGCCAATCCGGCTTCAATTAGTGCTGCGAGACGCTGGCTTTCTCCTCATTTATTCAGAGGGACCGGAATAAACTTGAGGGAAAAATATCTTGGATAAACATTCATATGCGGATAGAAAACCGTGGTGAATTCTAGAGCAGATGACGTAAAGAACTTTGATGTATGGATATCCAATTTCATTTGGGGAGTTATTTTCAATCGCTGTGAGAAAAGAATACTGTACTCTGTTTCTAAATAACTGAAATCTGAATTTTATTCGGCTAGAGCTGGTTGCTTTTCTATTTGATTTTTTGCTACGTTATCCTACCATGCAAATAAAAAGATACCCGAATGGTAAGCAATCAGATTCGTTCAAGTTGGTTCAATATCAAAACTGATGGTTCGGACAGAGATAAGGTATATCTTAGTACACAAGCTCCGTTTTAGACTTGTCCTAGTGACAATATATTCTATATATATAAAAGAAAGTCGTGTTAGTTACACTATTTATAACTCAAGAACGGCTGAACCAATTTGGCAGAAAATTGGTGGGGAGGTAGCTTAGAACCAGGAGACGGACATAGGATAGTTTTTATTTCGTTCCCGGTTGAACGAATCTTGATAAAATTTGGCAGGAAGGTAAACGGTATCCCAGGAACGGGAGTAGGCTACTTGAATAGAGCGTGCAAAGCCGCGGGCAAAAGCTAGTTGGATAATAAACGGTCTCATCTAGATAGATGATGACGTTTCAATCTCAACCTCAACAGCCTGTATCGGTCCACTGCTGAACGCAGGCCTTCCCCTGATAAACGCCTTATCGGCGTTTAACTCATGGAGGGTAAAGCCCATAATCCCCACGCTGGGCATGCGGGTTGGGGTTCACAGTTTGGTGGAAGATTGGTTAAGCAGGGGGCGCTGATGCCCACTCCCTATGGGGATATTTTGTTTACGCAAAATAGACCTTCCTTTGACCGCAATCTCAACTGATGGAAAGCGAAGATGCGGCCGACGGTGTATCACGAAGGTCTAGAAGATACCTATTCACCCTTGTCTTGAAGACAAGGGTTGTAATTGGCTGGAAAAACAGAGGCAGGGAGCGAGTTCCATTCCTTTGCGGTGCGAATAATAAAGGTGGAGGAAACCGCTTAGTGCGAGTGGAGGGTACATCCACCAAGTATGGATGGTATTGCGCTGTACGTCTGCTTGTCCTGGATATCCATAGGGGGCGGGCAGCAGTGCCTTAGTCGCCTCTTACGACACCCATGAGAAGAATTGGGGTGGAGCAAATTCTTAGCCAGCACCACACAGCTGACAGCAAAATTCATAGTCTGAGTATCTCTTATGTCAGTACTACGAGTAATATCCTTCCCTGACCTCTGTGACTACTGAACTTGATTATGCATTTCTTTAAGTTTTTGGGATTTCAAAGGGTTCTTGAGTGAAATAAAAGTAGTAAAGCCATAAATGGTAGACAATGTTGGTTTTAAAAAGAGTATCACTCTATTTGACTAGTTAGTCGTCCAAATCTTTAAATGAATTGTGTGAGTGTGCGAGGTAGTTTCTTAAGGCGCATACCCGAGCCAATCTGACAGCAATTCCTATTTTATCATATTTTTACGTTTATCATAGGAATTTTTAAAAATCCTACGTTCAGTTTGTGATATCTATTTATAAGCTATTTTTTAATACCTCTTTCATAATCTTATCTAATATAGTTTAGGAGGAGATGCAAAAATAGAGTTTGGTGGCCAAAAAGCGCAACTTCGTATCTCTTCCTAAGCTTTACAAAATGAAACTAATACAGAGGCATTAATTAATAGCTTATAATAGATACCACAAACTGAACGTAGGATTTTTAAAAATTCCTGCGTTCAACGTAATAATAAGATATAATAGTTGGGTGCGCCACTTTCGCTGGTGTATGGGCCTTAACAGTGCGTTGAATATCTGTTTTACAGTCCCCTTTAGAGGTGCGTAGATACATAGAACCTTTTCTTTGCGATGGTACTTCCTTACCCAGATTAACATAATAGGATATTTTTTATCCTGTAAGTTGTAAGGTTCCCGTGGGGCACCTAAAGTTACGTTGAAATTCAGTGGGGCGGAGGCTCGCGTTAAAAAATCCATTGGTTTACATCATCACAGAACCGTAAGGAAAATTCCTTTTTGATTGAAATATTCATTTTTCGATTGAGTTTCTTATTTTCATGTCTTGTAATAAAAATAAACGTCCTATCATAATGGAATAACGGGTGTCTGTATATATGTATTCCTACTATAAAGTTTTTTTTGTAAGCTAATAAAGTAGTAGTTGCACAAATCTTAAGATATTTAGAGCGCTTAAAATACCTACGCTATGTGACGCAACCAACATGGACACAAGGATTAATTTTCGAAACATATTTTGTCTCTTTATTATAATTTGCCATTTTTTGTATATTTATTTTCGAGAACAATTTGCAAGCTTTGTTACTGTGTAAAGTATCTTATTTTTTTATCTTCAAGCATTTCTATCAACACATACTGTATTGTTTATTGGTGATTTGATTACTTTTTTTAATGTATTTTCGTAAAGAGAGGAAACTAATAAATAGACTAACTGAATAAATAAATAAATAAATAAATAACTAAATAAATACCTAACTAACTGCACTGCATTTATTTGGTCATTGCAGACAGTAGTATTGATTTGTATTTTTTCTTTTCTTTTTCTTGACTTTAGTACTTGCTGTGCCCGCGGCGTCTTTGTCGCCCGCTTATAATAGATACTCAATTACATGGGGTCTATTGAATCTATTTAATCAATTACTTTTTTTAAAATAATGTTTTTTTCAATAATTCAATAAAACAATGTTTTTCTTATAGCCTCAGCATCAGCTGATCTAGCTGTTTGTAAGTTAAACTGTTACAAACAGACCGAACAATACATTTAAAATACTTTTAAATCCATCATGATTACAACGGGATATTTACCATGATTTGAGTTTTGAGCTTTCCAATATTTCGGCACAGTTTCATGCGCCATGATCACGGAATAACACAATGTTAGCTAGAACGCTTTAAACTCAAATCATGGTAAATATCCCATTGTAAATAACTTTAGTATTTAAAATACTATTGGTTTTAAGTAACGTATTTACTTTTACTAGTTTCTGTCCGATTTTTTCCTATGCGAATACTTTATGGTATAAAAAGAATGTTAAGTGTTATTCCAGGTTTTACACATAAAACTTTATTAATTCTATATTGTTCTATTGTAGTGTTTAAAATTACAAAAAGAGACTTTATTTATTTTCAAAATTTTGGAATAACTTACAACTAGTTTGTAACAATTCAGATAAAACTACGGAATATGGCGGGATAGAACAGTGCTTGTTTGTTGACGGTTTACAGTAAGTTTCCGCAGATGAGGTGTACTTAAAAATAGCATGATTTATAGTAAGTTAACGACTAATTGGAAAAAACACATAAGTAAAATACTGTAAAAACTACATAACTTAGACAGGTAATTTACTCTAAAAAAAAATGCACTAAGTAAGCGTCTAAGCTAACTTGTAGGTATACTGGTGTTAAATATGTCTATCTCACTATTTCCATTTACTAAATAAATAAACGAGCATAAAGTAAATAAACAAAAGCATTCTACCTATAGTTATTATACTTATATTGTTCTTAACTCCGGAACGTAAAGGTTGTTCGATGTAATATATTTATTTGTATAGCTAGAAGCATTTCTTATCCTTCCGAGGAGTGGGTGCGGTAAAGTTGGTAGCACGCTTTGGTCGTAAAACATCGTTCAGAGCTCTAAATGTCAATGTTAAACGTCATGTCCTGTTTGCAATACTAAAATATTGGAAACCGATTTTGAAATTGAAAACAAACTGACTTTAATATTGCTGGTTTTATTGCGCTTTGCAAAGATTAGATTTTCTTTAGTAATAAACTTAGTGATGAAATTATACTTTAGCCCTGTTATAGACACTGGTCATCAGGACAACAGAACCTATACCTAACCTATAGTAGTACCTATTAAAATCAGGTAGTCATCAATAGGTACGTTAGTTAAAAATGCGTACGCCTTAACTTAAGTGACGCAGCGGCGTGCAAAAAGAAACAAGACAACATCGTCCGTTGTTTTACTTGATTTAACTACCTCTAGAAAAGTAATGATTTTTCATATCTATTCATATTCCTACCATTGAAATACTGCGTTTCGATGATGTTGCCATATTTATGTGTCAGAGTGAGGGTGCCGCGTGCCCGCGCGCACTCGACGCACCGTGGAGCAGCCCTACCATGTCATAAAATTTTATGACCGCGAATATTTATTATTTATAGTTTTATGGAGTTGCCAACCATTCATATCCTACTTATACTTGTGTTGTGTTCACAAACGCTTCACCACTTCCTATAAAAAACAGTGGATATTTTAAAACGGTTACCCCAAACTCTGCTAATTGATGGAATGGTGAACCCGAAAAAGTATCGGATGTCCGCAAAATCGCAGTTTTAAGGCTATAATTGAAAACAAGAAAATGATACGAGGCAAAAGGGTTAAACCGTCAGTAAAAATGGTGTTTTAATCCGTCCATCGATACCTGCCGGCGACAGGCGGATTACCGCTCTGTCTCACTGCCCGCCGACTCTTTCACAAAATATTTACGTCACTATTTTGACGTTTGGGTTTTGGATTTCGCAGCCGTTCTATTTGATTTTAATTAATCGCTCGCTCGCTCTTTTGTTTGTAGCAATATGCTGTGAGCGTACGAACATATCTGCTAAGGTAAGATTGGAGAGCTGCCAACTACCTGTAGATGTCTTTATAGAATTTACCGATGGGTGAAGTGGCAATTTTTTTATTAACGTTTAAGATATTGGAAACGATAAAACAACGTAAATTTACTCGAATATGTTCTATCGGATGACACACGGTAGGAAAACTTTTCTCCGGTATGTAGCGCTCTCTGTCGCACGTTTTCCCTTTATTAAATTTATTAGAGTAGTATTCGGTAAATAAGTGAAGCGATAGGTAGCACGGGCCGGAGCCGCCGCGTCACCGGGTTTCCCACTCCCCGGCGGCTGAATGTTAAGCGGATTCCTGTTATTGTTGAAGCCATTTTGTGAACTAAAGCGTAAAGGAGTATTTGTAGCCATGAATACGTAACTTCTTTTTCACAAATATAAACTCGTATCTTTAACTCAACTTTTATACTCTATATTCTATCATATAGAATATAGAGAGTATATTCTCTCTATACTCTATATTCGGCATAATTTATCGCGAAGTGTGCCATCGATTGCTAACTGATGAACATCAGAAATAGTTCGATGATATTATCGATGCCACGAAGGTTTGCATTCCAGTTTATGATCTTGTTCGTATTTAATAAATATGTCGGTCTTTCCGACCCCAAATTTTACGATGCTACAATAAAACATGTCTCGACATCCAAATTTATATGCGTACATAAAGTTTTATATCCGCGACTTGCACAGGGAGGTTTCCTAATTGTTATCGGTCATGGACGAGTCGGGCCGTGCCTTCATCAAAATTCAAAATAGTGACGGATAAGCGACAGGGTTCATAAAATTTGATATCGCGAATCCTATTGTCGGAGCGATCGATTGTTCAACTTCCTCGGAAAGTTTCGTGCCGCGACCTTTGTTACCAGAAAACATTATTCATAGATTTACAAAACTTTCTTATGCCGATGGCTTAACGAAAGCCTTTACTCAGGAAATACAGAAAAGGTATTGAATGGGTTGTTACTGGTATAGTTATGGGCAATTTGGGTAACCTAATTATTACAGGTTATGCTTAAAAATATAGGATTTTTCAAAAAAACGTTCATCAATGTAAATAACTCAGTAACCATAAAAACTAACCATGTTTTTATGATTCAATTCTGCTAAAATTCAAATCCACATGAATAGTCAAAATATTTTCGCCCAGTAATGTAATTTCCATCGTATAATTTTGAGTTGCATCCATTTGCGTGATGTGTTCTGACCACGACCGCGGACCTAAACGTCCCGTTTTGTGATTTTTCCGTATCATTTACCAATTTCGCATTCAAAACGAGCTGAACATAAATTGATCATCGACAAGCGAGTGAGTCATGTATTGACCTTTTGTTGATT
The DNA here is from genome assembly GCA_955876795.1 of Eupithecia tripunctaria. Lineage (NCBI taxonomy): Eukaryota > Metazoa > Arthropoda > Insecta > Lepidoptera > Geometridae > Eupithecia > Eupithecia tripunctaria. The sequence goes on along the minus strand of OY041603.1, from coordinate 7,064,525 downwards.
AATTACTCATCGAGTTTTAATCCTGGTTACCCGAGCTGTTGTGCGTGCCAACCAAACTACTGACTCATACTGAAATTTTCAGAATCTTTTTGTTTAACTTACAAAAGATATCTGAAATATTGATATATGATACCAATTTAGTACTTAGTAGGTACTTTTGAAAAAAACTCTCGGGATATCGTTGCTGCCAAATATAATAATAATCAGGATTTTTTTCGTGTAGGTGTTTATATACAAATCGACTCAGGACTTTGCTAGAGGTAATATGTATGTTATAAAAGTATTTCTCCGTAGCTCTGAAAAAAACGTTAATCGTAGGTATCAAACGACAAATTTATGTAGGTATACATTTAAATTATCGCGAGCTTTGAGGAGTTTCTGGAAAGTTTGTAAACTCAGAAAATAAACTCTTAAACGGCTAAGGAAATTTCATTCTCTCATGGTGTTACCTAATTGTGTAAATGGAAATTACCTCGAATGTGTTCGACGCCGTAACAACCTATCTCAAGTGGTCTCAGGTAATTTATAATAATTATCTAATAATAAATTATTAATAATTCATCATCTCAATCTCATAATCATCGTCAATACAAATTAATGAATGCCTGCAGCATCGGAGGACTTTCTCACACGATCTAATGAGCTTGTACAGGTCCAATTAGGAAAAGAAACCTACAAAATATTAAAAAAAACGTTCTTACAACTACTTTATATTATGTCGTGAATACAAGTAGACAAAATGCTAAAACTTGCGTGTTTGGTTTATATATATATTTTATCGTGAAGAAACCTGTTGGCCTGTTTGACCAGTTACTATTGTTAGTTATTAAATGTAAGATAAAAATAATAATAAGATAGATTACACAGAACAAGTAGGCAGTTTAGGTAGCGACATCTCGGCGGTGAATTGTCTAACAAAATTCAATTTTCTAGAACTGACTCACCATTCTAAAACGATGCTATGAAATCCATTCGCATGGATAAAGATCAAAAGCACAATTCCAAAAGTCATTGGTAGGTAATTGTCTGTTATTTCCATGGGGGTAAAAGGTTTTACCCACAGTTTTACCTAGAAAGTCGTCTGCTTGGCCCCTAGGGTTGGCGCCAGACATTGACTCATGTAGGCCCGGAGCCAATGACTGTTGGATATCATATTCAGAACTAGCTTTCTATTAGTTATGAACCAGTAATTGTTTAGTTTAATGGTTTATTAATATTTATATATTATGATCTGGAACCGATATTGGTAATATGATTGACATGATTCATTTCTACAATAGAATTATGTAAGTATTTAGTACTAGCCTGGATAATGTTATTTATGTGAAAAATTCAAGTTATAATTTGTCTCTATTAGTTGAAATACTTTGTATTGTAAATAAACTTACTACCCTATCGTTCCGAAGATCAAATCTTCTTTGGTTTTTGTTTAGATTCCAAGAAAGACGAATCTCCCTATTATTTACACGCGCGTTTCGCCAAGACTTTTCGTTGATGTCATTTAGTGTTAATGCCTGTAGTGGGCTGAAACGCCTACGAATTGCCGAATTTGCTCACTGCTCCCATCCTCGGAAACCTTAAATCCCGTGTTCGGAATGAGCCAATGCATCTTAAGCAAAAGTCGCCTTTAAATTGTACATGATTAAACTTGTGAAAACTTTTTGTGTTCTCTGTCAAGAATTCTAAACTTGCGGGAAAATTGAGGACGATTTAGCAATCCAGAGCCCTAAATATTATTTTAAGATATTAAGTGCATAGTATTTTTCTATTGCTGCCTCGCGAGTAGTTAAATGGTTTTCATCTAATCCGCGCTGTGTTGATTAATATAAAAAAAAATATATAGAAAAACCAAAACGTTAAGCTTTGCGAGGACCGGTATAAATTGAAAACCTATTAATAAAATCTTTGTACAAACTATGATAATGTTAAACAAAAATAGATACTAACTGATTCGAGAATTCGCGCAATTTTGTTAGTTTGCTTGTTATTCTGAATCCAAACATTTATCTTGTCACAAAATAACACCACTTCACGCTTTCATTAACGAAGTCGTGTCCCAAACTTCAGCTCTCATGAATAAGGCGAGCAGTGCCAAATCGGCGAGTACTATTAGTGACGATTCAAGCACTTGGGCAGTGCTTCTGGAAAAATTGCTGCAGTTTTTTCGATGTCCATCTTTTTCGCTGTAGCGTTTGGTAGAAAATGGGCTCTGGAGACGAAAATTTGATTGCTGTTGTCTCGTCAAGTTAAAAATGTAAGTAGTCAAAGAAAATATTGATTTTGCTCTATTTCTTCGATCGTCGTAAGTCACGAGCTCCAACCATCATTTCAATGGTATCTCTACATCATTTCAATGGTACCTATCGCAGGTAGAAAGATGCTGTAGCCTACCGATAGATACACCATCGCCGATTGTATGGAAATTACATATCACAAAGGCGTTCATGATTATGTTACTGGTCACAGGATTTTTTTAATATCCATTGTACAATTTGTGGTATCTAATATAGGCTATTTTTTAATACCTCTGTAATATTATTATCTTATATAGTTTAGGATGAGATGCGAATATAGAGTTTGGTGGCCAAAAAGCGCAACTACGTATCTCTGCCTAAGCTTTACAAAATGAAACTATTTCAGAGGAATAAATAACTTAAAATAGATACCACAAACTGTGCGATGGATTTTTGAAACTGCCTGTGTAATAATAAGATAAAATAGGTGGCGCCTTAAGGCGCATACCCGAGCCAATATGACAGCAATTCCTATTTTATCATATTTTTACGTTTATCATAGGAATTTTTAAAAATCCTACGTTCAGTTTGTGGTATCTATTATAGCTATTTTTTAATACCTCTTTTATAATTTTATCTCATATAGTTTAGGAGGAGATGCAAAAATAGAGTTTGGTGGCCAAAAAGCGCAACTTCGTATCTCTTCCTAAGCTTTACAAAATGAAACTATTACACAGGCATTAATAAATAGCTCATAATAGATACCAAAAACTGAACGTAGGATTTTTAAAAATTCCTGCCTACAACGTAATAATAAGATATAATAGTTGGGGGCGCCACTTTCGCTGGTGTATGGGCCTTAATACCGATTTATCAAATTTTAGGCTACACAACACATTTATTGCAACAGTTAAACCATAGACCAGACGATACAGAAGGGATACATGTACCATACTACTTTAATGGTAATTTTATGCGACACTAAAAATTTCAGTCATCGCTGTTGCTGTAATAACAAACTATATTTTGATTTTATTTGACGTTAAGAACTATAAAACTGTTTTGCTAAATTTGTTGTTTTATGGTCTGAAATATTGCAGTAGGTAGGTACTTAATATGCTCTCCTATTTGAGGGTATAGATAGGTTTAAACTAAATTTCCACAAAGTTTACATACTAAAAAACAATTGCACTGGCGGTGTCTGCGCATCGGCGGTGATTCAGTTCAGTTTCAAAATTTCTTTATTAACATATAAAATATAGTATCGGTGGTGATTATATCTTGTATTATTAGTTCAAGCCATAAAATAATAATAAATAAATATTGAATATAAATAAATAGACAATTCACACAGGATTCTTAGGATCTAGCTATAATCTAAGCAAGTGTTATGGTTATTAGATAACTGATATCTAAATCTATACTTCTATACTAATATTATATAGAGGAAATAATTGTTTGTTAGTATTGAATAGGTTCCGAACTAATAAAACGATTTAAAAAATCTTTCACCATTAGAAAGCTAACTTTTCAGGGACTGACATAGGCTATATTTTATCTCGGAATTCCCACGAGAACGGGAACTACGCGGGTGAAACCGCGAAGCGCTGCTAGTAATTAATACTAAAATAAACTATGTATATATATGTCGCAGCCGGAACGTAGAATTAGCCTGTTTGTAAAACGGCTAGGCCGTTTACAAAACGGCGCCATTCAGCTAAATGCCTAGGCCGATTGTAGAACGATGGGTGAAATCAACGTTCTACAATATGGCTGATCATCTGAATTAGCCCGTTTAGGAAATGGCTAGGCAGTTCACCGTGCTTAGGCCGATCGTCAAATGAAGATAACTGTTTCTGTGTACGAGGCTCCGTCTGCGCAGAATCTACAGTTACCTACATATTATATTTTAGTATCGGCTATGACATCAATTATCTGCCAAGGAAAGTTGCTTAAAAATTGGGTTCGGAGGTTAGCTCCTGGAGCTCCAGGAGTTACCTACCGTGCATACCATAACATGCATTTAAACAGCTGTTACTTTTATCTTTACTACATCCTCAACCTCAACAACTTGTACTGCTAGACGCAGACTTCCCCTGATTAGCTCCTTACTGGCGTTTGTACCATGAGGGGTAATGACCATAAACTTCACGCCTGTGCTCCACGCTTGGCATAGGGATTAGGGATTGCAGTTCGGTGGAAAATTGTTCAGCAGGGGCGCTGCTGCAAACCCTCGGTGGATATCCCTTGGGGTGCTGCAAATTCTAAGCCAGCACCACACGGCCACATTATTACATTACCTACCTACTTCAATTTTATTGAGGTATATTAAAGATTAGATTTTACAGAAGTTAAATTTTATGCACTGATTATGATTATTATATAATATTATTAATAATCTGAGGCACTGTGACACTACTATGGGATTCAATTAAAATACGTTTTACTTTAATCCCATAAAATACATTTCTTTGGTACCTACCTACATTTCAGTGTTCTGAAGTTTGGTTAGGAAATATTTAGGCAGGTATTTCTCGCACAAGCAAAACCGCGCGCCATTACTACTAATTAGTAATCCATGGTATAAAAAGATATAGCCGTTTTAAAATCGGACTAGGTTTGAGTCAGCCAAATCGTTGAACGTTGAGCGTTTTACAATTGGCCTAGCCATTTAGCTGAATGGCGCCGTTTTGTAAACGGCCCAGCCGTTTTACAAACGGGCTAATTCTACGTTCCGGCTGCGACATATATACATAGATAGATATTTTTAGAATACATCAAAAACCACCCAGAATACGGGTTATTCCAGTTTTCCTCCTTGAAGTCTTAAGGGGAATACTCGACTTCAAAAAAATTTATATCAATTTTCTCCCTTAAGGGGGATTTGTCAAGGGGAAAAACTGGAATAACCCCAGAACACGACCTATATGGAGTAGAAATGTTCTCTAAACTACCCAGCGGTTTAATAATAAAATAAACATTCTCTATTAGTTACTTTTACAGGCTCTATTTTCTTCAACGTTGTGTCAAAGCTTTAAAACAAATTTATAGAGAGCCACTAAGTGAATGCTGTGAATTTTACGATCACAATTTTATAGCCGTGTGTGCGAGTTTTATTTGCTTATAGACTTTTAATGGGTGGCACATATCAGGGACATTGCTGTATTTTACACTGTAGCTTTTACAGAAATGTGTTTTGTAACCATTGAACTAACGACACTACATCTATTAACATGATTTACTCGGTTTTAGTAACCGTTTATGGAACGCGAGGTGAATAATGCAGTGCCTGAGACTCTTTTGGATAAAAATGGTGTAGGTACCTTTTTGGGCTCGTGCTGTCGAAATTTTTTTGTACGACCATTGGACCGGGCCACGTTATTATTTTTTACTCCTTTTATAAATAGAAAAAATCTGTGGTCTTTTCTAGTCTTGAATATTTTTGTTTATATCCGAGGCAAATACGGTTGTTATATTATTGATTTACGTATAGTTCCCTTAATGCATGTCATCGAATTTATTTGACATTTTGATAGAAAAAAGCCGTGTAGATCACACGTTTCTTTAATTTTTCTGTGATGATGTCCTACTAGCCAACTTTAGACGAAGGCGGCCAGTCTCACCAGAGACTAGCTAATGCGCAGGACATAATATTGTAGTGCAGAGTGTGCGCAAAACAAGTGGCAATCTCTATTCCCTCACTCTTATAACCCGATAGCACGGCAGACCGTGGAGACGACCGGGGAGAGGTTATGCGCAGGATCAAGGGCTTAACGTGATTTCCAAGGCACGGGGGTGTAATACCGCCAACTTCCAGACTCCAGGCTGCTTGCTACCGTGAATTCTTCTTGCTAGAAATGAATACAGGGTGGGGCAAATTTTTGGCCCGATAAGGGTAGCTACCATTTCTTTTATAGTTAGAAAATTAGTAACATACGACTTTAAATTAAGAACCATTGTATGAGTGACATTATTGTTTTCACTTACTCTATTTTTCATAGAAAATGTATGGGAATTGTTTTTTTTTATTATTTCGATAACTTACGATTTGATTTGGTATGTTACTCTGGGAAAAGTGTTCCTGGTTAGAAATAGAGTCGATTAAGACTAACTTGTTTTTTTGACAATTGTTATTTTTTGAGCGACCCGTTAATTTTTTCAAAAAACTAAAAACAGCAAATTTTTTTTCGTCAAAATAAAACAAGGTTCCTAAGAACAAAACCTCCTAACTACAAAAAAAACGGTAGCTACCCTTAAGGGGCCAAAAATTTGCCCCACCCTGTGTATAATACTTTTGTACTCGTAGTATATATACTACCTTCTCCAATCTACAAAAGAGTACCTACCTTTACATACCTAGAGGTATATATAACTGGAGCCTACTGCACAAAGTCTACAGCGACACTAATTGTAGCATAGCCTTCGTATTACAGCGCACAAACTGTGCTACCTCTGTTATTACCTCTACACACACGATAAACGTTTACCTCCGCCGGATTCTATTAAACAAGTAAACGCCCTAAATGCTGACTCGTCTAGTCTAAAGCAGTTAAAGTTTAAAAACTGCCTACCTTATTTCGCTCATAACTAAAATAATGGCAGACTCTTCTAAGTTATAGTAAAATCATAAAAAGTCAAAGTGCTGCATTTCCTTCAAACCTTAAAGGACTGTAACTAGGAAACAAGTAATTATTTTGATATTGGTTCACTGGAATCTCTTTTAAAAATCAAAATAAACAAGTGAACACCGTGTTAGTTTTGGAGCAAAACCCGTCCTAACCTTTCTATATTCTAGCTAGATGATCTGATATGAGATCTGATATTCATTTATTTTAAATTTGAATTGTGTAATCTTTTTATTATATTTTTGTTATTTTAATGTTATTTATTACTTATGTACCTTGATTATAAATTCAATTGCTTCATTTGACCAATTTAAACTTGTAAAATAATTATAATCCCATTCTATTTAAGTTTTAATTATAAGTAACTAATGTAATTGGTAATTTTATCGTGTTAGTTGCTTAATAAATAAATAAATACAAATAAATAAATACAAATACAAATGAGACCAAAAACTGTTTGTACTGTAGTGGATATCAAGTAGAACAATGTTTTTTACCAACAATGTGTAACTTCTCAACATTTTATTACAATAAATGGCAAACCTAAGTAGCCTGGACCAACGCTGTTTAGCGAAGGCTTTTCGAGGGATTTTTTGTACTAAGTTTTTTTAGAATATTTATATATTTTTTTGGCACCTTGTTTGACTTATCTACTAATACTTTTTTTAGCATACTCTACAGAATAGTTTTATTGTAGAAGCGAATACATTATTAACACCTAAAAACCAAAGTCTACTTGAAACATTTGCTAGCAGTGTTTTTAATCTAAGAAGAAAACAAAAGATTCTTATAACAATTATGGGCGTGAGATAATATGAATTGATATTATATTATTATTCTGCAGGCAGATGCTGGATGCGTCAAGCTGAAGAAAGGGCGCTATGGCGCTCATTAGGGGAGGCCTATGTCCAGCTGTGGACTAATATGGGCTGATGATGATATTCTATTAGAAATATTCCTAGAAGCCATTTCGATAATGTCTAAATCGTAAACCGAAACTTACATTGTCTGTGATTATTCGTGAAGTACGTAAACAAATCCACTCACATTGTATTTGTAGCCTTATGCGAGCAGTGTTGACACAATTCGATTTTCCCAATTCCATACGACAATATAGGCTCACGTTTCCAAAATAAATTCGCGCGAATATCACAACTATAATGTTTGTACCTACGGCTGTGTGTGTTGTTACGGAAATTGCATTGCTGTACTTGTTGTAAATGTTGAGTGCCTATTAAAATCTTATTAAAGTTGGTTGGTACCTTTGTTTTCCACTGAAGTTTCAGGGAAATGCATGCAAAAATACCAAGGCTAAAATATTTAAAGAGTTCTTTGACGCGTGAGATAAAAAGACAGTGTGTTTTAAAATCATTATAATCCTTTATACCATCGTCGTCTTCTACTGGACATTCGTTTTCCAGCATGCTTGGCATTTGCCTTGATCCTGCGTTATGGTCATAGTTTTATAAAATAAGATCCTAAAAAATTATTCGTGACGAAGTTTGGGTCTTATTTAACTTTGTACCTTCTTGGCCTGCCTATAAAAATGGGCCAGCCTACCGAGAAAACAAGAGCGAGCAAGAAAAGTAGGTGAGTTTCCTGCTCCGCAGCAGGAAGCATACATACGTCCACTGCTAAACGTGCCTCCCCCAACCAAAGAGAGATTCGCTATAACCACCACGCTTCCAAAACCCTTTTTATCTGTACCTTTTCTCATCTTTAGTCTCCAGCTGTAGAAGCTGTTCTTCATAAGTTCATAAACAACTGTTTGGCTATGTCATGGGTAGGGGCAAGCTCCTTTTGCCAGCGGTCAAACAAACCTATCTAAAATAATTTCAAAGCTGTATTATTACACCCCATAACCCCGTAAGTGGCTTCCACGCGGGGGCACACTTAGCGGACAGAGCACGCCATGCGGCCGCGATTCTAGGAACCCAGTGTGTCGACGACCTATTGCTTAGCTTGCTTTACCACACATGTGTATTCTAAAATTATAGGTTAACCCCCTTATTCATAATAGTCTGCTTAGCACACTGCTAAATCTTGCTCTGTCTTCTTCTATTGACATGAGTCAGACTGAGAAATGACACTTCCTAGCAGCTATTTTATGTAATCAGACCATTATGAATAAGGGGGTTAGAGTTTAGTTAGCAAAATAAGATCCATTTATGGTAAACTTTTTCCAAGATATAGGTAGGTACATTAGTTATTTGTTCAACAAGTGAGCAAAACGGTTTTTTGTTGACGTGCCGATTTTAAATCCCGTGCTAGCGAAGCAGTCTTGAGTAGAGTCATGAGCGTAGCGAGTGGCTCTAAATTAGACTGCTGAGCTAGCTCGGGATTTAAAAGGCACGAAACAACAAACATTTGCTCTTGAGTTAAACATCCAACTTTTCACCTCGATCAGTGAGAAAATTATTAGGTCCATGACACTTTTTAGTTGCGGTGCGTTTAAATTTGGTCCATTCCTTGCCTGACCTCTTTTTTTCTTTGATCGTGGTGGTTTGTCGTCCCATCGGATTATGAGAGTGAGGGAATAAAAAATGCACCTGTGTTTGCGCACACACTTATGCATCTGACTAGTCTTTGACGAGACTGGCCATTGTTTTCGGAATTCGGCTAGGAGGACATCATCATCATTTATGGTTACAAGAACACCCATAAAGTACCTAGCAGGAGCTTTCGCCTCACATGAAGATACGGTAAAGAAGAAGAAACCATAACGCTATAAGTGAAGAGAAGACGTACATAAGTGAAGATATTATTGCTTTAAGGTATCTGATATTCTGCTCAAACTTGTAGAAACTCCTTATTGGAAATGTGTGAACTAAAATTGCATTTCCTACGAAGAATGCGACGAATCGAATTGTCGGTATGAATCGTTTAGCCCATGAGGGGAGAATAACACCGTGGGTTGAGTTTTACGCACACAGGGAATTACTAAAAACCTTGAACACTTTTAGATTTAATAAAGACTAGTTTCTGCCTGTGTTTTAGCGTGCGTTTTTTGGGATAAAAAGTAACCTATATTATGTTATTTCAGGAATAGACTTGTGGGTGTGCATAATATTGCCCGAGTGATTCAGTAGTTTAAGCATTGTCTTGGCTAAACATCTTCACACGGGCACAAACTTTCACCTTAAAATAAAATTAAAAGAACGAAAATTTATAATATTAGTAGTAATTATAAAGGTATAAATCGTTTTTATGTCACTATTTCTACCGAGTTTTATATTCATGTGAACTAAATAATTAAAGAATGTTACACAATTCATACAGCAGTATCTAGCCGCAAGCTAAGCAGAGCCTGTGTTATGGGTACTAGATAGCTGATATACGTAATACAATACATTACATAGATAGATATTTTTTATTATACATAGAAAACATCCAGAACGCCCTGAACAAATATCTGCAGATCGTACACACATTTGGGGGTTCTCTTCACAGAAGGCGGGAAGGGAACCCGCAACCTCCTGCGTGGCAGGCGGTCCTTCGCCCACCGCGCCACGGAGGTCGATAAAATATAATTATTTATGTAGATGTAGGAGTATAAAAATACCTTATTACGGATGTAACAGGTTACAAACCTTATTAATGTTGGTATGAAACGTTGGTGTTCTTCCGACACAACTAAGTAAATGTCTGTTTTGTACACTTCCTCTACCTATTCCATCGCCTATCCTGTAACTCTAAGGTTTTGCAGGAAGAAAACTCAGATATCACACTATCACACTAATATTATAAATGCTAAAGTTTGTATGGATGTATGGATGGATGTTTGTTACCTCTTCACGCCAAAACTACTAAACGGATTTGGCTGAAATTTTGCAAATATGTAATTCTTATCCCGGAATCAATCATAGGCTACTTACGGCGGTTTATCCCATAAATCAGTTCTCGTGGGATAAAAGTCACCTTTAAACGTTTCCATAGGAACAAAGCCTGCGAAGCCGCGGGGCAATAATTACATAATTACAGGTAAAGAATTACATAATTACAGAATAAGGTTCGTAGCTATCCTGCTTACATCCGTAATGAATTCGTCAAACTATACGATAGTTTTTATAGTAAAATATTATATGATCTATTTATTCTAGATAATAAATTCTACTAACTATCTAGAGAGTTACCGAGTAGGTAGAGTATATGTTTATAAACAACATCCCCAACACGTTATCGTACGGAAGTCCCGCCACGTCACTCCGTTTCCTGCTTGGATTATGTTAATGCCGCCTCAAAGACATTTGTCTTTGCCTAATGCTTCTCAGCCTCAACCTTATTACTTTCTATGTCGTTCACCTATTTTATGGTTGTTTACGACTCTGTAAAAATGTAGGATAAAATGAGATCGGCACGGGATTCCTTCCCCTGAAGCCTTGGGTATCACCGTGTTTTACGCGTAGTAAAAGTTTGTGAGATAATAAATAATCTGTGGTCAAATAAAAGATGCTGTGGATTCGGCGTGGGTATTGGTCGTTGTACTTGTTTATTTGATTCCCATAGCCACTAATCCCTCACGTATTAACCACTCGAACATTAGGTATTTTTGTACAGTTTACTAATATATAACTGGACAAATAAGCAGCTTAGCAGTCAGTTAACTTAATGTATATATGTTTATTTGTCAAAATTGTAGGAAGATGTTACTCTTCAACGCAAAAACTACTGAACGGATCGGGCTGATATTTTGCATACAGCTAGTTCTAGGCCTGGAATAACACAGAGGCTACTTTTTATCCCATAAATCAGTTCCCGTGGGATAGGAGCATGAAGCCGTGGGGCGCAGCTAGGTTGGTATAAATTAAAGAAATTACTGGCAGCGTACACATAATATGTTTATCATACATTTTACATACATGTACAAAATTTCACGTTTATAATATTATAAGGATTATGAAAGGAAGGTCCATCTTTGGAGTACCAAAGATACCTTTGAGAAAATAGGGTGGTATATACTAATACAGCCCTATTTTCTTAAATGTGTCCTTCACTACCCACACGTTTCCCAACAATATAGCAAATCAAAGTCGTCACGAGCCAAATTGAGGCACTAATCCTTTTATTATCTCATAACAATATAGAGGCAATACCAGTCCTAATCGCACAATACCTGTCTGCCGGCCGTATTCACAACACATCAAGATTACGTAATTATACTCGGTTCTTTAATCTGAGTTACTTTTTGTAAACCAAAGGAAACAAAAAAAAATATTGGCGGAAATATAGTATAAGTTAGTTTTTTTTTAATAGAAAGCTCTTCGTCTCTTTCATTTAACATTTAATCCGTCTGTTTGCTAAAAACGATTATCATTTGAACCTTTTTCACTGCACTTGTACTAAAGTTTGTGTTTTGTTTCTAATGATAACCTTATTTTTTACTGTTGTTGTTTTTTTTTGGAAGTTATATCCATAATAATTTTAATTATATCATAATTAAAAATTTTATTGATTTGTTTAGGTTAATACATAAACGAAAAAAAATATAACATCCGAAAAACATTTAATTATTGAGGTACAAAACTAAAAGTAAAACTAACACTCAGTTTCGGGTGATAAAAACGCTGCTATGTTAGCCATTGCATTTTATGACGTCACGGATCATCGATTCCCCTATGTAAACTCAAAGTCGAAACTTCATGCCCATACAAAAATGTTCAAGTATGACATCTACTTTTCAATGATTAAATTTACAATAAAAAACATCATAAAATACAAAAATAAATATATTATACAGATATGTTTCTATATCAATAGAGAATACGTAAAAAAAATATTAGCTTTTTTGAAGTCACATGCCCACCCTATTGCCCTTGTTGACGTAAAATATCTTAGATTTTAGAACTGAGTATAGACTTTAATGTTTTGTCTTACTCATTAACCTTACCTGTAATTAAGTGAAGAAGAAGATATAGGTTCTCTTATAGATACCTAGTAACACCTACAGTCGGTACTTCGGCGGATGGAGCGTGAAAAAGAACTGGCCACCTTGGAAAAATAAATATGCGTATTTGATTGTGCTTTTATTTTCTGTTAGCTATAAAAGCTGCCAGTGTTTTTTTCACTGCTGTTTCTCACAGCTCGCTTTTTTATGCAATGAGTTCTATAGGTAAACAATATATTAGCTGCGCCCCGCGGCTTCGCACGCGTTGTTCCTATGGAAACGTTAAAAGATGACTTTCATCCCACGGGAACTGATCTATGGGATAAAAAGTAGCCTATGTTTTATTCCAGACCTAGGACTATGTCTATTTTAAATTTCAGCCAGATCCGTTCAGTAGTTTTGGCGTGAAGAAGTAACAAACATCCATACATCCATACAAACTTTCGCATTTATAATATTAGTGTGATGTGATGTGATTACTAGCTGTGCCCCACGGCTTCGCACGCCTATCCCACGGGAACTGATTTATGGTATTAAAAGTAGCCTATGTTATACCAGGCCTAGAACTACCTGTACCTGCAAAATTTCAGCCGGATTCGTTTAGTAGTTTTTGCGAGCGATTAGTGAAATTCCTATATGGCAGTCAATTGCACCTTATTTCTTGTTTGATAGAAATTACTATTTATCAAGCTGTTTATATAGTACAAAATTGAATTGTCTAAGTGCTTATTTTGTAAGTCTAAAGAAATAAACTATTTGACTCTGACTCCGACTCTGCGACTTATTCATCGTTAATTCCCATCATGTAGGGCAATTCTGTTGGCAGCGATGTATTGTAAGAGTTGGCAATAAAATGAAAAAAACTTTGTTACTACGTCATTTAGACTCCCTCCTTCGAGGTCGACTACCCTAAGGATGAAACGTGGGAAGAAGATTAGAGTTATGATGGGTAAAGTCCAAGCGAGCGAGAGCGGGCGAATGCAAACGAACGGGATTCGTCGATCGGCAAGTTCAATAATTTGTCTTTGATGTAGAGACAGCCGCCGGACAACGAACGAAGGACCTTATGGGGTACGAGTGGTTCAGCCTAGGTGTTCCTACACCCGTACCTATTTGTAGATATTCCTTGGTATTCCGGAGGTTGGTTGTGGTAGAAAGATAGTGGAGAAGCAGAAATGAAGAATATTATTTACGATAGAATGATTGAATTTAATGTTAGATTAATCAGATGTACAAGCAGAAAGATAACTAATATTACGGAAGAAAATAACAAAGCAAAGTCAAGTGAGCGCCACAACCTCATTTGAAAGAAGAAAGAAAGAAAATTCATTTTTTTGGAGTCAACACATACGTAGAAATAACAGGTTTACAGTCAGTAAAAAATAAGAAAATAATTACATATAATGAGACAAAGAAAGTAGTACATAAATAAAAGACCAGGAACATATTAAATTAATGTTATATAAGGCGCCAAAAAGATTCCTGTCTCAGCATTATGCCGCTACAAGTCGAAGCTATAACGGCGCTGATTTTCAGGCAGTTCCAAAGGGCATAGACAAATGTAACAATCGATGTCGAAAGCGATAATAGAAAAAGCCAAAAATGTATGGGATCTGTTTCAAATTTCGGCCTCGAGGCCGTAGCCAACCGGCATTCGCTATGAAGCTAATCGAAAACAATTGATTAATTCGTAGGGAAAAATTTGAAACAGATCACGTGACATATACTCGTATAAGGCATAATGTTTAAGCTTCAAAGCTTTAAGGCAGAGCGCAAACGTAGACACGTTTGTGTTTTGTGTCGGATACAAAGTACTGAGTCTCTACCATGAGTTGTCACAGTTAAATCGCCTGACGTTACTACAGTAGTTACGTAAATACGCATATAGTTATCCACAGCGCATTTTAGTACCCAACTATCCGCTAGAGGCGCTTTAGAAGTTTCCATACATTTATTTAACTATAGTCGCTAGCGAGTATAGATTGTCAAAACTCATGGTAGACAGTCTGATCTATATTTGATTTCTATTGAAACAGTATGAATATATATATATATATAATGTTGGACAATTCACACAGCATTATCCAGCCCGAAGCAAAGCAGAGCTTGTGTTATGGGTACTAGATAACTGAAATACATAATATTACAATACACTACATAGATACATAGTTGACTATATCATAAGAAAATCGGCTGCACACAAGCATAGGCTGCCAATCTCATAACCGCAATACGGAAAACGTAAGTAAACGTAAGTACGTATGTGCACTCTGAATGTACCCTGAACCTAATTTCCAACTCTAGACCTACTTAGCTATAAAACCTTTTTGTAAAGAGAAAATAAATGAATTTATCATTATTATTATTAATGTTAGTAGGACGCAGGTATTTTGTAATAGACATTATTTTCAAAACAACATACAATATTTTTTCGAATATTTAGTCGAAGCTGCAACTACATAAATAATTTCCTTGAATCATCTGTACGTGAACCAAATAAAATTGTTCTTCGATAGTCCAGTCCCGTTCTTTATTTAATTGTCTGAACTACATAAACTTAAATTCTTTTCCCGTTTTTGGATATCTGCCAGATTTTCTTGGGTTTTTAATTTACATTCTGCTTATTGGATTACCGTTGGTTGTAGAAACCAAAAAATATTAAATAAACGGTGGGTACATAGACATAACCAAGTCTTAAATCCCGGTAAACACATGCGAAGACGCGATGAGAAGCTATTTTGTAAATAAAAGAGCAATTTCTTCTTTAAACTCACAATAGGAGCATGATTCTCCGGTAGTATAATCACTGCTTCAACCAACTAAACATAATGGGTTGATGCGACTACGTTTGCATAGGATATTTAGCTAGATAGGTACGGGACAAACGACCCCATCCGGTCAATGCATCGATCTTGATCAACGGCCGCTAGGGGCGTGCAATACGAACGAGAAGCAATGCACGATGGTATGCCTATGCAAATACAGTCAATGAAAGGAATAGCTACGCGTAACAACTGATTTGAATATTATTTGCAAATCTGGCAGGCTGGGGTTTTCTAGCCATTTGCTATGGTTTTGCGATCAGACTGATCCACTTTCCTAAGAAACAAATATATAAGTAATGTTGAGTAACTCGACCTGCATCTTCTACTCTCAAGGAAAGCGGGTAGATATTGTGATATGGTATAATAGATAACAGATTCAGACCCCTTGAAGTATTTTTTTCATAGGGGAAAATTGGACTTAAAAAAATGAATTCCAATTTTCCCCAGGGGGATTTATCAAGGGGGATACTGAACTGGAATAACCCCATATAATATTTTAATAAACAAAGGAATCACCCAGGTCAGCGGAACTTATATCTGCAGATCGTACAAACATTATAAAAATAAATATCGCAGTGAATATTTTTACTATTTTAGGTTTTTAAATTATATTATTTCTAGGATACTTCTTAAGTAATACGTACCGCGACGATGTGTCTGGCGGGGGCCAATCACATCGTCGCGGCAGGGGGCAGATACATTATTTAAAGCTCAAAACTCAAATCATGGTAAGTATCCCGTTGGAAATAGTTTTAGTATTAATAACCATGATGGATTTAAAAGTAAACATTAAATAACATTATTCCGTGATCATGACGTATTAAGAGTTTCAAGCATTTCCCCAGGGGGCACAGTTCATGCATTTCATGCATGAAACTGTGCCGAAATAGTGGAAAGCTCAAAACTCTAATCATGGTAAATATCCCGTTGTTAATAATTTTAATATTAATTACCATGATGGATATAAAAGTTTTATACAAGATACATTAGTTTATTCTTTCTTCTTTCTCTTACTTAATTATTACAGTAGGTAGATCATCTTCACCAAATGAGGCTTCCTAGAAGATGCAGCATTTTCTAGTTGAATGTGAGCGAGTCTATAAGAGCAGAATTACGTGATTTGTACGAAATGTTAACTCGGATACTGGTGATATCCAAATAATTTGAGCAGCTCCACTGAATGATGCGGCAATTAAATTATTCAGGTAATTTTAAGATATAATTTAGTTTTGATTACGTAGTTAGTTTGTTGAAATACGGGACTGGCATATTAACCAACGAGTCGTTCCCTGAATAAATAATAATAAAAACAATAGCGTCCACAATTAATGGCATTCCAGATGCATTAAGATATCAAAGAGTGGCGATCTAGCCAAGATTTTCCTTCCGCCAATGGTCTTTGAACACCACAATACACCGGGTTCAAAAGAGCCTGATGAAACCTTGAGCTCTTTGTTTCCGCTCGCTCCGTCTCGGTCCCGACTGAGCATTGCTTTTTAATTTAGACCATTTTCATTCATTTCTTTTGTTTTGGTACCTAATAAATCTGGATAAACCTTTTGATCGCTCTGCTTGGTTGATAGCTTGATAGGGATTTTCATTATAAAAATATTGTATCATATGAAGAGCGTTGTTTTATAACTGACTTCAAAAAAGGAGGAGATTCATCATTAATTTTTTTATTTTTGTTACTTCAGAACTCTGATCTCGATTTTTTTAAAATCTTTTTTAACCTCGGAACTTTTGACTACGTGATTCGATTTTCATGATTCTTTCTTATATGACAGCTGGTGCTTCCTTTGTAGTCCTATTTTAATTTGGTTCAGTTCTGACAATATGGGATCCATAAAAATCCATGAAAAAACTATAAAAATTGAAGTCGGTTTTGATTGTTTTTTATAAAATAGGTCGTTATAAAGAACGCTTGTAATGTTGAATGTTTATATCGTAACATCCTAGTTTTAATTTTACATTTATTGCTGAGTTTATTGTGTATTTTTCGTTTTAGGATTAATGATAAGTTCATGTTTTTTGTTTAACATTAATAAGTAAATGTTATTTAATTGTTTTGTTTCTAGTTGTAATTGTATATTATAAATAATTTGGTAGGTACCCACTATCCCGTGCAAAATGCTGAGATAAGGACACAATTTACCGAATGTATAGAAAATTGTTAGATTTATGTACTTTAATTCATTTGCGTTTTAATTCGTTTAATATTGTCTGCACTTTTTTCTTGTTTATGTTCTTGGGTAAAATAAATGAATTCTATCTATTTATCTAACACGCATAAATGTACATAAATTTTCATCTTAGTAGGTACCTACTAAATTTTCAGTTAAGATGGTTGGTTAGTGCAAAACGTTCGTTCATTCAAGCAAGCGTTCATTTGCCCCAAAACTACTCAAGTTCCTTTACCTTCATTACACTTTTCCGGGAAATTTCCAGAAAGTCTCTTAACATTGTAACAAAGATTGTTCTCAGATTACAAGGTCCTTACAACAATTTACGCAATGGAATGACTGTGACCTAATTAGAAGCACTAATTTACCTTTTCGTCCCCGCAGGTATTTGAAACGTTTTCGCAATCTCTGATCTTAATCGCGATTCTACAAGATTATCTTCTGGATACGTTTTGTGTTTGTTTGTAATCATGAATCTATCCCGAGAATTTCATTTTAATTATTAATAAATTTCGGTTTTCCTTCCATAAAAATTCCCATCTTGAAACTGGATCAGGCACTTAACAAAATATAAACTTGAAACGAAAGCAAAATAAATGATTCGAACCATTATGCAAGACGGTTTAAAGAAACCATTTTATGGTTCAAAAATGTACCATCAAAAAGCCAAAGTGACAAAGCTTGCATTCCACATTAATTCTACAAACAGAAAAATTATTTCAAACAAGGCAGCGCAATATTAATATAATTTCCTAGCTCAAGGAAGTGGAATAATAGGTTTTTTTAATAGTAAAGAGAAAAAATAAAAGCGTTAATGCGGCTGCATCGAGACTTTCCACTGGGAAAAATTGCGCTTTTGTGTAAGGGCGAGGCAAAGAAAGCTCTAATGAAAATCCTAGCTTGTTCTATTCTATAGCGGGCGCCGCGGATTTAGTACGCAAACATAATCGTCAAGGCCACTAAATCCGCGAATCGAGTAGTTCGACATAGATAAATCAATCGTTTGTTTGTTTTTTCAACTAACTCCGAAAATGTGCTTACATAGCTACGTGATTTTTATGAAAAGAAAGAAATGGCTTTCACTGTCATTTTCGTTTGGTAAATTCCCGTCCGACCCACCTTCATTCACACTGAGCCTTCACACCAGTGTTAAGGTAGGGAAATTATTTTCCCAGCTTTCATACCGACCTATTATAAAATAATGAGTGTGACGGTGGATCATACAAATGTGTAGGTAAAGTGTTAACGTTGGGTAACCAGGCCTTTCGGTCTCTTACGACTAGTTCCTAATATGCCAAGTAAACTCTTAAGTCTAATGCTTCGAACGTCCATTACGTGAATGTCTAGCTTCTGTAACGTCCATACCGTGAATGTATGTTTTGCCCAATGGTCGATAGGTGGACATGGACTTTTGCATAAATGGACTTTCGCAGAAATAGTCGTACCAAACACACTAGACATACCTAGGAACTGGACCTAAGAGACCGAAGGATTTGAGCCATAGTAGAGAGACTCGTAATCAAGAAGACCAGGTTATTAGGTATTTCGGCATGTAACCAGGTTATTAGGTATTTCGGCATGTAATTAACATAACATACATAAACTAAAATAAAATAAGCATCTTCTATTGCAAAACCGAACAAAAATTAGAACCCACTTAACGTAGAATTTCCAAAAAATGCCCAATTTCAATTTGCCCATGAATTAACTGAAGTTGCGTATTTATTATTATATTGTCTTTTTCTATTTCTGCTTGTTTTCTCTTATTTTTATTTATGTTTAATTTTATTTTATTTGCTATTGTATCATCTTTTAATGCCGAGAGTAACTTTGCCAGAGTAATGTGATTCTTGTTCACACTCGTGTTAATTTGAGAATTCCAATTCTCGCAAACGTTGTTTGTCCGATGGCGTTCATTAAAAACACACCATTCATCAATAAGTCCCGTATGCTTAATCCAAGTTTTTTCCAAATACTTCATGAATTCATTCAAGTTTTTACTGTTGTATTTTTCACATTGTGACTGAACATATATCCACCCCTCTTGGACTCTATCAACTGGCAGCAAAGAAAGTGCGGTGCACAATCCCACTACCCGGCGATGTGTTCTTAACACTATACCAATCTCTTTAGATTTTTTCCATATGCTTTTACAGAAATGGTAGTAGCATTTTTTTGTTACGATTTTTGGAAATATTATTTTCAGAGAATTTGAGACTCCCACTTCAAAGTCAATGTGGAATTTCTCCGGATTTAACTGAGGGCAAGTAGCTCGTATTAAATGAAATAAAACTAAATAAGAGCTCTGTTTTTTGTCAGTCATCAATGCGTAAAATAATGGTATCACATTAGTGTGCTCCGACGTACTGTCGACGTCACCCATTATTAAGTACAATTGAAGGAATGGTTTTGGGGCCACTTTAAAGGTACCATCAGCGAAGCATTCTTTTATATTGACTAGCAACTCTTTTGACTCCTCTGAAGAAAAAAGTAATATCACTGTGTTCTCATGTCGATATTCTGCCAGTAAAATATCATTGAAAGTGGCTGGAACTTCAACTTCTGTTATATTTTTAAAAACAGTTCTCTTAACTTGCTGTTTTTTAAGTCTTGCCAAATATAAACCATGTTTGATACTATTAAAGGAAGGGACATTTGTCACCAACGTCAATCCTTTATTAATTACAGGCGTAATGCCTTTCTTATATATTTTCGGCATTGATTTCACGGAGACACTAGCCTTTGCTTTCATCTTGTGTATGCACATTGCAACTTCATTCTGGGCTTTGTCTGATTTACACTCGACTTTATGCTCGACGCTCTTTATTACTTCTTCATCCTATAACAAATATACTTCTTACAAGACATCAATATATACTAGCTAGCTACTGAAATAGTCATAAGAAATAAAAATGAATAACATTCTCTTTAAACCTGTTTTACTTACATGTGTAGTTATAGAATCAGTGCACTTTAATACTTTTCGCCGATTACAACAGAACCAAATGATATTTCCATTAGAATAATATTTTTGTTTAAGATATTGATGACCTTCGAACAATAAAACCTTTCCACCATTTCTGTTAATGATTGATAAGTCCATATTAATAATATTAACTACAATAAATCAGTTTGGAACAAAAACGTTGTACTTAACAATATTTTTTATGCAAAATAAATGTGACACTGACATGTTTCATTGACATACAATTATAAATATTTCTTATAATTCTAGACATAAAACCCAATAGGTATTTATTTGAAAAGGTTGTAACACTTGTGTTTATCTCAAGAACTTCCCAACCTTCACACTAATGTGTCTGGTTTCCCATCCTTACTACTAGTGTGAAGTTTGGTAATAAAATTAACCTTCTTTCATATTACTGTTAAGGCTGGGAAAGTAATTTCACTACCTTAACACTAGTGTGAAGGCTCAGTGTGAAGGTGGGTCGGACGTCGGTAAATTATACTTATCTGAATTTATAAAATGTATAATAATATAAATAAAAATATAATGTATTCCATTTCATTTGTTCAGCTGCTTCTTTATGTAAATCAAAAGGATTTCAACACCTTTATAACAACATCAACATCTGACCTCGGTTACGTTCCTCTAAAAAACCAAAGATTATCGCGGTTGGAAAATTTTAGCAATTTAAATGCCAGTTTGTCCACGCGAGTGAAGCAACTTTTTATAATAAACTAGCAGCGCCTCGCGGTTTCACCCGCGTAGTTCCCGTTCCTTGGGAATTTCGGGATAAAATATAGCTTATGTCCTCCCTGAAAAGTAGGGTTTCTAATGGTGAAATTGAAATCGGTTTAGTAGTTTCGGAGCCTATGCAATCAAACAAATAAATAATCAAATCTTTCCTCATCGTAATATTTATTAGAATATATAAAGGAATGATTTCTGTTAAAAAAAAATCTCCCGTATTTGGGGTACTTACCCGAAACAAAGGTAACTTTTGTTTATTTTATTAATGTACCTACCTAATTTGTTCATGTCCAATACGTACCCATAATATAGGTTAGTTCTTCATTTTGTGCCTCTTTATAGGCCGGTTTACGCCGGTACAGGTATCGTCAAAAAGACTCCAAAATCCCGTGTAGAGACAAAGTAACAGCCGTAAAATTTCCTTTTTACAAATGGCCATACCATGGATGTTAATGATGGATGAGCTACTTTTATTCTGATGTTTTTCAATTTTAGTGGCTTTAGGAATGATATGAGTTAGCGGTTTCTATTGCTCTGTGTGTACCTACACTTGTCGTTTTGACGCTTTTCAGCGATGACTGTACATACAGCTTTATATTACGACTATACAGCCCTAAATAAATAACCTACATAAATAACTTTTATTGATAAAAACACGGTTCATAAAAACCTTTAAAATAATTCCCTAGATAAAATACCTGTTAGGTACTATGCACTTCAATATGAAAATTTCAGAGAATGTGGATAATTCGCTCTGACATTGACAAGGGTCGACTGTTAGCTCACTCACCCATAAAAATATCGCGCTGCAACTTGGTTTATCAGTTATTTTAACCCTTTTCCACTTATTGTATGAAATACCGTAGGTAGTAACCCGTATAGCCCGCGCCCCGGGTAAATAATGTCACAGTACACTGTAGTTTGTGATGTACCTACACAGATAATAATAAATGTTATTTGTTGTTAGGATAATAATGTACTCACAGAATGTACCTAACATTCTGTGGGTACATTATTATCTAAATAGAGACTTTTTACTTTTACTTTATTTATCTTTGTAATCTATTGTATTAGTTTCCGTGTTTAAGTCCACAGTCCTTAATTAAGAACAAACATGATTTATTATCTACTATACTAGGTGTGATATTGTTCTATTATTTATTATATTATTTGCACCACCCCAACGCTTGTCGTGGGTGTTGTAAGAGGCGACTAAGGGATATCCACCGGGGGGCGGGCAGCGAGTCATTCAGGGTGGTGGTAATATTGGAGCTAAATAGGTTCATATTATGTATTTAATATTAGAAAAATATCCATGATACTTTTGCTGAAATTTCTGCTGAATGAACTGACTTTAACTTATTAATTCAACCGTAGATAGAACGGTCATTGTCATTAACAAAAAATCAACACCTATTGCGTAAGTTTTTATACAGAATAATTTTTTTGTGTTTCTGGTACATAATTAGTATAATAACTCCTATTCTAGTACTAAACTATCTTCCGCGCTGCTGTCAAGCCATAATCCTTTCCAGAATCTCTCGGTAGTTTTGCTAAATAAACATGTAAATCCATCACATACAATTTGCTAAAGAACACCAAAGACCGTGTTCTCACCTGACCAGGGATGCCAGAGAACCCCACTCTATGCATATTGCTGTACCCTCGTCAAAGTCACGCCTCATTGGACAGCCATGTCCTAGTATCAACTGTGAACCAATGAATGTTTTCTAAATGAATCTTCACGCTTTTGAAGCTGTCGTGCTGTGAAATGATATTGAGTGTGCAAGGTTTGGCCATACGATCAAATGTTCTGTGAACTAATAAATGTTTTCTAAGTGAATCTTCACGCCTTTGAAGCTGTTATGTTATGAATTGATATTTAGGCCCGTATTATGAAAGTCTGCTCGGCTATCGAACTATGCTTGAGTAACGCTTTTCTATGGCAAAAACGTCAGTCAAGCATGGACCTGTGACTGAGCAAGCTTTCATAATACGGGCCTTAGTGTGCTAAGTCACGTCAAGTAACAACAAGAATCTTTACGCTTTTTGTTGTTTATGTAGCTAATTGTGCTGTTGATATGGTCAGAACACAAGCAATAACTGCAAATAGACTTAAGTTTCATTGATATTATGAACAGTTTTAATGCACAGGTAATTAAATTTGAATCGGGCGGTCAATTAGCTCTGTTAATTAATAAATGCAACGAAACCCCCAAAAATGCACTAATTTAATTTTTATTACGATCTCACGTAGCAAAATGAGCAGTTTTATCGCGAACGAAAGATTGTTTTACTTGGAAAAATGCCATAACGACTTAAGGAAGTACTAAGCATAAATATATTTTGCATGCCACTTAGCAGTCTGGGCATATCATGGATGCAGACATTTGAATTTCACATCGAGTGCGAATATGTTTTTTAGTTTTAGCGCCTTCTGTCGGAATACTGATAACAGAATTGTTTTGCCTGGTTTTCTGCTCACTATGTAAGTATGTGAATAAGTTTAGACATTAACTATGCGAATGTTTGGATGGATGCTATATGTTTGGATGTTCGTTAGGTGATTCCACTTCTTCACGCTAATACTACTGAAGGGAAATACAACGGCTTCTGTCCTGGAAAAGCATGGAGCCGCTAGGTAGAAGTTAGTAGGTAGACATTATAGATTTTTTATTTTTATAGTTGAGACCAATGATACTTAGGCTGTCAGCCTCATGAAATGAAAGAATGTGAGTCTTCTAATTACCTACCAAAGAGACAGTCTTTTTATTTATGGGACTCATAACATGGGTATGACTATATCTCTGTGGGTAATCTAACTATGTCAGTCACATATTTTTAATACTAGCAATACTAACGAAATTATATCTAAAATGAACCTTACTTTTTATTGCTTCATCACTTAGCGGTAGTAGTGTGGTGCTTCGAATTTGCACCACCGCAATTCTTCCCGCGGCTGTTGTAAGAGGCGACTAAGGAATATCCACCAGGGGGCTGGCAGCAGCGCCCCTTGCAGAACAATTATACCACCAAACTGCGATCCCGCATACCCAGAGCGTGGTGATTATGGGCATTACCACAGATATCAGAAACTAAGCGCATTACCCTCCATTAGATAAACGGCAATAAGGCACTTTTCAGGGGGAGGCCTGCGTCCAACAGTGGACCAATACAGGCGGTTGAGGTGGAGGTTGAGGTCAGCGGTGGGGCTAAAAAAAATTGTATAACACCAGTCAGTATCCAATAAGTTAACATCGGACAGGTCATTTAGTTCTGATCTTATAGACGCGCTTCACTGACACTATACTAGAAGATGCTGCACCTATTCTAGGACGCCGCATGTACGTGTTATATTTTGTAATAATAGTTACTTATTTAATTTAGGAAAAATTGTATAAACTCGAATCGAACAAAAATTAAGTATAAGGACGGCCAATTTAAAGTTATAAAAGAGTATTCAAGAGAAGTAAGCGGTGGACAAACAAAGTAGACATACTGTAAGATCAGAAATAAATTAGTGATTACCTCAGGATACGCTAGAAGTTGCTAAAAGAAATGTTAGATAAATCAACTTCTTTTGCCGTTGCTAAGTAGTAGAATATAACAATTTAATTATTTATTTATTAAAAATTGCACCAACGCAGTGTACACCGAAACATGGAAATTCATTCACTTATAATAATTTAGATTTTTTTAGTTATTATTTCTAAATTTTGTAATTGTTGTTTGTTTTGTTTGCTAAATGTTGACATTGATGACGTTTTGCTTCATCTGTCGTTCAGAAATGTCAATGTCATTGTTGTCTTTTTTTTTGTTATTGTGTGGCGCCTTACCCTTTGAGCCGATTTGTTAGGGTAGGCTATTTCTTCAAACGTAATTAATTTTTCGTGTCTAAAATGCCTGTATCTAGTGTAATGTTTAGTTTTGTGCTTTTAATTTTGTTTTTTTTTTCTTAATCCATAAGTTATTGTTATTGCCTAGGTTTGACTGGCAGATGGAGTGCAGGTATTGTTTAAATTCTGTTGCTGTACTTTTAGTTACAGCTTAGCTTAGTTAATTTTAATATTTTATATATTTTATATATATTTATATAAATATTTCTCCTTCGTTATTTAAACTTATATTTATTGGTACCTTTTATTCAATGACTTCTCTATATAACAGTGATGATGACGAGTTCCTCTCGATTTCCTCCATTGGCTCTAGTTCTGGTAGTGCTGACGACAGCTTTATGAGCATTCCTTCCCTCTCCGATACGCTATCATCACACTTTAGTGATGTGACAAACAATTTTAACGTCATCCATATAAATGCCCAAAGTATTCCAGCACATTTTTCAGACATGCTAGCTACTTTCGACAATAAAAACCTCCACGCTATATTAGTTTCAGAATCTTGGTTTAAGCCATCTCTCCCTTCTTCCCTTTATTCTCTTCCTGGTTTCACTCTCATACGTAACGACCGCACGGGTAGTCGTGGCGGTGGAGTGGCCATCTTCTTACGCTCTCATATTACCTTCTCAATCGTTAGCATGTCTGCGCAGCCTCCTCCAGCAAATACTGGCGAACATCTTTTATTGAAATCTGCCTCTCTCATACTAAAATTCTTCTTGGAGTCTACTAAAGCCCTTCTCTTCGTATTAATTACTTCGCATCTTTTGAAAAACTGCTGGAAAATCTCTTGCCCATTTACAGTCACACCATCATTATGGGGGACTTTAACACTGGCCTAGTCAAACAAGACTCGCGTTCATCTGCTCTTAACTTAGTTGCTCAGTCCTGCAACTAACATATCCTTCCTCTTGGTACAACTCACCACTCTCCTAATCTTTCTCCATCTCTTCTCGACATCTCTCTTCACTTCATCCTTACAGCATGTTGCTAAGCATAGTCAATGCTCAGCTGATGCCTTTTCCTATCATGATCTTATCTTCCTCTCCTACAAACTTCGCCCACCTAAACATAAACACAAAACTCTTCTTCAGCGCAATTTTAGTGGTATAAATCTGGAAAAGCTTAGATCGGATACATCCAAGGTCGACTGGTGTTTAGTGATGGCGGTTGATACGTTCGAAGATAAGCTGTCAGCCTTTAACTCTACGCTTACTTATTTGTATGACGTTCATGCACCAATCCGCTTGGTCAAAATAAAACAGCTGCTAGCTCCGTGGATGAAATTAAGTCCCTTATGCACAAGAAGGCGGCTGCCAGAGCGAGATTCAAACGATGTGCTAACGACATGAACAAAGAACGGTATCATCTCGCCAGAAATTGCGGCAATAGGATGTGTAGGGATGCTCAACGCCGCTATATTCACTCTTCACTCTCAAATGTTGACCCAACTAAAGCCTGGAAATTTTTAAGAACTTTGGGAATTGGCAAGGCACGTCAAGAGGCGTGTACATCTAATATTAATATTGATTCCCTTAACGTTCACTTTTCGTCGACTTCCAGCATGGATACTATTGTCAAAACTAGAACTCTTAATTATCCTTTCTCTTTGCCCTTTCCTGACTATCCCTCGTTTAGTTTTAGTCAATTCGCCGCATGTGATGTTAAAAAGAGCATTCTGTCCATTTCCTCTAGTGCCATGGGAGGTGACAATATCGGTCGCAACATGATCACTCCTATTATTCAGGAGATATTGCCTGTGATAACTCACCTCCTTAACTTCTCTATTATCTCTGAAACCGTTTCGACGGTGTGGAAGGAAGCTAATATTATTCCACTTCCTAAAATACCCAAGCTTTCCTCATTCAGATTTCCGGCCCATATCCATTCTTCCTTTCGTTTCCAAGGTCCTTGAACGCCTTTTTCATGGCCAACTCAGTACCTTCATCTCTTCTCATAACCTTCTTAATCCGTTCCAGTCCGGTTTCCGTCCCGGTCACAGTACTGTTACTACTCTTGTTAAGATCACTGATGATATCCGATCGGGAATGGAAAACGGACAGCTAACCATACTTACACTACTAGATTTCAGCAATGCTTTCAACACTGTTGATTTCGAAATCCTTCTTGGTGTACTGCACTCTATTAACATATCTCAATCGGCGATTGGCTGGTTTCGCAGTTATCTGCAGGGGCGCCGTCGGCAGCGGATTCGTACTGCCGACTCTTTCTCGTCCTGGTGCAACACTCTTGCTGGTGCCGACCTACTAGAGTCATATTTATCAAATAGAGCTATTAGAATAAGGCAGGAAGATGCCTACTCCGAAATAAAGGAGATTAAAGCTGGAGTACCTCAGGGAAGCGTATTGGGTCCGGTCCTGTACCTACTATATACCTGTGATATTCCAGAACTTGAGAATAACACTATCGCAACCTTTGCTGACGATACTGCTATAATGGCTGTGGGAACCACTCATGCAGAAGCCGCAGAAAAGGTTCAGATTGCAGTTAACAAAATCCACGACTGGACCATACAATGGAGAATTAAACTCAACGAGTCCAAATCAGTTCACGTTAACTTCACAAACAAAAAAGAGGACTACCATCCCATCTTTATTAACAACAAGCTCATCCCGTATGAAAATACGGCAAAATATTTGGGCATGACGCTTGACGCGAAGCTACGCTGGAAAGCTCACGTTAAGAAGAAAAAAGACGAGCTAGAACTAAGATACAAAAGAATGTACTGGTTAATTGGAAGAAACTCCCCTGTAACAGTACGCAACAAAATCTTACTCTACAAACAAGTCCTTATGCCAGTATGGACCTATGGTATACAGCTCTGGGGCTGTACCAGAAAGAGCAATATCCAAATAATCCAGCGATTTCAAAATAAAGTACTGAGGGGAATAGTGAACGCCCCCTGGTATATCAGAAATGACGACCTCCACCGGGACCTTAAAATCGAGTTCGTCGCTGAAGCTATCCAAAAATATGCAGAAGCTCATCAATTTAGGCTTCATCATCATGTCAACGTCGAGGCCATCCAGCTCCTTGACAATACAGACTTAGTGAGAAGGCTCAAAAGGAAAAAACCCTTTGAGTTAGTGTAGTGTAATGAATTTATACTAGTGAAATGAAGTGCAACAAACTAAAGAACACAAGAACAAAGTGTCTTCCCATAAATCTTATACATATATAGAGACAATAAGAAAGGTGTTAATGAACACGTTCTTAGAATTAGTTATGCTAGCAATTTAGGTTAATTTCAAATTACTCATTAGCCCACGTTATGGCTAGATCGTAATCATACTAGGGCTCATTCTTTAGAAGTAACTAATCAATGTGCACTGGATATAAAAAAAAAAAAAAAAAAAAAATTCTTTCTCTCTGAAATTGACTTCTTACTACCATCTCTATGCAGACGATCTTCAAATTTACACTCAAGCTCCACTTCCAGACCTGGCCAGCGATATTCACCGTACGAATGCCGATCTCATCTGCATTCGGGATTGGAGCGAGGTCTACGGTCTCCAGGTTAACCCCAGCAAAACCCAGGCCATTATCATTGGTAGCTCGCGCACTTCTGCTAAAATTGACTGGACCACTCTACCTAAAATTGAATTCAATGGTGTCCTTGTTCCTTTTAGCAGAAGTGTTAAAAACTTGGGGATCTTCATGGATAGTGACATGTCTTGGGGGCCCTCAAATGGATGCGGTAAGTCGCAAGATATTCGCCTCCGCTGCTTCATTGAGAAGACTTTGTAACTTCTTGCCCACGGCCACTAAAATTGTGCTCGCTCAATCTCTCATGCTTCCCATTCTTGATTATGCGGATGTCTGCTACCTTGACTTAACCGAGGAGCAGCTTAATAAGGAGGAACGGCTCCAAAACGTGTGTATACGTTTTGTATTTGGTCTTCGAAAGTTTGACCATATTTCGGAGTTCCGCACAAAACTCAAATGGCTTCCTGTCCGTCTTCGCCGAAATTCCCATATCCTTTCCCTCCTGTATAACATTCTCTTTAACCCTGTCACTCCCTTCTATTTAAAGGAACGTTTTGAGTTCCTCCACAATTCCCATCCTCATCCTTCCCCTGTCCTCCGGTCGTCAGAAAATTTGGTTTTGAATATGATACCCCACAAAACCAGTTTCTTCGACAAATCCTTCTCCATTCAGGCCATAAGGTTATGGAATGCACTACCAGAGTCGATTAGAAAAGCAGTACCTATCCTTACCAGTTTTCAAAGCTCGTGTCAAGGAGCTTTTCCTGTCAGAGAAGTGAAGAATTGGTACTTACTATTTTGTTTTTGTATATAAATAGTCTAATACTTATGTATATAGAAATATTATGTTATGTAAGGTTATTTATATATTATTTTTATATAAAATGGTATGTATGATTTATGTTTCAGTTTTTGGTACACCCCCCTGCCTTTCTTAAATTAGTATAATTATCTCCATCCAAAGGTTGCCTGGAAGAGATCGCTTCTAAGCGATAAGGCCGCCCATTGTACTCGTCTTATATAATGTATCCATGTACCTAATGTTATTTTTATGGTGTACAATAAAGTATTTTTGTATTGGTATTGTATAAACCAAAATTTAGAAGCAAAACATTCAAATTTAAATTAAAACAAATTACCGATTACCATAAAAAAAATCTATACAAATTAATTGCGAAAAGTAAAATGATTTATTTAGAACGGTAAATTATTAAAAATAAAATTTAAGACAGAAATTCCATATAAATTAAATAAATTTCAAATTAAAGTGAATAGGCGTTATACATACAAACATCTTAGATATTTCTTAAAGCTGAATCTGATCTGAAAACAAATCGATTGCTTGGTTTTGCTCAGAGCCAAGTATAAGAAGGTACGTAGAGTGTGAAATGCAGCTGACAAGATTGCATCGATACAGCCAAAGTTACAAAAAACCCTACATTTTTACCAGAATTGCAACATAACTAGCGGAAATTAAATCCTTAATCTTGAATCTTGCTGAAAGTTCGAAGTAAACTTGGTTCATTTGGGCCAAGGCAAGGCTTCAAGCACATGCTATAAGCTACTCTTATGCTGACATAAAACTTGCAGACTTGCAACTGAAGTTTTATGTACGGAAATGGAACACCTACGTTCGTACCTGGTTAATGCTCTTAGAGTTGATCATCGTAAACATTATGAAGTCGTTAGAATTTTTCTAAGAAAACATTGCAAGTGCGAAAATTAAAACTTCAGTTCCCAGTGCTTGGTAAAAGAAGCGTAAATGTAGGCCAATATCAAAAGAAGCTTAAATTAGTCATTTATTGAGCTCACTGCAGACTGTTACAAACAAGCATAAATTGATAATATTGGTGGATATTAGCCTACAATAGGGTATATGCAAGTGACTTCAAAAAACCTAATGATGTTTTTTTACGTTTCCTCTATTGATATAGAGATATGTATGTATATCTCTTTATTTTTGTATTGTTATATTGATGTTCACAATTTCAACGCAACGTTATTGGCAGTCAAACCGTGACGTCATACTTGTACATTTTTGTATTGGCTTCATCATCATGTCAACGTCGAGGCCATCCAGCTCCTTGACAATACAGACTTAGTGAGAAGGCTCAAAAGGAAAAAACCCTTTGAGTTAGTGTAGTGTAATGAATTTATACTAGTGAAATGAAGTGCAACAAACTAAAGAACACAAGAACAAAGTGTCTTCCCATAAATCTTATACATATATAGAGACAATAAGAAAGGTGTTAATGAACACGTTCTTAGAATTAGTTATGCTAGCAATTTAGGTTAATTTCAAATTACTCATTAGCCCACGTTATGGCTAGATCGTAATCATACTAGGGCTCATTCTTTAGAAGTAACTAATCAATGTGCACTGGATATAAAAAAAAAAAAAAAAAAAAAATTCTTTCTCTCTGAAATTGACTTCTTACTACCATCTCTATGCAGACGATCTTCAAATTTACACTCAAGCTCCACTTCCAGACCTGGCCAGCGATATTCACCGTACGAATGCCGATCTCATCTGCATTCGGGATTGGAGCGAGGTCTACGGTCTCCAGGTTAACCCCAGCAAAACCCAGGCCATTATCATTGGTAGCTCGCGCACTTCTGCTAAAATTGACTGGACCACTCTACCTAAAATTGAATTCAATGGTGTCCTTGTTCCTTTTAGCAGAAGTGTTAAAAACTTGGGGATCTTCATGGATAGTGACATGTCTTGGGGCCCTCAAATGGATGCGGTAAGTCGCAAGATATTCGCCTCCGCTGCTTCATTGAGAAGACTTTGTAACTTCTTGCCCACGGCCACTAAAATTGTGCTCGCTCAATCTCTCATGCTTCCCATTCTTGATTATGCGGATGTCTGCTACCTTGACTTAACCGAGGAGCAGCTTAATAAGGAGGAACGGCTCCAAAACGTGTGTATACGTTTTGTATTTGGTCTTCGAAAGTTTGACCATATTTCGGAGTTCCGCACAAAACTCAAATGGCTTCCTGTCCGTCTTCGCCGAAATTCCCATATCCTTTCCCTCCTGTATAACATTCTCTTTAACCCTGTCACTCCCTTCTATTTAAAGGAACGTTTTGAGTTCCTCCACAATTCCCATCCTCATCCTTCCCCTGTCCTCCGGTCGTCAGAAAATTTGGTTTTGAATATGATACCCCACAAAACCAGTTTCTTCGACAAATCCTTCTCCATTCAGGCCATAAGGTTATGGAATGCACTACCAGAGTCGATTAGAAAAGCAGTACCTATCCTTACCAGTTTTCAAAGCTCGTGTCAAGGAGCTTTTCCTGTCAGAGAAGTGAAGAATTGGTACTTACTATTTTGTTTTTGTATATAAATAGTCTAATACTTATGTATATAGAAATATTATGTTATGTAAGGTTATTTATATATTATTTTTATATAAAATGGTATGTATGATTTATGTTTCAGTTTTTGGTACACCCCCCTGCCTTTCTTAAATTAGTATAATTATCTCCATCCAAAGGTTGCCTGGAAGAGATCGCTTCTAAGCGATAAGGCCGCCCATTGTACTCGTCTTATATAATGTATCCATGTACCTAATGTTATTTTTATGGTGTACAATAAAGTATTTTTGTATTGGTATTGTATAAACCAAAATTTAGAAGCAAAACATTCAAATTTAAATTAAAACAAATTACCGATTACCATAAAAAAAATCTATACAAATTAATTGCGAAAAGTAAAATGATTTATTTAGAACGGTAAATTATTAAAAATAAAATTTAAGACAGAAATTCCATATAAATTAAATAAATTTCAAATTAAAGTGAATAGGCGTTATACATACAAACATCTTAGATATTTCTTAAAGCTGAATCTGATCTGAAAACAAATCGATTGCTTGGTTTTGCTCAGAGCCAAGTATAAGAAGGTACGTAGAGTGTGAAATGCAGCTGACAAGATTGCATCGATACAGCCAAAGTTACAAAAAACCCTACATTTTTACCAGAATTGCAACATAACTAGCGGAAATTAAATCCTTAATCTTGAATCTTGCTGAAAGTTCGAAGTAAACTTGGTTCATTTGGGCCAAGGCAAGGCTTCAAGCACATGCTATAAGCTACTCTTATGCTGACATAAAACTTGCAGACTTGCAACTGAAGTTTTATGTACGGAAATGGAACACCTACGTTCGTACCTGGTTAATGCTCTTAGAGTTGATCATCGTAAACATTATGAAGTCGTTAGAATTTTTCTAAGAAAACATTGCAAGTGCGAAAATTAAAACTTCAGTTCCCAGTGCTTGGTAAAAGAAGCGTAAATGTAGGCCAATATCAAAAGAAGCTTAAATTAGTCATTTATTGAGCTCACTGCAGACTGTTACAAACAAGCATAAATTGATAATATTGGTGGATATTAGCCTACAATAGGGTATATGCAAGTGACTTCAAAAAACCTAATGATGTTTTTTTACGTTTCCTCTATTGATATAGAGATATGTATGTATATCTATTTATTTTTGTATTGTTATATTGATGTTCACAATTTCAACGCAACGTTATTGGCAGTCAAACCGTGACGTCATACTTGTACATTTTTGTATTGTCATAAAGCTTTGGCTTTCAATTAACATAGGTGATCCTGTGATCCGTGACGTGACGTCACTGAATGCAAGGGCCAACATGGCAGCGTTTTTATCACCCGAAACTGACTGGAGCAGTTCTTTTTGTTTTTTACATCAATAACTTAACATTGGGTGCTATATTTTTTTCGGTTACGTATTAACCTGAAAAATTGATAAAAAAAATGTTTGCATATATCCTATTAATTAGATTTTGTACATGTCAACAAAAGCTAAACAGAAAATCCTAGATATTTAATATCCACAAAGGTTCACAGTTTTCGTTAAGTTTTATTAGTATACCTACATCAATACTAATAAAACATATTAAAACTAAACTATTGAAAACAACGGATGCGTTGAACCGTGCAATCGTTAGGTATCGTGGATACTTCAGGTAAATGTCGTTTTCAAACGCTTTTGAAGTTTTTCTCTTTATTTAAGGGTACAAGACATTTTTTACGATGTAAGTATGGATAAGTGGCTTGCGACTTGCGGTGCTCCGTAGTGCAACGTAGCGCGGTGTACAAAACGGTGCTCGGAAAATAAAAATAATAAATAAAAAGCCTTTCTTCCAACAAGTGTAAAGAGCACTTATCAACCCACAAGTCTTAAAATGAAAAAGCATAAATGCATTGTGTTTAAAAGTCTGCAGGTAACAGTTATGTGTGAATGTAGTCCACCTTTCTTTACTTTGCTCGCTGTTATACCTTTCCCACCCTGAAGTTGTTTGGCGCGGCAGACAATTTACTTTTGCAGCGGTAAACACAAACATCACAAACCAAGGGGTCAACACCAGGGTTGCAAAGTTAGAACATGCGAGTTGAAAAGTGAACTTCAAAGACAGACAGCTCCGTTCATTGAAAATGTGTGACGTAATTACTAAAGCTGAGAGATCCTGTCATATGTGAGTACTTCCACTCTCTACCAAACTCCGACAATCAAAGTTCGAAAGATTCCACCCCGCACTTCTTGGCTGGAAGCAGTGGCATTGAATAGATAATTGAGGGCGTGAGTGACGCAGTTTAAAATAGTTGTAAAAGTGCAAATTGCATCGAAAGTTGTTCGTGTAAGTTCGCATAGTTGTTGTGTTGAAGTAGTGTGTTGAGTCGAGGCGACGGCGCGGCGGCGACGGCGGCACCGGCGTCGTCGGAGGCGTGCCCCGACGGGCCAATGGCAGGCCCCGGCCCCCGCCGCCCCCGACGTTTGCCTCTCCACCAGACCAGCCAGTAGGTTTGTGTCCTTTTGGCTGACCGCATGACTCCGTATCTCGCTTCGACGCTGTTCTCGTTGTAACCTTTGTACGTGCAGCACGCGCTTCTCCTCCCCGACGCTAGCTTCCGCGAGCCGAGCATTCGCCCGCTGAACTGACTTTTGCTGTGAACTAACAACTAACTTTGAGTAAAGTGGGGAAGTGCGGAGTGCAGGTTCGCAGCTCGGCGTCACTGCCAGGTACAGTCGCCCGCTCTCGGCCCCCTCTGGCGACCTCTGGAGGCCGCCACGCGGGACTGTTGACAAACCCTACACTCACCGGCAAACGCTGCTGAGCTATCTAGCCACTGATGACCCTTATTGAGCAGCGTTAGAGCTTAAAATCGCTCAGCAAAATTTGCAAGTGATTGTATATTTTCTACTAACATCTGATATCGTAAACATTTCAAACTCGTTACATTCCATTGAACTGCAACTTTCAGATGTCTAAGTTTCTCGTGAACAAGTTGTTCAGTTAGGAAAGTACTGAAAGTTACAGTTTCGGTACCTTACATAAGTTTTATACTGACTTACACGAATAAGGCAAGTAAAGTAACTCACGAACCTAATGATCGGCAAAGTCACGAGAAACTGATTCCATATCAAAGAAATGTATGATTTATTTGATAGTCATAAGGTTCATAGTCACTTAGCAACGGAGTACGAAAACATTACCGAGAAAGTAGATAAGTTTATTTACTTTTCCCGCCTTCAGGTTCCATTTCAAACAAAGCCATTATGAAATTACTTTTACAGCAATTTTTCATTCTTGATTTATTATAAGCGTGTTTTTACCTTTTTTTGTAAAAAAACTACTGAAAACGAACGCAACGGAGTGCTACGTCATCGTATGAATCCTGAAAATTGTAAGTAGAAACCAACTGCGTGATAAAAAGGTAATGGGTATACGTATGTTAAGAAGCTACGTTTGTTTCCTCGAATTGATCTCTTCAGTATTCAGAGGTGTGGGCCACGGAAGCGCAGGTTGGATATCAGCCTCGCTCGACTATACATATTCAATGGATCCACGCCGCTACGGAGCAACTGGAAAATCCAATCGCATTAAAACGGGCGGAAAAAAATAAAAGGGTAGCTTAGAAATACAAGATTCCCCGAATAAACATAACAATTTCCGTTCCATCGCCTACGAGCGCCAGACAAATTAAAGTACATTTTTCTGTGCAAGTTCTCGCTTCCACTTAGTTCCTCTCCCATAAAACTTAACTACGGCTGTAACCGCGACTAATTATTAGGGTGGGTTTACATAACGTATTTATGAGCATGAGATTTAACGGCACGAGCCGGTCTCGGGTGGTCTGTTATCGCACCATTAAAAAGTTGTCCTCGGCGGACGCGTAAATAACATAATATGAAGCCGCCGCGGACACTCGATGGGGCGTGGAGCAGGGTCCAACGCTCACCCGTAGAGAAGAAGAATTCTTTTTAGTTCTTTTTGAAGAAGATTTCTTCTCAGTTCTTCTTGGAGATGATTTATTTTCAGGTCTTCTTCGAGAAGACATTAATGAATGAAATAAACATGTACATTGACACTTGTGTGGTGCAGGGGGAAAAGGTCCGTCTGCATTGCGTTGCGGGTTCGATGATCGCCTGAGGACAAACTTTTGTAGAATCTGCAGATATTTGATCCGGATGTTTTTAGCGTAAACATTGAATTTTTACCTACACAGAAATGCATCAATAAATAATAATTATTTATTATCTATTTATTGTATGTCATGTATTAAGTACTAGTACATCAATTATTTAGAACCTATAATACATTGTTTAGCTTGGGGCTAGATGACGCTACGCCTTTTTCACTTTTATAATTTGTTCCTTTGTTGAATGTAAGAGGACAATTGACCCTTGTTATTTTCGTCGAGTTCCGAAAAATCTAGGCTAAAATTCAAGCCTAACTCAAGACTAATCTTAGCCACAGCCTATTTTTAGTTTTTAGTATATGCTGATTTTTACACTCCCTCTAACTACCCATCATCTGAACGATTGTACTTTTCTTATAACGTGGATATCGCTCAATAAATAAATATACACTCGAGAGCAATGAATCCGGGTCACTTAAAGAATGTTAAAAATCTCGGAAACTAAAAATGATAGGTTAATGCAATAAATTGTATTTAATAGACAATGTAATACTCCTTAAATGAAAGTAAAAAAAATATGAGTCACCATTCATTTTATTAACACAAAATTACATAAAGAAAAAAACTGCTGATCTCTCCTTAAAACAAAAATAGGAAACATGAAACTTTTGAACTTTATTACGATTTTCTTGAATTTTAATACTTCGTATTGCCTCCTCGTGCTTCCATTATTGCGTTTACGCGGTTTGGCATGCTGTACACCAAGTTCCTTATACGATTTTGGGGAATATTCTCCCATTCCTCTGTGAGAGCAATTTTGAGCTCACGAAGCGTGATTGGGGGAGGGTTTCGTTGTTTTACGCATCTGCCTAGCTCGTCCCTAGCATGCTCGATCGGGTTGATATCCGGGCTGCGCGCTGGCCACTCCATACGAGTAATGTTCATCTCTTGAAGGTCATTCACAATCCTACCTGTATGAGGTCGGGCATTGTCATGCATAAATATAGCATCCTCACCTAAATTGACCATAAATGGACCAACGTGATCATTGAGGATTTCTTCCACATATCTTACGCTAGTTAAAGAGCCGTTTTCTATGATCACCAGCTCTGTGCGTCTTTCAGAAGAAATTCCGGCCCACACAAGTACAGACCCACCACCGTAGGCTACTTTTTCTTCGATGCATGCTTGCTTGAATCTTTCCCCTGGACTTCGATACACTCTGTGTCTTCCATCGTGCTTGTAGAGCATAAATTTTGATTCGTCGGAGAACATAACTTTTGACCAATCTTCAATACTCCAATTTACGATTTTTAGGATTCTTTAAGTGACCCGGATTCATTGCTCTCGAGTGTATTATTAGCACCCAATACCCTGGTCTGTTCTATGAATCCATAGCACGAAATACCAGCTCTAAGTTACGGGCGTAGGCGGATGAAACTTCAGAAATACATTAATTTGATTAAAGTTTCAACGAATAGTTTAGCAACACTGTCAAAGCATTCACAAGTCAGTGCCTTTTAAAATAAGCAATGATGAAATTAATTGCCTACTTCTCATAAACCAAACCTTGCCATTGATGGTTGTATCTAGTTAATGCAGTGAAAAAGATTTGCACGCCCTCCGGCAGCGTAGCCGGGAATGCAGTCGCTTTGTCTCTTTATTATTTTACACTGCCACGAATATTTTCAAAAATACCCCTTAAATTCAAATAAAAATATTTATCCGACTTTCCGTAGGCATTTATTGCATTGATATGCATTTTTATTTGTGCAGTTACTGGTCATAAAATGGTACGTATACACTGGTGTCTGAAATATGTATACTGAAGTTAATGGAAATAATGGCCCGTTGGATTTCGGATTAAGTTGTTTCATTTTTGTAAAGCCTAAAATAAAAGTGTATGTCTAGTAAATAAATGGCTGTATATTTTAATGATCATAACAGAAGAAGCTCCGATTTATGATATGATCACCGCTGTTTTAACGGATCAGTTTCTGGTTTCATTTTAATTACATAATATTTTCAATCTCCATTTGGCGCATTTACAATTAGTATCGTTAATTTGCCTCAATTCTCATTGCCATGCCAAATAAAAGTTTTTGATAGGCAGCAAATAAGTGTACTACTAATCAAGTACAGAACTTTTCTTAATATGAAGTTGGCTGGTGTTATGTAGCTTAATTTGTTATAATATTTTAAGCTTCCCGTTTTCCGGAATGTACCGGTACCTATTAAGGATCAACTGGAGCTCCTCGGTGTCACTCTCACAGCAACTTTGAACGTTGGTACATTCATCGAGTCGAAGGCTAAAACAGCAGCCATAAAGCTAGGGATCCTATATAAGGTTAAGCGATACTTCACACCGGGACACCTTCTATCCCTTTATCAAGCACAGGTCCGGTCTGGTTTGGAGTATTGCTGCTATGTTTGGGACGGGTCGGCCAAGGGTACTTGGCCGACCCGTCCCAAACATAGCAGCAATACTCCAAATCGAGTCTAAGGCTACAAGCTGGTAAACTTGTAGCCTTAGACTCGATCGAACGAAGAGCCTTCAGACTCATTGACGAGCAG
Organism: Eupithecia tripunctaria; assembly: GCA_955876795.1. Classification (NCBI taxonomy): domain Eukaryota; kingdom Metazoa; phylum Arthropoda; class Insecta; order Lepidoptera; family Geometridae; genus Eupithecia; species Eupithecia tripunctaria. Next base: position 7,025,635 of record OY041603.1, on the reverse strand, counting down.
CGCCTTGCAGAGACTAAGGTTCAAAGTCTCGAACACCGTCGCAAGGTTGCTTGTCTCTCGATCTTTTATAGGATATATTTTATTGGAGAATGCTCACTTGAACTACATGACCTGATCCCACCATCCCCCTTCCACTCCAGGACAAGCAGACGCACAGCGCAATACCATCCATACTTGGTGGATCCTCCACCTTTATTATTCGCAAAGGAATGGAACTCGCGTCTCGCTCCCTGCCTCTGATTTTCCAGCCAATTACAACCTGGGTCTCTTCAAGACAAGGGTGAATAGGTATTTTCTAGACCTTCTTGATACACCGTCGGCCGCATCTTCGCTTTCCATCAAGTGAGATTGCGGTCAAACGAAGGTTTATTTAACGAAAAAACATTTTTTTTTAAATATTTTAGACTGGTAATTTTCAGACTAGTTAATTTTTCCAATAATTATCAACATGTAAATTATTTTCAATATAAACAAATTCGCGATAGTTCCCCCAGCTGCCATTCCAGCAGACACGGATGAGACGCACCAGCAGATTGGCAGGTAGTTAGGCGCCGCAATCCACTGTAATCCAGGATAATCCAGCTAAAGTGTAGGTACACCTTAGGCGTTCTCAATCGCGTTTTCAGAACCATCTGCAGGGTTATTCAGAAACTTCGTAGGGAGTCATCGACATGGAATCCGACACAAAATCGCGCATGTTTTGCGGTTTATATAAATTTTGCGTTTAACAAGGAACATAAAGGTGTCGATTCTGTGTTTTAAGATTCCTAGCCTAAATTTTAGGATTTCTAAATTTTCTATGCTAGGTAGACCTAAAAATTATTGTATTCTCTATAAAGGTCCTAAAAATACCTATATTAGAACGTTTTTCAAAATCCCAAAACCTCTCTGAGTTGAGTGGTTGGGATTTTGTTGCGAGCAAAATATGTTTTTTTCTAAAATGTTTTTTTTTAAATACTTCTTTACATGGGTCAAACAGTTCATCCATTATTTGAGAAATCGTTTAGAAATTCAAATCGATACTAGTTTAAAATCAATAAATTTTAATCATGACCTAATTAGATGCCTGCTAAAATTAGGTAGACGTTTCTAACCATAGCTAAAATGTAATGCTAAGAATAGGGTCAAAGCTACTTATAAATAAGTTATGCTGTTTTAGATCTATCAATCTAATTTTAGAGCTGTCGTCCTAATTTTAAACCCGTTTGATTAATTTTTCAAGGAATATCGTTATAGCCATTTTAACTAAATTGAGTTGTTTTAGGTCCGTCAGTTTCATGTTAGAGCTGTCATCCTGATTTGAAACGTGTCACTCAAATTATTCAACCATAGAATTGTTTTTATCTATTGAAATTCCGAAATCCTAATTTTAGCTAATCCTAAAACAACAGAATCGACACTACTGTAGACCAATTTTTCATGAACCCATTACTTTATTTGCTTTTTTTCTTTATAGCGCGCGCTACAAAACGCCTAATGTTTACTTGTTCTAAGAAACACGCCGCCGCGCCGGCCTGTCTGCCTAATATACATAACACTTATACATAATGGAGTAAATAAGCTAATTTCTGACGAAATATTAAGCTTATACAGCCTTCCGTTGCTTATTTTGGGGATCATTTTGGTAATTGGTCTGGATGTTAAGGAATGTGGATGTTTGCGATGAGTTCCAGGGCCATTTGTGTGATAACTAGTGATTGACTAGCGATTTCTTTATTTTTTTGATACTTGCGAAAAAGTTACACACTTCAATCATATAACTAAATAGGGTGACAAAGCAAGTTTTTTATTGAATTCTAGGAAAATAATTTGTCTGACATTTTTGCTTTTAGAATGTATTGTTTTTTTTCTATTTAGTTGATGTATCCAATGCTAAAAAAAATCTATCCAAAATGCGGTATTGACTGATATCGTACGTACAGTCATCGCTAAAAAGCTTTGAACAGATGAAGACTGAAGACTCCAAACTCCGTGAAAAACACAAAGTAACATAAACCACTAAACCACGCCACCATTCCTGGGTGTAGGAATGGCTAAGCCCGCAAAACAAGATAAGCCACTGAACTATTGAATTATTTTACAATTTAACAAAATTGATAAAAATAAACTGGGGTTAACAAAGTAATAACAAAATTGGATTCGAATACAAGAGTTACTAATATTTATTAAAATGTAAGCAAAAGAAGATGCGCGCAGACGATTCCAGAATGAAGTGATGCAATCTATGGCGTAGAAATTGGGAATTTCGGCATCGGCGAACATGCCCGAAGTACTACAATATCTAGGTTTTTTTAATTAGAATGCGGAAGGTGACACAGCATATTGCACCGCACAGCGAGAGTTCCCTCTCCATGTCCTCATCTTCTTTTGTTCATTGGTGAGAATGCCCTAAATTTATGAAGCTACTTACGACCCGCACTGGCGTGCCTTCCAAAAATACTACAAGTAACCACTCCGGGCCTCGCATTTCACATAAAGACCATCATCTCTGCCTTCTTGGCATAATATCTTAAACCGTACGCTTTGGCATACTCCAAACATATGCCAAGAAGCTCACGGAGTCCACTGTTTGATGGACTGAGAAGTACCAAACCGTCAGCATAGCTGAAATTATTCATACACATATTACCTATGTGGCATCCAGTGGCATCCAATTCCGGTCCTCCTCAGTTCAGCGATCAGAATGATCTGATCGCTGTGTGTGTGCAGGTTGAAGAGGTCCAGAATGAATAACCCTCCCTGCCGCACCCCGTAACCTGTAGTCGTAAAACATCGTGTCGGCCCATCTGACATTATTTACTTGGTTCTCATACCAGTACCGCAACAGATTCACAATGCTACCATTTACATGACTTCTACCGAGTTTTGATCATCATAGTAAATTATAATTTACCAGATCTAAGGCACGGCTCAGATCAAACAAACATGAATAAACAGAGGTTTCTCAAGCGATATAGTAATTGACAGTATGTTTGACACTAAATATTGCAGAATCTGTTGCCGTACCGGGACGAAAACCAAATCGCGCATCGTCTATCCTTATATCCGTCACCAGTGCAGTAGCCTCTAAGGATGTTTTACCGAGCGAGATTGGTCAAGAGGTGCTAAGTTTAGATAAGTCTCAGGTCTTGTTTGGTACTGGAACCACCACGGTTCTCATTAGTTCAGTTGATGATATGAGTCACTGAAACATCCGTTAAATAGCTCGCTTACACGATTTACCTATGTCACCACCGGCACGTTGGATGTGTTCGATGCTGAGGCAGTCGAAACCAGGTGATTTTTCTTTTTTCATACGTCGTACAGCTGCTGCAATATCTTCAGCTGTGAACTGCAGTAAATCACATGTCAAAGACACAGCTATGGTACCTCATCATCGGACACATCCGGCGATAATGCGAATGGTTCTACGTTGAAATGTTGTGCAAAAAGATCTGCTATGTCTTTGTGATTTTCCATATTTTCTATCACCATGGGCGTGTTAGTTTTACCATTTGCTTAATGTTGTGTTCCAGACATTTTTTTTTTTTTTATTTATTCTACCATCAGCTAAAATATTCATTTTAATTTTATCTATATTATTTTTGATACATCATATTACCCTGACACTATTTTAACTTATTTTTAAAAATATTGCGGCTTTTACACACTCTTTTAAAAATATCATCAGGTCTAGGTTTTCCTTGAGCTAACCAAATACTAAAAGCAGAGCGAGCTACCAGGTGACTCTGCTGAACGTGGCGGTTCCATCCAACTACAGGTTTTTTTTTGCACTGCTTTGGGAACCACAACTAAAAATGTATGCTGAGCAAATTATGCTTATCAATTGCACATAATAATTGTCGTTGTCGTTGTTATTAATAGGTTTCTGTTGCTTTTTGTGTAAACGGATTTTAGATTTTTGTTCTGTTCATCACTTTTTGCGGTCACTGTACCTAATTTTGCATTTATTTATTGAACTACCAACGATGGATATATAAATTACAAAAATAAATAGAAACAAAGAATGTCACCTCTTTTTTATTTAGATGGTAAACCTAAGAAGCTTATTAGAGAAACCCTCAAAACATCACAAATGAATAAATTAATTGAATTGAATTGAACATCATAACGGCTTGTGTCCTTTAACAGTCTAATTAGTAGGTCAGTTAGATTATGAGAAGATATTGGACACGTGTTTCTTCTTTTGTCGATTATACAAAAAATTATGAAGATAACGTGACGTCATACCTTGCGAGACTTTTTACAAAGTGTGAAGTCATTAGACCCACTCTCCACCAAGAACACCAAAAACTATGGGAGCGTCGGACAGACTGCAAGCATGCTAAATCATTATTCCCCTCTAAAGACAGGAAAACCACCAACACGATGCTCAAGATGAGCCGAGAGGACCTAAGAACGATGGTGGGCATCATCACAGGCCACTGTGAATTAAATCACCATCTTTTTAAGACTCGAGCCACAGACAGCAGTTTATGTCGTGGCTGCCTCCAAGAAGAAGAGACGGTAGAACACGTTGTCCTACACTGCACGGCCACAGAGGAGGCCAGACATAAAACGGGGCTGAAGTGTCTCATTGAGTCATCTATCCCATCTACACCCGCAGAAAAGCTGAAACGAAGCTGTCAGTCACCAAAAGTCCTGCTCCGATACTTCAAGGAGCTGGGCTGGTTAGGGCCTACTTAGGCATGGGGATAATGCACAATACACTCCTATGCGAGATGTCCGTGCAGATCTTAGTTCCCCTACTCAGAATTAGAATTAGAATTAGACCCACTCTCAAACATTCATGCGCTTTATATTTATAATTCTTTGTTTGATTGACATAAGATAAAAGATGTATCCAATATATTCTGATAATCTATCTACCTATTTATTTATTCGTTTATAAATCAGATAACAATAAATTAAAAATAAACATGAAGCCAATTTGCAATATTGTTCTAGCTTGTAATCCATAATGTGAACACAGAAAAAATATTGTTATATGCATTAGATAAATAACCCTTAGCCACCTAACGGGTTTTTGAGCTACACTACCACCTAACGGCGGTCATAGTGACCGCGCTTCTATTTTTTATATGAAATAAATAATAATAATGGCATAATTTTTACGATATCAAATCATGAAAATCAACACTTGTAGGTACATATTATTAAACAATGCTTATTATTAACTTAAACATTTGAGCACATTATCTAGGCATTTCAAAAGTCTAAGACACGTAACTATATGTGAAACTTGATAAAAAAATCCCACTCTCTGGTACTTTAATAAAAAACCTATTTTAAAAACTATTAATGCGTAACGTAAGGTCTAATTTCAGTATTTTTTCTGCTTATTTATACAACTACCTACTTGTCTATTAACTTTATCTAACTTCATTTTGTGCTGTCCTTGTGAACCAAAGTAAAGTAAAGTAGATGAAGTCACAGACGCATAGCTCAATTAATAAAATAACGGAAGGATTAAAAAAACTAAAACAGATGGAGTTACTGTGACCGCCGTCAGGTGGTTAAATTGCTATATTCATACTTCTATTCTTACACTAAGACCTTGTTTACGAAGAGGCCGCTGCAGCGGCACGACGACGTGCGGCGCGTTCGGCATTTTCATCTGTTTATAAAGACACGGGGCGTGTAGCGTGCCCGTCATCGCACGCGTAAACACAAACGTATCGCAATGTATGGTGATGTTTATGGATCTACGGGGCGTGAAGAGTGTTGATGCACGCCGCGTGCGACGCGTCAAATAAAACACACGCTTGTAAAATCGCTTCTCCGTAAACACACTACACCAACACCATATATTTGAATTTAGTGCGGGCCGCGCCACTGCACGCGCCGCTGTACGCCGTAAAAAAGGACATTAGCAAACACTATTGCTGAGATATTAATAATGACAAGATGCCTATATCTACAATGGTTTTTATCAAAGATAACTTCATTATAGATTTAGCTACATCGTTATACCAACGACACATTCTTTGTAAGGGAATATTGTAGGAATAATTGTTTATGTACACATTTATTGTGAATATTTCGGGACAACAGAACCTGTATCTTGTGTTTATACTGACGGACGCTAATAATTCGGGACAAACATGGGAATGAAGTATTTTGTGAGTGACGGACTAAATAGAAAAATATGTTTTTTTACTCGGAAAGATAAGAAAAAAATAGGTGTGATCCGAAGTACCTAGAAAGAAAATAATATCAAAAAAGAGTGTTAAAAAAATCAATTCAACGTAATGTGATAGCTTTGATCCGTCAATCGCTCAACTGAACCTGTCCTAAACAAACATATGCTTGGTTTAACCCGACTACTATGGAGTAGGCTTTTATTTTGCTGGCTTGACTAAATTCTGGTATCGCTTTATTCTGATTTTTTTTTTCTTTGAGCGATAACCTTGATTAAACCAGACTACTGGGGAAGGATTTTATTAGTTGATTTAACTTGATAAATTTTACTACTAATTCTGGTATCGGCTTAGTCCTGAATATTTTTTCTCTGTGAAGGAAAATAACAATCAAGTAATAGAAATAAATACAAACTATTATTTACAATAAAAACCATTGAGCTATTTGCTAACTATTGCAAACAATCTCAACGGTAGCTCAACTTATTGGTGTTAGTAAAAGTATTACAATCTTGTATTCGATAGATTAACTATTTACCTAATATCCTACTAAAGCTGAAGAAGCATGATCTTGTTTTGGAAATAGTAATGTTAAGTAATAAACGCAATAAAATTATTATCTATCGTTGTTAATTAATACACAAAACACTGATTGCTTGTGCTGTTCTAATAAAATTTAAGCTGAACGATTATTGCAACCATAAATGTGATAAGGGAAAATTGCTATCAATTAATTAACACTCAGAATAATTCATATAACGAAAACATTTATTTTATTACGTTTTAATGCTGGTTCTAGTAATTGCCATAATTCTCTTTGGGGTTTCTTATGACCTTGTTTATTTTTTATAAGCTACTGCCCGCGACCTTGTACGCAGGTCTAGAACCTAAGAACAGTGCGGATATCTTAACCCCCATACAAACGTACTTTCCGCTTCATTTGGAAACTACGTCCTCGATTGTATTGAATTTTTCCATACATAATCGGATGAAAAATAGCTATGTTTGTAGAGTCTTAGTTGTTAAAAAAAACCTTAAATGAGAGCGAAACTAATTTTTATCATATTTTGACTACCAAATCGAGTCATTTTCAAGCTATTTTTTATGCATGATTGACACCTTTATTCGAAAATCAGTCGCGTTTCAAAAGATTCTACGTGAAACAACAACAAATCCGTACGGGCCGGCCGCTGAGATTTGGGAGAGCTTCGTAACCTTCTTAACGCCATCCAACTTGTGTGCTTTTTAATGCGATCCATTCAACATTTTTTCCCGAAGAATCTTTCAACTGTTTTTGATTTGTTTCATAGCGAATGCCGGTTGGCTAAGCCTTCAGATCACGTGACATATCTAGAATAGAATAGAATAGAAGAAGAAGTACTAATATTCTTTCGACATCGATTCTTACATTGTCTAGCCCTCTGAAGCTATTATTTATCGATCTATTGAGTCATTTTTGCGTTGTCTTCGCACAGACATCTTCACAGCGCGCACAGACGCACAAACTTTCGCCCCTATAATCTTAGTAGCATTTGTAGTACCTACGTAAGTATCAATGCGTAAATCTTAATAAAGCTCCCCCAAATTTAATGAATGATCATTTGGTTTTGTCGCAAAAAGGAATTTAAAGAATAATATAATTAGGTTTATTTTTATCATAGAGACACTAACTTCTGCCCGCGGCTTCGCACGCGTTGTTTCGTCGTCGCACGAAACGTTTCAAACGTTTGAATAAAACGCCTGTTTTATTACAGGCTTAGAAAAACATCTACGAGAAATTTTAGCGCGATCCGTCCGTTAGTTTTTACGTGAAAATGTAACAAACTTAATCCATCCTTCCATCAAAACATCCAAACTTTTGGATTTTTAATATGAGTATGATACGTATGATACGTGTGATGTGATGCCTCAAAATAGTTCAGATTATAATGTCTCAAATGAGCATAGAAGTATGGATATAGCAGCTAAGTTTAGAGCGGCCAAGTTGCAAAGCTCGGCGTAGTGTCAGCTGACGAATGGCGCCCACCAGAGAGTTTATCTCTAGCCCTATAAATCGCAGCCAGACTGTTCTTACTCGAACGTGGCGGCCCAATTGAGCGTTTGAACGGTTCCAGCGGATACTGTAATTTCATTTTAATGTGTGAACTTTGATCATGTATTTTTGGGCGGTTCATTGTTCACACTTTTCTCTCCGAGTGTGGAGAGGCCTTTTCTCACTTTTATTTGTTGTGTTAAATTGGGTCAGCACAATAAACAAGTATATGATGTTATTTAAAGTGTTAATTTTACCTACAAGTTATTTTACATTTGGAACTAAAAGTAGTGATTCTAAAGATAAAAAAGCTGAAGTAAAAAATGCTTTCGGTTCTCATTTCTGCCATCACCCAAATAAATCCAAAATGCAATTACGATCAGTCAAATAGAAAAAATCACTCAACTTTGTCTTTGTACACAAAAATCATCTGCAGTCATCCCTACCCAGTGATTTCAGCTAATCGACATCCTGAATGACTGAGCTTACCGTACATTCGATTACCCCTTTATTCCGCTCAATAAATGAACAGCTTTGTATAAAAATAGTAGTCTCACGAACGTAAGCTCCGCACCGTTTTAATAGAATTTTAATTTCAATTTCACACACAGGATTACACCAATAGTATCGCTTGGATAGACTGAATAAAAAATCCGAAAGCGATCGGCCCGGCAACTGTACCGTAGAAATTTTGATGGGCTGTTATTACACAGTCCGTTTCAAACGTATTGTGCGAGAGTTGCCCACAAAAATAGTAATATTTTGTACGTCGCTTTTTATCCAACGTGTGGTATACAAAAGGCTTTGATTAGGTGCTGATTTAAAAAGCATGTAATGTTTTGCAGCCACGAATAACCAGCAATATTTAAAATATTTCTATTTTCAGTAGTCTCCTGTAGAATGTCTAACTTGAAACCCTCAAATTAGCTAGAAATGCAAGCAGCGCTGATATTCCGGCGACGCCGGGCGAGACGTCTGACATTTTCGGCTTATCAAGTAACTTTAGCGGATTTCCCGACACTAGGTAACACCGTCGCCGCGTTAACGTCACGATAACGAGACGAGACGAGACACGTTGGATAATAGACCTTGCATAGTGCTTGTTTTATGTGTGATAGTGCGTTGCAGCCATCCAATTAACTTCAGTTGTCTGTATAGCTTGTAATGTACGGTGAAATATCGAGGGCCCGATGAGTAGCTGCTCTGCACTGCGTCCAGCCACAAGGTAATTTACCTACGGGACGCTGCTGTAATAAACTACCATCCTGCTTTTGCTTTGATGGCCAATGGTATGTGCTAAAAACCAGCTGATGGTCGTTAGTCACTTTTTTGTTAGCAGTAAAGACAGGGGATTTGTTTGCCTTTATTTGTGGTATCTTGGTCTCGTTGGAACGAATGAACTTTTGTACCATGTTTGATACAAAATTTCAAGTACCAAGTGTCAAATACGAAACAAATATGGATTTTTGTGTCATATAAAGGGTAATGTGTTTAGCACTTACCAGTTTCTGTGATTGAAAGGCTCACCGTGATTCGACTATCAGGCAAATATGTAACCTAATAGCATATTAGGTAAAGTTTAATTTATTTTTGTCCAGTCTCTGAAAGTCCCTGGTCTGTCCATCCAGCCTGTCTTTATGGCCTGCATACTTACACAAAATGAGCTCTGTGTATGCACCGCCATTACGAGAAGCGTAATTAAAATTGTACAATCATTATAAGCGGGGATGTTATGATATTATTTTAATTTTATTGCCTTTTATCTTCCTTAAGTTGGTTTAGAGTTTTTTATCCTATGTTTTGGTAGCATTACTTTTTGAGAGTTTTGCACTCGATCATTATGAGTGTACCTATGTGGGTTAAGTACAAACCTTGTTTGTGTTGGATAAACAGGTTCACAGTTAATACTTACAATGAATTCATCAAAGCATGATGATGGAAAAATAAATGCATTTGGTCGTATTAAATGATAAAGGGGTATTATGTTGGCAAATGACGCGCTGGTAATTTATATCCAGGATTAACATGGACCAGGTATTTACTATAGGGTTTAAACTGACCACAGCGCTTTAATATATTATTACGAGTAGGTGTATAGTATAGAGATTAGAAGGATTGAAATAAGCCTAAGCATTGAATTAGTTTTGGTAGTCTGTGACCTCGTTTTCAATAATTTACTAAATAGTACTTTCATAATATAAACACACATTTTACACATACGTAGGTAAAGATAGATAGATAACTTTTTATTGTACTATTACAAAGACAAAATATAATGCAGAAAGATATGTAAAGAATCGCCGAAATACAAAGATAGATTACTCAATTCACAACTCATTATTCTACCACAGAAAGACAAAAACCCTATCGTCATCAGCAATATCTTCCAGGCCAGGTTGGGATACAGTAACAGTCAGATAGGTACAGTTCCAGATAGTTTTTCGTTTGGTTGAGGTGAAGCTGGTTGAGTGAGCCAGTGGCCCTTAATCCACACTCAAAGTTTCCCTTTGTCCCCGAATCGTTGGAATCGGCGTCGGTTTCGACCACTCAATCTGTTGGGGAGCATTTCATTGGTTATCGAACAGACTAAAACGAAGCTCACAAATCTCGTTTATCCAATTTTGGTTTTTCATAATTTTAATTTACTACAAAATATTTTATTTTAAAAAATCAAACACCTCACTTCGCACAACAATGCGAAAAAAAAGTTTGGCGGCTACCAAGAGCAACTTTGCAACTCTGCCTACACTATATACATAAAAACTATAAAAAATAATAAAAAAAATCGTACGATAGATACCTATCACAACACAAACTGACTTATAGATTTTGAGATAAATATTTTTTTGCGTAATAATGAGGTAATTGGTGACAGAGTGTCAGTCGTGTGACCGTCCTTAATTACTTTACTAGTTTACTACGATAAGTCGCCATTCTTGGTCTATCCTGTCAAAAAATGCATAGCGTGGTTAACAAACGCATAGCATGGCATAAACGTGGGATAGATAAAAATAACTTACATGCCTCTTCAAAAGAAAATAACGCAAAATTTAATTATACCTAAACTTGTAATAAAATTATAATAACTACACTACAAGTTTAAACTCCAAACTGCCTCTCAGGTAATACAGACGAGCTGATACAGAAACTTCAGCCAATTTAATAATTCTGAAACTAATAGTAAAGTAAACGAGCTGCGGTACCTATCAAAGGCCCAATATTTTGTTAGCATAAAGGCGGGTACCCACTACCGACCGGTAGAGTTTCCGCTGGTATCCACAAGTATCCCGTGTTCCGCCTCTACGAAAACATTTTTCATAAAGCCTGAACAGGGAGGTAGTTAGGATAATTCTCAAATAGTTAGGGGCTATCGGTGCCACACTATTATTCAGAGCAGGGCAAATTGCTATCAAGATAAAAGAAATAAAGCAAAAAATATTCACACGTCTGATATTTTCGACTGGTGAAGTATCCGCTAGTAATCGATCACGCGTCCCGAGCGAATGCCTCCTCTAAGCATATTTTTTTTTCATAGTCCCAGAATAGCCTGGTAGTTAGTATATCCTCGAGCTTTGTAGTCAGGGGTAACCACACTTATATTAAAGGGCAGGACTATTTAAAGATTACTATTTTGAGGGATGTAAATAATAAAATATTGGAGAAATACTTATTTGAAAAAAACACAGACCGTAGTAAATATTCCTTTTATGCATTCTATTTCGTAACTGTTAGTTACGAAATAGTAAGAGGTACTCGTTAGTGTAAAAATAATATCAAGATTTTGTTTAACTTATTAATAATATAATCTTGATATTATTTTTACACTAACGAGTACCTCTTATGCATACTATTTCGTAACTGTTTGCCCCCTCTGCCGCCGTCTTGAGTCCGTCCACCCCGTGGCACATACTTGATACGTAATTTATGGAGACAGCACACCAGGGCCGCTTCTTGAATGCTGATTAGGGAGGAGCTTTTTGAATCAAACGGGGCTTCTTAGTTTATGAAGTGCATTATGCAGTAAATCTTCATGATAAAAATACTAGTCATGACTTTTATTCGACGATGCTCTTAGAATATTTATTCTATTCTATTCAAAGTTGTATAGAATTTATCGGAGGAGGAATAAAGTCGTTATTCGAAGATGAAATTATAAAGAGCTAAGTAAACTTTTATAAAACTTTCGCAAGTTCACTATTAAATAAATTCCGTTGAGTTGTTATGAACCAAACGCGATTGGCGTAGACCTGCTACGATTCCGCTACGGAAATGCCTACGAACGCAATTGCTACGGTATATTTCGTAGCTGTAGCGTATGTTATGATTATGGTGGTTATGGCGAGAGTACTCTTTTTCCCGCACTGAGACTTTGGATGGTCCATTGTGCGTGTTTATTAGCTAGTCTAACCAGCCCAACTTCGTCTAGAAGCGCAGAATCTTCCTAGGATTTCACAGGCTTCACGGAGTGACCTCGGGTGGTCGAGGATTTCGTGTCGTTATGCTGTTACCTCCTCGCATTCCAGGACGACATGGGCAGCTGATTCTTCTTCATTGAGACACCCTCTGCAGAGAGGGCTATCTGTTGCTCCGTTGGTGAAGAGGTGTTTGTTTAGTGGGCAGTGTCCTGTGAGTGTTCCCGCGAAGACGCGTAGGGCTCTTGTGGTCAGGTTCAGTAGGCGTTTAGTAAGCCTTGGTGATGCAGCCGGATGCGCTGTTCACTCTTGTAAGTGTGTCCAGCATTCGGCATGCGTTTGTGGTTTGTAGTGTAGCATATCCGTAACACTATGGCTACGTAAGAATTATGTTTCTACGGATTATGCTACAGCGCAACGATCACAAAATCATTATTGCTCTGGTTGGATTGGTTATTTTATAATATTTTTTTGGAATAAAAATTTAGGTAATATAGATATTTTAATGACTCTGCTAGGTTTAGTGACTAACGATGGAATTAATAAGATATTTTTGATTCCTATATATGACGGTTTTATTAGTTTTATTTTCAAAACCTCGATTTTACTATTGAAAAACTTTCCATTCTATCTATCTTCTATCTATCTATCTAGATTTAGTGACTAACGATGGATTGAATAAGATATTTTCTATTCCTATATATGACCGTTTTATTAGTTTTATTTTCAAAACCCAGATTTTACTGTTAAAAAACTTTCCATTAATTTAAGAATAGTTTAGTTTTTTTTCTGTGGCGCGGTGGACGAAAGTCTGAACATGCAGGAAACCTCCTACGTGTTCGCTTCCTGCCTCGGGACAAATGTTAGTATGATCTGCAAGTATTTGTTCAGGATGTCCTGGTCGTTTTCTATGTAAAATAAAACATATCTATTTATGATTACATAAATACTAGTAGATATGTTGTATTCTACCTTTATTATGTATTTCAGTTATCTAGTACCCATAACACAAGCTCTGCTTAGCTCGGGGGTAGAGAATGCTGTGTGCAATGTCCAGTATTATTTATATATTTATTTTATTAAGCTTGATCTTTACATTTCAGCCATATATTTCGCATATTTTTTCAGTATTTTGCAGCAAAACACCTTTCCCTCAAACGGCGTAATAAGCTTCATTCACGGTAAGATAGCCAGTTTGGCTGAATACGGCTCTTTTGATTTAGCTGGCTTTCTCCCAGCCCTCAATGTCGGTTGAAACGTCGCATTTACCACTTGTCGAGTCAGAAAAAGATTTAACTTGATGTCGCTCGTTTACCTGTTTGATATTTAATAACAACAGTGAAATAAATCCCCAGATTTCGTTAAATAGCTTGAGCACAAACAGTTAAAACTGCACCTTGGCTTTTTCAAATCATAAATCATTTAATAATTAATTCCCTAAATAAATCTACAGCATATAAAATAAAAATCACGAAATGAGAAGCGTCGCGCGTCGTAGAGAATAGATCACACAACACCTTGAAAAAATCATCAAAAACCGGAGTCAGAAATCGATGACAAACCAATTCGAAATCGCTTATCGGCTAATGGTTTTTGTGAACATTGTGTACCATCGATTGGCGGCTGATTACACTGTTTATGAATGGAGCTGGAACCGGGCGGTAATCAAGCCGGGACAAACAAACACAATGCCGTGGATGCCGTGCCATTGCCAGCTCGCTTCCGGAAATTAACTTATTTGTCTGCGAGGGGTAAATGGTAACATGAGCTTAATCCGATGCGAGATAAATCTGAAAGTGCATTTTCTGCAAACACATTGTGATGTTCTAGGGCTCTAGGCAGTTAATTAGCATGATGGATTTACGCGTGCAGAGATTTTTAAACAACTGATAGCATCGTGCGTTGCCTGAGGTGCTATATTGATGATTTTATAGTATCATACCTACCTCACTGCCCAGTGAATGCGATAAACGTGCGAGTTCAGTTGTACAATCACATATTTCAACCTCAACCTCAACAGCCAGTATTGGTCCACTGCTGGTCGCAGGCCTCCCCCTGATAGGCGCCTTATTGGCGTTTATCTCATTGAGGGGTAATGCCCATAATCTTCACGTTGGGCATGCGGGTTGGAGATTGCAGTTTGGTGGTAGAATTGATGTGAAGGGGGCGCTGCTGCCCGCCCCGTGGTGGATATGCCATGAGAGTTGGGGTGTTGCAACTTCTAAGCCAGCACCGCACAGCTTTCATTGCAAATGCTTATTAAAACCTATTTGAATATTTATTTTTTAATAGGTTTCAAAATATTAGTTCGTTTCAAAACAAATAGGATTAAAGTTTTTCAAAACGCCAAAGTAGGCATCGTGCAAAAAATCATCGAAATAGCATCACACTCGACGCTCGATCACTAGTTATTTACAGATCTCTCGACTATGGTGTAAATCCATAGTCGAAAGCTTAACTTTAAACAAATTGACTACCTATTTGTTTTCAGACAATGCACTGTTAGATTTATCTCGTAATTCTGAAT
The DNA here is from genome assembly GCA_955876795.1 of Eupithecia tripunctaria. Classification (NCBI taxonomy): domain Eukaryota; kingdom Metazoa; phylum Arthropoda; class Insecta; order Lepidoptera; family Geometridae; genus Eupithecia; species Eupithecia tripunctaria. Next base: position 7,010,524 of record OY041603.1, on the reverse strand, counting down.
ATAAAAAATACTGCACCTACCTAAACACTGCAACAGAAACTACACAAATACAACCTATGGGTTATTCCAGTTTTCGCCCTTGACAAATTCCCCTTAAGAGTACACTGTTTGTCATCAGCGCTGTTTTCTAGTGGTCCCAGGATTTTGTCCCATTAATGGGACCACAAGGGAGAACTGTTTCTCGTAGTCCCATTCCTATGCTCAGTAAAGTATTTATCCTCCTGTATATAGGTATTATAATAACAAAATCCTTAGAATAGATAAACTTTTTGGAGTGTGTAGTGAAGTGTTAGATGATGAATAAATGACACTTGACTGACACTAAATACATCAAAATTCTGTTAATACTTAGAATTCTGTTGATAAGTAAACACGAAATAATATACTCATGGAAGAAATTTTGTTTCTTAAAAGAAAGGGCGGGACCGTATTACTATATGATGGGAGACAATATTATAGGCATATGGTTTATAAAAGTGGGAATGTCGTTTGGAAGTGTAGCCAAGCCAAGAAAATAAAATGCCGTGGATCTATAACTCTCAAGGTAAAATTTGGTTTTTTATTTATGACTAGCTTTTACCCGTGAATTCGTCCGCATGGAAATAAATAATTAGAGTCGGGTAGAATGCCTTAGATTGTATCTGATATTTTATTCCTTTTTGCGTTTCAGGGTAAAGAAATAGTTAAAAATAAAACACTTTCATGTAAATTGGATTACAGTAAGAATAAAATTGACGATTCAATAGATAAAATGAAAGAACAATCGCGCTTAACAGACACACCAGTGACACAAATTTTTAAAAAAGGTTTGACTTTTTGTTTTGATTTTTTGTTCAGAAGAAAACAAAAATACTATCAAGAAAGTTGGTGAGTTTTTTATTGACGGGACGTTTCAAAGCTGTCCAGCTCCATTTACTCAACTTTTATCTATTCATGGTGATATATCTGAGTCACCATCAACAACACACGTTATTCCGCTTATTTACGCATTGATGACGCACAAAAATGAAGAATCATACACCGCTTTATTTCTAATTATTAAAGCACAAATAGAGTGGTCGCCAAAAAAACTTCACTTAGATTTTGAAGTAGCTCCTGCAAATGCAATAATGACCATTTTTCCGGGCATTATTTTGAAAAAGTGCTATTATCACTTCACTAAAAGCATCTGGAAGAAGGCCAAAGAAATGAAAATTAAATCAAAACAGGAACGGCGCATCGTGGGTCTACACACTGCTTTACCTTCACTACCCTTAGATCAGACATCAGATGGTGTAGAGTATATAAAAAAGGAAAGTCCCGGCACTGCCAAAATTAAAAATTTCACAAAATATATGGAAAGGACTTGGCTTAAAAATGAAGAATTTATATCACAGTGGAACGTATATGGTGAAAGACACCGCACCAACAACGTAGTGGAATGTTGGCATTCGCTTTTAAATAAAGACATGAAGAAACGCCATCCGAAATCTTTATTAAGACTATTAAACATTCTGGTTGATAGAGAACAAGAATTCTCTAAATCATCAGAAAGGAGACGAGAATTTGTAAGGCGGGATGAGGACGTTATGAATTACCAACTACAGTTGATCCACGGTGATATTTCGGTTGGACATTTTTTAGAAAAATTGAGATAAAATATAATTTCGAGTCCCGTTTATTATTATTGTTTCTTTTGGTAACCACATAGTTTTATATACAGGATGTAATTACACAATAATGGGACTACGAGAAACAGTTCTCCCTTGTGGTCCCATTAATGGGACAAAATCCTGGGACCACTAGAAAACAGCGGTCATCAGTGAGCGCGGCCTAAATGTATGCTATATCACCTGTCATTAATGACATGACCGCGCGATAGAATGAAATGCCCAATGATTTATTGGTAAAACGGCCGCCGAACAGACTTTAGCACAAGGGTTATAATAGAAAAACTATTGAATTTATCTCTTCAAAATAAATTTATTAACTTATTAATAACTAAACTATGTCGCTTTACCCTTCATTTCAGAGTTTTCTTTACGCATGTGTTATATATTTTCGCCCAAAGTTAAGCTTAAATTCGTGTTGTTATACGAAAGTCAAGAAGCTTGTATTTTTCGAACGTATACATTTTTTACTGTTTTCGTTGTATACAAACATAGTTTATGACGAAATAAATTGATTTAATCCTATGTTTTGGATGGTCAACATCAAACAGCCTTGTGGTTACCCTTTCACGTTTGTATGAAAAAATGAGCGGCCACCTTAAGGGGAAAACTGGTATTTTTTTTTAATTCCAGTTTTCCTCGTCACTGATTTTTGGTCCAGTTTTCTCCCTTGGGAGACTGAAAGCAAATAGAAGCAATAAAAACCACAGTACTTATCAGTTAAATCAATTTTTACAGTACAGCATGTCAAAAAAGACATAATTTATCAAAAATGACAACAAATGACAAAAATTATAAGCTTTGAGTAATTTAATGTTCCACGACGAAAATTCCGACAAAGAATGTCAAAATAAAGGTGAAAATAATCAAAGCACTTTTAATTGTGATCCTGAAAGAGTCTTTTTAAGAGCCTCCTCGTAACTCACCCTAAACGACTTCATTCACTCGATGTCCCGAGTCATGTTAATTAAATAATTTAATTTCATCGTTTTTAAGTGGAACTTTTTGGGGGAATTCTGGCATAATTTACTGTCTTTTTAATATTGTCACCATTATGAAGGAAATAAGATATTGGAGATACATCATCATCAGTATTACCCGCAACCTGTCTTCACCCACAGTACAACCCGGAAACTCGCCCATTTCTCCATACAAAAGTCGCGTAGCGGCACACATACATACATACATGTGCAAAAGTGTTTGTGTTACGTCTAGGGTCATTTATTCATGAGGCTATAAATCTATTTGCTAACATACTAAATCTAAACAATATTTCCGTTGTTGTTTGTTTGAATGTACAATCCAACTTTTACGTAGTTACAAACTGTATTACCCTAACTGTAGATATACTACTTACTTAGATTGTAATTTTATTTTTCAACAATGTTATCAACACTTACATAAGAACTCGTAGGTAAAAAAATGTTCGACTGCTCGAAGTTTTATTTAATATATACCTAACTTTAAAATGTTTTCTCAGATAAGTGAAATGTATTTCTTTTGAGAAAATAAATATTTTTTAAACCTAATTCATCGAGTGAAACAGTTGCAAGTAACTTGTTATTATTCTACTGTAGGTGAAATAAATCCTTAAAATAGAAGATATTTCGTATGTAACCATAAATAAATCTGAAATATATTACCATCATCGGCCATGCCTGCAAATTATGCGTGCGCGCCGTGCATCCCTTGCATTTCGATTGCAAACCGATATCGATAAGGGTTTAAGGGCCGGCGGCGGCGGCGGGGTGAGTAAGTTCGGTCAGGGCGTAGTATATTATCTACCTATAGGTATATAGCATATTCAGCTGCTCTAAATAATCTAATCTAAAATTAATTTAAATTGTATCTCTAGCGCATCCAAAGCGGTATTTGTAGCTAGTATTCGGGTGAATTCTCATTGCTACACAAGTCGGTGGTTACAGGGCCGTAATAAACATAGTTTCAGTTCAGGTAACACCTGTACACACGGTCTGAATGGATGGCAAGCTTCGGCAGATACATCATCCACACGTTGGACAATTCGTCACAAGAATTTGTAGGTTTGTTTTTTGTCAGCTTGTATAAGCAATATTTTGTTTTTTACACGTTTGTTTGTAGCATAGCATAATAGCATAGCCCTTCACACCAGTGTGACAGACAGTGAGACAGAGTTGAAAATTTTAGCACGCCAAAGATCCAAGTGGCACCCATAGTAGGTATACATTGTAGATAACTACGCCAAGTATGCATTGTTTCATATATCCTACAAGACTACAACAGAAAATCACCAATCACAATGACTGATAATAAGTAAGGGCTAGACAGTGAGCGTCAAGCCTTATATTGATACATTCTTGCAGGCCGTTCGCGGCCGAGCGAGGCCGCCGGCCTTGCCCGGTGGTTTGTGCCGCCGGCTTTACTGTGTAGACATCTTAATAATATGTGACCGTAGCTGAGCCGTTTGGACGCTCGTGGGAGAATTTAAACTTTTTTCTCTGATCATAGTAGTTTCTGTTTCACAATTTGTTCCAAAAAAGTACAAAACAAAAATTCAATAAAAATGTTTAAATTATTTTTGTAAATGTTTGAGTTACTTCTTGTTTTCAATATTCTATTTTTTTTTTTAGACGTTTGTCACGACAGTGCGATATTTTGTTATTCTAACTCTTAGTCCGTGTGTCACCATTTCCGGATCGGGGAGGTGGAATCTCATAGATATCTTGCAGCAGATTCCATCCAGCTTACATAACAGTTATTCACAACATTTTGCCTTTTGCAAAACTGAAGAATTGCCGGACTTTGTGTAAATGCATCGCACGAGGTGGAAAACTTTTTCCTTTTTAACTTTCAGTATTCAACTGCAATATTTTGGAACAATTTTGATAGAATTGACGATAAGGTAGAGGAAAGTCTGGTTTAATGCCTCAGGAGGAGTTCGTAACCCTCTGCCAAAAATACAAACTTGCAAAAATAGCTCTGTGGTTTGGTATAGGTTCTTACTATTGTAGGTTGCCTAGACGAAAAGCACAATAAATTAATAATTAATCTATGATTAATTGGGGTTTTCGGAAGTTTGAAGAAGTTTTTTGCAGTGGGGCTCGATTCACACTTTTAATCACACCAGGCGATTATCTGCCGGCCTAGCACGGGGATTTTTGTCTAGTGTAGAACAGAGAAAAATGTTATCGCATAGTCATACTACGTATTGGTCCACTGCAGTAGGCCTAGCACGGCGATTGTTGTCTAGGGTAGAAAAGAGAAAAATTACGTCCGCCTTATTGGCGTTTACCGTATGGAGGCTAATGCCCATAATCCCCACGCTGGGCGGGGGTGCTGCTGCCTGCCACTCGGTGGATATCCCTTCCCCGCATTGTCATACATTGCCTAAATTATTGAAGTTCAAGGAATTATTTTAAACATTTTACGCATTCGATGACAAATTGATTTAATTTTTTTCTATTCTACCCTAGACGACAATCTCCATGCTAGGCCTACTGGACTTAACCCTTTCAGGCACCGGCTTTTGAAATGAAAAAATAATAAGTGAATTATTTATTTCTTAGGTACTATAATAATTGGGGAACTGGCTCTAGAAATGAAAAAAAAAACACAAATAGTATAAATTTATTTCTCATAAACCACAAATATAAGTGAAGCTAAACATTGAAAATAATACTACTTAGAACTCAAAAAGAAAACCAAGAGGTTTAATTATTAAAATACGTAATTACAGCTATTTTCATAGTTACATAAATGTAATCATTGAGACACATTGACACATAGGTACACGTAAATAGGCATGGCTATAATATATTTTAGCCACCATCTATAATAATTATAATTAATTTATTAAGTCAGACTACAATTTAGGTCCATTTTTTGTAAGTAAAAATTTAAGACAAGGAACGCACAGTAGGTACATCCAAATTAGAAATAAAAAGAAAGTTTGTGGACCTTTATTCGTGTTCCGATCAAGCTGTCCCAAGATTGACTTGCTACTTGACCAGGATTTATTCTGAATTAGGGACTTTTTATAACAGTTTAAGAGTGTCAAGCTCTCTATTTTGTTTCTATTGTTGTTAAAATAAATAAATATATTTCATTCTATTGAAATATTTCTACTACAAAACCGTCTTACCTACTTTCTCCATTAATCTAGTATTTTAAGCGCAGAACAATCTCCCTAAAGACTACTAATTGGTTGTTCGCAGAACCTTGTCAGATCGACGTTCAAACAAAAACAATAAAACAATAGTGAAATGACGCCAGCTTGATTTACGTTCAGCACTAATTAACACGAAGATTAATTATTATTGTAAACCTGAAGCTCAGATGAGCCTCGGCGGAAATTAAGGAAAATTCTGCCTTGGTCGTCTATTGAAGTATTTGAATGGAAGGTGTTTGACTGACAAAAATTAATAAATAAATAATACTGGACAATTCATATACATTATAGAAACCGGTGTTATGGATAGGTGTAATAACTGATATAGGTAGTTATATAATACGTTATAATTACTGCGTAGATAGATATTATTTATCATAGAATGTTTTCTTTGAACAGATATCTAGAGATCGTTTAAACATTTTTAGTAATTATTTAAAATGAGAGGATTACATTTTTATTCTTTGAATAGTAGTATCTTTATTGTTGAATAATTTGTAGCTTCGCTCAATAGTTTTATCTGACTCTTTTTCATTGCCTGCGATTATATAATTTGAATTATCTGTCAACAGGAAATAAAGCAGTTTGTTTTAAAACAATATTTGTGTTTCTTGAATATAATGCATACACGCGAAGCTAAATTTAAAGGCTCGAATACCAATTAAATAAACACAAATAAATAATTAATTCAATAACTAAAGTCATTAGGCATCTAAGGGTTAAAATGATTACATTATCAAACGTAACGTTATACGTTAATTCAGTTAATTCATCTATCAAAGTTAATGAAGCGGTTGACATACCATTGATAGATATTACCAATTAACACCATTTACCTTCTAGGTAACTTGAGTGGTTTGAGAGATAATACTTACCATAAATGCCTGATATGATAAATTATAGTTAGCAATAAACCAATGTTATTATTTATATATATATATATATATATACATATATACCTCAACCATCAACCTCAACAGCCTGTATTGGTCCACTGCTGGACGCAGGCCTCCCCCTGATAAGCGCCTCATTGACGTTTATCTCATGGGGTAATGTAATCCCCACGCTGGGCATGTTGGTTAGGGATCGACGACACTCACTCTCTTACGACACCCACGGGAAGAATTGGGGTGGTGCAAATTGTAAGCCAGCACCACACAGCTGTATAGGTTCATTGTAATGTCATCCCATTGAATGTAAATAGGTAGACATCATCTATTTTCAATGGGTAGATGAAATTTGTAGTTAGGTTGGAACTAAATACTGGATTTACAAAAGCTTTTTCGCTATAGGTAGGTACTCCAGCCAAATTCGATGTAAAATGTTAATTGCGTATGTGAACAACAATCAAGATTAAAAAAATATTTTAAATTCCTTATGATTTTTCTCCCCAATTTATTTTGGACAATCGCAAAAAAATCGTTATGCTCAAAATAAATTGCCAAAAAGCGTAAAAAACTACAGCCATAAAAATTTCGTGATTTTACACATAGGTAAGTAAATTGACCTTTGAACAAGGCTATTGTGGTCCTATCGAGCTATATTTCACGGGCAGGTCATACACCTGAAAATACCGACTCATACAGGCTTGATAAATATGCCCATCCCGCGGTCAGTGCATCCAATTACGGCAGGCGTGGTATGGCTTGCATGAGAGAATTGAAGCACGGGACGCGATTTTAACTTCAACATGATTTCATACGACGATTGGGAAAGCGTTTGGGAAGCAATTGTTGTGAAATTGTAAATGTCTGTGTTTGAGTGGTTGGAACACATTGGATTGCGCGGCTGGATTGGAAATATTTGCCTTTGTTTGTGATAAAATTGAATAGAACTTGAACGCGAATTTGTGAAGGCTAGAATAAACTAGGTAGTGGGATATACCTATACGATTTGTTGAGATTTATAAACTGTTTACCATTCTTATTAATTCATACTTTACATCCTCACTTGGAGGTGGTTTTGGACGCATCTTTCCGCGATGTACCAAGTAGCCTATGACCTTCCCCGATATAAACTACATATAACCTTGCCAAATTTAACTAAGATATTTTCGGCCGCTTTAGACATAGTGACAGAATGACATCTCAATATTTAATACAAGTGTAGATATGATAGGTATATTGTATCAAAAACCTTTCTGAAAATTCAACATAACCAAAAACAATTTAAAAAGCTTCGCGTCCTTAAGCTTATAATTTCAGCCCAATCCGACGAACTCGTTTATAAAAATTTCGCGTTTTCATATGGTTGAAAACACATTGTCCGGCCGTCGGAGCACGATTCTGTGCCGGGGGCGAAGCCCTGACATAATTACGACACAAAGTCAGATAGCGCTCGTAGGTATGTTTTCCAAAAGATATGACCTCGCTTTGTTTTAAATCACGGCCGATTTTTTCTACTTTTCGTTTTCATGCAATCAGTGATTATTGTCGAAGTGAACACAGATTTCAATTATGTTTTCGTGGTATAGCAATAATCCTACTATATATATTATATTATAAACGCGACTGTTTGTTAACATGAATGTAATATGTTTGTTGCTCTTTCACGCAAAAACTACTGAACCGATCGGGCTGAATTTTGCTTACAGGTAGCTCTAAGTCTGGTATAACACAGGCTTTTTATCAAATAAATCAGTTCTCGTGCGATAGACGTACGAAGCCGCGGGCGCAGCTAGTTTAATATAATTTTGTTACTTACCTAAAATTATGAATCAAAGTAAAACTCTTTCAATATATTTATTGGTCTTAAAAATTAACAAACTTGTAAAACATTTGTAGTATAACTTGAAAACAAATATATTTTATGAAACATGCTTGAGTGTTAATTAGTATGCAAACATACATATGTATATACCAAAATAAGTAAACTACCTATGTAGTATGAATTTTATCACAGCTAAGGTAAAAACATTGGAATATTCTATTGCTTTGTTTAGGTACTTCACACGATTATTATTTATTTCCTTGGCTCGCACGCATTTCACCCGCCGCCGGCGACTGTCACAATGTACTGCATATTTCAGTATGTAAAATCTAAGCTTAAAAGTGCACCTTCTGTTTTTACCCCCAGACGTGAAAAGAGGGATGTATTTCAAATATTCGAAAAATATACCAAGTTTATTTAGTTTTTGTTCGATACGTTATTCCATTGAGTTTATATCTATGAATAATAATAATTGTCGCAACCTTTTGAATGTTGTATGGTAGACTAGCTGCGCCCCGCGGCTTCGTACGCGTTGTTCCTATGGAAAAATTAACATGTGATTTTCATCCCACGGGAACTGATTTATGGGATAAAAGGTAGCCTATTTTTGATTCCAGCATTAGAATTACCTGCATCCAAAATTTCAGCCAGATCCTTCCAATAGTTTTAACGTGAAGAAGTAACATCCATCCATCCATCCATACATCCATACATCCATACATCCATACATCCATACAAACTTTCGCCTTTATAATATTAGTGTGATGTGATATTTGTAGGCTAGGAAATATGGAAAATAAATTCATAGGGAGCTTTTCTAAAAAGAAAGAAAGAAAACAAAAGTAATCTTGTATTGTAAGGTCCCATGCAGCATCTTGGGCACGCTTGGTTAATATGAAGTATTGATATTAGTTGAACTAAGATTACTTTAAACAGTCCGCAGTTAGCTCAATAATTCCAATTGATGAAACTAGTTCAAAAGTTTTTTCTATCAGTCTATAGCTTAATTTTCTCTTGTTATCCATAGGTTCGCTGTAAGATAACTCGCTTAGGGTTAAGCTTGCTTTTGTACATGCCCAATATGATACTTTTTATGTACGATTAAATTAGCTTGCAAAAAAGAATTTAGGAAATTTAGTTGAAATTTTCTTTGATGATAAAGTCTTGTACTACATTGTATTTTATAACTCTACGTTGTTTGTGCAGGCTCGTATTTGCTCTAGGCGTCACCGGCCGCCCCCAAACCACTAATCATGTTTTATGGTACCAGCTCAACTCAAATATTCGATTTGGATTAAACGACGACGTAGGGAAAAATACGCCACACCACTTAAACAGGCAATGTTTGTATGGCTTAATGTGTCAGGCAGGGGGTTTATTTGGTTCATGATGTCATTTCTATATTGATACACATCATTGTGTAAAGGTATAGGGATGAAATATCGAAAAGAAACCGCACAAATATTACCTATTTATGTAAACATCTATGTAAGTAAAAAATTACTTGATCTATTATTAGATAAAGCATTTTAGTCTGAACAAGCATATCATGAAACCTTATTGTCTATCTACCTTCTACAGAAAGATGACTGGAGTAGGAATGACGTCATAAGCTAGTCATCATCTCGGTTACCGAGTTGAGGAGCTAATCTAGATTCGATAGGAGCTTATTGGATGGACCCAACTAATACTGGAGTGTTAGTTGGTACAAGCAGTCGCCTAGTATAATAAGCTTGGCTAATGAACAACCTACCTTTATATTTATTTAGCATTTGGAAAATCAACGGCTTAAACTACCTTAATCAATTGACGTAATGTCAGAGAGCTGATAAAAGATTTTGATATCTAAACTAACTTCTCGATTTCTTTTAATTGTCTGTCATAAAATATACAATCCCACAGTATTATATTAACCCGACTTCAATTAACCTTGTTGATTTTTGTACACAATTCAAGGTACGGTTAAAGATCCTTTCTTCAGCAGCGAACTCGAAGATCGACAGTGATATTGGTCGCAAAAGTTGGCTTCTCGTAACGAATAGTTAAAATCCTTATTCTTGACATTTTCAACTGACTTTAAAAAGGAGGAGGTTCTCAATTCAGGTGTATTTTTACCATAAGTGCGTGACCGGCACATAATATGGTCTTGAGATGACAACAACCCATAGATAAATATAGTAAAATTAAATTAATACCTAAACATCACAAGAAAATCATTATCTTTAATGTCATAATAAATCATACTGTCGTTCTGAAAGAACATCAAATATTTTTAATAAAAATAATTTCAAAACCTACCGACTCTTTGTTGACCAAAGAAAATCTCAAAGATCCAGAATATAATAGATAAGTATTTCAATACAGATCTTTGTTCAATACAGATCTTTCTTTGTTCGTGGGTAGTTTGGCACTCCACAATTCATTTTGGGGTTTGGCCCGCAATTATCGCATTTTACGCTCAAAGTACGAGAATTATGCGGTTGATAAACTTGAAACTTTCAGAATAACTGCTCCTTTAATAATTCAACTTCCGAATGGTAATTTAACTGACTTTTATAAGGATTTAAATCGCCCAAAAGGATTTTCTTCAACGTATTTTTTGTGAGATTTAACGTAGAGTAAATAAGTTCGTCACACTCCTTAATATTATAAATGCGAAAGCACAGTATAGTAATAATAAGGCACTTTATTATTACAAGTTCTGTGTGCGAAAGTTTGGATGTTTGTTAACTCTTAACACAGGAACTACTGAACGGATCGAGGCCGAAATTTGCAAAGATTTGGTTCGAAGCATGGAATAAAATATAACTTTTATCCTGGAAAAATGCGTTCGAAGTCGCAGCTACTCGCTAGTTATTTTCAAAAAATTTTCGTGTGACGATTTTCACAGTAGAATCTTCTTCTTCACTCATCTGATACCGATATCAAAACAGCAAGTTACGATTGAGTTACGGGTATGGTTTATAGCGTTATTGAAACTCTTTAGTACCTACCCATGAACGAGTAAGTTCAGCAGTAGGTATTACAAACCTGTAAGTTCAGAAGTGTCTTGTGTTTGAACTACTATTAAACAAAAACAAACTACGTAACCGTGTGTGTTCGTTCCTCACTTCTGTAAATTGTTCAAATGATTCGTACGAAACGTTCCCTGTAACTTTATTACTCTGTTATTGAGACAGATTTAGTAGTTTCTTTGACAGTTTAAGTGAGAGGGATTGGACAGGAGCGGGTTTAATAGATCTAGGATTAGATAAAGTTTTAAGATTCCTTTCTTTGAACTTCTTTGTTCTGGAAGGAATAGTCATGGTTTTATTTCACTAAAATTTATTACAAAGGTACCAATATAACATATCTAGCTCCAGTGCATACAAAGGGGTAATGTAGCCTGTGTCTTGAGGACGCCGACGCTTCCGACTGGTATTGATAGGGACCAGTTGAGCTTACTCTAGATTGTTAGCCACGGTCTGCCGTTTGCGCAACTGTTGCAGTTGTTAATTATTAGTCATTATGTTTCTATTATTAAGTTGCTATTTTTCTTTGTCAACCAACCCAACCCGCATGCCCAGCGTGGGGATTATGGGCATTACCCCCCATAAGTTAAACGCCACCAAGGGGCGTTCACCAAGGGGAGGCCTGCGTCCAGCAGTGGACCGATAAAGGCTGTTGAGGTTGAGGTTGAGGGTTTCTTTGTCAACGTCTTTGATTACTTTTTTTTAAAGAAAAACACAAATTGACTTTTTTTCAACAAATATGCGGTAATGACCATAATTCACTAAAACTTATTACAAAGGTACCAATATAACATATCTAGCTCCAGTGCATACAAAGGGGTAATGTACCTGTGTCTTGAGGATGCGAACGCTTCCGACTGGTATTGATATGGACCAGGACAGGCGATCCCCAACCCGCATGCCCAGCGTGGGGATTATGGGCACTAATTATATCACAACCCAAAAACTGGCCCCCAGTTCCTGGCCGCCTCGCTATTTTGAATAGTCGCCTCTATAGGCGCAATCGGAGAAGTTCGCTTACGCGTTCTAATTATGGACCAGGCAGGAAAAGGCTTCAGCCTAAAGTTGATTATAAATAAATAAATTCCACATGAATCAAATATGTAATTTAAAACCATTTTAACACGACATCTGAATCGTTATGTCGGACTTAATAAAGCTGGCAGCATTCTAATGAATCATGTTGCCATGAAATTAAAAACAAAATAGAAGTGAAACTCTGAGAAATAAAACTCATCGTGACATATTAAAATATTGTTAGAAACTTATCACAAAGAATCTGGTATATACATGTTTAAAATATTAAAAATCACTCCAAATTATTACATAGCTATTGCACAGTAGATTACAGTGTGTTCTGGGTTGAGTTTGACCACTTTCAAAAATTTACTGACAAATAAAACTACATTCAATTAATAAAAAAAAAAGAGCACTAGTTCGTAGGTACTTATAAATGAAACAGTCGAGCAAACTGCAGTCTGTTGCAAGCAATCTAGAAGTATCGATAATTAGATTCATTTATTTACAGGGAGCACTTTACTCAAGTCAAATAGATTGAATACATTTTGTAATAAAATAAGGAATGCCTAGATTTAATATCGACAAAGTACCTAAGTTTCAATTCTACTGACCACTCCTACTCTATGGTACTGGTCCTCCTATGGGATTACAAGATAATCCTCTTGATACTTCGCCCCTGAAAGGTAATAAAATTCTTGCGTCATTGCTGGACCCACGAACCCAGAATTGAACATTAAAGCCTCATCTACCTTTACCATTTCATTCGGCAATTTTACAAAAAGACCAAAAACGGAAAAGATCAAATTTGGTACCCGCTGATCCGCTTTGATTTGCTTTCTTTCGGGAATACGTATTCCGAATTATAAGATTTCGTATTGTTTTAGGATGGATTACTTTTGAAAGTAATTTTGGTTTCTCAATTTGATTACAGGGTGGGTAAGTGAGTAACTTTGCAAAGATAAGTTTCTAAATAACGACAACAAAAGAATTAACTAATTAATCTCATTTTCTTTTTACACACACACAGCTGGCCATTAGCATTCCCAAAGATTGATCGATCTAATATTATTAGATGTGTCGGGTGAATTATAATAATAATAATGCTGGACAATTCACACAGCATTACCTAGCCCCAAGCTAAGCAGAGCTTGTGTTATGGGTACTAGATAACTGATATACATAATACAATACACTACATAGATAGATATTTTTTATTATACATAGAAAAACATCCAGAACGCCCTGAACAAATTTCTGCAGATCGTACACAAATTTGTCCCGAGGCGGGAATCGAACCCGCAACCTCCTGCGTTGCAGGCAGACCTTCGCCCACCGCGCCACAGAGGTCGTCGACTGTATTATATTATATTAATTGTATTCGATGTATCTATGTATGTAACTACCTCAGCTATTTAGTACACCCATGATACTTTCTCTGATACTTTGTGGCTAAATGAAGCCGCGTGGATTGTCCAACATTATATAATTGTCTTTCGTTTTATAAAAATGCAGTGCATTGTATGCATATTTTACCATTTCACTGTTCTTACTGATTACGATGCAACATTACTTCCATTCAAGCAGTATTAAAATTTACTACTGCTGCAACGCCTTTAATAACTTCCAGTGACTAAAATAATTGTAATAAACTCTCGCCAGGTACAGATTGCGCTATTTCCCGCTCACGGCATTCTATCATTAGACGAGATTTTCTCTTCGAACCTTTAAGCAAACTCTTGTTTTAAGGAAATTCCTTTGCCGCCTTTGTTCTTTACTCCATATACAATCAGATTACAGGAACCGTAAAACAAACGTAATAGTTGACACTAGTAGAGGAAGCTTTGAGGTCGAGGGGATAAAAAGAAAACAATATTACTGTCCTGCTTCGAGACCCACATTAATATACATTTGGCTCGCCGACTCTGGGGTCTCGCATTTTCATCACAAATTGAGCCACAAAATAAAATTAGTCTCACTTTGTTTGTTTTAATAATATCCCGCAAATAAAGCAGGTATTCCCAAAAGTTAATTCAACTATTCACTAACGAAATATTCTATTAACTGCCACTACCCAATTTTAATACAAATGAAAGCCTCTTGCCTGTTAATAAAAGGGTTCTAAGAAGATTAATGTTTTTGTTATTTCCCTCTATCACATCACAATGCCCGGTTAATTAGTCCAAATAACACTGTTTTGCCAGACGCGCAAACAGAGACCCTTAATGAAGGCAGCCAATTCCCGGGTCTGAACCGAAACGCTCTTTCATTTTGCCTTAAAGGCGTAGGGCGGCGCAATACGCCAGCAGTTTGCCAGAAACAAGGCCAATAACGGTCTGGCAAACAGTACAAATGATGCGTTAGTGACAAAACGACCCGAATGCTCCCCATCTCCTCGTGACGGGAAGCAAGACAGGTTATTATCTCCCGAGCCGAAACACGTCAAGAAACCCTCTGATATTTTCCACGCGTCCGCGAGTATTCGCAGGAGACCCAAAGCGAAAATTAGTTACTGGATTTCTTGTTTTTCGCCGAATGCGTTGCGTGATTTTCATTGTTAAGGATATAGCAGATGCCAGGCTGGAATTGAACTCCGTGTGCGGAATGGATAAGAGACGAACTCTATTTATGATTTCAGGATGCTACTTTGCGACACAATGGTTTGTTTAATACTCGAAACGTCAACCTTCATTGCGTCATTCAACAGCAATGGCTTGACCAAGAAATAGTAATTGATAAAGCCCTCAATCAACCAATGTGGCCTGTTTGCTTCCAGCCCAAAGTTGTCTTCGACCACCTTATTTTATGAGAGTTTGTAAAATAGTTTATTATGTATTAACTAGTCGGTAAAATGCGATCGATTTCTTTTTGAGTAAAATAATAAATATTTAATCATAAATTAGTATATACAAATAAATGTCAAAGAAATTTCCTATAGTTAAAGTCACAATAAATACCTATGTCTAAAAGCATTAAAGTTAAGCTTTTAGGACAAAGAGAAGCTGCAAAAGTGGTCATGAAATTTTTACCTAATTTATCAATAAAATGGCTATGTCATTATTTAGAAATACGCTAACACTGTTTTTTCTAGTAGTAGAGTCTTTACTTTATATAAATACTAGCTGCGCCCCGCGGCCTCGCACGCATTGTTCCTATGGAGAAACGTTAAAAAGTAGCCTGTGTTTGATTACGGGATCAGAATTACCTGTGTGCAAAATTTTAACCAGATCCGTTCAGTAGTTTTGGTGTGAAGAGGTAACAAACATATTAACAACTATACATCTACACAAACTTTCGCATTTATAATATTAGTGTGATGAAGTATAGTGTGGTATTAGATTAGAGTTAGTGTTAGAATATTAATTCTGTACTAAGTAAATAATTTAATTAATTATATATTTTCCGTCAATCTTATGCAAAGTGGCAATTTGTTAAATAATTTATGTCCTCTAATAGGTTACATAATGTTAACCCGTGTAAAAGTTTTTGGATACATAATGTTAACCCGTGTCACATATTTCGGCCGTTGTAATAAGTATAAAAGAATATACAATGCCCTGAGTATTGCATATTCTTTTGGGTAATTTTATGCTGGATTAATTTGTCTGAGTATTCAAATCGTGGGTTTAAATGTATGCCCTTTCTAACTTTAATCCCGGAATTTCAGAGTCGAATCCGCGGAAATCACACCCGTTTTATTTTCACTTGTGAATACGAACACGTAGAATTTAAAAAATAGCCTCTGTGTTGTGTCTCTATCTATTAATTATTCTATCGTTTTGTATTATTTTGGGTAACGCGATATAAGTTACCGACTTTAATAAAAGTTAAATAAAAACTCTTAAAAGCATCGTTCTTAAAATAGTTTGCACTGAAATAATTATTATACCTAAATATTTAGAAGACTTATAAATAATGGTTTCCATTTAATTCTTAGTGGTGTAATTATGATACTTTCAGTTATTCTATTTGTAAAATCTTTTACAAATAAAATAACTAACTACGCAATCACAGGTTTTTAAAATACACCATAAAAATAAATGAACTGAAAGAAAATAATCAAATTTAACAAGATATATCCTTTCTCATAAAGTATCGAAATATATTGAATGTCTGCTTTGATGGGAACAGATTTTTCATTGCAAATCCTGCCAGGACCTACTTTTTTCATTATCTCCTTATGAGAGATTACACAGTTATAACAATAAATTACAAAAGACAATCTAACCGTTCACATGATGTATTGTGAACGTAAAACTTTTCATCTTCGTATAAGAAACGTTTTTATAAAAACAGAAGCTTTGAAACAGCAATGAAACTTTCTTATACCTCGAAGAAACGCTCGCGCATATCAACTTCGAGGTGTTTTCGAATTCTTTCGTCGATTCAATATTCTTTTTCCATTTTCTCCGTCTGAGGCATCGCTCGATCTGATCCCCGATATTCATGTCTGCACTTTCACAATAATAATGTAGGTAGTCGCAGACTAAAAGTATTACTCGCTAAGCTCACTGCAAGGTATTTGCCTATATTTTATGCACGTACCTTTGCATCTGCTACTTTGTAACTCCTTGCTAAAATGGATGTCTGTAAATAATAAGTGTAAAGAGAAACACAATGTCTCTATTGTGAGTTGCTTTTCTTGTTTACAAGAAATTATGCTAATGCAACTTTGACCCTTTGAAATTTCTTCAGTGCCTTTATTGAATTCTATAAACAAATGAATAGAGCAACACAAGGCACACTAAGGCAGGGGGCAAACGTGGACACTATTGTGTCTCGTGTCAGATACAAGCTACCGATGAATATTTGATTTCTATAGGACCAGTACGAAATCATCAACTCCCTGCTCATTTAATTCACACGTGTGTCCAGTTGCTCATACTTAACACATACTCATTGACGATCAAATTAAAAAAAAAGTGAAACGTTTGCGCAGCGCCTAATAGTATATCTAGATATACTAGGCATTTACATTACACACTACCGAGCCTTGGGAATAAGTAATTATTTTTTTCCTTGCTCTAAAATTTTATGTATACCTACTTATGTTCTGACTATAAAATAAATATATTTTATTCTTAATCTTATTCATTCTTGGAACGGTTTGCATGAGCCCACTACGATTCCTTTTTGTAAAAAAAATTAAGGAAGAATAATGTTTAAGTCTGCCGAATTTGGCCGAAATTTGAACATCAGCAGCTTCACGAGAACTAATGTAACTCATAGATATTTCTATCGCTAAACTCCCACACAATTTGGTTTCCCCGTACACACATCGGTGAGGCTCGCTCCGTTGTTTTGTATATTTTTTCCCCTCTCTATGAAGAAGTCATAAATCACTAGAATGTAAATCTGGAGCATCCTACGTAGGATGAGTGACACACCATTATCGCGTAGCAACGCCGCCAGTGAGGTCAAAGCCTAAACTTGCCAACAGAAGTTTTATTCCCTGACTATCCTTTTATCTGTTGCAGTTTACGTTTTGTTTCATTGTTTTGGAATATATATTTATTGCTGCAGTGGAGCGTTGCTGTGCTATCACAGAATCCTATTACAATCGCGTTGCAGCCTGTGCAATAAAATATATCATAGCAACCAATTTATTTTCGAAAACTTTAGGAGAGGTTTTTAAGCTTTTCGCAAATAACACTTGCAATTATACCTACTGTGCATGAATACTCATCAAGGGTATAAGGGTCAAATATACATGTATAAATGCTGAGTAATTAGACACGGGTGAAGAGGTTCGATCAATGAGATTTCGTTTCGCGTGGAACGTTAAATACCAACCTAACTTATGGTTAAGTTGTATTTACTATTGCCCAAACAATAACCCGCGAGAAATAAAAACATATACCCTTCGCATGTAAAGTGAAAGCAAGCACGCGTCAACCGATCCAATGGGAACATTAATCTAATAAAATAATGGAACGTCACAAGGAATCAGTTCCGTAACTACGTCCGTAATAAGCCAACAAGTATTCAATCCGTCTCCATCCGTCATGCATGTAGAAGTCGTGATCCCTCTCATCTGTCATGTCTTCCAACATTTCCAACCTTGAATGTGCTCTTTTTGTTTCAGGTAATGAATTCTAGTCAAGTATTGCTTCGAGTTTGAGGGGTTTACAGCTACTTTGTGTAAGTGAACTATTTATAATAAACTAGCTGCGCCCCGCGGCTTCGCACGCGTTGTTCCCATGGAAACGTTTAAGGGTCCGAGATGTCCCTCGTTAAGGGATGAAACGTTGGTGTTCTTCCAGCACAAATAAGGTTCGTAGTTAACACGCTTACATCCGTAATGAATACGTTTAAGGGTGATGTTTATCCCACGGGAACAGATTTATATTAAAAGTAGCCTATGTTTTATCCAGTATTAGAATTACCTGTATGCAAATTTTCATCCAGATCCGTTCAGTAGTTTTGGCGTGAAGAGGTAACGAACATCCAACCATCCATACAAACTTTCGCATTTATAATATTAGTTTATAATAAATAGTGTTTATTCATTGAATTTTCATTTTAACTATAAAGGGACTCTAGAGGTTTATAAATAATTTAAATATTCTCAAAGACCTACGATAAAAATATGTGTAGTGGGTACTGACGTGTAACGGGAGCGTTTGTGCAGTACGGAAAAGACGGCGCTTGCATCGGGCAACGGTTTTAGCACACCGCGTAACGAGTACGTAACGTACACGTACACCCCGTAACACTAGTCAGTACACGGCTTTTAGTGCTCAGCAGGACTGTTTAAATTTTCAGTCTGTCACCTCAACGAACTTTAATACAATAATGTCTGAAGAATTAAAATCTACAACTTTCCACCCGAACACCGTTGAAAA
Source organism: Eupithecia tripunctaria (assembly GCA_955876795.1). NCBI lineage: Eukaryota > Metazoa > Arthropoda > Insecta > Lepidoptera > Geometridae > Eupithecia > Eupithecia tripunctaria. Next base: position 6,991,146 of record OY041603.1, on the reverse strand, counting down.
GTTACCTGAGTTCAAGATAATCCAATTGGCCGTGGTCGCGACTAAACCTATTTTGGGAGACTTCGCAACCGCTAACCGAGTTATATTTGAGCACCACTTTTAGCAAGACTAGCTAACTTTTTGTATTTGCATATTGTATTTAGTCAAAATTTATTCCGATTTTTCGACCACGATGAAGTCAAACTCAGAAAAAGTTTCCTGTACACTTTTTAAGCAGATACTTAACATATTTTTTTGTCGCGTCCGTTTTCTGAAAAAATTAAATACACCTGGCTAAAGTAAGTTAAATAAATTTATCTGAGACCCTTATTAAATCTCACCGCCTAAATTACGGCCATTTCCGATCAAAGGCTTTCTTAAAACATTATAAAAATTACCTCGACTTTCCAATCTTCATAACTTAACCTTAACTTTACACAGTAGACAATAATTTAAGCAAGTTCCTTATTATTCAGGGCAAATTCTGGGTGGATCTAAAATATTATGCTAAAAGAATGTAGGGAGAAAGTATTCGTGAAGTATTAAACAGTGCTTAGATATGCGGTATCTCCTTGGAGTGGCTAAGATTTGCATGTTAACTCAGTTTTCATAAGTAATAGTTTGGTGGAAATAAGCTGGTAAAGTTCGGAGAGAGCAAACTTGAGAATTGGATATTTGGAATTTAGTGCGAACTCTGTCATAGAGTGAAGCTATTGGATTGGTAGGATTATTTGTGTACATAGCAAATATCATGAGGAGCAGAGTAAGTTAAACTCAATGAGGGTGTTAAGTCAGCGATGGCGGAAAGCTGTTACCCAATTTGAAAAGGTTTTGCCAAGTCTCTAATAACAATTTTCTAGACTAGGTTTATATTTTTCGTAAAATATCTGAGGCGTCTTTCTTTGATTAACCTTTAAACGAAGGTCTCTTTGAAAATTAATTAATGAAATAGTTTATCTTCATCAAACTCAAAAGAAAACTTTGAACCTGTGGCAAACAAAATTCACCCTAAAGCTGTTATATTTAAAAGGGTTAATGATATTTCCGAGCAATAAATAACTTACAAATTGTTAAGGTGTCCCGGGGGCATAGAGTTTTGAACTCTCAAGTTTGGATTTGCAAAACTTTTTCCACTCAAACTTTTCGAATATTCGCACCTCGCCATCCGTATTCTTCTACAAAGTTATATTCTTCAAATGATCTAGTTTGGGAAGTAGTTTTTCAAAAGTGTATTCTTTTGTTGCATTCGTCAGTGTAAATATACAATGGATGGCTTGAGTTGGCGGTACCTTTCATCTGACAATAAGTTCGCCTCTATTGGGGTGGCTTGCTCAAACGTTTTTATATTTTGCCTTTTGTGTTGAAGTTTGCTTCGGATTCCGTGTTTTATCGATATTTCCTGCAGACTACACCTTGATGGATTAGGAAAAAGAGTATAAAATATATTTCCTTCAAAATTTTACGTTTTACTGATGTTGATATACTCCGATAAAGATGTCATGCATGATGATATCAGATCAATGAAAACTTGACAAAATCTCATACCAATGACAGAAAACAACAAGTAAATAGCAAGGTTAATAACTTAAACACTGACTTCAACTACTTTTTATTTTACGAAATAACAACATATGTAACAACATATGCATAAAATTCACACATAATGATTAGATATCTAATTGCACAACCAGTTTTAAGGTGGACACTGTATACATAAACTCACATATGCACCGAGATTAATTATATTATGCATACAAGAATTGTTTCGAGCTTCTGTGCTGGTTATACCAAGATCGTCAAATTCTTCCAACAATATTCTTTTAATTTTGTAACCTCGTTGTATACATAAATATCCAGGTTTTAATCGGAGTATAGTACTCGTATATTAATAGGTTCTATTATATCGTGCAAATAATGAATACGCTGATTTTACTAATTACTTTTGCTTGAATCAAAGTAAAACACTATCTCTTTGCTCAGCATGTTCCAAAACTCCTAAATAAACTCGTAAGTGAAAACAAAACGACTCCCCCAAACTTGATACCGACAATAAATCTGGACGCAAGACTTAGATAAAGATGGCGGTATCTGTCATAATTTCAGGGAAAAGCATACACCACACCGACCATAAAAATGATTTCTAAAAGATAGTGATGACATTTTTTTTAAGTCTTCTCATAACAAATCTACGACCAGCTCGAAAAAAAATTGTAAGAATAATTAATCATTCAATCAAAGTGCTCATATTAAATTATTATTCGAGACAAATTTATTCTAGAGTAGAGAACTTTTGTATTGACATGCAGTTTTAGAGTTGACTCCTACTAAACGTAACCTGAAGACAGGGCGCTATGGCGCTCATTAGGGGAGGCCTATGTCCAGCAGTGGACTAATATAGGCTCATGATGATGATGATGATGAAACATAACCTACGAGAATGGTCTCGCTCTATCTGTCCTTCCATCTTAATCAGCTGGATATCTCAGAGCTACTGAAGCTATGAACTTGAAATCAACAAAAAATAAGAGATACTAAATTGGTAAAAGTAAAAAAATTGCCTTCGTAAGTTGCCTATTTATTGCCCGTTCATAAGAACAGCACGCCATTCATAAATCCTTCAATAGTTAAGCTCTAGGCACGCGTTGTTTTTATATAAAAACGGTGGGTGCCTGTCGCACCAAAGCCAATGATTTCTATACCTCTACAGTTGCTATTATTTTAATATAAATAATTTATTTAAATTACTTTCTTCTACACCATGTTTAATATTAAAGAGCTCAGGTTTATTAAAATAAACACATGTGTTTTGAAGTGTCGTAATTTTGCATTCCATATGCGTTGTACGTCTTCAAACAAATTGTATTATGCGATGCCAATACGTGACCCCAACAGAAATTCACACAACAGAGTGTACGACGCCATTTTGGCTTTTTCAATATGAAAATTAGGGGTATGCCTCTTTGTCAATTTTACCACGCAATTTGTCGGGGGGGAAATCTTCCCTCGAAAATATATTTATTAGCCTCAGTTAATGGAAATGTGATACATGCAGCCGTTAGGCACACTTACTTTGATTTAAGTAATCCTTTTTCCTTTCTTTATATGAAGTAAAAGCTTTGTAATAACTCGACGTCTGCGCAGGATTCTTAACAAATAACTGTCTGAATACAACGAACAGCCACATAAAGATAGACGCTACCATTGCACCTTAAATACTTAAAATACCGTTTTCATTGCAGTATTTTGCCCACAATTTAAACAGCCGCCATATGCCATAGAGCTCAGTGTCGTCATATTTTGCTTCATTAGGTGCATGCAACAAACTTCGAAGTAACACAGTTACCTTAGTTCATGGATTAAATTTGGACTGGATAGAACACGTACACGCTAGAGCTAATTGCTAATTGCAGAATAGCTAAACGTGCAAGCAAAGACTTTCCAAGAGAAGCATAATCCAATACCGGCTTAGAAGTTGCGCAGAACAAAACATGTTGATTCTAGCATGAGAATAAGTGCTTAGTCAGGGGCTTTACTTAGCTAGTTTTATTCACAGGTGTTCTAAGCTGCAGATCCAGGGAAGCCGTAAGAAACAAATGAATTATGATGATTTATTTGCCTCAGGGTTCGTACTTTTAAAAATAAATCGAAGTTTAGTGGTTGTCGTGCATCCCAAATGCTAATCGTTGGTATTACACGACTACGAAAGGTTTTTTTTATGAGTATGCCGCCGTTGTGAGTGGACAAGCTTTCATACGATTTCATAAAACCCATTCAAATATTACAGGAAGCGTAAGACTAGATGTAAATTTACTCATTCACATTCAGTCTGAAAGCTGTGTAAAAACAACAAAATTTTATAAGCCTGAACTGAACACAGTTAAAATGAAACAAACGATATTGAAAATAACAGTACTAGGCTCACATAAACTGGAGAAGTTGGCAGCACGTAGCAGAATATTTATCGGCTGCGGGCCCCGGCCGTTATTGGACTTGTCTTTTCGTCGTTTAAGGAGAGAGGTGATGTGTTTATTCAATTTGCTGCTTGGAAATATTGTTACCTCCACCGTGCTAGCGTTTATCGCCGTCAACGCTAGCAAGGTTTAGTTACAGGATTATCGGTGTCGGCTTCTCGTAGTATGTGATAAATATAGAAAACATAACGAAACTCTTTTCCGTTATATCGAAACGTTGCTACAATGATGTTGAAGCTTTAATTATCAGAATGGTAGTTAGGTATTATAAAGTATGGGCATAATTATTATTGTTATTTAACGGATATCGATTATCGTGTTTCGAAGACAGTATGTAAACCTGTTAAAACGTTAAGGAAATTAGATTTACTTGTTAAATAAAACTAATGATGATGTGTTCAGATCGCATAAATTTAAAATATTTAACGTATTGTTATTTCAATACATATTATTTTAAATACTGTATTTTGAAATTGATTTAAGGCATGTATTGAGAGCCCAAAAATGCAGGCAGGTAGGTATTTAGTTAAGTAAAGGGTGGATTTTGAGATGGGAGTGAATGGCCAAATCCCAAACCATAAGATGATGATAAATTAATTAATGATGCCGGACAATCCACACAGCATCATCTAGCCCCAAACTAAAGCTGGTGATATTCATTGCGAATAGTTGTTTAAACGAGGAAATACCCCATTAAAATACAAGTTAAGGATCCTGGCTAGCGGCAAGCACACTGTAGTTTGAAAATAAAGCCACATTTATATCTTAAAATTTTAATTGTGAACAATTGCCATATCCTTTCATTTTCAGATGTTTTTTTTTTGCAAAGATTAATCCTTATTAGCAACCAAATTTGTTGTTGCAATAATACGGAATGCTACTTTGAAAAATTGGTTAATTTCTCATAAATCGTCGTCATCACTCCTCTCCGACTTTTTTTCTAAGTCATTATTTCTGATTTGCCAAACACACCCATCTCAAAAAGCCACCCTGTATATAAATTGGAATGATTTTAAAATGCCTGCTATATTGGCGGTGCCACGTAAATGCATGTTTATGTTATTTGAATTATTAAACCAGTTCGAAATGGGTTATACATTTGTAAATTATATTTGCCATCGAAGTCCACAAACAATCGGACGAATGGACAGGTGACTGAGGCCTGTGGCAGTCTTTCATTTTTTATGTAGAGACATGAACAAACTTATGTAGGTACTGTTTTACACATTTTACCCTCCAATAATGCAGTCCACTGATTCGGTACCAATTTAACTGCAAATATTACTTCAGCTATGAAAATAAGATCAATTTCATACTGTGCCAAAAATGTCTTTATTCATTATATTTAGGTCATTACCTTGTTGGTGATTTATTTACCTTTGCATCGGGTATTAAGCTATGATAACGCCCAGCCCACGCTACGCTCACGCTTGCTTAAAAGGAGTATTTGCTCTTTAACCTTTGAGCACGGGAGGTAATAATTACTTAGGTAATTCAATTTCATGTCTCCATCTTCTTAAGAATAGAAATTAATACTTGCAAGAACATAAAAAAAATGTCTCAAAGTCTTTATCAAGATCCCAGAAGCCCATATCATTATGCTTATCTAAAAGCAAACCTACTAAAAGGCTGATTAGTAACGCTGGTTCTGGATATAATCTAAACTTTCCCCACTAAAGCAAAATTTGTACCACCAATTTCGGTATAAACGTTGGAAACTCCGAAACGCAATTGGAAAACTCCTCACATAATGGGGGCTTTTAACGAGACCTTTTTTGAAAGTAACTACAGCGTCCCCTGCAATGATCCATTATCTGAGGACAAGTTAGCGATCTCCTTCCGTCTATTTTCACAAGTAATAACTAAATTTATCGGCGGAGTTTCGTAGAGTCTTCCAATATTGGTGGTTGTGAAGTCTGGTCACGCGCGGGGTGGAGGCGACGCGACTGTGGCGGCGACGCGTCATTAAAATTAACCATCATTACTCTTGTAAAGCGAGAGTCGCGGTCCGGGAAGGAACCGGGCTTATTGGGAAGTTTGTCGTCAACGGCCGCGCCCTCTGCCGGCACCTAATCCTCCGCTTTATTGCCGCTGTAACAAATGATTCCGCCGGCACGTGACGCTCTGACACATGCTAATATGGGGAAAGCCTGTTTATAATGAAAACCCGTATGGGGCACACAGGGTAACAGGAGCATCTCTAGAAGCCCGTCTACAAAGACAGTGTATTGTGGCTTAGATGCTGAGAAATCTCTACCTCATACCACATAAGTACAGTACTTAGATAATGCTTGGTTATGCACGAACAGGGCACTAAACCTTCACCTTGAGCAGTCCTTCGCTTTTGCTCGGTATAGGAACATAAAACTCAAAACTTACTTACTATCAAGTCTCAAATGCATTCAATCCTAGATCCCGGAGAAACTTCAAAAAGAATGCTTCCATAAAAGTTTACTCGTAAAAACTTTGGCTTTGAGGTGAATAACGTGAAGAGAGAGTATAAATATTCATCCCGTGAAAGAACCCACGCGTAAATATAAACTTTTATTTTAGACCGACATCCAAAGGGGAAACGCATTGAAAATTCGACTCGCCACATCTAATTAGGGAGGACACGTCTCAAGTTTCCTTTATTAATGGAAAAGTCCGGTCCAATTGATTTCATATTTAACATCCTTCTCTTTGGGAGACAATGGGGAAATGAAAACTAGTAATTGGACTTTTCATTAAGTTTCCATCGTTGTTTTTAACGATGTCGCTTATTAGTGGAGTGTTCTTTGGTAGGTAGGTATGATTTGGCAATTCCATTTAGTAGCATAGCGGCTTAGCAGCGTAGGAAGCATCGTAGCTCTTAGAGCTACGGCGTAGCAAATTATGAAAATGTTTTGCTTACAGCTAGAACTTTTCATTATAAATAAAAAATATTTAGCGCGCATTTTAGATTTATATTTTTTTTTAAGAAAATGAAACAAAATTACGTTACAGAGTTTTATTAATTAGAGGATCTTAACATATCGTGAGTTTACTCCGTCATGTTGGTACAAAAACCATGCATCGCAGTATATGAGCCGTTCGTTACTTAGCGACGACCGCGCGGTAAATTACATTTGGAATGCGTCGCGCAGTCCGATATGAATTACGCATGAATGCGCCACGGGAATAAGCGCAATGTACTGTAATACTAACAAACTCTGCCGAATAACCGGAAACATTTAAAACTCCTAGGTGCACTTTTACACCGCCTTTTTGCTCCTAAAAAGCAGCGTTATAACCATTTTCGCTTCAGCTTTGACAGCGATACAATAGGTATTGTTCCAGTTTTAGAAAGAATATCGATAGTTTCAGTTTTTCAGTAATAAAACTATGACGTATTAATTGAAATATCCCACAAAAGGGTAGCAGCGGACAAAGGGACCTCCCGCGGCGCAGTCAGCATCATGTCGGCCTGTGACGTGTGGTATCATCGCCAGCAAAAGAATTACATTCACTGCTTCGCTTTTATTGTTAGCTGAGGACTTTGCCCCTGACATGTTCTTACATGTTCTAGAAAATGTAGGCAATCTTATTATTCTAATAAAATTTTATTTATTTTTCATTTTACAAATGCATAAATAAACATTTTCAAATATGAATATGTCGATGCAACTATTTTCTCTGTCGCCTTGAAATTTGTCGTCCCATTGAAAGCGTTCTTAGATAGATAGATAGATAGATAGATAACTCTTTATTGTACCACACAGACATAAAAACAATAAAGAATGAAATGTACAGAATCATGGAAGTACAAAGGGCGGCCTTACCGCTTTGAGCGATCTCTTCCAGGCAACCTTAATCCAGGCGTTCTTAATCTACTACCTAGACAATTCTAACCTTAATAGCGCTGTAGATGTAAAGATGCGACGGCGTTGTGTAAAGTAGGTAAATACCAAACCACGGGGCCACACCAGAAATTCCAAAAAAGATTCCCTTTTATAAGCAACAAAATTGGTTATGAAGGTCAGCTGTCTGATATAAAGCAAATTTATTCTGTTCCGTGTATTGGCTCATATAACTGGTGATCTCGCTAGCGACATCGGTGGAATGATAACGGTCTAATTTTGGATCCTCTATTCCTTATACGGTCTAAATTACATTGCGGCCTCGCATCGCCCTGAAAGGTTTTATTCATAAATCTACAGGCACGTTTTCATAAAGTTGAGGAAAAAATGCGCGCTTTTGATCGTTACTTTAAAGTTTTTTGGGCCGTTCGTGTTTTCTGTTAATTTAAGTTAGCACTTCGGTATTTATGGCCAATTTTTCGGGTTTGTATTTGGAATCCGTGTTTGGAATTTGTTTGCCTTGAAGTTTATCGAACTAGTATTTTATGGACATAAAAATGATAAAATTGTAGTTGAGATATTAGTTTCGACTGTAAATTCCACTTCCGATAAAGTAAACCACCTAACGTTTAGCACATATATATTTCAAATACCATTTTATAGGTAGGTACCACAACTTACCTACCAAATAAACAAATAAGTACTTCCTTCCTTTCAATTACAGAAATATCCAGTAAATTGAAATTGAAATTCAATCAAAGTATTTCAGATAAAGATGGCTTACTGCGGCTCAGGCGATTAGGCGGGCAAACATTGACTGAGCATAATTGGGTGAACCTCGGAATCTACATAATGAGCACTGATTCGCTCAACTTGGGATTATGCAAGTTATGTTTGAGTTATTCATGTTAACCCAAGTTCGTCATATTCATCCCGTGTGGTGTGCCCGATACGGAGCATACTGTACGACCGTGTACAAATGTATCAAATAATCTTTCTATGTATATAAGTTATCTATAAAACTTTTGAAACCATCATGCTTATTAACACTTAAGTCATTGAGAAACTGAATAAACTGTGCTGAAAAATTGGAAAGCTCAAAATTAAAATCATGGTAAATAACCCGTTGTGACTTTAGTATCAGTTATATATTTAGTACCTACACGTTACACAAGCTTTTGCTTTCTTTGGGGCTAGATGATGTGGTGTAGATTGTCCATCATTATTTATTTAAAGGTTATTTAGTTTAAAACGATTCCAGCAGGCAGCAGGTACTTTATTATATATCAGGGTATCCTACTCCGAAATAAAATATCGAATAATTTTAATCCAAAAGTATTCGAACTTACCTCTACAAAGATTGGAAAAATGGTAAACTGAGTTTGTAAAATAAACCGACTTGTAAAGTGTACCTTACCAAAACTTTTTGTTGATCACCAAAGCAGCTCAATTCCCTCCAATATTCATAAAAGCCGAAGCCGATAAAAAAAGGAGCAAAGCAGTACCAGTCAACGTCGACATTGCCTAGTCTCAGGGGAGTGCACATATTGAACCAAGTCTTTGCCTCTACTTCCTGGCTAATGAATTCCGAAGGCGGTACGGTTCGTTAAAAATAATACAAAACTATTCCCACTTAGTTTCAAAGTTTCGCTAAAGTACTTCCAGTCACCGAACATTAATCTAGTTATAATTCTCGAAAACTCGCTTTTTACATCGCAACTTTCCAAAGTGTACCTTTTAACTGTCAGTTTGTTATGTTCGCTTATTTATCGTGGATTTCTTTTAAAGTTTTGGCGTTATGTTCGCGTTACATTATTGCTGTGAAACAAGGACTTTGCTGTGAAAACTAAGCCCCGGTTGGGACCGAAAAAAACCGCAAATCTGTATGTTTCTTTGTAACGAAACGAGCTGGCTTTTGTAATAACAGCTTGTAGTGTTTTCGTGAACGTGAATGTAGTTTGAATTTAGAACGGATTGGATAACTTTTGCGTTTGACATTCCATTTCGGGTATAGGCAAACAAGAAATGTGATACGACTACGAGTATAATGTGAAAATGAGATATGCCTCTCTATTACTTACTATGTTTACTACCTTAGCTAGGTATATAGAATCAGACACGTTTTGTTCTCAGAATTACTCTCACAACAAAGGCTTATAGCGACAGTCACCTACCAATATGGTTATTAAACACGACTTCTGGTCGAAACTCGAAACTCAGCAAGGATCGTCACGTCTTCTTATCTCAGCTTTGGAAAACACTGCGGACCCTGAATCAATATGACAAGCGTTCACTTAGGAAGGATTGTATAAGCTCAAAATTGAGGGCAATCGAAGGAAGAGGAAATTTTGTACGAGCAAGTGGCGCATGGAGGAAAGGCATACATCGTGGAAACTTTAGGTTACTTTATCTGTCGCTAGGGACGCGTATTCTAGGAACTTGGATATCTGGGATCCGATTTAGATTTAATATGATATGAGTATCAAGTCGTGGGGATGTGAATAAAAAGTGACAGGTTCTATTTTTTCTTATACCTACGTAATACCTACCCTACGTATACTACCTACTTTGCACTCGATGATACAGCTAACATGATGTAAGTCTATTTGAATTTACCGTTGATCGAGTATTTTTGTCGTTAACGTTGTGTAACGTAACTGTAACGTGTGGTGCTGGCTTAGAATTTGCACCACCCCAACTCTTCTACGGGTGTTGTGAGAGGTGACTGAGGGTGTCACGGGGGCGGGCAGCAGCGCCCCCTGCAGAACCACCAAACTGCGATCCCCAACCCGCATGCCCAGCGTGGGGATTACGGGCATTACCCTCCATAAGATAAACACGAATAAGGCGCTTATCAGGAATAGGCCTGCGTCCAGCAATGGACCAGTACGGGCTGTTGAGGAGTATTTTTACTATGTCAAAAGTAGCTGCGGCCGGTCATATACCTCGCGAAGAAGCGACAACCGCTAGGGTAAACGTGCCTTTGAGTAGACATCGCGTCTCAGTCGGGTGCGATGACGACCTGTGAAAGACTGCAGGCAGCTGGATGTCACGAGCTAAAAACAGGGCGCTATGGCGAGCACTAATTGAGGTCGAGGTAATATTTGGAGTCAAATATCAAAGTGCTTTATTTCCTTAAAAGTACGCTGTTTGTCATCAGTGAACGCGGTCTAAATGCATGCTATCTCACCTGTCATTATAGACATACCCGCGCGATAGAATGAAATGCACAATAATGTATGCCGACGGACAGACTTTAGCACTAGAGCTATCATAGAAAAACTATTGAATGTATCCCTTCAATATAAATTTATTTTAACTTATCAATAACTAATCTATGTCGGTAAACCCTTAATTTGAGAGTGTTCCTTCCCGTGTGTTATTTAATTTCGCCCAAAGTTAAGCTAAAATTCGTGTTGAAATACGAAAGTTTAGAAGCTTGTATTTTCCAAACGTATACTTTTTTAACTGTTTCAAATGTATACAAACATAGTTTATGACGGTTTAAATTGATTTCATGCTTAGTTTTGGATGGTCAACATCAAACAGCCTTGTAGTTACCCTTCCACGTTTGTATGGAAAAATGAGCGACTAGTTCCACCTTAAGACCTTACTCCTTCCTTAGGACACGCTCGGCTGATGATGATATTGATGAGTAAATTTATGACCCAAAAATATTTTATGGAAATAAAATACTTTTTCCGTAACGAACGTTCTCATGCATTTTCTCGAGAACAAATTAAAATATTTCGAGCGGCCATTATTGATGGCGGCCTATCTTCTCGCCTAAATCGAATGAACACAAAATTAGCATTTTATCTGACATTATTAGCACCCCCCCTCCCCAACACCACCCTTTTCAGCAAAAGCTGATTGAGTCCCACCGATTATGACGCTAATCTGTTCAATGCAAATTGAACAAGGTAAGTCATTTACATCCCTTTATCGAGGAGCGCTATATTCAAATATTTATTGTTTTGTCCGGATCTTTGTCAAACGATTGTTGGATTTGATCCTCCACGGCTCGTTAGGGAGAACATGGAAAGAGGTCATGTTTACTCACTGCTGTGATAGTGTGATCAGTCAGTCGACGCTCTTTTGAAAGTTAGAACATCTATTGTCGTGAAAGGGTTTTAGTGACCAAGCTTTTAATGTTATTTAGTTTGTTCACTAAATCGTAAAGATATCTAGAGACAATTCTAAAATTAATAAACGTTTTATATTGTAACAAAATAAATTTGAGTAAACCTTAGCCAAAGTGAAGAGGGTTAAGATAATTTCTCATAGGACGTCAAATTGACGAAACACGACTGCTAATTAATCAACTTTGTTAGCTTGTACTAATAATTGTGTGCCAGTAAAGTATAACTGAAACGCGTAGAACTGAATCTCAGAAAATACACCTTATAATATTTTAAGAAAAACGTAGTTTTCTAAAAGCTGTGTGGTGCTGTACCCCAACTCTTCCCGTGGATGTCGTAAGAGGCGACTAAGTGATATTCACCGGGGGTGGGCAGCAGCGCCTCCTGAAGAACTATTCTACCACCGAACTGCGATCCCCAACCCGCTTGCCCAGCGTGGGGATTATCCCCCATGAGATAAACGCTAACGCGCTTATCAGGGGGATGCCTGCGTCCAGCAGTGGACCAATAAAGGCTGTTGAGGTTAAAGTTGAGGTTTTCTAACGTTGTAGCAAAAGCCGTTGCATACTTTTCAGAAAACAAAGACAATGTAACAAACGAACCCAATCGAAATTGCATGTTATTTTTTATGCCTTCTACTGGTTACCGATAACTAAGTCCAAGGCAAAACACTAGTTCAAAATAACTGTTATATCAACTAATATGTCTACGATATACTTACTCTTTGGTTTAGTTATTCAAGTCGGTAAGCGAGTTCGGCTCAGTTTAATAGTCGTAAACCGATTGGAAGTTTGTGATCTTGTTTACGTTCTTGTAAACTCAGAATTTTAATTGAAAAGTTACGGCCTTTTTAGGAAGGTTCTCAGGATCTTTGCTTTTATTAACGGATTGAAACAAAGACGGGAAACAAAAGGCTTTTGTTCTGATTTTGTAATTTACAAATGGTTTTGGCTGTAACCGTTGGAATGTGCGGTCATTTGTTCTAACGAATTTATATAAAATAACTGGATTTGTAACAGGAATGAAATGATCGCAGATTTTTTTTATTTATGCCGAATAATGTTTGTTAAATATGTAATTAAACTAAGAGGTTTTCTTTAATTGAAGCAATAATAATATCTTTGTTGAAAAATAAATTAACAAACATTTAAAGTAATTGAGCTCACTGCCAACTGTTACAAACAGGTATTTCAACTGATCCATAACCAGTCAATAGCAATAATATTAATTTGAAAATTTAAAACTAAATTTAGCTTTAACCAAATGTGTGTCTTTGTATCTTAAGTAAATAGAACACCTGAAATACCTCAACAAAGTCGATGTTAAACTGATCACTGAGCGAATAGCGAATGATCATAATCACTCACTAAGGGTTAAATTATACATTAACAATACATTTAAACTGAATCTTCCTTGAAAACCAATATCTCCAAGTTAATTCAACCGAACTTACCCAACACCTCCGTTGAAACAAATTTAATCAATCATTTTTAATGCCCTCATCACGACCGAAACCCTCAAATTTTAGCTTTCATTGAATCTATCAGTGGGATTTAAAGTAACAAATCGCCAGCGAAGTACACTAGCTAATGAACGGGTATCAAGGGAAATCCATCCAGTATTCGCTAAAGTTCTAAGCAACCAAATAACGCGTGACGTCAAAAAAATAACCTCATAACGCGTTTGGTAAACTAAACTATACTCTCTGTTGTGTGCTTAAAGTCTTTTGGATTGATGAATGTAATTCTAGCAGGCCGTGTTTCTCCTCGGGGTTGATTTTTTATTTATTTTTATGCTCCCCTTTGTACAAGTACATTCACTGCCCAGCCTCTACAGTGCCACCAGCACGAGCCACTTTCAATGGCGCAAAAGACAATAGCGCCCTGCACACGTAAGGTTCGGACCGCGGGAAATCGCACGCGCCGTTCCATCCCGCGCTCCGAACCGTACGTGTAGATGCGCCAGGCTGACAGTCCGATCTGGCAGTTCGATGCGCGCTCTGATCTCACAGTTCTGTGCGCGCATCTCGTGTGGACGCAAACTACAGAACTGCCGGTTTGGAACGTCGTCAAAGCTATTACGGATTTCATTCGTTTGATGATATAATACGAGTCGGAAGCTTAAACAATCTGCAGGTAGCTTAACTGATGCATATAAATACCAGTAGGAAGCGTGAACAATCTACAGGTAGCTCAACTGATCCATATAAATACCAGTAAGAAGCTTAAACAATCTAAAGGTAGCTCAACTAATCAGTATCAATCACAATTACCTATTGTTATAACTGTTAATTATCGTTTTAAGATAAAGCCTTGTTTATTCCTAGGGGTGAAAAGTATTACTTTCATCCCGCTTATCAGGCAACTTCAAACCTGCTTTCTGAATATGAGTTCTCATGAATTCCATTGTCAGAACTGAACCAAATTGAAATAAAAAAAGAATCATCAAAATCGGATCACCCAATTAAAAGTTTTGAGGTAACAAAAATAAAAAATCAGTCGAATTGAGAACCTCCTCCTTTTTTGAAGACGGTTAAAAATAAAGAATTTGACCACATTTGCCTTTTTTCAGTTGCTTGGACTACAGATCGCTAACACGATGATCGGGTATCCATTCTGCTTGAGACTGGGGCAAAACTTTTGAAACTTTTAACATTCTACGCGCCAGTCTAAACTGCAGTCAAAACTCTTGAAAATCTATTTACACGCACAGTTCGGATCGTTTGGAAAAATGTGAAAGATTTGCCCGCGTTCCAAACCGTGGAAACATTTTTACTCGCAATTAGCACGACAGTTCGATCCGCAGTCCAAACTGTACAGATCCATCCGCGGTTTGGACCGCAGTCCAGATGCGCGGTTCGAACCTTACGTGTGAAGGCCGCTAATGTGCCACATATGTCATGTGAGTCATAAGAGTCAGAGTCAAATCGTTTATTTCTTTAGACTTACAAGATAAGCACTCAGCACAATAAGCACTTAAGGTGGACATCTACTCCAGATGTTAAACAATCGAAACTAAAATTGGCACAAAAACTTAATAAAATTTCATTCGTAGTCCTTTTTTAGGTCATAAACGCAGCTGTGTTTATGGAATTTGGCAAAAACCACACGATCACGAGAACAACTCGTAAGTCCAGTTGTTTACCGAGTTGCGAATAAGGGCCCTGAAAGATTAAATGCAGGTCGTTACTCAAATGCCAGGTAAGTGAATGCGAGGTGGTTATCTTCGGTTGGAATCGTCGACTCGTTGTTTGCGTTGAGTGATGCAGATTTTTTACTATTTTGCAAAAAAGTCGAGTACGGTTTTCTTTGCTAGGCCAGGAGAAAATAATGATTGTGCTTTTTTGACGCAGGAAGTTACGGGTTCGTTTCCCGCCTTAATATAAATGTTTGTACGATTAGCAGATATTTGTTTTAGTATATTTAGTATATATTTGTTGAGGGTTTTATGGGGGTTTTATATGTCTAATAAGAATATTTGCTAGTGGTTAGTTAGCTATCACTTGCTAGTGGTTTCTCTTTCACTTCTTTCGCTAGTAAACAAAAAAATTAAGTGAATTACAGTCAGTCGCACCTTATTTCTTGTTTGATAGTACCTAATAACTATTTATCAAGCTGTTTATATATTAGAAATGTGACTTATCTAAGTGCTTATTTTGTAAGTCTAAAGAAATAAATGATTTGACTCTGTCTCTGATTTATCTATGTAGTGTATTGTATTAAGTATATTAGTTATCTAGTACCTACCCATCTACTTAGCTTGGGGTTAGATAATACTGTGTGAATTGTCCAACATTATTACTATTATTTGATGTATGTGTGAATTGGTTAAAACGTTTTTGTTTGTTGCATTTTGTATCATACAAATTAATTGAAACTATCCAAACACGTATAAATTACGTATACTTAAGTTCAAAAGAAAGTAATTTCAAAAATGGAATCATTTTTTAAAAGCGATAAACATTATAAAAGGAAACGATACCTGTTTGTTTCCGATTGGTTCTTTTTTTAAAATATTTGGCTATTCTAGTCCAAAAGATTTTAGCAAAGAAAAACAACAAACTTTGGAAGGCAATCCTCCTTGGTTAGCCAGACTCTAATATAATATTAAAAAGTATACGAACTCTTTTGCGACAAGCTGTTGAGCGTAGCGCCATTGTTTGCATTTAGTATTAGTCTTGGAGCTAGAAACTACGTAGTAGGTAGTAATAAATAATTCTGACTTGTTTGTGTACTCTTTCGACAACCTGAATTAAATATGCCTTACCGTTATTACCTACATGTGTGTACCAGCTATTAGAGTTGGAATCTAAGCTTATCCCAACAGATTGGTTACTTATCTAAATAGCACTACACTTGTTTAAATGAGTAGGTGAGGCATTTATTTTTACTTTACCTTTTATTTCGATGCTACTATGGCCTTAATTGTTTAAAGTATTTTTTAATTTAAGTACTCTGCATTAAAAGTATGTAGGTTAAGTTCTTACTTACTTTTAACGTCGATTATTTTTTATTTATCTATTGCATTCATGTTAAACACAATGTGTAATCATTGTAGATACCACAAACTGTACGATGAATTTTCATATTTCCTATGTTAAACGTAACATATTATGTTAAAAGTATCATAAAATAGGTGGCGCTGTCATATTGGCTCAGGTATGCGCCTTAAGGCTCGTACCTCGTCGTAATCACCATCATCCTTGGGTGTAAAAAAACGATTCATTAAAAAAATTACGATAAAAATAATCATGAAAATGCACTGTTTTGCACCTAATTTGGTCTAGATTTCAGGAACCCCTTGGTCTATATAAAAGGTTTTGTTCTGATTGGTTTGGGTTAAGTGGTGTAGTTTTCTTGTACGAGTAAGTATAAAAAAACATAAAACTTTTACAATTTTACTATCTGTGGACGGCATTGTAGTTACGCCAGAATGGTGAATGCCTGAACAAACGTGCAGTGTCCACAACTTTTGCACGCGCAGTTATCGCCACCGTGCACGCCACCGCGCGGGCGCGAACTGAACGCGTTGGTTTGGCCTGAAACTTAACAGTACTTAGTAGGTATATAAATAATTGATTAACAATTTTATTTATTCATTTTTTCCGGAAATAAGTTTGATAGGTAAAATACGGTAAAAGTCAGTACTGATTTTTTAAAATTTTACTAATATCTCTAAAAAAAGTTTAAGAATAAAAATATAATAAAAGTAGTTGGCAATATTTATTTAAACATCCAACTAGTGGTCTTAAAGCCAAGCTCCTTCAAAAACCAAAGCAACAATCTCACCAAAACATAGCACAACTTCCACGAATTCCATCCACACGCTTTTAAATCATTCAAAGAATTCGAATTGAAAACCGGAGTGATTTGCAGAGCGGAGTTAGCTAAGTGAGTGAAAGAGTGAGAGAGAAAAAAGAGCTAAGTCAATGTTTGCTGTCCTGATTCCACGCCCTTTCCACTCGGTGCAAAATGTGCATACCATTTTCCATTGTGACGTGTATTAAAATGTCGGATAGAGACAACAATGGGGCATTTAGTTCGGATACTAAGCCCTTTTATTCATTTGTGCTTGTGATAGTCGGGTATTAATGAGAAATGCAATTTTTAGGAATACGAAAATAGTTTTACTGGTCGTAAAAATTATAGACTCATTGTAATAACTGACTATAAAGTACACATACATAAATATCTATCTAGTAAATTTGAACTCTAGTTTATTGTTTATTTAAAGAGAAAAAGTATTAGAACTTAGGTATGGTATTCCAAAAAACTGTAATGGTTTAGCTGGTTCGATAAATTCACCGATGAGTAGAGCACACAAATTCGACCAAAAATTTAACCAACTCTGCGCGCAAAAAAATATGCTACGTATATTTACAAAATATTAAAAAAATAGTACCACATTTCAACCTTCTCAAAATAAACCTCAGTGTTGCATGCTCTTTTCAATATTTTCCGCGATTCGTATCAGACTAGCGAGCGGTGGAGTCTGGAGAGGCGCATGTCATTTCCCGCCGCCTCAGGCAGAATCGTTTGAGTCAATGTTGACATCCGACTTCGTTCGGATCACAGTGTCCGAGTGGCCGAGTACAATGGTTATTAGCCGGATTAGCGACAGTTGTGTCTCTGGGTTAGAAGCATAACTGAACTTTAATAGTCTATCTAGTAGCTTTGGCCAAAACTCGTTTCCATTAACGTACTCCTAAATTTATGTAACCTGTGTCAATATAATGTTTATTACTTTTTTACTTTACTTTTAACATTTTACTTTCTCTTTATAAAGGTATGTATTTAGTAACTGATACAAAGACTCAATTGTTATAAAATCTATATTACAAACGAATTGCCATTTGGTAAGAGCATTTTTTGCAAACGGTTTTTTTTATAATTGTACCCAGGGGATGAAAGTAACTTATTTCGTTCGAAGGACTAAATAAGTTACTCTCACCCAAGGTAAACAGTGTGCTTTTCATCACAAATACAAGGAAAGTAAAAATAAATAAGCAATAAATGGCTAAGTTCATAAGTTCAAATTCATTACGGATGTAAGCGGGTTAACTACGAACCTTATTTCTGTTGGAAGAACACCAACGTTTCATCCCTTAACGAGGGACTTCTTCAGGGTGAGTGCGGTTCTAAGTAATACCTCCTCAACAGCATGGAACTGGACGTAGACCTCATCTTGATAAGCACCTTAATGGCGTTTATCTCATGGAGGGTAATTCCCATAATCCCCACGCTGGGTTTGCGGGTTGGGAATCGCAGTTTGGTGGTATAATTATTCTGCAGGGTGCGCTGCTGTCTGCACCCCGGTGGATATCCCTGAGTCGCCTCTCACGACACCCGCGGGAAGATTTGGAGTGGTAGGGGAAAGGTGTCCTCGTTGTCACAAGTACTAGTTGTCACAACGTCCATATCTTGTCTATGGCAACTATTTTAAAATACGAGTAAGATGTAAAATCCGAACGCACCCCAGTGTTACCCACCTCAGAAAGTGTCATGGCTACTGGCCGCTCGGATTGCATTGAATATAGAAAAATGAAAAATATTGTATAGTGAGTAAAATTTTATACTAATCGTTTATTTGTTATAAGTACTACTTTGCATTAATGTTGGTGAAGATTTTGGTGTATTCTTATAAGGAATTTGATCCTTTTTATCATACAAATGGTGTTATGTTTATATTGCAATTACTTTAGGTTATTTTTTTGTTTTATTGATAATGGTGGACTAGGTACATGTTGTCTCAGTTGGTCGGGGGCTAGTTGTCACAGTGACAACTAGCCCCCGACCAATAAAGTTTATTATTACTGAAAACTATTGGATCTTTTGTTTTAGGTACCTACCAAACATGCCTAGAAATCGCAAAAGAAAGACCAATCGAGCCCAAACGTTTGCTGATGTCATGATGCAAGCTGTGAAGGCAGTAGGTCCTGGAAATTCGATAAGAAGTGTTGCCAAAGATTATAATATTAACTATCACACACTCTCTCGCTATTGCAAGAAAATAAAGGAAAAAAGTGACTCTACTAAGTTGACTTCTGTAGGCTATGTAAAAATTAGACAGGTGTTCACTGATGCTGAAGAAAATTTGTTATCAGAGTACATACAGAGGGCTGCGGATATATATTTTGGGTTGACTCCAGTGGTAATCCATAAATTGGCATTTGAGTACGCTGTTGCTTTGAAGCGTAAATTTCCTGACACGTGGATTAGAGATTCTATGGCGGGTGAAGAATGGCTGAAAAGATACCTACGTTGCCATCGAGAACTTAGCCTCCGAAAGCCAGAAGCTACCAGTCTCGCTCGTGCAACCAGTTTTAACTCTCATAATGTCAATCTGTTCTTCGATAACCTGTCGAATGTCTTGGAGAAATACAAGTTTGAAGGAAATGATATCTGGAACGTAGACGAAACAGGTATTACCACTGTACAAAAACCGCAAAGAATTATTGCTAGAAGAGGTATGAAACAGATTGGTGCCCTAACGTCAGCCAAGCGCGGCACATTGATCACAATGGCACTAGCCGAGTCAGCTACTGGGAATGAAGAAAAAGAAAAAGAAAAAATTTAAAGGGATAAAGAAATAAAACCAATCAGCAGCAGAGATGAGGATGAATCTCACAACGTACTTTGTTTGGTTTGTCTCGAACCTATGTCTGCCAGCAAATCAAACGAAGAGTGGGTACAATGTACTAAATGTAAATTCTGGGCTCATACAAAATGTGAGGGCTAGAAAGTTTTGTTCTATTGCTGCCCAAACTGTGCTTCAGAGGACGAGAGTGACAGTAGCAATACAGTGTGACAACATAGACCTCTTGCTGTGACAACTTACCCCTGATATGGGGTTAGTTGTCACACTAGACTTAAGTTCGAAATCGCAAAATTTTAAATGTTAGAGCTAGTTGATTTCTTGTTATTATGTTTAATTATTGTGACTGATGAACCAAACATTAAGATTAAAAACTTTAAATAAATAAATCCGTATTTTTTTGCCTATTATACAGGTTAATGTAATTTTTGTGACAACTAGCACCTGTCTCCCCTA
Source organism: Eupithecia tripunctaria (assembly GCA_955876795.1). Classification (NCBI taxonomy): domain Eukaryota; kingdom Metazoa; phylum Arthropoda; class Insecta; order Lepidoptera; family Geometridae; genus Eupithecia; species Eupithecia tripunctaria. The sequence continues at coordinate 6,970,686 of OY041603.1, read as the reverse complement.
CTAATTCTGAGTCAGCACCACAAAGCTAAAATAATACCTATATGATTTTAATATGGTTATTACTAATGATCTATATCAACACCTACCAGTCGGAAGCGTTAACAATGTTCAGGTAGCTCATCTGATCTGGATCAGTTGAGCTACCTGTACATTGTTATCACTGTTTTTATTTTTATCCTTCTGACTGGTTGCTTCTGACTGGTATTGATCCATATCAATGTCGCAGCCGGAACGTAGAATTAGCCCGTTTGTAAAACGGCTAGGCCGTTTACAAAACGGCGTCATTCAGCTAAATGCCTAGGCCGATTGTAGAACGATCGGTGAAATCAACGTTCTACAATATGGCTGATCATCTGAATTAGCCCGTTTAGGGAATGGCTAGGCAGTTCACCGTGCTTAGGCCGATCGTCAATGAAGATAACTGTTTCTGTGTACGAGGCTACGTCTGCGCAGAGTCTACAATTACCTACATATTATATTTTACTACCGGCTATGACATCAATTATCTGCCAAGGAAATTTGCTTAAAAATTGGGTTCGGAGGTTAGCTCAAACAGAGACAGCGATACTAACTACCTACAGGTACAGTAGAACACAATTTTAAAAGTTGGTCGTTTGGTACCTACCGTGCATACCATAACGTGCATTTAAACAGCTGTTATTTTATCTTTACTACATCCTCAACCTCAACAACTTGTACTGCTGGATGCAGACTTCCCCTGATTAGCTCCTTATTGGCGTTTGTACCATGAGGGGTAATGACCATAAACTTCACGCCTGTGCTCCACGCTTGGCATAGGGATTAGGGATTGCAGTTCGGTGGAAAATTGTTCAGCAGGGGCGCTGCTGCAAACCCTCGGTGGATATCCCTTGGGGTGGTGCAAATTCTAAGCCAGCACCACACGGCCACATTATTACATTACCTACCTACTTCAATTTTATTGAGGTATATTAAAGATTAGATTTTACAGAAGTTAAATTTTATGCACTGATTTTGATTATTATATAATATTATTAATAATCTGAGGCACTGTGACACTACTATGGGATTCAAATAAAATATACGTTTTACTTTAATCCCATAAAATACATTTCTTTGGTACCTACATTTCAGTGTTCTGAAATTTGGTTAGGAAATATTTAGGCAGGTATTTCTCGCACAACCGCGCGCCATTAGTAGTAATGGCGCGCGGTTTTGCTTGTGCGATTTTATCTACTAATTAGTAATCCATGGTATAAAAAGATATAGCCGTTTTACAATCGGGCTAGGTTTGAGTCAGCCAAATCGTTGAACGTTGAGCGTTTTACAATTGGCCTAGCCATTTAGCTGAATGGCGCCGTTTTGTAAACGGCCAAGCAACGGCTTAACGCAGCCGGAACGTAGAATTAGCCCGTTTGTAAAACGTTACAAACGGGCTAATTCTACGTTCCGGCTGCGACATCAATACCAGTAGTATAAAAATAAAAACATGAATGAGCATTAGGACAGATGAGTCAAATCAGACGTTAAATCCTTACTGAATTAGATGAACTTATAATTATGGCATTTTACCTAAAATTTATTTCAATTTTACATTATGCTGTGATTGAATGGCTGTATGAATTGCGTCAAACCAGACGCAAATGCCATCTCACAAGAAGTTGAAGTTGAGTGGCTGTATAGAAAGGTAGAATGCATAGTTCAATAGAAAAGTCAGGTGTCATTTGTTTTGTACTTGTCACTACTTTTCGTCCCTAGGGACGAAAAGTATAACTTTCATTCCACTGCGCAGGCAACTACTTTGAGAGGCTCACCTACTTTCAGAGTATGAGTAATGAAAAAGTATTTTTTTATCATTACGTACATAATGCAGTGTTTTCACTCAATGTTTTGACAGTTTTTCATGACAATCTGTCAAAAATTTGACATTTTGAACGATCTTAAATCTGAGTTGAGTACCTATTATTTTGTTTGAGCATTCGTGTATGTGTCACTGACAGTAAAAGTTGCCAGAGTAAATGAAAAGACCTGAAAAATCGGAAACTCTTTTACAAGGTTTTCGGACATCACATCACAACATCAGTAGGACATTATCTTATATATAGTATATAGATATATCTTATATATATATAGATAGTTTTAATAAAACTAAATGTTTTACACGGCGCTATATTCATTTGGCGGGCTATTATTATAAACGCTAGCAATAAAACTAACGTGCCACAACAATTATTTATTTGCTTTGAATCTAATAATATCATTTCACCTAAACATTTCATCACAATTTTTGCATCGGTGTTTGCTTTGCAAGAACCACAATTTAATGATATTGATGAACTGCCAGGTATTTTGAGCATTAATTATCATAGTACCTATATCAATACTAGCAGTAGGTACCTATTGTAACGATATGAGATAGTTTACAGATAGATAGGTTCCAATAGGGATTTCAAGGTCAAAGCTACCATCGGTAGCGAGTCTACGAATTAAAAAAATATCGTTTTCTTATACTCGTCGTTCATAATGTTTATTATATTTAACGCAAGTGCTTAGCACTTAGTCTTAGTTGTAGATAAATATATAAAAAAGATTGTAAACTATTGCATGTTAATCTGTCGTATTGTACCTTCCAACCGATGTCGTAGTACCTAGGTACATAATAATAGTTTATTTATTTATCAACTGAGTGAGAGACTGGCTGAGTTTACGCTCGTGCAGAATAGGTCTAAGTCGTTCGCAAGTTTGCTTGCATAACTGATTGAAAAAATCGCTTGTTCGCCATATGAATGAATTTTGTTTATAATTTGTGCCGGCAATAGGTATAGAAATGGAAGGATTAAATCGAGTGATTTTTGACGGGGCTTGAAGGTCTATTTTACTCAGTAGCTCAGGGCAATCTATTATATTTGAACATATTTTGAGAAGGAAAGATAGATCAGTAATTTCACGTCTTTTTGAAAGAGGAAGAAAGTGAAACTTTTTACAGAGTGCATCATAACCGAGGGACTTATAAGGAATTTTTAACCGAAAGCATACATATTTAATAAATTTAATTTGTATTCTTTCAATTCTGTCAGTATATATACTATATCGCGATATTTATGGTTACTGAAGTTCTGGCCTGGTCTACTCTACACAAGCACGTTTTTTAATTTCACAATATTTTTATGTTTAAACATGTTTGCATTAATTGTACTTTTTCTTACAATGTGTAATACAGTGACATTTTAATTTATCAACAATGTTTAAAAAACTTTAACTCTTCAACTCCTATTTATTTTTAAGCTGGTAAAATCTTTAACAAAAGTACGAGCGTTCTCTCTGTTAAACAATTGTTACTGTATTTGCTACTGTAGAATATTCAGATGAAAGCCATTTTGTGAATGCGGTGACGTGAACGATCAATTTGCATCCTAATTAGGAGTTTACTCTGTTTTAACACAAATTAGCTTTAACCCAATACCGGTAATTTTATGAAAGCAAACACGTACTGTTTATGGGCGGATCGAAGGTAACATTGTTATGGTCTGGCAGCCAATATGTTAATTATAATGATTAAAAGGATAATAACGCGGATAAAGAGATATTAAAACTACTGAAATATATGTATCTTTTAATTCATTCAGGATACTGAAAATACGCTTACATACTATTTTTTTCGAATTCTGCCAATTAGTATATTTCATATTTGTCTAGACTTCAAGATGTCTGTCTAAATTATAAACATATAAGTAGGACCTTAAAACCTTAGGAGGAAGTGAACAAATAGGCGTTCTCGCTTTTATTATGTTGCTCGAGATATTATATTTAGGTACGGTTTTGTAGGCACCCTTTGTTACAGGAAACCGAAAAAGAAGAAAGCAAAATAGGTACACATTTACGACTTTTATGAGACTAACTCACCCGGCAAACTTCGTACCTCCAAAAAAGTTGTCAGTCTTAATTATATTGTCAGCTTTTAAACCTTCCTTGTAAATCTAACCAATCTTTGAGATACGCCACTTCCGCTTTCTGCCGTCGATATATTTAAAAACCGAAATTAGTAGTTGAGTTAGTACATAATATAGATGTTCCAAACTTCATACAAGTGAAATTACTAATACACGGGCGGTTCAAGAATATACCTGTAACAATGAGACTCGAGACTCCTCTTACTTTCAGTTTAAATAACTTATCAGAGAGACAGTCCTATCTTGGTATGCTAATGCCTTGGCATAAAACTGGAGCACCTAGGTTCTCTTAGTGTTATTTTCATGAATATCTTGAATTACCCACTCGTTGTTTTGAATACCTATGATTATTGTGTGACTCTTTTATCGATTCATTTTGTGAGGTTTCGTGTTCAGTTTTTTTATTTTATTTTAAATACTCAACAAAAGGCTTTGTCTGTTCAGTTAAAAAAGAAAAATCGTAGGTATGTATGAGGATATACTATACGTATGAGGATTTTGAATTTAGGGAAACAAATGACAGACGAATGACGGATTAAAAACGTATGCATCCATCACGTGATGCGGGTACTGAATGAAGAGTACGAGTATACAATTTGTTCACAAATATTTTTCACAAACATACAACCAAAACTTTAAGGTAATTCAACAAGTACTAGTTTTAAAGCATTAAATAAACGTATAGGAACACGCGATTTGCAAATAAAGATAGAAAGATATGAAACAGCAAGCGTTTGTTGTGATAAAAACAAGCCTGTTTTCAAATGGAAATAACAAATGGACGTCCGATCCCCGCTTTTTACTGCACCGCCGATGCAGATTAGATGAGGCGAGGCAAAGCAACACAAAGGGTGTTTTAATCATACGGTTTGAATATGCGTATAGATCATGGTTATTTTCCAAAAAAATAACTTATATATATTTTATTAACTGATCATAAAACATAACACCAGCACTGTGTAGGTAATTTATACTTATCTATATATATATATCGTTTATTTCTTTAGACTTATAAAATAAGCACTATGACAAGTCAAATTTTTACTATAGAAACAGCTTGATAAATAGTAATTACTATCAAACAAGAAATAAGGTAATAAGGTAGGATACTAGCGGATAAAGTGAAAAAGAAACCACACTTACCCGAATAATAAATATTCTACAAAAACATATTATAATAAGGCAAACGAAATTATTATATATTATTCTATTAAATCAATCAGTTACATTATCAGAAATTATTGGACACAGAATTTTTTTTTGTCAATCTTATAAAAAACTACAAAAATAAAGCGCGTCAAAGTTTAGAAGTAGGGGCTAGTGATGTCCTTGCTAAAAAATGTCGCAAGGTGTGACGTCACGTGGAATTTTAACTGGCTATTTGTTTGATCAACTAGAGTAATTTCAGTGGAAAATCTTCTGATAATCAACCTGGAGGAATAATTAGATTTTTTTAGGACACGAGCTTAATGAGCATGTAAATATAAAACATTTAGCCACGCGAACCATTCCTGCAGTCTCCTAGTGAGCACACCGTTAAGCCACGGTAGTCACCACAACTAAAGTTACAAAAGCTATCAAAGCGGTCTGTCTGGGGGGGATAGTCCACAGCAACCGAGCTCACCAAAATTACAAAGTTCCACTGAAATTATTTTTCATCCGTACACCATCAAGGAACCGTTTCGCCGCCGAAGGCTCACGGATACATTAGGTTCGGCCATAACCGAAAATTCACTTCCAATGTCTCCCATTTGATAACAAAGGAAAAACACCGTACGACCGACAAGATGTTCTAAAAATAGTTTCGCAATCTAGCTACCTGTTCACCTGGGCTGGCCATTCCGGGCCGCCTTCCCATAAAGAAGAGTACACGGGAAGCACCGGGAAGGGTTTATCGCACCTGAGGGAACGCTGTGAGCCCCACACTATATCATTGCCGCCTGCCTCTATCTCTGTACATGGAACCAGTAACAGGGTTGCGGAATGAACGTTTCACTTCTGTTACTCTTGCTTTATCTTTGACACTTGTCTGTCTTAGCTTGAATGGTTTATACTCCAGCCAGATTTGGCGTGAAATATTTGTAAACAAATCAACACCAAAAATTATATCATGCTTGGCGTTAAGTTTCATTAATAATTGTTAGCAACAATTAATCATTGATGGAACTCAAATCTTATCGCATCGTATGATACGATGATCAAGTAATATAAATTGTGTGTGTAACAGAGTGAATTTTAAGTTAAGTGGTTTGTATTATTTGTTGATAAACATTTCATATGTAAAGTGGCTGGAGTATAGACCAAAATTTCTCATTACCGCCCCTCAGAATGCGGGCACCAAACTGAAATAGAAGCCAGTTTTTCGATCACCTGTGGACTCTATTAGAAGATTGGTAAGATCTTATATCTTCCTCTATTTTCTCTGAACTTAGGTCCTATCAGCTCTTCCCAAATAGGCTTTCAGTTTGAGTACCTAACTTATACCTTATCCATCGAGCTTGTAGAATATTAGTAAACAAATCGCCCATACCTAACCTTAAACTCACTTTGTCGGCGCTTCCTTTTATACGTAATTTACATTACTTGCCGATTTAAAACCCTTTCTTCTTATTGCTTACAATTACATCTGAAAATCGACGCCAAACAAATGGGTTTTAGTTATTTGAGTCGGTTTGTGTACTAACATTCTACAAGCACGATGGATAAGGTATAGGCAGATACTCAAATTGAAATGCATTTGGGAAAGCACGGGATGATGGAAAGAAATCAAAAATAAAGCTCATTTCAAAATCTCTTTTAAAGTGAAACAGGTCGATACTCTAAACTTTTTAGTCTTTGTACTCCTCCAAGCATAAAACTTTGTGAAAACATAGTTTGAACGTACGTTAGTAGATCGAATTCTGGTTCATTAGCGTAAATTACTTCAGTCTGTTTGGTTGTGTAGTTTCGCTTCCATGTATAGTTGAGTAAATTATTCGACTGAATTCGATTTTGAACAGAATGGTGTTGTTTCAGGTTTTACATGAAATCCCTAAGTTAGTAGATACATAATATTTTTCAAGATTTAAAAACGAAAGAAACAGTTACGAACTAATAACTTAAATGTAACCTACAACGAATATTGATTATATGATAAAAAGCAAGAAGTGTGGTTTAAATCAGTTTTAAAAGATTAAATTAAAATACTTGTAGTAGGTTTTGTCAGTGGTAGTGGAAAATAAATAGAAAGCCAACTACTAACACTTTACACAAAGCGAATAGTCGCTAACGTAACTCGTCTGCCCGAGCCTAAAAGCTCTTTAAAATCTCTTTTAACCCTGGCAAACAAATAGTGCCCATACAAAGTTTGCAAAATAAAACCTGGCAAAAACAACACTCGTTGAGGTAATTTCATTTGCGAGCACCAAACGAACGTGCAGCCAACTGCACTTTTTGCAGAATCAAGCAGGTATTATCTTACTTACAGGCAACAATAATTCAATTACCAGCGGTGTAGCCCACCAGCGCGCGTATCGCACCGAATACCTTTGTTTTTCCTGCATCCTGAAGCATGTTTAACCGGCTATTGTTAACCCGTAATGTGAAGCATGTCAATGCCCTTAATGGTATAGCTTATTAATCCACGATAGCTTGTAACACGATGGGATAAGGTTTATATTGTAATGATTATCGCAAAGTTTACTGCGGGCTGCAACGCGCCACAAACGAAATGTGAAATAATGTTCAGATTATTTGCATAATGTCTCGTAACGGCCTTTATGGCGCCCTGTCACGTATTATCGTAACGTCATAAAGGTCTACGAGAGGTCGTATCAGCTACGTAAGTGCAGTTTCAAATCTAGAAAGCTGTCGGGCTGCACTCACAATCATCATCAACTTGAAAACCATAGTAAACCAACGACATAAGGCATAAAACGCTACGTGTAACATCACTTATTCACAAATGCGGTACTAACTCTTTAGATTTTTCTAGAAGCTTTCTCTAATTTCAAAGGAAACCTATTTTCTTGGAACATCTCAAAATTACGGAGCCGTCTCGTCCACATACATTCGCCGATTGCATAGACTGGCTTGCATACATAACTAACCGAGAAGTGGACCGAGAAGCACCGCAAGGAAGGGCTTACTGTACCCTGGGGAACCTACGAACACCTGAACTGAACACATTGATTTACCAGTACAATACCAACAGGCTCTGTGAAGTAGAATAGGAGATTGCTATGAAAGGTGGTCGCTTTGTCTTTAGTGTTTCCATGCTTTGCCTGTAGGTATCGGTTATGCACATCTCTACCACCAATCGCCATTACAGTGTTCGTTTATGATGGCAGTTTATGCCAGCCTATTGGTTTATCACATAGTCTCGTAAATACCTCTCACCTTGCTTCATCTTTATAACTCGAATAAACGGGGTCTTCTATTCGTCGCTTATTTTATTGTTTTTGTCAACAGACATTATTGAAAAGCTTCTGAAAAGCTTGGTAAAATCAACAATATTTTAATGTTTTGCATGTCTAATATTGTTTCATTTGAAACTTTACTGATCCATTCGCAGAAAACTTTTAAAATTATACTTTGGAAATATGTTTCTTAAGTACTAATAATACGATTTGCTACAATCGAGAGATTGCTCCAGACGTATAATCCTGACTTTACATCGACTACCCTCGTTTGATAAATAATTATAACGCTTTTTCGTAACGTATGAGCCTGAGGTGGTTTCTTGCAAGGGTCCAAAGCAATGCGAGGGTGAACTTCGGAGGAAACTTTTGGGTCTTTATTTATTGTTATTACCTCATTAAGGTACGTACCTACCGAACGATATCCAACAAATTGCAAATAAATAAGGCAACACACACGGAATAAGTAAGCTGGAGCTAGCTTAATTATTTTAGTGAGCTTATGTATGAGATGGAAGTTGGAACGGAACTTTGATTTGATTGTGAACTGTTTGGAAAATTGCAATTTGTATTAGTTATGTTTATCTGGAGAAAAAACGTGTAATACTCTCGTGCACATTCTGGCCTTGAAAGAAACTTGACGAATTACTTTTTTGTATTCAAATAAAATCAAATTCATTTATTGCATATAATGTACACAGATTGGTAGCTTAGGTTCAAGTTACAGCTGAAGTTGGTACATACACCATGTTAGATTGGTATAGCAATTTGTCATCTTACAATATAGCTTAAAGTATAGCAATGCAATTTATACACTTTTAGAGATATTCAGTCCTTGTAAATGATAGTTCCTTCTAATTTGTTTCTATTCTTTAACCGACTTTAACTGAACTTTAGTGACGTACAATAACGTACACTTATTTAATGAACCCTGAATTCAGACTGTGGTTCTCAAACGAATTATTATAATTAACCATCGATCAAAGATTTCAGTCCGCGAAATACCTGATCGATGTAATTTATACCCAAATCGACGTTGACAAGAGTAATTTCAACTTTATGGTTTATTAATTACATAAATATGTTACTTTATAGTGACGGTTTCATAATATTTTTATAAATATACGTCAGTCGTTATAACAACGTTACAACCTCAACCTCAACAGCCTGTATTGGTCCACTGCTGGACACAGCCCTCCTCCTGATAAGGAGGCGCGTTATTAGCGTTTATCTCATGGGAGGTAATACTCATAATCCCCAAGTTGGGCATGCGGTTTGGGATCGCAGTTTGGTGGTAAAATTGATTAGCAGGTGGCGCTATTGACACCCCCTTAGTCGCCTCTTACGACACCCGCAGGAAGAGTAGGGGTGGTACAAATTCTAAGCCAGCACTAAACAGCAACGTGACAAAGGTCGAATAAATAATGTAGCATTAACAAAATAGGATATAATAAAGTTTCAAATAGTCTCTTTGTTTACCTAGCCAAAAAGCCCTCTCAAATATGCCGTCCCAAATCCAGCTTTTTCAGCAGAACGTGTTATTTGTAGTAAAAACGTTTCGCTTTCCAAACAATGATGCGGTAACGAGCACAGATTGCAACCGCATCACCGCAGCAGATAGGCTCGCGATTATAATCATTACGAGCAAACATACCAGATTACAAACATCAGCAAATTGGACGTCAGCACATTGGTGTTGGATTGGTTAGAGACAAAGGCGATCCGACTGATTATTATCAACCTCCACCTCATCAGCCTGTATTGGTCCACCACTGTACGCAGGCCTCCCCCTGATAAGCGTCTTATGGGGGGCAATGCCCATAATACCCACTCTAGACATACGTGTTAGTGATCGCAGTTCTTTGGTAAAATTGTTCTGCAGGGGCAGGAACTGCGCGCCTCCGGTGGATATCCCTTAGTAGCCTCTTACGACACCGGCGGGAAGATTTGGGGTCGATTGATTTTAGTACATAAAAATTACCCGATGTGATATCGATATCGCATACCTTCCTAAAGTCTGGGCTACCAAGGGTCAAATTAACCTTTTTCCGTGTCCAATCCTTAAAAGATGCACAGAATAACCTGCAGCAGAAGCCAGGGTACGAGAGAACTTCTCAACGCTAAATAACGCACGGATACTTTGATAAATAATTGACCAAGCGTGTTGACTTATGCAAAACCTCGTCTAAATTTAAGGGAGGCATGTTCGGCTGTGGAAGTATCAATGCTGATAAAGTAGGTGCCAATGTAAATACTAAAACTAAATAAGGGGCCAAGTAACTACTAAGCGGTCATGACTCATTAGGCTGTATTTTTGAGTACCCAACAAACATACCGACAGATGTCAGCTCAGAGCAAATGGCTCGTGAACTCAAAGGTATTTTGGACTTATTGAGCGCAAATTTTGAGGACCACAACCCTTTGAATAGTCAATGTCGCGTACCCTTATCTCGCCGCAGAAGGCGACACCACATTACCGGTATTATGTCACTATCAGACAGTTAGAAACCCACCCCTATCACGTGAATGTAGAGTCGCATATTGCATGTTTCTTATAAGGTATTTTGTTAGTGCAATTTATTTTGTATTGGAAGTTAAAGTGCTTCTTGTTGAGCACAGTATTTTGTGATCAACGTTTATATCTAGGATAGATATAAACGTTGATCACAAAATACTGTGCTTCTTTACCTATATATTTGTCTATAGAAAAAAAGAACAAAACAAAGTCTGGAAACAAAAATAATAAGCATAAGTGGGATTTGCGCACCCCACAATGGTTGACGTTGACGATTACAAAACTTTTTTATGTCTCCCGGTTCCCTTTCCTTTGTCGAAACGGTGAAAACTTTGCTTGTGATATTCCTAATATGTCCATTAAAAATAAATCATGCTTTATTCTGAGCCAGGGTGACGTCAGAGCGAACTTTACAGACTAGTAGATTAACTAATGAAAACGAAAGTTGGTAAATAAATTCTGAGGTTATAGGAAAAGTTATTGCGTTAACCAGTTTTTTCCACTTTTTGTGTTAACCAACAGTTCAGTTTAATGCAAAAGTTAATTAATACTAGGCAAAATCGGGACAAGTGCGAGTGATACCTGGATACACATACGTATAGTTAGTTATATATTATCAGAAGGTGTTCTTTTAACTTTTTAGAAAAGATTCTCTAATATTTTTACTTTTGAATATTTTCAGTTGCAACTTATAAAATTATCATAATTTTTTTATGTCAAGGGGAAAACTGGAATAACCCATTATGTCCGTTAGTCTTTATTTTCAATTGGATTTAAAGAGGTCTAAATTCAGAATTCAAATAATAGACTTTATCTTGGCTGGCTGCAGAGCCAATACAAAATACACCTATGACATTGCTCGTATCACAAAACAGACCACAGCGCAGTAATCCATTGAATGTATCACTATCGAGTCCCTTATCTTACCACGTATAGCCTCGCCAATCCGTTACCGATATTTAGGCAAAATACAAATTCTTTTCTAACCCATACAAAATTCACCTCTACTAGTGGATAGTAAAGTCGATATTCATACCGTAAGCTCTAAGTTTTACAACATTTTACAGTGGATAATCCGCCTGATATTGGAAGGCTCGTCGATGCATTCTCTGGGATGCACGAAATTTTCTATAAGGATAAAAGCAAACAGGATAGCCATCGGAATTAATGTTATGAGGTTGGAGGAAAGAGAATCTATATCGAGGAAAGTATCTACCTATAAGAAACGGGCTTTTAGGCTATGCACCTTTGTAATTTGTGGGATGAGTCAGTTCAACATAAGCTCGTTTTTATTGTTAGAATTTCAAGAGTGTGTGTCCGCTTTGGTAAATGAAGAAGCGAATTATTTTTGAAAAGCTTTTTAAATTAGCACTTTATTCTAGAAATATTTTTTAAAATCTTTAGTATCTATAATACTTATCCATTGTTTCAAGTGACCAGACAATGAGTGAGGTGTTACATAAGTTAGGGACAATAAATTAGTACCCAACTTTAGGTTTGTAAGTATGTCTAGTAGAAATCAAAGACAGTGAAAGTAGAGGTTTGATAAATCTTTTTAAGCCAATGATTTCCTTAAGTCATGTACATTTGTTTTATCAATGAATAACCAAATTAGCAAACGACTCTAATATTCCGAAACAGACAGACAAACGGGAGTTTAAAAGCCATAAAACATTTTTATTTGCCCTTGTCAAGTTCCGGCCGATGAAGCTGAAATTTTACAACCATTGAGGTTTTCAGAGCAAATATTTGTTATTACGTTCCATCAAATTGTTTTCGTGTTGATCGTAGTCGTTTGTCAACGAATTTACAGGGTGAAGTAAGTAAAGTATAAGGGTTATTGAAAATATTGACGGATACAAGATCGGTTTTGGTTGAGTTTTGTGAAAGAAGAATTAGTAAAAATATGTAAAGATATTTATTTGCACAAACATGTGTACAAAAAGGTAATAAAAAATAATAGAGAAACTGTATATGCTGTAACCGTTTACGGTATGCAATAAAATAAATAATTAGAGATATGACAATGTTGCTCATTAAAAACTATCTATGATTTATCATTAAAATATTCATCTAGGTTATAGTAACATTTTTAAATTAACAATATTTTAATTTTCTCTTTAAATATTTGTTCATTTAGGTTTCTGTACAGTTTTTTAAATATCTTAGGAACGAGAGACAAACAACACCTTTCTGCATTAAAGCTGTTTTAATTTTAACAGGATGTCATTGTTACCCAGTATTATCCCGTCTGTTTCCTGTATGTACATACCAATAGAAAACATGTGAATCTAAGCCACACAAATTTTATAAATACGAAAGTAACTCTGTCTGTCTTATACCACCTAAACGGCTGATCAGATCATAATTATGGCAGGGAGATATCGTCTCCCTTTAACGGACATAGGCTACTTTTTATCACGTTTGTTTTTTAAAGTTTGTATATGTACTGCCGAAGCAAGTACACTTTTTATCACAGTGAAATTGCGTGCGAAGCCGCGGGCCGAAAAATAATAATAAATAATAATAGCTAGATGATGCTGTGTGGAATATCCAGCATTATTATTATTATTTTCATGGTTACTAGATGACTGATACACATAATACAATACATTACATAGATAGATATTTTTAGTATACATAGAACCTGAACTAATATCTGCAGATCATACAAACATTTGTCCCGCGGCGGGAATTAGGTAAACCCGCAACCGCTTCGGACCTTCGCCCGCTGCGCCACAGAGGTCGTCAGGAAGCTAGTCCAGTTATATTTTTCTGTTATTTGCATTTCTAAAGTCAACAAGGATGTACTACCAAGGATTTTTTTATAGAATACGCACAATTTTACATTCTCAGAACCTCCCATCGTTTTTGTTAGAGAATATTGTTGTTTACTGAGAATTTAACGTTGACGTTCGCTGGAGTATAGTTTTAAAAGCCAAAGAAAGAGGAGAAATCTCTGACGAGGCCTTCGACCAGAGGGGTTCTCGAAAAACGGACTTTCTACCAAGTGCTAAAAGTTAAATGGAAATCTTAATAAGAAAAAAAATAAATAGTAACTACCTGTGTAGGTCAGTGTTTAAAAACATTTTTTGTTTTTTTATTTTATTTATGACTACATATATTATAGTATAAATTCGGGTCAGTATACATTTTCCATGAGTTCAGACTAGGATTATAACTGTCATAAATAAACTTCATTACCATGAAATATGAAAATGTAATAATTAGATGAGCTGCATAACGTTTTATCATTAACCACCTACATAATGCAAATTTGAGAAAGTTCCAAGTGTCGTAAATCTATGTTGTTACTTGCGTATTAACAAATTGCGTTCTTAAACCGCAATAAACTATGTAAATACGAAATTTAAATTACAAACCGTGGAACGACAGAAATGGTGACGTGTTCGCAGCTTTTTTACAGTGCCGCGAGACGGTAACAATTATGACAATAACATACGAATAGTGGATATCTTGGATACGTACATTATTATTTATTTGTAGGTTTACCTTCTATGGATACCTTTATTAATTGATTTTGTAAAAATATACCTACTTCTTGAAAAGTATTGATAACATACAAAAAACATGTTTTCTTGGCAACTGCCGACTATTGTAATTAAACTACAGGTAGCTCAACTAATCAATATCAATACCAGTCGAAAGCGTCCATAGCCCAAGAAACTGGCTGCATTGCCCCGCTTTATGGCAATGCTGATGCGCTGCCAGATAATTACCAGCTCTCGGGTCATGCGTCGCTTCTACCCAACGTTCAGAAATAAAGAAATAAATAGGACTATAAACATTAAATGATTATACAATACAATACAATTATTCTTTATTGCACACCAGATTAGAATTATCAGAAAATAAAAACAAATACGGATAATGTACTATGGGTGGCGATCTCTTCTGGGCAACCTGAAGATGGACAAGAAGTAATCGAAAAAGTGTAGAAGGTGGCGTGTTTATAGAAAATATATATACGGGGTGGCACATTTAGATCGATCAGTATGGGAAATTCTTCAGTCGTCTTTTTCAAATATTAAAATTCAACACCTGAAGAGATACAAAACGCAATGGTCAGATCATTACCTCAACGTGTACTGTAACTAAACGAAGATGCAAATTGAAAAAAATGGTGGTGAGTTATTGAAATAAGTTAATGGGTATGAAAACAATGTTTCTTGTTACTAAAATCGATGACATGGTTCTTAAGAAGAGATCTTCGTATGCCTTTTTTTTCAGACTTTTCCATACTGACCGATATAATTACGGACTATAATTATCGTAACAGAACAGAAATCAAAAATATCACTTTATTTCATTGTCAGTGTGTAATTTTATAACTTGACCCATTTTTAAGTGTAGGTAGTATTTATGGAAATAATGAATTTATGATATTCATTTTTGTAACGTTCCGTAGTCGTCCCGTCGATTTAAACGGGGTTCCACCACAGTTGCACTGCGTTGCGGCGCGGATGCACGCGTGTGCGATAGCGTACGTCAGCCGTGAGTTATGGACCGCGGGCTGCGTTAATTGTCACTGACTAGATAAGCCCACTGTACTTTGTAGTGGCCAGTCTAAAAATAGCGAGCTAAAATTACAGTCTCGCGTGATTATGAGCATGGCTGATGGAAAGCATAGTCATTCGTAAAGGTCACTGAAGTATGTAGCTACTGCATTACAGGGAGACGACGTTTTTGATCAACAGAAAATAATATATTATAAATAATAATAATAGAAAATCATTTATTTCGACAACCTCATAAAAACATACAAAACTAAGGAGGTTTATTCTAGATTGTATAAATGGTGGGCGTCAATTCTGGTTTTGCCTCTGTCATGTAATAAGTGTTGGCTCAGCATGTGCTGAGCGATTACCGCTCGGGACTGTTTTTAGCCAAAAACCAGTATTTTATAAAATTAATGCCGCAAGTCCATTACGGGTGGCCAAATAAGGAAGAGACCTCAATAACTCAATGGGTAGGCCAGCTGGTTAGGCCGATACATACAAATAGATCCCCATGTTCAATCCAAAGATTCTGCTACGAGTACCTAAACCCATCCACGGTTGTTTGGAAGAGATCTCGCTCCCGAGCGATGAGACCGCCAATTGTCACATATTTTGTTTGTGTTATTTTGTTCTAAATTATTTGTTTAAGTGTGAAATAAATAATGCCTACTTAGTGTTTAAACCAACACATACTTCATCGTAGGCAATTTACGTAGTTTTGCTCGAAAGTACTCAAATACACGTTCCAATAAATAAATACTCTGCTCCTACAAGGCTGCTTACCAGCATTGCTTACAATTTCAGCTTGATACTCCAGCTTTGATAGAATGAACTAAGTGAACCTTTCAAAATCCACTTTATCCTGTTGATTGGAGACTTACGCTCCAGTTTCCTAATTAGTGAAGCACGGGTTGCTCTTGTCTGGTTACCAAAGTTTCACAGCGCAATCTTAAGCAAGCTACAACATTCCTTCTATCCTCAATTTTATGTAGGACCACGATTCTTTCCTTAACATACAAATGTTGTGTTCAAAAACGGCTTACCAAATCAAGTTCGTAAAGGTGCTTCTCAATCTTGTTTCACGCGACAGCACTAAAAGAAAAACATTCGACCGAGTCTCGTAGACACTTCGGCTAGGCAGCTCGCCAAGAGGGGTCGTCAAAAAATGTGCTACGCTAGAACAAAGCTCCCTGGAATTTCAGGACAGTTTCACACTGAATCGGTTTTTATTTAGTTGGTTAGTATTTTAGCTGTGTTCACTAAAAATGTGACGGTTTAAAGAGGTTCCGCATTCGGAGCGCCGGCGGGAAACAAATTGTTTTCATTTGCGCTCAAGTTGCGACAACCTGTGCCCGCTCTAGCGTACAATTCGCAACTGTTATTTGACTAATACTTTCACGCTTTTCTTTGAGATTCTTGCAACAAAGACTTTTTGTATTTTTGAGGAAAACTCCAAAAGGTATCCGAACTTAAACGAATATAAATTTAAAAACTTTGCTACACCCGTATATTCTGGTACGAGTACCTAAACTCTATATAAATATTATATGTATGTACCTTCGTATTTAGCAAACTTTTCATTCGAATACAACTTTATTCAGAAAGCGATTAAAATTATTTCACAATCACAGTAGTGTTCTGAAACAGCGAGGTTCATAATGGAAATGCAGTTTAGAGAAGCTAATATTATCATTGAGCCAGGGCAAACGTAGAACAAGTCGCATCCAAACTTCATACCGCAAATAGGTATTCCGGTGTTCACAGCGTTGTTTTGGAAACATTAACTAACTTGAGAGGACGCCAAAAACGGAAACATTTTAACGCAGCCACCGAGCGCCGTATTGTCGTGTTGCCCATCACGGGCTAAAAAACTTTGGAAACGAAACTTGCTGTAAGTTATTTAAACCCACATGGAGCTAATTATACTGTATGAAACTATCGAAAGTTTTCACTCGTACACAACGGTAATTCTCATAGCCACATGTCTAGACTTTATATCCGCAGTGGCAATATACAATCAAAAATTTAATAAAAGTGGCAACCTGAAGCAACATTTACTCGCTAAAAGAACCTCTGACCGAGCTTGCGGGCGCATCGCTTTCCAATTCTTCCGGATTAATCACATCTTTACCTCTTTTATTTACCAGCTCTCACCTGAATAGTTCCTAGGAAGGGAGCAATTAATTCTTTCAGTCTAGTCACGAATTTTTTTCATTTTAATTAAAGCTCGGCCCGAGGATCGTTGGCTAATTAACCCATTAAAACAGACTCTACGTTCATTCGGTCTTTTTTCCCCCTGAGCGTTCACTTTCTTACGAATTTTGAATAGAAAATGAAGAAATAAGTGCTTAACCTTCCGGCTTGCTGCAACCTATTTTTTTCTTTTTTGTAGACGCCAGCAGCAGCCTTTAAAGATTGTAACTGACCTCTAACTTGAATAAAAACTGAACGCTTGAAAATATCTTTATTTTTCTAACAAATAAATATACGTTTACTTAACAAGTTGGAAACCTTAACCTACCTATTTATTTTGAGTTCAACTAATTATAACTTCTCGTCGTGTAATAAAGGTAAGGGAATTTCCGAATAAAGCTGTCTGTTTATAAACTTAATCTAGGGGAAAGCCTAATCCATTAAAATTCCTACGTTCTAAATGGAGAAGACTTCTTTTGTTGTGGTATTTCAAATTGAAAGATTGTAGTTTTACATTTTGTTTTAGAATTGTATTGGGTTTTGTTTGGGATAAGAATAGACGCACCACTTTTGGCAGTGGTAAACGCTAGTTTCAGCAACTTTAGCTTATAGATTCTCTCAAATAAGTGTCTATCACTATCACTCTACATACTAATATTATTAATGCTAAGGTTTGGATTTGTTTGTTGCCTCTTTACGCCGAAAGCACTGAACAGGTTGAACTGAAATTCAGCTGAAAAGTAGTTGTAGATCTGGATGAACATATAAACTACGTTTTATTCTGAAAAAACACAAACCGCGGGCGGAAGATGATATTTTTAACTATAAAAAAATATAGTAAAAAATATCGATGATAAGTATTTAACATATGATGATATGTATTTAACACATGATGATAAGTATTTAACAAATGATGATAAGTATTTAACATAAGATGATAAGTATCTAAAATGACTTATCTTTGACGACACAAGTCGTCACGTCACGCGCCGTTTTATCATCAGGCATGGGAAACGCAACGTCACTAAGGACGTGTACACAAAGCAGACAAGACAAGGCAGAGTCGCGATCATCTGAATGACGGAGCAATTACGTGCATTCAGCCTGGGGCGCAGTCAGTCGAGCCAAGTGGTGAGATTGGTTTCAATAAAAGCACAATCCCTCCCCCATGTTTTTCTTTCATCACTCAACTTTGAACGGTGTTGTGCAAAAGTGAACAATTCAATTGTAGAGGTACTGTTTGAAGGTGTTTTAATTTACTAGGCTTTTAGTTGACATTTTAGACGTTATGATTTCGTTTTGTTTCCATTTTACTAATTTAATGTCATTGTTACAGGTAGGTACTTACTAAAAATTACAAAGAAGATTTATCTCAGCCTACGTAAGTGCACACAATTTATGAGTCACAATTCAAACACATTTTATGGGTACCTACATTTTGTTGCATAAAATGACCAAAATGTCTTCTATTTTGAGTTTTTACCACGTGACTTTAGACTTTAAAAGTTGGTGAAACTAATTTCGTCAACTAAGTAACCTACTTGTTTTTCAAGCATTAAAGTGTCGTTATACCCGTAATCTTACTTTTTACGCCATCCTTAAAATTTTACAGCTCATTTTAACTTGAACTATGCGGCATAAAGTCGTCCACGGCGCTCGTCAGGGGCCGGTGCGGAAGAAATACTAATGTCCGACAAACGGATCATTAAAGTCTGGTTTTAAATGTACCCACGGCTGCACTGATTAATCATCTCCCTTCGGATTAATTAGTGGTGAAAAAGCCGATGAAAAGCACATCGATCCCTCCAGTCGCTCGTCTGTAACCACTCTAAGGGTCAGATCATGGCGCAAAAGCAAAAAAGAAGTTTCTTCATCTACGATTTTAGGATTTAGAACTATGCTCTCAATTTTAAAAAGTTTATTTTGGAGGCAACCTTTTGTAAACAGATTAGAAGTGAGAACTTTTATTAGCACGCCATTTTAGAGTAGGTATCCTAGGTAGGTACTTACCACTGTATAAAAATGCACAGCGTGAGCCGATCTTTACACAAGATTAAAAATAAAAGCGTTCCGATATTATCAGTTGGTAGCAAGTCGGTCTTCGCGTTTCCTTTCCGCAAGAGAGTAAATGATTTTTCTAGAAAGTAATTTTATTTTAGCTTGGTTGTTCTGGTTTTATTTTTTTCTTTTTTAAGACTGTTTACTTGAGCCTTTGGGGTTGGATTTAGTATTTTAGCTTTGGTTGAAATCTTAGATCTTATGTCCATAAATCAGGTTAACAAAAAAACATGCTACTGATATTAAATGTCACATTATAGTTGTACAGCGTGAATTCAGGGATAGGAAAAGGCAAATCTCTTCGTTAGCTAGATTTTTCTTTTAAATAGTTCATTACCATTAAATCTCATGTCTAGTAGAGCATTATTGAACAGTGAGAGAGATCGACCCAAATTCCAAAACTGAAACTATCAGTAAAATAACGCTGTCGACTATGTTATTTTTATTTCTACTGTGTTTCGTTTATTTGTTCTGTTATGTTTAGTTTATTTCATGTCATAGCAATATGGCATCATCTAAGAATGACATACCTATTTTGAAATAGATAACGTGAAGTAGATAACGCTTTACGATATTTCCAACTTCAGAAAGTTATTTAATTAGAAACAAACGGCAGCACCAGTTTACCACAGACATACAAAGCTACTCTAGCTGATTGCCTCGTTCATCGAAGTCATTTGACGCGCCGCAGTCGCAATTCATGCCCAAATAAGCCGTAACTCATATCGCAGGGGATTCAAATGACGCTTTTAAAAAAGTTTTGTTTGAGTCGGGCCCTACGTTGTTGCGCCCACGTGAAAAGTTTGAAAATACCATAATTTTCACACAGACAAAACAGCTTAGAAATGATAAAGATTCTAGCAAAGGTCACGGCGTCAACTACGCATGTCAAATATTACTGTGTGCACTCACAATATTTTGAAATAGACCACGTTTCATGTACTTACTTAACTCTTAAAATATCATGAACCATAAGTTCCAAGTTAACAATGGGCTAACATTGAAGTATTATTATCATGGTTGTAAAACCTTGATATACTACAATGGTCTTTTTCAGCAGCACTCAGAGTTGTTTTAAAATGCGACGACCTCTGTGGCGCGGTGGGCGAAGGTCCGCCTGCGACGCAGGAGGTTGCGGGTTCGATTCCCGCCTCGGGACAAATGTGTGTACGATCTGCAGATATTTGTTCAGGGCGTTCTGGATGTTTTCTATGTATAATAAAAAAAAAATATCTATCTATGTAGTGTATTGTATTATGTATATCAGTTATCTAGTACCCATAACACAAGCTCTGCTTAGCTTGGGGCTAGATAATGCTGTGTGAGTTGTCCAGTATTATTATTATTATTAAAATTCTCTTTTTGAGGTACATCGATATCTTTTGGGGTAAGAGAGCGCCACTTCTTGCCACCTTAACCCTCAAAATTGCCAGTGAATTTAATACCATAAGTGCATTTGTAAGTTTTAAATGCGTCTGAGATTGATCACGTATTTTATGAGTCTCGTGGGAATGCTTTTAGTTCTGACCATGGGGTGTCATTCAAATGATGGAGGGGTTTTTATTAAAATTAGAGGTACTGTACTTTTGCCAAATAAATCTCATTGAGTAGTTTTTTATGACAATCTGGGATTTTTAAAAATAATATTGGTAAATAAATAGTTTAGGACAATTCACACAGCGTCATCTAGCCCCAAGCTAAGCAGAGCTTGTGTTATGGGTATTTGTTAACTGATATACTTAATACAACACTACATTGATAGATATTATTTTATTAAACATAGAAAACACCCAGAACACCCTGAACAAATATCTGCAGATCCTACACACACGTTAAAGGCGGACCTTCGCCCACCGCGCCACAGAGGTCGTCGTTGATGAAACACAGCTAGAAATTCAGAGTTTTTTATTATTAATTAAATCACACGTGGGACTTCTGCAAACTATTAATTCGTAATATAATGTGATATTAAAACAGTTAACATTCACAGTTATCACGTTAAAATATCGCACAACAGACGGAAAATTAATGGTCGTTCTGAAATTCCAAACTCAATAAAGCATGAGTGAATATCGTAATTTGCGGGAGTTATAATGAATTGATTTATATTTATAATAATGTTCGCAACTCGGAGCTATTAAGTAGGAAATATGACGTCACGTCGGTACTCGGTTGGTAATTAGAATAATTGCAAAAGTTTTCTCACTACAGACTTAACCGCGGAAGAGCCATTCATTTGTATTTATGCGGGAACTGCTCTTTTTATGTCCTCAATGGCGCAGTCAAAAGATCGCGGAAGACGCACAAGATTGTGGGTTCAATTCTTGTTGCAAGATCGATGCTTTTATGGTTGTGGTACGTTTCGGACTTTTCTTCGTTTTCATATCCCACCCGTGACTGGACTAGGTATTTCGATAGTTAAGGATGTCTTGACCCTCGTTAAGGGATGAAACGTTGGTGTTCTTCCAACACAAATTAGGTTCTTAGTTAACCCGCATACATTTACCGCCTACTGTATTAAGTAAAAATACGCAAAATTTCAATAGTTTTGGCGGGAATAGGTAACAAACATCAACATTACTGAAAAACAGCATTTTTTATATTAGTGTGAGTTTAGGTAGGTAATACATGGTATAAATCAGTCATCTGGTAACATTAGATTTATTTAAATTGATGCTCATAACCTAAACAAAATATCCAGCAGAATTTATTTTTTTATTTGCGCAGAGTCGAGAAAACTACCTTGAAACTCTGGAGAAAATCCTAGTTGAAGTTTACGAGTGTTTCATAATCCTTGTGTCGAAACACGTAAAATTTCCTGGAGTTTTATGCAGACGCTGCGTCGTTCGGGCGGATGGGTCGTCCGGTGAGCGTTGTAAAAATACGTACCAACTGCGGGACACTAGACAAAGTATCGTGGAGAAGATAGCGTAACGTGTGGATGATTTTTTGCATATGCTTCTGTAAAAAGTAAAACGATTAGTAAACTATACGTTGTTAACTTTTCATAATGCTGGCTAGATGATACTGTAAGAATTTTCGATAACGATTCTCTAAAAAAAATTACATATTTCATCATAATGCTTACACGAATAACAATTTTTTGCTGTCTTTTGACGTCTTTGTCAATTTCAAGCTTTAAAGATTTTTAAATTTTCGTTGAGCGAAAGCATCGGAAGTTTCCTCTAAGAACCCTGTGTCAAAACAAGTGTAACGTAAAAAGTAACAGATTACCGACCACTCTCGTTTACAGCGGGCGAGTTACGGGCCTTTTGTCCATATTCTGACCCCTGGGAGGCAGACAAGGCAGGTATTGGACACTGGCTTGACACTCACATGTTTTTCGAACAATTTTTAAAGAGGACATGCACTTTTTTCGATGCTACGGGATATTTGTCGAAGGATTTCTCAGTGTTCTCTGTGTGATCATGGTTTAAGTCGATAGCTAAGAGGTTGGCTTTGTTCAGTAAAGCATGGGCCAAAATTGTAAGCTAACAATGCCTTTTGCTGTAACCTCAGCAGCGTTGTCGTTTATCTTCCCACGAATCAGGGTTTCCATTTAACTTTGTTGTGTAAGTAACGGCGGAGATCACTCCCCGTTATGTCGTGCCCTCGACCGTAACAGCCCTGTGTTCACACCAAATCCGCGAAATTAACTAGAAAATATAATGCGCTGTGAAACCCACTGCGTCTCGGAATGTACCTACGTAATTAGAAAAGTTTTTACGAGTTCGCAAGTCGACGGTTGTCACAAGCTGACACGGCCCCATGTAGGTTACTTCAGTGGATTATTTACAAATTATTATTCACTTAGCTTTGTTGTTCATAATGTTTGGACATGTTATGTTTACTTTTGGTTTAAATTGTTTGTAGAAGGTTCGAAAGGTTCGAATAGAAAATAAAACTTTAGGTGATTGATTAAATATCCATCATAATGTCAAGAAGGTAAGTACCTAAAGGCCAACAAATTTTTATTGCAGTTTTATAAATTGTATTTCTTTATTTCCTTAACTACACCATTATCTGTCGTAAGTTCTTATTTTTTTTTACTACAAGAGAACCGCTTTTAAGCTAAAGGGTACTTCATAGACACCATAATTATAATAGTCTTGTGATATCAAGTTTAAAATAATTGGTACTACGAGTATAGCATGTGTCAGCGGATACGAAAGACTTTGAAAGTTGGCGAGGTCGTAGAATACTGGCATTATAAAAATAATTGCGGTTTTTGGCACGAGACAGCGTCAACGATGGGTTCCTTGTCCTAAATGAGTGTAATTACAAAAGTTTTTATTGCGAACCCACGCCAAAACCTTCTGTGTTCGTTTTAAATATCAGTTGGCGACAGCCAGCCTGCCTGCTCGAATACCATAACATTTGATAGAGAGGGTTGAGAAAACGTTAGCATTTGCTAAATTGTTTTAGAATTTCTTATAAAACAACACTCCAACACCACAGGTGTATCTCTACATTTATTCATGGAGGTATAAATTAAAAACCATAAGATTTCAATTTATTGTAAAATAAACCTAAAAGGCAGTAATAACTGCTCTGAATAAAGTCCGATTTACAGTCGACGAAATATTTATATTTACATTTAGTTTCTATTTGTGGAATTAGGGCCAAGCAGTTAACCCTTATATCTATTCAAACTTAAAGTTCACAAGTGTGGCTCGCAACGACCCTCTCATTTGCGTTTTTTACGGCCAATCATTTGGGAATTCTCGGAATTTGATGAAAACCGACCGTATCTAAAAACATTTTGTTCTAAATAAATTAGTGTTGATAGTCTGATTGCCAGTTTTAGCAGGCAATATACATATTAAATAAATCGGTCAATTTTTTTGTTTCGCTTTCATCGAGTTATACAACTGTCTGATTTCCGCAATATTTATTTCGATATTCGTTATATAAAGAAAACTTTTCGAAAACAGAAGATTCTTGACCGTGAAAAACCCTCATTCGTACACGTTTTAGAGTAGGTACCACCTACTTTAAAAGGTAAACTTCGTCTCAAGAGTACGGGACGTAGTTCACAATACTCATGACGTGATAAAGAAATGTAAAGAAATCCCAAGGAACGTTCGAGAATGGTTCTGCTTGTGATTGAAATTTCTTCTAATCTGGTGTATTAACTAAACTCGCTGGAAAAAATTCGAAGAATCAAGAAACTCCAATGAAATAATTCGTGAAATATGAAGCAACCCAAACACAATTTATTAGGTTATTATATTACTAAGGTTAATTCTGGGAAATACCACAAGAAATATGTAGTACTTAGAATTCCTGCAAACATTTTTCAAGAATTTTTCTACGTCACAACTTACTAACAGCTAGCAGGATATTAATCTGGGAAAACGCTTCACCAATCAAACTATCTACATAAACTCTGACAGTCAGGCGGCCCTCCTAGCTCTGAACTCGAGGTTATAACGTCCAGGCTAGTCGAGGAATGTCGGTCACGTCTTAACGTGCTGGGCTGGGCGAATAACAGTGTTCGAGCCCAGCGCGTTAAGAGCAACAGAGCAGCAATGAGTGTGCCGAATAACTCGCGCCATCCGGGGCTAAGGGGACTCTGCTGGGCCCTAAGCCGTTCTGTGGGATACCTGAAAGCCTGGCTCTCAGAACCCTCCCCTGGATTCCTAGTGCGCTGAATCGTCCAAGCTCTGGTAGAAGTCCTCGGGCATGACCCACTTAAAATCAGTGTGCTAACAAACTCGCGCGTTCCGGGGTGATGGGGAATCGCTAGGCCCCGAGCCGTCTGTGGCATACCTAAAAGCCTGGGTCTCAGAACCCTCATGTATTCTTGCTACGCGGAATCGTCCAAGCTGTGGTAGAAGTCCTCGGGCATGACCCATTTAAAATCATTGATAAAGTCTTCGATAAACGGAACACCAACCGAATCCTAGCGCTAAGCTGAAGCAACCTTCGTATCATGACAAGAGGCCTAACTGGACACTGTCGGCTCAACAAGTTGTTCAAACTGAGGCTAATCGACACACCAACCTGCAGATTCTGTGAGGAGGCGGAGGAAACGCATCTCCATTTTCTTGGAGAGTGCGGAGTACTGATGCAAAAAGTTAGCATCAATCTGGGCAAGCACCTGTGCAGCCCAGATGAGCTACCAGACATCACTAAAAAGAAAATCCTACAGTTCCTAGCAGCTGCAAGGGTTTGTGGCAAACTATAGACGCCTCACAAAGTGGCGATTACAATAGGCCTATCATGACCACAGTGAAACAAAAGCCACATAAAGCAAAAAAAATTCTTGTTTTTATGGAAACTTTTAAAGTTATTTTTCTTTACAGTGGGAACTGATTTATGGGGTACGTCTTTGTTTTATTCGAAGCCTAGAACATGTACATACATACAAATACTACATGTATACAAAATTTCAGCCCGATCCGTTTAGTTAATAGTTTTGGCGTAAAAAGGAAACAAATATCCATCTACTAACTAACATCTGAGCATCCAAACTTTCCCATTTATGTGTACCAATTCATTTCACCTACACGTGGATTCCTTCAAATCCAGCAGAGCAGACGGGCAGCAGCTTCCTTTTATGTACCTATTAGCACCTCTATTGCCATCACCAATCCGCCACGCATTGCGACTATTGCAAAACCCCGCTTGTTTGGGGGATTCCTTTTCAGCGGTAGACATTTATGCTTATAAGGTCACAGAACAAAATATTACCCTCCATGAGAAAAAATCGAATAAGGCGCTTATCAGGGGCAGACCCGAGTCCAGCTGTGGGCTATTAAAGGCTGTTGAGGATGAGGAGAACAAAATAGCATTACTTATAGAAGCGCAAGCATACTCGCTTATTTTATACTGTCCACACGTACCTATATTCATTGACCAAGCGTAATAGCAATACTAAATCTATTCCAACACTGACAGGATTATAGCGTGGTTATTATTTACTGCGTCTATTTTCACGGTAGTACATTGTTTATGGCGTAATGCATTCTAACAAGCTGTAGATATTTGAGATGGGACACCATGAATATGTAGGTAAAGGTTTCGGACTGGTAAATATCATGGGCAAAATAGTCAATTGTGATTCATACGACGCGACGTTTAGGTTGTAAAAAGTTGATAACTTAATAACGACTCATAGTTTTGTAGGAGGTTGGTTGGTTGTGCTCGTTGTGGATTAGGATATCGCATTCACTGCCCAGCCGCCACGAATCGGGATCGAAAGACCCATGTGCGTCTTGGGCCATGAAAGAGTTAATAAAAAATGCTGATTATTACCTACCATCCATCACCCAATTCTGTCTCTGTCTGACTAAGGGGAATTCCTGGACTAACAGAATCGCTTAAAATTTAAGCGATTCTGAAAGTCCCAAAATTCTAATAATCTTATTAAAATCTAATAACTAATAAACTTATAATTTGTAATAAAACTTACTGCTTATAAAAAATCCGATTTAAGCCTTCAATCGTGAAAATAGGGACAGTGGCCGCAGGGCTCGAAAATCTTTAATGCAGTAACTAAGATTGAATAGTTCAGACACGAGTCTCCCCGTCATAACTCCACACCGATCCATGTTTACCAAGCTCCTTATATTAAATCGTGTCCAGAGGTATATTGTCCTAGGTCCTACCCATACACATATGCAGTGTCGCGATACGGCTCGCTCCTGATGTATGAGACGCTAACTTACGTCCTCCTCCTTGCTTAACACCGTGAACACTCGCACGGCATAAATTTCAACTAAAACCCACAACTTTAGTCTAGAAATGTGTGGATTCCCTGAATGAAGTTTTTAGAACCGTTTTCAGCTTTAACTCCTTAAATTATTACGTTTCGTTTCGCGTAGACTAGGTAACTGAGATTTATGGCAGTCGTATTATTAAGTTGCTATTTCATTTGGTAGGTAACAAACTATATATTTTATTTATTAATTTTTTGTTTCAATTACGAATACTCGTTCTCATTTGATTCTGTTATTTGATTGTACAACAAAGTATATCTGTAGGTATATCTACATTTTACAAATTAAAACTTACATATTATTATTTCTTAAATAACAAATAGCTGTCTGAAATGGTGCTAACTCTTAAATTGCCCTACACAAATTAACTAAAGAAAGAAGCTTTTTTTAAGTTATTCTTACGACGACGACGGCACTAAAGTAGTAGACGTACTCGTAGATGTCCTGGATCGCTAGCCTAAAGTGGAGATTGGCAAGACACGTTGGTTGGGCGGGATGACGGTCGATGGACCAAAGTTCCTTTGTAACCGTATAGGGGACCCAATTCCACTATTTTTTAAACAAATGGCCATTATAGTGGCGCCATACGATAGAGATTTCATAACATAAACATAACATAAAAATCGTTTATTAGACACAATTACAGTGTTTCAGGTATTGAATCCGTAGGATCCCGAACTAGCCTAGGCTGTATTTCAGGACCCAGTATTTATTTAATTATGTAAATTCTTCAAATTTTAAAACTGTTGTAATATTGTAAGGATACGCGTAAAATAAAAGTAAAATAACATGAATATGAGAATAAAATATCTATATTTTATTTAAAAAAAGGTGAATTTTCGATTTTATTTTTAAAACAAACGTAGACCACCTCGCTGTCCAGAATCTCCCATTTCGGCTTACTGTCTTTCCGCGGCACCCTGCATATTCCAAGAATCCAATATTCCCATGTAACTAGTAAATAGACAAAGAATGATGGCTTTTACACAGAAGCGAAACCTTTAGAAATCTGCCATATCCTCTCTGTTGGCACGGAGCCACGGATGGGTTTTTCGATATTAACGCCTGACTGGCACGGAACCACGGATGGGCATTTCGTTTTATTTTTTTGTTTCTTCACAAAATCGGTCAAAAGTACGCATAATCTGTACACGCACCAGATGTTGTGTATGTTTATTTGAAAGAACATTTCAGTGTTGTCAGTCTACAATAATAATCCATAGAGGCATAGAGGAAACTTTTTATTTAGTGATCGAATCAAAATCCAGAGACAGACTCAGAGTCAAATCGTTTAAAATCGTTTATTTCTTTAGACTCACAAAATAAGTACCTACTTGTCACAAAGTCACAAAAGTGACAAGTCATATTTTTACTATATATACAGCTTGATAAATATGTATTACTATCAAACAAGATATAAGGTGCAATTGACTCTAATTCACTTAAATTTTTTGTCCACTAGCGGAAGAAGTGAAAAAGACAGTATTAATTATAAAGATATTTCTAGAAACATCTTTAGAGTATACTACAAACCACTAATGGGTATCTCTAGGTGAAAGCCTTTTGAATCGAATGAGAAATAATAAAAAGGAGAAGACATTAAAATAAATATCTCGAAGTGCGATAAAACTATCTATCGAATATAGGCAAAATCAGAATGGCTGATTATTTCCAAGGTCTTATCTTAATCTTTAAATAAAATCTGATTTCAAAACACATAAAAACATAGATGTTTCAGGCAATGCGGCTTTTCCTATCTCCTTGAATTAGAATCTTGAAAGTTTTCTCAGGGGTGCTCCGGAACGAAGCAATATTGAGTTCGGCGCAGTGCTTCCAGCGAAATTTGCATGGTCCTTATCAAAGAGAAATAAGCAAAATAAAACCAACAGCAACACTGGCAAACAACTTCCGTTAAAATGGAATCCATTAAACAGAATTAACCATTAATTAAAATAGTCCACATGTCCGCTGTGAAACAAAATGAATCGGTAGCCATAACTGACCGTGGCAGAATTTAATTTTATCATTTGTCATTATTTACGTCAATTATTGTGCAATAACGTTATATTTACAATAACGTTATTTAAAATAAAAATGTATATCCATCCACGTACGCAAAAAAAACATTTTATCAACATTTTTATATCAGAGTTCTATCCTATGAAAACGTCATTCATCAATGGTGAATGACATTTTCATAGGATTAGATTATCTTAGATTTAGATTCATCATACATTTACGGCAGACTTTTTCCTTTTTCACCTTTCCCTCCATTTCAATCATAAAATCAAAGACATAAAATCAATATGTTCTAGATATAATATTATTAAATGCAGTGAAATAAAGACAGTGCAGTTTATCTTTATTCTTTATTTAAGTACGTCGTGAATATCTCGTCTAAAACTTATCTACATACATACATATATACAATACATCCTAGGAGAAAAAACTCAATTCATCCTCAAAAATTAAATGCCATCAATACAAGCGCAGGTTGAATTCCCAACACGTCCCGTTTCTTGATTTCCTTTAGAAAGAAAACGTTTGGTATCGTTGGCCGTTCTCGGTCCCAATATGTATGATAAATAAATTGCTATCCAATATGAAATGGAACCAATACCGGTGAAGTACAGAGCGTTTACTCTTATTACACGTATGCCTACAAATGAATCCAATAAAAGACAAAAATATAGAGCGGATAATATTTTATGCGAGTAAAAGAACATAACGTTCTGAGTGTATTAGGGTGCCGTTAAACCTTTGAATATTTGACGCCAGGGTCGATATTGAATAACGATTAGTACGACAGCTTTTAGATATAACCCGAACTAACTTTAGATATCCTATCAGTGTAAAGTGCCTAATACATTTTAGATTTGGGAGCTTTGCATGGTTATTAAACTATAGCGATAAGATAAATACGTATTAACTTAGTTGAATCACTTGACGTCTATACTATAAGTACCTATTATGATGATGAATAAAATAAACTAAACTAAATAAAATGGAAAAATATTTTTGATGAAAATTTTTGTTTTCCGCTGTTGACAAGATAGAACCATTTCAGCGGGAGTAGCAACACACGTGTGACTCTTGCGATAAACAACGAAAGAAAAAATATAATTTTCCTCGAAAATGAACGCATCCCTCATAAGATTGCGCCGCCAAAACTTGGGTTATAAGTAAAAAAATCTCTCGGCAAAAACACTCAGATGATGCCATTTTGACTCGAGGACAAATGAGACAAAGGAAATAAGAAAATATTAAACGTGACTAGAACGTCAAGACGTTTTCCATACGTGATACACGCCGTACTTTTTATGGTTAACAATTTTACGGAGGAGCATTTTCTTGAGAGAGATACCCATTAGAATGGTATAAGTAAAGCCTTATAGCCTTTATTATGATGCCTTTGAATATATCATATAAAATGTTTCAAAAGGCTTTTGGCCTTTTGACACACCACACAATTCCAATCCTGGCAAAGCCCTGCATGTTTTATAAAATTATTGTCGTTGTTTAAAACTAATTTTAAAATCTTTTTAGCTTTAAACTTGATAAATATCGATTAATATCAACGTAGCTATATTTAGATGATCTCAAAGATACACGTAAAACAAAGAATAGAACTGAAAAAGGAAAGGCCCGTTCTCAAGAGCTTCGGAAGCAGATAGTGCGAGTAATGAAATAATGAGCTAAACTTAAACGAGCTGCGAAATTTATGTTTTGTGCAGCTTAAAAACAGCTCCCTGGAGATTTCAGAGAGAACGGTTTGTTTCTCTTTTTCAGGCGGAATTTAGTTTGTGGTGCCGGTTTAAGAGTTTAAAGTTTTATGATCATTAGCGTGTCTGAGGAATGTGTATTAAGCTCTGAAAAAATTCCTTATTACTGGAAAGAGGAGAAAGAGCTCTTACCCCAACCTCTACGCTACGATGCATGGTCTAAAAATTTGCTAGACACGGAGCAGGATAATAATTATAAAAGGTAACCTTACATACCAAATAACTACAAAGTTCGGAAAAACATAACGTTTACTTAGACACTGTATTAACTTTACCATCTAGATATCTAAGTGGAAGCGACCTGATTAACGTGAGCCCTAGAGGGGAGGCCAAGGCAACAAACTGTTAGATTTATTGTTAGTGGTTCTTAGTCAGACACCCGCGTTCAACTCCGACAAACAAAATAGGGGTGCAAAATATTTGCACAGTTTTTTGTGTTCTTAATACGTTTGCTTGGGCGTGGAGAAAAAATGAATGCGTTGTTATTCACCCACTAGTAGGTTTTTTTGTAGTGTAGCTTTAATGCCTGTTTAGATTATAAATAGGCTCCGAAACTATTGGACCAATTAAAAAAAATATTTCCCTATTAGAAAGCTTTACTTTCAAGGGAACGGGAACTACGCGGGTGAAACTGCGAGGCGCTGCTAGTTAGATATAAACTTGGTTAAGTAAGTTACTGAGCATTGAATAGTTTATTGAAATAGTTATACGTAAAATCACTTGCAAAGCAACCGTTCCTTCATAGGTTTGTATTGCGTCGCGTTCAGTGTTGCACTATACCTTATCCACCGAGCCTGTAGAATGTTAGTAAACAAACCACAACTCAAATATCTAAAACTCAGTTGCTTGGCGTCGAGTTCCAGATGTTATTATAAGCAATATGTATTGAAGGAAGGATCTCAAATCGAAAAGTAATGTAAATTACGTATAAAAGAACGCGCCAACAAAATGAATTTTAGATTAATTATGGGTAGTTTGTTTACAAACATTCTACAAGCTCAATGGATAAGGTATAGTTAGTAAGGGCGTAAATATGCGGATTTAGTTAAATACAAATATATCGAATCTAGTACGTCTTCGTTCAGAAGGTTAAACTTTAAAGCACTTCGTATTTTCGTAAACCTGCAAAAATGTAAGCGAAATTTATTGTTTTTACGTGTTTTCAAGTCAAAGTCCGTAAGTTACTTTTTCAGTTTTTTTTAGAACAGAATGTTATGTTAGTACCATAACTTCAACTTTTACTTCTAATTCTATTGCATAGCGAAGCTGAAACATGTTGCATAAATTCTGATAAAGCCACCCATTGAACCAATTAAGTCTACACAAGTTACGGAGCTTATCTTTTCTTCGCAGGTTTGCGTAAATTAAGCCGTAACAAAGCAAGTGGATTTCACGCGGTAACAAGACTTTACAACTTGCTCGAGTGTGTCGCCGTCTTAACTTTAGACGAAAAGTCAACATAGAATACCATCCCCGCTTAGGCGCTCATTCTACAAACAATTTCATGCTAAAATTAATATTTTTAACGCTTAAGGTCGAGTTTCTCTCGGTTCTCTCTAAAACTTTATTGCCCGTAAAATAGTCGGGAGGAGACTCACTTTGTTTCGAACATAGGATGTAGTTTGGGAAGCGAAACTTTGCGAAAATATTGTGTTGGATATTAATTGTTCGCGGAGCTCGTGTTTTCAGTGTTTTGCATGCATTTCGTGATACTCGCAGGGTGAATACGGGTATTAACAAAGCTTGTAATTTAACATATATTATTCAGAACATTTCGTACAACGGCCTCATATAAAAAAGCGCTTAACATTCGTACAGAACAAAAACGTCATTACTGTAATATTAACTTCGTCGTAAGGCTAACGTTCGCCGTTTCGGGAACAAAGAGTTCCGACGTAAAACGGAATGATTCCGTTAGACGGTAAAAATGTAAAACTGGCATCTCTTTTCCCGTTCACCCTGTTGGAAGATTAGAAAACACGTTTAAGAGGTCTTGAACGATTTTCCGTTTACTTTGCGGTAATTTTGTTGAAGGTTGGTCTGCGGCGGCGGCGGCGACGGCGCACTGCGGTGCCAGCGCGGCATCCCGCTTTCTCCGCAAAAGCCGAACGATACGAAACGTGCGCCGAATCCTAATACCTGCTCTTGTACTGATTTTATTTTCCCCTCTCTCATTCTTGATTCAACTATCTAATAGTTATCCGCAGACGTCCGATCATTCCGCCGTCGTTCACCCGAAACTCACTCGCCTCCATCAAAATTTTTACTCCGACCCGCCTCACGAAATACCTTAACACGACCGCAGTTTTATTGCAGTTTTTATGTTTTCCTGCAGCGTTTCCTTTTGTCTAAATTATGCAGAAATCAATTCGGGCAGTAAGCTGGGCGCTGGTAAATAATTCAGCGCTGATTGTAACGAGGGTCCGAGCCCGCACTAAATGTTCCCTGGGAACCTTGTGGTCGACAAACAAGCCTTGTTTTCCTTATCTCTGCGAAGAAATCTCCTCGCTCCGCATTTCGACAGGCAAGCGCTTTTTCTCTTGAGAAGTATTACGTAGCTATCGATTTTCAATTTACCGATTTTCTATTTTGATGAGCCGAGCGTTGTTTAATTTAATTAAGTCTGGAGTTTTCTTAGAACACGTGTACACTGTGGGGTTCGAAATGAAATCACGGCTCTGGGTTCCTACTCTAGATTCTGCCGGCGTCCACTCGGTCTACTGTCCACCGCACTCTCACTAATTTAATTATTTCATTGAAATAATCTTCTGCGGTGGCTGTGGTTTGCAGTCTGCACTACATTGGCTAATAGTATCAAGGCTATTAAACGAGTTACGTGGATATGTCTTGTAAGTAACAAGTTAAACTCCAGTTAACTAAATAAAGGCTTTCAATTCACCCTCTTTATTAATTAGGATCTCGATAATATTTAATTATGGAGACTTACTTACCTTATTTAAGTGGATTAATGGAACGAGATATGCATATAAAGGCGGTCCTTTAAACAGTACAAATAGCCTTAAAATTAAATCGTTTTCTGCAAAGATTCCTCTGTGAAAAGTTTTCCACTTCAAACTTTGCCACTTCGCCGAAGCCAAGTCGCGTGTAACAAAGCTTTTTTATACATTTTTATATCAGGAATGGAACGTCACGCTCGGTTTCATCGGCGCTCGTCCGCCCGACCGCGAACGGAACGCATAGACCGGTAATAGGTGACGCCGTTCTGATATTCCGGTCACGTTTAGAATTTCTTATATTTCATCTTTTTCTACGGCCCCGAAAAATGTCATCGAATACACATTTTCCCGTAATCCTCATAAGTCTCATGGCCTCCGCGCTCCGCCCGTCACGGGCCGTGCCCCGCGACAACTTCACGCCGCCGTGACCGGCATCGCAAGCGCCTAACACAAGCCACTCTTCAATTACACCTGTCATATTCGTTATCTCAGAGGCCCATAACATCACGGAAGTTTTCCCAACAATTTTCCACCTAATCAAATGAAAGCTCTTCGTACCTTTCTGTTATTTGAACTCGCTTCTTGACGTAAGTTTGTAAATCGATTTAATGGCAGGCGCATTCTTGCATCGAATAGCATGTTCCAGTACATTTCACGTGAAAAGAAACGCTGAGAAACTTTTAATTGGTACGAGCGTGAGTATCCTGCCACTGAATGGACGCGTGTTAGGATTTAGGGAATCCGGTTCTATCCTGTTCTTATCGGTAGTGCACCTAGCGGCGCATCGGCACAAGTTTGCAACAGACCAACTAGTTTGGAAGCTTGGAAACTCTATCAGAGATACGTGAGAGCCGGCGATTACCAGTGTAGATGCGACATGCATTAACAATATGTTGCTTTTCTCAATTCTAAAGTTTGCTCCGGACGTATTTGTAGAAGCTTTGAGGAATCAGCAAGTATCAGCTCTAAAGCTCGCACACGTCACACACACAATAGGACCTTCAAATAAAGACCTACCAGGTTAGTTTCGGTTATAGTTACTATTGAGCCAACCCAGTTGAAAGAGATTTTATCTTTGGGGTGTCTAGACAAGTGATAAAAGTAATGGGTTATTTTTCCTTGAAGTATATTTAGGTATTTATGGCCTTCCAGCCCGTAAACAAGGGGTGTAAGTTTGGCCTGTAAGTTTTTGTAAATGGGTCATTCCATTACCATTGTTACAGGCAAAAGTTTCACAAGTCAGTGCAGTTTTACTAAGAGTCGTCATCAAATCAGAGTATTTCACTTGTTTTTCGAGTCGTTAAAATTTTAACGGCCACTAAATTCTGTATAATTCTGAACATGAATTTTATATCCGCTATTCGTTAATTTTATATAAAAGTATATAAAGGATATAAAGTTCATACATTGCACATATGTATGTGCATAGTAGGTATTTTTTAATTGGTTTACCAACAGTAAAAAAAAATACATATCATACTTTTGAATCTGTGTTATAATAACTACGAGTATTATTAAGTGTTACCAAAAGAGGATGCCTATTGCCGCTTACCAAACTATGATACACGGTTAGCTGACCATCTTAGACAGCCGTAACTCTCCGTTTATCGAAGGCCCAGCCTCCTTAGTCGACCAATGGCCGTATTTCAACGTAGTGTTTCGTGCGGGCACTAACTAGTGAACACAGCTGGAGTAGCGGTGTGGTGACAATGTTTGGACGCCGCATCCCATCCTTAGAGAGTTAGTGAAGGTTGGCCGGACATGGTTAAGCCGGACTTTTCGCTTTTTCGGCAATTATTTTTAATTTAAAACAAAATCCATAACTTTTTTTGGATAATTTTTTTGAGTGGCGTACAATATTATTATAGAAAAATCAAATATTTAAACAAAGTTGACATACTCTACACAGACTTTTTTTATGTATGTCTAGTCTACTAATTCAAAAATAATTTATTCCTTAAACACAATAAATTTACCTACACTTAGAAAAGGTAAAGTATATAAAATAAAACACTATATTTCACTTAAAACAAACACTCTTTATACTCCATGCAACTTTGTGCGTGTTTGTATATCTTAGGTAGACTAAATGCAGTAAATCAGTGATGAAGTTACGGTTAACCTTTTTTAATAAAACAATTACATGCCAGTATTTATTCGTATTTATGCGAATTTACAATTCAATACAATACTAAGTTGTAATATTTTGTTGGATTGTTGTACATTTACTACAATTGTACATTAACCAAAGTACACAAATAAAACAAGAAGACATAAGAACAACGGGTAGCCTTATCGCATAATGTAGGTGTAGTTTTTGTACGGCTCTTTAAATCGAGCTGCCTATTTCACGCTTGAAATTATTTATCTGGCCTGTAGGGTTATTTTATCCGGCTTTTAAATATACTTGCAGTGCTATCCGGCACTCCACAATTTTTCCAGCCACCCTACTCGAGGGCAAGCAACGTGCCTAGCATGCGCAATGAGTTGAACGCGACCACAACTCTAATTTATAGCAACTGTTAATTACCTACAAGAATCTGAGTCGACAAAGCAATGGACTTCTGTTTGCCCCAATCAGAGCGATGTGGTTGAAACTGCTATCGCTACAAAAACATTATGAAGATGTTTTATACCTTTTTGTCAAATTACGGAGGATTCCTTTTTCCACAGTAGCTTTACCTTTGATTGGCCTCGTTCATAAAAGGGACATGTCACAAGTAATTGTCTTGTTTGTTAACAGGGTTTGAGACTTGACCGTTCCTAGAAGATCATCAATTGAAATAAGCTACCGTTAAAAGTCAAAAGTCAATTTTTCTTTTTATACGTAAGTACATAAATGTATACTTAAAAACGTCAAATTATATTATTAAAAATTACACTGAGACGCAAATGAGATGGTATTTTTGGTTTTGGTCGCTTCGGTATGTAAAGAAACGACGAAGAAACCTTTAGCCTGTTTGATGTTAATTTTCGAGTTGGAGCAAAATCTGTCCTAATATTTTATAGTAAGGCTTTTTGCACTGCAAGGTTCTGACTGTTTGTTTTAATTCATTTACTGATAATTTTTGCAGCAGTATATGACAATAAGTAGGTAACATCTGCATTGCTGTCTGAACACAGTTATCTGAGTTATAAGTAATTCTGCTACCTTAATAAATGTTGGAAGGTTACAAAGTTTCATCTTAGTAGTAAATTAAACTTTTCTGCTGATATTAATCATAATTTTTATTAAAGATGTCTCTCATTTGTCACCCGCTGGCGTCCCTGAAGAAGCTAATTAATATGCATAAAATGTATCAACTGAACCGAAACACTACGAAAAGTTTCGCTATTTAAGCGACTTTGATTAAGACTTTATATTCATAAAGCACATTTAATTATTATGTAAACGAAACCTGCTTCTGAATAAAATATCAGACGCACTGTGTCAAAGGGAATTAAGTCTTCATTATTCAGCTGTAGCTCAAATAATGAACAGACTTTGGTTAATGAAA
The DNA here is from genome assembly GCA_955876795.1 of Eupithecia tripunctaria. Lineage (NCBI taxonomy): Eukaryota > Metazoa > Arthropoda > Insecta > Lepidoptera > Geometridae > Eupithecia > Eupithecia tripunctaria. The sequence goes on along the minus strand of OY041603.1, from coordinate 6,933,114 downwards.
AAATCAAGTTAAAAACCATCAGGTGTGGATGTTTCATAAAGTTCATTTCAAGCCGGGATGAACTTGTTGTGCGAATATAAAAAATGCATTTATCCCGGCAACAGTAGTAAAATACAAACAAATGTTTTGTTTTTAGTAGTAGAGAGGGCTCTGCGAGATGTTTTCTGTGTTAAATAATGCAGAAATCAATTCCTTCACGGATGAGCCCCGCCGGCGGGCGGCTGATAAATAAAACATGTGTAATTGTAACCTTTCGGACTTGTTTTCAGTTTTATACGAATGCGTGTTGCACCGCACATAATTAGATTGTTTGAAAAAACTAAAATAGTATTTGTAATTCTTTTTTCTTCCAACTTCTGTGACAAATACTAATTCTCTCAGGAATATTTTTTTATGTCCATTTTATTTTATTTATTTATTAAAAATTGTACCAACGTACAGAGAGTACACAAAAAAAATCTGAGAAAAAAAAATGACATCTGAGTAGCAATCGGTAAGAACCTATGAATGTGATATTACAATAGATCGGCCACTGCTGGACAGGCTTCGTATAATGAGCGCCCTGTCTTCAGCTTGTATAACAAGGTACAAAGAAAGTTCGGATATTTCGTCACGCCCCGAGACGCCGCACCAGTAAGAGCAGTAGTGTTCTTTTTCTAGGAAATTAACACGTGCATTTTTTTTATAGCAGATAAGTTTATGAAAAATAATTATAGAATTTATTAACATTTAGTAAGGCTAATATTTAATCAGATGGGTCCTCTTTATTTATTTAACGTACAAAACACATCACAATCACTTTCAAATATAGGGTTATATAATGCTAGATTTAAACTTGATTGCAACATAAACATATGTACGCGCTGCTATAATATATATATATATCGAGTAGGTAGATTTTTTACCATCTATTACAGGTTATTGAAACAAGACAGTAAAAAATGTATTAACTGATTACGATTAAGTTTGCTAAAATTATATAATATTACATGCTATAGGTATAATTGTAAAACTTTAAAATAGGTATAAATGTAAAATAGAATTCACAATTCGTATTGTACAATGTACTTGAACTCGTTTCTTTGATATTGAAGTGGAGGATCTCTTTTATAATTTTAATGAACTGACCTAATCTTGGAACAAATATGTCCCTCTACTCGTAGTAGAGGATGCCGGAAATGGTCCAGCAGTTAACTTTAAAATTTGGAGCACTATTACAACTACATGAAGCTATATTGGTTAACATAATCTCACAGTAAGGATACTAAGGATTTTCGAGATACTTACACAAGGTATCCCGTAATGGGTGTAATAAACCAGTTCAGCGTAACCGATCCGACTCAGTCACGCTTCAGTCTCTTTCGCTAGTCAAAAAAGTGTCTGTAATGAAATATTCACTCCAAAACCATTATCTTAAATATGTATTACTGCAATCACCAAAGAAACATACGTTTATGAATTTTATATTTTCCAGTGATATTTTTTAGCGTAGCTGCGTTGCCAATATCGAAATCCAATCAACGTTCGGTGATCGACAGTTATAGCCAGCAGGATGTGTTTCGATATTCAATTGTCACACGATAAATAAACTACCGTAAATATACGAGTTACATCTAATTATCCGATGGAGCCAAAGTGGATAGACTTTCGAACTAGCTTTTATGTTTATAGTCATCCTATGAGGGCGTACTTACTCCTTTTCTGCTGGTATGATCCCCATTATTTTGGTCCTGTGGCACCCTCAACAACTTTTCCTGTGTTATCGATAATGCTTATCTACTGGCCGTCAGGCAACAAACCAAAAATAATTACAGATAAAAACATAATTTTGATGGAATCAATGTATAGCTGTAGTAACTTGTTTGCAATAGTCTGCAGTTAGCTGAATTGTATCAATTGTAAATACTAGTTTTAATTTTCTTTTCCAATAAATAATGTATATTATTTATTTTATGAAACCCAGTGAAACCCAGTGAAACCTATTCATTCATGTTTTGACCTCGTTAACAACTCCAAATAAAATTTACATTATATGTATTTTAGTCCGGCAAAACTGACTGAACAATTCGGTCTCTCTTTTATAAAATTGTATAAAAAGTATCATGACTATTTGCAGTGAATTGTTACCCAATTGTTATTCCGCAGGCGACACACGGTCGCTGCAATCCGTGCAATCAGCATACCCCGATAGGTAGTAAATCTATGGACGAACTCGCTTTGTGCATTAGTCTGCCCTTCCACTTAGCATCATCAACGGATGTCTGTCACCGCAACTGTTTGCAGATAGATCTGTGCAGATAGTCATATAGTGTGGGGGAAAACTGTACAGTCTGTAAATAAATTCGCTGCAGCTTTTACTGTAGGGGAAAATTATTTTAAGTGGAATTCTGTTATGAAACTGGTTTCATTTATGAGCGAGAGTTAACATCGCTGGTATTCATAATACACCATTTATTCCAACAGTTATACAGATATATTTCGTATATTCATTGTAAAACAAACACAACTATTGAAAGCCGTAATATAAATAATTCCAAGCAATAAAGTATGGCATCATTCCAAAACCATATTTACAGAAATATCTTTATACTAGCGCTTAGGATACATGAAACCCTTTTTCAATATATATGATCGAACGTCGGAGTTTCACGGAAATTCTTGGGCAGTTGGAAACAAGTTGGAGCAGCCCATGGCACGGCAATATCGGCAAGTTAGCTGGCCGCAGCTGGCAGGCCACCGATGTCTCAATAATCCTGGAGGTACCCTCCTAATCGACTCGTCCTTAGTTTGCCCACTTCGGCCAGTGCCGCGAGTGTGACTAACTGATTAATCCGTAGACTGGAACGTGCCAGACGATTCCGCCGTTATTGTTTAGGCACTTTCATCTTCAGGCCCATTATTGGACAATGTGCGGGATATTATTGGCAAGTTATTTATGTTTTATCGAAGGACCGCAATCACCTGTTACCGCATACGAATCGTTTGGGATAGTAATTGCTGCTGTTGTAGTTGTATAAATTAAGTTTGTTTTTTTATAGTACGGCCTTGCCGCTCAAGGATTTCTTGTGAGAAATGTTTTGGCTGGTATAAAAGCCACGGTTATTTAGGGTTCCTTCTATTTTGCTACACGTTAGAATTAATTGCTCCCAACAGCCAGATTCAGTGTCATCTAAATGCGTGATTTCACAGCAATCTGATGTGCCAGAATATATTTCACGGAATATTAGGTTAATGTCTCTATCTATGTTTTTTGTATGAAAATAAATCGAGGATAAATATGATAACTTGCCCAACGTTGCCAAGGCATAAATCAGCATTGAATAGGAGCTCACAATTATAAATATTTAGAACTCAATTACTATTAATATTAAGGTTAACTAGTTACTAAGCGTTTGATGTCCAATCCAATATAGAAACTAATAAACATACAATGTAATAAGGAGTTAGCAAAGGGCTGACTACATATTTAATTAGGGAAAAGATATACTTATTTAATGATGAGACATCTTGAATTTGTGTCATATGAATTTGCTTACAAATGCGTCTAGGGTTTTTGGACGAATAGATGAACGTTTATGTGGCATTCAACTTGTTTCATTTTTTATCTGAGTTCTTTCAATAATTTTTTTTTGGTTCTATAGTTAGCTGGATGTATTAACTAGTAAAGCTGTTTTACTCTAAATAATTTCAAGCAATGTTAAAATTGTGAAAATATCGAAAAAGTTACTTTGGCCCAGTTGTGAACAGTTTGAATATTTATGAACTAAGAAAATGTAATGCAAAACTCTTTATAAAAAATACATTGTATTAATTGAGGATGATTTCGCTTACTTATATAAATATCCTGAGGTATATTATCTCGGACATTATAATGACAGTTATGAGGTTTTTTTTGTAGGAATTGCAATGCAACGTTTTGAACATCAGTAGTTCATTATTAGGTTTTAAAGTCTAAATTATAAATAAATTCTTAGTTCACAAATGCAATACTTGGAATAATCATGAACTGCTGAAGTAGTAATGTCAAAACAACTATTTTTCTATAATTAACCTCGTTCATATTTTGGTTTTTAGAATTATGTAAGCAAACAATTAAGAAATACATAAAACATCAATAAAGAAAAATAATCTACAATATCAAAATGAAATTTACAGGGCAACGTTTATTCTGAACACCGGTTTACAAATAAGATTTATGTCTCTTTTTAGACCAGTAATTGAACACTAAATATCTCAAAATCCTTAATAAAAATTACTTATTTTCGTTGATTTAATTGAGATAATAGTCTAAATTGCAGAGAAACACATAATTGGGGCCTATTTTATTATTAACGAATCGGCGATCCACTCATAAACTTACGAAACTATTTAATTTACCTTAGCTCGTTCTCCATACAAAATGGCGATGGCTGAAACTCACGTGCACTAGTTTGATTGAATTAATATATAGTCACGCTTCAGGAAGTCTCCTGAAGCGTGACTATATATTAATTCAATTAATTGGTAATTAATGAAAGGTACAGTGTTGTCGCTACAAAAGAAAAATATTCCACTACATGTACAGTAGGACTCAATTCTTATAATTCAACAAAATGTTCGTTTCGTTCATCTTCTGGTCCAATACCTACGAGTAACTTCTCGGTAAAAGTTGAATGATCAGACTTTTAAGATTCTCAGATTCTTAAGAAGGTATTAGCAAAGATTTCTATGGATTTTTATTTTAGAGTCTCTTCGGAGAGTGCATTGTCATTAAATAGTAGGCACTTAATGTGTTTTAATATTCTTCTTGCAATGCCCAACATTAGAAGATACACATTTCAAGACAACAATTAACTCAAAAGTCTAAGCATGCGGCCTTGTTTGTACCAGTAACTTAATCTCGAATTAAGCGAAATTAAGTCAACTTTTCGTCCCGTCGCTCGACGACTTCTAGTTTCAACTGAACCTTCGGAGAGGAAAATAAATTGTTTTCATTCTTGTTCCGCGACTCGAAATTAGATCAAGAAATAGATTAAAGACCTGATACTTCGATATTATTGAGCGATGCCTATTAAACAGCGCCGTTGTTAACTCCTTGCCAGTTAATTGGTGTATTCTTGATTCTCTGCAAGCTTTTTCCGATAAAATGAAGATTGCTCCACTTGTTGGGCCTTGGGGGGACATTCGGGAGGTTAGAATACGAGGGTAGATCTCCAATAACGTCCATTGTTTGTTGGCGGCTGACTAAATAAGTTCTCCGAATTTATTATGATTTGTAGGCTCCCTTGTCGTCTTATTACGGAGGCTTTAACCACACACGTATACACAAGTATTTGTACGTAAGACTTGCCAATTTGTACTTTTACAGCCGTCTTAAAAAAGATGTTCCATCCAACGTTCCGCCGTCCTTGAGTGCCGGTAACAAAAACTACGCGAAAGTTATTTTTTATGCCGGTAAGGAATAGAAAATAGGTACGTAACAAAGGTTTATGTTTTTCAGTTAGGAATAGGAAACGAAATTACAGACCGTATCGCCCGGATGGTGCTGGGAAATAGATGGTATGTGCATTTTTATTTTCCTAGGTACGTACCTAATCTTTGTTTCATAACACGGAGTATTATAGCATCTTTTATGGGTCGCAACTTTGAGAAATCTCGTCTAGTATTTTATTTTTGATTTGTTTATGTACTTTACGGTGCATGTAATAAAAAGAATACATTTTCATATGTGATTTATTTATTTCATAACGATGATACCATTAATTGTTTTTGCCTGTCCCATTCCCATCGCTCTTTCATCGTAGATTTTAAGAAGTAGGTAGGTACTTCAACATTTTCTTTACTTATAATTTTAACGATGATAAAAAGACATTAATGATTATTTATTGGCGGCCTCATTTCCTCAAAGCAAAGCTACTATGATCCTTCATTAATTTTGGGGATGGATGTCAAATATGCCCTCAATTTATTTTCCGAAATGTCTACATTAATCAAGATTGACAGCTATTTCTTGGCTTTCGACGATAGTGGGTACGTTTGTTAGCCGACGGACCAAAATCTGTGCTGATACCTTTATAGTCATCATCGTCATCTTAACTTCGGTGTGACAAATGAAGAGGGCGCGTTATGTCATAGGCTTTATAATAGCGTCCCATTAGCACCCTCGGGCTGACTCCTTAAAATGTAAAATAAAGAAGGAAAGTTTCCAAAGCTTTTTGTTAGCGGCCAAGCAAAGTCACCTTGCAAAGATTCTAAAAACTCATACATTTTTTAACGATTTGTGTGAAGTTTCACAAAGAAGTCGCTGCGACATAATGCCGATAGTTGTTTGTCTCGAGCTGGTCCTGCTAGTCTCGCTAGGGACATATTTTATGTAGCAGCTTAGAGCGACTTTTAGGGAAGTCAATAAATAAAATTGAGTGCACTTCGCCGGTGGGTAGACGTCATTAACTGGTGTCTGTCGAAATATTGGAGAGGACATGATCGTAAATCATCTCTGATGGAGACCGCAGAGGGAGTGCCTCCTGGAGGTGACCGAATTATTTTATGAATACCGTCTCTAAGTTTAGGTACTTATCCATATAAACTAAACTCTACCATCTCCTCTACCTTTTGGAGTTTGTTAGTTGGTTTTGTTTGTAATTAAATTGGTTATTTTTTACCTGGAAACACTCGATTCCGTCGCAGTTCTTAAAGTCTGTAAGAAATTTAGAAAGTCATAAGGAATTGGAAGCTAATTGTTATTTATTACAAAATCACTCATGGTTAAGAGCTTCTAAATTTCAACTTGACATAGAGACTCGACAGTAAAAGTAAATAACGAATCACTTCCAGATTATTAAATTCCCTGGCGACCATGATTCTAAGTTTATTGATACCCACCGCTGAGATTCACGACCTATTTGTTATAATTAACCAAAGTAAACCAAATTTTACCAACAATTTAACACTGTCACAAATTTACGCGAAACATTTCTGAGATACATTAGATGGAACACCTGGGTTTCGAAATAGAAAATATTTCGTAAATAAAGTCAGTAAAACCTTTCAAAACTACGAGAAGAAATAAAAGAGTCAAAGACCCAAAAATGCTACACACCCACGTTTTAGACACATTCTATTTAATAATTAATTCTTGGAATGAAAGCCATTATGAGTACCTAGTAATTTAACGTGGCTCTAGGCGTCTACCTCACAAAATGAAAACAAAAATAAATGGGCCTGAAGAGAAAACTCCTTCTATTATGAGAGAGGTAATAAAAATTGCGGCACCTATTACTTTTATGACTAAGGTATTACTTTTATGAGTAATTTTATGAAGCTAAGCCGTGATTGGTCTGTTAAGGCTTTAATTTTACTAAGATGTTTCTATCGTGGTTTTTTAAAGCAAACTGCCAATTTTTAGATGCCAATACTTGACTTTTTCAACAATTATCCACACCTTTAGAACAAAGCAATTAGTGCACAAGACCTAATGGCAGTTCTAATACAGAGTTCTCTATTCTGCATCTTATGAAGTGTACATTTTAAAGTAGATAATTACCGGTATGTTGGCTGTTCTAGAGCTCGTGATGATAACTCGTGTAAACCGAGGGCAGCTAATTGAATACAGTGACATGAAGCTGAAAGTTCGTTGTAATGCTGTTGTTTTGCTTGATTTTGTTTGTTATTATTTAGAGCTGCTCAGCTAGAAATTACTTTTGAAGCTTAGCTTGAATAAACTGGTTTGTTTTTTGTGTGGAAACAAACCCGTTAATATATTCACCCTGTTCTGATCTGTTCTCTACGACCCATTGAATGATGTTCAACCTATAAAGATTTTTGCTTATCATAGTTTTACACCATAAAGTAATTTCTTAAGAAATCAAATAGTCCCAAAAATTTTCGGCATCATTCCATAAATACAATAAATATACACTTAGAAAAGGTCAAATTACATTAAAAAATTACACTGACACTGCCATTTTTGACAAAATGGTATTTTTGATTTCGGTCGCTTCCTATGTAGACTAAAGTAAAGAAACGGCGAAGAAACCTTTAGTCTGTTAGTTGTTATTGTCGAATTCGAGCAAAATCTGTCCCAAGCTTTTTTATCCACTATATAATCTGATATTTTATAGTAAGTCTTTTTGCACAACAAGGTTTTGACAGATTTTTTCGATTTTATTTACTGATAATTTTTGCAGATCAATAATAATTTTGACTGATTCTTCGATAGCTTATCTGTGTGTTGAGTTGAAGTTTATTATCTAAGGTTCCTCCTTGGCGTTTACATCAGCCTTAACTTGTAAAACATTATAGAGAGAAAAAAAGGTAGAATAGATTCTAAGAAATACACTTCGTTTTGGTTTGGTTTAGCACATTTTCGATGCCTGGGAGAAATTATCAAAAATATGCGATATACCAGCATCAGTAGTTGACCTGCCGCGAGTAAACCCGAATTGCTTAACGTGAAGCAAGTCATTGCCGTCAAATGTAGTTGCCAGTACTTTAGGATAAGCTGGTGTTAATTTACTTGTTCCCTTTTTTGGCGAATATAACTTAAACTTGGAAGTAGTACCTACTACAAGCTTAAGCTATATTTATTGGAAGAATATTAATAATAATATTTATTTCTGTAACAATATTACAATCAGTAATTCTATAGTTTAGACCCTCATTTAAGTATAAAAAACTTGTGTTAGAGGGTCTCGCTCTTCCATAACAAACGTTACAGATTTCAATAAATAAGAAACAAAGCAAAAGTTGTTTTTAAATCTAAATGTTATATTCTAGTGTTAAAATCTTGCATCTAATCTAATTATGGTCTAGTTTATTTATTAACAGGAAGGTAAATGATATAATGATTGCATGATAGAATCGAGTCTAAAGATAATCCTACTTGTTTACCTACAACTAGAGGTGTTTAGTGATTTAGGCAAACTGACGTGAAGCGGAAACTAATTTGCACGGAAATAGTTCAGCTCGCAATATTTGTCAGTGTCAAAGATCAGTGATCTGCTTAGACTGAAATTAATGCAAGCTGTAGGTATCTGAATAAGTAGGTACTTTTATGTGTGCAGTGCACAGGCAATAAGCCGATCTGAAAGCAATCGGTCGGTTGACGGGACAATACTCCGTTCATTCCTACTGTTCTCTACACGCCTTGGAACGGCAGCAATTTCCCGCGTTCCGTATCGTGACCGACGTACAAAAATTGCTTTTCCAGAAAATATAGAGAAAAAAAGCCATGCAAATTTTTGTAAAGTTCTTTTCTATCGAGGGCGTGCGTTTGTATTTCTCGGAGGGTAAGGAACGATTGTCGCGGCGGATTCCTTTATTTTGTAAGGGGGATATTGCGCGTCGGGTGCAGAACAGCTGCGGAGGCTTGTTTACCGGCGCTGGCGGTACGCGCCCGCATCCTCGGCTATGACACACCGAGCTCTTATTAAACACGGATGTACTCTACATTGCCGGCGGAAACCGTCCGAAATACTATTCTCGTTTCGGGTCCAGATTTAGCGTCTCTCATTCCGATATTCAGTGACAATACGTATTCGCCATCGCCCAAAGGTATCGTGGATGGGTATAGGTATTTCTTTGTTAATAACGATATTTGGCCAAAACAGGTGACTACATAGGTACAATAGCTATAATAAAGGTCACAACCTAGTTACATTTACATAGATAGGTGCATACAGATGTAAAATTGGCGACTGTGCTGCCTCTGTTGGCCAAAAAGGGTCAAACTCAGCTCTGTGCTAAACCACTCTTGTGCATATCAAAGATGTATCAAAGAGTTACTGTTTGTATACAGTCAATGTTAAACATTGTAATCAATGAATTTGATAATCAACACTGTAACCAAATATGAAATACCGCACAGCAGCGTTGCAAAAATTAAAACAACTGTGAATTTTTCACAAATATTTTGATATTGCTAAGTTAGTTTGCAGCCGGTTTCATATGGGCCAACCGCAACCTAATTGACCGATAAAACCCCGAATCTCATTTAGCAGTAAATCATGACAGAAGTCAGGCGTTTTTATCTGACGAGAGTTGTTTTTCTGGAGGCTGTGCGGGTCAAGGCCCAATTGGCTCGTAAATACAAATAAATAGGATACCGCCTGAATCTCATTGGCTGATGCTTATCATATTTTATGATTTCGTAAACTAGCGTACAAATGTTGCAGTAAGAAGGGTAATGTTTTATCGATGGCTGCTTATTGCTATAATAAGCATTTGTCGTTGTAATAATTTCTTGCTCCCTCCAGATTCTACGACTAATGATTGTATTCATTGTTTCTTTTCTAAGAATACCTACATGATTCTTCTGTTTACTTTTATTGATTCAGTAACTTGTACACGCGACAGCAAATGATGTTTGTGATGATATATTTTTTGACAGGCTGTTAGACTGTTAGACTAACAACTAGCAAAGAATATAATAATACAATGCCACTAGGTTCTAATTTCCTTAGTATTTTTACCAAATTAGACTTTCTTTAACAAAGAATCGAACTAACATACACAAATCTTAATTATCTATGTCAGTAATACGAACACATTGGGTTCGCTTGTAGTATCATCGGATAATCCTATAATGTAAGGTCCGTATGAAAAGGTCGTCTGCTAGTTGCCTTGTCTTTCCGCCCACTGTGCCGCCCCCTACACTCGCACCCGGGAAACGTAAATTATTAGCAGATATTCGAAAGATTGTCAAATTAGTGAGAAATTATGTATTATTCATGGAGAATTAAATCAGCGAGATAAGTGAGTGCTTAGAACTGTATAGAATAAAACAATACTGGCAAGGGTGAGATGTATTCGCTTTATATTATATAAATAAATGTATTTTGTTTCTTTCTTCTTTCTTATATAATATATTTTTTCTTATATTCTTGTCCATCCATCCCAAGGTTTTACGCTTTTAGCGATAAGGCATTGTACATTATCTGTATTTGTTTATGTTTTCTGTATTTTCTGTTACCTGGTGTGCAGTAAAGAATAATTGTATTGTATTCTCAGTGTATATTAAAGCTCAAGTTAGATTAAAGAGTTAAACGCCAATACCTAAGGCGTTTATCGAGCCTGCGTCCAGCAGTGGACCGATACAGGCTGTTGAGGTTGAGGAGATTCAACAGAGTATTGTCTTGCCAGAGTGAAAATTGATGGAGACCTTCATCCATTGCCATATCAACATTTCAGAGGTGACGGCGCTAGAGTTCGAAGGAATTTCCAAAGTTTTTCGACTTCCACGTCACTTGACCTCGTGGCGTAATTGGTAAGCGCATTCTTGAACTAGCAAAGGATGTTTCAAATCCCGACGTAGTCGATTTTTTAACCGACTTCAAAATAGGAGGAGGTTTTCAATTCGACTGTATTTTGCCTGACTGTTTGTTGCCTACCTCAGAACTTTGACTGGGTGCGATTTCCATGATTCTTTTTTTATTTAAAAGCTGGTGCTTCCCATGTGGTCCCACTTTCAATTCATCCAGTTCTGACAATGGTATCCATATACCTAATTGAAGTGGGTTTATAGTTTCTTTATAACAAAATCAATTATCTATTAAAGTTTTTTAAACTAACGTGATCAGAACACATTATAATAAATATTCACGGGTGTTATAAATATTATAAATATTCGGTAAATAAACGCGATAAATACCCGTGAATAATTATATTAATTATCTATTATTTGATATCCTGAATCTGGGACAAATTATAACTCAAAAAGAACCTATGCGCAAAGAAGTAGAGAGAAGAATTGCAAACGGGTGGAGAAGATACTGGGGCATGAAAGAGGCAATGAAAGATAAAAAACTTCATATCAATATCAAATCTAAACTATTTAACACCTGCATACTGCCCATCCTAAGTTATGGCTGCCAAACATGGACACTAACTCAAGAAATAACAAGTAAACTCGCAACCTGTCAATATGCAATGGAAAGAAGTATGTTAAATGTCAAAAGAGCAAACCGATTAAAAAACTGTGTCATTAGAAATAAAACCAAAACCATAGATGTAACACTGAAAATTAAAAGACTTAAATGGAGATGGGCCGGGCACATGATAAGAGGTCAAGACAAATGGAGCAAGAAAGTAACAAACTGGTATCCCAGGAGAGGTAAAAGGAAGAGAGGAAGACCCCAAAAAAGGTGGGATGGTGATATAAGAGAAGTGGCAGGAGTTACGTGGAACAGAGTGGCTGAAGAAAGGCCAGAATGGAAAAGGTTGGAGGAGGCCTTTGCCGATTGGCAGACAGATCTACAGAAAACAAGCAAGCAGCAAATTCTAGAATAAGTTTTTAAGTTTATATTTCGAGTTTTTAAATATTGTATTAATTAAGTAGTATCTGAATAAAAGGCTATATTATAATCAAATATATTTCTAAGCAATAATATATAACAAAAACCTCAACACGTAGGTGTAAGAAAACGAAACAAGGTTTTTATCCGCGTAAACCAATGTAAAGCTATTCCTATGAAATGGCAGGGCCTAAAAATTTCCTATCTGCTAACCAATTTACTAAACGTTCATTTTCTTGCCTCTCAGATAACAATCTAGCAATATTGTCCCCGATCCAAAAGATTGCTTCGAACAAAATAAGCTATCTATAAAAGCTAACTATGAAATTTTCCTTTCAGGTTACATCGGCTTGTAAGGAGATAATTTGCGAAAGGTAAGTCGTAGTTTAAGCGACTATTTGTATTCACAGAATGGTTTGGTTCTACGTCCTCGGTTCTGGAAACTAGGTATCTCGCATTTTTTCTGGTGACATCTTAAAGTAAGGATGGAAACCTCAAGAATAAGTAAACTTAATAGGAGGATTCCTACAAAAACAACATAATTACGTAAGTAGGTGTAATGATAGGTTTTCGATTCCCATATATTTATTTACAAAAACCTGAAAATATTTACGCAAAATCTTATTTTTTTATTGGCTTTGTTGTGGCCACCAGAGCAGCATAAAATAGCATATAAAGTAGTAGTATAGGTTTTCACAATACTAAAACAAACACGTTTTCTTATACTTGCCATCAATCGAAATAACTCTTCCCATCGCCAACATGCTTAATCAAAAACTATACCAATGAGAATAAAAATTAAAAGACGACCCTACAATTTCCATTCGGCAAAAAATCTATCTAGATGAGAACAGGCGCTCCGTTTCGGCTGCGAAGTTTACGATTTTCATCGAGCTCTGCTTCGTCTTCCTATTTCGTGGTGGAATACTCGTAGCCCTAATAACATGCCACAACTCATTCTGATTTATACGGTCTCGTTATAATTGTGCGCTTCGCTGGCGAGCCGCTATTGCCCGCTGTTGCAATTTTCATGCAACCAATCCACGAGAATGGATTTATTCTTTCTGGCAATTTGCTCTAACTCTCCACCCCGCTATTGCTCGAGATAATTTAATTTCGAAGTGGCTACCGTACGTCGCTAATGGAGCTTTTGTGCTTTCCTAGACTAGACTTGCCCCTGTAGCCTTCGTATGGAGTCCCATTGAAGTACAGCTAGACCACAACACAGGATATTATGCAAAATATTCTAGTTTATATCGACACGGACGATTTCCATCGCGTTAAAGAGCTGAAATCGTGTGAAGGACGTCTTAAAATAGTTCAACTATTTATCACGTTATGATTCAGAGAGCTGTAAAGATTTTTAAGCGGGTGTTACACACGTTACAGCCAACATTTACCGCTCAACACGTATAAAAATTCATTCGTTTATATCGCAATGACGTTATTTTTGGACAGAAATTCGGCATCCAAGACGCATTTAAAATGCTAAGCTCTAGTTAAACGCATTTAAACTTCCACCTGCTGCTCATGAATAGAAGCCCCATGACACAATCAAGCGAAACAATCAATCGTCAACTTTTATTTGACTTATCTTGAAATAAAAAACAAGCAAACAAACCAGGTTTCGGATTCCACGGATCTGTTCAAAGTTCGAAGGTGAGTACCGTCTCCCTAATAGAGAAGAAAAATACGTTAATGTACCCTCAGATCCCGAAGACAAATAAACCGAGTCGGACAGGGACGAAATAAAAGCGGGAGGCTACGAGATAAATAACAATGATCTTGCGGGCGGGCGGGGCGGGGCGGGTCGTGTCGTACTTACACTTGCACGTTATTTAACTATCGTTTACATCGTGGAATTCTCTAGAAAAACTTTCTATGGATGTGACATCGGAGGGAACAGTGTGATGCTTAGCTGTGCAAAATAATATCCAAATATAGCGGTGTCAGTCCTGGGCTGCCTGTTAGGGTTGTCAGTTTTCGAACTGACCCTCTTATTCTTCGATTTTCCAGCTAATACGGCGAAACTTTAAAATCTCGTACATGTCAAAAAGAAATACGAGTATTCTGTTAAATTTGCCTATATAATTTTTTTTTGAAATTTTTGTTTTGGTCAAAAAAACATACTTATTCCAAAAACAATCATATGTCTACGTGTTATTGATAGGTACTGTAAAAAAGTTATGTACTTTGAATAATTTTCAAATGAAAATATAATTAAATAGAATTGTTTATTAGACAGTAATCTTCACACCTAAAAAGTACGGCACCATAATTAAATTTAATGTTCTTACTTAGTATAATTATTTAGTATTGTTATGTATTTTTGCAGATTTTTATACCCATAACATGTTAGTTATACCCAACTATAGAAATAAATAAAAGTTTTTTTAGGAGGTTCATATTTTCAGCAACAGATGCAAAAACCTATTTATATATTTTTGGAAGCATTTCTCGCTATGAAAAACCCTTATAAAACTCTTTAGAATTTATGACAATTTAGCGCTATAATAAATTCAACGGCCTCTCAACTTTACTTTAAAATTCGACCCTTTTTCCAACCGCCTACAATTTCGAATAAAACGGATTCCGCAGAATCTTTTTGTCCGTCAAGCTGGAGACGTCATAATCCTCTTTTGAAAAACAATGTCAGATATAATTAAATACTTCGAAATAATAAAACTTTTGTTAACAGACCGATTATTGTTCCAGGTTTTTGCTGCTCATAGATTATAGTAAAAATAAGCACAGCAAACGTAATTGCATTTTTTTATTCATTTGACAGTAATTTGGTCTTAACTGCGAACAATTTCGCTTGATTCGAAACATTATTTCCTAGATTAACGTAAAATAACTGAAAAAAATATCGATGCGATAACTCAATATCTCATAATAATTTCATCCACAGCTCTACATGGCAAGCCCGTTAGAAACCGCAATATCACTACTCTACTCTACTGATATTACACCCCCTCACCGTCGCCATGAAGTCCCGGCCCTTCCCCCTCTAACCCCCATACCCCAACCCCATAGGATAATGAATTCGACCACAGCCATTCTATGGGTATGACCTATAAAAATTTAGGACGCCATTGCCTTAATCACTTCATGAATTGGAGGATAATCATTACTGTGGACACGTTTAGCGATGATCACCTAGTTATTGTATCCGAAGTCAAACACGTACCTAAGTTGGTACTTACTTGCTGCCCAACTCTATGTAAATATTTATTTCCTAAAATAGAAGTGACAAATTTCTTTATCATGGCGCAAGAATAGCAGCTAAAAAAAGACTTCTGAGAGGTTTTTTTTGAAATTTATATTAGCTATTAGCAGCACTACTGAACTCCTGGAAGCATCGTTCCTAATAACTTTAAAAGCTTTTGTAGAGGTGTAACGATCCTAAAACAAAATAAACATTTACGGGACGAACGAATATCTGTTCATTGTTCCAAGTACTTCGACCCCCATTACTTTTCAGTGTCTAGGTACGTAAACCTTTAAACCTGGTACATTTTTTGTAACCAATACGGAATGCAAATATTTTGTTTTGTTAATATTATATCAAGCTCGATGTGACACGATCGTACACAATAGGCACACTCGGCTCGAACAATCGCAAGCGCCTACTGGCTGCGAAAATCGCAAAACCAGCATCCCATGGCCCTCTCGATGTTCCCACAAACCCCCTAAATACTGGAGCACCCCGCACTATGACAGCTCCTCGGATATTGGACTCGTAGTAATAGCGAAAGCGTGTCCCATAAAGAACATTCTATGTTTTGTACATCTGGCTTGTTTCATTACGGTTTGTTGCGTATTTCAATATTTATATCACGGCTAAGTTGGAAAGTTATTGGCGCTTAGTGTAATACAATTCGGGATATGGTTACCTGCAAGAGTAAAATATTTACTTGAGGGGAATAAAAATATTTTAAGAGAGAAAATGTAGGGTCTGCCAGTAGCGAAAATAATGGACCTAAATAACACCGACTTTTGGGATTTCATGAGGTAGTTTTTTAGCCTAAAACAATAAGGCTTTTTGTAACCTTTATAATAAAACGCCATACCTTACCTAGCTAAATACAATAATGCTTTTCCAATTAATGGAGGTATTTTCCAATTTTTAATTGCTACATAAAATTATAGAGCGTCATAACATAAGTTATCAACTATTTTCGCAAAATATTAACGTGTCGTTGTTTAATACTCGTAAAATCTGTGATAAAACGTGCAATCTACGAAATCCGTTTAAATATTAATCCGGTTACTGGAATAAAGTGGAGGTATCAATTCGTAAACAGGCTCATATTTTAGCATCGTCTCGGAACCGCGACGATATTATGAAAGCGCCCGGTAAGGCCGAAGCGGGATGGTAAACAGGTTACAGAATACCTATTTTAAGAGAAAAGATATAAACATTGGGGATATAGACAGGACTCTGATTTGCTCAATGAATTACGAGTATATTCGTCTGCTTTTGTTTATTCTAGAAATAAGAGATAATGAGAGTGAGAGAGGAATGACTTCTTAAAATAAATGCTCCTTTGCTCTTATGCCCTTTTCAATGATTATTTCTGTGACTAATAATTCTATCTGCTAATAATTGCCAGCTTAGGCCTGCTTTCTACATGACTGTCTCTATTTCCTCGGTAAGTCATTTGTTTCGGTTTCAAAGTGGCACTTGATTTTGTATTCTGGGTTCTGGCTACTATTGTGTGCTACCTTACCAAACAGCTACAGTAAACCACCTTCGCTCGTAGCTCACCCAAACAGTTAAGTGCGAATCCGTTGAAAACAAACTCTATACCGCTCACTTCATAGCTGTAAACTTCAAACAAGACTTCTCTCTCGATTCCGTTGTTTCTTAGCGCTCATTTTTAACAAACAACATAGACAAAATGAAAGTTGATGCTTTTGAGTGAAAATAATGTTCAGTGCAAAAACTAAACAAGTTCTACAAAAAATCACGTGTTTTTTCTCTCTCAAAATAAGTTTTCACCTCAAGTAATCTATCTCCTAAACGCATTTTACAGTCACTTCAAAAGGACACAGGGAATTTGCAAATTGCAATTCGAGCTGTGCAAATATTTAGCGAATGGAAGAGAGGAAAGTAAACAAGTAAAGTGTCATACATGGACCTACATTGTCATGTTTACCTACCTACTGTTTCACCACTCTGCCGCCGGCGCCATTGCTAATCTCTTAGCGCGTCACCAGCGCACGCACATAAATCGACGTAGATATACGATCCAGCCCGCCGAAACCGACGCCTACTCACCTTCCCGCTTGTAAATTTGAACTTCACCCATACGAGAGTTGTTCAGAACAAACAATCCAATTGCACGCGTCATCCAATCGAATATTCCGCTTTATTACTTTCATGGCAAACTGCAAATTATTTCGTTCGATCGAACTGTGCTGACACTTGCATTTTGCTACGCGAAAGATTATTTTTACCCGGGTTATTCCAATAAACTATAAAATGTTTTATAAGCGCTCAGCCTTTATTTCTGTAAATTGGATTAATCGCGAACCCTTATTCGTTTCACAATCTGAAAGAAATGAATTAGTCGTCGCCTCGCTGCCGTAAGCGGACTTGCCGCTTCATTATTGCGTTTCTGTTTCCGGTCGGTGGATTATGATTTATGGCTTTAATTTGGCAAGGTTGGCGACGACATGTCGGAGTGTTTTCAAGGAGCCATCGTGCAATTGTTTAATTAATCTTAAGCAACGGAAACGCTGCGGGTGCACTACACTCGGCCAACTTTAAACTCGTTAAAAGTTCCTTTGAAACATTTGGCGTCAGATAAGCCGCTGTCTGACTTTCGTTCCGAGATTGTTAACTTCTCTAGTGTTATAATTAAACGACGTTTCTGTGTTTCTTCAGCTTCGTCAATATGTTCGTTTAAGTTGGTTGCAATAGGGTTGGCAGATCTAGAACAAAACGTCTCGTATTCTCATTTATTAAGCAAATCTCTTCATAATTTTTTGAGCCTTTTCAGCACCCTAAGTGGAATTTCCATTTGCATTGTTTTACCGGGATGCATTCGTCATACCACAGCAGTGGTAGAGTACCATTTTGCCATTCCTAATAGCGACGGCAAACACAGGTCATGAATTACTCGAGTTGAGAGAACAATAAAGTGTTTGTATAGTCATTGAAGACACTCAGGGGCGCTGTCCCCAATCTCCGAAAGCATGTACGTACATAACAGGCCAGCGTGGAGCGAACAAGGCTCATTCCACGCGTGCAAGATGGCGGACAATGGCCCTTAGCGGATAATTACTCAAATAGATTGCCCATTGGGGCATTGTCTCTGGGCTAACGTAATATTGGCTTCGTTATTGTCTGGCTTATCATAATCATATGAAACCTACCCGTCATAATTCACAAATAAGTTCTGTGAACTTACTTAATATATTTAAGTCAAACAATCAAAGAATTAATAATACTGAAATTAACTAGTATTGCGAGTCCTCGATTAGAAAGTGTTTAAAACTTTTATTGCGGCAATAAGAGCGGTAGTGGCGGACGGGATCTCTTTCAAAAGTGCCGAAGTTTCTTCGTTGTTCTTCAGTGTTATAGAAATGTTAGTTTTTATGGGAATTATTTCAATTTCATCCTTGGCAACTATTATAACTTTTCGTCGTTTATCATTATTTTCCAGATGTGGCTTGTTGCTTTATAGCTTTCCCATTGGCTCGGAGGGTAGTTTTAGATGTTTTACAGTTTTCTTGATAGGTCTATGTCCAAATTCGTAGTCGCACCTAACACGTCCACAGCTAAACATGCCTGAACAAGCGCGCGAATTAGTGATCGCAGTAGACGTGTTAAAAATACATAGAATAAAGCTGCTGCTCGTTCTCCCTTAGGTTCCTAAATCGACTCCACTGGCTGAGTTAGGGGGGTCAATTCTTACGCCGTGACCACCACGGCCACAACCAACGAACGCCTCAATAGTTATTGAGGCGATTGTAGCTACTAGTTATATGTAATAATAAACTATTATTTATGTATCTATCCAAACGTTTCCCAACCATACACAAAATCATACATTTTCAATAATATCATTTTACCTGTTTCGCAAATATCCATTATTTTTTTAATATGTAATCTAGGTTATTAAAAGTACAAATTCTTGGATTATCTAAACAGAGCGTTCTACCGTCATTATTATTTCACTTTCACTCAACTCAACCTCGCCGTTGACGCCAAGCTTTCACTCATCAGTCGTGTTTTCCCTTCCGGGGGTGGATTTTTCCTCTCTGTGCTTGTAATCTTTGGTTTTGATCAACACGTCCTCGCTCGGTAATATAATTACAGTTAACAGCATTGCGGTGACGTTATCGTGAGTATAAATTAGAGCGATTTACATTTACGGTCGAGACATAGGCTGTTACTGTGAATGATGCGGGGTGATCATCGAGTGAGGGACAACGTTTGATTGGTCTTTGTTCTTTTGGTTATACGGATGGTATTGCTTTATCAGCTACAAATTTTGCTGATGCTTTCTCAGATGTCGATTATACGGATGGTATTGCTCTATCAGCTAGTATATTTACCGATGCTTCTTTAGATATCGCAAATGAATAAGTCGCGAAAATAAGTTGGTCCACCTCTAGTGGATGTCAATGAAAGACAAAAAAAGAAAATTTTTTGCCGTAAAAAAAAAAATCAAGCAGAGCGTTTAAACACCACATAAAATACCATACATTTTGGCATAGTTTTACCATTTTGACTCCAATATCAATACAATTTCTATTTATTTTTTTATTAAAATTGTATATATAGAACTGCTCTGTATAAATAATGTTCTTTATACTCCAAATACATAACAATTAATCTAGATGTAGGATATATGTAGGTATATACATATATCATAATATTGTGTCTTTATATATTTCATTTGCTTTTTGATGGCCTAATAAATAAATTTGTTGATATAACGTATCTTCTGAACCATATCCCCACAAGCTACTTCATCCCTTTCCAAACGAAGACTAAACCACTAAATTATGTTCACGTGGAATTAAATTAAAGTCGTTCATTACACGTTCACTCTCTCATTACATTCGTCACGCCTCTCATAAATTAAATTCCCATATTCCGGCAAAACCTCTGCAAATTGGTCTTAATTCACTTGAAATGTAGCCTTAATAGTAAGCATAGAAGCTATATCATTTTAATTCGGTGTTAGGGCACAGTAGAAGAGAAACAGTTGATTATCTTATGTTAATGGAAAATTTACATGATAAGTTTTTCATTCCTCTCTTTTTACACTCAATGACGCACTTAACTACACACATACACTAAATACCCGATAAATAAATCATTAAATAATGTTAACAATTCACGAAAGTTTCAAAAGTTTTACAAAAAAGGAATCCAATCCCGCAAACGCAGGATCGTGCCCTATTTTTGCGAGATCAGAAATGCGGGATTCGCGTGATTTTTCGGGACTAGAAATCGGAGAAAAAATTACACAGGCAGCTTTCTGCATACATATTTATTCCAAACCTTATTTAACAATCAACTAAACCACTTTATTTCCTTTATTTTCCTTCGAACTTATGATTTAAATTCATAAGTTCAACATAAATAGCAGTTTTAGATTATACTCTGTTCACGCATTTTTTTGTAACATACACGAAGTTCCCTAATCGTGGACAGGTGAGTGAATGAAAACAATGTATTTTTCTAGGACAACACACAATGTACCTTGCGATGGAAAAGACGCTTCCTTCTGTAATACAATTTTTATAACTTTAATTTAAGCGTAAACAGAGAATTCTTTCGAATTACCGAAGTTCTTTCGTTGTTTCATCCAGGTGTCTTTAACCAAAATTAGCCGAATTATATTATATTTTTATAACTATAATTTGTAATTTGATCGCGCTATCGAAAAAGATATCAGAAAGCTATCGAAAATGATAAAGATCGGTTTAGTGAAATTCAGAAATATGAAGTCGGGTTTTTAAGATTTGTATAACATTCATAAATTTGAAGTCGGGTTTAAGATTTTAAAACACGACAAATTATTGTGGTTCAAAAATGAACATTTTCACGTGTTTCATTGTCAATAAAAGAATACAATATTCCATGGACTATATTTCCTTTCCTTTTTAAAATACATGGAGCCACGTATCATGCCGTTTAGTAAACCAAAAGCGGGTATACATGTAAGTAAATCCTTTTAAATTTCAAAACAATAATAACAAATATTGTAAGAATATGAAAAAACGGGTTTTCCGAAAATAATTAACAGATTCCAAAACGAAAAAAACTCTTTTGGCTCCATGATCAACTCCTTTCGGTTAGTAGTACACATGTTTCGTGTACATGAAATTAAAAAAATGAGAAATGAGAAACATCGGGTCTAGGAGAGCTTAGATATTTATCAAATCGACAGATTCCGTCTAACATTATATCTCGAAAATCGCACGTATTGCTGGCACCGCTGGCAGTAGCAAATAAAACAACAAACAAAAATTATACATTATAAAGCTATTTCAACGCCGGAGTTCGTATTGATGCAAAATAAGAAAAAATCTTTTACCTTTTTCTTAAAACAAAATCGATTGTCATAAATAAAGCATTATTAGGACATGACTTTTAAATAATTTTGTTTGAATGGGCGTTTAACTAAAAGCAATCAATGTCAAGTTACGGACGTAGGATGTTAAAAAAGAGGTACTATTTTTTTTCAAGTCCCGCAAATTCCACGGATCTACGGGACTGATGTCCTCGGACACGTGAATCGAAGTGAGATTTTGATACGGGATTGAATTCCTTAGACACAACACAGCATAATGTTTTCTTTTCGACGACCTCTGTGGCGCGGTGGGCGAAGGTTCGCCTGCGACGCAGGAGGTTGCGGGTTCGATTCCCACCTCGGGACAAATATTTGTACGATCTGCAGGTTTTTGTTCAGGGCGTTTTGGATGTTTTCTATATATAATAAAAATATCTATCTATGTATTGTATTGTATTATGTATATCAGTTATCTAGTACCTATAACACAAGCTCTGCTTAGCTTGGGGCTAGATAATGCTGTGTGAATAGTCCAGCATTATTTATTTATTTTCTCTCTAAATCCTCCCCTATAAAAACTATAACTAATTCGCCAAACTAAACTTTAGTAAACAAACGTTTTGAAAAACAATATGAGAAAATTGTGTGATTAATACAAAATAGACTAGGTGGATATTATACAGGATGTCATCCTTAACTAACTTCCGGTGATTATTTTCATACATCCTGCAAAATTATTTTCCCCCACTTCTTCGCTCTACGTTGCCGGCTGATATATCAATATTGTAGGTTGTCGTAATCGTAATAATGCTTGACTGAACTATGTGTTTACCATGAGTTTCACAATCTAACTCGCTAGCGACTGTAGTTAAAAAAAAATGGAATCTTCTAAAGCGTCTCTAGCAGATAGGGTACTTAAAAACAGTATGAATCGCATAGATCTGCGTATTTTACGTTACTACTGTAGTAACGTCAGGCGATTTAACTGTAACAACTCATGATAGACACACTGAATATATCTTATCGCTACATGAACTGTGACGTCACGCCGCCATGCAAGGGTAGGTTGGTACATGTAACATAATAATTTCATGCATAAGAACCTACACACATAAAGTTATTTATTATAGTCTCGGCGAATCCCCAGTGATACAGTCGAAGCAGACGTGAACCGAATATCTTCTGTTATTACTTCTTAGTATTCTAATAAGAATATGATCCTCTCTAGAGGTATTACTTATGACAGAATCATGTGATATTTTTTATAGGTTTGCTTTTTGGGAGATGTTTGGTCACCACGTGCTCAGCTGTTGTTATAATTCACTTATGTGCTGAAACCAAACCTACACTTTTTAAGACACTGTTTTTTTCTATTTATACCTATATCGTATCCATTTTGAATGGAGCATAAACGTAAACAAACCGCCCATACTTAACCTAAAATTCACTTTGTTGGCGCGTCCTTTTATACGTAATGGCTCCGTGCCAGCGGAGAGGATATCTGAAACTCAACGCCAAGCAAGTGAGATTTTGTTATTTGTGTCGTACTTTGTTTACTAACATGCTTCATTCAAAATGGATAAACCATAGAAGCTATTATTGACTTCGTTTGTTTTGCCCAATCTGTGGCCTAATCTGAAGACTGATGACAATTTTTAGGATTTCTTTGGAAAATAATAGTTTTTGATCGTTATGTTAACCTTTGAACTCCAGTTCAGGATCATTGGCATTCGACAAGTTGAGTTGCACGGGATATAATCCGGGTCATTAGGGCCTGATTGCCGAACCTCCGTTCACAATACAACATGACAAATGGTTCCGCATTCGCATTACAATATGTTGTCCATCATCAACAACGGAAATAAGACATTGACTTGCTAATTAATTTGCCTTCTGGGTAAATGGAACATAGGTTGACGACTTTAGGAGAATGGAGTGTAGAAGAAACAGAACATTTCTTTGGATTCTCAACTATGTGTACAATATCAAATTCTCTTATATGTACGTATTTTCATTTGCCATGACTCGGACATGTAAAGAAGACAGATATAGAATAAGGAATGAGTATATTAGTAATAAGTATTTATAAAGTTTTTAAAACCTTAGACAGGTTGTAAAAACTTTATAATTACTTATTACTTACACCGATAGTTTTATTTACAGTTTTCAGCTCAGTCTCGGTTTCCCTGAGGAAATTCTTGATCTCCATCACTGCAAAAAATATAAGAAAATACTAAACCGAATGGAAAGATACAAATCCATTTAATTTTAATACTTGGGTGGTCTTGAGCTTTTCCAGTCTGTAAATTATTTGGTAGACTCGAACGTCAGCAAAAATTGGTCGGAAAATCGAAATTCAATTCGAAGAGTCGGGCCTGCACGTGCACCGACTGAAATATTAGCAGTCTACGTTGTTGGCCTCAGACTTATTTAAACTCTCTTGTCTTTAACCTTTCCAACAAAGAATACCTACCGGGTACCAGGGTAGTTGGTTTTCTTCGGAAGCCTAGACCGCTAGACGGCGTTTGTCTAGGCTATCTAGGTTTACCCATTTTAGCAAGCCTAGACAAACACCGTCTAGCGGTCTAGGAGCGTTTATCACACATGTCGTTTATCCCATTCTCCGCCCGATTCTAGCCCCATAGGCAGCCGGCGAGTGTGGAGATATAGGTCCGCTAATTGGGATGAAATGCGCCACTTTTTTGCATCTTTTCCGTGGCAGCCTCTTTGTTTTTCTTCAGGTGACTCTTCATCTTGTGCGAATGCCATTGTTGATGTGGTGCGTCAGGGTATGGAGTTCTACATACCGTTCTCCGACAAACCACTATCTACTAGAGTAGACTCCTGGTTCGATGTTGACTGCCGACGTGCTGACGCGCTAAAGCATGAAGCCTATCTTGCCTGGGTGTCTGCTCGTAAGAACAAGACTGCAGATTTAGAGTCTAAGAAGAAGGCCTACAACAGTGCTGCCAGGTCATGCAAAAAGGTATTGATGAGGGCAAGGTTCAACCATATCAGCAAGATTGGAACTAAGCTAGCTGCGCACCCACCTGGCAGTAAAGCGTTTTGGTCCCTAGCTAAAGCAGTTGAATCCAACTTCTGTCGACCTTCTCTACCTCCGATGCAGAAACCCGACGGATCGCTGGCCCACACCGCTGAAGAGAAAGCAAACTTGTTTGCTACTCTCTTTGCCGAGTCTTCGCGTCTAGATACTACAAATGAGATACCTCCAACCATACCCAGATGTGGTTCATTGATGCCTGAAGTTCGCATCAGGCAGAAGGAGGTACTTAAAGTATTGCTCTCACTAGACGTGAATAAAGCCAGTGGTCCTGACGGGATCCCGGCGATTGTGCTGAAGAGGTGCGCACCCGAACTGTCTCCGATTCTCACACGCCTGTTCCGCCTTTCTCTTGATACTGGTACGGTGCCAACATCATGGAAGCTTGCTAATGTTCAACCTGTTCCCAAAAAAGGTAGTAGGTCTGACCCCACCAACTACCGGCCAATCTCTATCACCTCCATCCTCTGTAAGACCATGGAGCGTGTTCTCAACTCCAAACTCCTAGCATACCTAGAGAATAATGATCTCCTAAGTGATAGTCAATACGGCTTTCGCCGTAAACGATCCACGGGTGATCTTCTAGCGTATGCTACTCACATCTGGAGTGAAGCCATGGAAAAACACGGCGAGGCTCTTGCGGTTTCTCTGGACATTTCCAAGGCTTTCGATAGAGTTTGGCATAAAGGTCTTATAAGCAAGCTTTCCTCTTATGGTCTACCGTCCAATCTAATCAAGTGGATTTCTGACTTCTTGAGGGAACGATCGCTTCGGGTCGTCGTAAATGGCTGCTCCTCCGATCTAATGGCTATAAATGCTGGGGTACCTCAAGGGTCAGTTCTATCGGCAACCCTATTCTTGCTGCACATCAACGACCTGCTGAAACCCGGTATTTTTGGGTATGCAGATGATAGCACAGTTGCTGATAGATATTTTGCCAGTCCACGTGATAGTGCGGACAAAATTCAAAAACTCCGTAGCGAGATGGTGGAGCGTTTGAACAGCAAACTGAAGTTGGTGTCTGAATGGGGTGACGCCAACCTTGTGCGGTTCAACGCATCCAAAACCCAGGCGTGTGTGTTCACAGCTAAGAAGACTCAATTCATTCCTGTGCCTAGTTTCTGTGATGCTGCGCTTCAGCTCACCGACAGTCTGAACCTTTTGGGCGTTGAGCTTAGCTCGAATTTATACTTTGGCCACCATATCGAGTCGAAGGCCAAATTTGCTGCGATGAAGCTGGGCATCCTGGCTAAGGTTCGGCGGTACTTCACACCGGGACAGCTCCTCTGTTTATATAAGGCGCAGGTCCGAACCTGCATGGAGTATTGCTGCCACCTTTGGGACGGCTCGGCTAAATACCAACTTGAAGCTCTCGACTCGATTGAAAGACGCGCTGTTAGACTTGTTGATGATGTCTCGCTTACAGAGTCTGGCTTACAAAGCCTTGATCACAGGCGGCGCGTTGCCAGACTGTCAGTGTTCTACAAGTACCACTTTGGTGATTGTGCGCAAGCATTGCACGACCTTATCCCGTCTTCTCCCTTCTATCATAGGACCAGCAGACGCACAAATTCATACCACCCATTCCTGGTCGACATACCACAGTGTCGAACCAAAAAATTCTGCTCTACTTTCATAATATCCACAGCCAAAGAGTGGAATGACCTTCCTGCATCTGTCTTCCCATTAGAGTACAATCTTGGAGTCTTCAAATCTAGGGTAAATAAGTTCCTTCTGGAAAAGCGTGTTCCATCTTAGGCTACATCTTCGCTTTCTTAAAGTGAGTTGGTAGCCAAACGCTAATCCATCAGCAATAAAAAAAAAAAAAAAAAAAAAACATGTTTTTACTGTTGGTAAAAACATTATTCTATCATGGTAAAACTTTGCAGCTTCCCCATGGCATCCATGGTTTTGCGTTTTCTTTACGTTTCTATTGACGTTAAAATGCCAACGGTAATTCATAAATATGTCAACTGACTACACTACCTAAACATCAATAAATTTATAAATTTAGCCAACGTTACAGGCGTACAAGACTCAAAATTCGACTTTCATGTTGATATATGTGAAGTGTTATTAATTCGGATAGAATTATCGTGTTTACAAGCTCTTCGGGATAATAAAGACGTGTGATAAACGCTAGCAGCGGCAGTAAAATTGTTTGACACAGGCGATATCTGCGGGGCGGAAAGCAATCTCATTTTTGCCTCAGCACAGTCCTCAAAGCTACTACATATTAGATTCATTATTGGAGGATATCGATGACAATCTCGAGCATCCAATCTCGCGGGATCGCTGCCGGCACGCGTATTCTTGTAATTTCTGAGGCATAATTTTATTTATTAGATGCCCTCGGTGGAGCGGGAACACCCCATTTGCCGCTTCATTGACTTACAACGGCACTTCATAACACTTCGCACATATTTCTGTAGCGCCTCTCGCAGATCCCTCTCACCTCATTATTGCGGATGACATTTAATAAAACCTTATTGGTATCTCGCAAACGTTTTTCGATAACCGTTGCACTACACCCAAAGCTATCAAACGGATTCTTTTCGGATCAATATTGTACTTTCGCAAACCAGGCTGGGTGGAGCTCTGTTTGTATTATACCTACTACCTATGCAGAAAAAACTTATTCTAAGAGAGCATACCTAAGTGCTAAACCCACAACTTATCATGTTTAACAACTTGTTAACTAATTCATTTCAAAAACCTAATAGACTATGTAGGTATTTTCATTTTACTAAAGTTCCCTGTTAAGTTGGTAACTTTCATTAGTCGATTGGTGCTGCTTTGTTTTGTTAATTGTTAATTTCTCTTCAGGTTTATATTTAGTTTGTCAATCATTATCCAATACCAAAACCAATGCCTGGCAAATTGCAATTTATATTGTTTTACCACCCAATTCATTTCAGTTAATTCGATTATCATGGAACTATCATTTGAAACCGCGTTGGATAATTGTGCATTTTTACTTAATGACTTGCACTATGAATTGTTAGGATATTTAGTGAATATCAATAAGTAATCAATACTACAAACTACTACAGTTTGTGTGTTAAAAATTAAGTTACCTTAGCGTGGGCACTCGTATTGTGCAGTATGTTGCAGTTATGAATAGAACTGGGCGTTCTAGGTTACTTACGATGAATGGGGGTCGAATTTCACACAAGACAATTCACAAGACGAGAATCCTATAAACTCGAAAGTTTCTATAATAATAATAATAATAATAATAATAAATAAATAACTGGACAATTCACACAGCATTATCTAGCCCCAAGCTAAGCAGAGCTTGTGTTATGGGTACTAGATAACTGATATACATAATACAATACACTAAATAGACAGATATTTTTTTATTATACATATTAAACATCCAGAACACCCTGAACAAATGTCTGCAGATCGTACACACATTTGTCCCGAGGCGGGAATTGAACCCGCAACCTCCTGCTTCGCAGGCAGACCTTCGCCCACCGCGCCACAGAGGTCGTCAAACATGTACGTTTCTAAACATGTATGTTTGTTTGTTGTTCTTTCACGCAAAAACTACTGAGCGGATCGGGCTGAAATTTTGCATACAGGTAGTTCTAGGCCTGGAATAACAAACACATAGGCATTTTATCATATACTCATTTTATCCCATAAATCATCCTGGGACTACACACGGTTTGATGGCAAAAATAATGGCTGCCAAAATAATTGGACCTTTTTGTAGAAACATATTAGATTAGATCACATCATTGCATTAGTTTTAATAGTACATTGTTACCCTTGGGTTGAAAGTATTTAGACCCTTAGCTTATTTTGCTAATGCCACCTCGCTACGCTCGGGCGCCAAACCCCGTCTCGGGGCTAAATAAGTTACTTTCACCCGAGGTAAACACTGTGCTTTTCACTGCGAATACAAGGAAAATTAAAATTAATACTTGAATTAGCTACAGAATTATGGATGAAATCAGTCGTTAAATCCATTTCTGCATCAGCTGAACATATATATCTATAATATTATTCTTATATATAAAGGACCTTGAGTCATTGCTGAACGTTAGTCCCGTAGGTATTTAACAAAGTAACTACTTATGCCTACTACTTAAAACTAAATTATATCCAAAACAAACCAAAATAATTTAATTGCAACCTCACTCAGTGGAGCGAGCGGCTTCAATTATTTGGATAGTTGAACCTATTGATAAACAAATGAAACACAAGCGTAACTCTACAATCCGAAAGAAATGACGATCGGA
This sequence comes from Eupithecia tripunctaria, assembly GCA_955876795.1. NCBI lineage: Eukaryota > Metazoa > Arthropoda > Insecta > Lepidoptera > Geometridae > Eupithecia > Eupithecia tripunctaria. The sequence continues at coordinate 6,903,992 of OY041603.1, read as the reverse complement.
TTGCCGGTTTCCCGCTTAATTTTTTTCTGTGACAGCTATTCAGCTATTATTTTTAACCGACTTCAAAAAAAGGAGGAGGTTCTCAATCCGATCCGGTCCGATTTGCATGATTATTTTTTTATATGAATGGTGGTGCTTTTCGTATGGTCTCATTTTAATTTTGTTCAGTTCTGACTCTGACACAATGGGACACAATGGGATCCATGAAAATTTATGAAAAAATTGAAGTCGGTTAATAGTTTTTAAAACAAAATTAATTATTTTATTCATTTTCATCATGGAAAGAAATTGTAAATATATATCGAAATTCATGTTATTTTAAAATTGTTTTTAGTTCAAAGTTAAAATATTGTTATTAAAAAAATCTTCTCATTAATCATACTCGGAAAGTAGGTCGGGGGTAGCGTGAGAAGCGGGATGAAAGTAATACTTTTGACAAATGATAATTACAAAACAAATGACAGCTGTCACCTCACCTTTCTCTTGAACCATGCATTCTACCTTCTATACAGCCCCTCAACTTCAACTTCTTGTGAGATGGCTTTTGCGTCTGGTTTGACGCAATTCATACGGCCATTCAATTACAACGTAATGTAAACTTGAAATAAATTAGAGGTAAATTAATACCATATTATAATTTACTTTCAACTATTTCTTTAAAATAACATAGATTCCGGCAAAATATTTATCATTTTTTAAATGTTAAAAATTAATGAAAGAATAGTTCTCGGTATTCTAGCATGTCTATTCAACCATTAGTAGGATAGCGAGTGCTACCATGGCTATATTCTGCCATCTCTAAAGAGGTTTCTCTATGCCTTAGAAAAAAAAGCGGAAATACGTCAATCCTATCTTCGTATGATTTTTCGAGTTGTACAATTTTGTGTGATTATTACAATAAGTTCAGACATTGATATAGACATCGATTTAACTGATTTTATGAAAGAAGAGGCTAAAGTAGTAGTGGAAAACCTTTTACCACCTAAATCAAAATGAAGGTACCTAAAATCGTACAACGATTTTATGAAATGGCGCGCTGAGAAGATAGTGAAATCGTTAGAGGAAAATGTTTTGTTAATATATTTTAAATGGATTTAACCAAAAAATACAAGGTTTTCACTGCTCACAAGGTACCTGGAAAAAACCTTTCATATCCATAACTAATAATTGCTCTAATTTTACCATAGACTTTAAGTAAATATCTCACCTAAGTTGTTGATTTATGTAAAATAAAATTAACCAATTTTTTCATTAGCTCATTCATATTTTTATGTATACTTTACTTGTATTCGTAATGAAAAGCACAGTGTTTACCTCGGGCGAAAGTAACATTTAGTCCCTCGAACTATTAGCGCGCTCGCTACGCTCGGGCGCCAAACCCCGTCTCGGGGTTAAATGAGTAACTTTCATCCCTTGTGTGTACTATTAATTGATAAGTAACTTTATATTATTTCAATTTTATATCGCGCTCTAATGGAGAGGCTTTATAAATTGCCTCAAACTAGACGCAAAAGCCATCTCAAAAGAAGTTGAAGTTTGAGTTTCTGTAAAGAAAATTGAAACATGGTTCAATACAAATGTGACGTGACAGCTGTCAGTTGAAAGCGATTCTCCCTAGGGCTGAATAGTATTACCTTAAGCCCGCTCCTCAGGAAACTTCTGATCTACTTTCTGAGTATGAGTAATGAAAAATATATTTTTTAAAGGCAACCTAACCAAATTAAATAACCTTATTTAATATAAATTTATAGTTTTTAAAGAATACTTCAGCATTTATAACTTTTTCTTCGTTATTATACTCACTCGCAGTGCCTTCAGTTATTCCGTGATCATGGCGCATGAAACTGTGCTGAAATAATGGAAAGCTCAAAACTCAAATCATGATAAATATCCCGTTGTAAATAACTTACACATATAGGACCACCTCAGGATTATTATTAGACAAAAGCAAAAGAATCATCAAAACCTCAAATTAAATTCTACTACCGCCCTTTGTTTATTTTTCGTCGATTGGTAATGGCAATCGTGGGCAAATTTCCTTAACCCTAGCTCACTAACCTTATTTTCAAGTAACATTGTCACTAACCTTTCGTTTCTCAGACTACGAAATAAAATATCAATAAAAATGTAATCAGCTATTTTTATTAAAAAAAAACGACCACAATTAGCAGTCTCATTTTTGAGGTAGTCAAATAACTAAAATAGTTTTAGAAACAACCTAGTCGGAACAGTTATTGCACATAGAAACTGTGTGCTCTCAAAAAATGGCTCTTTTGCAGCCCTTGCGGAAATATTTTGTCATACGACGTTTTTTGACAGGGCAGTAGCTGCAAATTTTGCGTGTCCTGGGTACTTCTTGACTAGATTCTTCCTGAGAGTCACCAATATGCAGGATCTCGGCGATGATTTGCTTTAGATATTGTTGGAAAGTCACAGTGCTATATCGTTCTTGCAGCCAAGGTTTCATAAGTTCATCTGCCACTTCCAAGGCAAAGGACCTTCTTTTCATGGGTTTCTTTCCATTCCGGATCGCGTTTGACACGTGAATAACATATGCATTCACAATAAATATATTTAGTATATTGTAAAACAAACACAGCGGCCATCGGTTGGTTTTACGGTTTGTACTCATGATCGAGCACATTTGATCTACTGAATCAACAGCACCTTTGCCGAACGAGGTTGCTGCTGATGTTGTGATCGTTCGTTCTCAGTATCAACCTGATCGGCGCAGGATTTCTGCGATGACTCATCATCGGAATCTATAACTATCCTTCTACCATGGCCGCGACGTGTAACAAAGAACTCGTCGTCCAATGAATCTGCGGCATCCTCGTCACTTTCTTCAGTATTGATGTGAATTTCTGTCTCGAAATTATTATCCGACTCCGATTCTGATATTGACTCCGTATCTGTACCAGCCAATCACTCCGCTATTTTTTCGTTTTGGCCTCTCAAATCCATCTGAAAGTATAAAAAAACAAAAAACAAATGGATTTCAAACAACAAATTACCTTCCAATAACATAAATATAAATCACCAACGTTATAATATCTACCATAAGTATAAACCACTATTTATTACGTTATATAATGTTAAAATAATTAATTTATATTGAAATTATAAGCAATTAAAAAAAAATAACAAATGCATAATTTGGAAAAAAAAGTAATGGTTGTTACTAACCTTTCGTCTGTGGGGCGACGATTATGCGAAATATCCCAATCAGTGCAACGTGCATCCGCAATGAGTGTTTGCGGGTCACTAATTATGCGAATTAGGAAGGTACTAGAAATGGGCAGGGTGGCGGGGGCCGGGAACATACCTAAACAACATATGCGCGGGGTACGCGTAGTCTAATATACGAATGGTTAGTGAGCTAGGGTTAAATATCCCATTGATTAATTAAAAAAAAAAATTTATTAATCAATGAAATATCCGTTCCAATTTAGTTGTTCCCTGATATCAGCTACCTTCTGATTTTGTTGAATACAACAATATACCTACCGATGATGATGGAACAATACCTTCCTTGGGGTTTCATTGTTGTCAAAGCAACGCCATACAATTGCCATACAGCACGACAATGTAGCCAGCGTCTTAGGGACGCTTTCCACTGGTATTGGATTTGATATGGATCAGTTGAGCTACCTATAGATTGTTTGCAACGATCTACAGTTAGCTCAATTGTTTCAATTGTAAATACTAGTTCTCAGTATTTATATCGACGGCAGAAAGCGAAGTGGCGTATCTCAAAGATTGGCCTAAGTGACTTTAGCTATATTGTATTAACAATCATTTAGCCCAATCTTTGAGATACGCTACTTCCGCTTTCTGCCGTCGATATTATCAGATTGTAATTATTTTATTATAAAAACTATCGTATTTTGACGAATTCATTACGGATGTAAGGATAATGAGATTGTAATTATCTTTGTTAAATAAAAAAATAGTTTCTCAACTTCTAAAAATGCAGTAGGTATTTTAGACCTAGTTAACCTACTGGTTAACTAGGTGTACCAGTGTTAACTACTCTCTCTACCCAACACAAACTATCCGAACTATCCGTTAGGAATTATCTACCTACCTACACCTGCTACCTGCTACCTGGAAGAGATATCGCTGTTAGCTATAATTCCGCCGATTGTGCCATTCTAGATTAGTTAGCAGAAATTTCTTTGTTCTTGTTATGTATCGATGTTGCAATAAAGTTATAATCTATCTATCTAGATAATATGCAGGAAGGTTTAAAAAATCGGTATCCGTTTTATATATTTTTTAACGTAATATCAATGTTGTCAGCTAAATAGATAAATAATACTTCATCGCTAAAAACAAATGGCTTAAAATTTCATAAATTTAATTTTCATTACAAAGCTACTGCAAAATGAATACATTTTTATTCTTCGCAATTGTTTCGGTATAATTTCATCATTATCTCTCTCGGCAGGTTTGTGAATAAAATGATTAAATTGCTACAATTTGAGCCCTTTCTTTCGAGGAGGAAAAATGAAAAGTACGGTGGCATGCATTTTAAATTCGCTAGGTAATTTTATTTGACAAGAACAAATTAATCTTCTAAGAAATTGTTTAACGAATATATTTACCTACCTACGTGCTGTTTCTAAATCTTTTTCTACAATAGAATATGCAGTAAGTACAACTTTGATGGCCAATGTTAGCTGTAATTGGTTACATTAACTAACTTGTAATTTCCTTCGTTTATAAACATACATTCCTGTGACTGTGACTTAATTTAGGCTTAGCCGAGTTACCATTAGCTTTTCGATAGGGCGAGACCAAATACTCAATGACGTCACGCTCTCACCCCCGCCCTAGAAGCGTTCGCCGCCCGCCTTCATTTGTTTTCTGGTGTCACTTCTTATCTCGTCTCGCAATTATTACAATTTGTCGGCTCCTCCCTTATCTTAGCAAGTTCGCTACTTCAGCATAAAGGCTAGCGACTTCAGCAGATTCGCAAGATCATACCGAGGAATCCTTTTTTTACTAATTTCAGCGGTTGTATTTTTGTTGAAAACTTTGAATAATGACGGAGCCGTAAATCGCAGAGGCGGTCACGAAACGCCGCCGACAGCCGCGCTGTTTGTTGTTTGGTTAACTTCACTTTTTCATCGCTCCGTTGGCCGACTGACGGTTCCTCGTTGATAGGGCCATTTCACCCAAGTACAGTTTTTATAATCCGCCCTAGATCAACTTCAACTGAAGCAGGAAGTTCTTTCAATCAGCAATAAGGAAGCGGAAAAACTTTTGCATCGAGTGTAGAAACTGTTTTTGCTGTTGATTGTGTTTTGCTCAGATAGGTTATCAGTAGAACGGAAGTTCTTTGCAACATTCAGTGGTACTGAACGAAGTGGGTGTCTATTCTCGGCAGTAGTGCAGGTGCGATGACTGCTCGGCTCGTGCTAATTCCGCCGGTAATGTATGAATTAACAGTTCTGTAGGTTGTTAGTGCGTCAATTGTCGCTCGAGCTTCGTATTTTTATAGCTTCTTTGACGGAGGGGAGAGTCGCGTGCGCTCGTTGTCGCGACAAAATGTTCAATTTTAGATACAAATAAAAAAGGTCGGACGCGCCGCGCAGAATATTAACGGCACACAATACGAACGCAGGCATCCGGAATCCGCGTCAAAAGTGCCAAAACGATGTTATTCTTTTCCGCGCGGAGGTAATAAGCGAGGAGGTCCCAGCCGTGCCGCGGATATGAAATCCAGAAATGTTTATGGTACGCGATAATGGGACGGCTTCGTATCCGATCCGGGTTCACGGATGAAAGGATCCGCTCGTAATTAGAATCCTTAAGGCCTTTTGTAATAGCGTAATTGTTTCCCGTTGTCGCCTCCGAGCGCTGTTATCTCTGCGAATGGCGAGTTGAATACAAAGAAGACACTGCAAGCGTAGAGCTGTCGTGGCTTTTTTTATAAAATGAGATGGTAGTCTAGCGCAGAAGGAAACTTTGTACAAGACACTCGTCACTCGAGTGCCTGTGAGTGATTAAGAGCGGGCAGGCGCATCGCTCGGGAGTCGCATTGGCGGCGCGCTTTCGACGACCTGTGCCCTGAATCACTCGCCAAACATTGCCGCCTCTAATTGCATGCGTAATTTACTAATGCATCACTTCAACGACTACCGGCTCGCAAAGAGGCCTGAGAAACCATTGCGTCTCTATAACATCACAGATTTACGACCGGCGAGATTTTGAATTATGATTGGTCTTTATAATAGCTCCCTTGTTGAAACTATGAGTTATTTATAACACATTTACGTAATTTAATCTGCCGGTAAGTTAACCTACTTACATAGAATGCAAAACAGGTGTACTGTAGTACATTAGGATGTCCAGTACATAGACATACGGCCCGGTAAACCGCAATACCCCGAAGCCATGTTAACATGCTTAGACCAGATTTGCCTATGAATTGTTCAGTTCTACAATTCGATTGAGTTATTGCTCGGCGGACCATCAGCGGAATAGTGTTACCTAATTGGTTCACTCCAATGATTATACTCGTCAACATTAACTCATTATCTATTTCATGGACATCTAAATGCTCTATCGTTCTATTTCAATGTATCACATCAGAATCACATTACATGTTCAGCCTTCAACCAGTCCACTGCTAGACATAGGACCTTCCATGATAAAAGCCAATCGGCTTTTATCATCGCTTATTCCCAGTAGTTCTGTATAAAACTACTTGAACATAAGTTGTCCCAGTTCAGCTGAATTCTTCTGTAAGCTAACTCCGTTCATTTATAAGAATGAAAATCCGAACGACTATTGAAATTCACAAAACAGAGCCTGCAAAAATACGAGAATAGCTAACCTACTCACAGATTCAGCGCTTAATTAGACCGAGGTTTAAACTGCTCCCATTCCGATTCCGATCTAAAAAGGGCATCAAAACTGCCTTCACTGGGCTCTTAAATAACATGCCCCAGGATAAATCTTTCTAATTCAAACAATTGCCGGTGAGCACATCGCAAAGAGATAAATTGCAGCAACTTTCGCTGACCGAAACGTGCACTGTGCCGGTGTTACTGAGAGAGAATGCATGGTTTTCACTAGGGATGTACCTATTTATACACAAAAATAAGAGAAAGAGTTTAAGTAAGAAAAAACTTCGTTTACAAAAGTTTCTCGATCCCGTGGCTCACTGCGAGAATCAGATAATTGCTGATAATGATAAACTATAGCGAAGCAGTACTAAGCTTAATTCTGCGAGAGTACAACAAGATCGGAAACAAAACGCAAATTCATCTCAGATCAATAGTGGACTATTCGGCTATTCCCCCAAAAAGCAGCTACAGCCATCCCGCATCCACGGGAGCGGAACAGAACGGATTAAATTGCAAGTACGTTGATGTATTTATAGCCGGGCCGGAGACAAACGAGCGCGCGCGTGATGGACCCGGCTCGTTATGCGAATTAATCGAAGCACCGGATGCACCTGCAGCCTGAAATATGCTCAGTGTATCACTGATAAATCTACCAAGCCTCTGAAGACTACAGCAATCAACGTTTTAAATAAAGGGCACAGGAGTATTATTGTCGGAAAGCGCCATTGTTCAATCCATTTTATGCTCTACATTTGTGTATATATATTTTATCACAATTATTAATATTTATTACAATCGTGACCTTCCGCAGATTTACACTAAACTGCGTTCCGTAATAAAATACCAACTAAAATACCATTATCCGCAACCACAACTAGCTTACTCGCTTCCACTTCTAACCGTTATTTATTAAACAACAAGCTCACAACCGACTATAACTTGAATTAGCTTTATCCATCACAATAATTGCCGCACAAGTTCACACAACTGGTCAGCCAGTTGTAGCAATATCCGAGTGAGAATCGCATTGAACGGAAACCGTCGGCCAATAATTCGATTTCGCGGTTATTTAGCTCATGTAGTCTGCGTAGGGGCTGGCTCAGGTGCGGCTGGGCTGTAATGATCGAATTGAACAGGACAATGTGCCTCGGACGACATGGCGACGATTAAGTTTAGGTAACATGCCTACTCGTCCCTGTTTTCCGCAAAACCACGAAACAACGAATTTCAAACAACGCCTCGGGACTAAAAGCAATGGACCCGTAAAAATATGCAAAAGAACCCGCTTGTTTGTAGCAAATAACAAAAGACCCTTATTCACAATGCACTGTTATTGTATCGCTAGAATATTTATCGTGTCTACAAACAAAACTTGAAGAAGCTAAGTGGTCTAAGTTAGCGCTAATTTAAGAGTTCGGAGCAGGCGCCTGGGAGACTGCCACAGTTTGTCATAACTTAGTCTTAGTAGGGGTGCCTAGACATACTCCGCTTCATTTAACACAGCTTTTGTTCGAATGAAACTAATCACAACTTAACCGACCACAAGGCTGTATTACTCGTAAAACATGGACCCAATTTATATTAACATTAGGAATTTAGAAAAGGTAGGGTATCAAAACAATTTATTGCAGTAAACGGCGAATAATTTTCAAGAAACACCGCATCTAAATTAACATAATTTAAAATTCAAACCATAAGAAATACTGCATAGAGGAGAGCACGCCACTGAAAAGGGGTGTGTGGGCGGCATATTAAATTTTACACAAAAATATGGTAAAAGTCTAAAATATCAAGTCGGTTTCGACTTGACTTTTGAAATAAGAAAAAATGCGGGTGAAATAATAAATAGCGGTATAATAGCGATCTTCACGCGAAAGATTAGCCACAAAAGCCAAAGGATTACCAGTATTTATAAGGAGTGTTAGCGGCACGCCACAACGAATTCTTATAGCCTTTTTTCCTGCGGCCGTTCAGGAAATAAGACATTCGCTTTTACTTGGCCCATCTCTTAATATTTGACAGTAGATTGAAATAGATACCGAAAATTGTGCGACTCACATTACCAAACAATATTATAGGAATTTATTAAAAACGAAAATTACAATCAACGACCTCTGTGGCGCAGCGGACGATTGTCTGCCTGCGACGCAGGTTGCGGGTTCGATTTCCACCTCGGGAAAAATGTTTGTACGATCTGCAGATGTTTGTTCAGGGTGTTTTGGATGTATTATAATATAAAATATCTATCACACTACATAAGTGTATTGCATTATGTATATCAGTTGTCTAGTACCTATAACACAAGCTCTGCTTAGCTTGGGGCTAGATAATGCGGTAAAAAAAATTAAACCATCATTTACATTTGAAACTATTGAGCTAACTGCGGACTGTCGCAAACACTCTATAGGTAGCTCAACATCATTATTGATTTCACGTTGTGGTATCCTGAATGAAATACGCTTGTTTGCTTTTTCCAACATAATTTTCTAATGAAGGAAAGTACAACGCACCACTTACCAATTTGAGTAAAGTACAGTTGCTGCAATACCAGCCAACAGGCGTATTCAGTTTGGCCGGATCTGGTCCCAATGCGGCCCACGTTGCTACAACTTTGCTATAACTCGTTTACTCCGGTCCACCTAATTTGCTTGCCGAGTACGTACCAGTCAACTTGTCGGTGTAATTTATGGCATCTTCATACTGTTTACGGGTTCGCGTAATATTCTCGTTTCCCGCTTAACAATGTTTGTGGAGCTCTGTCATTTTCCTGGACAAATTACATTTCATGATTGTGACGTTTAATTTTCGTGATTTGAATTTGATTCGATTTCATAGGTGATGGGCATTTTAACGCCCATAGCCTCGCTGGTAGTCAATTGATACAGGTAGCTTAGCATAGGCATTCAGTATTTACTTTATTATAAAATCACTAATTTCTGCCTGTGGATTCGCATGCGTTGTTACTATGCAAACTTTTAATTGTGATTTGATTTGATATACAAACGGGATGAAAATAATTAGGATTGACCCGTATGCAAAATTTCAGTACGATCTGTTCTGTAGTTTTGGCTTGAAGAGGTAAAAAAAATACATACATACATACATATACATCCAAATATCCAACCATCCAAGCGGTCGAATTCATGATATAGTGTGATGTGATAAATCTAGATTTACCTTCATCACATCACACTATATTGGATAAGTATTGAAATGGAGAAGTGCTAATATGAGAGCTCAGATAGATGAATAGTTCTCTCTCTATATTCGCTGCGATTTACTATGATGCTTGAAAGCAAGCAATACAAGTCCGCGATATGTAAAGATTTCCTCTCCAATGTAGAGCATCCCTCGCTGCGGTAACGGTAGTATCCAGGTAGGTAATGAATACAAACTGCGAAGCTCGTGGTTACTGTAAATTAAGGCGGGTGTGGCGCTCGAATTGGAAACCGCGCCGTGAAGATGCAACGCGAGATCCCCTGGGAAACGTTCTTTAAAACCACTGATTGCTAAGGAGCTAGGCGGAAATTGTTCTCGCTTCTACCTTCGAAATCGGGCTCAAGTCAATTGTGGTCGTTTCTACTTTGCAGCTAGTTTTTTACCTTTGGGAAACAAAATAGACTCACAAAGGTACCTGTCTGATGTTTTATGGGATCGGAACTAGATTAAGCTATAGAACAGAAAATCAGTTAATAAATAAACAAACAACTTGATTTCAATTACAAGGAATGGCTCAATTTGCCGGTGCACTACAGCGTCGATTGATATTAATATTGAAGAGCATAGGACTCCCACCCTCGCAAATTTGACGACCTCTGTGGCGCGGTGGGCGAAGGTCCGCCTGCTACGCAGGAGGTTGCGGGTTCGATTCCCGCCTCGGAACAAATGTGTGTACGATCTGCAGATATTTGTTCAGGGCGTTCTGGATGTTTTCTATGTATAATAAAAAATATCTATCTATGTAGTGTATTGTATTATGTATATCAGTTATCTAGTACCCATAACACAAGCTCTGCTTAGCTTGGGGCTAGATAATGCTGTGTGAATTGTCCAGCATTATTTATTTATTTATTTATTTTATTATTTTAATTCTTGACTCGACCTACGGTATATCCCGCAATCTGCAATTACCTCCGTCGAAATGTACAAATCGATAGGGGTCATCGGCACCATAGGCATCATCCATGAGGTGGAGCCCTCACTAGGGTGTTTGCCATACATTAATGGCCCCCACAATCTGCCCTCCACTAAGCATTCTACAAAAACATTACTACGCCTTTTATTCTATTTGTCTAGGAAATCTATGGAGGGATAAATATGTATATTGCCTAGTCCAATTGTCCGAACACGAGCTGGAGTTTTTTCTAATTATAGCACAAAGCCCGTGGGCTCTTATCGTCTACTTGAACGGATGCGCTCACATTGTTGTGCGCTTATCTCGGAGTTGCACCGATAGTTTCCCAAAAGTTTCTATTGGACCTGGATCTGAATTCAAACGCGAAAACGAAACTTCTTTTCCAATTTTCTCTGAATGGCCATTAGGATGAGAAATGTAAAGTAGATTCCCGGACGAAGTCGAAATATGGCTTTGAAAAGAATGAAATTTCAAACTGAACTGGCACCGAACCGGCTACAATAGTCTCAGCCGACAAAATGACTTCAGGATGCAGACTTCTACGAGATTCTTTGCATGTATCACACGAGTTCACTAAAGCTAAATTGACTTTCCGTAGAGAATATTCAATGTCTGTGCAATAAGATTTCAAATCTGGTATCTCTTAGCGGAATAACTGAAGTGAACAAAGTATAGACGGACGTATAGACTTGCGGATGTTGTCTAGGATGTTTTAATGAGGAATCACCCTCGTCGAGTTTGAGCGACAGTGCCAACAGTTGTTTCATTATGAGTTCGGATGTCCTGTTGTTATGAGGGCTGTACAAGTTGCGTCCACAGCAAACAGGCCTCTCAAATCGTAACTTAACACAGTGTCAACAGGTTACTTGACTCAAGTGACAGTCTGCAATTTGGCGGCGGCGGACAAACTTACGGACAAGACCCTCCTTTATTTGCAGCGGCACTGTAGCTTTAAACTGAGACTAATATATAACGTGCTTATAGTTTTAAGCTTACGAGCGCCCCGTCGATTTACATGAATCCTTGAGGACGCCTTCGGGCTATATTTTCAGACAAATGTCATACTTCGACTTGAACTATGAATTACTGGGACGTGTATTGCTAAACGGTTCAAATTCAGGCTTTTTATCAATTTGGAAACATGCTGGTAGATGGGTATAATATTCCGTTATGTAAATTATTTTTTATAGCTGGAAACGTTTAACTATGTATACTCCGCAGCCGATAAATAATGATTATTAAGTTATTTTCCGAATAGTTTCCGGTTTCCACTGTCGTAAATAACTTCGTGCAACATTCCGTGCTATATCACGGCACTTAGTTCATTACACCGAAGTCTGGCGCAACTTAATGCAAATTAAATGGACGATTCTCTGTAGTGAGTCATATTTTCATATTAAGAGTCCGAGCCCCCGCTGGCAAACACAATTTCTTCTTAGAGAAGAGAAAAAAGCTGCGGTGCATTTTTAAATTAGCAAGTTTGCAGGTACTACAAATATTCTACATTGGGTAAAATTTTGATACTTAAATAAATTATAAAATATATAAATGCCACGTCTACGAGTGTCATCGGCCAATTGGTCGAATCAATTTTCGGCGCCGCCGTAATTAACCAAGTCCGGATAGCTCTACCGCACAAAATCAAATGCGATCGTCATCCGGCCGCTCCTGATACTATTGCAAAATGAAACAGAAAATATCAATTTACTGATACTTTGTCGGTGTTTCATATAACTTCTATAAGCTAGAGCAGGAAAGGTTTCAAGGAAAAATAAACCACTTACATGAGATAGGAGTACTTGCGTGGCAGAAATCGACGCAATACGAAGATAGGTGTACGGACGGAATTCTAAAATCATAAAATAATCTTTTTAACTAGTATTAAGTTATTTTGTAGCGCCCCAACGGGGTACATGTTTGAGACTATCACTTAACTGCTAAGACCTATGTAACATAACAACATGTAAACAAGTTAATAAATAAATAAAAAAATATATAACTTTGGTAGGTTAGATACCACCAACAAACTTTTATGCTGGTTAAATTCTATTGGTTTGCAGAAAGTTTCTTGTTATATATGTTGTTACTCGTTATATTTTTGAGAATACTTATAGGAAAGACGCATAATTATGCAATCCACACATGGATAATGTGAAATACCTAATTATTTTTTTATTATTAAAAAACATATCTTCCTACTTTGTCAAACTTTTTTTATATATCAGAAATAGACCTTCGTTTGACCGCAATCTCACCTGATGGAAAGCGAAGATGCGGCCGACGATTTATCACGAAGGTAGCTACTCCGGACCATTCCGAAACACAACAGAGCTTCACGGACTGGCTTAGTCCAAAGGATGGTGACAAGCCACGGCCGAAGCCTACCACCAGAGGGTACCGCTCTTAGCACCACCCAGAGGACACGTGTAGGGTAACAGAGGGACAACACCTACGGATGTGAGCGATACTGTCCCCCATAAAACAAAAACAACAAACTGTACAACCCACAAAAAATTAATATTTTTTCATCTATAATCCACATCAGGAAATATTATAGTAGGCACGAAGCGCGATGGGTAGATTATTTATTTTTACGACCAAGTGTTAGACTACTCACAACGGATAAAATTCCTCGCTCAGACTCGTTTTCTTTGATTTCCCAGATCAGAGTTGTTTTTACCTTTATTTCTCTTCCGAAGCTCCAAAGTTTTAGAATTCCGTCCGTACACCTTTCTTCGTATTGCGTCAATTTCTGCCACGCAAGTACTCCTATCTGATGTACTTACATCAGGTTTCTTTTTCCTTGAAACCTTTCCTGCTCTAGCTTAAGGAATTAGCCATGAATATTGATAGATAATTGGATTGTCTGGATTGGAACCAACGTTTACAACTATGGCATTGACATTGTTCTCTATCTTAGGCTCGTATTAGGTTACTTTGCTAAAGTAAGTGGATATATAATAGTGACAATAAGTGACGATGTCTGTCGCCCAGCGGAAAGCCACTGCGACGCGGGAGGCTGCTGGTTTGATTCCCGCCTCGAGACAAATGTTTCTACGATCTGCTGGCATTTGTTTCGGGTTTTCTGGAAAACTTCTGTGTATAGTAAATATCTAGGTAAGATAAGTCTGAGGTATTGTATAAAGACTGTTAGTTATCTATGGTATGGTATACCTACATAATGCTTATCAGGTCTGCTTACCTTAGACCTAATAATGCTGTGTGAATTGTCCAGCATTATTTATTTATTTTAAGTTTATACTTCAAGCGTTGCGTTGGCTAAAATTATCGTTCGTTCACCGTGGTACCATTAGATTGTACCACTGACGGTACTGTGGTAATTTTTATTTGCCGTTGTACCATCACCACAAAGTCAATGCAATTATTATTTAAATACAGGAGATCTAACAAGAGGTGACAAGTTTATCTAGAATGATCACCTTCACGCAAACTACAAGGGCTAACAAAATTCAAGGGGAAGTCTAATGAATAAAAATTATGACGAAATAGAAAATCTAGTACAAAGGATGAGAATATAAGGGAATAATTTGTGGTAAAATTAATGGTGATTTGTTTATTTTATATAACCTCTTATGTTCTTCTTATTTTATTTTTAGTACCTATAGTGCGTAGTTAATTAAAATACTCTGTACTTGTATCTTTTTAACTTAGTTAATGTATGTCACTGGTAAGAGCGGAGTCCCCAAACACAAGCAAATGTTTGCTTAAATGGAGGCTCCCTAATCAATTCATGCATGGTTGTTAAAAAAGGTACTGCAATAAAAGATTTTTATTTTTATTATTTATATAAGTCGCGAGGGTAAGGTACCTGGGTACCTCGCCTGTAGGTATGAGGAAAAACTTGCGGGTAGTAGATAGTTCCGGGGTCAAGTTAATGATATCGCCCCCATTTTGTGGACTCTTCCCGGCGCCGAATTGCGCCCGGGCATGTTAATGGGCTTGGATACACCACTCTGAATATTTTAAATGGAATGCATGGTTGGAATGTTTCGGCCAGACCACCAAAATGCCAGGAAGGGTGGCGGAATAGGGACAAGACAAGCGGCGGCGTCTGTTAGCAGATATTTATAAAAAAATATGTATGTTCCGAAATTTCAAAATATAAGTACCTATTAGTATATTTATAATTAGCCTTGTGAATGAATTTTATGAATTTAAAGGGGTCTAACTATGGTAAATTGATTATTAAGTTATTTTATATTTAAAATTATGGCATAAATTTGAAGCTTTTAAACATCATAATGGGTTTGTTTTAAAAAACTATAAACCGACTTCCAATTATTATGGTTTTCTCATACATGCCACTGTCAGAACTGAACCAAAAACAAAATTGAAATGAGACACGGGAAGCACCAGCTTTCAAATATAAAAGAAACAAAGAATCATCAAAATCTGATCACCCCGTCAAAAGTTCTGAGGTAACAAACAAAAGTACTGTTTGTTACCTCATGTACAGTTAACAAAAATACAGTCGAATTGAGAACTTTCTCCTATTTTTGAAGTCGGTTAAAAAGTTAAATATAAGGATTAAAATTTAGGTAACAATGTTACCGCTCAAGTTATTACATTATCACCTATTACATATCAAATGTTGCCTGGAAGAGAACGCTGTTAACGATAAGGCCGCTGATTGTTCCACTCTTTTTTATTTTATTAGTTAGCAGTAATTTATATGTTTTTGTTATGATGGTGCAATAAAGTACTTATTAATCTATCTATCTATCTACAAATTTCAGCCTTATATTTTGCAATGGATTTCATAATTATCATGATCGAACCTAAACACAGAATAGAACCTAAACACAGAGGATACAAATGAACTGACTGATCTGATGACTGATGATGATAAACCTCGCAAAACGCACGTAAATTTAATCACCGTACCCAATGATGATCACCATCGGACTGATCCATTCACAGCTCTTTTAAAAAGCGTGAAAAGGCGGGTTATTATAGATAAATTATCATGTAAGAAATACTAAGTGACTACAGCAATGGGTCCACCACACGAGAACATGAAAATAACTGTCATTGAGTAAGTAAGGCAAGACGTGGCGAAGGCATCGCGCATTTTTTATTTTCATTGGAGTAGTCGGATTGTCCTGCCACCATGTATTCGAGTAAAAAGGACATTCGGTGAAATTACTAAAAATAATGTCGCGCTTGTACCGAATTACCCAAAAACGGTTTGCAGGCCAGCAATAAATATGCTCGAAATCCTCATTCCACCACCGCCCCCTGGAGTTTACTTTAGGATTAAAAACGAAGTACCTACCTGTAGGTACATCTACTCCGTTAGCAGAGAAATGTGAAAATTAAAACCCCAAGTTTATACCTTTCTACTCGATTGTAGTATCTATAATAAATATATTTTGTAAACAAAGGAGTAAAAAAACCAAAGGAATATTTGTGGTAAATAATTTTCATCACTCATACTTAGAAAGTAGGTCGGCAGTTGCCTGAGAAGCGGGATGAAAGTAATACTTTTCTTTCCTAGGGAAATATTGACAAGTAGTAACAACTGCCACGTCACATTTCTATTGAACCATGCATGCAAACTTTCTATACAGCCACTCAACTTCAACTTCTTGTGACATGACTTTTGCGTCTGGTTTGACGCAATTAATACAGCCATTTAATTACAGCGTGATGTTAAATTGATCAAAATTAAAGATAAAATACCATATTATAATTTACTTTCTACTATTTCTTTAAAATAACATAGATTTCGGCAAAATATTTACCATTTTTATATGATAAAAATTAATGGTAGGATAGTTTTCGGTATTCTACCATAGTAGAATAGCGAGAGCTACCATGGCTATATTCTGCCATCTATGAAGAGGATTGTCTATGCCTAAGAAAAAGCGGAATATCATCAATCCTATCTTCATTTGATTTTTCAAGTTGTAGAGTTTTGTGTGATTATTACAATGAGTTCAGACATTGATATGTATACAGATTTAACGCCTGATTTTATAAAAGACGAGGCTAAAGCAGTAGTGGAAAACCTTTTACCACCTAAATGAAAATGAAGGTACCTAAAATCGAAGAGTAAATAGTAAAATCGATTTGAGAAAACTTTTTGTTATTATATTTTAACGAATTCTCAAAGACATACAAATCTTCAACATTATGGAGCATGTATTCTATGTTGGCGACAACATTAGGTACTAAACACAATGTACATTTAAAAGAGTTCGAGAGACTAACATCGTTTCTTAAATGGCAAAATAATGGATTTAACCAAACAAATTCAAAGTTTTCACTTCTCAAGAGGTACCATGAAAAAACCCGTCGCTATCTATAACTAATAATTGCTCTAATTTTACCATAGACTTTAAATAAATATCTCACCTAAGTTGTCGATTCATGTAAAATAAAAATTATTAATTTTTTCTTTAGCTCATTCATATTTTTATTTTTACTTTCCTTGTATTCGTAATAAAAAGCACAGCGTTCACCTCGGGTGAAAGTAACATTTAGTTCCTCGAACTATTAGCGCCCTCGCTACGCTCGCTCGGGCGTCAAACCCCGTCTCGGGACTAAATACGTTACTTTCATCCCTTGGGTAACAATGTACTATTAATGTTTTAATTATGTAAATTTCCTTTAGGTATTTTGTAAATTCGAGCTCAACTTTGCCGTGCCCTTCCAGGGTATGCACCCTGGAAGGGCACGGCAAAGTGGGTACATGAGTACCCAATGACAAATAACCATTCACTTAGACATAATAATGAATAAATAAAATACAGCAAAATAAATTAAATACGAAATATTTGAACATAGTCTTTAATGATATAATTCATTCAATGTTGACATAAAACATCTATAATTCTTGAACGTAGTAAGTAGATAACCAGCTACTATTAATAGATCTAATTGTTGGTGATCCTTGTAAAAGTTTTTTTTGATATTTGGATTATTTAGTTAACCCAGACCTTCGAAAGTATAAAAGTATCTCTATGAAATCACTCAGACTATAAAAAATGTATCTATCATTTATCGATTGCGGTACTCTTATTGGCAAACCAAGTAGGAACCGTCTAGCAAAGTACCCTACGAGCTAAGTAGGTACTACTGTAGAAGCCATTTCACGTGCAGTTTCAGTACAGTGAGCTTTAAATAACAAATGAAGTGCAGAGATAGAAAGTAGAGAGCGTCGATTCTGTTTCTACCAAACGGAATAAGGTACAGAAATCGCGCTCGCTACCGCCTCTGCCTATAGCCTCGCTTGATACAGTCAGACCTTGTTGCAGACATAAAGAAAAGTTGGGTGTTTTTTAATTAAGTTAAAGACCAGGCACTGAACTAAATACTGAATAAATCATTGATTAATTAAAAAGGGAAGATGAGGTACTACTTTTTCGAAAATGGCAACCTCATATTGTGTAAAATTGTGTGCTCCCACCTCAGTCACCGTCGGACCGGGGGGCGGCGCCGCGGCGGCACGGGCGGTCGTGATTCCCATGAAATATTGTTGTCTCGGTATCTAAGACCGAAGTGAGTCGGTCTTAGATACGTCTTTCCGTCTTTGTTCTTCTTTGTATTGCACAGGACTAGAAATATAACTGTGAGCGTATGTGTTTGCGTGTAGTTGTAACACATGCCAATTTTTGAGTAAGCGCTGGGAGAACGTAACCTATCTTCCCTCTTTAATTAATCAATGGAATAAATAAATAGTTAGGTCAAGCCACACGGACACTTACATTGCTTTATCTATGTACGGTTATTATTTACAACATAACTAACTACATTTATCTTGATTAAATAGGTACCCAAGTATACTGGCACTAACAGGCAAATTATAACCAAAAGCTTTGCACGAGCTTTGTCTAAGAAATGAAACGGGGGTTGTTTTTTTTTTCAAAATTTAGCAATATGTTTTATCGTGGAGCTTTTTATATTCTAGTGGCTACAGTGTTAATAAACCTAGCTATTACAGCATACAAAATGTAGCCTTTTTTAAATTTAGCAAGAACTTTTACCCCGACTGTACCCGTGTGCAGACAGCGTACTACGTGCGGCGCATAATGCAGTCGTTCGTGCAAAATTCACAACTACGTACCCCCAGGCAAAATAAATTCACTGCTTCTATCTTATTTGCTCTAATTCGCGAAAACTGCAACTCGAAACTTCGTTTTTGCTGTAGGTATAGGTAATGATCTTACGACACCGCAGTTTCGGATGTTAGGCGGGACGGGTTGGGCGGGCGGATCTTTATCGATAGGTAATAGGGTATATGCATGGATTTTTTTTAAAATCGATTATTTAGGTTAATACATAACCGAAAAAAGATATAACACCCAAAAAAAAAATTATTGAGGTATAAAACTAAAAGTAAAACTATACTCAGTTTCGGGTGATAAAAACGCTGGTTTGTTAGCCATTGCATTTTATGACGTCACAGATCATCGAGTTCCTTATGTAAACTCAAAGTCAAAACTTCATGCCCATACAAAAATGTTCAAGCATGACGTCATGCTTCACGTGTCAATAGCGTTGCGTTTAGAGATTTTGCTGTTGAGACTTAAAATATCTACTTTTCAATGATTAAATTTTACAATAAAAACATCATAAAATACAAAAATAAATATACAGATATATTTCTAAATCACTAGAGAATACCTAAAAAAAAAATAGCTTTTTTGAAGTCACATGCATTTATACCCTATTGCGTGAGATGTGTTAATCGTAACCTTCTGAAATTTTATTATTTAATATTTGATGACAAAGGACAGTCAATAAAATAACGAGTAGGCACAAACTTAAAATAACCCTAGCTGAGTCCTCAATAGGTATTGAACCTACCTATGTACCTACTTAGGTACTGTAAATGAATGCCTAAACTAAACTTGAAACGATCCGCGTTCCTACGTGTTTAGTTATGTAGTTAAGCAAAATGGTAGAGGTAGGTGGTAGAGTAGCTATCTAGTTGTAGATATACCTAAGCAAGGTATAACCAATATTTTTTATATAAGAAGGTTTCATGCGATTAAAATTCCCATTGTTTCCCAATAATCCAAGCAAACCAGCAGTAAGTAGGTAGGCTTTGTCTGCCTCGGCTTCTTATTAACGTGCATAAATATCAACCCTCTCCCCTTGCACCCCCAATTTAGTAGAAGGGGAGTTCAGAACAACTCGACCTTGGCTGAAGTAAACGTTCCTTTCTATAGATACGATTTTGTTAAGTCTAGCATCTGTTAGGAGGTAATCGTCTAGGTATGTACCTAGGTACCTACCTATCTTATCCTTTAACTTTATCTTGGTAGCATTGATTTATTAAAAACCCTTTTTAAATCAATGCTTGGTAGGCAAGTTTTCCTTAAAAAAGTATTGAAAAATAATTAAGCTTGGTAGGTACCTCTTGTAGGTTGTAGGTTAGGTGTAGTCAGCAAAAATTGCGCTTTACCACTTAGGGTGATTTTTCTGTGAAGTGAATTGTTGCCAACCCCGGCTTGCTCGATATCTTTTGTTTTTAAAGCAAAGCAAAATAGTTTCAAACTGGATAGGCATTACGGTTGGCGATGGTACCTACACCTTACCTACCGCTACCTTATATATAGATAACTCTGTTTTTATTTATTCTTATGGCCTACCTTACACAGTTAGGTACCTACCTACTTGTACACTACGTAAGAATAAAAGAAATAGTACATTGTTACCCTAGGCGTGAAAGTAACTTATTAAGTCCCGAGACGGGGTTTGGCACCTGAGCAGCGTAGCACAGAACACGAAAGCTGCGCCGAGGAACGTAACAAGGGCGCCAATAACTCGAGAGACGAAATAAGGTACCTTCACCCAAGATAAAGTATGCTTTTCATTACAAATACAAGAAAAATAAAAAAAACAAGAATTAGCCAAAGAAAAAAATGTGAAATCAGTAGTCGTTATATCCATATTATGTGCATCTGATGAACACATTGTAATACGAATGACTGCTATACGGAAGTAAGTAGGTACGTACATTATACATATAAGAATCATGAAAATCGGACCACCTAGTCAAAAGTTCTGAGGTAGTTAGATGTACACTGAGTCCAGGTTGGTGAATACACAAGGTTCGACTTCACGGATGACAACACGGCGCGGTCTTACTGCGGGGTAAGGCCTAACTAACATTTTTTTCTTATATGGTTTAAATCCCTTCAGATAAGCTAAGCACCATCCATGTACATAATCTATGTATCCACCCTATTTTCGTTAACTTCCGGTACCTTACTAGTACGAGTATAATGTTAATGTAGGTATGGTAGTCTTATCGCATTTACTGCCCAGTCTCGGCGGTGCGAACCGCGGGGCGCGACTCCGCTACACGGGGACGTGGTAGAACATCTGCATCATGGGCCATGGAGGTGTTAAACAAAAATGACATAGGTACCTACCTATCCATCTAATTTACCAAAAGCATGCGCATGGGGCTCGCGCGAGGCGATTGATGTCTATCTATCTATTGGATGGCAAGCATGGCGCGGCGGCCGGCGGCGGCGGCGGCGGGGCGGAGCGGAGCGGCTCGGCGGCGCGGCGGCGGCGGCGGAGCGGTCGTGCGTGGGTAGGTACCCACATCCGAGAATACAGTGGGTACCTACCTGTACTATCATGCTTCGGAATCGATAATTCACAATTTGTCCGCTAGAGGGCGATACAAGCAGCACCCGGTGCGCGCCTCACCAGTCCTCCACGTTGCGCATTTGTCGCCATAACATTGTGTTGCCGTCATAATGTGGCTGTCAGATGTTTTTTTCATTGGTCAGTATTTGTGCGAATATTTTCGCAGTTTAGTGAAATAGAAGAATTAAAAACATAAACATCTTTTAAGTTAGTAATATTCCAGAATCTCATACAACAAACATTTTTTTTTGCTGTATATATTACGGAACCCTTCGTGCGCGAGTCCGACTCGCACTTGGCCGGTTTTATATATTATTTCATTTGAGTATTTATGAATAAGTAATGTGTCAAACTGATGACCGGGCGCTATGGCGCTCAATAGTGTAGGCCTATGTTCAGCGGTGGACAAAAATAGGCTGATGATGATGATGATGATGATGATGTTATTTGAAATAAATAAATAGTTAATACTTTACCTACATAGCACATTAATTTGTTTCCCAGCTCAAGTTTTTTGAGTAGCGATTGTACAGTAACATAATATTACGTAACTCATAGCAACTTGAGCATGAGCAATTGTCACTCCCGGAATGCCATGCCAAGCCTTGTTTTTTTGGATTAGGTTAGGTACCTACCTATGCATGAGACGCAGACTCTAATAACTAAGAAAAGAAGAAGAAGTTTTACTGCGATGGGCGTCCGCACGCACGCTCCTACAAAGTCACATCGATCGACCTCTCGTAGTCAGCTGCTGCTTGCTTGCCGTTCTGTGTCGCGCTTCTTGTCCGCTTTCAATGTTTTCGGTTTTATTTAGTTATTTCTGTGATACAAACTGATTTTTACAAAAATATACAAAGCATTACATTATTGTGAATGAAATTGTGGTATAATTTAGTGATATCGTTCTCTGGAATGCAGAAAAAACAAGGTAAACGCCTTTATTTTTGTTGTCGTGAACATAACCTCTTTGACATCACGTACGTTGTTCTTATTGATGTTTTGGTGTATCTTACTAATATTAGGTGTAATTGTAGCTAAAAACGATTATAGCTAAAGGTCTAGTATAGTTCTCTTCTTTATTATTGCCACAATAAGGCTTGAGGTATTATTTTTGTGTCATACGGGCACACTTTCTTTCACGATCATGTTTTTGGGAGAAATTCAACAAAGGAGAGCAAATTTAGCTTGAGCTATTTGATGGGTTTTATGATTAGATGATATTTGTTTGTTATTTTAGAATTATAATGTAAATAAAAGTCAATACCAAGTGTTTTACAATGAATCACCATGACAATAATACAATAGTGCGTGCATTGCTCGATGAGACAATGGTATTTCGGTCGGGACCCCTAGGGGGCGCTAGTTGCATCTAAAGTTTGATGGTCGAGGTAGTTGACCCGTTGGAACAGCTGAGTTTACTTGGATAGTTTTCAACAAAGGAAGTGTTTTGAATGATACTATATTAAATATATACCTTTAAGAAATCCAATCTGATAATTGTGGATCGCTAGTTATTATTTTTAAGAAATTTTGCTTTAGTTACCCGCTATTAAATCAGCAATAAACCAGTGAATGTCTTATCAAAATTAGTCCAGTCATTTTAAACAAATAGACAGACAAAGGGGCAGAAATAATAAAATTTGGTTTTTGTTATACATTCTTACTGTTTTTTCATGTATCTCATATACTTTAACAGTACAATAATTAATTTTGTTTTAAAAAACTATAAACAACATTAATTTTTATAGATTTTTCATGAATGTTCATGGATCCCGTTGTCAGAACAGAACAAAATTAAATGGCACCACATGGGAAGCAACACTGGAGAACACCCAGTCAAAAGTTCTGAGGGAAATAAAAATAAAAAACAGTCGAATTGAACCTCCTCCTTTTTTTTCAAGTCTGTTAAAAAACAGATGGGTAATCTCATTTTGGAGGTAGAATATTTATGAAACATTAATATGTCTTTATAAACTTAAATTGGTAGAATCTTTTTATTTAAACCTTCCTCTGAAACAACAAAAAACTTTTAAAAAGTCCTGAGATTATAGCCTTGACTGACAGGGTTGTCTTATAAAATAAGAATGTTTATTTTAATATTTTTACAGGGTAGCCTTAAAGTAATTTTTATAGCTATTTATACAACTAAATGAATTAATCTACTTATGAGTTAACTTAATACAAACATATTATAAAGGTTAAAGTTA
Organism: Eupithecia tripunctaria; assembly: GCA_955876795.1. NCBI lineage: Eukaryota > Metazoa > Arthropoda > Insecta > Lepidoptera > Geometridae > Eupithecia > Eupithecia tripunctaria. The sequence continues at coordinate 6,880,161 of OY041603.1, read as the reverse complement.
TAAAGTTAAAGGCTTAATACAAACATATTATAAAGGCACATACATGGTCTATAAAACTTAAAACTTAATACATACTTTAAGGCTTCTATGTGTTGCATGTCTTGTTCCTCCCATGCTAGTTATAAAACTGTATTACGGCAAGGGCTTAGGGAATATACAACAATTTTTGTTCACAGAATCCATAAAAATTTTATTTTATATTACTTAATATTATAATATTTCAAAACCTTTTTAATGTAATCATCTATGGACACAGAGGTCTAGAGAGATGCCAATCCTGTGCGCTGAGTACAAAACCTACTGTCGCAATCCAAGCTCGCGCACACACAGTTAACATAATAAAAACAATACTTTGCGTTGTGGGCATGTCATGCACACATAAATAAATTATAATGATGTATATATATTATAAAGGCTAACAAATTCAAATGGTACATAGATTACAAAATATCAGATTATCTTGAGAATAAAAAAGCTTGGGACGAGTTTTTCTCCAACTCAAAAACTAACAACCTAACAAGGTAAAGGTTTCTTGCACTTGTCGATTTGATCGAGGTATTTTCTACAATGCTGAAAGTTTTATTTTAAGCTCGCTGACAATACGAGATGGCTGGCGCAGGACCATGTGGAGTGGCACAAAAGTTTGGAGGCCTTTACATACCCAGAAGTGGGTGAAGTCGGGTTGCGGATGATGATGCCAATACGAGAATATTGAATTTTTGTGTTGAGAGTTGTTTACAAACATTGTTCTTGAGAATGGCTTGAGTATAGGTTCTTAACTCACCAAATCAACATTTCTTAGGCAGGAAGGGGTAAGTAGATCATTTGCGGACCATTCTACCTATATTGATAAAGTTATGTACAGTAACTACTTAGTTGAGGGATAAAGTTTAGTTATGTATAGTAACTAGGTTTTTTATTGTGTTTTTTAGAAATTATAATATTATTATTCGCCAATAGATGTCAGGAAGGGTCATATTTTTCAGTTTACTGTTTAAGTTGATTACGATAAATTTTATTATTGAAAACCATTGATTAATTAAAAAGGGAAGATAAGTTACGTTCTCCCAGCGCTTACTCAAAAATTGGCATGTGTTACAACTACATACAAACACATACGCTCACAGTTATATTTCCAGTCCTGTGCAATACAAAGAAGAACAAAGACGGAAAGACGTATCTAAGACCGAAGTGAGACTGGGACAACAATATTTCACGCGAATCACGACCGCTCGTGCCGCCGGTCCAACGGTGACTGAGGTGGGAGCACACAATTTTACACAATATGAGGTTGCCATTTTCGAGAATCACTATACAAAACTAGTACCTCATCTTCCCTTTTTAATTTATCAATGTTAAAAACACATTTTTTTTTCTAAAAATGAATCCTAGCTAGATCGATTCATAACCCCCTGCATACCAAATTTCATGAAAATTGCTCTTGAAAGGTAGGTAAAGATATCCCTATTTCGATGACGTATTCAATTCATACTTCGACTCAAATTAATCACATTGTAGCCTATTGTACCTACTATAGACTTGGTTCTTCGATCATCATTGGACTGACGCCAAATACTTCCCGTTCCAGAGATCCTAGGTTCATATGTATGATCCTATTGAAGTGTGTCCAAATTGTTGACTCCACCCATCTAGAAATGATTAATGAAGCAATCGATAGCCGATTTGTTCATCATCATCATCATCGTCTGTCTCGACCTTTTAGATAAGTCCTTAGTGGTAGCGTATTGCCAAATCGCTAAACGACAATAGTGGTCGCTCGAAGGTCTGACTAGAGAATCTGTGAACATTACGCTTAATTGATTTTGTTTTAAAAAACTATAAACCGACATTGTCAGAACGGACCAAATTAAAATGAGACCACACGGGAAGCACCAGCTTTAAAAAAAGAATCATGAAAATCCAGGGACCACTCTGTAAAAAAATCTGAAAAACCCAACATAAATAAATACAGTCGAATACCTACTCCTTTTTTTGAGAGCCGTTTTATTATATGTACCTACTTACTGTCAAGTCGACTGTCTTATGTCTACTAAGTAGGTTTTCAGTAAATAGGTATACAATTTGGAGGATGGTTTAGTGTAATGTTCGTTTTACCCACAGAACTCCTGATCCGTGGTTTTACATGTCATCTTGTAAGCCAGTTTTAAGGTCGCAAAACGAACACTAAATCTGTCGTTCTATAGGCCAAAAGAACGACAGATGCGACCGCAGTGTTGGCATACGTTACAAATACGTGCGTCTTGGTGGTGGTTATCTTGATTTTGACTGACAGATGTTTGAGGTTCCATACTCTTGCACTAAGCTTCACTACCTAAACCTCAACCTCAACAGCTTGTCTCGGTCCACTGCTGGACGCAGGCCTCCCCCTGGTAAGCGCCTTATTGGCGTTTATCTCATGGAGGGGTTGTGCCCATAATCCCCACGCTGGGCATGTTGTTCTGCAGTGAGCGCTGCTGCCCGCTCCCTAGTGGATATCCCATAGTCGCCTCTTACGACACCTATGGGAAGAGTTGGGGTGGTGGAAGCTTCACTAAGCTTCCCGTATATCAAAGAGCTGAATTCTACCTCCGAACTGGTTGATACAGATATCTTATATTCCTACTCCACCGTCTTTTGTATCATATCGTCACAATAAGACTAAATCAAAATAATTTTGAAAACCCGGATTATACCTAACCCTTCTTACGGATAGCCTACGTATCTAATCTACCACGTCAATTACTATACAGATTAAGATGTAGAAATACCTTCGATAGGGCAATGGCCGCCAACGTCATCTATCGATTAAATGCAAATCACAGCCATGCGAATGCAAATTGAACACAATAATTCCGCCATTACTACGACATGTCCTTTAAAACGTTCAGTTTATTGGCACTTTAGCAACCGTTTCCGACGTATTGCGGACCGTCCAATTCTGATGAGATTTTTGCCTGTTTACTAGGCTGTTTGCTTGTTTAATAGGCTGATTGAATCTCTCTAAAAAAATTCTGTAAAAATGTAGAGCCCATAATGTCTGACCAGACGCAAATGATATTACTTACGTTAGAGTCAGAGTCAGACTCAAATCAAGTCAAATTTTACTATATAAACAGCTTGATAAATAGTTATTACTATCTAACAAGAAATAAGGTGCAATTGACTCTAATTCACTTCAATTTTTTGTCCCTTAGCGGAAGAAGTGAAAAAGAAACCACTAGCAAGTTTATCGCTTATCAACTACGACAATCTTAGGATAACTGAGTCTTACATACTATTGTCTGTGTGGAACTGGGCTACATCCGGCCAAGCATTAACATCATTGATGTAGTCATCTACGGAGTAATAGGCTTTCTTGATAAGATTTCGTTTTAGGTACAGTTCGTTTATAAATAAATCATGCAAACGTATGTGAAATTTATCAAACTCGACGTCGCGTCGCAAGACAGCGAATTTTCGCGTTTCGCTGACTTTCGAATAGTAAGTTTTTTCGCTTGTCTTTTTTCTGAGGTTTTTCCTTTCGGTTAAAGCAAGTACATCGCATACCGACATAAGAAAATCAGTATCACGAAGTTAATACAACTTAAATCTTGTGTCATTCAAATAAACCATTGTCAAAGCAATATCTTCTCCGCTGTCCATAAACGAAGCTAATGGCCAACCAAAAGCGCTTTAAAAATGCACATGAGTATACATTTGCAAATGTCGACTTTTGTCGAAAATGTCTGTCTCGTCGGCCATATTCCGCTTAATGTCGCAATATTGTGAGCGGGGACGGCCGCGACCGGCCGCCGGTCGCATGCATTTACATACATTAATGCGGACTCTGCACATGCATGTACCTCGCTAGCCTCACTAGTTTCGCTCAGAATGTGTGTGCGCTGCGAATTAACTGTAATTGAGCCATTCGGATAGCGGCGGCGAGCAGCGCTTCAGGCATCACTGCCTGTCTAGTTTTGACGCCGACATGCTAGACTAGCATGACGTCTTCTCTTTTGCTTTTTAAACCCGTTGTCGCGACATAAAGAACCTCAACCTCAACCATTGATTTAAAAAGGGAAGATAGGTTACGTTCTCCCAGCGCTTACTCAAAAATTGGCATGTGTTACAACTACACGCAAACACATACTCTCACAGCTGCTCACAGTTATATTTTCAGTCCTGTACAATACAAAGAAGAACAAAGACGGAAAGACGTATCTAGGACCGAAGTGAGACTGAGACAACAATATTTCACGCGAATCACGACCGCCCGTGCCGCCGGTCAGACGGTGACTGATGTGGGAGAACACAATTTGAGGTTGCCACTTTCGAGCAACCAGTGCCTCATCTTCGTTTTAAATAAATCAATGATTCAGCCTGTGTTGGTCCACTGCTGGACCATTATCTTATGGGTAATGTCCATAGTCCTCACGCTGGGTATGCGGGTTGGGAATCGCAGTTTGGTGGTATAATTATTCTGCAGGGGGCACTGCTGCCCGCCCTCCGTTAGATATCCCTTAGTCGCCTCTTACGACACCCGCGGGAAAAGTTGGCGTGGTGCAAATTCTAAGCCAGCACCACATTGCATCATACAAAAATCGCTTCATAAAGAACAGGCTTACTTAAATGTAGAGAAGAGATACCTACATGAGCTTTGTGAACAAGGCACCCGACTTTGGAAAATCCATATTTTTTTTTTATTCGTATAGATAATTGTTTGTAGTGAAAGAATTTTCGTTTGTAGTAAATTTGATTTTCCAAAGTCGGGTGCTGAGTCATTTTTCAAAACTTAAATTAACTTTTCTTTTGATCTACTAAAGTTACAGTATTTTAATTTTGGGTTCTAATAGATAGATAGATAATTCTTTATTCATCACCTATATAAAACATAATTCTAATATGTCGATATAAATTTTCAAACCAGCACAACTTTTTTTCAGAGCTACTACAAACGAAAATTCTTTCACCACAAACGTCTACCAACGATTCTCCATGCAAATCAAGCAAAGAAAGTTCGGTTTTCCAATGTTCGAATATTTGGACGAAATTTTTCAAAGTCGCGTAACTTTTTTTTTAATCCACTTCAAAAGAAAATTCTACAAACTATACGAATCAATAAAAAAAATCATGATTTTCCAGAGTCGGGTGCCAAGTTCGCAAAGCCACCTACATGCTTTATTCAAATGTTATTTTTAAGGCACTTCCGCCGAGACAGTAGACTCTTTAATATTCTTGCTAATCTTGCAGCACGCCCATCGTTTCAATTGCAACCTCCATCCGTCAAGTATTTTATCTGTTGCAACAGCATTACACTCCACTTACTCACGATTACGCCTTGCTGGCTGTTCTCTTTTGACGGATGAACGCAAAAAAGTTCATTTAATTGTTGAGTTCTTTTCAAAGCAAACATTTTCCGTTTTTACAATGAAACCGAATAACTGATGCCAACGCACTAGGATATTCATCTTCACCCCTTTCTGGAGAAACAAACAGGGGCGTCGGAATTTTGTTATTAGCGTTACTGAGGGGGTAGGTGCCTCTACCGTCGCGCACCTGACTGATTGATAGCACTTCTTTCCACCTCGGGTCGAGCTTGTAATCGAGCCATTAATAAACTTTACTGCCTGCAAGTTTATCCTGTGGACTCGTTATTTGGTTAATGGGCTGGCAAAAGGCCGGGCTACGAGACACCGGCGAAGGCAAAGCCGGCAGAAGGCCCGCTCATTGTGGACCCTAATTGACATATTGATGGAGATGTTCAAAGGTGAAAGCTCTCTTCAGATTTTGGGTCGCACAAATACGGGTGGGCACTCTATCTGTACACTACTCAATGGCCTTATTCTGGCGCTCGATTGCTTATCGACTAACAATGCCATTCAGGTGATGTATTTGATTAGAATTATGCCCGAGAAAAGGTAGATAAATCTGGCGCCAGTGTAAAAACAATTTAGGTGGTCAAATTTACCTTCAAAGCGTATCTTTGAAGGTAATTTTGACCCTAAATTGTTTTTTTGAGCGAGATTTCTAAATGGAATTATTTACCATGGATTATTTCAAATCGAATTAATATTTCATAGGACAAACTCCAAAGTTTAGCCGTTTAACCCATTTTACGCTCTGCGTGAGATAACAAATTGAATTACTCCGAATGAAACGTCAACTCTACATCATTTAGCCGCAATAAAAATAAATAGAGTCGGGTATTATTTTATTTGGTTTTCAAATTATCAGACAGTGGCTCGAGCTAATGTCACTCGACGGTTGACAAAGCGACTGTTGGCACGGAGGCTTTTCTCGCTGCTTTGCAAACAAAGGGGGCAAAAAGGTTCCATTTCCTGCTGTAAGCAGAAACTTTTAAATCGTACAAAAATTCAGTTTTTGTTTGGTTTATGCTTAGATACAAATTCAGCAATATTTGAATAAATACGGTTCTATTAAATGTCAAATTAATAGTAGTATTAGAATAGTTTATTTAATTAAAGTGCATACCTAAGTCCTTACCTAATTATTTTTGGTGAAAATGCAGCCCCTCAAATATTATTTAATCGAACCTGAGAAAGGATTCTACTATTATCAATGAGAACTGAAAAGTAATAATTGTGTGTGAATTTGAATGGCGATGTATGATTGCCACTTAATGGTATTTTTAATACCATTAAAAGGCAATCATTATTTTCCTGCTTACCGTAAATAATTAAAAACGATCCACCCACATAAATTGTTGACATTTAAATTACTTACCCGCATTAAATTAAAATGAAACTCGATCGACCAAAATTTAGTGTGATTTAGTTCCACAGCGCTGTGTATTAATGTCAAGCTGGAAGGGAGAGCCAGTCCCGTCAGGCACTCGGGGACGAGAGGCTTAACTTGACAGAATGTAAACGGTGAGGAGACAAGGGAGGCGCGTCGTCGTAAAAAAGGGCAAAGCAATAATTGCGGTGGCACAGGGCTGAGCGGCACGACGCCGCAGCGGCGCACGGGCGGCTTCCTTCCGCCCGCCCCGTGATTGAAAGTTGACATTGAACCACCCAGGCAGTGGATGGCGGCGCCACCAGGTACGGCCAAGTTATTTTTGACCCGGCGCGGGCGACCTATCGCTCGGCGATCGGCCTCGCAAGAAACTTGCCTTAATCGCGTGAATGTGCCGCACCATTTGCAAATGCGCACAGCGAACCTATCGTGTTCCGCCGCAAATTAGCGTCGGGCTTGCGTAGCGCTCCTCCGCTGCAATTAAATAAGGAAAGCTCTTATTTCAAACTGGATAAACTTTTTGATTTCGCCCTGTAAGGAGGTCAGTGTTTGCAGCATAGTCTTTTGTCCTCGGCGCACGCTCTATCTTTTTTCAACGACCGGAAATAAAAAGATTTATGAAAGAACAGATGGTTGACATTCAAATCCAAATTATCTGAATGAAGACGATGTTGACACCGGGCGGGCGCGACACTCGAATTGGGTCAACGCCTACCGACAAAAGGTGCGGCGTCAGATAAGCGATATTTCCCGGCGTCCAGCTGGCGCTCGCCCCCCTGAAACAAAGAACACTGAATATTTTCATTTATTTGCGTTCACATCATTCCTCTTTTTCCGCGCTCTTATGTATGGATAATCATTAGGCATCGCTCGCCACCCTTTAATGTGTTTGCTTGCTCCATAACTTGATACCGCGCCTGTTTGCATTGTTGCCGTTTTGCCTTCCCGATTAGGGTCGCATTCGAGATCCATATTTATTAGAGCGTAATACGCACTACACGACTTTCATTTTATACGAAATACAACACACACAGGGCATCATGAAATGTTTAAAGGCGATTTCGCATTTCATACCCAACGATCCCATGAAAAGTCGTCTGTTTTGAATGAATCATGCTCGTATATTTTGCGTGTCTGTCGTAGTGCCAATATAGTAACTGGATAGTGCTTGCTACGTATAGAAAGCTCAGCGGAAGGACGTGTCACTCACGCAGTGCTGACGTCTGCCTGCTTCCAGTGCGCCCGGTGCTTCCGACCTGCCCCCAGACACTATACACAGCTACGTCACTTTGCGTGATACTCAATGACGACGTGGGGATTAATTTACTCTGCTAAGACGGACCATTCACACCAAATAATGCGCGGGATATGCGTTGCTTAGGTTCTAGTTGGGCGATCATTCATTACCCCCTTTACAGACCTCTATGCCTATTGAAACATCTGAGTTGACCTTTTTACGAGCCTAATTTTCGCACTTGACGGTCTAATTTCCAAAAAGTCGCTAAAGTTATCGACAAAGCCCAAAGAATTAACAAGCTTAAGTGGCAGTAGGCCGGCCATATCTCGCGGAGAACCACTCTGGGATAAACGTGTTCTTGGGTGGAGACCGCTACTAGGCAAACGTAGAGTAGGACGCGCTCCAGCCAGATGGGATGACGACGACCTTCAAAAGACTGCAGACAGATGCTGGATGTGGCTAGCTGAAGACAGGGCGCTAAGGCGCTCATTAGAGGGCCTTTGTAGCAGTAGACTTATATAGGTTAACGATGATGATATAGGTCCAATTTCCAAACAATGCGTAACATCAAAAAAAGAATATATAAATACTAGAGATCCACGATGCTCTTCATCCTCTGGGAGATATAAATAAGCTACCAAGTTGTTTCGCAAACAAGGTTCTACATTATACAAGTTTGCAAGCAAACTGAACTACCCACTATGCCATCGCTCTCAGCCGTTTGCTCTGACAATACTGCGAATATATGAACTTAACCCCCAAACTGTTGCGACAAATTATGAACAAGTACTGGATAATAATGGTGACCCCTGTCACCTCTGGGACCAGGGAAACCAGTGATCATTAGAGAACCTGTGACAAAGGACAAACAGACGCCTTAACCTTCCAATTGAGAATCAAATTACAGACCCTAATTAAATATCAACATAGCTTACACAGACAAATGAATAGGCTTATGTAGATATGACGTAAGCTTGGGTTCTTGAAAAAGATAATCTGGTAATTACATTTTAATTTACGGGTTTAACAGAAGTTGTCATCATTAAATGTCAAAGTTAACCATTAATTGTCTGCTTGCCATCACAATGACAATTGAGTTTTAAAGAAATCAAACGCTTTTGTTTAAATATAATTTGTTTTTGTTGAACTGAACATGTTAAATATTTGCTAGTAAAACAGAAAAGAGCGTTACTGTTTTTTTACGTTACGGTCTGTAAAATAGGCACGCTATGCCAGCGGCACGGTTAGATTTATGAAATCATTTCCTTAATAGCTACGTCTACGAAACTTATGTATCAATGTCGGAATTTTGAAAGACGATTCACAAATGTGTTTATTGAGAACCTAAAAGTATTTATAATAAAATTACCTATATTTTATAGAAGTACATAAATATACATATACAATTCAATACATATTTCTCTGTTTGAAGATATCAGTATAAATATAAACTGCAAAAGTACAATGGGCGGCCTTATTGTCTAAGTTGAACTTATTATCCCTTATTCGCCTCCTACGACACCCGCGGGAAAAGTTAGGGTAGCGCAAATTCTAAGCGTGGTGTGGAATTTGCGCTACCCCAACTGAGCTCGTTTTTTTTCAAACTATCTCATAAACTTTATATTTTACCTTGCCAGTACAAAACTTTGGTACTGCAGAATAAAACCCTGAATAATAAAACTACTGCACGAACTTTTCCAAAATGAAGCGAGATTAGACGGTATAATAACGCGTAATATCCTATTAAAATTTTCCCAACTGAACTCAATCTGTTCAATTTCTCTCTCTAGAGATTGCGGTGAACGCGGAACACGCGGAAGGACCAACCGCGTTCCATTAAACTAGAAAGTCGCTCTCGGAGACCCAATACTTAGCTTATTATCCGTAGGGCTGACACATTAATACCAAAAGTGTTACCAACAAAATGTCAACTTGATATAACTTTGATTTGATCCGTTTCCAACGTTTTTTGTGCGTATTTTAGGGCGGTCGGATTAACAGGTTAGTTGGCCTGTTTTTGTTAGGAAACTAATCTGGTGATTTAGGACAACGGTTTCCTATAAATGCAAATGTATACTGAACAGATAAATTAAAGTCCCTTGAACGGTGAACGTTGTTTAAGAATTCAGGATTTCAGGATGTTGAAATTAAACCTCTGGAATTTTGCAGGTACGAAGCGCGATGAAAATTTAGAACATTTCGAAAACAGTTTACTTTGCGGTTTTGTTCACCTGAAAAAATCCTAATGGCGCTTCGCTCGTATACAAATGATCTAAATGTACGCTGTTACTTTGTGGCCTAACTGCCTGCATCACCGCGTACTATTTTTAACCGACGCCGAAAGGAAAATTGGAGGAGGTTGTTCGGTTGTAGGTATGTCTTTTTTATCATGTTCGTCGAGATCTCTATCAATTATGAACCGATTCATTTTACAAGTCTTTTAATTTTGTATAATGAATGATCCCGAGGTGGGCCCATAATTTTTTTATTCCCCGGAATCCCGTCTGTTCGATGCATCCGATCTGTCCCGCAAAACTTAAATACTGCAAAATTATCAGATTTGCGGTCAACATTTTTATGACAATAATTTTTTTATGTAATAATGATAAACCTTCGTTTGACCAATCTCATCTGATAGAAAACTACGATGTAGCTGACGACGTAACACGAAAGTTAAGATATTTAACTATTCACTTTTGTCTAGATCCAATAATAATAATAATATAATTCTGAATAATGCCAGCCTAAAGCACATGAAGCTGAAGCAGATAATGTATGGAACTGATAAAGCCAGTCCGTTTGTATCTGCAAACGAGGTGGCAATATAAGGCAGTTTATCACGTGCGAAACGGGACCGACGGCGCTGGGTGACGTGCCCGCGGCTGTAATGTTCCTCATCACGCGACGATGCACAACATTCGTGAAATTTATTTGTTTCTATAGGCTTTATGGTGTTATTGTTGGTTATTTGATAGCAATGTGATTTGTATCTACTTATTTACCATTTTTAATATACTCGTATATAAGGCTTGTGTGGAATGGTACAATTAGAAAAGACAAAACATACCTACAGCTTATATTGGTCAACTGCTGCACGCAGGCCTCTACTTCGTAAGCGAATTATTGGCTGTTATCTGATGGGGGGTAATGCCTATAATTCCCACGCTGGGTATGCGGGTTGCGTATCGCAGTTTGATGGTACAATTGTTCTGCAGGAGGCGCTAATGCTCGCCCCCAGTAGATATCCCTTAGTCGCCTCTTACGACTCCCGTGGGAAGAGTTGGGGACTTGGGGTGGTGTAAATTCGGCACCACTGGTTTGGAGTATTGCTGCCATGTTTGGGACGGCTCGGCCAAGTACCTGCTTGCAGCCTTAGACTCGATCGAACGAAGAGCCTTCAGACTCATTGACGAGCAGTACCTTGCAGTGACTAAGGTTCAAAGTCTCGACCACCGCCGCAAGGTTGCTTGTCTCTCGATCTTTTATAGGATACATTTTGGAGAATGCTCACTTGAACTACATGACCTGATCCCACCATCCCCCTTCCACTCCAGTACAAGCAGACGCACAGCGCAATACCATCCATACTTGGTGGACGTACCCTCCACTCGCACTAAGCGGTTTTCCTCCAACTTTATTATTCGCACCGCAAAGGAATGGAACTCGCTCCCTGCCTCTGTTTTTCCGGCCAATTACAACCTGGGTCTCTTTAAGACAAGGGTGAATAGGTATCTTCGAGACCTTCGTGATACACCGTCGGCCGCATCTTCGCTTTCCATCAGGTGAGATTGCGGTCAAACAAAGGTCTATTTAACATAAAAAAAAACACTCGGCAATTTTGGCCATTTATTTATTTACCATCCCTCATACGACATCCGCGGGAAGAGTTGGGATAGTGCAAATTCTAAACCGGCACTTTTGGCAATTTTTTATTTACCATCAATAAAATAGATCGGTTTACGAGCCATATCGGAAATTGTAATTTGAAAACACAAAACATAATTCAATGTTAATTGAATTAAAAAAAATCTTAATAAAACTTTGAATTAATTCCAGATCATAAAATTCAAAGTCGTGCTTTAATAACATATTTAAAGAAATGTGTAATAAATAAGTAGTATGTATGTAGGTAAGTACTGTATAAATTCACTGATGGTATTAGAAAACATCGCGTTCAGAGAAATGTTGTTATTACTGGGTGAGATTGAAAAACCAGAGTCTGTGCTAGTCTCGACGATGCGATTTCCCCAAAATAAATGTTATTAACCCAAAATTTACGTTTTCTTAAATAAATGTGTTTTTTCTAGAATTAAAATGTGATGAAAATTAGTTGAAAACTTATTGAACGTCGTCATCATATCACCCGACGATGCACAACATTCGTGAAATTTATTTGTTTAATCGCTCAATATTTAATTTTTCAATTAATGTGTTTCTAGAATGTAATTTAGTGCATTGTAATTTCCCAAAAGGAAAATTATTATCCCTTGATTTGAGTACGTTTTCATCAATTAAAATTCTATTTTTTCGTTTTTTACAGGTACAAAGCCTGATACTGCATCTTATTGGTAAGTGTTATTTAAGTAATGCTACAAGCATAGGTTTCCTCAACAGCCTATTTTGGTCCACTGCTGGACGCAGGCCTTCGCACCTTAGTGGCTTTTATCTCATGGGGGTAATGCACATAATCACCACGCGGGGCATGCGGGTGGGGATCGCAGTTTGGTGGTAGAATTGTTTTGCGGTAGGCGCTGCTGCACCCCCCCGGTGGATATACGTTATTCGCTTCTTACGACAACCGCAGGAAGAGTTGGTGGTGCAAGTTCAAGGCCGGCACCACACCACAAAAAAGCATGTTAAAATTACCTTGTATATTTAACACCCGTTTAAGAAATTTAAGAAATGCACTGTTACTACGATAACTAACCTCTTCTTCGCTAGATCAATAGGCCAAGCTTGTCTATAAATAAATAATAAATAAATCTCATTTTCGATTATTCTACCCTAGATAAAAATAGCTGCGTTAATGGCCTATTTCTATCACTTCTTTTGTAGAACTAGCTATACGAGTTTCATTTCAGACGAATGAAATGTAATGTCAAACAAAAGGTAGGTAACACATAAAACACCTAAATTAAAGGTACCAATTCGTAGGGGGCGGTAAATTTCAATTTGGCAATAACAACGGCCAAAAGCAATATATCTGTGCTCCTTACGCTTTCAAAACTTTGTACGCGGTATATGTATTTGGGCAAATAGTTTTATGTAGTAGAACATTTTGACTTTTATTTTATTTTTCGTTTATTTTCCCTTGTGCGGCCGTAAAACGTACCTGGGCACGCTCCGGGATAACGGAGCGGGCTCACGAAAAATTTATTATTGAGACCTTTTCGCCCGAGCCCCATCGACAGACATTGCGAAGGCGAAAGTTATGAATGACACATGTTTTGAAATATTACCTGCACTGAACGGCTTCCCAAGGAATTTCATAGGATGAGAAGTTTATTTGTCATGAAATATGTGGGAGTTTTACGAGAGTACTACGACTTTTACAATGCTACGGATCAAGCAATTTTCTTACTTTTCGGTTTATATTGCAGAGCAATAAGGCTGAAAGGTACTTCAAGGGAATAAAAGTATGAGGTGCGACAAATTGGATGAGAAAAGTTTTCTATTCGCTCCTCGAGCACCTATTTGTTTCGCAACCGACGGGAGTTCTTAAATCAGGTATTGTTGTTCTCTATTATCCAGTTTATTACACTGCGCAGAACGCAATCCTGTTCTTCCAAGTGTATTATACAGATCCTTAATAAAATACAAACCTTTAAAACATCAGTATTTCAGAGATAGAACGGAGCAAATCAAGCATCAAATTGATCATTCGTAAAGCCGATGCCAGGTGACTGGAAAATACATCCCGAATAGGCAGATTCATTCGAGTCAAACAAGCTCGATGCTCCGATCGCAAAACAATGGGTTACTCGTCTGGTATTCACGTTTGATTTTCTATTAAACCCTCGACTCTCCCAATCACTATTAATTTTTCAATTTTGTACCCGTCTGTGTCAATTACAGTAGGGACCGATTTGCGTTCATTGGTTGATTGGGATCGTCTGTGGCCTGTCCGACGCTCTTGAATCGCTTCGATGGTCTCAAAGTCATCCTGAAACGGACATCTGCCCGGCACATGTGCTTTATAGTCAGCCGTCTAAACGTAGCTTGACTCGTCCTAAACTATAGACTGATCTACAAATAATCAAGAATCCGGATATTCCCACAGTCTTTGAATATGAAAAGTATTTCTCAATTTCGTCATTCATTATTGTGGGTGGACAGTTCGGTGTCCACAAAAAACGTCCGCGAAATCGCCTCGCTATGTGCCCCTGTTTTATTCAGGCCCTTGGGAGCTCTAACACAATGACAAAAATGTTGTATGGTGTGCTGACGTTTTATTTTTTCCAATTATGGAAATTCGCGGGCAACTCGCGCACCACCTGGCGTGGTCGCTGCCGACTAGGTAGGTACTCTCCTGAGACCGAGCCGCTACTTTGTTCCTATTTCATGGCCCAGAGAAAGCTCTAATTCCACTTTTGCTATGGCTCTTTCATATTCCACTTTTAATCCCCCGTCTGGCTAACGTAATGTGTTTATCTCGCAGAGGTATTCTCAACAGGGTATATTTGCCTAAAGTAAGTACCAAGGCCTATTTTGCTGTTCATGTAAATTGATTAAAATATTAAACTTGGAATTGTAATTTGCAATTGTAAGCATTTTCTCTCCGAGGTAACGATCTCCAGAAAAAGGCAGCGAATACTGATTAAAAATGGAGTACCTACACATAACGAATTCACTTTATTCCGAACACGCAAGAACTTTATTGGCCACAGATTTTACCCGCAGATACTTAATGGTTGTATAAGTTATTTTGCCAGGTCGATCGATCGATGCTCGAAGTACTTCGCAATCATACCAATGTACCTATGGAAAGTGGTATTCGAGTAAACGATCGGTGTTTTCCCGTCGCCAGCAGTCTGAGTCATGTCAGTTTCGCGGAACCGCTCAACCCTCTGCAGGGGTTGCTTTGCTAATGACTGCCGGACAACGACCGCCCTCCAAATTGCAAGCTGCACCGCGCAAAACACAACCCTCCCGACCACAACTGTGAACTCTAATTCGGCGGGAATTCCGTATCGTTCTGCGATTCAGTGCGTGTTTATATGCAGCTTTTCAATCGGCAACGTTATTTTGATAAATATGCATGAAGTCGAGACCAACAGCGGCGCGGGTAACGCAAAGCGCCATCGTGAAAATTTAATGACATTTCCTGGTAGTCGCGTAATGAGTCATATCCGTCGAAGGGTTAATTTTAACGCAGTATCGCAAAGCGAAATCGTCAATTTCCTATCTTTACCGGAAGGGGTTGCGGGGTTAGAGCTCTATAATTTTCTTTGCGAACGAATAATTAGGGAGAGTGATATTGACCCATGGTTCGGCCGTTGCTTTATTCCAATTAGTTTCAATGATAATGCTTTTTTTCGTTTATAAATTTGCTAAAGTTTTTGTAGGACTTAGTATGAATTAGGATCACTAGAGTCGTGAATTCCTGATATCTAGCGACTTTGTGAATAGTTCATAGCGCGCGTCAGTTACTTAATACGAGCAAAAGACGTGCACTGCTCACGTTTGCTCTCTCGAATCTGAGGCTTTGCTTATCTAGATTGTGGAGTACCCCTACCTATGCACACACACAAGTAATGAGATTTTGTACTGCATCGTTCGACTTGCTTTCAATGGATATTTGAATTGATTAGAATCTACGGAGTTCGGTGTGGTTGCACTTTTCTTGTTATCCATTGAATTTGTTTTCTTTTTATTCTCTACAATAACGTCAAAACGGTGGTTGGCCAAGCACCGATCATGGAACAATGTTCGTTGTTGTAAGCTAAAAAAGAACACATAAAACCTGAATATCAATATATATTTAAATTTGATAACAATCGGCAACAACATTCACTTTTCCTGCCACCTTGGCCCATGCAAGGTGGTTCAGTGATATTATAACAGTGCTGCACCCAATGACGTATTCGAAAGTGCCTGGTAGGTGGGTCAGATGTCAGATTCTAGGTATTCAGTCTAGTCTGTCTCTCAAGTCAAGGCTAGTTTCAAATTCTAACAATATTCCAATATCTGCACTATATTCATAAACAAAAGCACAAACGTATTAAGATTTGTGCTAGAGAAAAATGGGTGCTTGCTACGTTTACGCTCCATATTGTCATTTTCACATGCTGAAAAACGAATCATCAATCTTATCAACATCACAACATGAGAAATCTTTACAGAACGTGAAAAATAACGTCTTATATTTTCATTTTTCTACTCTCAAACCGGATTAAAGTGGGAAAGCGTCCCACCGACAGTATGAGCTCATTTCCTGTAACATAAAACACGAGCATCATAACAAATAGAGCAATAAGCTTGTTTTGGCGAGAACCACCTCGTATGCAGGAACCGGTCCCCTTGAACAATGCTGTGGTACCTTTGCTGGATAAGTATGCATTTAATTGTTTTGGCAAGCACTTTCGCGTTGGCTAGTACTATTTCAGTCGGACGGAAGAGAATAGATTGCTTGCAGACTATACAGTCCTTTCACTCACAAGTTAGTTCACTGTCGTGCTAACATCTCAACCGCCAGTGGGTCAAAGTGACTGTACTGTAGAGATTATCTTTATACTAACAGTAATTTGTGCTATCTCGTAGGCGTTTCGTCTCTGAGATTTAATGGACTAGAATGGCCGCTATATGACTAATGCGTAGAGTTGAGATAAAGAATACCAAAATGAAAAGTTTTGAAACAAAATGTTTTTAACCGCTCTATATTATATCTATAGATGCCCAAATTACCCATTAGTAGTCTAGGCTCGAATCACCATAATGATTTACTAAGAACTCACCTGCTTTCAGCTGAGTTTTAAGGCCAAACTCTATGTTAGATTTGCTAAATATGAAATACTGCACTAATATCATGGACCTGGTTGTCGACCGAGTTCGACAAAAGGGCTTTCGCAAACCGGTTTGCGAGACCGCGTCGACTTTACCGCCCCCGCGACCCGCGACCTGCGTCTTACCCGACGCGAATGTGGTCGCTGATCGGATTTGCAATGTTTTATCGTACACTAGCCGTACCTAGTTGTTCACCGGGTCAACTAGGTTAAAGCAACGTCAAATAGGGGCAAGTTGATGAGAAACTGTTATGCTATTTACTAAGACAGCACCGTGGTTCCAATGCAGAAGTGCCTTGGGTTTGGGCCAAAGCGGTCACTAAGCAACTATGCATCGGTGGCCTACAAACTCCTTGTGGGTTAACGTTTGCATTCATTCGTTATTGGTCCAAAATATTGCAAAGGCTTTAGTTCACTGTTCAATGACACAACTGTTTGCTAACCTTTGAATCAGTTGTTAATCAAACTCAAGCCTACTACAATTAGCATTCATTGGTCCATAATCATGTTTTGCCTTCACCTCGCCTTTCAGACCAAGCGTGACTTTTCAGATTACCATGTTTTTTTAGTTAATAGAGTCATGTGGTCGCGCTTTGTGAATTTGGATACAATGAGATTTGCACGGAGTGTGCGCAGACTCAGGTCCCGGAGAAAGTGCAACTGTGATCCACTTTCCACTAAACTTGTTTAATACGTGGGTGGCTAGATACGGCCTTCCCGTTACAATATTCGTCCATATCAATAAATCGATATTATTTATATAATTTATCTTTTTACTCGTATGCCTATACTAGATTAGTTATTATTTGTCTTAAGATGGAAGTTCCTTATTTTGTTAGCGGAGAAGGGCTTTGAGCTAAACAGTTTTGATTGCCAAAATGAGCTCCACAAAGGAGCTGATGTTTTAAAAGAAACTGAGTATGTTTGTCCTGTCTGTCTTATTTGTATTTGTAAGTATCTATTTATTTTCCAAATTAAAAGTACATTTCATTATCACGTTCCTGCCATACTGAACAACAGTTTGTCGGCAGTATCTTATCGACACAAATGGCATAAGTTGTAAATGTACTTACTTACTTACTACTTAAACTAATTACTTTTCACTTATGGGTGCCCCCCGTAATGTCCCGGTAAAAAAACACTTTGTATATGTATAATGCATTATGTTCTGTTCCATAAAGAGTGGAGAATCGAGCCAATGGTATCGTTTAGTGTGGATGTATAGCAATTTATTCTTGACCAAATAGTTAACCGAACTACCTCAAAAAGGGCTGTTGTCATCCGCTAATCGACTCGCAGAGAGGGACTTCAGGTAATAGGATAAACTACCCCTCGATCATCGAGGGTTAATTTTGAACCATTGGGGATGTTGTAATCCTTTTTATCCGTTTACCAAATTATTTTTAGTGGCATAATTATTTGGTTTTGTAAGAACATTTTGTTTAATGCCGTTATAAACTTTATATCCATGTGCAAATTATTTTTTTAATTATAAGTAGACATTTTCGAATCCGGTATTCGATAAAACTTAAACATATGAATGATCTGTTTTAACCCTTTACTACCTACCCCCTATTTTTGTCACATAACTACCTACCCGCGGTCTGTGAGACTCCTGCAATATAATGCTCTTGCAAAGAAAAACTATGGCTTCTGGGGTTAAATTGAATTCTAATGAATTCTAATTGTAGTAGTTTTAAACGTTTATTAGAATTATTGAAACATAAAACAAACAACATTGTTTAACATATAATTCAAAATCTACTCAAAGAGTCAGAAAACACTGAAAAAAGTTAATATGTTTAGAAAATGAGATCCATGATCCAAGAAACATAATATAGGAACTTTTCCTTACTTATTGAGGTTAGTTCAATAATCAACTTTTACATCTACTTAAAAATATCAATCAAAAAATACTTATTTCACCAAAATTGCAAGTGATCAACTTAACAGTTTTTGCGGCTGTTTAGCATACGATTTTGGAGCATCCAAGGCAGATTGGTTTTTTGCATTGACAACACAAGTATTGGATCTTGCGTTTCTTCTTGGTTTCATAAGTAGAGCAGGTCTTCCGACTTTCCAACCTATCTTCATCAGCACTACTCCCTGCACCAGCCAGAGGCATTCCTTCATTTTGATGGAGCACCCGACTAAGAAACATCTTGATATCTCGCGGAATCGACAAGTATAGCTGTTTTCGTTCCATATGTGGCCTCGTAAGCTGCCCAGCCAGTATCTTCATGAATTGGAATCTGCTAGGGTAATTCCGGGGTAGATGGCCGTAAGGGAGAGACGGCCAATCGAAAAAAGTCCAATTAGAAACAGGTAGATGGCGTTCACGACAGTTTAGTTCGCTTCGCCTTCCTGCCGGCAACAAAGTGTTCGAGTGATTTTGGCGCAAAAAAATATTTTTTATGTGTAAAACCACTTTGATTTTTCAACACCTATGTGATATAAGGTAAGGGGTTCATATATTATGAA
Organism: Eupithecia tripunctaria; assembly: GCA_955876795.1. Classification (NCBI taxonomy): domain Eukaryota; kingdom Metazoa; phylum Arthropoda; class Insecta; order Lepidoptera; family Geometridae; genus Eupithecia; species Eupithecia tripunctaria. Next base: position 6,860,706 of record OY041603.1, on the reverse strand, counting down.
GTCACAGAAAAGTTTTTAAAAATTTCCTTGTTTTTGTTGTTTTATTGTAAGGTACATAAGTTTTATCATATTCTAACCTCAAAATGAACTAAGAGGGTGATGCAATATATTTAGAAATAGGTATGGCCATCTCCCCCATGCAATCGGGATAGATTGCCATTTTTTTCTGGGGAAGATAGCCATAAAATATGAAGTTATTTCAAGACTAACATTACAATTTTTTTTTTTAGATGCCAAACTATTACGTCCGAAAAGCAGTTTCGACTCGAGGTAATTGGAATGAAGAAGACCTTAAAAAGGCTATGGACGCAGTACAAAAACAAACGATGTCAGTCTACAGAGCTGCTATAATTTTCGATATCCCTAGAAAAACATTGGAAAGAAGACTTAAACTAAATTATGACACAAAGGGACCTATGGGCCCACCCTCTACGTTTAGCATTATTTTGACGTCTGACGATCATATTAAAAAGCGTAAAAAAAAAGAAACTGAAAAAGAAAACAAGATAAAACAAGAAAAAAAGACTGGAAAACCTAAAACAAAAGATACATACCTACCGAAAAACCTAAAGAAAAAAAGACAGCAAGGAAACGTAATGCTATTCGCAGGATTTCAGACAGTAGTTGCGAAGAAATTCCCGTGGGTTTGTGTGATACGAGAGGAAGATAACTGGTAGAGGTTGTGGTGAAAATTACTACAGAACTCAACTCATGAAGACTGGCTGCAATGTAAAAAGTGTTTGCTCTGGGTGCACGAAAATTGCACCGAATATGATGACATGTGTTCTTATTGCGGTAAAAAGAAAAAAAATGAAGAAAAATACCCTAAGGGCAAAGGAAAGGGCAAGAAAACAACTGGCCATCTCCCCCAAACCCCTATGGTTATCACTCCCGGACACTCTGGGAGAGATGGCCAATCGTAATTTTTTTTAAAAGTGAAATTGTGCCATATTTGTTGATTTTGAGACTGATTATTATAATAATATAGTAAGATGGATAATTAAAGTTTTGTTTTCAATCAAATTGGTGGTTTAAATCATTATGTTTATACCAAATATAGGTCCTCCAAGTTAGTAGGGCCATCTACCCCGGAATTACCCTATCAGTCTTTTCTGGTTGGGTGGACAAATTTATGACATACGAGTTCGATGCTGCAATGTCAAGTAACTTTGGCCATAGTTTTTTTTCTTGGGCCTGAAACATATTTCTTTCAGCGGGATGTCGTCGTCGGATGATGATTTTGTTGACAAACCCGGAGGTGTACTTTGAGGTCTCAAAAAGTTACCTTCTTCCGTCAGCACCAAATCTTCTTCACCATCTATTTCAGAACCGGATTCGTGAAACTCTTCTAGCACAAAATTATCTCCAATATAACTTTCCACATCAATATCACCAAACGGAGACCCCGTTTGGTAAATCATCTTCATCTGTAGGGTCATCCTCTAACCAGCGCGCAATAACTTCCTCATTAGATGCCATTTTTCACCAAAACAAATAAAAGTATTTGGTGAAAAAAACTCCCGTAAGTACCTGCGGTCATTTGGACCGCTGACAAAAAATTTTTACTCACCACCGACAAACGAACGTAAGTGTGACCTCGACGAGCACAGGCGTGAAAATTTTTTCCCGAGGCGGGCATCGAACCCGCACCTCCTGTGTCGGAGACGGACCTTTGCCCGCCACGCCACAGACCTCGTCTTTACAGAGATTCTATTCACATTGTTTTGATTGATTGTCGCTTCTTATTAAGGCGCATACCCGAGCTTGTAACTTGAAACTCGATAACTACGACGGTTCGGTGTCTTGTTACAATAACAAGGTAACTCTGGATTCCTTGGTTGTGGTCTATTTACTACACATTCATAATAACGTATTTATTACATTTTACAGTAATAATATTATTATATGAATGTTTGCTGTTTTAGGATGTAACCATTTCCTGGCAGATTTAAATTTTGCGTACCTACTAGGAAAAACGGAAATTGAAATAAAGAATATTTATTAACTTTGTAAAAGCAAAGATAATAAATATTCTATAAACTAAAAGAAAAATGTTCCATCCATCTCTGTCTTATTTTATTACCTAACTTGTTTGCTCTACCATCACTGTCAAAGCCTAGTAATATACATAAATATATACTAATTTAAAATTTGAGCAACAAACATTCACTTGTTAGTATTTTCTTTTGAATACTTTCCTTAGTGAAGTATATATTACCTAATAGACATATTACATTACATTGTATAAAAAATTATAAAAATATAAAATAATAATACACAAAAAAGTTACAAACTTTTTCTTACGTTATTTACCGTCACTGACAAATGTGAAATAAATAAATGTGAAATTCACTGAAAATAACACAAAAGATCATAGCTCGAAAGCTACATAAAATCGCGGAACAGACACGGGGGGTCCAATCGATAGGTGTTGCCAGACCACAGACCTACGCTGGTACAGGTTGCATGGGACACCCTGTATAGTACTCTGTCTCTGTCTACTCTACATTGACAAAGTCCATCATTTATTTCAAATTTGTGCCATCAACATTCATTCGTCAGTATTTTCATACGAATACATTCCATACTGAATCTTATATTTTGCTGATCTCTAAGTTATTCAGTCCTGACCCTAGGCACAAAATACAAAAGCTATAATGTGTATGGCGCCTGATGTCTGCCGCGTAGGCGAGACGACAACTGAATTTGCCGGTTTTATTGCTTCCATGCAGCTCCTTAATGTTACGACATAAATTCCCGCGGCCAGCCGCGTATAGAACTTTTCAATGTAAAATTCACTTGGATTCACAATTATCTGTCAACAAAAAATACGGTATTAGAAATGTGCATTACGTAATCCCCTACCCTTAATTCTTGACGTCAATATAAGCTACCAATATTTGAAATAAACATCAATAGCAAAATTTGTACAGTACAACAGTTACAGTTAAATTAGGTACAATATTTATATATACAAACTTGGGTTTACGAAACACTAAAAGCACAAAAGGGGAAAAAAAGAACAGACAGAAATAAGTGAATTAAAAATTAAACTTAAATAAGAATGATGAGAAAAATGTGCACTACCTATCCCACTATCAACGACATGGTTATTACTTACATTAGTACTTTTCTACCTTTAATTACTTCCTTATATTTATACTGCCTCTCTATATTTTAAGCGTTGAAGCGAGCAACTATAGCAAAATGTAAGCAATTTACACGTTCACGTCATTCTGAGTCGTCAATGACCGTGTTAAGAAAATCTCCTACGTAAAGTAATAATTCCGCGCATTTGAGTTTTCCGCTTGTGTAACCTTTCTATAAACCAAGTGCAAAGAACAATGCATTCTCGTACTACACTGTGATATTGCTTGATCTATTGCCTTATGCACATTTAACGGTTAGCCAACACTTCAAGCGCCTTTTTGTGGGCAGGCGCAAACTGAATGTTAGATCCAAAGATTAAAGGCGCCGATGCAGTTCGACATTCTCTATCAGCGAGAATCTCAAATTGTAACAGTAACTGGTCTAGTAAAGTTCTCAGACCAAGAGAAGAGTTACGAACTTTAACAATATCGCATGTAATGAAGAAAACCTATACGAGAAACACTATATATACGTAGTGTAATTTTAGTTTGATCGAAATAGTAAGCACCTAATTTCAGCGTCCATATATCTAAGTAATCCGACGGCAGACGGCAGCTAATGTGGGTGGGGTGCACTGAATAATGCTATATTTGGACAGAGCTCATTGCGTTGAATCAGAACAAATTCTCTATAGGTACAAGAACGGCCAACTATGTTTAGAATTTCGCTCAAGTCCGACAATTGAGGTGTTCAAATAATTTTGACTTGACAATCTCTGTGGCGCGGTGGGCGAGCAGGAGGTTCGATTCCCGCCTCGGGACAAATGTGTGCACGATCTGCAGGTATTTGTTCAGGGCGTTCTGGATGTTTTCTATGCATAATAAAAAATATTGAGCAATGTAGTGTATTTTATTAAGTATATCAGTTATCTAGCACCCATAACACAAGCTCTGGTTAGCTTGGGACTAGATAATGTTGTGTGACTTGTCCAACATAATTTATTTATTTGATGCCTAATAGTTTTAGTGAATAAATATCTTCATAGTTCACTTTTTTCGGAGTGTCCAATGTAACAAAAACAAAGTGCGACGAATACCGCGGGTTGAAACCGGCCGGCCAGGGGTCGCGAGTGGTTCTTCGATTTTAATCTTGTGCGCTGCCTACGAGCACGCCACTCCACTCCAATGGAGCAATTTGCATGCGACTCGTGGGCGACCTCCGTCTACCCACGGCTATACCGATCGTAAATTCTATCCTTTTACTTCCAAGGAGGCATTTTTTTCTCCAGAGGAGCAGATGTCCATTTTTCCGTAAAGGCCTAATTTATTGCAACTTGCGGCGGAGACCATAAAAGTTGCCGAATTAAAAGACAGTGTCCGGGACGTGAGCGTTGACCTCTTTTTCACCCCGAATCGAAAAAGGAAAAGATCAAGTTTATTCAAATAACCTTCGGAGACCTTTCGAGCCAAAAGATGATCAAGTTGATTGGCTTAGAGATTTACTGCAAAAGGCGTGCGTTTATGTAGAGAAATGGCCTTATTGTGATTGGTAGAATAATGAAGGGGGTAACGAACCAGATATCGATACGATCGGAAAGGCCATTCTCGGCACTCTGGTTCGATTCACTTTCTAGTTAGCGAGCACCATTGTTGGCTCACTATAATTTATCTAATGTCAAAGTCATTCCGGCTCTAATCATTGTCGTTTCTTTTTTCCGACGTTGAAAAAGGTTATATTAATTATTTCTTATTTTTTTAAATAATATTCTTAGTTTTGCGTTTATCGTTAACTTACTTGCGTGGATAATCGGTGATTTATTGCAATTGCAATGCAATTTATGAAATAACATACAGTAAACAAATACTACACTTATTAGATTGAGTTTGAACAAGTAATTATTTATACTTTGCCAATAAGAAAAGCTAATAAAAACACAGCTTGTATTATAAGTAGGTTTATTTGAAAGACACGTTCAATACAAGGCAAACAATCAACTGACCGTAGTTACTATTCTGCGGTACATTGAACAGCTTGTGGCAACGTTGACTCATACTTTCGGATTAAAGAGAAGTGAAGGCCAAGTATGGCCCAAGGCTAATGCAATATTGGTCCACTCCTACAATTTCAACTGCAATCACTTTGCCTTATTAGACCAATCTTATTGTTCAAACAATTTCGATTTCATTATCCAACGTGCATTGGCAAATGTTGTCAACTACTAAGAACATAACTTACAGAAATTGTTTGCTACAGTTGCCTTAGTTATAAGTTTGTAACAGAATGCATTTGTATAGCTTACGGAAATTATAGCACGTATAGTTTCGAATGAGTCTTAGGAAATGAAATGCTTTATTAAAGAAGATAGAAAAGAACGGCATTAAAACAAACATTACCTAGTCGGTAGTGCTACAAGTAGCTCAAATGCGATTAATATTTTTCATGAAATATACATAAGTGTCACAACAAATTATAATAGTGAAATTATGTCCAAAAGTTAAAATTTTAAGGAAAAGCTGCAAGCAAGGTCATATTCTATTAATTATCAACGACATGGCTATAGTCTTTTTTTTTAAATCGCCCAGCCTCAGCGGTGGGCCGATGACCGGTGTAGCACTGCACATCTAAAAAGAGACATTAACCTAAAAAGAAAGAATAAATAAAAACACTATTGCCCCAAAAAATAGAAAAACCTTGAACAATATATCACAAAAACCTTAAATATAAAATACCTTATCCACCATGTGAACCAAAAAGTCAGGCCTCGGCTTCATGTTACTCAACAGAAAGTAGAGCTACGCTGGCTTACTTGTACTTGTGCGTCATGGGCACTCTGTTACAAAACTATTAGTCCCTCAGAAAAATAATGAGCAAAACAACATAATAGGAAATCAGTCAGTTGGGTATGAACAAAAAATAAGAGCCATAAAACGAAATCATCGAGCGAAACGAGTAGCAGACTCACCCTATTACTCAGCGTGTAATTTTGTCGCCGCCTACCCAGGACTTAGCGAGCCGGTGAATAAATCTATCAACAAATGTGTACCTCTCAGACGTTATGCACCACTTCACACAATGGCGATGGTAAAATATTACGCTGACGATACATTGGCATCACAATTGAATGCCCATCTTAAAATTTGTATACGCACTTAATACATCCGCCATTTTAATGCAAGAATAACTTCCACTTCCACTTCCAAGAGGGAGATTCGAAACAATACAATAACGAAATGAGTTGACTGGCTCCAGCAGTATGTGAATAATGAAATGACTCAAGCTCAGTGCTCTACAGTCTACGTGATGTAGTTGTACAGTAGACAAGACAAAAATGAACACAATACTTACATAATTTCATTTTATTTCTACGAACGAATTATGAAATGTATAATTAACTAGCAGCGCGTTGCGGTTTTATCCGCGTTGTTCCCGTTCCCGTTGAAATTCCGGGATAAAATATAGCCTATCCGTCACTCCCTGAAAAGTATGCTATATATGATGAAATCTATTAAATCGGTTCAGTATTTTCGGAGCCTATCCAATACAAACAAACGATCAGATCTTTATTCGTTATAATATTACTATAGCTATATGTAGTAAAAGTCATTTATTAAAAAGAAAATGACAAATAATTAATACGATTCGTTCATATATTGTATTCATGTCCATTATAAGGTTGGTCAATTTTAGAGGTAGAGTAGTAGAATCTACATAAAACTTAAAAAAGGGCGTTGTAACATTCTGACTAAATGTTCTTAGTTAAAAAAAATAATGTTTTACATTATTCTTTTGGTCCTCCGTCCGTCCATTTGCAAGTTAACGTGAAAATACACTGATTCTCGTCGAGAGTTTATCATAATTATCTCAAAAATATTATTACGTATTAAATTTAATAATGTCTATAGAAAATGTACATGTTTATTGAAAATAAAAATTTAATTCATATAATTGAAATAAATTGAAACTAATATATACAATTGAAACAATTGAGCTAGCTGCAGACTGTTGCTCTTAATCTATAGGTAGCTCAACTGATTCATATGAATACCAATCGGAAGGGTACCCCAGACGCTGGCTGCATTTCCCCGTGTTGTATGGAAATATTGATGCGCTGCCCAGATACTCACCAGCTCGGGTCACACGTCGCTTCGACCAGACGCTCAGATAATTTTTTGAAAACCCGAAGTGCCTTGGGGTACCGAAGAGCCTTGGGGTACCAAGGCTCTTCGGGTAGGTACTACAAGGCACGGACGTAGGGTCTGGACTCGAAGGGGAGCAAATGAGCAAAAATAATTGTAAATGTTATATTAAGTATGATATTCCCATTTAAATAAACTTTTTAACCGACTTCAAAAATAGGAGAAGGTTCTCAATTCGTCTGTATTTTTTTAAATGTTTGTTACCTTACACTTTTGACTGGGTGGGCCGATTTGCATGATTATTTTTTTTATATGAAACCTGGTGCTTCCCGTGTGGTCCCAGTTTAATTTTGTTCAGTTTTGACAATGGATCCCACATGAAAATTCATGAAAAAACTGTAAAAATTGAAGTCGGTTTATAGTTTTTAAAACAAAATTAATTATGCATGAGGTATTTACTGCATATTCAGTTAAATAAGCAAATAGGGTAATAAGTTCAAATAAGTAGTGTTTTTTTTTAAGTCTCATCGCGAATATAAAGATCTAAAAAACAATAAATGGTCTATTTTCACCCACTTCCGGCTGAGGGGAAAAGGCCCTTCCCAAACCCGCCCTATCTGTGGCTGCCACCCTCCAATCCTCAAAACAAAATCACAACTTCAAGAAAAGCTAGCCTCTAAACATTAGTTATTTAAACTTACCTTGTCTTAGTACCGCATCCCTTTATGCTGGCTTAAACAGCGAGCGAGTGGAGCTTTGGAGCATCTTTTGCTTTATTACCGAAGGGTTTCTTGTCTAATCCTTCACCAAACTTTTCTTTTCATCCGTCAATCACATTTATCGTCTTTTGAACTCCGATGCCTCAACATTTTGCTATTTAATGCTAAACTGAATTATGTTATATCAGCGAAGTGTAGGTTATATAATGGAATTATCGACGTTGAATAACGTCATTGTTTTTTCAACAGTAGCAGTTTTTTTTTAACCCACCAACAGAGCGCCTGAAACACCTTCATACCTAATCCGATAATATCTGCATTTCTAGGAAATACATTAAAAGGCTTGAATGTAGCAATAATAAGGAGTATAATGCACCCCGTTCGTAGAACTTAGCTTTTGTTATAAAATCTTACAGAATGCTATTTTAGTCGCGAATTTTCAAGGAAGAATTGTTCGTATAACCTACGCGTAGGTATACTTGTAAAGTCTCGAGTCGAGTGCGTACCCATTGTATTTGTTAAGTGCCCCTTACTTACTCTCTTTGAATGTAGGATTGTAGACAATGATGGTAATTCTTTAAACTTTTCTGGGCTTCCCCCATTTTTCTGTTCCCTCGTCGTGATTGGCTCTTTTTAAATGATATGATGCCTTGCTCATTTTATTGGGATATTCCAGTTTCCCCCCTTGAACCTTAAGCTGAACTGAACTGAACTTCAAAAGAATAAAATTATGTATGATTTTATCTACATCATCGTGAATCCAAGACAAGCTGTCACAACTCACTGATTTTATTGAGGTGATGTCAAAATTGCAACGACCTGAACATCAGTTCGTCGCTTTGGAGTTGCGCGGGCGCATACCCTTATAAATGTTGATCACATTATCGATCATCCATCGATTTAAAGAAATGTAAGATATCTGATTAAGAAATGTTGGTACAAAAATACGGAAAAACGAGGACCTCTTTATGGGGAAAATCATTCGAAATAAACCCCATACTGAAGCCGTGGACAATGTAAATTGTCCACGGCTTGTTTTTATTAATTTCTAAAAATAACTTCAAACAGACGGTACGACAGCTCACAGGTATATTATAAAGAGAACATAATATCTAAATCAAAGAATAGCCAATTAATAGTCGGACGCTCAACCGTGTCAATTCACCGATCGGTCGATCAGTTAAATTCAATAGCGGTGCCGGCAGTGAGATGCGTTCGGAGCGCAAACAGATTAGCTGGCGTGCAATTAGAGAGCAGAGCTTGTGGTGATCGCTAAGTGCCGCCCTACGGATTACGCCTTCGTTTACGTACCGAAGTGGACCGAACATTTAGCGAACACCTCGCTAATGCGCTCTTTCGATCGATCCACCTATGAATCATTGATTCGGTCGCTATGACGCGAAGCCTAACTGCCCCCACCCACGCAGCTCTAGTTTGTTGCACTGTTCTATCGATTGTGATAGTTAGAGTCATGTTTGTGACCATAGGTGTCACAGCATAACCAACATCTAACTATTAGGTATAGGTTATACCAACTCCTAACTGTTAGGTATAAGCCTTGTGGATCATAAAACATATTGTTGCTATAGATATAGGCGCCTTTTAAGCTACTGAGCATATACTTTTAAGCATTGAGAAATGTTAATGTAATAGAATTTTTATTTGATGATTGGTTAGGACGAATACTTGGCTTACTTCATCTTAATTATTTAGTTTTTCTATGGTTTTAGATATCAAATCATAAAAAGTAATCATTCTCTGTTCATTAAAGCTGTAACATATTTTACCGTCTATTAGCAATTACAGTGATAGTAGAGCCTGATTGAACTTGATCGCAAATGTCAACCGTCTACGGCTCTAACTAATTACATTGGCATCTAATTATTTACATCGTCTCAGAGCCGTATTATGGCGATGTCAGTCACCTTGTTCAGCCGTGGAGGCGTGGGCCTGCCAATGAACTTGACACTAGAGCAACCGCCATGCATGCTAATCCTTTCAAAGGCGATTAGGCTTTGCGAGACTTCTAGGAACCATGTTTAAATGTAAATAAACACGTGGGCGGTGATGTATTGTCTCTTCCTATAAAATATTAATTCTGTCTAATAAAAGACTTACAGGGAAATGTAGAGACTAATTTGTACCTTCATCTTCTCAGATTTGATCATCAGTTTCGTATAATTTTTCGATCTACTGAATTCTCAGCTTCCGAAAACTACAGAATCTACAAAGGGACCCTTTTGTAGAAATGGCGCGCAAGAGATAATACGTCTTGTGGGACAAATTAACGCATCAACGCGTAATCCTCACGCGACAGAGGTTATGACTAAGAGTGAGGCCACGGATTACAAGCCTAATTTGCTGTTACGGTTGCCTGTTTATTCTCTACCTGCGAAAAGATAAAAGTAAACAAATATATCATCGCTGTAGAGACTGCCGAGTGCCGACTTGTTTCAAAAGTGTGTCAAGTTAAGCCCATTTACGGCTATCAAAATTCAAGGCAACGATAATAAGGCGAAAATTTACACTATATCCCAACGCATCAATTTCCACCCGCACGCACATTTTATGGCTGTTACGGACACGCACTCCATACTATAAATGTGAAATTATTAAAATTAGGGCTCTTTATAAATGTTGACTTCTGGAGAAATATGAAAATTGGAAAAGTTTAAGACTTATGTGCTGCCTGCTGGGTATTAAGGTAGGTACTGTAAGTAGACGTTATGTGAGTTTCTTGTGCATAACTCGAGTAGACAAGAAGCTGCTCCGGACTGGACCCTTGACGCGAACTGTTATATTCTAATGTTTATTGTAGATCTTGTCTATTGACATTTACAATCTAACCTTTTACAAGAAATCCTGATTATGACTTTGGATTGCGACGACAAGTTTTGTATTATTACTATCAAACGACTACGGGTTGCAGAACACAGAACATTTGAAGTTGAGACAAATGAGACGTTTGTTGAAGAAAAGACCTCGACGTTGTTTTTACGCTAAAATTATACATTATTTTATCGAATCATGACCAAACTGGCGGACAAGTTAATAGGTTTGCGTAGGTGCGGCTATTCTGTGATGTCGGGTCTTCATCCATTCCGTCTTGTTTATCGATTAGCTAAGAATCCGCGCCCATGGGCCAACTTATGTCATTTGGCCGGGAGTCAAGGACGACTCGGAACGGCCCGCCCGGTGCCACGCCGGCCTTATTTGGCGATTGGTGGGCGCCAGTTTTATGACTTTGCCTTTTTTCCTACGCCCAGTTTCCATGTTGACTATACGCTAAATTATACGTGTTCATGTGTGCCGAACTGTAGACACAACGAACGAATGACCTCTGAATACTTGTTATGTTCAGTTCCATTTCATTTTGTCTCGATATGAAAATTCTAGGTTACGATTACCATATCTTCCAGTCACGTTATCTCATTGTTCTTTATGACTCACTTGTGCTGTGTTTATAAATTGTTCCAAGTAGTCTTCTTGATATCCACTTTTTCATCTAATAACCTTAAACCAAAATCCGTGACTCATTTTTACCCGCTTAAGATTTGCTGTTGACTGGTTTTGGTGTGCGGAAACGCGTACAATCGGCTGTATTAAATGCTGGAGTCGGTGACGGGACATGTTGGCTGGAAAAATGGAACGTGACATTTTAAATTTGGTGCAAAGCTCGCGACATTAATCTGTCGCGTCGCCGCCCTCGCCGTGCGTGGCCTAATCCGCCTGCTCCCCGAACGACCCGGGAAGATGGAAAAATCTCGAAAGACTCACATCAAATTACCAGCTTTAAAGCGTAGTGAATTCCCCTGGGCCTGAGACGACACACCTTACCTTTTAGAAACACCCCTAAATAACGTCGCGTTGTCCTTCGGGAAGTTACAAGGTTCGAGCGCGCACGTGCTTTTGTCATAGTCATACTTTTCGCCGACTTTTACGTACGACGTGCCGCGCACTTCGATTGAGTTTTAAAAGCGCGTTACAGAACTTTACTAATAAAATTCTTGTTTTAAAGTTTTTTTCTGAAAAAGTTTGCTCGTCCCATCTATGCTAATACTCTGACTTTCGCATTACGCAAATGTTCAAACAAAATGTGAATTTATTCCGTTACCTCAAATTAAGTTGAACAAGTATTTAAAGAAGAAAAAAAGACAATTTATTTATTAATTAAGTTTCCGAGAACTCTTTTGCTTAAGAAAAGCCATTTAATTCATATATACTTCACCTACAATTGACAGTTTTTCACTTCGCTTACGTGATATCACACTATCTAATAGTTTGATCCGTTTATTTTATAAATGTTATTTAATATTATGTAATACAGCTTTTAGTTCAACTATAAGATAAGAAGTTCGCACCTCACCGTATCGTTCTCATACGGTCCGTCGTGAAGCTTGTATAGATAGGGCATATTCTTGGCTTTCATTGAAAACTTTGCCATTGTTGTCTAGAGACGCCAAGTGTACTGCGATATCTTCCGTCTGAAAACAAATGAGTTTTGTTACGTTAGTCCGTCCCATAGACAAATTTTAATAATCATTATATTTTAGATTTAGTCTTATCAGAGTTGTTTAACATAAATTTAATATCTCCTACATCAAAATGTTAAGTGTTTTTGTAAGCATGAATACCCACTACTCTAACCTTCATTTTTATGAACGTTTATAAATGCAAGCATCCTCTTTGGCATCTTATTCAATTCAATGCAAATTCTCTCATGTCGTAGTGTCCTTTAGCAGCATGTTTACTGACATTACAATAACCCTTTATGGTATAAGCGACATCGACATGGCGAATCGTTATTATTATTTCTTATTTAAAAATATTCTTACTTTTTAATTGCTGTGTGGTGCTGGCTTAGAATTTGTACCACCACAACTTTTACCGCGAGTGTCGTAAGATGTGACTAAGGGATATCCACCCTGCAGAACAATTATACCACCATACTGCGATCCCCAACCCGCATGCCCAGCGTGGGGATTATGGGCATTACCCTTCATGAAATAAACGCCAATAAGGCGTTTGTCAGCAAGAGGCCTGCGGCCAGCAGTGAACCAATACAGCATGTTGAAGTTGAGGTTACTTTTTAATAAGACGTCCTTTGTCAATATTTTGGTTCCGTCACTACATATGTTATTAATAAAAAAATATTTAAATCATATCCTCAGCTGACCAAAATAAAGCAAATTGAAGAATTGTTAAGATATCAGGATAATACAATCAAACAAAAACTCAATAAAAATTAATAATACGGTATAAATGTAAATTGTAAATACCAGTTCTAATTTGTTTCTACTGTACATATTTGGTTGTTATTTTTTTTGTTAATAAACTTTTAAACGACATTTATCCATGACATTCAATTTACATTATGATTAATCAAAACAGCCCCAAAGTTACTCCCTGAGTAACTCCAAGTGTGCAAGTTTCATGCGTCTTTTTAGATGGCTGAAATGAAGAGCGGTGACGGAATTCAAAGGCTTGAGCTAGTTCCGTGGCGACAGCCGAGAGACAAAGGCCGACACATGAGCGTTTTGTGCCAATTGAGTTTTCTTTTCACTTTCAGTCGACTTTTTGTGAATGGCTAAGTGACTCTGGGATTTGCAATTAGAGAGGGTGCGGATTTTTCGCTTCGAGCGTTTCTTCGTGCATTGGTTGAGCGACTGGTAAAAAATCTACCGATTTCTTGACCCTATCTTTCCAACATCTCTACAAATACTCCTGCTATTTAGGAAATTGTATAAGTTCAAAATTTTCTTGTTCAGTCTAAATCTTCTGGTTCATTATTATGGTATCCATTTGTTTCAGAACAATGTGTGGTAAATTAATTTGTTTACCGGTAAATAATTATTAACTGCGCAATAATATGGCCTCAGTGCCACGTAACCTCGTAAACCGATCCCGCAATTATGCGATACAACAGAAAATCCGCAGTGCCATTAATCAGTAATTATTTTAATTTCATATCGTACCGTTTGGTATCGGTAACTGTTGGCTACACCCTCGCCATTTCAACCCTGCATCACGCACTCTGTTGCGTGTCAGATCCTTTCACAACTGCCACCGCCGTTGTCCGCTTCCGCTGTACTTACCTACTTTAGTGGTGAGCCTCTAACAAAATCGTCGTGATGTTCCGCTAGTCTATCGTAGGCCTAGGAGTCTGGTCCAGTTCAGTTCAAAAGCAACACACATGGGACTCAGCCTCACATTCTGGTAGATAGGAGGTGGTAGCGAAGTAGTAGGTACTCATAGGTACCTTACCGTACCTATGAGTACCTACTACTTACTGCTCTACTTAAGCTATTTTAAAGAATCCAATAAAAAGTAGCTAAGAAGGAAAGTCTAACAAATGGCAGCACTGGATCTTTTACATTTTTTCGTAGATGATTCAAGGCTAAAGATGCCAGTAGATTTAAAGCCATTTCGAAGAAAAAAATCACTAAACGCATTATTCAAACTTAACCTTTGTAATATAATACAAATACAAACTTTTTACTTTCTACTTTTTTTGTATTTGTATTTGTACAGAAAAATATATAAAACTATCATAATATATAGAACTATCATCGCCTCGCGGTTTCACCCGGAGTTCCCGTTCCCGTGGAAATTCCGGGATAAAATAGCCTATAGTCTAATAAAAGTATGCTTTATAATGGTGAAATAATTTTTAATGTATGTGAACGATTCATACCGAAAGTATTGCTTCCCTTGTAATGCCAAAATGTATTTGGAAATAAAATTCTGCGGTAGTTTTTAAGGCAAATTACGAAAACCTTGTCGAATACGGGAATAAAAAGTCCGAGGGAAGGCTTGCCGCTTGTTTGTTACTAAATCCTAACCGAGGGTCGGGCGAAGTGCAATGCAAATAACCGCGTTTACCTGCCTCCGAGCGCATCATCCCGCGATTCATAATAACAGCTTTTATTCACGTAACTAGCTACGACACGCTCTCATTTTGTCGGTTAACGCGTATTGTATCACGGTGAAACGAATGCCGGCCTGTAATGGAGTTTTTAAGCGCAGCTTTTTCGTTCCGCCTCTGCAAAGGGAATTATGTGGCTAAAATTGCGTTGTGATCGTACAGCAAACACTAAAGCCGGTAGATTTATTATATCGACCCTCCTCTCGTATTCGTGTGCGGCAAATATGAATACAGTGTAAACATAAACATGCAAAGTGACTTGCAGTTTAAGCTAAACCGTGGAGAATAGACTCGAAGATCAAAGTTACCTTAGCTTATTGCATTGAAACATACACATCCAATCTATACTAATATTATAAAGAGGAAAGATTTTATTGTTTGTTTGTTAGTATTGAATAGGCTCTAATGGACCGATAAAAAAAATCTTTTACCATTAAAAGATTACTTTACAGAGAGTGACATAGGCTATATTTTTTCCCGGAATTCCCACGGGAACGGGGACTACGCAGGTGAAACCGCGAGGCGCTGCTAGTCTATATATATAAAAATGAAACCCGTTTTCCGTTGTCACGACATAACATGAAAACGGCTTGACCGATTTGGCTGATTTTTTTTTTAAATGTTCGTTGAAGTTCTAGGACGGTTTTTACGGCGAGAAAAAATCTAATAATTCCCGGGAAAACACCTATAAACGTTTCCATAGGAACAACGTGTGCGGAGCCGCGGGCAACAGCTAGTTGTAAATAAAATTACTTATACTCGTATAGTGCGTTGTCGTACCCATAAGATTTCGAAACTTCAATTTAAGTATAGAACTTGTCAAGAAGCCGCGTTGAGAGGCTATTGCAAGTTTAACATTGGTATAATTTGCTGGGCATATTGGAAAACTTGTAATTGGTTTAGTTTTATATTCAAGCAGCGATGTGTGCGAGTAAACTTTAATGATAACACTTTAGAAATTGATCGCCAACTGTAGCAAATGCGGCTCAACTTCCGCAATACATTATCCGGTATCGTCTCGCTTAGTGCCATAATGATAACAACGTAAGGCAGCGTTCTGCGATACTATCATTCATGTTTATTGTTCTTTTTGTTGCAGATTTTGTCCCGGAGTCATTTACCCAAGCTGAGCTGTTATACAAGTAAGTTCTTTCTTAATTACCAATATGCCTGCTATGTATGACTTTACTAATAAAATAAAATAATTATTCCGAGAAGATAATTATATTCGTTTGATAATAAACAATAATATTTTATTATAAACAATAATGCTGGAAAATTCACACGGCATTATCTAGCAGCCCCAAGCTTATAAAGAAAGAGTTTTATGGGTACTAGATAACTGATATAGTACTTAATACCATTCACAACAAATATCTGCAGATCGTACAAACATTTGTCCAATATATCTCCAATATCATTCGGAATAATTTTGTCTAGGTACAAATTTATTTTTTAATATCATGCTGTGTCTCCTTGTCATATTTTTCATGATTATTCTCCTGGCAAAGTACCAAGATCTCGCTTATCTTCCGTAAGTTTTGCTGAGCAAAATTGCTGAAATATTCTTCATATTCTTTTAAAATTCGAATGTTTTACAATCACCTGGATTTTTTGTGACGCAAGCATTTTAAGCATTTGATGCTGGTTAAATGTTATGCTATTAATCTATTTATGGCGGAAGTTAGATCTGTATATTTATATCAATAGTTTTTTCAATAAGGCACGGAACAGGGAAACTAAATAGTTAAACGATAGAAAAACTGTGAAACCAAACCTTCAACATTATGCTTTTCGCGAGTCGGACTCGGCTAACAGAGTCTTGGAAATGAATTGCTGTATTTAAAAAAGAAGAGCATTAACACAAATATTACCTAGTCGGTAAAATGCGAGCGATTTCTTGTCGAATAATTAATAATAAATACAAATAGATATTACAACAAAGTTATTCTATTAGGTATTATTTCTTTTGACGGACGGAACCCAAAGAAACTTCTTTAGTTAGAACCTTGAAGCTGGTAATAGAAGGTTTCTGAGCTACTTTGAATGTAAAGCTTACTGTCTAACTAATCTAATGAATGAAAAGGTTACAGCATGGTTAATGATAATGACTGTTCTACCTAACTTATTCTGTACCGGGTAACTTTGCCACCATTAATATTAGACACCTTGAACTCGTAATTTCGACACAAAGTATGAACTGAACCGTGAAATACCCCAGGAGCACACAAACTTCGCACTCCCGTTCGAACTGCAAGAACAATTAGTCATAAATAATTGAACACGCTCGATATTCCATTGTAAGAAGACAAAGAGTTGTCATACTCGAAAACTTTGTCAATTTACTTTGAAGCCGTAAAAGCTCCTTACTAGTTCACGTGCTTATTACGTAGAAAAGTGGAAGGAACATCAAGAGAAGTTTCCAGTCGGGGCACAGACGTACTTACCTTGTCTAGAAAGGGATCAAACTGTGGTGCATTCGCCGCAATGTATTATGCAGTCCTGGGGCGGGCGCCAGTGTAAGCGGCTCGGAATCACTCTCTTCGCAGAACACACTCCCATTTCCCAAGAAATTTCTATTCCAAAAGTTCGCGAAGCCATTTCTGGAGGAATATCTTTCGTAAATTACTTGCGATGCTTGCGTTGATTGTAAGTTACTGCTCTTACGATTCCTTTCGAGTTTCGACTTAATGTACTTACTCACGTGAGCTCGTTTTGCTAATTAATTTGTTGAAAATATCTTTGCAAATAAACCTGTTATTTTGCGGCCGTTAGAATTGAATCATGTCCGCCGAATGTAGGCTGCCGGAGTTTGTATTTTGTTAAGCCTTTTCAATTAAAATGTTTTAATTATCCATGAATACTTCTTTTTCAAAAGATGAAACCTTTTCATGGTTGACCTGAAACCTGCTGCCATCATGATAAATATTTTATATAATTTCCAACTAAGTCGTAAATATACCTCGTTTGAACTCGATCTGTCATCTCTTATTGAAACTATTTACGCTATGCACACACATTAATAAATAAACATGCCGAATGCAAGCTATAATTTTATGAAAAAGATTGTAAATTACAATGATAATATTATCAACTTGGAGTAATATGGGCCAGCAATAAGCCTAATGAGTTCACATGCATAAGTCACCGCACATGACATCGCGCATTATAATGATGGATAGTAATGCACGCGACCAGAATAGAACCCCAGGAATCGATGAGAGAACTGGGTGAGCTAATCGCATCTCATTTCCTACGTGTCTGTAGTGGGAAGCACAAATGAGATTGTGGGCTGACGTGTCGTTCCGGAGGCCCGATCGCATTCGACATCGCACCCGAAACCGCACACCACTGACACAAAACATGCTGGGAGTCAATGGTACACGGTTATTTATCGGGATTCTAGTCTTTGACGTGGAAACTTGAGCTGGAAATCCTGAAACGGTTTTAACATTGGTTTAGGTTTGTGTGAGGTTTCGGTACTGACCGTGGCTAAACATTCGTTGCTTAGCTCCTTCTATCCTTCAAAAAGTTTTAAGAAAGTTTTTATCGAGACTTCATATATTTTAAGGTCTTGTGCACCATGGTTTGAGTAAAACAGACATTTTGCCGAATCACTATTGAAGGCTTTCCGATCGTATAAAAGTCCTTTATCGCCTTTCACGCAACTTTCCTTGGCCAGCTCTCTACTTACACGATTAATTTGAGTCAATAAATCCGCATTAAAAGCGGAGAGCTAGGGGGCAGCCAACCGCGGCGCTCTCTGTAAGTAGCCGCCATTCCGGCCTTTTTGTTCTCGCTTGGTTTATTCTGTATTCTTTAATCAGTTTATAGGTGTGAAATGCCGTATGTAGCTTTTAAAGTTTTATCGATTATCGGATCTATAATATTAGTAGCTTTGGTAGAGTAGTGTGAAACCTGAACATTGTCTGCGACGCGGTTACTCTGGACATGAGGGCAGTGCGCGCGGCTCCTGCGATGGCTAACCCATTACAGTCATTGTATGGAGACCAATCTTGCTTATGATGCCCAAACAAATCCCTGGCTGCTTTACATATACCTACTGAATATACTGGTATAGATAAACATGATTATGATGAGCTTCTGCCTTAAAAGAAAAGAAGGCAAACAATTTGAAAATATCTGTCCATGGCGCGACTGTCTGTCGCGTTGGATGGTATATTCCAGCTATAAACGTCTGTCCGATGTGGAACGCTCGATAAACTTGTAAAATCCATTTAATTTTTTACCCTCGCCTAAGCTTTGCTATTGGCAGATTTCTTCCCTGTTTTTATAGGTCCGTCATTAACTGTATCGCGCGACTATTATTTTGCCTTTTTAATCTGCTCGTTAAAGCCATGTCGTTTCTATTCAAACGCAGGCGCTTGGAACTTGGAAAGCAAATTGCTTAAACATTTTGTTTTATAAGTGCTTAGAATAATTGCATATCATTTATTTATCCGGTAATCGCAAAAATGTTTAAAGTTGCCATATTCTACAGCAGTACGTTACACCACAGGGGAGACGATATGGGAACAAAATATTTATGACTTAATGTGATAAAGTTTATGTTGCGGTATGAGTTTATTATTTTATTCGTGAAACGACTCTGTTATTTTTATTTAAGAGTTATATGAAAATATATTGTCCCATAAAACGGTTTATTTCCGTAAAGGATAAAAATATCTTCTTCATTCCATTTAACTTTCATCTCCTACCAAATTCAAAATCAAAGTCCTGTTTAAATGCGAAACAAATTAAAAGGAATTTTACTTCGTCGGATGCTCATAAAATAATGTGATTTCAATATAAAGTATCTACATTGGACTGAACTCTGGTAGGCGACATATTCGTCGATTAAACGCTTCCAAACTCCTAATTATTATGTAAAGGGAACTTCAGTAATACTTTGCCAGTTGTCGGGGCACGTACGCGAACTTTTATTTAGCGAATTTGGTTACGTAATTCCTTGGAAATATTCAAGTTTTCCCTTCGGCGAGACGTTATCGCGGGTGGTTCTCTCAACGCGGGTTGTGGGCGGGCGTCCGCACTCCCCACGGGGGCTTAATTTGTTGCTCTCCTGGCGCCTCGCATCTCACTTTCAAACGGCGTAACGCGACCTTACCACTTCCCCTTCTACGACATCGTGTAGACGTCATGTTCGCCTCCACACGCGCGAGTCTAGATCCAACTCCCCGCGCACATCCCTTTGGGTACGCAACCCCTAACTAATACGAAAGGAAAATGAATAAAACTTACTAAGGAAAGTCGATTTCTTTTCTAAGCTTCCGCATCTCACACGGAATAAGGTAATTTAAGTTTTACAAAGCTAATCAGATTACGTACATTTAAAATTCTAAACTGTACCGATAAAGCCTTGTATTCTTTTCCAGGTAAGGATAGTTCGTGAGTCGCAAATATTACGGTTCTATGTTATGTTGTTTGTAGACGTGGAATACTCCGAAGACATGCGTTCACCTTATTTAAAATTTGATGTTTTACCTTCAATTCGCGTGGCAGCTCCGCGACAATCTAATCACAATACCTTGAAAGGAGTGCACCGTAAAATATTTATGGCTACGGGAGCAGGCACGCCTCGGTACCCGCTGCCACGGGCTACCTTTGTCTACTCTACTCTGCCAGTTACATTCATACTACGTATTGAAACTCTCACAACTAGCGAGACCCAGAACAATACCATTAAAATGCTTTAGGTTCAAATATCCTGAGGCTCACGATAAGGACCAAATAATTTGTATTTTGGTCGATTTCTCGGAAACAGATTAGGCTTATTTCGGAGTAGGATACGAATTAATTCTAAGAACTCCTAAATTTTAATATGGCACACGCAAACTGGTAAAATATATCCAGAATGTAGTGAGGTGTCCGAATAATGGTTAGGAATGGAGTTGTCCAGCTTACATACAAAGAAATTTAGTGGCGGAGAGGTCAATTAACGTAGTCCTGGGAGCGCGACGGGCGCAGTGCTCGTTACACACCCGCTCCAATTGCCGCCGACCACTGAACTGTAACGATAATGACGCCGCGTGAGCGTGCCCCATTCGTCTACTAACGTGAGCTAACTCCTCTCGTGGGATGCCCTAAAAGCTACTTCATAATAACGTTTATGTATTTTAACATTTTGGCAGTCACGCAAAACGGCGGTTTTTGCGGCACATAAACAACCAACACACGTGTGCGAACGACCGCATATCGATTGATTTGACTTAAAATGCATAGTTTTCGGCCGCGGTGTCGATCGGTTTCCGCCAAATTTTCCGCTGCGGGCGCTTGGCAACCGCACTTTGCGTGCGTTGTACCACAATCACCCATACAAATTGAAGTTTTACGCAGGCTACTTCAAGCCAACCGGCAGCAAATTCAACGGTTAACATCTATTCATATTTGCTTCATAACTCCAATCGCAAAACGTGTATCGGCAACACTCATAATCATAGCGAACGCGATCGACCACTGAAAGCTTTTTGAAAGCTCGTAGCGACGCGCGATGAAAGGTTCATGCGGTGATTTCGAGCGAGTCATGCCGGCTCAAGAATCAAAATCGACTGCTATAATTTTTCACTCATAAAAACACTCTTTGCTCTGTTTTTTTGCTCTATTTCGTTAGCGGAATCAATTTAATCCGACAAAAGCTGTAGCAGTAAACTTTTCTTTTTGTTATCAGATACCTACGTGATAAATTACTAAATAATGCGCCCTCTGGCGTTCCTCTAACCCCACC
This sequence comes from Eupithecia tripunctaria, assembly GCA_955876795.1. Classification (NCBI taxonomy): domain Eukaryota; kingdom Metazoa; phylum Arthropoda; class Insecta; order Lepidoptera; family Geometridae; genus Eupithecia; species Eupithecia tripunctaria. The sequence goes on along the minus strand of OY041603.1, from coordinate 6,839,094 downwards.
CCTAATGTCTTCTTAATGCAGCATGGAGTTGTCACATTGCACATTCACGACTGGCAATTTCTACATTTCGTTTTGTAAGGTTCTCTCTTCTTCGTCGCCTCTTCAAAATTATCTCTGAAAATCTTTCTGAAGTGTAGTGATATGTTAAGTATACGCGAGTATTCAAGACATAATGGTTATTAAAGTGACACCGGCGCCATCTCCGACACTGTATAAGCGCACACTTTGTTAAGTATGAAAAGCTCCATTTGAACGTAAGTTTTTTAGCTCGTTTTGCAAGTGCCGGCTCGTCGCGCTTCTTTTGTTCCACGAACGTGATCTGGCCGAGATGAAGCCCACAGAAGTTTTTGCTCATGGGCCGAATTCTGACAGGTAATCGGCTATGGTATTGTCGCAAAATCTTCCATGGATGGAAAAAACTAGATTGTGTGGTGCTGTTTGCACGGATATATAAAATAATTTCAACCTTAACACTTAGCACCCGTCCCTCCATCTGTGGTTTCAAAGGTAAAATGCCAGAATGTTTTAATCTGAAAAGATAGCATTGTTATTGTGAAGCGATTAATTGAGTGGAATTTGACCCCTGTTCATCTCATCAATCGCACTTGTGTCTCGCTCGTCACAGTTTTGCTGCTGCGCATTATCACACCTAAACTGATTTTCTCGCTTGAATGCAGACAATATTTCTCGCTGCTGAGAAAATTTCCTCCCCCATTTGTTTTCGTGACGTGTTAGACGTAAGCGCATTACATTTTTGTAGCATTCGCTCCACGGCCATATCTCATGGTTCCATAAGACTTCGCTTCCAATATAACGCCGAGGGATGACAAACGGCTTGCAGTCAAATGCGATTTAAATATTTTCAAAACAGATTTTAATATTTTTCTTCGGATTCTTCACTTTTCTTCACTCTTTTTATTATAACGGTAGTACATGGCACAAATAAAACAGATGAATAACACAGACTTACAAAAATAGCTTGCGGCAAAACGACCCTACTTACCCTAAAGATCTCCGTGAACTCACATTTCCCTCGCATGAAAGAGATTGAAAAGTTTTCCAGGGCTTAGATTTGTTTTTTCTACGTGTCTGATTTCAAGCCCGACTTTACTATAAATTATTACCCTGAAAACTTTTGAGGCTGATGCCCTCGCCGCGGATAAATCGGTTTGTCGCTTCAGCCATTTGGTATGTTTAGCTAAGAGCATTCTTCGTAATCTTGTAAAGTATATTATTTTTTATTTTTACTTTTAAATGCATTTATAAATTCATTCACTCCACATTTCTCGACGCGTTTTTCGCTTTCTCTGTCTTAGATAACAAAAATACTTTCAACACCCACAGAAAACAAAGATCGGGTAATTTTAGCCTGCATTATCAAACATACAGCAGGATCAACACGCATTCAGTTGTCACAACAGTGGCTTTGGTGGCGCCAGATCAGTATATTCTGTCACTGGAGCAGTTATCTCAGTATCGCCTGACTACGCCTGTTGTGGCCGCCATGTTTATTTTTAGCCTCGCGTGTACTGTACATTCAGTATTGCAATGAAATTTACAGCGAACGCCGCGGCTCTCCGCCCGCCAGACCTCGATACCACCGCTTCAAATGACAAGTTACCTCTATTTCAAAAATGTCTGCTATTTTACACGAGAATTCCCGCTCGGTCTATGAGCAATAATTCTTTTGTTCAGCCGATAAAAGGTCCTTGGAATTACTTTTATTACGTGATGATACCCTATTACGATAAATTTCTTGTGGCTTTGCGCTTGTAATGTTGGATTAAGTATTTTTTAAATAAAGCGGGGAAGCTCAGCGTCCATAATGCAAAAGCTTAATTAATGCATCTCATATTGACAAATGAGGCAGGTAATGTTGATCCCTTCTAATTGTGTTCGGTAAAGCGGTTTCGTATTGGCATGTTCATGGATAACGTGGCTGTCGCGGTAGCTAATACCCGTGTTCGGTAAAATAGCATTACTCGTACGGTGGCGCGGGGTGCCCTTGTCAAGCCGAGATTTGGCGCAAGTTAGTGACTGATTAGCAATTGCTGGGAGCTGACGGGCGCGACAGGTGGTCGGGGCGCGGGAACCAGGGTACAGCCTGACCCGTGGCACCCGCCCCGGCTCGCCTGATTGATGGCGCGATGCCTCTGCTCTCGTTCTGACTCGCTTTCTTATGTCAGCACTTCGTACTCTATGTTTTATTTCACTCGAAATGTCTCTCAACCAGCTCTGACACGAAGCTCATTTGTCCGGGAAATTTGTTCAGGGAAATAGTGATCGGAATAAGGATAGCACTATTCAAGTTGAAACAGACTGGCAAACGAAATTTGATATATTAGAATCGTTCAGTCCAAGTACAGCTCTAATGATCTTGACTTTTACAATACGTCTATTATAGCCGTCTAGCTTGAAGTTCGGGAAGTGAACTACAATAAATGTCAAATGTCGATTGTTGTACCGGCGCGGTCCCACGCTCCGCGAGCGCGATCTAATAACCCGAGGTCAAGTCTTGGCTCATGCATATTCACGGGTCGCAGCGACCGCCGGCGACTCATCTGCGAGTCTGTAACGGTCCTGCAACCGGTTATGGGCCATTGTTGCAAGTGCCCATATGGCGGCCACCAACGTGCGCCGCTGACGAAGACTGCAACGCTCTCGCTCTCTTAAGAATCTATCAAACGAATGCAACCGGTTTCCTTCTATTTTCGGTGGCTCTATCATAACCTTCACTTTTAAAGTCAGTGGCAAATTCTGATGATAGAAGTGTAGTATAATAACGCGTAATTACACATTTCATCCCAACTTACCCGTACTTAAGACGAAAGTAACAAAAGCCAAAAAACGGAAGCAAACAAAAAATTACTCAAGAATTCGTATAAAGACCCTTATAAATGAACTGACATAATGATATTCCCGACCTTACGATAATAACCCTCACTTTTGTGATGTTTTCGTCACAAACAAGTATTCGCGAATTCACATCGCATCGCCTTTTATTGCGGGGATCCCAGTTATTGAGATTACAAAGGCAGGGTCAGTTAAACACCGCCTGATATTTATATTCTAATTAGGTGCCAGCGACAGCCACCGTGAGGGTGCATGCGTAATTCAAAATACGTTTTCTTCGCATGGATTATTGTGATATTTTAATAATTAAAACGACGGATGTGACGTAGGCGACAAGAAAGAAACATTATGCCGACAGAGGGATTTATTTAATGTCATTATTCTCTATGTGGGGACCAGCAGGGTTGCAGGTGATGGATCGTGTGCTTTGTTTCGCCATTCACGCAATTACATCACTCATTCTGTTTTCTTGGCTTTTAAAAGATCTGTGATTGAAATTTTCCATGAAATAGAGTTTGATCAAAGAACAAGATTAGATTTGTTATAAATATCGCCGGTGCGCGTGTCTGATTTGTTCAATGCCAAATCTAAACTGAACCGGAACTAAATCTGTTGGACTGAAATGTCTATAATTATTCAAACGTCTATCTGTTGCATTTCCAAATAGGCATTCATTGTTTTTAAAATTATCATATTAACCTTATTATCCACACTTGATCACTTTCTTGGTTGCTTAATTGCTCTACCAACGTCGACTTTAATAATAAATATCATATTGCAAGAATATTGCTATGTAAATGCGTCGATATTCCTGCAATTCAAGCAACAAAATTTGGATAAACTGAAATGGTAATATTTTTACAAGAGACGAAACTGGAGGGTAATGGCTAATTTGAAAAAGCCGCGGTGCAACCACCTACTTAATGTGATTTCATCTAAGCGAGTAGTAAAACAAAGATGGTGCATTAATGCGTTTTACATTTGAAGCATCATTAAATTGCACATTACTCGGTGCCGTCGAGGGGCAATTAAAAAAGAACTGTTAAGACGGAGTGCTCGTAAAAACGAAGCCGTGTTCTCGAACTTATTAAAAAGTCTGCACAATCTTAGAGCACGCTAAATTTTAATCGAATTCATTTATCGCGAACGACCTCATCGTCCTCTCTTATCTGCCCGAAAGTGTCATAGAGACAGTTGGCATTGACATTGCACGTGCGTGTATCATTGTGAATTCATCACGTCACCGGCCAAAAGTAGAGTATCTTCCCAAATATTGTCATCCGAATTCCGCCCTTCCCTGGTAATTAGAGACTCTAGCCTCGTTGTCCAGATCTATCAATTAACACGCAAACTCTATCGGCTTTCAGGTGAATGTCAATTAATGTCTGTACATTGCCGGCGTGTCGTGAATATCTGAGCGAACCGATAGCCCCTGGTGCTCTTAAAACAACTTCTATACTTAGACAACGTCGGGATCTTTAATTACTTTTGAGACTTTGCAGTGAACACCAAATACCTAACTATATTACATCAAAATACAGAATTAGGTATTCAACACATTCACGCTTGCACCTCTCAAGGGAAACAATATCTTGACTATACAAAGTTACCTACGCATATGCACACATATCTGTATATATATCCGATATGTATTATGCAAACGTACATAACAGCTTGGGTATTGCTCCCGTTTACATAGACATATCGACACCTTGATTGATTGATGGCGAATGACTTTAGCTTGTTATCAAAGTGTTAATAAATCAGACGTGCATGTGTGCTATTTCGATTGTTTGCATATAAGTGACTTTGACACGTACTGGACATATTGCACGGCATAAATTCAAAACTAACACCTTTTGTTGACAAAACTTTGTGACATTTTGTATGTTGCAACCGTAGGCGTATTCAGAAAATAACATAGAAATCAATAATGTTCGTCTGCTTGACCTTTATTGATTGAGTTTTGATTAGTTTATGAAAGGTTAAACCGGTGGTTAGTCACGTAAACCTCTCGTACTTTCGATTGGATTAGGTAGAACTTAGCAGACGTGTTTATTTTGTAGATAATCAATTTCAATTTATTCGTAAGTTACAATTAAATCCAGGTCGCTCAATATACATAGTTATGTCAGGGCTCGAGTATTTCCGGTTACCTCAGTGACGAAATTAATGTTTTTGTGCAATATTGCACAATAATAACACGACATTACTGTCAACAACGCGCATAATAGCAGAGCATGATCCCTGGTAACAGTGGTAACTGCAGTCCTGCGGTTGCGAAACAGTGTTATCTCACGAGATTATAAACGTGATAATGTAACGTAATCGACGCCAAAACTGGAGCCGGTTGCACCTACTCGCTTTCATTTAACCGACGTTGTAACTTCGAAGTTGCGAAATTCACTGCGACCACAATAATATCTTTGTATTTTGTACGTATTAAGTACACAACTCAACAAAATCTAGCGAACAAGCATTCCCTGCGAAGGAGATTTACAAACTTTTTGTCCATTATAAACAAAAAAAAGTACTGGACACTAGAATGTATAAATTTTTCCTTAAATCATTTAATCGAAATTCAAAAAATTATAACAAAAGTTTTTCAAAATTAGAAGAGAAAACCTAACTTGGTCGCCGAGTAAGAGGTTTACTTTGCTAACCTATGTGTTGGGTGATTTTTTGTAAAAAGTATATTAGTTTTTCTTGTAAAAATTTGCACTCAAGCGTCGGATGTTGAGTTTATTTCCAGAAAATTGTTTTTTCGGTTCAGTCACAGTCTGTCACTGTCACTGCACACATTTTTTTCTGATTAAACTATTTATTTTACTTGCACGCTTTTTATTTGATTATATAACTGAAATAAAGAATAATTAGGCTTGATATATACGAGTAATATATTCCCTAGCCTGTGTTGAGTAGTTAGTGTATTTAGAAACCTGCACCGCACCCTGATGTGTTATTTAATCAACGGCCTATTTGCGGTCAATCGCTCTAGGCTGAATCAAACACTACTCCAGTGTCGCATCGATCTACCTGTCTACATGAGTATTAATTTCAAATGTAATCGAAATAGATATATTCTTCTTTGAATCAAATATCTAATTACTGAACTGAGATATATGTTATAGACTCTTGTTTACAACATTATCATATCATAGTAATTGTGAGCTTGTTGTTCTCGAAACTGCATTAGTTGAATATCTTAAAGCCAATATCGCACGCAAATTTGACAGTTCAGCTGAAGTGCTAATAATCCCAGAGCCACCTTCGTCTAAGACGTTAGTTATACTTAATTAACAATTTTAATTAGGGATCATTATTTTAATCGCCTCTCCCGTCACGGTTGGCGGTTAATTTGTACATAGTTCCATTATAGCGTCTAGAGTCTAGTGAATATGATACGATGATATTAATTTTCTTATTCATAAGATAGGTAGCGTTGTTTACCAAGGATGCTAAAGTAACAAGATAAAATAATTATTCCCTGTTTCTACACCGATAAGAGAGTAGTTCGCCTTTTGACAAGGAAAATAAACACTTGTGCTATAATTATAGCTAGGCAGAGCCATCGGACATAAATAACGTACTGTACAAATATTGAATGAGTACTTCATTTTCCCAGCTTGCAATGAGCACGCGTGTGACGAGCCTAATAAGTGGGTCAAGTAACCCTTTGGTTTGTCGATGAGCGAGAGCAATCACACGCGCCCGCCCGCCTAATTGAAGTCCAATGTCGTGCAGCCCGCCCACGGTGATTGATACCGCCCAGACCGAGCCGGCTTCTAATTCGATTGTGATATTGTTTGGACGCGCATCGACGTCACTGCCACACCAGAATCTAATCTGTACTGTACGCACTCGGATGATGTCATCCCGAGGCGATGATTGCTCGATTCGTTTCGAGTGGTCGGACGAGATACGGCCGCGAGATTGATGAGTGCGCGGGAAGTCGCGTTGTATCGGCTTCGCGTCACACCGGGGAAAAACGCCCGGCCAGGAACTAAAAAGGTGGTAGGGGGCTAATTAGTCGCGCCATCACCATCAATATCCATTAACGGCGCCGCACGCGACTCCTACGAACACTGCCGCGCCGCGCTGCCACCGCCGCCCGCCACGCCGGCGACGCCAGCCTTGTGTGCCGATTACTGATAGCTTCCACTCAATCTAGATAAGGGTTTGCACTTCCGCACCTGACCACAGGGTTTGACCTAACAAAAGTGGAACGAACACGCTATTCATTCCTTTCAAAATAAACACTTTCAACTGTTACAAACTCACACCAAATATTCCCAATGGCTGTTCTGTAAAATAAAAACATTGCAAGCAATTGGGAAAAAATGTGCTCGTACTGAGTGCTTGAATCCTTTTGATATGGAGCACGGTCAAAAATCTTACCGTAACATTGTAAAAAAATATGCAATTAAGTACTGACTTAAAACCTTTTGATATCAAACACGATGGAAATCTAACCATTTTGCATTATTTCATTATTATTACGGTCACTAATGAATGTTGACAATTCGTACTTACTATGAATAGTTGATAATGCTACATTTGAGATTAAATCATGAATGCATTAAAGTGTCTAAACTGGATTGTTATTGATTCCAACGATGATACAGATGTAAAGGGGGCAACGGTTTTTAAGACATTAAGTAGTAAGCGTGCGTGCACCGGGTCAGGTCGGGGTGATCACGTACTGTCCGAAAGTTCTTCAATGTTTCTACGAAAGGGTTACCCTCTACCCTAATCTTTGAACTATGACTTGACCGTTAATACGCATTTATAATTTGCTCTTCGATTATTTAGTACGGCGGAATGGCGCTCCGAGATACGAATAAATTAGTTTCGTGTTTGGGAACAAAGCCGGTTCAAAGTTTTGAGTAACGGTCACAGGATCGTTGGAAGAGTTAAATCTCTATCAGTTGGAGTAGGACTCCGCTGGAATCTGTCTTGTTGTTTAGCGAACAAACTTCGGACCCGCTCTGTGTTATAAACACTCGACTCTATCATCGGGATCTATTTTACATTGGATCATGACTTTGATGTGAAATTGCGAAAGGGCTAATATTGATTCGGATGGTTTGACTTTGCTGTTTCGTATTAATCTGTAGCTGAAAGTAGCTTTGCGGATCGATGTAAACTCTCAACAACGTTGAAATGTTCCCACAAGTTGTGTGTAGCACTAAATAGGTCAAAGGCATGCCCCTGTGATTGAACTATGAACCGGGGTGTCCGTGTAGCACCCCTCTAGCGGTCATAAGACACCGTCTGCCACTGGCCGACACGAGCAGGTGTAAACTCACCCTTACTTAGACTGCAGCTTCCACACGCTTCATTAACATAGCCAGGGTATCTTATGCAGTGTATGCACTCTCTCACTTTATGATTCAAATCATCTGCAGGCACTGAGTAGACTAAAGGAAATGTGAGAAATTGATATATATTGAAATATGAAGAGAAAATTGCATTTTAGTTCATGCTTACCAAATGAGCAATAACCATAAAAGTGTAAATCATAATATCTACATGAGTTTTAGTAAAAATACGAGTAAGAGAGTATGAGTATTTGATGTTGCTACATGATTTGACCCAGTCATTATTTTATACTAGACATTTTATTTCACGTCACGGCATTGACAGCTTAATTGTTCATCAGATTGACGGTAGCTCTCTCTCACAGAAGTTTAAGTTACGTTCAGCACCTGAAATTGATACCTATTGACTTCACTGTTACAACAGCAAGTTGGTTTTTAAGGCGCTTTGTTAAAATTTCGACGTTAAGAAGGTCTGGAAATGCATCTCTAAAATGTTTAAACTAGTTATTGATGTAGATATGGATACCCGGATCCTGTCATGCATCGTTTATAACCCAAGTACTAAATATTACTTTTGTCAGTAGACCAACTGTCGCGATGGTCAGATACCGTCTTAAGGCTAAATCGGATCGGACCGGTTATTGTCCTTTTAGCCGGATTTCAGCGCAACGGCCAGTCTCAACGAAGACTAGCATTTTTTTTATTTAAGTTTGTTGTTGTGTTTTTAAGTACAATAGTGTTTATTCGTCCATTAATCGGACCTGTAGTAAACTGCCAGGGGTGACCTAATAAAGCAGAGGTATACTGTACTCACTAGTTAGATCGTGTTGCACTAGGGGTCCTTGATGCTAACCATCGTCACCTTGCAAGTAATCACGTGCTATGCGCGACGTCATAAACTTCGACACCGTTACGCTAATTAATGCGGACACCGGATCTATGCAGGCTCCGATCGAGGGTGATACTGGTATTCCTGTGGTTATTAGCAGGGACACTTCATTAATATTCATCATTAACGGCAATAAGCTTCGAGCTACAGAATCCATTTGACAAGATCTACCTTATCTACTATTCAGAGTATGTATTTGTCCTATAATCTGCTGAGAACCCAAAAAAACATAAAATAACCATTGTGATTCTTATGCCACAAAACGAAATTTATTTCCCTCTCGTAATACTCCTTGTAAAAAGGTTTTCTTTTAGCTTTTTCAAATTATTATGAAAATTTACTGACCGGAATTATTAAGTTAATCTTCAATCTCCATTGCGGGATTTAACCAGTTTAAGTAATACTTGTGCCAGTTCAAAGCCATATTTTTACAACATTACGACGTTGCGGTCGACCTGCCGGGAGGTGCGTAGGCTGTCTCCAGAAGTGGTGACTTCCTTCATTACGTTACGTCACTCCAGTGATTCACACAATTTGCTCTCCATGGAATTAAGCCGCGGTTTTGAATGGCCTCGCTGCAATGCGTCCTTGTCTGAGAGCAATTTGTAATCACACAGGACTTAATTAGGTAGATACGCGCTGCGCAACTGAAGGGATATTAATATTCTAATGTTGAATAGTATCAGATACCATCAACTGACAAAGGATTGTGGAAGAAATATGAAACAAATGTAAACTTGGAATAATGTTATGATTATGTCACTCATAAAGTGCATTTGCGTAGGGAACTGAGCGCCATCTTTGTATGACTACACGGGTCTCTGTTGCTGATATGAAAAGCCGTTTCCTATGGAGTAAATAACAGAACAGCTGCTCGAAATTCTTGCAGAAAGTAGAATCGCAGTCTTGAATGTCCCCATAGTCGTCTACCGGGTTAAACCTTTCGGAATACTGTGTTTCTGAATGGATTAGGCAAATTTGTGACGCTATAAACATGTCGTCGATACAGAGTTTGCGTCAAGATGTTGACGCAAATTCAGCTGTTTGAAAATGTGGAGGACATTCATGGCAGATTTATGTTTATGTTTATAACAAGGTTTGTTTAGTTTCTTCCGCGTGCTAATAAACATTCACTCTATGTTTATTAGATTCACAAATTTGAAATAATTTTGATTACTTTAAACCCGAAAGGGTTCGGGGGAATGCTATTAGGGTAATTCAAGCAATATGTTATCATAAGTAAGTGACTTCAGAGGCTAATGAAACTTAGCAAAGTCGACACGAGACCGCGCTTATTTAGAGGCAGCCACGCCGAGCAGATGCCACCTAAAGAAAACTCAATATCTGACATATGGTATGAATATTTAGAGCAGGAGAACGCATCGAGCGTTTCTCTGCACGGCTATAAGACATCGAAAATAGATTGTGCGAACGGGGTTAGACGCACCTGTTATTTGGCTTACGAGTGGGTGCGGTGCTGGGACGGGGCGGGGGCGGGGTGGCGGATTCATTAATAATGGCCTACAATGAGACGCCTTTATTTACGAGCTGCGGCAACCAAGTCTAACCGCATCCTACAACTCAGCTACGGACTACCAGCAAAACAATTATCAAACCCCAAAAAGTCAAGCGAGCTGATGATAGTTGGTACTAGATAATAAATTTTGTTTTAAAAAACTATAAACCGACTTCAATGTTTACAGTTTTATAATGAATTTTCATGGATCCCATTTTCAGAACTGAACAAAATTAGAATGGGACCACACGGGAAGCACCTAGCTTTCATATAAAAAAGAATCATGCAAATCGGACCTTCCAGTCAAAAGTTCTGAGGTAACAAACATAAAAAAAAAACTGACGAATTGAGAACCTCCTCCTTTTTTTAAATTCGGTTAAAAACAGGTACAATTTACTATTACTATATAACAAATCACTACAATAGTTATCGTTAAACCGCATTTGGACGACATCCAATCAGCTTAATTCACAACAATTGAACGCGTAATTGACTTGATTTCGTTCATGTCCCAAAGACTTCCTTGTAAGGTCAACATGTTTTTGCGAGAGTGTTCAACTTCGTTAGTATCTTCTATTGTCGTCTCTAGATTCAGTTCGTGATGCTACAACTTGGAATAAAAAAACTTTATTGATGGTCAGATGACTCGAACGAACTAATTTGAACGGTCACGAACTGAACTAAATACGATCTGCATGACGCAATCGAATTCACACTTCTTGGTCAATTTTGAGATGAATTGTTCCTGCCTGCCTACGAAACGAAAAACCGAAACAAAATAAAGCAAAATTTATTCATACATTGATGAAATTAATTATTCAAATGCCATGTTTTTAATGCATAAACTCGCTGAATTAAAGACTATTCCTCCCCAGTGACAACGACAGGACATTGTTTCAGAAATCTCAGACTCATACATACAATTATTGCTGGCAAATAAAAAGATGTTACAAGTATTCTACTTTCACCTGAAAAATAAAATAAGACATACGAACTGCAAATTTACATTTAGAGCTATAACGGTTTTTGCTCACTACTTTATTAGATCATCCGTGCTAGTTGCTTTTGTAAACAAGTCCTACGTACGTTTTTACACTAGCATCACTTAAATCTCTAGTCAGTCTCTATTTGTGTCATATGCTAATGTTGAATAACAAAACCGTTTGCATCAAAGAAATAAACGTCTACTCTAGACCCGTACTATATTTTTTGCTTGTTAAACTCGGTAGACTCTACATTTATTAAAACAAAAAAGGTTTTGTTATAAACTCGTGCATGTAGTCTGATCTTAATGGAGAATTGGTGATGAGGTAAGCGACCTTATAGCCACTTAGCAGGTCGCTTCCGCTCGCGTTCTGCTTTTCATATTACTTAGAGCACAATTTAGCTAATAACTACCTTTAATAACTAACTGTCTTCCAGCTATCTCAGAACGCCGTCTTTACATTATAGGCGTTACTCGCTTCTGCCGGCGGCTTCGTACGCGCTGTTTCTTATTAAATGGTATTCTCATGTGTAGGTATTGGTTCTTTTGTATGGGGAAATAATAGATTAGTAGCAAACAAGTCCTACGGCAATGGAAAAAGTTGCATATGTAGCTTACATTTCTTTCAGCTTCAGTAGTCAGAGGCAAGAAACAAATTTGATAATTCGCCTTTATCACTTAGTCTTCCATATAGAACTAGACTAGGTATATATAGATTTCCCACAAAACTCTTTTAATATCAACGAATGGATTGCAGTGTGAATGCGACTCTACCAACCAACATACGTCTGTAGTATGTACTCTATCTATACCCGATTTCTCATCAAGGCCAAAAGTCGATAGAAGTAGCATTTTTCGATACAGGCTCCAGCAGACGCCAATAGAAGTTTTTCATTTCCGCGCCTACGTCACAGATACGGAACCCATTCCGGTACGTGGATCACCCGAAGATGGGCAATGTGCGAAACGAAAATACGAAAAGTCGGAAATCGAGGACATGTTGCCGGGAGCATTATCCGTTTTCTATTTTAGTTATATTCCCAGAATCTAACAACACCCTTTTCAATACCATTTTATGGGACATCTACGATAGCAATCTATACAAAAAATTCGCCTCGGTTTTGAATACCAAGGGAAATAATTTTGGTTTGACGATATGATGCAATTTTTTATAAAACACATCCTTGTCGTAAACGTCGAGAACCACGATTTCGAATTTGCCGTATTCATAAATAAAAAATTGGATAATATGCCTTTTTAAAATTATAATGGAAAATATAAACTGCCATATTCAGCTCTATTTTATACTCAAGTCTAGGTTTTTAATTTGTATGAGACATGCTTGATAAAACCTGACAGGGCCGTTAAATTTCACAACAACTCATTGGAATTGCCTATTGTGAAGCATTCTCGCAACATACGTATCATTAACAATATTTTATGACTGTATTTTGGCTTTGTATTCGTCGTTTGTAGTCCTTTGCAGATTCAAAGGTTTTTCTTATTGTCTTTTCTTATTCTCCTTTAAAATCTTGGCTGAGAGCTCCTTCTCTTATTCCATATTTACTGAACAGAAATAACTGCCTACTTTGTATCTGATAGTAAGTCTCTTCAAAGGAAAATAATCTTTGAAAAGTGGCTAGGCACGATTTGATGGCATTCATTAACTCATATCGAAGTATTAGCTGCCAGTCTGAGTATAATACGAGAGGAATCAAATAATAAATCAGATGTGATCCGTACTCCTAGCGGGGTTAGCCAATTACCGCGATGCGCTTCAAGGAAGCTAACCAGTTTCTAAATTCTCCGTATATTTAAGTTAATTGGTATGTGGATACGCCGCTGCAAGCAGCCGACCGAGAATCGGAACACCTTTGTTGGCGAAATCGGGCTGAAACGGTACCTACCCTCGCGAATTACACGAAGCTATCGTATTTTCAACGCTTACTTAGTATTGCTCTTCTCGTTTGACATTGCTGAACCCTGCAAATCGGTGTAATTTGGTAACTCGAGTTGTGCAATGCGGAGATTCAAGCAAATTATATCCACACCGAATTTTACAAAGTAGAGAGATAATCTGATGAAAACAACTCAAATATTTGAGCCAATATTTTTTTACAACAATGAAGCTACACTGAATCAAAAGCTCACGGTCAAATCTCAAGAGTGTTTCCCAATATGGCATTACTATGACCTAATTGACCGTTCAAAAGATGATGTCAGCCGCGTCTTTGATTATGATAAATAATGTAGGCACAAAAGGAAAGGACAAAGTGTTTGTGGGTGCTCAAACGGTGATGATGTGTATGGTACAGGAAACTTGACGCGTGCGCAGTTAACTGATGCGAAGATGAGCCGCGTGGGCGTGTAACAACCCCCCACATGCATTTAACCCACCTTACTTTTACGTCGTGATGTAGAAGCGTGATTGTAGTGGCCAACGGTGATCGTCTAGTTTAGTGGTAGGACCTACCTTGTGTCGCAGAAACCCAAATTCTTTAAAGAAAGCTTTTGACAAATGGAAAACCCTTATCTATTGCTAAGTAAGAACATAACTACAAGGAAGTAAAATGTAATAGAACTAGTTATAGAAGAATGATGTATTAATGATTAAAGGATGTATAATATTGATTTTATCAGCCCTCGCCTTTCTCTCTGAGTTTAGCTCGGCTACTTTAGGCCGCTTCACATGACTTCTCTCTACTCAGCTTCCGAGCTAGCTCAATCACACTGAGACTAAGTTGCGGCATAGGTACGAGCTCCTCCACCGCTCTGTACAATAGTCCTCGGCTCCTAACTGGGCAGACTCCTTCCGCTGATAGAAAGTATGCTGGGAATTCCATACTCAGTCTATCCTAAACTACGGACTCATCACAAAGTCAATGGGGCTTATTCTTTTCCAACCTATGCCAGCTTACGTCCGTCAAATACTCCTAGCATATATAATAAATATAGTATGAAATTGTAACAACCCCCCACATGCATTTAACCCACCTTACTTTTACGTCGTGATGTAGAAGCGTGATTGTAGTGGCCAACGGTGATCGTCTAGTTTAGTGGTAGGACCTACCTTGTGTCGCAGAAACCCAAATTCTTTAAAGAAAGCTTTTGACAAATGGAAAACCCTTATCTATTGCTAAGTAAGAACATAACTACAAGGAAGTAAAATGTAATAGAACTAGTTATAGAAGAATGATGTATTAATGATTAAAGGATGTATAATATTGATTTTATCAGCCCTCGCCTTTCTCTCTGAGTTTAGCTCGGCTACTTTAGGCCGCTTCACATGACTTCTCTCTACTCAGCTTCCGAGCTAGCTCAATCACACTGAGACTAAGTTGCGGCATAGGTACGAGCTCCTCCACCGCTCTGTACAATAGTCCTCGGCTCCTAACTGGGCAGACTCCTTCCGCTGATAGAAAGTATGCTGGGAATTCCATACTCAGTCTATCCTAAACTACGGACTCATCACAAAGTCAATGGGGCTTATTCTTTTCCAACCTATGCCAGCTTACGTCCGTCAAATACTCCTAGCATATATAATAAATATAGTATGAATCTACTCACTCTCAGAATTGTGATGTACGTTACTTGTGATGTTCGCAAACAACTCTTTCATGCCATCAAGATTTATCCAATAAAGTCGGTTCACCATCCATTCTTCTTCCACGCGCAAGGTAAGTAGTCTTAGACCATGCTTAGACCTCTAGTCCTGCCGCTTCCAGAGAGGTGAATGGTGACCCCTTTTTATCAGTCGGGGTCTGTCCATACCTAAGTGGAATAGGTGTAAACAGTCTCCTATTCCGCGCATAGCTTCCGTTGATAACTTGAGCCTCATTCTAGATCGAACTTGCTGAAGGGAACGAAATATACATATAAATGCCTCAGATTCCATTCCCTAGGATTTCTCTACGAATGAAACCCGCCCAGCGAGGTCCTTGAACCACCGATTACGACCCTACATTGACCAGGGCCCATCGGTGCCGGGTCCTAAATAGAAATAATACAATTTAGCAGCAGACTTTAGCAATTTAGATCCAGAGGTTGACTACTTAGATTACCAACTGAAGGTTATTAAATTCATTAACTGAGATTTAAAAGGTTCCAGTAGACCTAGGTAGAGCCGGGCTCTTGTTACAGTAAAAGGGTACCTGTTTGGAGTAAAATTCAGTAAGATCAAGCCAAAGGCTGATAGCAAGATGATGAACTAACTACTGCAAGAATATCTGAAAAGGAAGCAAGATTCTCAGTAACTACAAGGAGACTTTAAAACCTATAGTAGCAACGTTGATTTAACTATCCCTACGTTCCTACTCCTATCTCCTATCCGCGATCCTGACTGCAAAGTCCTAGCCTTACCTACCCGGTACGTATCTTTGACTTTAAATCCTATGCCTAGCCGTAGAATCTATCCCTGATAATCCTATATATGTGTCCTTATCCTATCCTACTCTGATTAAACCCTGTTTCCCCAAATTTAGAAGCAGAACTTCTTCACATTTACATTTAAACGTGTAGTGTGTAGTGTAGGCTGACGAAGTGCAATGCCAGCCTTCTAACTATCATTGTTAGGGAGCACGAGGTTGTAAAGCTCGATTTGGCCTAGGCTAATACAGTGTGCTTGTCCTTTGATACTGGCTCGCGAGCCTGGGGTGTATCAAAGCGACCTAACAGAGGTATGGTAATGTATATATAAATAAATAGATAAGACCTTCGCGTCAGTGGGAGCTCCTCCACGGAGCCCCCGGGCTTTCTGACCGAAGGGGAGTTCACTGACCCCAATGCAAAGGTAAAATCAGCGCTGTCCCACTCCAAAGGATACTCAGTCCCTAGACAGTCTACCTAACGAGAGGGTATGCATAACAGCCACTTACTATGCTGTCACACACAACCAGGCCTTCGGCCTGGATTTCCTATGCACAGGGGAGTTCTAGCTCGAAGCTGAATTTACATCCTATCAAATTTACAGATCCCAAGAAGTTACACAATGATTTTACGCCTATTCCCTCCCCAATTCTAGACATAATGGGCTTCACAAAAGAATAAGACTTCTCACTCCAGAGGAGAGTTTCAGTCTTCTTTTGAAACGCACTGTGTTAGAATTATCCCAGCAGCTAAACAAACACAATGAAATTACTTTACTGCTCCCGGAGCACACAGAAAATCTTCAAAAAACCATGTAAAATAACCGTAAATTCGACTGTCCTATCAAAACCCCAATTCCCAACTGAAGTTCATCCGCATTTTCATGTTTCAAATTCTGATAATTTTGAATTCTTTTATTTTACGTACGCCTTCTAATAATTTAGTGTCGACAAATCCCCCATCGATATGTATTCTATCGATAGCCGTCTAGAATCTTCCATCAGCTTTTACAGATATTGAAAGATTCTAGTTTTAGTGTAAAATGTTTCTAAACAAATCATCGAATGATCGATAACTCGCTGCATGAAATGTTATTGTGCTACCTCACTAAGACGAATTCTTCGAATATTATGTCTTTCAAATAAGGTCTATCATAACGAGGCTTTAAATCGATACATAAGGAGATTTTAAGTCGATAATGTAACTATCTATATTAAAATCCGCCAAATGTTTCTTTATTTGCAAATGATGAATTCTGACTCGTTACAGCCGCCCCGAAAACCTTACAAAACTCCAGTGACGTAAGGGTTTTACTAAAGATTCAAATTATTTGCAAATAAACGAAACTAAGTCAATTCTGACTCGTTACAGCCGCCCCGAAAGCTTTGCGCAACTCCAGTGGAGTAAAGATTTTCCTAACAACTCAAATAGTTTTGCAAATATTTTTGTCTCTGTTATGGTTTGACAGTAGTAATTTTAGCTTTATAAATGTTATTTAATTTAATGAAGAATTATTGAACTCTAATCTATTGAGCCTCGAAATCACATATATTTAAAATGTATTGTGTATTTAAACCAGATATAAAACAACAAATGGTTCAGCACCATGTTAATTACTTGTCAGTTAATTCTATTGTATCATCAATGGTTCACACATAAAATCGAATTGCTTCTGAAATGTGGTCGTGAATCACATCATTTCTAGTAAAACTCCAGTCGATTTTACGATAGCATCTTCTGATTCACACGTAACTTCAACTAGGCCAGTTCAATTGTCTGTTATCTGCACACGAACCAATCGATAATGCAATTTTTCTTACCCCAGATCCGGTAAAAACGTTACTACCCGCTTTATATCCGGCGTATGTTGAGTGTGCTCGGATCGGGCCCAATGACAAGGGGCTGCAAGATCAGTGTGAAATTCTTTGAAGTCAGAATAACTGCAATTCGATCCAGATTACTCAATTTAATCTGTTATGATCATTTAACCTAGCATCAAGAATTATTCCTTCAAAGAATCTATTTGTAGTGCATATGTGATTCAAGATTCAATAAACCGTCGTAAACTCTGAAGTAGAACAACTTAGAGGGCCCTTTGAAACTCATTCTGATTTGAAAGCTAACCTAGACATGCATACAACTAAATACAACACGCATACCAGCTATGTCGAAGCCTGTGATAATAATCCATCCTCTTGCAAAATCACCCCCCACCCCCTTGCACTTCAGTCATACTCCCTATAAGTCCTTCAACGTCAATCGAGTTCAAGACTTCGAGTTCCACTTCACTAATAATTATTTTTATTTATTTTGGATATAGTGACCGCGTCTCTTAGTTTTATACTGCGTTAGTTTTATAGCCAATTACTAATTTTATTAATTTATTAGTCGCCCTGTTATCGCGTTAATTCTATTTATTTTTTCTCGCATCCAAAAAGCTAGCAAAATAACTGGTACCGACTATTTTTAACAAATGCGATAATCATCTGGATAATATCTGCAAACTGTCAAGCCTCCAAGTTGTCAGCCAACAAATTTTCAAAATAAATTTGAACGATGGAAATTAGCATAAGTCTTTGAACACGTAGGTAGAATAAAGCAGATTTGAACGAAAGAAAATAAATCTATGAACTCGGAGAAACGACGAACAGAGCAAACAGGTTGAAACAAAACAGAAATAAGGAACCTTCATTGTCGATCCATAAATCATGACGTCATTTCCAAAAAATCCTAAGCCATATAAGGTCGTAGACCCACTCGAAGACCAAAAGTTTTTTTTTCGACTTGGGATTTGGTTTTATTTTCGCATTAATTTTTATTTATTTATTGAAGATTTCTCTGTTTATTCATTTAATTATTTATTTAATGTTATTGCTTGATTATTTTTTTTTTCGACCCCGTATATCTAACCAAGTCTTTATGTTTTATTTATTTAATGTAATTATAGTTTTGAATATTTTTCGACCCCGCGTTTCTAACCATACCTTTATATTTAATATATTTATTTTTACTTTCATTAATTTGAACAAATATTTTTTTTCGAAGGCTAAATAAAGAATCAAGAAAACCCTCTTGTGTGAATCAACCTTTAGAAAAACATGACGAGTAGTCGCCTAACGAACCAAAAACATTCAAATTTTCGCGAATTCACAATATATACTCCTTTCGATCGTGTAGCACCGGCCTTAACAGTCCATGTAGGTATAAACCATCGAGTCTTAACCATAACGTCATCACCTGCAAGCAACACTGACAGCTATGAAATCGAGACTGTTTATGAGACATCAACGCCTTGACACTTCTGTCATACCAAACGTAAACTACGAAAAATAAAGGATAATTTTCTAAGAGTTTTTACAAAACCAGGACCGCTCCGCTATCCCTGCAAAATATAACCACGGCCGGCCCCAACAAAGAACGAGTCTGTTACAAAACCACGTAAGTAACTAATACAAGTTCTAGTCTAAGATGTACCTAGTTAGCACCACACATAGATATGACTCCTGCACGTCCGTCCGTCTGTGCTGAACTGCTGCTCGTATCAGTTGGTAAACATAGAGTCATTGGAAAAGCCTCCTCTCATAGCTTACGATCCGATTCAATTGATAAAACTGCACCAATATTAAGTTTGCTGATTAGTGTATGCCCCTGACTTCACTTTGTTTGTTTTTACAAAATGAGAATATTCGATAAACCTATCTACCTGGTATTGCTAATTCTCTCCAATTACTACGCCGACGTCGATTCTATGCTCCTGAATTCAAAATTTTAAACCGACTTCAAAAAAAGGAGAAAGTTCTTCTCAATTTGTCTGTATGATTTTTATGTTACTAACATCCATCTCTTTTCCAGGATGTCCTGCTGGAACAAAATGCAACAAAATGCAAATCCTTGTTATAATTATCCTACTTTGAACCAAGACTGACCAAATAAATGCATAAATAAATATAAAATCTCCTATCCTCTGCCCCCACGCGTCAAAAACCAAGGTAAATACTTTCAAATAACCCTGTGTACGATGTGGTCTGGCTTAGAATATGCACCACTCCTTTACCAGCGAAACTGTAAGAAACGACTATAGGATATCCGAAATACAAACAAGAGTGCCCTCTGCAGACCTTTTGTACTGCCGCCAGACCGAGACTACCAACCTCCATGCCCAGCGTCGGGATTGGACCATAAACATATAGACAACCCTCTATGTACCAAATGACAATACGATAAGACCAAATCAGAATGTTGTATATTCGATTCTATCCTTTGTTAAAAAGGTTTATTCTTATGTCCAGCAATGGGCATGCTCGAAAAGGTTTCATTCCATTCTCCTCCTCGATCATGTCCAACAGTAGACAATATAGACTATAGAGATTAAGATTGAGGAACTTTTCAAATTAGATTTAACAAAGTACAGTCAACCTAATTTATTTAGTTTTCGTGTAAGAAATTTATTTTCGATATTCCATATAAAGCGTCGCTAGTGTACAAAATTGGTTTTACCTATATTCCTCATTAAATGTGGCTAGTAAAGTACAAAGTAATTTTTATTTACAGATGCTGGTTGAAAAACACTATTCTACCTACTTTATCATCATCAACAGCTCCACCTACCGACATCAGTGTTTATATATCAAGTTACATTAAGTTATTCAAGCAAGCTTCCTATAAAAGATATTTCTGATATTAAAACGACCTTATCCTACCTCGCCTTACTTGTATGTGTTGTTATTCCATCCGTCAAAGCTTCTCATCCATTTTACGGCAACAAATTGTGCGAAAATCGCACTTTAAATCTAAATAACCCTATGCTTCTAACCCAAACAAACATCCTGGTCACGGCACCAAATTGTAACAACCCCCCACATGCATTTAACCCACCTTACTTTTACGTCGTGATGTAGAAGCGTGATTGTAGTGGCCAACGGTGATCGTCTAGTTTAGTGGTAGGACCTACCTTGTGTCGCAGAAACCCAAATTCTTTAAAGAAAGCTTTTGACAAATGGAAAACCCTTATCTATTGCTAAGTAAGAACATAACTACAAGGAAGTAAAATGTAATAGAACTAGTTATAGAAGAATGATGTATTAATGATTAAAGGATGTATAATATTGATTTTATCAGCCCTCGCCTTTCTCTCTGAGTTTAGCTCGGCTACTTTAGGCCGCTTCACATGACTTCTCTCTACTCAGCTTCCGAGCTAGCTCAATCACACTGAGACTAAGTTGCGGCATAGGTACGAGCTCCTCCACCGCTCTGTACAATAGTCCTCGGCTCCTAACTGGGCAGACTCCTTCCGCTGATAGAAAGTATGCTGGGAATTCCATACTCAGTCTATCCTAAACTACGGACTCATCACAAAGTCAATGGGGCTTATTCTTTTCCAACCTATGCCAGCTTACGTCCGTCAAATACTCCTAGCATATATAATAAATATAGTATGAATCTACTCACTCTCAGAATTGTGATGTACGTTACTTGTGATGTTCGCAAACAACTCTTTCATGCCATCAAGATTTATCCAATAAAGTCGGTTCACCATCCATTCTTCTTCCACGCGCAAGGTAAGTAGTCTTAGACCATGCTTAGACCTCTAGTCCTGCCGCTTCCAGAGAGGTGAATGGTGACCCCTTTTTATCAGTCGGGGTCTGTCCATACCTAAGTGGAATAGGTGTAAACAGTCTCCTATTCCGCGCATAGCTTCCGTTGATAACTTGAGCCTCATTCTAGATCGAACTTGCTGAAGGGAACGAAATATACATATAAATGCCTCAGATTCCATTCCCTAGGATTTCTCTACGAATGAAACCCGCCCAGCGAGGTCCTTGAACCACCGATTACGACCCTACATTGACCAGGGCCCATCGGTGCCGGGTCCTAAATAGAAATAATACAATTTAGCAGCAGACTTTAGCAATTTAGATCCAGAGGTTGACTACTTAGATTACCAACTGAAGGTTATTAAATTCATTAACTGAGATTTAAAAGGTTCCAGTAGACCTAGGTAGAGCCGGGCTCTTGTTACAGTAAAAGGGTACCTGTTTGGAGTAAAATTCAGTAAGATCAAGCCAAAGGCTGATAGCAAGATGATGAACTAACTACTGCAAGAATATCTGAAAAGGAAGCAAGATTCTCAGTAACTACAAGGAGACTTTAAAACCTATAGTAGCAACGTTGATTTAACTATCCCTACGTTCCTACTCCTATCTCCTATCCGCGATCCTGACTGCAAAGTCCTAGCCTTACCTACCCGGTACGTATCTTTGACTTTAAATCCTATGCCTAGCCGTAGAATCTATCCCTGATAATCCTATATATGTGTCCTTATCCTATCCTACTCTGATTAAACCCTGTTTCCCCAAATTTAGAAGCAGAACTTCTTCACATTTACATTTAAACGTGTAGTGTGTAGTGTAGGCTGACGAAGTGCAATGCCAGCCTTCTAACTATCATTGTTAGGGAGCACGAGGTTGTAAAGCTCGATTTGGCCTAGGCTAATACAGTGTGCTTGTCCTTTGATACTGGCTCGCGAGCCTGGGGTGTATCAAAGCGACCTAACAGAGGTATGGTAATGTATATATAAATAAATAGATAAGACCTTCGCGTCAGTGGGAGCTCCTCCACGGAGCCCCCGGGCTTTCTGACCGAAGGGGAGTTCACTGACCCCAATGCAAAGGTAAAATCAGCGCTGTCCCACTCCAAAGGATACTCAGTCCCTAGACAGTCTACCTAACGAGAGGGTATGCATAACAGCCACTTACTATGCTGTCACACACAACCAGGCCTTCGGCCTGGATTTCCTATGCACAGGGGAGTTCTAGCTCGAAGCTGAATTTACATCCTATCAAATTTACAGATCCCAAGAAGTTACACAATGATTTTACGCCTATTCCCTCCCCAATTCTAGACATAATGGGCTTCACAAAAGAATAAGACTTCTCACTCCAGAGGAGAGTTTCAGTCTTCTTTTGAAACGCACTGTGTTAGAATTATCCCAGCAGCTAAACAAACACAATGAAATTACTTTACTGCTCCCGGAGCACACAGAAAATCTTCAAAAAACCATGTAAAATAACCGTAAATTCGACTGTCCTATCAAAACCCCAATTCCCAACTGAAGTTCATCCGCATTTTCATGTTTCAAATTCTGATAATTTTGAATTCTTTTATTTTACGTACGCCTTCTAATAATTTAGTGTCGACAAATCCCCCATCGATATGTATTCTATCGATAGCCGTCTAGAATCTTCCATCAGCTTTTACAGATATTGAAAGATTCTAGTTTTAGTGTAAAATGTTTCTAAACAAATCATCGAATGATCGATAACTCGCTGCATGAAATGTTATTGTGCTACCTCACTAAGACGAATTCTTCGAATATTATGTCTTTCAAATAAGGTCTATCATAACGAGGCTTTAAATCGATACATAAGGAGATTTTAAGTCGATAATGTAACTATCTATATTAAAATCCGCCAAATGTTTCTTTATTTGCAAATGATGAATTCTGACTCGTTACAGCCGCACCCCCGCTAGCTTATTTGCCGAACAATTGGCTCAAGTATAAGACCCCAATATTGTAAACAACACCTCTATACGGTCACTGACTTAACCAAAACGGCAAAATACCTACGCAGGAATATCTTTGCAGATGACTGCATCATATAAAACCATCGGAATACTTTTTGTGCTATATTTTCCTTATAACAACTCCGGCCCATAAGTCGATATATGATTTTATGACAAAACGTCTCCTTATACATATTTATGGGAAAATTCGATTATAGCCGATCAAGAAGTTTTGAGAGTAGGTACTTCCACTAGAAGACAAAATTAATGGCTATACAAAGCTGTAAGTCTCGCCAAGAGTAGTGCTAAGATTATACGAGCAATAAACATCGTTCTCGGATTGTTCTCCAATCCTGAACAGGGAGAAGTGCCACAACGATGTAAGACTACACGTGTGGCGATTGGTAACTGGAGGTACTTACTTGTGTGCTGTATATACATGTGTGTGAGAATTGCGTTCGGCGTGGGACGGGGCAGTGCATTTTTTTGCGGGCATGAGATGAACGGCAGGTTGTTGAACCCCATCGCCTGTCTCCGCACCGAATTTCGCCAACGAAGCGCATCTTCCAATCATTTTGTGGAAGTGCATTTTATCCAACTACGTTAGCCAACACGTAATACAGCGTAATTACGTCTCTTACATATGTACGTATACCGAATTCGCCAAGTTGTATAACATGGAAGGTACAGAAGTAAGGATAGGAGTTAGTGTCGATAAACCGGTAATACTTGCTCGCGTGCTGGATATTGGACATTTCGACGTTGCGCCGCTGGTGCGCATTGTGAGCAGTCATCGGCTCGGACGGAACAGCTGTTGGTTACTGTGTAGTATGTAGACCACTCGTTAGGAACTGAAAAAAATTAGAAACAAACTAATTAGAACCGCTTCCGTGCCTAGCCTACTCCTTGTTTTTTATTCAAGAGAGTTCTGAATGAGGCTTCCCAGAGCATTAACTGACATTTACTGTGAAGAACTGCCCGAGTTATCACGGTAATGTGCAATAAAAAATCAGAACGGTTATTATTCTAACAGCAATATAAGGTACGCGGGTGTCTGATGGTCATGTGGTGTCGATAACCTCGTTTAAGAGATCTTTAAAGGATTTTGTAAACTTCATAAAAATCCACATAATAAAAATACTATGAACCTTAACTCAATAGCACATCTTTGGTCCAAATCTTGTAGCCTTCGAAAAATAGAGTAGAATTCTGGTAACAATAGATTGGCCTTGTCTCGGCCATCGCCCACTATTACAACAGATTTCTTTGCAGCAAAGCATTATTTATATGATAGATGGATAAAAAAATTAAGTACTTATTCCAAAATGGCCATAAAAAGCGTTTAAACGAGCTTTTAGACGTCACGCTTTATAGCGATGGCAGCAAAAACTAGCACACGTTATATTCGTGACTCCTTCGGCCGCTTGCCGCTGCATGCCCACCCGCGCCAGCCGCATTACTCACAATTGAGACATAGCCGTTGCTAACGCAGTATTTCTTCTTTATTAAAATTTATTCTCTTGTTACTATCCAGTTAACGTAATGTAAATCTTGGTCCATTTAGTGAATGATATCTTGGGACTTCGCGCGTATTATGAGTATTTACTAAGATCTTAATCTAGATAGATTAACGGCTGATTGTCTCTGAACGCTTTGCTGCGGACCGGACGTCTCAGATTGCCATGTCCTCTATATAGAGATGGCATCATGCTCCATCGTCCTCATTGTCTTTGGTTCACCTTAAAGCTGGCTATTAAAAACAAAAAGCTTTGTCTCAGATTTTATTGAAAGTAGAAACGTCTTGAAATGATATCCTTGGGTCTTCAAATTAGAGTGCATATTGCTTTGTGGGACAGCAATCGCGTCCTCGGCTGGGTCACGCGCTGAACGCAAACCCGTTTTGCGGCGCACTTTCGCCGCACTTCGCTTGCGCCCGAGTTTATAGCGCCCACTCGCTTGCATATTGGTAACCCTTTCCTCTACTGAATTTACCAGCCATGCTTTCAACTTGTCCGTTACTATCACGTGCCACTTGTAAGTTCTTCTGAATTCCTTTGTTGTCTTTAACTTCAGCGTTTCAAAGTTCCACAACTTGCAGAACCGCCGTGTCTTTTGTTTCCGCATGCGGTATAATTTTGACTACAACCTATTCTAGTATTCGACTTTCCTAGAGCTATATCTTCCTTCAGACCGTCATCACTGTTCAGCAAAATTCAATAAAACATTAAATGTTGCAAGCAGCTGGTCAGCAGTGAGGTCCACTCCATAGTAAGCCTCGGGCGGGCGGAAGTATGGCAGTGGCGAAAAGCTTGCAACTGCATGAGGAGAAAGGAAGCGGTGGCGCGTCGCGCGGTGTGATAAGGCGGCAGGCGGCCGGCTGGCGTCAGTCGCGGGGTGAGGAAACGTCGGTGGCGGGGGGGAGAGGCGCGGCGCGAGGGGTGCGCGCGCACTGCCGCCAGCCCCCGCACCGCACCGCTCGCCTCCCGTCAGTCGCCTGCCGACTCTGCTTGTGCTTGTGTGACTCGCGCCGCTCCGTACACCGCACTCGTGATCCGAACACGACGCGTGCCGCCCCGCTGTAGCCGCGAACGCGACCTCTACGCTACCGGCGAATCGTTTCCCTAACTTACGTGCAACTTGCTATGTTTTAACTTTTGGACATTTACTATTCTCCCTTACCCGGCTTGTTTATCCCTCATCATGTAAGTGTTTCGCTCATTCTATTAAAATGCGGCATGGTCTAGTCGAAATTCGGAACTCGCATTGAAGTGATACCTCGTGGAAGTTTGTGAAATAAAGTCAGTGCATTTGGCGGTTGTGCGTCATCAGGCTGTTTATGTGTTCCTTTTTGTGAAGTTAAAACCGGCTATTTCCGAAATTCGACGGGAAAGTTTTCAACAACTGGAGCGAGCGGTATGTTGTCACAGTCATTTCTGGTTCATCCCGCTCGCTCCAGAGGAACTGCTATGCCGCATAGGAGCTTTTGCTTGAAGGACCCTCGGTACAGAAAGGGCCGAGCTTCTTATCAACAAAGCCCAAAGTTAAAGCTTTCATCTATATCGCCTATAATGTAAAAGTTACGTCAAACCACTTCTCTAATCCTCGATAAACTTTCTTTCTTATTACTTCGGCTCCTCCGAATATTGCGTTAGTAGAAGTTTTTGTTTCTTCGATATTGTTATATTACCTTGCTTATTATTCCATAATTTGGATATATCAATCGTTAGCCGTTTGTTTAAAATTGTCAAGTCAAAATTTAGTCCAAATATCAACCCTTATGCTTTCTTTGTTACTCTAAATACAACGTCGGATATAAGGTCTTAACAGTTTTTTTTATTATTTTATAAAATATCTCAACTTTAGTTAAAAAATCTTGTCAACGATTCTAAGATGGTTGTTAGTGTTAACCGTTAAATGTGAGAAAATAGGCATTTTTGTCATAT
Organism: Eupithecia tripunctaria; assembly: GCA_955876795.1. Classification (NCBI taxonomy): domain Eukaryota; kingdom Metazoa; phylum Arthropoda; class Insecta; order Lepidoptera; family Geometridae; genus Eupithecia; species Eupithecia tripunctaria. Next base: position 6,812,159 of record OY041603.1, on the reverse strand, counting down.
CCAACCTTCATGATATTTGTTTTAGGTGTGACCAATGTAATAAAAAAAATTACTTAAATTTTAAAAGAATTTGATGTGCTTTGTCTTTTCAAAATCCTGGAAAAATTCTAAACTAAAATATTTTTTGAAAAATTCTATACTTATCAATTTTTTATTATTTAATATGCTGTTTAGTAGGAAATTATACAATACAAGAAAAAAACCATTTATAAGGTTATTAGATTAGATTATGACGTAATTATGTATTATATGAGCTATTTGATATATAAAGTAAAAATCATGATTAATCCGATTATTAATATTATCAAACCTGTATTCAGCTATTTATTCTATAAACGGTCTTACAATACAATTGTAAAGTGGACATTTTGCTGAATTAGTGACGACTGACGCATTTTACTGCAAATAAATTCAGATGATGTCATTTTGTGAATTTCATCCGTAAACTGTTTACTTACAGAAAGACGCACAATATTTTATGATAAATTATTCGAATTTAAAACTGTTTACAGCTTTTAAGTCTGAAATAGAATGGTTATATTCCCTGAAATAAAGTGGTTAAATTCCGTCAGTATTCCACTCAATGCCATGGCGTATTTGCACCACATTTCAACGAAGGGAGAGTAAACTCGGCTCTCTACCTGCTCCAACAATAAAAACGCTCGTCAATAAAGGGTCCGTACAACGCTATTATTATTTGGTTCTGCTATTTTGCATGCACTATCCTGGAAAAAATTATGATTCATCTCTTAGTGATGAATAGTTATTTTGATCAAACTATGTTATATTCAAAAATTGAATTTATATATCCCAAAAATATCTGTATATTACTACTTATATTGAAATTCCTAAAGTACATATTTAAAACTTATTTTTAGATAAGTAAATGTACTTACAAAAAATTCTTAGAAGAAATGAAAATTTGAACGGTCAAACAAAAATAAACGTAAGTTCATGGCAAAAAACAGGCAATACTCATGATGTAAAAAAATGGAACAAGACCTCTATTCAACCTAAGATAAGCTTCTAGGCATCGTAATCTTATCTAGACTAATATTACCTCAGTGAAATTCGACTAATCTGACACAGGCAAGATTAAGGGACCACATTACACCACATTAATCATTGATACGATGATATTCTTGCATCGATTACTGATGAAAATTTGATAAAATATTTTTTCTCTTAACGTAAGATGCAGCAAAAAAATAACGCACGGATTTCAAATTCTAGATGATTATACCTTAACCGAATAAATTACATAAAATACTTAATCAATTAAAAGATAAGTAAATTCTAATATTTAAGTATATGCATTTGACAAAGAAAATACCTACACAGGGTGGGCTAAGCTGGAACAGCTTGTTATAAAAAAAAACTCTGAACACAAAATATGAATTAGCTGTATGAAATTTCAACTTATAACACGTTTCGCAAAATAAAAACTAAAACAAACTCTCATCCGCCACACGAACATACCCTTTGTCTTCCAAAGTCGCAGTCTAAACTAAGTAAATTTCCGTCTGCCAGAGTTCCTCTAAATATTCACAAAGAACCGGTGCAGAACAAAAAGGGGCCATAATAGTACATAGTGCAATGTTTGCTCACATTCGTTACTGTCAGTATTTAGTGGTGTTTTATTTTGCGACGATGAGATCAGTTTAATGCCGGTTTTCCGCCACAGGCGACGCGACGCGTCGGGCTTCCAGCTCTCGACGTTCGATAAGGCGTGCACATTAATGGGCGCGCTGCAGCGATAGCGTCGGAATCGTGTAATTTGCGCCTCGTAAATTTAAGCCGTCGCAAATTTTTCGCCTTCCTCGCTAATTACCAGTCCGACGTCGCCCCCTGAGTCTGCTAAATGTGCAACGTACGCGTTACGAATACGAAAGTAGATCTAGGATACGTTCCGGACGATCGACTTCGCTTCACAGCTCGCATTAAAACAATAGCCTTTGTTTTGGCTGCCATGGTTTCCGTGTAACCATTTGTTCAGTTTTGTATTGTTCCCGTCTAAATATTGCAGATGCTTTAGGACACGTGGTAATTTGATTTGTAGCCATGTAATTGTTAGGTTAGGATACGAGTCCTGATTATTCGCGTTTTTCCTTATTAACGAAGTGAATCAACACGTCGACAATGACCAGGGTTATTACAAACGGTGACATCACTGCATCGCCTCGGTTTATACTCACGGTGGACATAAGGCAATAAACACATTTAAGAATAACAGCCTTGAATCCGCATAATTAAACAGTGATCAACTTTGAATGTCCTTGAACAGCAATGATGCTATTGGCATGAGATGCGTGCCCTGCATGGAAGTCACTGATAATAAGTAAGACAGACAACGCATTGCCTTTCATTACACAACTGAGTACTATAACCATTTCGTCATGTTGTGTTTTGGATTGCTATTTCGCATCCTCCTCATAATTAAATGCCTCTGGTTAGATACTATTCTCGCTTGGGATACAACAATAACATCGATATGCAATTTCAAACACGCTTATGTAAACTCTACTGACTTGATACGAACTGAAGTATGCGCAATGTCTAGCATCATGTATTAGCAAAATAAAAATGCAAAGATCAGCCAGTATTATACATCTCAATTTACAATTTCTGGTGAAGTCAGCGTATCGTTGTTTCGTTAGGTTTATTGAAGCATAACTAGAGCACTAATAGGGTGGAGTTTTTTAGACTACGTCAGCGGTAGACCGCAACTTACCTGGGCAAGGTCGCGCCTTACGATCATGCTGGCTTTCCGGCTGTCTTGATAATTGCTCAACGACCTTGACGCCTGGACAGTTTTTATCGTCCACTGCTCTACTTGGCGGTCCAACAGATTGTCCGCCGGCAAAGATAAATTTGCTTGCGATAACAGTTTTACAAAAAATACAATGTAGTAAAGATTTGGCACAGCAAACTCGTTGCGCAATAATAGCTGTGAATTAATTACGGAAACATGTTTTAAAAGACTAGCAAATGACATTTTCTACGAGCGAGCATATTCAATGCGTTTCTTGTTAAAAATAACAATCTTGCGTTATATCAGTAAGAAACTGACATGATTTATCGTCGGTGGCTTGGCTACAAATCAAAAGACCAAACACCAAACAGCGATCACTTGTCCTTACTCCGATTTCTCGCGAAATGAGTTTGATCGCGAAACCTTCGAATTGATACTAAAATTAGTACGTTCACTTTCAAGTTTCAGCGCAATGTTATTGTATTTCTGCCTTAGTAAACTTTGTATCTACTAATATTACTTATAAAATTTATCAGCAGTAAATACCAGAGGTGCAGTAAATAGATTTTGAATTCTTAAAAGTTGCTTCGCTGTGGTACCCAGGCGAGCTTGTCGCATTCTAATTTGTCTTGATAGCTCAGTGGCGAGAGCGCCCCCGTCCTGTGGGAGACCCTGGTTCGAATCCCGGTCAAGACCGAGGGTGCGGGTAAGCGGTCTGGTCACCTTTTATTCCTTTATTCCTCATGATATGATCAAAACATCTACTGCACTTTCGTGGTTATCTGCTAAATTGAAAATGATAAATACCTACATACTTTCATGGTAACTTGATCGAATCGGCGATCTCACAAAGGAGCGCGCTCGACTGTTTTTTCTACCTCCCCGGTCCCCACCCTCCAGACCGCCCTCACGAGATTCTTATTTAGATTCGCTTCCGTCTGATTGCTCTTGGTAATCTTTTCACTGGGTTATTGAATGTCTTCCCAGTGCGTGTCGAGCACCGTATAAACTCCAAGCTATCGCAGACCGAATGGAATCAGACTTTGAATCCTTTAAAGCCTCACCCACAAAGCAAAACCCTTGTTTGTGCTTGCCTTTATTGTGAAACTAGATATTACTAACCAAGTCCTTTAATCCCAAACACGTTTGAAATACCCTACTGGTAACTGCTATCTAACAAAATGTAGTAGTAATTAACTTACCAGTAGCGTACAATAACAATATATAACTGAAACGGTTGCTGCTGAGCCGCATGGCTGCGGAATAGCGAGCATCAATAAAACCGGGTTGCATCTATGTTGAAAATAAAATTTGGAAAGATTTATGCATAGTGTTGAGCGCGACGCTGCGTTGCCGTTGCCGCACATCGGGCTATTTTCAACCGGGTTATGCTTTAAATAGCACATTACGATAGGATTTAGTTTCACGAGTTTTTCCCTGTTCCCGGCCCCAGGTCGTTACGTTTCCACCGCCGACGCCCACACAAAGAATTTTTGCGCGAGATGATTCTCCTGACACTTATTGGCGTTATCTTCATGGAACGGCTGAACCCTCTCTCAGGCTCTCGGTGATTTCGGGATCAAGAGTTCTTAGTGTCGATGATCTTGTACTTCTTTTATGTAAATTGACAGACTACTGAGACTTATTACGAGGATTATACAAGCTAGTTACAAACGTTATTGAGGAAGCGCATGTTATTAGTGGAGACACACCTGTTCATTGCTCACACCCGCTAGTAGGTCGGAAGCCATTTCTAAATTGACTTTTTGAATTCGTATTACCCAGCGTGCTCATTAGCTAATTACCTTTTCGCTAAATAAGTAAGAGATCCTGTGAGTTTAAATGTACTAAATGTGTGCTGTTAGTAACGCAGAGCCTTCTAAATCGGCTTTGTGTTATTAATTTTCTCCAGGAATATTTACAGTATTACAGACTTCTCAGTAAACAGCTGGCTTTATATGAGATTAAATTTTGTTAATTTTTCCGTGTACTTTATGAAGCGTGTAAACAAGCTTCAGATCCTCCTCTAATTAAGAAGTCGGGCTGCAGGTTCCAGGCGACGTTCATCAGCAAGGTATCGATCTGGCCAGCATCATGTATTAATTCTCAGTAAAGCTAACTCCTCTTCGCACCTCACCTAGTTCACAATGCATTATGTCGCTGGCTAATAATAACATTAAAGTAAAGAGTACCTACAGAACGGGACCTGAACATGAGAATGCCTTAAACCTGCAGCTGTGTTAGCGATGCGCGCGGAGGGGCACGGGCCTGAGAGCGGCCGCCGCGCCGCCTCGCTTGCTAACCCGGTAGCCGCTTGTGCTTGGCTCCGGGGCGTGGAGCCCGCGGAGAGTAACCAGTGTGTTTTGTTGTTCGCAGAGTTGAACCCGCACCGCACCGGCTTGCTCGCTGACCGCCGAGCCGCTAATCGCTTTTTTCGCGGCCCACCGTCGCCCGCCCAGTTCCGCACAGGCTGCCGCCATGCTCGCGCACCAAACACCGCTCGCCCTCTACTAAACCGATCCGTCGACATCGATAGGAACGCGTGTGATAATAATAATTTAATACTCGCCTAAATAAGCTTGCAACGTCGGTGTCTTTAATTCTAACGTATTTGTAAGATTAATCGATTAGTAAGTAGTGGGCGCGTGAAGAGAAGCGTAGACGTAGGTAGCTGTGCGCGCTAGACAGTGTGTGGCAGTGCGTGAGGGTGCGAGGTGCAACCAGCAGCTCGGCAGTGCATGCTCGGGCGCGGGCGCGCTCGCTCCGCCGGCCTATGCGCCGGAACACCGCGTAACTGCGCGCAAATTTCCCTCCATTGACTTTTGAGCCAACAATGGCCACCATGGTGAACATGAATAGCCTCCTGAACGGAAAGGACTCTCGCTGGCTGCAGCTGGAAGTGTGCAGGGAGTTCCAGCGGAATAAGTGCTCGCGGCCGGACACCGAGTGCAAGTTCGCCCACCCCCCGGCGACTGTCGAGGTGCAGAATGGAAGAGTCACCGCTTGCTACGACAGTATTAAGGTAAGTGACTCTAAAATCTGTTGTAAACATGTAATATCTCAAAACGTTTAAAATCGACGTGTCTTAAAACTTCAAAACGTACGCTGTAATTTTCTGGTTGAGCAAGAACAACCCCTCAAGGCGACATTTCGCCGCCGACATTCCGCTCGCCGACCTCAATCCCAAGGCTAGCATGGAGTGACGTCACCGTCGCCGCCACCGCCGTTTGTCTACTATTGTATGGGAATTAACATCGCACTACAACAATGAGGAGGACGATGACTCGACGTGAAAACTTGAAATTTCCAGTCGACAAATTTCTCCAAGTCGAATTTGCATTGTTAGTCAGTATTTTTGAAAGCATAGAAATCTAGAGCACTAAAGCGACTAAAGTCGACTCCACAATTTACCTACCTTTCGGGTTAAAAACATTTTCAACAAATTCCAAACTTACATAATTTTAAATATTGGTTATGAGAACCAGAATGGTTCAGAATTAAAGCGGTTTATCGGTAAGTTTGTTCGTTTATTACACTGCAGCGTTATCAGCGCAGTGACGTGATAACGGATAGGTATTTCGGGCAAATGGAGGACGATAAAAATTAAAACCGAAATGTAAACACACCTACGCCTCTCGAATCGCTTGCCGCCGGCAAAAGGGCTTATCGCGATTATGTCCCTCGCTGTACATTTCCAAATACGCGAAATAAACTCATGAAATGCAATCTTTTCCGCAAAAACGGCAATACGAATTCAAGTAAAATCGTCTATTTTAAACTGAAACTGAATTTCCTCGGAAGACGGCTTCGATACGAGAATCGTTTCCTAAACAAAGAAATTGTGATAAATGAAAGGCACTTTTCATTTCTTAATATTTCCCTCCGTATTTTCCTTTGATGCTCGGTTGAATAACGCGATCAAGAGATAAAACGCACTGGGATCGGGACCGGCGGCGGCGCTTTCTCGGCAGGATTTTCGCGTCTGCCTTTGCTTTCTCTATTCAATATGCCCCATCCCGTGTTTGTAACGTTACCTCTGGCGACGTCACTGCTCCTGTATATTCTGTAGGCGGCGCCTGTCCCGCCGGCTCAGACACATTTTGAAACACATTGTATTTTTACATCCTCCCACATTTTCGCAGCGTTAAATCACTACTGTAGTTTTTCTCGGATCTGGCATTATTCCACGGCTCTCAATATTTCGTAACGTGCTTTTCATCTTCTCGAAACTCGGTAGTTAAATCCAAAACAGAATCAGATAATGCAACCAGTATGAAGTTCAGAACATTGTTAATGTAAACAAAGCTAAGCATCATGTTCGCCCGAGATGCTATACAATGGACGGGCGCCGGGTATGCATTGTGAGGGCTTTCTGCGTCAGGGTATCTCGCCATCGAGCCTCCACATTCTGTATCATACAATGCCGGTGCACCAGCGCTGTCCGCATGTTCCACATACTGCTGACAGCTTATCTAAATCCTAAATCAGCCCACAGACTCCAATAATCGAACTCATTCTGAAAACTCCCCAGCCAGCGCTAATGCAATACCACCAAACTGGTTACAAATTGCCTTTGTTTTCTATTTTCTCGTTTATTCCTACACATGCTAGAAACCGCACTTGAGTGCAATAGAAACTTTAAATAATCCCCTCGAGAATGCATAGTGCAGCGCCCGTCGCTCCCTCGCTAATCTGCCCGATAAAAAGCATCTCGCGGTGGAGGATGCCGCTTATACTGTTGACCGGCGATGGAGCGTCCAGATATTTAACTGAGAGGACGAAAAAGTAAACAAGGTCTTTGTGGGGGCGCACTAGTACCTACTCTTTGAGGGACTGCGCTCGATCCGCCCGCCCAACGCGCGCCGCTCGCCCGCCTAATCGGGTAAAGCGAAAAACTTCGTTCTTTCACTATTGAAACTGGAATCGCTGTTTGTTGTGCTCTCTTCGATACACATTATTGTAAATGCAATAGAATTTATTGACTATGGGCTAAAGTTATGGAAACTGAGCTTCTCAGTTTTCACTGAAAGTAATATTGTTCTTGAAAGGGTTATGCTAGAGCAAACAGTGCCGAATTAAAAAACCTAAGTACAGACAGTATTACACTCCATAGCTTTCAATTTAACTAATATAATAATGTAATATAAATAATGCTAGACTATTCACACAGTAAGTGTATAGTAATTGTGATAATTTTTGTACTGCATTCTGAAACGTAACGATGACTACTTTCTGCAAAAAAAATTAGCGTGTATATAAAGGTGCAAACTTGGGAGTGTTAACATATCTGAGCAGCTGACTGTACATACACGAAGCACATCGAAAGGTTTTCCTGACTATTCAGGCTTTGGTGGGTAAGGTTCGCGTAATCTCCGCGTAAGTTGTCACCGCCCTGCCAGCAAACGTAATCGAGGACTGATCAAACAAACTCGCGACGCGTTCCCCGCGCTCGCGAAACGTCTCTCGTGATTAAGCCTTCAATTACGCGATATGACGAGGGGGTCATATTTGATTAGGCTACGTGTTGTGTTGATTAAACCGATCTTATTGCCTTATTCACTTACCCCTCCCGCACTAGGCGTACCTGATCTCTATAAGAGGCGGCGAAACCGGATTCATATAATCGCGTCACCTTTACACTTTGACTGCTTACTTCGGAGAAGCCTTGAAACACTGACCGCAGTCTACCTACCTAGGAGCTCTAAACGCCCACGCTTCAAATATCGTAAATAGGCACTTTGTCGTCATCGCTAGAGAAGTAAATATGTAGCTGCATCAATTTGCAGAGATCGCGGCGTCGATTATGTCATCCGTTGGATACGGTCTTGACTCAACCGCTTGTGAAATCAACCAGACAATGACTTCATTTTGGAACGTTTTTTGCTATTTTTGTGTTATCGATTTGCTCCTAAACGTTGCGAGTAACGAGGTTTTCGTAACTGTTGCGTGTCGAAAAGTTCGCGTGTGTTCATATCGGATTAGACCTTATTTCAATTTAATGGGTGAAATATTACTTAATTACTTACACACCTATTGCATAGGCACATTCGCGTTTAATCATTTAAATTGTTTTTAAGCTTAAAAGCTTTTTTTAAAATTATAACAAAAGTATTATAAATTTAAAAATTCGAATATAAACGATTATAAAAATAGGTTTTAATGCAAAACAATGCCGCGCCAACATTTAAATTTGAAAGTTCTATTATGCCTTATGGCTATTTTAATATGGCACAAACGTAAGTGGTTATAAATAAACCCGAGGGCTTACAGTGAAAGTGCGCGTGGGTGCATATAAACCCGTTCCGGGAGACTGCAACGTGGGTTGCGATTCATAGAACCTCTGCTAAACCTCCTATTACATAACCTGTGCCTTGGCGCCAGCGTCAAAGAGCAAAGATATATTGATAACAGGTCTCCCACGCCTTTACTAAAATACTTTTATGGAAAATGTGAGGGACACAGATACGGTGCCAAATGCCAAGTAGCTAATGGGAACATATTTGAGTAAATGTTTTCAGTTTAGACACAGAATTTCAGATGATTGTTAAATTAAAATACGCCATTCAACCGGGTTATTAGGTTTGGGTTAGACTGTATTGTATGGTGCCGAAAGATTTTTCAAGCCTCTTGTCATGTGTTTGAGCTTAATATTTATTAGTAATTTACTATTGTGGTACGGAGCCACGGGTTCCCTCACCTCAGTAATCAGGACCTTTTGCAGATGCATACGTAGGTGACCTATATAGATTCAGAATCCAAGATATTTTATATCAACAAAGACAATGAAAACTTAACACAATCTCATAACAATAATAGAAAACAACAAAGCAATAGCAATGTTATCACTAAAAACTAAAACACTAACTTTAACAACGCATATCTCACGTATGCAGCGAAAAATGTTCAAATTTGAATTCGAAAATGAAAGAGACCTTCATGAAATCTTTGAAATTCAAAAACTGTGCTTAGCTTCGACGATAGGTACCAATATCGTTCAATATTTTCCACCAATATATCTTAGGTTTTGTAACCTCTTTGTATACAAAAAATTACAGAGTATAGTCTAGAGCGAGGTCCACAACAGGGAAAGTCGTACGCTTTGTGTAACCCTTGAAACCAACGAAAATGGCTTTGACTAACTTTAGTCACCCTAACTCAATCCAACCAAACGTAAATGAGAGACGTTGCACCAATCAAATCTAGTTCAAAGGCTTTCATGCTTCTCTTGATATGGTTTAAAAGCACAGACCTTGATGCCTGGTAAGATAATAATTTAGTCTGCGAATACATCAATTAGGAACCTGTTCTAAAAAGTCAGCGCAAACTAGTTTAATAAATAAACAAGATTAAAATATCAGAATAATCTTGGCTAAAATTTTGTCTTGTAATGTAATATCTAGGGACTGAAATACTTCTAATCTAATACACCCTCGCAAACAATGTCTGGGAAATACTGCTTACTCTACAAACAAGGTCACCGATCTCGAATGCGATACCCATACCTCCGGGCAGCGAAACGTAGACGCGACCGAGACTTCGCCATGATGTGATCTACAATAAACCACCGTTACACAACCCGATATAGATCATTTTCCATCGACAGATCTAACATTGTCCGTGATTTTCGACTGTAATGTGTTATTAATTTAGATGTTTGCCCAACTAATCAATATGGCCCGCTCAAATTAGATCTAAATGCACTCGAGCTCCAATTGGCTCTGTATTTACCGATGAGGTTTGTTAACCAATAGTAAGTAAGAGCCCAGAATCTAGGCTAGTAACTATTTTTAATAAATTGCCTGCTGACATAAAAGATGAAAAACTAGACAATATTTTTAAGACTAGGTTAAAATTATTACTTATACGCAAATGTTATTACACAGTGAATGAATTCCTTAGTGACAAAAACTTTAAAAGTACCTAGTAGGAATATAGCAATTTTATGACATTTATTTAATTAAAACACGTAGCATGAATCTTGACATTTTATATTTACTATTGACATTTTCACATTCTTTAATTTTTATAATTTTCCATTTATTTTAATTTTATTTCTGACATAATAATTGTTATAGCCCTACTTAATGCTGACAACATAATATGTATCTCTTTTCTTTTGTATCGCAACTATAAAATTACTAACTTTTATACCTACATAAGAACTCTAACCCAGAATGTTGCAACGCCCTTACAGGGTTCATGTAGATTCTACCTATAAAATTGTTAACAACTTATAATGGACATGTATGCAATAAATAAATAAATAAATAAATAAATAAATAAATAACCTTTAAATTGGGTAATGTTTGCGTTAGTCATTCTGAAAATCGCGTTTGGTTCTTATTCATACTTGCACGTTATTGGTTGAACAGCTTTGAGGTAATATTTTTGGTGATTGATCAACATAAATCCCTCTGAATGACGATGTAAAAATATCGTATTAGTAATACGTTCTCATTTTTATGCGGCTTAGGAACTTAGTCGAGACGGACCGTTCGGTTCCTGGCATAAAAGGGTTGTTTATTTTCATTATTTCCGCCTCTCATATTTTCAATCGACCGTACAAAATCGGGAGACGGGTGTTTTGCTTCCGAGTGTTCATTAACTTTCAGCTGCAGCTTACGTTGTGGGCGCACTCGTGGCGTGCTATCGTTTGCATTAGTTTTGAAATCACTTAATCTGACCTGGATCGAACGCCAGCATGCTCCAAGTAATTGCTGCATAAATTTTCGGTTTCCATTTTAATTGTACCACCTATTTGATTGCATCTGTTTACGGGAGAGTTCGCTTCGGGACACTCCGTATTTTCAAGGATAGTCGCGATGCTTTTATCTTTTGCAAGCAGAGCGTCATAAATTCTCGAATTCGAATTTAAGACGAAGTTCGATTAAGATGAAGCAAATGAAGTTCGGTATACATATACGCCCCCGCGAAACAAGCTCTGAACTCGGATGCGGAATCGTTACGCAGTTATAAATAACAGAATTTAATAAGATGTCCAACTTTCACGTTGCGTGATAAGTGGGGTGTCACGTTCCGTTCGCTCTCGGATTTCGCCACTCTCCGCTCAAATTGCACTCCAGCTGGCGTTCGTGCGCACTGCATGCACTCACTCAACTACTTTATAAGTTACATATTGAAAAACCACAAGCGAACTGACTTTGCAACATACTCGCAAAAAATAAAAACGTGTAACAGCCCTGCATTACTTACTCGAAATGCCAGACGGCTCAAACGATACGAAACGTAACGGACATTCGGACGCTGAATTTTGTGCTTTCCAAGACCGTCAGGTCTAAATTTAATCTACCAACACGAAGCGCTGAGCGCGGATGAAAAATACTGTCGTGCCGTGTCCATTAGGTAAAGTGTATTTTTAGACAAAACTAAGAGTATTTTACTACTCTCTCCATCTTTATAAACTTCGCATAAACTTTCATGCCGGCGGCGCGGCGGCGGGTAGTCGGTTCCGTATTATCTGACGTATTTGCGACACAAGAGCGGCGCCAGAGATGTTCATTACTAGGAGATTAATTTGTTATAATGAAAAGACTATTTCCACTAGCATTTCTGGAGTCGTCAATAAAAAATACCACGAATCGTTCACGAATGAGGAGGGGCGGCGCGCGGCGCATTCCTACATGCCGCGCATTTCCATCCGATATTGCGCCGCCATTATGCCCTGCTCCTCAACCCCCCGCCCCCGTGGACTTCACCCCGCCGCCCTTTAATTAAACGGTGAGGCCCGAGAGACACGTCTCCACCACCAACGTGGAAAATCACGTAAATAGCTCCAAAGTTACTCTGAACGTTATGCTTCACTTTATTTATAAGTGAATTCGCTTCCCTGTTGGCTGCCACCGCATCTGTATCGAATCGCAATTTCGAAACATTTTGTTGATTCCTAATTCCTTAAAGCAAAACACGTTAATGGTTAACGCGTTAATGTCTAAAGAACATTTTGCCCTGAAAGAAATTGCTTCGCAAAGTCGTTTCCATGGCAATGGCTAGGTGAAACAATGCGTGTAATTCGACGACATTAACCTCCTTTCTCGACACATCCGCGTAATAAAATGAAGACAGCCCTGAGCCCTGACAGGGCTCGTAATGTCGCCGGCGGGGGACGCTCCGGGTGTAGGAGCGTAATGAGCGCGACTTATCTGCTCTCATTTGCATGCGGAACGCCCCGACCTTGGCACCTCGCTTGCATCGACACATGCCGGATCAGTCGCACCTCCTTCGACCACGTTATTCCTTAGCGTGTTGCCCTTTTTTTCAATGAGCCAAACGAGGAAGTTGCTGTGTGGTGCTGGCTTAGACTTTGCACCGTAGTTTGCACCACCCCAACTCTTCCTGCGGGTGTCGCAAGAGGCGACTATGGAATATCCACCCAGCAGGGCAGCAGCGCCTCCAACACAAGAATTATACCACAAAACTGCGATCCCCAACCCGCATGCCCAGCTAGGCGATTATGGACACTACCCTTTATGAGTTAAACATCAATAAGGCGCTTATCAGGGGGAGGCCTGCGTTCAGCAGTGGACCAATAATTGCTGTTGAGGTTGAGGTTGAAGCAAGGAAGTTACATATGTTCGAGAGCTGATCGGTTTACCATAATAGCTTTAAGATGTGACGTCATTAAAAGTTCAGACGTCAAATTCTACTCGTGTATTTTCATAACATTTTAATGAATCAAAACTATTAATTAACGGAACTCCACCTAGATCGTTTGTATAATATCGACTTATTTATAACAGATGGGTAACGGGTATGTATTCAAAAAGAACAAACATAAACAGTCTTAACTTGATATCTCTGAGCGATTTTACAGTGATCTCTCTCCACTAAAGTATGTAAAACAATTACTAGACGGTGGTAGTGTAGCGTAAATTATCAATGCAAATAAATCAAACCGTCTAACCGAGTTTAATTCAATATCTGTCTGTTCTTAAATGAACCATAAGAGCGGATGCCGACTAGTGGAGCAGCGAGTGACTCACGAATGTTATGCATCGCAGATACAGAGCGCTGCTGACAACAGAGGCGGCGGCGATGAGAACAATGTGTAGCACGAAGCGGCACTTTCCTCGGCTCTCGCTTTTACCACGATCGTATCGGCTGCCCGTCACACCATTTCCCAGGCAGATCTTTATCCGCACTTAGGCCGCTCCACCGGATAACTCGGTTCGACAGGCAATCGCTTCGTAAAGTGCATTTTCAGCCGGAGGCAAATCTCCGAATCGAAGGCACTGCTGCACGACGACGCTTTACATGACAATTGCGATGTCCCCAAGGCGTGCCCTCGTCGCGACTCGCAGCTTGCCGGGGCGTTCCCCTCGACGTCCTTACCTTGCTGTATTAAAATGCCACGAGAAACAATCTACAACTTATAAGTACAAATGCAATGAACATTGGTAACGTAACGTAATTTACCAGTATTTAACTCTCTCACTCTGTAGGCTGAGTGAAAGTAGTAATGTGCAACGGTAATTTAATGTCTTGCATCAAAGTGAAAGGTGTGAAAGGTATGCCTATACGTAATTTCAAAACCTAAAGCAAAATAGTAATTGTTGTCATAAAAGTGGAGAATACCGACGGTACTGTTTATTGGAAAATAGAGAACGGTCACTAACTAGGCGCCCGGGTGTTCTTTCGCGACTACGTTTGCATAATTGAATACACTCACTAGTCGCGTCACGCGCCTCTCCTCCCGACTTAGCATCCTTAATTGGCCTACGTATTATTTGCCAATTAAAGTGAATTCTCATCGCGAACGTGACACGAAACCTATATGGGTTCGCAAGAGATTGCTCTGGGACTCCCCTGTACTATTTGTGAACAAACAAACAGCTTCTAATGATATATTAATATATCACTTGAAGCAAGTGTACTAACCGTTTGGACCCGCTCATACTCATACCCGACTGGATTGTTTGTATAGAGTCGCAATGACGTAGCCTCGAGAACGTGTTTACTTACACTAAAGAAAAACAAAGTCTCGTGCAGATAATTTGTATTTACTGGACTGAACCCCACAAATAACGTTTAACTGCATTTGCACAGTTATTTTTATGTTACAGGAACGGTAAACTTCTCGCAGAAATCCGTGGAATTTTAATTCACCCCTCGATATTTTATTCGTAGTGCGAAATCTGGCAGCAATTCGCATTGCTTGTGTCTACTAAACCATCGTAAGCGAAAATTATTTGTAAATGAATGATACCACGATACTTAGTCACCTGTTCTCGGTGGAAACACGAATGACGCAGATTGAAATGGATCTTAGCTACATTTTCTTGGCACGTAAACGATATGATTTCAAAATATTTTTGAGCAATAGGCGGTTGTTCAAGGCCAGCTGCGGTGGTGCCGTGAAGAAACCGTGTTCCTGATCCGTCCTGGAATGCCTCTCGCTCGCTCCCGTCCGGCCTACAGGAATGCGTGCAAAATAAACAAGCCCAACCGGTTCGGTTTCGCATCGAATACTTTGCGGACTTGAAAGCCAGACTCGGCCTTTTACCCAACCATATTTTACTTGTGTATTCAATGTGCTAAACGAATTCAATTGCCAACAGTCTGTGATTTTTTCAGATTGCATTATATTGCTGGATTCGTGTCTTTCGATTAAGTCTGAGAATTCGTGCCGTCTTTACGTATAAAAGTTTCCTTACTTTAGGTTGTATATTGTACCAAAGAGAATCAGTGTTTGAAGCAAGTGACCTATCATAGATACCTATTGCATAATCAATACGTGATTGAAAGTTACATCATTTAGTACAACCAGTCGTTCAAAGCGATATGGGAAAATAAATGAGTATGAATAATTTTTCTAACATCAAACTCGTTTGAGTATTTATTTCACCGCCTTGACCTACCATAATCTGCATATTATGCTATTCTACCTACTTGCATTTGCATTAGGCAACACGATACGCATTGCAGTATACCTCTTCGTTACTAAGTGGGGTATTTTGCACTAACTGTTGTCATTAGTCCGGTGCAAAAAGCTCGGCTGAAGGCTGAAGTTGGATGGACAATGTGTTGCGTTCGCAACGGGCGACGCCTGATCGACGACAGCGGTCATATATCTCCGGGCGCCGCAGTGACAGCGCTTATTCACGTCACTATTTCGCTCGTAGCCTGCAGCGATTGCCTCGAAAATCGTACCTGCCCGTAGTGTTAATTTTTGTTTCAATTTTCAATTAAATTCCTTGAACTCTCGAAAGCTGTCACACTTATATTCGGCGATAAACTCAGTCAGCGTCAGTTCTGTTGTAGTCCCCGTGCCAGCATAAGCAATTAACTCGAAGCAAATCAATAGGTATGAAACAAATGTATTTAGTTTATGATGTTCGTTTCCTATTTGACAAGTCGTTACACATTCAGTCCTGAATCCTGATACTGTCCGTCATCAAATCAGCTTACTATTATGTCAGTGTCTGATTGAGGAGGGGTTAGCGCTGAGAGTGGGTTGAGTAGGCTTCATATATCGCCCATCAAATCTCACTACATACCTACTATCCGCGCCTCTGTACGTACATTATCCATAATAAATGTCATGCGCTCGTACCGCTCGGGGGAACGGGATAGGGTTTAATATCGACAAAGATATACGGTGACAGGGTGACTAACTTTCACTGTCGGGATTGCAGCTTATTGATGGGCATGCTCGAAGTTTAGCTAGATTCTGTTGTATTTTATAGTTTGTGGTGTTTTAGGCACAACGGCACAAGTCTCCATTTTTTCCACGTTTTCTACCAGATAAAAAAATGTGACATCCCCCCTCTACAGTCTGAAAATATTTTAAGATTTTTCGAGTTCTTCACGTGTTGTTTGACATCCAAAATAAAATGCTCCATCTATTCTTTTTTATCGCGTTCATAAATTTCTATTACTATGTTTTGGCATGTTTACGAAGTCGGTTAAACTGCATCACTGAAACTATTTTCATCTCCACTGTTGTTGAAGAAAATTATTGGAACATTCGTTTTTACGAGTGTGTTTACATTTCCTCGTCTTTGTGTTGTTGTCGCTTGCCGGCGGCGCTGTGCCCCACTCAATTAGTGCGGGCGTGAAGATGAGAGGCAAGTGACAGTCGCTGGAAGCGAACCGGCAACTCTGAAGCATTCATTATTTAGTGGCATCTAGAGATTACGACGCTATGCATGTACTTACTTACGCTGTCTAAACAGAAACGTGACATCATTACTTGCAGATGATTTACCAGCTAACAGAATAATAGGCTGGTCGATTACTCAAATTATCAAAGCACTTGCGGTATTATCGTGTCAGACAGGTTGAGTTGTCACATTTCATTGAACATTGTTCGCTTACGTTAGATTGGATTCGTCTAATTCTGTTTCCAAGAATCCACCATCACATTGAGGTGCATTTTTCGATAAGAACGAAATGCCCTATTTACATTACCTACTCTGGAATAAGATACTAATCTCAAAATAATATGGAGCAAGCTTAAAAGCGATTAACCTGGCTTTAGTTGGAGTCTGTTTAATGACATCGCGGTCGTTCCGCAATCTCAATATTAAAATCTGGAGCCGGCCGGGTCGCGTGCTATTGATCATTTGTCTTTTACGGTTCTTGTGGAACAACGTAAAATTAATAGCTCTTCTGATCGTTTACTCCCTCTTTCTGCTTTGTAGTTTCGTTAAATGACATTAACTTGCTAAGTATGCAGTTACCATAGTAAAATCGAACTTTATGGTGCTACGTTTTACGGCCATCGTCCCTCGCCAAATAAAATTCCCTATGAAATGTGTTATCGGCCCTGAATTTCGAATGTCTTTTCAATATGCTTGTAAGTTTTATATATCACTGCAGTGTCTGAAAAATGTTGTATATTTTGCGAGCGCTAAAATCAATCGTAATCACCGTGTGGTGGCACAAAGCTGCATGCCTGTATGTGTGAAATGAAGTATGAAAGAGCATTATTACGCGGAGGCGCGTAGAGCTCAGTGGAGCAGGCTAGGTCTGAGCGGAGTTTTTGTCGGTAGGTTCGTTAGTCAGCACGAGGTGGCGCCGCTACAGTACGTACTCGTGCTCGAGAGCGCTCCTCAACTCTTTAACTGCCTACATGAAGGACACTCGACGGTGCACTCTCCTATTATAAACTGCGCTTTTAATGGTTTGCGCCGATTTTAATTATTTTCGCCGTTTTTGCGTGACTTCGTTTCTAGATTTCTGCTAGCAAGTTCGTTGCAATTATTTCAATTGCTTGTAGCATCTTTTTACCCATGCACTACTTGGTTTTTCTCACAACTCGAGTTCTGACTCCCGACTTAAGTTTCTTTGAAAGTTGGTTCACATTATGAAGATTTGAATTTTATGTGACTAGCAACTTTGGTAATGCTTACGAATCCTAAAACGAAATAATGAGATGATACTCAGACGACAGTATCTTCTAACAAGAACTCTTCAATGGAAAAGGATGACGCCTCGGACGATCTCTAACGAGGACGCAAAAAGTTCAAAGGATTCAGGCATCGTCAAGCTGGGCTCATGCGTTTGTGTGTGCGAATGCGAACCGTATTACTAACAGATGGCTGTGCTCATTCTGGATATAGTACTAAAATCAAATTCGAGCGTTAATCCCGTTAGTTCGGTATGAAGCGACCGCGTCCGTCCAATAGTACAGGCCGTACCAACAAAATCTATTAAGTCCGCCAGCTTGCTCCATCATAGCGTGCGATAATGCAAGCGATGTAGAGCTTATCCGCGGCTCGCGGCCGAATGTCGGGATGTGCACGGCGACCGCGGATTACCGCACGCACAATAACCGCCAAATTGGATAATACACTTAAAATACATTCGCTATGAACGCGCTGTAATCTAGTGACGAGCCTGCCGATGAGCATATTAATTTGTCGCGGGAATAGGATTAGCGGGGAAACGGGGAGAGGCGGGTGCGTGATCGCATAGCGGGATTACACTGTGCGCTGCCGATGCGTTCCTCTTAAAATTACTTCATGCCAAAGGGTTATTAGTTCGACAAAGTTACTGCCAATTTTGAAACTAATCTGTAGCCTCTTCAATATAAACCAAAATTTCCATGATATAACATCCAGTGACGCGGTTAAATGATTCAAAGTAAAAACACTAGGTCATCTGAGCATCTCATTGTCTTGCACCTAGCTCTCAAAAGGTCGAGTCGTATTCCCACAGATAAATCTTCGGTAAGACATGATCGGGGGGAAAGAGTTTAAATGGTTTCCTCGAGTTGAGTGGACAAAACTCTACGCGGATCTACAGAATGGCAATATTTCTTAGTTTGACAGCGGGATCGCGCCGCGGCGAGGCCGGGCCTCTGCCGCCGCCGCCGGCTGCGTCTTGCAACTCTTGCAACTTTTCAAGCGTCGCAACGGAAGTGCCTCGCGAGAAGTTTTAAACTGTACACTTTACGTTCTTTATTGTCTTCGCGGACTCTTCTATCTGCGTTAAATTCAAAAACATCTACTTCCCCAACAAATAAGAATGTGCAAACTCGCTTTGAAGTTTCCACGTAGTAGTAAACGTAAACACGAAAGCATACCGACCGTCGTCGTCGGTTTCCCAATGTAACGAACAAACATCTGCTTGCAATCTCCTAGCAACAACAGCAGACCGTTAAGTCTTGTCTCTTATGTGTTGTGGACACGATACTGGTTTTTCAGAAAGCTCCGCCCTTCGTTTATACTCTAGTGTCGCTCCTCCCTAAGTTTCTTTCATGGCTCTAATTGTTGAACTACTGGCATGAATGCCCATGAATTACGACTCATGTGATTCGCTGTTCACTTCTTAAGAGCTTATCTTTTTATAAAAACTCGCTGTGGGTCTTGAAAGAACCTTTTGATTCTCACTCACCTTGATCTAAAGACGCCACTTATTCAGTGGACAATAATGTCGAAGTATCGGAGCAAAGTCAACACGGAACGGGGCCTGACTCCCGACTCTACCCGTGTCAGCCTTAAATCGAAATTTCGCTGTCGGCGTATAGCGCCAGTTAACTTGTAACTCACTTTTGATATATCGTTGTTTTTGCCGAGTTGAAAGCTTTGTAAACATTGGGACTGAAAAGTTTTGGGTCACCTATCAAAATTTTCAGAAAGGTGCTCGGTCAATTGCGAGTAGAGATTGAAATAAAAGGATATAGTAAAATTAAGATCATCTAAATCTGAGTTTTTAAAAGAAAAGAAGTACCGACATATTATATCTGGTAACATTGCTTGGGTCTACGCGGGTTCAGTTCAATAAAACACAGCCCATGTTCGATATTTTACGGCCTGATCTCCGGCAGATAGTACCGGCTGGGAATAAACAGCGCGTAAAGTCATCTCTCTCTCAGACTCTGACGTTCCGCGATTCTACCCGACCAGTTTATTGTTATCCGAGACACCATTCAAGACAACACTTACGGATTTGCATCCTTTATCCTTGAATAGTAAGTTTCGAAATAAGCTGCCGACATGGGCGAGAGGTCGAGAGCACGTGCGTGTGTACGATTTACGTTTTACGATCGTGCCAGAGTCACGTTTGTAACACAACATAATCATTACAAATACGTACAAAAGCGTTGAGCAGTTCTTGAATGAAGGGCTATCTGTAGCGACGCGAATCATACAAATGAAATTCGATATGTCGAAGGTTTTTAACCGACTTCACAAAATGGAGGAGATTCTCACTACGACTGTATTTTTTTTATATTTTTGTTACCTTACAACTTTTGACTGGGTTGTCCGATTTTCATGTTTTTTTTTTTCATTTGAATGCTAGTGGTCCCATTTTAATTTGGTCCGCTTCTGACAATGGGATCCATATAAAAAAATTCTCGATTGAAAGGCAAATAATGTGTTATTGTATCAACATCAATGCAATTACAAAGTTCATCTAACACCGCAAACAAAAACCAGATGCCTCGACATTATCCTCGTCTCCTGTTCTTCTCCGCTAAATTAACCTCAATCCGAATCGAGTTTCATCAGTCTATCCAACTAAATCAACATCGAGCTCTGCATTGTATTATCGATGGAGCTAATTGAATTTTCTCGCAATTCACTGTGAAATAGAAGGCGCGGTGGCAATATTCTTGTAACTGTATAACTTTTACGTTTAATTTTATTTGAGGTATACTTATAATGAACATATGATGATGGCAATAGGCGAGCAAGTCGGTTCAACGATTTTATGTAAATGCCCGCCGATAAACCGACTTCCAGCCGCGCGGATACGCTCATTTGCATTCATAGGCTCGTAACCCTTGCTCGGTCTTCCTTCGGGTATGCAGCCTCGTTCGCTGCTGCGTAAAACTCGCTGCTTCGCCTTTAGCACGATAATTTACGACCCCACATGTAATAAGTCCAGCCGGCCGATATGAGTCGGTGTACAGCCTTCCAGTACTCAAGACCGTAAGGTCTCGGTGTTGCCGTTCGATTTACATATTATATTAAACTCTCCTTCGCCGGAGCCCCAAATCCTCGTCGCCACCGGCCGTTACGCTCCAACTTTTCTCAATTTTTCCGCCCATAAAGCGCCCGAAACGAAAGTTTCCTCGGCCGCCGCGTGAGGTCGAGTGTAATTACACTTTTTATAATGTACTTTGTCACTCCGCAACGCCCTCATGGAAAAAAGTTATTTCCATAATGGTATTCTCAGCTCCAGCAAAAATTATAAAAAAAATTGGTTTGTGAGCCATTCAAAAATTAAATGCCGCGCAGCCTGTTTCATAATATAATATTACATTTATGCGTGGCTGTGTGTGCATATGTTGCACTTTACATTATTGTGTCAGCGAGGCTTAGTGCAGCAAACAAAAGGCACGTAAAAATGAACTATCAGTGTTCATGTTTGCTCTTCGTCTGGACGTGAACAGTTTGTATAATATTTAAAGTCCGACACCTGTGTAAGCAATCGAACTCGACCTTGACTGGTACCATTCAATAATAAACCGCACTGTCTCTTACTGTCGTGGATTGTTTGTTAATTCATTTAAGGTAATATAAAAAGTTGATGTCCTACTCTAGGTGTTTCCATACAAATAAACGACTCTACATCATAGCCGTTGACAGTCGACAGCGCATTGACGAAAGCTCGCGTGATATGTCCCCTTTGGCGTCGGCTGCCCTTCTCGTTAAAAGTTTCCGAAATATGACACACGCCTGTAACCCTTTGTTATTTTCCTACGACATCCATTTACTCGGTTGCCCGCTGTCTTTGAATTGATCCCATTTGAGTTTTTATCTCGCAGGGTTTTTATACCCCTCGAGTGGATCCTTTGAAGGCTGATCCAGTGATTTGGTCGCATTAGCGGGCGGATGAGCAAGCCAGGCCCGGGGCGAGCGAAGCCCGGCGCGGAAGCTCCCCTGTTCCTGCTCAGTCTCTGGCCCGATAGCGTCAATCTAACGCTCAATTAGCCGAATGCGATTATCCGAATCGAATCCAGATCGCGGCCGTCTCCGTCGCGTTTCTCCAAGACAAGCGCCAACTTTATTAATTAAGCCGTGTCTTATCTCTTGTTAGCACTCATTCTATTATTTGTCTTTTCACCGCTCATTTCCATAATTTCATCGGCGAGTAATTACTAACCACTAAAGCGGAGCAATGTTTCTCATCGTGTTTGCATATTTTGTCGTCGTTTGCATTG
Source organism: Eupithecia tripunctaria (assembly GCA_955876795.1). Taxonomy (NCBI): domain Eukaryota; kingdom Metazoa; phylum Arthropoda; class Insecta; order Lepidoptera; family Geometridae; genus Eupithecia; species Eupithecia tripunctaria. The sequence continues at coordinate 6,789,774 of OY041603.1, read as the reverse complement.
TAAAGTTTGTTCTAAGTTAAGTTTGGATTGTGAACATGATCTGACAATATCAACGCTCGTTAGTTATATCTGCCCTTGCCGTGATCGTGCACCGCTGGCGGAACGGCGGCGGCGCGACCGCAGCCTCGCGACCGTCGGTCCCAGATATGAGCATTGTTTTCCGCATCTGAGAGGAATGGCTTTTGTTGTTGAAATGATGTGTCAGCTAAGGGACGTTGTGGGCGGGCGGCGCGTTGGGGTACGGCGGACACTCTCCCCCGCTGTGTTTAATTAGCTTAATTGACAGCGCGAGGCGCGGTGTCCGAGCGGTTGTTTGCGATATCGCGTTACCGCGCCCGCCCTGGCCGACTCGCGCCATCCTGCCTTCGATTCTCTTCACACGATTCCTACATTACAAAGCTCCCCTTAAAACTACATATCTGAAACTGTGCAGAATCGCAACCTGTTCTTTTAATATATTCCTATATCGGCTGAGGCGGGTTGCGCATCGCATAGGCATAGGCTTGGGGAGATTCACTGAGTCAGCGTGGCGTCATACGGCGTCTACAATACATTCCGATTCGGCTTCCGCCTCTCATGTAAAAAGGTAAAACTGCCACGAAATTTCTATTCCTTAAATGGCCCGAGGAATAAATTGTAGGTCCGTACGTGAACTGTGTTCGTAATGATTCCCTTTATTGTACCTTCGCAATTCCACTAAGTTGAATTGTTGGCACTTTTTTCAGGCAATAGTCAGGGTAAATGTAGTGAACAGTTTTCTATAAGTGTCAATTTCTATTACAAAGTTGTGTGGACAAAATAGGATCGGACTTTTTCGAACCATTTAATAGGTTATGTAACATTGCGGGAACATTATGTTGTTGATTTGCTAAAGAATTTGGCAAACGTTATTTATAATGAAAAGAACAAGCACTTGGGCACTCGGCTCCATCATACAGTGTGTGATTAATCTCACCCCGAACAAAGAAGTCGGTTTCCGCGAGCCCTCTAGTCCTATCGATCATTCACCTCCTCGAATAAAAATAATAATAAATAATGAAAAGGCCGACGCTATTGTCCAAACGAGCCGTGCGTGCCAGTGATAGTTTTAGGCATGCGATATATCACACTTATATCGACTCTACTAACAATACTGAGCTTATGCTGGGAGTTATTCCATCACTATTTACCTACGACTTATTCTCTACGAGAACCAAGGTCATATTCCGCTTGCTGTGAATAAATATACCATGTTTTTCTACCTTTTCTATTATCATTTGGTCTCGTTAGAATACAATGATTAAATTGCGATTGCATACACAAGTTCAACGTCGTCTGTGAAGCGGTAACAATCGAGCTATATTTATCTTACGACATTAATTATCATAGGCTGGACGTGTACCATCTGTTACGAATAACTATCGTTTCTAGGTCGTGTGAATTTCCCCGTATACAAACATTCACAATCTGTTTATCTTTTACATTTACTTGCAGTTGTAGGTTACACGCGAACAGGCTAAAAATATGTTGATGGATGATTGCGAGAGGGCAACATTAGCTTACAGGACGCTTGCCCATTCGACCCGCTAAAGTTATCGTCGCGGAAAAACCATTCACCTTTGTTACTCGCCAATTAGGTGAGCTTTGACGTTTTTGTTGGTAATGTGTACAAAAACTAAAGCCAGTTCCAACTTTACAGCTTTCTTTCAGGGATTCTGCGTTACCATGCAGTTACCACATTCCGCGCATAAATAACATTATATGAGCGCTCTAAATCTCATTACGGTGCTGTAATAGCTTGCAAGATTCCGCTGTCGTTTGCGCCGGGAATATAAAGCGAAACCACATTTATTCCTTTAAATTAACCACGTCGTGTCTAAGACAGTTTCAATTATCTACCCGTGACTATGTGTCGCAGTGAATTCGGTTGGTTATAAGTCTATATTTATAGCCATAACAAATAGCTAAATCATCTGTATCTAAAATCTTATGGCTTCCATTAAAAACATGTCTTAAACCCACCTTGCACGCTTGCATTCGTGTTAGAACCCGATAGCTGTAATACCTAAACAAATCGCCTGTTGTGTCGTCTTTTTCTTTTTGATACGTGAGTTATGTTGCAAAGAAGCCTCGCTACGTGCTTTATTCAGATGGTTCAAGATTGTTCTAAATTGTGGTGTTGTCCCTGTCCCCTGACCTTATTTACGAGCAGCAGTATCTTAAAGCTCCACAGACGTTCTCGAGGGCGCGAGGAGCTTAGCGGAACTTTTTTGCGATTATTTTTTAATGTCTCGAGATCGAACGGCGGCGGATCGTTTCCAATAGCCGTTGCCGTCGGAATAATTGCCGGGATCGAGACCTCGGTAAACGAAACGCTACAATAGAATCGGTTGCTAGTATTCCACTGAGCCGCCACTAAAATCTCTTCTCTCTACAAACACTATTGAAGCGGGCCTAGAGTTCTTTTTTGATGGCTTGATTGAAACTCTAAAAGCTTGTAAATGAACATTGAGCTTTTAAACTTTGCACAAACATGCTGAAAGGGTCCGCTTTGAAGTACCTATCGACATCTAAACAGAATTATATGATCTTTTCACCAACGTGCGTATAGAACATTATTAACCACTCGAATGTTCAAAGAATATTTTTTACCACTTTGTTGCTCTACTTGCTCTAGATTTCCTTGTACTTTTATCCTCGTCCGTTATATCGCTGTTCTTAGTTTGGCGATGAATCGATGAATTCAATTTAGATCGGCGGCACCGTGCTGGGCATTAGCGGGGCACATCGATCGGTTATCTCTGCTCCCGAACAAAGAGAGATGAAATTTTAATCGGTCGCGTTGTCTGCCATCGGCGAAGTTGTGCGCCCGGCCGGCGCCGGACGGTATCACTATTGTAATGAGCGGCCTGGATCTCTTCGTCTGAATAATACATTGTATCGCCGTATCCTAAGGGCATTCCCTCTACGTAGCACACTACTCTACCTACACTATTTCACGTGAAACTTTCTCTATAGTTCGAAATCGTACATTGTGTCTGGCCTGCGAATTTGTGCTTAATTCTTTAATCTCCTTTGCACTAAATAAAACAAAAATTGGAGAAGAAATGCTTCTGTGTATCCGATAAGATAAATATTTTCATCAGAATCTTCAAACACAAATTTTGTGATTTCACTTGAGGTAAAACTCAATAACCGATTGATAGCTACATCTATATTATATATAAAACTAGCTGCACCCCGCGGCTTCGCCCCCGTGGAATTTATCTCACATTCCACGGGAACGGGATAAAAAGTATCCTATGTCAGTCTCCTGGTTTTAAGCTACCTCCCGACCAATTTTCAGCCAAGTCGCTTCAGCCGTTCTTGAGTTATAAGTGTTGTTACAAACACGACTTTCTTTTATATATATAGATAAATTCCTGTGAGTTACAACATGTATTTATAACTTTCGGCTTTATAATAACTCGAGAACGGCTGAACCGATTTGGTTGAAAATTGGTGGGGAGGTTGGCTAGCTTAAAACCAGGAGACGGATGAAGGACTTTTTATCCCAAAAATCCGTTCCCGTGGGATAGAAATCACCTTTAAACGTTTCGATAGGAACAACGCGTGCGAAGCCGCGGGGTTCAGCTAGTGTTTGTATAAATTTCAGTATAACACCATTCTATTGTATGTTAATAGAGTCAAAACTATAGAAACGCCTCAACAGATCGATGTATATTACAGATGGTCTCTGTCTGATATTTTATTTAGAAGTCGGAGATGAGCCTATCATGAATACTTCATAAGTCGTGGTCATCTTTGAAAATATAATACAATTTTCTGGAAAATCTCACTATAATACCTATTTGACATTAATTATGAAAGAGGGTTCTTGTCTTTGGGAAAAGTGAGTTTTAGGACGTATTATATTTTAAGGGGATTTGGGTACCATTCAGTGGTCTTTAAGTTGTTATACTTTGAGAAGAGAAATAAAAGAAGAAATAAACCTTTAAAGTTAAAGTAATACTATGATGTCACTACTATTGTTATATTGGTCAAGATTAGCTTTTTCAACTTTATTAGTCAATGTCTATATATAAAGATTATATTTGATTTATAACACCTGGATGACCATTTTACTTAAATTTTCATTATCACGAATCTCGAACCTGAATCAATCGACAGGTCAAGCTATGTCCCATATCACTATTATTGTTATGAACATGCGACCCCTTCTGTGATATTTATCTTTATACTTTTATATAGTCTTAACTTTGACAATGCCCTTTTACAGCAGCTCTAGTCTTTATTTATAATTATACAGTTTATTGACAATGCCTATTTACAGCAGATCTATTTAAGTAAATACTAATTTCTATGTTTTGTGTTACTTTATGAATTATTTTTTAAGTATAATGTGAAATGTAAATTGACATAACCAAGTGTGCCTTGTGCTCCTACGGCGAATAAATATATGAGTATGAGTATTTACGAAAGTAAGTAATATCTCAAAAGGCAGCTCAAATACTTACGGCTTGTTAGAAAGTAACTGTACTTAATCGAAAAACAACGACGGGAAGCGCAGGCTCTACATCAAAATTGAAGTTGAAGAAAGTTTCAGGCAAAGATTCGCTTAAGCAGGAAATGGGGAGTATTTTCCCTGGTTTTAATATGAAATTGGCGGGATCTTTTAATAAGTTGTAAACTTGTGTTGGAGCGTATTCGCCGAGTTCGATGCCGCAACCACTGGCGACGGGCAATCTCGTTAAAACCTACGACGAAACTCGGCAAAGGCCGCACTACGGCCATTTATGAAATCACATGCTCTAAGGCTAATACGCCATTAGTAGTTGTTTACACTCGCGTCTTGCCTCTATGGGCTCATGTTACGTAAGTCTTCTTAATTAATTTTCGACTATAACACGATATTGCACGGAGACTCGGAGTCGATGAACTGTTCTTTCGCTGTCTTTGCAAGACATATAAATTAAAGTGTTTATTTTCAACGTCATTTTCAGTCGTTTGCTAGAAACTTGCGAAACGATGTTGTGATTCAATGCTGTCGTGAGTTCCGTTTTAATGCAGAATATTATCCCACTCCTACCTCAATATTTTGTTGCTACAGAAATGCCAATTGTTGACCCAATTCTGTGTCATATTTGGCGGGCGTTCTTGCAAATGGCAGTCTTGGGGAGGAAGGCACGTAGCTGTCCACTTGCACCGTGGGCGATGTCGTTAAGGGTTGTAGTGCCGGTCTGGTCCTTATCGCGCGCCACTACCCGAGTAATGACGCCTTCGATCGTCGGTTAATGGCCCCGCGGGCCACTTAGATACGCAAATGAGCATCGAACGTAGCAAGATTACGCGCACACATTACATTTGGATGACGATTGTGTACTGCACTCGCGTCTAACCTTATCATTCCGCGTTTTTTGGGGTTGCTTTGCTGGCAAATTGATTTCATATTTGTTGATTCATATATAGTATACGAGTATTTACTTGCCAGAAATATATGTCAATATAGAAAAAGGTCTAAATTAAAATACAAGTTCATTATGTTCTTCTAAGATAAAAATGGCATGCAAAATTTCAAATAATTAAAAACGAGCTAGACAATTTTGATCAAGCTCTACCGTAATATTTGTTCAGCACAAGTCAAATCAGCGTTAATAGATTTATTGAATAGGTCATGGATATAACTTGACAGTTCGGTGTTAAAATGAGCGACAGAGCTATAAAACTTTATATCCCGTCTCTTAAATCCCAGCGATAAATAAATAAACTGGAAGCTTAAAAATAAAATGAACTTCAGCAGCGCAGTGTAATGTATGCTCCAACTTTAGTACATTCTGGTTTGAATAGGTCGCAGCATCCGTGGAGGAACTTAAAGGTTGCGATTTAACAAGGTAACCAGCTCGGCGAACGTTAAAATTGGCGGCGGGGGTGCGAGTGGGCAAGTGCACCCCCGAGTGTGATCGCCCAGACAACTACTCGCATCCTACATGCGCTAGGCAAGACGGTAGCTTTATCTTTCGGGGTGCTTTATTTTTTACTTAACCTTTGGCTGGTTTATTTTGCTTTAAACAAGTTAAGAAAAGGCTTAGTTAAGGAAGTCACACTTCGGCCCGTGTTATGAAAACTCAGTCATCTATGCTTGAGTAACGGTTTTATACGGGATAAGAATTACTCAAGCACAGATCGATGAGGTATACTTAAAAATACTTTTTTTAAGGAATGCACTCGTAACTAACGTTTTGTGATAAATCCGTCTAGTCCTAAAGGTTGACCTGAATTTCTAGTTTCGTTTCTTAAATCATTTAGGTACATTAATTAATGCCCAGAAACTGCAATCAAGACACTATCTGTAAACAGCAGGCTTTACTTGAAATTCCCTGACTTCGTGACTGCGACACTGTCCACTACATCAGTGACACATTTAAAGCCTTATCTATTCAGTTCGCCAGCTGACTGCTTTAAAACATGCATAAATACAACAGGCCATTGTTGTCTTCGCGGCGCACAATCAGTACCTCCCAGCCTACCATTTAACAAGTAAACACGTTCATTTTAATGAACAAAGAAATCCTGACATTTATCGCTTGCTGCGAAACTGAGCCCGCCGATTTCGTTTGTATTTAGCTTCTTAATTACTTGTATTGGCATATCTGCTTAACATTTTCCGTTCCAATAATACTCTACCAGAAGAATAAATGCAAAGAGGATATTCGTGTTATTTAGGTCGTTTGTCACGTATAATGCTCACATAAAAATTTATTTCGGTTTAGAACAAGGACCCGACCCAGACGTGCGTTACTGCCCGATCCTAAGCTCCGGGACTTTTTCTTTTGTTTTATTTGATACAGTATTCTGCGCATAGAGATGATTAAAATCATAGGGAAGGAAAAATGTAGAGCCCGGAACTACATTTTCCTTCTATTCAGTACGTTAATACAATATGATGCTTTGTTAAGAACACACCTCAAACTCAACCTCGACAGCGCCTGTATTGGGCCACCGCTGGACGCAGGCCTCCCCCTGATAAGCGCCTTGTTGGCGTTTATCTACTGGGGGTAATGCCCATAATCCCCACGCTGGGCATGCGCGTTGGGGATCGCAGTTCGGTGGTAGGATTGTTCTGCAGGGGGCGCTGCTGCCTGCCCCCGGTGGATATCGCTTCGTCACCTCTTACGACACCCATGGGAAGAGATGGGGTGGTGCAAATTCTAAGCCAGCACCACACAGCTGAGTGGAAGAACACACGATTAAAGTAAATCCAGATTTGAAAGTACTATTATTGTACTGAAAACCAAGACTAGATGACAAGAGCCACAGCTGAGCAGTATTGTATAAACTGCAGAATGTTTGCGGTTGCAACGACGAGGCAGGGTGGCCGCCGGCGCCTGTTCGGCTATAAATGGACTAGCATTAATAAATACAAAACTATGTTATAAATGTTATTGTTTGCAATAAACTTTGTTTTATGACGGTTGGCCCCAATCCTACCCTAGACGTAGCCGGACCTCTAATAAAGTTCCGCTTTTGATACGAGTTTAGCCGTGCTCCGCGGTCATTGGTACATTCCAAATAATATTTTTCCTCAAATTCAATCGTAGTAAGAAGCTAAGTCGCGCCAATCGTTACGGATAAACGGTTCCACTCTGCCGTTCGATAGAAGCAGACACAAAATAAAGTAATCTTTTTTTGATATTTCGTCGAGGTACGAGGATGGCTTGCGATGTCGCGTCGTGAAATAGCGGAGTCATTGCAAACTTGCGCTTAGCTCCGCAGCAATATTCCGCCATAACCTTACCGGCGGATTCGACTATTTATTTCGCGATTCAATCTATTATTATCTGGGTTCTACTTCCTTAAAGAACTCTACATGTATTTCATGGTAAAATTGGTATTACGTAGCTATTCGCTTCAAATATTGGTCAAGGCCAGTTGAAACTATAATGCTAACCATGTTAATCACTCTTTGTACGCTGCGAAGCTGATAACAAAGTCACGACTGAACAAGAATAATTTTAAAATACAATCTTCTGTAAAAATAACACCACATGTGAACTTAAAAGTAAGGTTGAAGTCATTTTATACCATTGAATTGAGTAAGATGTCTTGAAAAAACCTAATTAGTTCGTGAGTTTGATTATCAGAAGATAATGGACACGTAATTTTCGTCTAGTAAACTAAAAATATGAAGATTAGCCAGCTAGTTCCGAGTGACGTCACACCTTGCGACACTCTTTAGCTAGGTGTGACGTCACCACCCCCAATCCCAAACTTTGATTCGCTTTGTTTTTAACATAGATAGAAAAAAATATGTGTCCAACCTCAACAACTTCAACAGCCTTGTATTAGTCCACTACTGGACGCAGGTCTCCCCATAATGAGCGCCTTATTGACGTTTATCTAATGGTCTTAATAATCGTAATTCGAATTCTGATAAATAAGCTAACGGACTAAATAGACTAATATTTTTACCCCCTATTGCGGCGATTAAACTAACCTGAAAAGTTACAAATCGGTACCGCGCGTGATAAAAATGACTCTATTGAAATGAACTGATTCAGTTGCCACGTAGTTTCCGCCCCAGAGCGCGGTAACTACATGTGGTAAGCATGCAATTCGTTGTGATGCTGCGTCAGCGCCGTCGCCGCATTAGTATGTGGCTCGGGTTCCGAGGGGCGGGCTCCAAGACGTTCAGCGCAATTTTTCAACGCTTCAGCTTCGTGTTCTGCAAGCCGATCGCAGCGCACTGCAGGGTTGCCATTTTTGTTACCTTTTACTATCTCCGGCGAGATCTTTGTTCTTTTTAGTGCAATTTTCTGCCATTGTTATTGTATAGTAATCAATAGTTACCTGCCATAAAATGAGTTTCGTTGTTGTCTTAAAAAAGAAAACTATTTAGACGGGGTCGGTTATTGGGTGAACTTGTTATATAGATTCTGAATGCTGACTTTGATAAAATTTTCCAAAAGTATATACTTTCATTAGATTTTTTTATACTTACAACTTTTTTGGATAGCTTTAGTGAAAAAACCAGCGGGCTAGCCCTGTTCAGCACTGCAGTGTCTGTCCGGGGCGCACCTGCTCGCGCTCAACTGCTGCAACTTTAATCCCCCAATCCCGTCCCCGCACGACCGCACTCCGGCGCGACGCTATATTTCAATTAATTCGACCATCCATTCCCATCCAACCACGCGCCGCTTAGCTCGCAGTCATAACCCCGCCAGGACGGCGCTGGAACTGACGTCACGGGACCTACTCGCGACGCCACGACGCCGTTTTATGATATTGCTCATCCCATGGCGGAGTTAAATGTTTCAAATAAATGCACTAGATTTTCTCGCATTCCAAACCGATAAGCTTCACGTTGAGGCTCTGTGATGAAACATATCTCTTTCAACATGCTTACAATTTCCACAAATTATTTCAGTCATTCAAGTCTCGAAGTATGTACCTTCATTAATTAAGCTTTATCAATACATTGAACGCAACATAAGCCTAATTTGCTATAGCTTTAGTTTAAACAATATTTTAGCTTTAAGCTCCCGGTAGTTTGAAGTTTTGTTTTGCATATTAACGAGTTATTTAACTGGCGCTTTGCCGTATTAAAGTTAACTATGGGATTCGTCGGGCCATTTAATAATGTAACTCAGGTTGATTTATTTTCGGTATAGGATTATAAAATCGGTTGTTCGTATAGGAACGTCTGGCTATGTCGGTTGGTGCGCCCAATCGCGCTGAATCAACTGAACCCGCCCTACACCGCAACTGAATGTACTTAATTCGATTTCGATTGTATTAAACCCCACTCCGTCTCCAATTAATGGTCCCCGAATAGCACCTACAATTTTACTTTAAATTAAACTTGTTTGATCAGTCCACATCGCAATTTTGCTTAAACTAAAATAGCTCGTGTGTAATGCGTCCAAACAGTTTGCTATAGAGAGTTTAGCCAATTAATGTCCATTCAGTCGTGAAACATTCGAATCGACAAAGTTCACGCGGTGCGAATCCGTTTGGCAAAAGCCACAAAACAACTTTACACAGTGACGTTACAATGTAAGGACAACAGGCTAGGAGACACAAAGTAATTAGGTAGCTCCTGTATTGTTCACTTGTTCAGCGCTTTTCCAATGAGCGGTCCTCCTCTAGTTTAATTGCGAGCCACACCGTAACGGACAGGGGGCCGTTTTTGCTCTATCACCAATGAGATAACCGCGCATCCTTTAATGAGTCACTTTCCGACATCCCTTCGGACATCTACGTTTCATGGACTCTTGAACTTTCCGCATTTAAAAGCTGATTTGTCACGTTTGTGCCGCAAAGCCGGGCGGCACATGCCTACCCTAATGGAATGTTTAAAAGCTTCCCCTATTTACGTTTGTGCGACCTTTTTTTTTCGGGCCGCAAGTTCAGTGTTCCTCTCGGGAAATGTTGATGATCTACGTATTCACTTGTAACCTGAACGCTTTGAAAAGTTTTCGTGAATATGTCTTTAGCAAATTTACCCTTCGAGAGCATTATGTCTCTTCTCAGAAAGTATTTTGTGATTAATGATAATTTTCGTGTATAAATGTTTAACCCACTTTCTTCGTGTCCTCTTTATAAACGAATATACGTAAATTAACCTGACCCTCGGTCAAGCAAATCGAATCAGATTATTTTGTCGGTAAAAAAAAGTTAGTCGTCTCGAAAGTATAGTGAGGGCGGGGGCGGGCGCCGCCCGCATTCGGCACGCGCGTAAATAATTCACACTCTCAGGATCGAGTTGCCGCCTCGGATACCGCCAGTAATTCCACATTTTCGCACCGAAACATTTATTTCCATTCATGTATTTAAGTTTTTGCTCGACCTCGCTACCCATTCCATTCACGGTTAATTTTCGAATTCTATCCCGCAGTTATTTATTGAAGGGGCGCTTTTCGTAAATAACTCCGCTTAATTGACACCTGAAATCCTGAACCTCAAAAGTTAACGTCGCGCCGCTATAAATTATTCATTTTCACTAATGTAGAGGTAGAGTGTAGAATACTCGCGCACGCGATACGTCTCGGCTTAATAATATGGTCTCGTTACGCCCAGCATCGGCGGGGATATCAGATCATGTTAACATGTGTTACTGAGTAGGATATCAGAACACGTAGCTCTAATTAATTACGGTATGTCGCTAATAATGACGAGGGAACACTGTTCGCGGAGTGGTGTTGTGTTGTGCGTAAGGCGACACCGCGGAATCCGATCCCAGGCCGCGTCGCGACCACGATACGCAGTCACGTCACGCGTCTATCATTTGTCATAACCTCTCCGCTCCACCACCATCGCTCACAAACTTTACGACTATCGATCCTGATTCATTATAACATAGCAACATTTGCAACTAACTGACTTAACTAAAACCACAATGCCCAAAATTCCGGTCCCTAATCATTGCGGTTTAATCCCCCAGTTCTATTTCACATATAAATTACCCTTTACCTACGTTAATTACCAAATTGGTCGACATCACTTGCTACATAATTAGTTTAAAAGCCGATATTTATAGGTACAACAACAGGTAAACTAGACAGTCAGTAAACCCATCTGTTTACCGAGTATCGATCGATTGCACTTGGTAGTCTTCCCGTCTGGTGTCAAGCGTTACTCCATCAGTCTATCGCGGCTGGCAGCGACGCGAACCGCTTTCTTCTATCCGACTTACACAATACAGTGAATAAACCGTGAGGCCTTAAAAAAATCTTCGTGAACAAGAAAATCTGCACTCTTTTATATTTCGAGGTAACCGGTTCTAGGGCCGAAACAAAGAGGCGCAGTTCCGAAACAATCAAATTAATTTTCTCCGTTGTTGTTTAATTAGCGCCAACTCTTGGATGGCGCGGCGGGCGGCCGATGTTTATCATCGGATACAATCACACCCCACCGCGCCCGCACCCCGCGATCCACCCTCACCGGCCCGCCGCCGCCGCCACGCTCCAACGAAACCCATTATTATCAAAGTCAAGACTTACACTGGAGTAACTTTGGTTCGTCACTCCTGCTGCCATTGTTATTATTAGCGACATTGTTTAGCCTAATAGACTTTGGCGTAAACAAATCGAGAGAATCGACTAATTGTGTAATCTTTTTGTTTCAGGTAATTTCATTGCGAGCATCGATGGAGAAATGTAGACTTTATTCCCGTCGTTTAAGGTATGGATTTGTAATTGCACTAGCTCCTTGACGATTAGGGTGGAAGTATGAAACAGAATAGTTTGTGTGAAGCCTTAGTGAGTTAATCTGAAGCCATATTTAATTAAATTGTACCGGGGTGGTCGTCGGCGTACGCCACTTCATCGCCGAGTGTCTTCGCGAGTGGACGTATCTTATCTCGTCTAATTATATACTTGGATTTATAGCCGGATGAGGTGAGAACTCTATTAATTTCTAATTAATGATAATTCACAGACGCCTTTCTCACCATAACTATTTTATTGTCAATTACATTAAGTTTTACAAAGAGGCTACTTAATCGTTCCTGGGTGAAACTTGGTAATAAAATAAGTAACTGTAATAGGTACTTAAGTTTCTTTCGTTTTGAAATCTCGGAACTCATTATAAAGTCTGACTAGTACGTACATCTACAAGAAAACGTCGGTCCGTCGGTTTGCGTCTACAACGGCTTCTAATCTAATTATCCTGCGCTCTTCAAAAAACTTGCGGAGAGCGAGTGCAAGCTGTTTGCTCCATTCTTTTCCTTTTAACTCCCGGGACTCCCTCCGAATAATGGTGCCCTATTTTATAAAATTACATGCTGTAACTTTAATTTAAATTGTGTTTGTTGGCTTTAATTACATTTTTCGGCTAACTTTGCCGCAGCCACTGCAAAAAGTTTCGCGAACATCCTCCCGCAACGCGGTTACCTACAATCTACCTCTTAACTAATCTATGTAAAGTAATATCACCTTAGGGTTAATAGATTCTCATAATTGAATTATCACAATGACCCCTCGCGTTAAGTAGTGAAAATTCTCAGGGCCGAGGGGATTATTTCCAGCACAGGACCCGCGCCGTCCTGACCCCTGCTCTGACCTCGCCGCGATCATCTGCCACCACCCTTCATCCGACTAACCTGTTTTACGAGATAAACGCGATAAACACTTTACCTACTCGAATATTAAACAACTTCCCCTGAAGTATAATCAGTTATTTTGCGAATTATAATACTGGCGGTACTATAGCTGGGCACCCTCATTACGGAGTAAGAGGCATAACGCAGCGAGAACACGTACTTCTCGCAACAGCAAGACAGTTTCCCCGTTCCGAAATTAACTCGCAAGTACCCACTACACGCCCTACAACCAAGCAAGTAATTGTGGACTTGAAGTGCCACTCCTATTATTGTTGATCTAGCTCTAGCATAAGCAAATGCTAGGATTTTATGAAGAAAACCCAAAAGAATAACGCGGAAATATTCCCTCTATAAACACGCCTTATACGAATACTAAACGACACTAAAATGTAATGAGATAAAAAGCTTCCAGCGAAATCCGCCCATATCCCTAAAGAGGATTTAATCAAATTGGAAAATATTATGCAGCCCACACAGAGCGTACTTAATATTGGCAGCGAACCGTGGAGGCACGAGGGCATAAAGCAACATACGCCCAGTGTACTCGTCGGCGGACTAAACGGCTCAGCTCGGAGGCTCGGGTTTGTAACACGGCGGGTTATTAATAGCCGCGATAGCGCCGTGGAGCGCCGTACAGTGCCGTGGCCCGCGGCGATGCACGATATTTGGGAAATCCGGATTTGCATAGAATAATGGGAACGTGAGCGCTGCAGCGCACCGGCTCCTGCACTCTGTTCCCGGTCTGCCTGCGCTGGCGTACGGGCTCACCTTACGCTGGCCGCTGGCCGCTCCGACTCTACAATGACAAATCTTACATGACCCATCAAATATGAATTACCGAAAAAAGATGAACTCGCCTAAAAACGCCCGCAGCATGAACCACTTTACCAGCTTTTTGCAGTACGAGCTTGGCAACCTCATTGTGTTACTATGTAAGCAATACATTTCTTTGTGTTCATAGCGCGAGTCTCAAGAGCAATTAAGTATTCTATTCAATTAAAAACGGCTTTAATTATAAAGTTTCGTGTTGTTTGTGAAACAAGTTTCACCAATAAACTGAAACATTTCGGTACAATATTAACACGAACACAATTATTTCTACTTCAAGGTTCTTCTGGCGTAGGTCCCTACATCATCTAGCTGTTTTGATGTGTGTAATTCCTTGTAACACTTAATTGTTAAAGGTAAAGCTGATTTTGCCGTGTAATACTCGTTAATTAATCTCGTTTAGATAAGCACATTTAAGATGGTATTTCCTCCGGAACATTTACACTCTAAAATTCAATTACAATATTTTGTCTACTTTTGTTGCTATAGAGATTTGTAAATTGGCAGAATGTTGAATGTGTTGATTATTTATATTATTACTTATAATGTATATAAAAAGGTTGACCATATTATTCGATGCCCTGAAATAAAACCTGCGCTCTACGTTGATTCCACGAGGTAATATTATCGAGGATAAATGTTAGCAAATACAAATATCAAATGCAGCAGTAACTTAGTTTGATCTAAGTGCTCGACTAGCTCGAGTTTGCTAAGCAACCAAAACAACCGTCTACGCAGCACAATGTCTCAAAATATCCGTGAATCATGAGTACAAACTGTAGATCTGTTGTTTACTCGTAAACTGAACTGCTCGTAATTATATCATCGCCGTTTAAACTTTATTGGCGTAGACGAGAGGAGTTATCTCGTGTTGACTGACTTGGAGTGGTGGTTCATTGTTCGCGCCCATCCGCATAAGTTTTCCTATCTTTGTCTTGCTAGTTACAGAAGTGTGAAGTGAAGTGCCGACGAAATTATCATAATTCAGACGTTGTTTTGAAACAGCCGGCTGAAAATAAAACGGGATTAGAGAGGCGCAGTGATCAAAGATAGTGACAGACTCTAGTGCCCCCGAGCGGTTTATACGAAACAGCAAAACGTTGCTAAGCAAATCTAGATTTACGTAATCGCAAATCCTCTTAATTAAATTCATAATGAGCTAACCTGTTCAGTGTAAAAGGGATAATTTTTGCAGAGATGTTGCGGGACCTCTCCTTTATTGCTGAACCTCGAGCGATTTGGTGACCTTTTTGTTTTGTTATTCGTAAATTTAGACATGCTTTTCATTTAGCCTATTCAGGTCACTTAAATATTCAACTTAAGCAACAAAAACTTAAAATTGTATGCTATAAATATTTTCCATTATATTGTCACTAATTCGTTCATTGCAGAGTAAAAAGGTTAGCTCCTATCTACAATTTTGAGCCTCTTAACTCCAACCATAAAACACTGACCCGCAGTGTAACCGCGAGCAAATAAAACTTCTTTAACTTTTAGTTCCGTCGTGCTTAAGCGAATTAGGTTAATCCTTTTATTTGCTACGTGGTATTCGACTGCAGTATAATCTGAAACATTATTGCGATCAAAAATGAAGCTATGATAATTGGCTTGGGTTCGCGTGCCTGATGTATGCGCCGCCGCTGCGGCCAGACCCGACGGCGCCTAGACGCCGCCTACAATGCAGATATCGTGCAGTCGACTCCACGAGCCTTCCACCCGACCCTCGCTGACTTAATCCGTGCTATATGGAAACGAATTCACTGTTTATTTTTCGCTAAAGTTCTCCAATTAAAATAATGAATAATGAATGAGTATGTAGTATTTTTGTATCTGATTATTTCACGTTTCTTTCGTTAAACGTTTTATCCCCGCCACGATCAAGACGACACATTAAAACTTTTCCGTAACCGTCGTATACCGTATCTACGGCGTCAGTGCTCCGCGGGTCTACGGTTATCGTACATCGCTACGGCGTAGCTACCTGCTACGAACTCGCCTATCGGTTGATGTGAGCGGCGCCGTACAACCGATAGCGGAAATCGTCTACCTCTACATACAAATCGATCCACTCGAGCATTCCACCAAATCCGCACCCACCGCCGTCCTTTGATTGATGTCCCGCGTAATGACTCAGGAAACTATTTCCTTCGTATTTCCTACACTCAATAAAACATCGAATATGCTTATTTATGTGTCCGCGTCAGTTTATTTGGGGTTTTGTCAATGCGGTAGCTACCACAGGCTACATTCCAAAGACCGTCATTTGTCAAGATTATAGCTGTTTGGGGATTGAGATATGAAAAGCGGTTATTGTTTTGAATATTTCCCTTTTTATGCGTGCCTCTTGGGCAGGGCTTTTGATGAATAAGTGTAATAAAACCGAGATCGCAAATTCAGATCAATCGTAAAGCAGGCTCATGAACGTAAGCAGAGACCGCTTTAAGTAAGCAAAGTAACATCGTTTATAAAAGAAAAGCAAGTCTCGGAGCAAAGCAGAAGCAGTCTGAACAATTAGCACGTAGAGAAACTCGTCCGTCACGGGTCGGCGCTGAGTGCCAATTACGGTATTTCATCCTCAATAAAAGTGCACTCGGGCGCCTCCAGTGCGGAGAAAAGCTCCCAGTCGCCTATAAAGCTAATGTGTACATATAAAGATTTAAATGACGGGTCGGGACGTGGCCGGAACGCCAGTCTGGCGGTCGCCGGCCCGTATCCCACAGATTAAATAAATTCTACTGCCACGTAAAAGCTTCACTCGCAAAGTACTGAAATCGTTAAGTAGTTTTCGTGGTAGAGACTTTTTAATGCCGACTTGTTATTTAAAATATTTTTATTGATAAGTTGATTTGATATCTGAGGCTATTCTGCTAAACTATGACACTGTTATCGTCACAAACTGGCTCATTATTTAGATGAACGAAATTAAATAAGGAGGGACACAAAACCATTCCATCCATCTCTCTTTGCAAATAGCACTCACTATCTAGAGTTCTTTTATGTAATCATTCCTCGTCGGTACCATTGTAAAGCGATTGTTTAACTGAATTAGGTCCTCGATTGTGTATTTAATCCTAAGTTCGAATAGTGACGTTTTTATACAGTGTGGATAGATTTGAAGTGACACAGAAATGGCATCACCCCGAATACGAGTCATAAAGCAGCGCTTACTGTTGTTGATTGCGATCAACCCTTTCAGCGCGTAGTGCCACCGCGACCAGACACTTCACACGTCTCTCGCTTATCGCTCTCGTGTTAGAGCGGTCTGTGCGTTCACAATGAAGCACTTTGTTCAGCTAATTCTGTCGTTATACAGCCCCGGTTATGAGATGTGTTATGATCGCGTTGTCAACGATCAAATGTAGATGCGACAATCACTGAGCGCTATGAAAACCTACGCGTCGACGCTTACCCGTTTGCTATAACCCTATAAAGCTGGAGAAAAGTAAATCATTTTCGCCAAACCTAATGTTTTCAGACGCCATATGTCGTCCGCGAAAAAGAAACTGGCACCAATATTTACGTCATTATGTAGTGTGTTATGGACTGAATAACGGCAGTCGTATAGCGTGAGGGCAAACATTTTGGCGATTAATCTGAGAATACTGAGCTATATCGGGGCGTTTGCTTGGGGCGGCACATTTATTTTATGTGCCGGCAATGTTACATACGCCATAAAAGTCGTTAGGTCGGGCGTTATGTCTCGCCAACGTCTTGGCCGCTTTAATTATACCTAGATAATGTTCAGTCTGCGCTCTGCCCCACCTCGGCTGTGACATTAACGCAACTCGATGCAATAACATGTTCCTAATGTACCCAGACCTCCTTCTACAATCATACTCTACTGTACAGTAAGGTAACGTAGGCTCGCGAAAAAGATGTGCATTTATTTACAAAGCATTCTCCTTCGTAAATCAGTGCGGTAAATAACTTCAGTTGTGTTTAGAAAATTGATTTACGACGACGTTTTTAGTAGCTTCTCGCGTTTAATAAGCGAAAATAAGAAATTCACATGTTCGCATTGCCAGAACATATTTCGTAGCGTGACAGTTATTTTGAGCTCGCCTGAAATGAGACTAAATTAATGGTGAATAAACAATTCCATCGTTCATTGAACAGGTAGCTAATAATCATGGATAGGTACTCTGCAATCGAATACCTGCCACAAATGATTAACGGTTACAGTAAATGGGCCATCGGTTTGTCTCATAACAAAATATATGGCATTTAGAGCCATTACGTACAATTTTATGGGTGAAACATCAATTTGCTTTGTTTACATGAACAAGAAAACTAACGGTTTTTAATATCTTGTCATTTGAATGCAAGGAACAGTGACTTACTTACTTACTCCTATGGCTCAACGACCCAAAGTGTGTCTTGGCCTCCGATATGAGATGTCGCCAAGGAACAGTTACCACGTAAAATTAGCTCTCAATAAACTACACGTAAACTGAGTTATCAATTTTCTTGAGTAGAATGAGATCCCAGCTGTGTGTGCGTTGATGATAATGAAGGAGCGGCACGGCACAAATACAAACTAGGGATGTAATATCGGCATGTACTCTCGTTCGCTCACGTCAAGACAATGCCGGGCGAGCCGGGTCGGGCGCAGATGGAGATTTATCACGCCCGCCGGAGCCCGGCCTGGCTACAAGTTCGCGCATTAAACGACTCCGGGACATTAGCCGCGTGCAAGATGCCGCCCCAGATCATAATTAAGTGCCGCCCAATTTATCGGTGCGACCCGACGCGCTCGTAAACTCCTCTTAAACTTCCCTTATCGTACCTACTGAAGCCTCTTTATTTCGTAGTTAGCCCGCTTCTCACTTATCGCTTCTTATCTCAGTCTACATTGTTCGCCAAAATTGAAACAAAAAATTTAATTGAATGTCTAACTTTAGCGCTGGTGATATAAACTGCCGCTGAAGTAATAAAACTACAATTCTTTTCAAGAAGATAGACACTAACTGCCTCACTCGCGACGTAGTCTGAAAGAACCCGATATCGCTCTAACGGTTTTCTATTAACTTCAGTACAAAGGCAGAGAAAACACCGTTACGGAAACATCCCAGAAACCTTTGTTGTGATACAACTATTGTGTTCTTCAGCACTGTATCTGTGGCAGATAAGGCGAAAGTCCAAAATGTTTCTTAGAACAACGACTCAGTGTTTGCGGGTGAGCAATAATGGAGCAGACGGATTCATTTGGAACCATACCCCTTTGCGAATCTGCGCTCAGCTCAAACAACATTTACTTGCTTACTAAAACAAACTGTCGTATTTTGTGAAACAATCTATTCCTTTGCTTTCTTGTCAATTAAGAGAAGTATCATGATAACGAGATTATTTCAATCAGGTTGAATCTTACAGTAGTTTGATAGACGGTCAAAGTAAGCAAGAATTTCCAGCACAAGGTAAATCAGGCCCGTCGCTCCCGTCTAGCTGCTTAGACTAATTACTGCATCAGGACTAAACTGGTTAGTCGGCGTCTGCTGTCGCTGCACGGTACACTCCCGCCTCGCTTATTTCACTAGATTGCTCTTGAAACGTGTGCACATTTGAGTCTGTACCTGTACCTGTACACACTATACGTATAGTGTACATACAGATTTTCGTTCCTACAATATTGGAGGCAGCTGACACTTTACAAACATTGCCATTTGCCTTAAAAATCTTCCATGCTTTAAATTAGGAACCATATTGTATATTACTTTATATAAAAATAATAGAGTTATTGCCACGGTATAAACAGTACAGAAATAATCGAAATCGCTCCATAATTCAGTTACGTGTCCACAAACAAACCACTTCACAACTCTCGCAAACGGCATTCGTTATGAAAGCGTTCACTGACCTTATGTTTTCCTTTTTCCTCCCCACGTTAGTAAAACAGGCAATTTACGCGAGCCTATAAGTAACAAGATTCATTAAGGCTGTTACAAAGTGGCGCGGGCGTTCTTAAAGCGAATGGCCCTCGAGCTTGCAGCGTTCATAATGGCCGTACGAGCCAACGAGCCGGCGGCCGAGGCGCCGCGCGCAATTTAATGAAACACCTGGAGAGGCCGTGCCCGCTTCCGTTGCATTAATCTCGCACCCTGCGAGGTCCCGCGGCCTAAGCGCGACTCCACTCCATCCGCACTATATTACATACCACCTATTTATTTCTCTCAAGTTTGCCCACACAAGGATCTTAAACCGACTCTATATTATTTTTAATATGGACGTATACGAAGAACATCCTTTTCTCAAACATCATGTCTTTGTGCAGTTGAAGCGAGTAATATTAAAGTTGGTAAACAGCCGCCGGACGCTGGCCAGCCGTGGGCTCCAAGCGGTTGAGAGAACTCAGCTTGCGGATGCATATTTTAACGTTTAAGCGCCACTGTGAAACTTTCTTGTTGAAAAACTCTTGGTAATGTATTATTCCCCCTTTAGCATCGATATTTTTCTGATAGTTTTAAGTGGTTTGTTTTCCCGCAGGTTTTCCCACTTTCACTATGAATTATAATATTTTTCACCAACTTCCAACATTACATTTGCGAGACTACAGAAAAACTGTAACCCATTGTAGTAATTGAGAAAGTTAGAATTTGTGTTTGTATGGAAACAAACTCGATGATATAATGTTGTTGTGTTGGCGTAGCGACAATATGCCCTATAGGATTCTTTGTTCCTAGCAAACGTGGGAATGATATTTGATCGTTGTGAATGCTGCTGATGTACTTGGCTGTGGAATCAATTAGGGGTTAATTATATTTGTTCAATAGGCGTGTTCTTATTTGCGTCAGTAGATCGCCGTTGCGTAGTGAGCGCCGCCCAGAGGCCGCCGTAGGAAAAATACCGCGACGGCGGCGCTAGGCGTAAACACTCGCCCCTCTCGCATGACGCGTCATTAGCTAGCCACTCCCTCCCTCTATAAATCATTTTAAATTCAAATTCTACTTACTCTCAGAATGGACTTTGCTTACCTAATTCCCTTCCCGGCCACAAAATTTTGTAAATTAGATTTCACCTTTCCCTCGCTCGCGCTTGTTGGAAAAATTATTGGCCGTATCCGGTCCGGATCTTGGTTTGTGATCGTGTTACCTGATCATGATTTGGTTTTCAAGCCTCCTCGAAATCCCTGTGATTTGTGTCGTCTAGCTATAAAAGAAACCACTTATTTAGGGCTTCTCAACGTTTATTTTAACCTCACTAAATTTCAATTACAATGTTGTCATAAAAGCTTACGAAGTTTGGTGTTAACAATTTTTGTGGAATCGAATAAAGTCATTGCACTGCATTCCATTCCATTCCCCAGTGAGGCTTTGTGAAATTCAGCTAACATTTCGCCGGCGCTCTAAAACTGGAAACAAGGAGATGGACAGAATGTAAATAGGTGGTCCACAATAACGTTAGCGATATAAACCTCCAGCTGAGCGCGCGCTGCCACGTGCCACGCCGCCGCCCACTGTTCGCTCTGTGCTGGAGTTGGCACGTATCACCGACCGCTCTATTTCCGTCTCGTCCCCAAATATTTTTGGCGCGCACTTTCAGGCGTACAAGTGGACTTCGGGCCACGAACGTGAACACGGACGGGAGAATGTCATTCATCTGCTCATTAGCCCATTGTTTTCCTCGTGTGTCGATTTGTCGAGTCGCGTGTCGCACGGCCAATAGTATTATAGATTGGCATGTGCGTACGTTTGGGCGCGCACCGATGCCGGCGGCCGGCGTGTCGCCATCAATCAGTCTTGATCGAACGTTCTGATCGATTAACGATCACCCGCCCCGACTGACACTAAATTCTTGACATCGTATTTGGCCCTTGGCTTAGTGTCTTCAAATTCCTGATATACAATGACAGTCTTAGGTTCACAGATGCTAATACGAAATTTTCGGAAACAACAAAAAGCTTTTCACAATATTTAATGCTAAAACTGCCTTTATCTTCCTATACTGAGCTTACTGAAAAAATGTAATACCCTACCTGTTGTACTGAGTTTACTGAGAAAACTTAATGGCTGTTATTACGTAGATAGAGATATTTTGTTTATTCATTTGATGCTGAGAAAGGAGCAGAGAATGTAGTGCATGATTCATTGTGTTTGGTAGGGGCTGGCAGTAAGTTCGAGGCGCTGGCTGTAACGAGGGTGTCGGCGCGTGCCTCCCGCCGCCTGCGAAGGCGCTGCGCTCAAGGGCTGTTCGTTATACACGTCATAGTTTCAGAGTGCACTCGCCCGCGCCGCTCTTCTCCTAACGAGACACAAGGCGCCTCAGTTCATTGATGTCGTTTTTGCTTTAATCGGCCACCAGTGCCAAGTCGAAACGGGAAGCTATTCACCTCGAAATTCGAACCGCATTCTCGCAGTCGCATTACATTCCCCTTTATTCCGCTGTGTATTATTCCGAACCTTATCTTCCAGGAAGGAAAACAGTGATGAAACTGAGTCTCGGCTAACCCCTTATTGTATTGCAAGTGCGCATTGTTGTGTTATAAAGGACACGGTGAGGGTAGCTCGCTCGGTTTGCTCCTCCACTATCACACAAAAATGTTATTAGTTTTGGGCGGTTATTGCCCACCCCGCGCCCGGCGGTCCCTCCCGATGCCCATCCCGAACAAATAGGGCATATTGAAAGGTTTTGTTTAATTCTCGAAGCGCGCATTGAGTTTGTGAAAACCTTTTTGATAAATAACATTACCTACAGCCGTTATTTTCGCTTTGAACATTTTAACAGACGATTTATCTCTGAATGAATTGTTTGATCAGCCCTTGTGGATGTTCGAAGTGCAATTAATGCGTCGTAATGGGTATGGCGACGTGGAACGGCGCGGGTCATCCGTCTCGTGCGACGGGGCCATTTGTTTCGGCGCGCGGCATCACTCACCGCTAATCGCCCCCTGCTATGCACCTGCACTACACTCTGCATATCTAATACTACCTACCGACCCTTCGACTTCACACAATTTGGAAAAGAATATCCAACAAAGCCACAAGAAAAGTTACATAAGAACCTATTATAATAACATCAAAGTATCATTTTTATTTAATAGAGTAACATTTTTGATCACAGCTAATTGACTTTGATCTTCGACTTGTGCTCAATCGATATCAAGTAAATAGTAGTTTAAAACGGAGTTACCATAGTTAGTTATGACTAAACGTGATCACCCATTCAAGTTTCACAAACGGGTGGTTCGGATTGAAACTCGGCTAAAGTAGACGACGGCGGCGCTGAGTAACAGGAAATAATAACTTTATCCAGCTTAAACTGTAAAGGACCGTCCAACTAACATTATGCCTGCCAGTAACAAGTTAATCTAAATGCAACTGACTGCCTCCACTAGCTAGTTGCGCCACGCATCGCCGAAGTTTGCCAACGGAAAGTTCGGAGCTTGTCTGCATCTGATTCGGCTTTCAGTTCAAGATTCATACTACACCCTGTTTGCTCTATAATTCCGAACAAAGCTTTGTGCTTCATTTGACTATAGAGCACAGACACGAACTATCTGATAGCATCGGACGTGCCTTAGAAAAGTTACTGTGTAAATCACGCCAAAGCTTATTCCGTTGACATTATCAGAAAACGAGTCCCCTTGTCGAGCGCTGAATATTCAGATGGCGTTTGTTTGTATACGTATTTTCTTTGGAACTGCGATAAGCGTTTTTCCGTTTTTTCATTGAATAAAATATAGCGCGGGAGGCTCGACGTGCGACGATAAAAAGTTCCGCGAAGCTCTTCCCGTCACGTAGTGCGACAGTTAATTACGCGGATGCAAATAAATCATCATAGGCGGGTTCGCGAGGGTTCGATCTCGAAAGGCAATTATATCGCGCCTCATTGACGACGAAAATGAACACAAGTGGAAAACCGCGTATCCCCCGATACGCCCCAGATATATTTGACACCATCTAAGACGTGGTTATAAAGAAAAATCGAGTGGAGGATTCTAGTGACTACGTGCCCGGCTCTCGGCAATTGTGATGCATGGAGGGATTTCCGCACATTCGCCCGATATTGAGCCAAAACCGCGGCCGGCACCCGCTCCGTTACACATATTGCTTATCGGAATAATATCGGATGAGGTCCGCCATTTCGTCTATTCTTAAAGCCCAAAAGTGTCGTTTACCTGGGGTGCGCCCGGCTCTTATCTATTTCATTATCCACGTGCGACCTTAAATTGACACATGAAAATGAATTTCGCTGCAGCTTTGTCTGGTCCCTGTGGAATTTTCACGAATGTTTATTTTGTACTAACAAAACTTTATCTTCGTTATTCCAGGGTCGGTGTAACCGCGAAAAGCCTCCGTGCAAGTACTTCCACCCGCCACAGCACCTGAAGGATCAGTTGTTGATCAACGGGCGAAATCACCTGGCGCTGAAGAACGCGCTCATGCAGCAGATGGGCCTGACACCGGGCCAGGTGCTGCCTGGCCAGGTCCCCGCCGTGGTAAGTCCTCTCGCACTCTCCTTACAACCTTCATGCTTTGAGCGGTCGGTCCCCAACATACACCAAATTTTGCACGCAACCACGCAGCTTTCGGTGTACGTACTCGCTACTTCTGTACTAGACTTTTATAGAAGCGTTCTTATCTAAACACGTAGACTTACCGTCCGGTTTAAGTTGTGCCTCGCATAATTGCCAACGTTAAATATACAAAGTTTAGAAGGCGAACACTTGCAGTAAAGGGTTTTAATTCTCGAGTAAATTAGCTTGATTCATAAAACTTTGCACAGAAACTTAATCATGTGCAGGATGAAAGTTATTCGTAATTTACCTACTTGCTCGAAGACTCTTGCATCGAGTTCCGCGCTTTAATTTAAAGTTTTCACTTCCCGTGCGTGAACCTTGCAATGATCCCCCTCACGGTTACTCCTTTATGAATTTGAAGTGTAGATTAAGAATGTTTCTCAGGCACAACTTAAACTTTGCTGTCCTTTTGGCCGATCGCTCCTTTCGGCTTTAGCATGTTTGTACAACTCGAATTGAATAGCATGAATACTCTTTTTAAAATACCTACTCACATGTGTAAATGGGATTGCACAGAGAAGCACCTAAAATTCGCCCTCCCAAATTGTCCTACTCTGCTGACAGTGCGTCTCGGCTCCCCTCGACGTCTCTTCGCACAGCCCTAGGCGTTCTTAGTAGTTGACGCGTACTAACATAGAATGCTTCGTGTACTGGCTAGTAGATTGTGGTAATGGTGAGGTGTGGTGGCGTGCGAAGCGGCGTCCAGGCGGCCGGGGTCGCCTCGCCCCTCGCACTTTGAGTAGTGTTTGTGTGGTTTTGTGTCGAGGTGGGAGGCATGAGCGGCGCGGGCGCAGCCACTGGTCATCTCACCGCAATGGACCCGATCACTCTCGCCCTGCTCGCCCCGCAGGTAACCGCCGCCACCGCGGATCGTCGCCACCACCGGCCCTCGTCTCTCCTAAACACCCCCTTTTACTCCTGCACTACACTAACCACGCATCGTTCTCCCTTTATTAACTTCCTAGTTTTCCTAATGCACATAATGGTGGCCGGTGGAAAGCTTGGAGATAACGTATGCTTATTTTAATACTGTAACTAGATTGTCGTTAATGCATGCAGATGCTTGTTTAGCTTGTGGTAAAACTTTTCATGGTTAAAGATTTCTCGTGTTACATTTTGTGATTGTCGCTCGCATTCAAAATCAGATTTGAGATATCAATTTATGATGCTATAAAGTTGATGAGTTGTGTGAGTATATGTGTTGAAGACGAGTTGTGTGTGCGCAGGCGACGTCTCCGTACTTGTCCGGAGTGCCTGGCGTGGGATCGACCTACGCGCAGTACTACGCGCCGCAGCTGGTGCCGGCCGTGCTCGGTCACGACCCGTCCGGCGCCGCTGCCTCGCCGCTCGGCGTCATGCAGCAACCAGTGCTGCAACAGAAAATGCCGCGCACTGACAGACTCGAGGTAAGAACGCTTCCATTCCATTCTTGATTCACTAATCTCCTTCATTCTTACACCCGAGTAGTGCTTCCCGATGTTGCCAGTTTTGCCGGGGACCGAGTATTAATGGAATAGTTTGAAGAAGCAGTTTAGTCGGTCCCCGATGCAAATAAAAGCGATCAGCGCCATGCCCGTCCCGTGTGTCCGTGGCGCGCGCTTTGCGAGCAGCACTCGCTTCTTCCCTCTGGTCCAGGCTTGCACTGTCGGCGCAGCAGCTAGTTTCGCTCTGCAACGCTTTGTAAAGCATCACCCTGAAACTACATCTCAGACATCCTTCAGTCGCAGAGCTGCGCCTACAGTGTAAGTATCTGACGCTTATCGATAGCCCCAATCTTTTATTCCTGGTTCAAGTCAATAACTGTTACGATAGGATGTTAATCAGAAGTCTAATTGATGCGACGGATGCGTAAATTCACTTTGAATCCGAACAAAGCGTGAGAACTCTGCTCCTTTTTGAATTTCTTGTTTCCTAAAACAATTTGAAGCGGCGTCCGGTTGAGGTACATTCATTAAAATAAAAATACCTAACCGAAGATATTGAAAAGTAAATTCACGGTCGAGTATTTAAAATCGTTGAGCGCGAAGAAACTTGGAACGACATCTACTTACTCGGGGCACCGGCCTTGTATTGTAATTAGCTGTTGGGCAGAGTACCGTAAAGTGTTGTCCGGGCAGTATGGGCAGGAAGTTAGGGTAGGATAGGATAGAGTAGATAGATAGTATTGAAGTGGGAAGTAGAACGCGTCAGAGCTCGCGGAACACATGGCTGGTGTGTGGTGGTGCAGGTGTGCCGGGAGTTCCAGCGCGGCGCGTGCAAGCGGTCCGAGACGGAGTGCCGGTTCGCGCACCCGCCGCCGCCGGTGAGCGCGCACGACGACGGCTGTGTCACGGTGTGCATGGACGCCGTCAAGGGGCGCTGCGTCCGCGACCCCTGCCGCTATTTCCACCCTCCCCTGCACCTGCAGGCGCACCTTAAGGCGCAGGCGCGCGGCGCGGTACGCCACCAGGCTGCACGCTCTCGCCTCGCGAGCTCGTTCGCGCTTCCGTTCTTCCGCTTGCTCTCGAGCCGCGACGCCGCTTTCGTTCGCAGAGCTTCGTTATGTTCAGTTCGCGCAGGCTCGTTCGCCACGCTTCCGTCGCACTCACGCTTCACTTTTATTTTATTTTTTATTCTTCGCATATAATATCACCTTGCGCCGAGCTTTAGGTGTATTCCGTGCATCTACTACATTTTTATGTTTCCGTCCCGTCCTGCGACGCTTGGCTTCACGTAGACGGCCGCCGCAGCCCAGCAGCAGGCAGCGAGCGCCGCCGCGGAGCAGGGCAAGAAGCGACCGGCGCCCTCCGATCTCGAGCCGCCACCGGTACAGATGCCAGCTTTGCACGCTTCACTCCGCTCCCCTCCTGCCCGCACGATCCTTCCCCCCCACTCCCCTCCGCGCGGCGAGGCAGCGAGCCAGGGCCGGGTCCCCCCGCCCCGCCCCGCCTCGCGAGCCTACCCGCTCTAAGCCGACACAACCCGGAAGCCTCCGTTCAACCTACTCTTTCTCGTTTCAGATGGACATGAAGAGCGTCGGCTCCTTCTATTACGATAACTTCGTAAGTATAACGACGAACGCTCTCGAAACGCTACGTTTAGGGGCCGTTCAAATGTCTTATCACTCACTAGTATATGTCGTATCCGCAGGCGTTCCCCGGCGTGGTGCCGTACAAACGACCCGCCGCCGATAAAGCCGGAGTGCCGGTGTACCAGCCGGCCACCACCTACCAGCAGCTGATGCAGCTCCAGCAGCCGTTCGTGCCCGTGTCATGTGAGTACCCCGCACCCCCCTCGTCCGCCCCGCCGGCCGCGAGCGTCGCCGCCGGCCGCGATAGCGCGCCTGCGCCCGCTCCGCTGCCCGCGCAGCAGCCGCCGCCGCAGCCGCCGCAGCCCGCCTCACCGCCCTCGCCCGGCCTGCCACCGCCGCCGCCGCACGACTCCACACCGGACCCCGCGCAGGTCGCCAAGGAAGTCGCGCAGAAGAACTACGTGGCGGCGCTAGCGTTTGCGGCGCAGCAGTCCGCCATGGCGCATGCGTACACGCAGCAAGCGCTGAAGGCGCGCGCGGCGGCGGGCGCAGCCGCGGGTCTCATGCGCGCCCCGCAGTACATGATGCGGCCGCAGTGGCCGCCGGCGATGCAACAGATGCCCATGCCGTACTACCAACAGCCTTACATGTACGCCATGCCACCTGCGCCTACGCAGCCGAGCGCCGCGGCGGTGGCTGCGGCGGCCGCGGCCCACAACCCCTACAAAAAGATGAAGACGACATAGAGCGGGCGCGGCTGTCGGCGTCGCGCTCGGTGGGGCGCGGGGCGCGGGGTCTCCGCGTAGAGACTCGTATGTGTGCGATGAGTGTGCGCCCCGGCCTGTCGGGGCACTAGCGCTAGTGTCACATTTGTATTGTAAGGACGAAGCGAGCGGACTCGCCCTCGCTGATGTCTCGTAGTTTTACGCTATATCTATACTATTGTGTATTTTAATCGTCGTAATATTCCTATGCGTGTATATTTCTCTTATCTACGATCCCGGTAAATAATAACGCTTGAGATGCATGACTGTACGTTTTTTATTACCTCTGTCGAATCGTCTTGAGTCGTGAGTTCTATCGTCGTACTGAGAGTTGCGCGCTTGTCCTGAGAGCCCGCTACGTACACGCTTGTCGGAGGCGCGTCGCACGGGTGCGCTTTGCCGATGTCTCCTCCCGTACTACTAGTGGTTACCGGCTTGCACCGGCAGGCCCGCACCTAACACAGCCGCCTTCTAATTTTCGCATGGAATATAATCCACCACCCCTATGTTTGGCTCATCAGGTATTATTCTCATTTTTCTAGTGCTCCTCGTGTGTGCTATGTGTGCCGGCGTGTTCATCGGTAGAGTAGCGAGGGCGGCGAGCGTCGCCCTCGTCTTTTCTTTCAGACGCACTTCTTTAACTTTATTTGACTCGCTTTCTGTTACATGCATTCCAAATGACCGCTTCGGCTGTCGTCCGCATTACAAATATTTTGTCGCTTTTTGTGTCGGGCGGCCAGGCTGTGCGCCTCCCAACGCGCCCTATGTGGTGTACACGGACGAACGCGGACAGGTAACGTGTGCCGCGTGCCACCCACTGCCCACTGCCCACTGCCCACCTCGCACTCACGCGCCGCCATCCTTCGCGCACTGCGCAAACAAACTTCTGCGACACGCTTACACCTCTAATCCACACAAGCGGCTCGCATGAAGCTTATTAACGCTACAAGTCCCAGTCCAACATGTTAGTTGTCACACGACTCCGCTCCGCCCCGTAGCTCCCTCTCACTGTCCCGCTCACGAGTGTCAGGCCTCGCTCTAACCGTACGCTACAACAACGCAATCACCTCTACCTGCGACGCTTTCTTTCTTTTGTGTTGATCAGCTCGAATAACTACACCAACGTAAATTATACATCAATTTGAATGACGACGAATGATAGGAGAAATTGTAGTTCAAACTGCAGAGCTAGAGATAATAAGCTCTCATTAAAAAGCAGTAACAGTAATTCGAGCTCGCTTCTTCATCACGCTTCGTAGAGTCGATATTTAGTTTTGTTTAGTTTGACATGCTTCGAGCGGGCTGGTAGACTGCTTGTCTTCGACAAGCAAACAGACAGACACACTCTAGCCGGCATACACAATTGCGGGTCGAACGTTCGCTTGGTGAAAGAGCTTTTTAACGACCTGGAAGCACGCTTCGAAGGAAGACGTTTAGGATACGACAAGTACTGGTACAAACCAACGAACCGAACCTTCCTTAACTGCTGTTCCAGGTGCCTTTACTTTCTAACGTTGCGCTGTACAATATTATAACCACTGCAGCCATGACTTGTCAGGTTTTGTCTGACTGGATCGCGGACTCCGGTCCGCCCGAGCCACTCTCGGGCGTTACATGTATTAATGTCATTATTCACACCATTTTAGTCATTGTGCTGTACTTGTATTGAATTATTGTACTGAACAGTTTATGCTAAATCTTGTTGATGATTTTAGTTTTGTATAGTGATACATACTCGCTTTCAAATGTGGAAGAAGTCACTCTACAGTATTGCCTTGCTTACACCCGGTAAGAACAATCAGCTTATTTTAATATCCTCAGTATAAGTGATTTCCTGTTTGAAGCCTATATTGAAACACGCCTTTTCTCACACTTTTATGAATATACAAAGTTAGTCAACAATAGTCTCTTATGCTTTCACTTTACTAAGACAAACTCGCGGTGGTTTCAGTGTAGGCTACTTTTTAATAATTAACTTAACGAAGCCATTTTATGAAAGTTGAAAAGTTGACCGGTAAAATTATGTTTGCTTTGATTTATATCTCCTGGAATATGGAATAATGCCTAATTAAGTAGTGCCTTAGAATTTGTTTGGTCAACTTTTTAGCTTATTAATTTCACCTTAGCCTATGTCAACTATCAACTGCTATGGGGGTTTTAGTTTCACTCATTTTACGCTTTTGTATTAATTTTTTTCTATGCATAAGTAGTTGGTAGTTGAGATGACGACGGTGGACGAAAGGTCGAAGTGTTTTGTTCATGTTTATAATTAAATTCATCAATTACATACATTCTGTTAATTCATGTACATATAAACAGAGATTTAAGCTTTGACGTTCAATTTATTGAGAAAAGTTTGTATGTTTATAAAACTCACTTCGAATTTTCTTCTGTGCTTAAAATGCTTCGCCATTGCGGCTTCAATTCCTCGCTTAAGACTTGTTGAGGCCACTCTGATGCTTATTTAAAATGTTCACGTAGACGTAATATGATTACTTGGTTTTGTTTTGTTTTGTCGTACAGTAACAGCACTCTTCTAATGGTCATTATGTTGCAGTTTGTACTACCACTAACATGTCACGTCCAGAACTGTCATGTAAGCTAAAGGTATAAATTTAATTTGTCTATTTACATTGTAACCTGCCGACAAGCATGACCGTCCTCTGTTTCTCCGCTGAGACTCCGGACCGGAGCCCTAAGCATCACAGCCGTCCGTCGCAGACACATGACGTAACTTCCCTACACAGCCTCTAAGCTTATAGCAAGAGTTGGTATTATGGGTACACTTTGGACGCTCAGACCTATAGAACGCCCTAGCCCTGGTAAAAGTTGTCTAGCATCATGCTTAAGCTTTTTTGTACAATATAGTCACGCTTAAATAAGATTGGCTGCGCAATAATGATTACTTCAAGCGTTCTGCATGCCATTTAGATTATTATATATTCATTCCTACTTTGTGCATAGTGCGGCGTACTTAACACAACTCTCTGACGGTTATGGAAGCTCGCTCACGAGAATAACTAGCATTCCACTTTGATAATTCATTTTTGTGTACTTTTTTACAATTTGTCCCAATAACATTACAATATAAAGGTGACACACCGGCGCGCACTTCAATGAAAGAATGCTTGGAAGGTCCAATCATATTGTGCAACGAATCTTGTAAAGTTCTTGTAATATTGAAGCAGCAACAAGATTTGATTTCAAGCCATTTTCTTGCCTCCCGTGTGTCCCGCTATGTGCTAGTTGGTAGCAGAGAAACTACACACGCATTGAATACATACGTCTTAAACCTCATTGGGCGTACAGTAGTAGTTACCTTACATAGGTCGATCGCGCAATTTTTCCACTCTTGCTCTTTAATATTACAAAAACTACTCTAGCGTTATTTTTCAGACAGGCTGTGCCATGAGGATAATGCTCTGTGTCAGATGTATGAATGTCCATAAAGTGATGATATAGACTAGTATTAACACAAATTAACTTACTCGTCTTCATAAACCGTCGTGCACTGTAAACAGTTCAACACTTCACGGAAATTCAAGATTTACCTTGAAATACCATGTGCGAATGTCATCGACAGTTTATGAATGTAGATTTTTATTTGTAAGCGTGCAAACGAATCATCCACAATGTAAATGCAGTTGGTCTTTGAGTTCTTCAGAGTCTTTCAGTATGGCTTGTACAAGCGTCGTTAGATACTTTATTGAAGAAGTTCTCTTCCTCATCAGCCTTTTTACATCCAGTGCCAGGAATACCTGTCTTCGTTGTTTATTTCGTCATAGCAAGAAAATCTTACATCATTTTAACAGAATATTCAAACAAAAACATTGACAAAGCACTGATTTAGGGGAAAAGTACCACTCCTTGCGAAAAAGGTTGCCTTTGTTATGCAACTTTTTCTTTTATTTCACAATCGACGCAGTAATAAACAATGTAATAATGATCAAACTTCCCTTAATTCATTGTGGAACGATTCGTTTGCATTTGAAATGAAAAAAGGTCTGAACTTTGTACTTATTATTCTTTTGTTGTGTTTTCAGTTACTGGACACCCTCCCGGTGTGCCAAGATTTTAATCGCCAAGGATGTACAAGACCTACCTGCAGATTCGTTCATATTCGTGAAGGTAAATATTCTTTTGTTAAATTCATCATTAGAAATACGATACGAGTAAAATATCAAAATAAAAATTACAGAATATCAGTCATCAAATCCCTTTAAGTACTTCTACTTGAGATAAGGATAACACTGACCAATACCTTATCCATCGAGCTTGTAGAATTTAAATAAACAACCTTCCTTAAATAAATATTGCTTACAATAACATGACGCCAAGCAAATGAGTTCGAATTATTTATGTCGTAGTTTGTTTACTAACATTCTATAAGCTCGATGGATAAGGTATAGGTACCTACAAACAGTTTACGAAAAGATGCTGTCCATCTGATGAATTCATCAACTTTATTCCCAGCTCCATGAATACCAGGATTATCAATTTAATTTAGAAACCATTTTAACATGTTTTTTCCTCAGATAATTCCCGTTCCTTTACATTTTGCATGGACACTTTTAGAACATTAGATCTGTAACCCGTTTAGAGATTCATGTAGATCTAGTAGTACCTATTCTTACATAATCTCTTAGATTCACACATCTGTTTGTATATTTTGTAGTTTTTGTTGTCATTTTCGTATTTTTCTAGAAATAGTGTTCACAATAGTTCTCGTCTTTTACTATAATCCAGTAGTTTTTCTATCTTGTTTAATCACATACTCTTTCATAATCATTTCCAACTGATAATCAACAATGATGCCATGCTAAACTTAGGCTGCTATCCGACTATTTTGAAACAGAAGCCAGTAAAATTTGAAGTCATTTGGATAGCAGCTTTTGTAAGAGCTCTTGTGTTATGTAGAAGATATCTCCAAGAATGTATTGTAATGGTGTGTTTTTGGTGTATTACAGGGTGCGGGCTGCAGGTGGTGGGGTGTCGCGTGGTGGTGTGCCGCGACGCCGCCGCCGGCGCGTGCCGCCGCGCCGCCTGCCGCTACTACCACATCCCCGTTCAACTGCCGCCGGCCATACGCCCTCCCTAACACCCGCACCCCCATTTACCCCCATTCTCCTCATCTCCCATCTCCCAAAATCTAGTCCTCCCCGCGCGTTCTCTCACACTCGGGTAAAGCAGGTTCGGCAGGTCGTAAATATCGGTGGAAGTGGCGGCGGGGCCTGTGGTCTCGCCCACCGGCCCCGCCGCACAGCGTAAGTTTCGGGAAAGAGTGTGTACATAGCGGGAATTGATTCTCAGGCACGGTCATGCGATTGTGATATGAATAGATTTCGAGACGCCGGAGCCGTTCGAGTAATTTTATCGAGATCGTCGAATAGTTAGTGAGGTTTGTTTTATTACTATTGTATAATTTTTTTTAAGATACGATATGAGTTCCTGTAAATCGGCGCGACGGCCCCGCGGGGCTGAGCGCGGTAACTTTGTTGTATATAAGCGATGTATTGAACGGTGTTGCGAGCGACCGGCCCGCCGGTCCGGACGCATCACCCACTCCTATTGTGAGCATTTTGTGAGAATTATGTTACTTTTTTACGTACGATGTAAAATTATGATTTTCTAGATGAGAAGTTTACACTAGATTAGAGTTAAGTGAATCAGTAATGAGACACCAATAGAGTAGCCGCTTCTCTCCTTCGGCACTGAAACTTTTGAGGCCGGAGCACCGAACGCGCGGCGCTCGGCCGCAGCCGGCCGGCACCGCGCCCACGTTAGCATAGGTCGCCACACTCCTAGAGTGATAGAGGACAGAGATTCCAAATACAATGAACGTTATCGGACAATATTGAAACGAAGGCATACTTCCATGCTATTTACCTAAATTATAGGATAGAACGGCTTTTATTCCGGATAGATTTGCTAGAATACCTACCATTGTTTTACCATTCGGTCCCCGTCTTATCGATGCACAAAACGTTGCCGGAGATCGCGTCCGTTACTCTCGTTGAGTGCAGCATGGTGTATGTGGTGTACAGCTACTTGTATTGTTTTCGACCCAAACAGTATTAAGGTTTTGATCAAATTTATCTGTATGTATGTATGTAGAGGTGGTATGCGGTTAGATAGAGGCGCGGCGCGGCGCGTCCGTCCGCCGCACGACGCCGCGCCGCGCGCATCGCACGCACCGCACGAGGGCATACAAGCCTTTGCCTAATATTATTCCTAGTCCATATCCTTTTTGTTGATCAGTCATGCGATTAATGTTAGAGTAAATATTAATAATTTGATTTATTCCTCCCATTTAGTGGATATTTTGATAATGATATATTAATAATGAAATATTTAAGATACATAATACATATTTGATTCTAAATCCTGATAAAGTGACACTAAGTTAGTAATTTAGTCGGAGGGATACTTGTGCCGTGATTATATTTTTAGGTATATATTATGAAATAATTCCTAGCGTCGGAATTAATGGTGATTAATGTGTAAGCGTGTTATATTTATTGTCGTAACGTAAGTGGAATGCCATATCGATAAAAGGTGAATATCGGAGCGGAGTCAAACTCGTTAGGATCTGATTGCGTTGCGTTTGTAGTTATGTTGGTTGGTTGTTGTAGTGCGTGAGGCGGGAGCGCTGCCTTGCGGGCTAACGGCGCCACGCGGGCTAGCCCTGCCACGCGGGCTAGAGTTGCCTCGCGGGCTAGAGTTGCCACGCGGGCTAGAGTTGCCACGCGGGCTAGCGCGGGATAGGCGGAGGTACAGTCATGAGGTCGGCCGATCGGCAAGTGCTGTGGTGAACACTTCACTTTTATCAATACGGCACTATTACTCCTAAATGTATAAGTTGTCATTTATGTTTTTGTTAAAATTTATCGTTTCATGATTATTTGTTGCCTATAATTTTTATAATCAAAATTTTATGATCTGACGCATTTATTGTAAGACAATCGATTACTTTTATAATTGTGTAATTAGTGTGATAATAATAATGATGGTATCAAATTGCCGTTATGAAAGATGAACATCGAAAGTATCCTTCCTGTTAGAAGGGACTCTTCTGGCCCAAGGTTTCTAGTGGATTTTTATATTTTTCTTTTGTTGTACTTTAATGTTGCGTGTGTCTTACACATAATATATTTCATTTTTGTGATATTTTTAACTATAAAGTACTGTTATTATAAATCCATATGGAATAATAATGACCTAATTAATAATCAAGAATTTATTTGTAAATCACGAAAAAAATGTAAAACTGTAAATATATTGACAAAAAAATTGAACTGCAACACAATAATTGATTAATTACTATTATTATAATCTCTTCGTCATACACTGTAAGTTGATTGAGTACCTAATGTGGTGGTATCTTATTGTAGTATGTACCTACAGTCTACATGTAAAGGTAAACCGGTCCAGTGAACAAATTAATGATAATATTGTGAACATTTTTTTATTCACGAACAATCACAGAAAAGTACATGACATTGTAATATTATTTATGAAATTACTATGTGATGTGATCTTCGGATCAATTTTGAGTACAGTATAGATAATAAACAACTGAATATGTGATTTTATCTTTTATTTATCTACCCTCCCTAGAATTAATCATTTAGACAATCAACCCGTAAAAGCTAAGTTAGGGATAAGCTAACTAAAGAGCAACTCTCAGTTAGAAATTAACGATCAGGGCCCTGGGGCACATTAATAATTCGTCTGCCTATGCTGTGTGGTGCTGGCCTAGAATTTGCACCACCCCAATTCTTCCCGTGGGTGACTAAGGGATATCCACCGGGGGGCGGCAGCAGCGCCCCCGGCAGAACCAATCCTCCACCAAACTGCGATCCCGAAACCGCCATGCCTAGCGTGGGGATTTTGGGCATTACCCCCCAAGAGTTAAAAGCCAATCGGGCGTATGTGGTTGAGGCCTGTGTCCAGCAGTGGACCGATACAGGCTGTTGAGGTTAAGGATCAGGGCCCATACCTCCTCTTAAAAACGATATCGAAGTTTCTGAGTCGTTTTCGTGCTTTTGAATCCATCGTGGTTAACACTAAAACTCAAATCATGCTAAATATCCCTTTGACTCAGTAGAAGAGTTGGTTTTGCACGACAACGAAAACGAAACTTCGATTTTCCTTTTCGGTATAGGCCCCATGGTATCATCTATAGATCGTTAATTAGACAGTGTTCTTAAAATAAATGCAACGTGAGATATTTATCACCTACCAACAGAATGGACAGACTCCATTCCGGTCGTACGCGAATTCATATCACTAAGTATCTGACAGTCATCGCTCGCGTGCAAATGAATCGACAAGTCGTAATTTTGCACAAAAAGTAGATTCAGCAAAACCGCATATGGGGAAAACCGTTCTCTTAAACGCCTGTATACCTACTCGGCCTCTTTTGTCGTTACCATGGAGACACATTCTGCTCTCGTAAGTAAACGGCGGATTTTCAGTTACTGAATCGAATTGAAATCTGTACTTGTGAAACAAGCTCATGTTAAGTTCAGGAGCGACTTGTCATTGATTACGACGGCGGCAGACCGACACGACCGGGGAGAGGTCAACCGCAGGGCCAACGGCTTAACATCCTTTCCAAGACACAGGGGTGTGATACCGCTAACCTCTGGGCTGTAAATGTTTCGTGCTACAAAAACCCCAATAACAACTATTAGCCCGATCCGGGATTTAAACCCAAAGGACCTCATAATCAGCCAACAGTTAAACAATAGCTTAGATAAAGTAATCTATAAAGTGTAATTTTCTATACAATGCTTTCTTTCCGAGCTTATGTGGGTCGGCAGTCGGTACCCCAATAAACTTATGGGCGATATCACCTTGACATGGCGTCGGCATTGACCTAATTCCGGACTCGATATTACAACCCCTGGCGTCATGGAGTGAAACTACGCACCATCAATACAAACAAAGTAATGGAATAAAGCCAAGCCAATATTAGTACCTATTAGGTACCTACTTAGCAGTTGGTTAAATTCAGGGCAATAGGGCGCTCATTAGAGGAAGCCTATGCCCATCAGTGGGCTTATTGATGATGGTTAATTTCGGTTGTAAATTTTAAATGAAGATTGAGATAGGTAGGTACCTTATATAGGTACCTACCTCATTTTCCATGAAGCATTTTTTCATAAATAGATTGAAAATGTTATACAGGTAGCTACCGTTTCTACTGTTGTTATAGCGAACATGGTTAGGGGCCTTCTAAATTAGCCTACTTGATTTTTAATATAAATAAATAAATGGTACATAGGTCAGTCGTGAAATATATGCAGACAGAAAATTATTAAATTACGCAGGCAACACTCGTCTGTTGAAATGGTTTTGGATGTTACTACGAAAATCGTAATAAATGTCTGTCTCGCTCCATATATTCTTACATATCTGGGCGTTTTTCAAAAAAAAATGGCCTGTTACTTATGTGGAAATATTATTTCTATTGAACGAAAATCTCACGAAATTGATGATAAACCTATAGATTATAAAATAAATTAACTAAATTGAATAAAATTTGTTTAGATATATGAAAATAAACACAAAAAAAATCAATCTGTTTTCAAAAGTTATCCACAATCCGTTCCATTAAGTAACTTATTAACTTGGCATTTAGACAAATAAAACGATATCTTTATAATTACTAATTTGTTTTATTCAACTAATAGCATATTTATATAAAAAAACAGAACAATGAACTAAAGATTAATCAATAAACTGGCGAGTATTTTTCGGTAAAACATCCATTACGTCACTTTTGTGTCTCTAACACCATACAAAATATCTTTTATTTAACATAACAGTAACTTTATAAAATTTTAAAGTAGCACAAAATGACATTTCGAGATATAAAACAATATTTGTAACTGTAATATAGCTCTACGCTAATACAATTTAAAGATATCTTAAATTTTAAATCACATTTTAATAGGACTGTTACTTAGGTGGAACACAAAGTTACTAAATGGATAAAATTAGGGTATGTTTACAATGTACATAATAATAATTAAAATCTTAGTCTGTCTTTCTATTCTAATAATTAGTCTTGGTTTTTCATTAACTTTCAACTTTCAAACAATTTTTTTACTCCGTCTACTTGTTTTTTCTTGTACGCATCATATTTTTCTGGATCTAGCTTCAGTTTTTCTCTAAACCGCTTTACTCCCGTGTTATTAATTGAAAATATTTATCTGAAAAAAAAAAGTTAAACGTATTAACATAATATTTCTTGGAAATATACTATTTTATAATAAACAAGTAGGGTCGTAAGCATAACCCCTCTTTCCTTCTATATTCGGGTAACTCTAAGAACCTCCGAGATTCTCTCAAAAGTCGGTATAAATAAACTAAAAAGTAAGTAATTACTCAATATTTTTTTTTACAAAACTACCCGTAAGGGGTTTGTAATACATTTCTGAAATTTGTATGAAAAAGAAATCTCAGGTGCACTAAATACCTTAAACTTTTTTTTCAAAACGTGCCCTCCCCACCACATAATCACCTATCAGAATGAACCAACCGAAAATTTCAAAATTTACAATGTATATCCGTATTATTCTCCATTTGGCACATTAATTTCCAAGCGGGTGAAGAAGGGACGCAGCTTGTTAAAAAACTGTATGCGCACGTCCTTATAATTCCATTAAGTAACGTTATCGGTCCGCTTATACGTAACGTTGCTTAATGGATGTTACGAATCATAACCTTAAACTTTTGCTGGCAATGATTTTATATGAAATATCATAAATATTCCTAATTTGCGTTTATAATATAATTTAAATAATATTCACGGATAATTAAAAAGCGACTACAGAATAAGTAAATATTAGTAAACTCTTTACTTACCAGTATATGAACCGTTCTTAGTGGAACATTTTTTTAGCACCATGCTACCACTCAAGACAACGTAACGGAATGCGTCAAAAAGAAGCGGGAAGAAGAGGACGGGGTATTCTGAGTGGAATTATTGTTGTCATCACTAAAAAAATGGCAGGGAATGGAAGTATTTTTTTGTTTGGTAGACCTTGTTTCTGGCGTTACTTAGGCGGAAATTCCGCCACTAGCGTTTTTTGAGGACAAACTTTAAACTAGTATTGTTTATTCAGATTCCTTATTATAGTATTATTTTAAACTTGTGATGAAAATACTAACATTTATGCTTCGATTGCAAGCTTCGTATTTAAATACATGTAATTTGGGGGTATTTTATTGAACTGTAAAGTTAGCAAGCTGTAGGGTGGACATATAAAATTGCGTTTTTTTGTATTACATTTTTGACAATATTTTACACATAATTCTTAATCATTTCTGTAGCAGAAATATTACTCTTACTAGTGAAATGTGTTAAGGTTGCTGAGAAATTTGTTGTCAAAGTAAGTGGACAACACAATTCTGGGCTGCCCATTTTTTTTGAAAAACGCCCATCTATGTCGCGCTCTCTGCTCCTAGCAGCGCGCACTAGCACGTAAAATTCGTAACACGCGTAATTCGTATTGTCGTAGCACTTATAAATCGGTAGCAGCGTAGCGATTCGTAGCGGGCGTAGCAGTTCGTAGATGTTGTAGCAGCGTAGCACTTATTAGTCCGTAGCCATTGGTAGCGAGCGTAGCGCGTAGCAGTTCGTAGTTAGCTAGCTCAGACAAAAGAATATATTTCTTTTGTCTGAGTTAGCTAGGTATCTGTTATGCTCGTAGAGTCGCACACAGGGTACCTACACCGCTGTTTTTTTTGCAGCGAACTTTTTGAATATCCTGGAATAATAATGATTTTTAAAGTTTTATGAAATCACCAACCCGCCTAGTAAACGAGGAACTTAAATGTATACCTACATAACAGTAACAGATTAACTACCTATTTGTATTATAAAAACTGCATTAGAATAATACCTACACAACCTTGCATACAGGTAGTTCTAGGCCTGGAGTAACACATAGGCACACACATACTTTATCACACTAGCCGACGAACTTTTGTCGCGACAAAACCCTTTGATGTTTGATGATGTTGATGATGGATGATGTTTGACCCTTTGATGGACATCAATAGGTTTCGACGACAATAACTAACTACGTGAATCAAAGAGAATACATATAACTGCTACCCAAGAACATTCGTACATTACTTACAAAGCTACAGCCATCGATCAGTGTGTCGACCATGACTTTTGACAATCTATACTCGCTAGCGACTG
The DNA here is from genome assembly GCA_955876795.1 of Eupithecia tripunctaria. Classification (NCBI taxonomy): domain Eukaryota; kingdom Metazoa; phylum Arthropoda; class Insecta; order Lepidoptera; family Geometridae; genus Eupithecia; species Eupithecia tripunctaria. The sequence goes on along the minus strand of OY041603.1, from coordinate 6,749,361 downwards.
TAGTTAAACAAATGTATGGAAACTTCTAAAGCGCCTCTAGCGGATAGTTGGGTACTAAAATGCGCTGTGGATAACTATATGCGTATTTACGTAACTACTGTAGTAACGTCAGACGATCTAACCGTGACAACTCATGGTAGAGACTCAGGTACCTATTTCGCGGCCTCCCCCGTAGATACTTTTAACATAAAAGCTCGATCAGTGTTGCCAGACCCGATCAAAACTCTTGCCCACCCAGGTTGTTAAAATTGCCCTTTCTGACACTAAATCGCCCATAAAACAAAAACGACGTCGAAAACGGGACTCAGGAAACGGGAATCTATTGTACCTTGACATCCTTTGTACCTAGATAGAACAATCTTAATTTTTCGAAACTCCCGCCCTTAAACGAATTTTTGACTATGGCATTGGCATCCTTTGACAACTCCAACCCAACGTGAAGTTAGTTGTGAACCGGAACCGCGACACGAACACTGTCCGAGTACTACGAGTGGAGCAAAAAAAAATCATGTAAACTGACTTTTTAGACAGACTGCTTATGGTATGTCGTAGATGGAGACGGGTGATGAAAGTGCGGTGGAGTCCCCTGATGAAAGCGGGTCTTGGCGGTGCGGCGGTGTAGATCCAACACTCCAATCAAAAAGAAACGGGTACGGGGGGAGCTTTCATCCGAAGAGATACATCAAGGCCAACGTAAATTATAAGATGATTGAGAAATAATTATATAGTTTGTTTATTTATTTACCCTAACTTTATTGCCCATATTTTACCGGTTCCAAGACATTTCCGCCCTTTTGCCCTTTCTTAAAAAAAAATCCTAAAATTGCCCATGGCGTGGGCAATTGCCCACGGTCTGGCAACACTGAGCTCGATGTCTCCCGGAGAGATTTCTTACGTCCATGGTCTACCTACCTAGATGTCAAATACTGTGACAAGGACGTATCCTCATATATATAATGTCAATGTCATTAAAAATCATTCGCAAAATTCGTGAATCGTCAAGTGAAGCGAATTTATTTGATATAATATTGTTTTTTACTCTACAAATAATGGATAGAAAGCTTTACGTGTTCAGTAAGCGTTCATGCAATATTACGTAGCTACCAGAAGATGTATTAGTGCCTGAAACTATATCAAAGAGGAGTATAAGTGCTGGTAATTTGAATCGAATCTTATCGCACTAATTTACATTTTACAGGCGGTTTATTAGCCTCATTTATCTGTTCCTTTATTTTCAGAAACTTTTACATTGGTTACAATGTTCGCTAGTCTCAAAAGTAAAATTAAAGAAGAAACTGGCAGTGATATCAGTAAAATAACCAGTAGTTGGCGAAACGGGGCCTTTCTGGGCAGAATCTCGCTTAGGGATGACTCTGTAAGTATCTACAATAAAATATAATAATATGGGGCCTTGGGCAACAAATATAGTTCATTTGGAAGCATTCAGCAGGCTACCTACCTATGTAGGTAGGTACCTACTGTTATCTCTTTCCTGTTGGCTAACATACTAGCTGTCTGAATACTTATTTAGACAGCTAGTGTGTTATATAGATACCAACTAGAAAATATTCCTACTTTAGATACATCTAAAAAACATGAATGATTTCGACCATTGTTCTATATCTTAGCTATTGAATAATTAACAAAAATGAGTCAATTTCTTTTTTTAATATGAACTAAAATTTCAGTTGACAGCAAGCCCATCCAGCTCAAGCGGACCTGGAGACACATCTGATGTAAGTTTTGGTTTTGATTAAAATCCAAAAAGTTACTATTATTAACATGTAAGTACATACGTTTCTCTCCCATAAACTAAGAAAGTTATGTACACTCTTGTGTATTGCATTGTCTGTTGTAAGACTAGCAGTGCCTTGCAGTTTCACCTGCATATTTCCTGTTCCCGTGGGAATTCTGGGATAAAATATAGCCTAAGTCACTCCCTGAAAAGCAAGCTTTTTATTGATGAAAGATTTTTTACATCAGTCCAGTAGTTTCAGAGCTATTTAATATAAACAAACAATCTAATCCTGCCTCTTTTTAATGTTAGTTCAAAACACAAAAATAATTAATGTAGGTAGTTGTCTACTGTAGTTTTATTTAAATTTGTTTATTGATAAAAATGGCATAAATCATGTCAAAGAGAGTATCAAAATCAAATACCTTTTCTTTTTCATGAATACAATAAATGTAAACCTAGAAAAAGTCAAATTATAAAACTAAACACTGACACAGCCATAAAGTGATTTTTTTTTTTATTTCTTTTGCTTTGGTACATAGATAGATAAGAAAAGAAGCAAAGAAACCTTTCGCTTGTTAGTAAGTATTTTTGAGGAGCAAACATGTATTATAACTATTTTTATTATGTAAAATCTCTGTTCTCACATTTTTCAGTCAGTATCCCCCCAACTTGAGGCATACCTAACAGACCGGACTGGGGGTTCGATCGACCAGTCCGCATTACAGCAGCAGTACACATCACAGCTGGAGGCCAAGTTACGAGAACGAGATGCTTACTGGGAGCAAAAAATTGAGGAGGTCAAACTTTCGCTTGCTACTATACAAGGTTTGTTTGGACAAGGTTATTTTTATCATTTGTTTATTTTTTTCTTTAAGTGTAGGAAATAAGTTTTGTTTTTGTTCTGAGAAGTGTTATTATATAAGTGTTAGTTTATTTTTAATTTATAACTATTAACATCTGACTGCCTGTATCTATAAAAAAATATTGTATAAAAAGTAAATCCGTTTTTGGCCGTAAGTTTTGAAAAAAAAGAAAACATGTTTGTTATAAATTAAGGGCTGTGGATTTTGTGAGACGAATAAATAAATAATTTTAGTATCAATATTTATAAGGGCATTTGGATTCCGGCTTTAACAGTAGAATTTGCACCATCCCAGCTATTCCCGTGGGTGTCGTAAGAGTATTCTATTTAAATAATGTTTTTCCATGTAACCGCCTATAATTAGTTGAGCACAAGCGCTCTGAACCAATCTTACTCTATTCCATTGTTAACTTTGTGTGTATTAACTGTTGGTGGTTCAAATAAATAAATAAGAGGCTACTGGCGGGCAGCAGCGCCTCCTGCATAACAATTCTACCACTAAACTGCGATCCCCAACCCGGGTATTACCCCCCATGAGATAACAGCCAATACGGCGCTTATCAGGGGGAGGCCTGCATCCAGTAGTGTTCCAATATAGGTTGTTGAGAAGGAGCTACAGTCGGACTGGTCTTGTCTTACTGCATTTTCAGATAGGTTACTATATGAATTTAGGTATATTTATATTTATTTAGCGTTAAACTAATGTGACATGAAAAAAATTAAGCCAACAAAACGTTTACTTGTTGCATTACATACACATTGTATTAAAAACCTACCTACCCTGAATTAAAAAACAATGAATAAACATAAAGAATATAAGCCCTAATCGTAAGCTAGACAAAACTAATGTGCTTGGTGGCATGAAGCATTTCAGTCACATACATTTAGCACTTATGAATACACTAGGCTTAATCAAATGTATATTGCGTATTGGTAAGTGTTACAATGGCAGCATGGCCTTTAATCAAAGTTAATCGTGAAAGTTTGTCTTTTTGTCAGGTGAAGAAACACTAGCAGCTCAATCAGTAGCCAGAGCAGCCCAAGCGGAAGCAGCTAAGGCGTGCAGCGAACGCGACGCAGCAGACAGGCATCTAAACGAATTGAAGGCACGGTTGGCAGCCGCTGAGAGGGCTCAAGACAGGCTTGATACATTAACTGTGAGTTAGAGAAAGTTAATATTTTATTAAAATTTGTACTAGTTGTCAAAGTTTACGACTATACCTAATGTTAGGTTTGGCCCGTGATTATATAAAAACTCAGTAAGTTTCGACAACCAATTGACTGTATGCTTCAACACATGTTATTGGCACATGATTAAATGACACTTGGAAACATTTTGATTTTAAGTGGTATGCACGTTGATCGATTCATTAAGATCATTCATTATGTCAATCTGTATTAAATAAAGAGAGATAGATTTCTGTATATTTTAAGCAAATCATTTATTCACATATCTTCTTAACTTAATTCACTACGGACTGTTTGAAGGACATTCAAAAATTTACCAAGATTATGTAATAGTAGATGTAATACGTAAGTAATTATTATTTTTCAGGAAGAACTCGAACAGTCAAGTCGCGACTGGGCGCGATCGCGAGCCGAGCTGACAGCCGCGTTGGGTGAAGCAGACGCGAGAGCCAGGGACCTAGCGGACCAATTGGCGGTTGTGAAGGCAGCTCTACCGACGCAGAGCGAGCATCATCACATGCTTGATGATGGTAAGTAGTTGATCCAGAACAGTCCAGTCGAGACTGAGTTTACATCCGCGTTGGACGAGGCAGACGCTATAGCCAGAACCTACTAAACCACTATTCTATCAATAACTGACAATCTAATCTCACGAGACCCAAAACTCAACACCATAATAATTGGGGTTGATAATATCCTACAGTTCATAACAGCTGTAAGGGTTAGTGACGACTGACGAGCTATGAACGCTGTGGCTACAGGGGTGGACGCATCAAGTGGTAAGCACTATAGGCCTACTATGGCAGCAGTGAAACCCACCTAGAACAAATGAAAACTCTTAGGACACGTCTGAAATTTCAAATTACATAAGCAAAACTAGAAAATAAATTTGTCAATGTAACAACAGATTTTCTGGATTTTCTACCTTCTGCATTAGATGATTATTCATGCTGTTAGTATGGAAAATTTATAAGGTGGGCAGTTCTATGTTATGATTATGAAACCACCGAGACCATCGAAGAACTGAGTCATCTTACCTAGAAATACCAATTGAATTACGTTTAGCGAACTAATATGCAGAAGAAAGGTGTGCGTGTTTGTTAAACAGCTCACTATCCCTTTATTATATCTATTAACTTATTGTTCCATCATGTGTTATATTAATAATATTTTGAATACAGATAAGCGACAGGTGACGGCCACGGGTTGCGAGGAATTCGACAGAGTTTGCCGCGAACGTACCGTGTTGACGAGGCAGCTACAGGAAGCTAAAATGGCGCTAGCTGATGTAAAAACATCCTGGAGCGGACAGATTGCTTCACTGGAGACACAGGTAACATTCTATATTTACATATTTGAGGGAAATCCAAAGGGTTAAATTAAATTAACAAAGCTACAAATTGGTTCAAATACCAGAAAACTTATTAGGTTTTCTAGATAAATATATAAAGTAACCATTAATCCTGCCTCAGAAATTACCGCAAAACACACAGTTATATTTGTGTTATCTGGTGAACAGAAGCTACGTTTTTGGTAGATTATCTCGCGCGTTGAGGGAAAAGGTTTGATTAATAATGTCAATAAATGGGTTCCGCGAGTGCACCAAAACTTGCTTACACTCCTTCACTCATTAAAAATAATTCATTATGGTAGGTACATATTCATGAAATTTATCTACTAACTGACCTACTGGATGTTGTTGTTAGTTTTTTTGCACAAATATCCAACTACCTTGAAATAGATATTTGTACAAAGATCAAAAAAAGTTATAATGAAAGTCCTGCTAAAGTAAAACACGTAATCTTTTGATCCGAAGTTTCTATAAAGTTGTATTGTAGGTGTCGCGACTATCGCGACAGGCCGGCGAAGAGGGTGCGGAAAGGAGAAGAGTCGAGACGGAGAAAAAAGAGACGGAAGATAAACTAGTCAACATGGCGGCTGAACTCGAGAAAACCAGGCAGAACCTGATGAATAGCGAAGCTAAGGTAATTTCATCTTTGTTTCATTATAAAACTAAACCGCGGCTTCGCACGGGGTGTTCCTATTGATACGTTTGAAGGTTATTTCTTTCCCATGGAAACTGATTTATGGGATAAAATGTAGTTTTTGCGTGAAAGAGTAACAAACATGCATTCATATATCCGTACATTCATACAAACTTTCGCTTTTTATTAGTAGGAAGGGTAAGGTACAAGTTACTTTTTGACAGATTTTGTTAGAACCGAATTTTTGAGTTCGGTTTTACTATATCGAGACGTCATCGTGACTCTCATTTTCGTATGGGTTTTGCTAGAAGCGCTGTAATAAATCCCATAGATACTATCTTCAAACCGGATCAGAGGGCGTAAAAATAAAATCGAAGTTTTCGTTGACCTGCAAAATCAAGTCTTAGGTCGCTTGTAAAAGATTAGCGAGATTAGCGTTTGCACGAAAATATCCACGAAATTTCTATTTCGTTTTTAAGAGTACGGGTCCAGGGCTCTTGTCTCATTATACGATTTCGGCCGATTATCTAGACCTAAAACTTTGTGGCTTCATAAATCTCTATATCTATTAGAAAAAACAATGTTTTTTTAAAGCTCTTGAGTCTTTTATTTGAAAAATCTTTTCAATATCTAACTTTATAATTTGCTTTGCGGTGCGATTCAAATAATGGTGTAGAAAAATTGTTATGTGCAATGAAAAAATTTAGGTATATATTAGTTAGTGTACTTAGTGTTTGTTGAACAAGATGGCAAAAGTAAGCTACTTTTTATATATCTCTCTTACTAATCATGCATGCTGTTGTTTAAGTTAATAATTCATTGTTCAATTATCCAATCACTGTCATATACTTCTTACTATCTTACTCTGTATTAGCCCACTTCTATAAAGTGCCTGCTTCAAATTCCTCTTAATTTTTACCCGACTTCAAAAAAAGGAGGAGGTTCTCAATTCGACTGTATTTGTTATTTTTATATTTTTCAAGTTTGTTACCTCAGAACTTTTTACTGGGTGTTCCTATTTTTATGATTCTTTTTTTTATTTGAAATTTCTGACAATGGGCTCTATATAATTGAAGTCGGTTTATAGAAATAGAAGAAGGTAGTTTTGTGATTAAAAGGAAAAAACGTTTACATCTATGTATTTTTCTAATATGGCAACCTGTACTTATGATACTTTTGGATTCTGTTGCTAATAAGGCTTTAACTTTGCAACAAAACACTTGAAAATAAAAATTATTTTTTTAGTTGAATACGCAGTCGTATTCTACCAAGCATGTTGCATGTACGTACGTACATAATGTGTTTTCTTCTAATAGTTACTTCGCATGCCTGTATTTTAATAGGGACTAACTATTCTCTATAAAATATCTATTCAGTATGAATTAGTTATAGGTAAAAACACTTAATTTGCAGTTTTTGTCTTCTCATAAATTTATTTTGTCTTTGCATGTCCATGACTTACACGGCTTTTCTGTTACCCCCATGGTTTCAGTTTTGACCACGCACTCCCACCTCAAAAAGCACCCTGTATCACAATATCGCTGCAACATATCGCTGTTGAATCGCCAGAAGCTGTTACCTTCAGAATTCCGATAAAAACCCGATAATAACTTTAGTATATCACTAGTCCACTAGCGTCATTATCTCTTTTAGGTGGTGCGCCTCAACTCGGAGGTCCATACGCTCGCGATGGAGGTCAAAGCCCTACGGAGTTCCGCCAACAACGTCGGCGTGAGTCACAGTCTCTACAGCATTTAGTATTTACATAACTATAGTACATATAGTATAGTACTTAACTATTATAGTTACATCATGTATTGAAGTCAGCTTCTTGTATTAGTTTATGTTTAGCTAATGTTGAGTTTTCGGGATTTGATCCTGCACCGTATTATTGGTAAATTAGGCTCATTTTATAATAGTTTAGGGTTCCCCAATTAAAAGATCGTCGTCAAACGTTCGTTTGACTACAATCTTTTTATTGGGGAGCCCAATATCCCTAGGAATTATACTAAAGTTATATAAATAACGAGTACAATAAAACCTTGCTAGGACCAATGGTTAAATTAACAAACAGAGCTAAAACAACATTATCCGCTAGGATACAGCGACATTGGTATCGATTCTGTTGTAACATAAACTTGAGAATCCTTTCTCACGATCGAAGTAAAAAACAACAACTTTAGTTTTTACATCATCAGAATAGAGACCAATATGTTTTTAAGGTGTTGTTTATTATAGCTTACACCATAAATAATTTCTAAATATTTATGGTTTTGTCCTACTTAACATCGGTCCAGCCAGTTGTATCTCATCTTATCATCATCGGCACAAATTGCGGAACATGATCAATCTTCCAAATGATATATAACATGATGAGAGATTCAAAAATGCTGTGAATTCAAATTTCCCCAAGACTTAACTTAACTTATTTGACAGTACTAATAATTATGCCATCCTTTTTATTTCGGTAGTTACGAAAAGGACCGCAATAATTTCCATGCTTTCAGATTATTAAAAAAAAATGCTGGATATAAACAATCTACACAGCATTATTTAGTCCCAAGCTAAGCAGAGCTTGTGTTATGGGTACTAGATGACTAATATACCTAATACATACAATACATTACATTGATAAATATTTTATAAATAAGTTTAGTTTACATTTTAATCGACATCAATATTCCGCAATTTTCGCCGCTTCTTATATTTACAATACACGAGTAGTACTTAATTATTTAAATATCATTTTATAGAGGCAGCTTACTTATATTTTTGTGAAAGTTTATTTTTGTATAGTTTTGTTTTGTTTATCTGATTCTATTATATTTTATTTTATAAGCCGACATTTATATTTTTACAACTGCGGGCTTTAGTGCACTATGCAAATAAGAACCACAATTTGAAAAAAACTGGTTATAGTTTACCGGTCACTGACTAAAGTCACGTCGACATTGGAATGGAAAAAAACAATCATTATAATTTTGCTAACGACTACAAATGAATAGCAATGCTAGGTTAGTTGTGCGTTGTATCTTCACGTGTTAGTGTGTGTGCACTGCTTAATAGCACATTGCATAGACAGCTTATAAAGTGGCTTACTTAAATAATCTGAAAGCTTTTTGGTGAGTGAACTTTTTGAACGTGAGTGATTTTTTTTCTGTTACTATCCTTCAAATATTTTTAGTTAGATTTTTTTCTACAAATAACAATAGAAATAATGCTTGGTTGATCAAACTTTTTTAAACAAGCAACATTTTGTCCCATAGGACACTTTCTGGTTTCATCATCAAACTCTGGGTATCATATAGGAACAGAGTACCTATAAAGACGAATCAAACGAGCCTAAATTCAATGAGGTTGAGTCGTTTTTAAGAGTTTGGATGTCCACATTTCTGGTGTATCATCAGATCAGCTCCACCATGATATTGCCTTGTCATCCTATTTAAACAATCACGGGAAATTCATCTCAATCGGAAACCGAAAATTGGGTGACATTTAAATAATATTTGATTAGAGGTGAACAAGGCTTGTAAAAATTAAACGTCCCCATATTAACTCGTGCATAAATTTGTCTTAAACCTTAACTGATAAAAATCTTTCGTCAGTCTGCGTTCGCCTTATCATTGTTTTCATTTTTATCGTTCAGATAAATAGATTGTGCACACAATAACGTTACAGTATTCTATGGCATAAGCACGTGATCTTTTGCCAAAGTAGGTGATTTCGTCACTGAATTGATACAGGTGTCGACAATGTTTCTGTATCCTTAAAAATACATTCCAAGTAAGTTTTTTTTAATGTTATATCCACAGCTGAAAGAATTTAAACGCGTGATATACTTAGTGGAAAGGGACATGTTGATTAAAAATTGGCTTTTCCTTAATCCTTTCTAAGTATTGTTCAAATTACTTATTGCTTGTAAAGAAACGGAGTTCGAATGATAAATTCATAAGTATACTTAACTTTAAAATTTGAATAGGTATAATAATTGACCGTGGCAGAAATGTGATAAGCAGCTAGTAGTACGAAAGTATAGGTTTAATTTTATTTACATATTTTTTATATCCCATATACTTTGGTTCGATTCATATATTATTCGAAAAATTAAATTGTGTTTCGTGAATTATTTTATTTTATTTATAACCTTACCTGGCATGTTCATTAAAATAATTTGTTAGCTATTTATTTGAAATGATAGTTTTTTTTAAATGCTTCATGCACGTTAATGTTTAATATAGTCCATTAGTCTGATTCATATTTATTCAACAGGCTAGACATAATGTCAAGCTTTGCAATTTAGGCATACTTAATATCTCTTTAGAAACTGATAAATTTACATACTACTCGTAAATTTCGAGTCCTGTTTAGATCTAAAAGCATTGACAATTAATAAAATGCCTTCTATTTTGAACGATGGCCCAATGGCGTATCTTCATCGACTTGTATTAAATGGCTGAAAATTTAAACAACAAAACAATAAATGATAATAAACTTCAATAAGTGACTCAACTATCTATCTTAATAAAAAGTTTATTCAGTAGCAATCAAGCCGCCATCGAATCAGTTGCCATCGTGAAGTTGCTTAGAGCGTTACGTTGTGTCTCGAAAGTCAGCGTTTGCGCAATGAAACTAGATCAATTACGTTGACCGACACGTACCTACGAATCAACGTTCTTATTTTATTAATTTATTTGTTATTAGTAATGAAGTGATGATACTTTGTTATATGTTGAAACTGTTGAAAGTAGTGAATTGTGGTAAAGTGCTCGTGAAAAGAGATTTAGAAAAGGTGCATGAGTTTGAAAGTAAAAGTTTTTCGGTGAATGGAATCTGTTTCTTCTGAAGTGGGTATCTTTGCTTTCTTATTTCTCTTGAAAACACATTTTTTTCCCAATAAATTTACACCTAATATTGTAGTATCAGTAAAAATATTACAGATTATATTTTTTACTGCAACAATGATAATATGTATCTATATATTTTGTGAAAGTTATTATATCACCTCATAAATACAATGATAATTGTCATGAATATTGATAAACGTGCTTAAGCACCTTAAGTGAATGCTTTAGGTTTCTTTTACGCACTCTTTATTCTTTTAGCTTGGGTTTCTAGCTTTTTGGAAGGAATCTTTTTCATCTAGCAAATAGTTCCTTAACTAACCATAAGTAATATAGTTTACTTTATTGGTATTTTGGTATATTGGCACATCTTAACATCCAAGTTTTAACTACAAACAAATTTGAATCTTATCGAAATAATCATAAGACTCATTCGTACTCTTTCCAGGACAAGACAATGGACTTAGAAAAGCGCATAGAAGAGTTAAGTGAAGAGAACAGTCAGATAGCAGAGGCGTTGGAAAACGAACGGACACTTGTAAAGATACTGCGAGAGAAGCTGGAGAAGTCTAATAGATTGTATGATGAGCAGAAAGCTGAGGTTAACCATCTAAACTCGGTCGTCAATGAGATGCATCATGATTATGTTGACATGGAGAGGAAGATTGACAAGTGAGTAAACCAAAATAGATGTTTTACTTATTTAAAAAAAAAACCTGCCAAGTGTGAGTCGGACTCGCGCACGAAGGGCTCCGTACCATTATCTATAAAAATAAAAGAATACAAATCTTTCCTCGTAAAAAATAAAAAGTCAACGTGACGCGGTCCAAGTACTGAACGCGCCCGACGTTGCCTAACCTTGGTGATCGGTTCAAGGTGATAAGGACGTTGCCCCTAGTTCATTGATTTAAAAAGGGAAGATAGATTACGTTCTCCCAGCGCTTACTCAAAAATTGGCATGTATTACAACTACACGCAAACACATACGCTCACAGTTTTATTTCCTGTCCTGTGCAATACAAAGAAGAACAAAGACGGAAAGACGTATCTAGGACCGAAGTGAGACTGAGACAACAATATTTCACGCGAATCACGACCCCGTGCCGCCGGTCAGACGGTGACTGATGTGGGAGAACACAACTTTACACAATTTGAGGTTGCCACTTTCGAGCAACCAGTGCCTCATCTCCGTTTTTAACAAATCAAAATTATTTAACTTTTATTATATGTTGTTATAACGGCAACAGTTATAACAGCATGTTATACATCATCTGTGAAAATTTCAACTGTCTAAGCTATCATGGTTCATGAGATGTATCTCATCATAACATCCAAGAACGGGCTGTAGCCCGGTGACAGACGGACAGCGAAGGCTTAGAAATAGGGCCCCGTTTTACCCTTTAAGTACGGAACCCTAAAAATATCATATTTCTAGTTCAAGTCGCGTCTTCATATTTTTCGGATATGTAAATTTTCAGGATACCTATATCGGATAGTTGTCACTAAAATAATTTATTGACGACTTCTTGTATTCTTTTAGAACGTAAGTATAATTGGGGTCAATTAAAAAAAAAATATAACACATTCGCATTGAGTAGGTTCTATCACAAGTTATTTGATGTCGCACTTAGCATTAGAATGAAGACATTTGGGGGCGATCTTAGCCCAACAAAGGGTTGAAATACGCTGGCAAAAGAAACGTAGCATTCTAAAATTATTCTAGCTCTGTTTACTTTGGATCTAGATAGTTTGTCAGGCATTATTCTAGTGTCTGCCTACGGCTTCGCATGCGTTGTTTCTATGGAAACGTTATACTTGTATTCCATAGGTGTACAGAGGTATTTACATTTTATATAATAAAGTTTCACTATAGACCCTGCTGGGCACACAATATGTATGGAGAGAGAGCAGGACGTCATTGTCACCAGATATGGTTAGGAATGTTTTACACGTTTACATATTCTTATTTTTCGTTTAAATATTCGTCAATCGTGAAGTAAGCTATTGTGATTTATAAAAGCTTTAGTTGTTTTATAAAAACATTGTCGCTTTTCTCATTCATCAACGCGTCAGGCAGTTTATTGTATATTTTAATAGTCATTACATATTTTATTTATTTATTTATTTATTTATTTAAAGAACACAAACATCATATATATTATGTCTATATCTAACAAAAGGCTATTATATCCCATGAACTGATTTATGGGATAAAAAGTAGTAAGTAAAGCCTACGTTTGATTCCAGAGTCAGAGTCAGATCGTTTATTTCTTTAGACAAGTCTTAGACAAGTCAAATTTTTACTATATAAATAGCTTGATAAATAAGTTATTACTATCAACCAAGAAATAAGGTGCAATTGACTCTAATTCACTTGAATTTTTTGTCAATTCACTTCAATTTTTCAATTCCAGGATTAGAATTACCTGTATGAAAAATTTCAAACCGATCCATTCAGTAGTCTTGGCGTGAAGAGGTAACAAACATCCATACATATAAACTTTCGCCTATATAAATATTAGTGTGATAGTGTGATGTGATTACTGCAAAAATTTTACTTTATTAATCTGCTTCATACTTTCAGAGAAAAAAGAGAAAAGGACGAGGCGCTACTCCGAAACGCGGCCATGTCGCAAACGATAGAGATGTCGCAATGTGACGTGAGATACCAAGAAACGGAGATCGTCGATCTGAAGGCGAAGGTAGCTGAACTGCAGAACGTTATCGCGCAGCATAAAGAGGTAAAACACAACGTACAGTTCTAATAATGGTGTAAAAAAGTAAAATGTATGTATATTTTTAACCGACTTCAAAAAAAAGAGGAGGTTCTCAATTCGACTGTATTTGGTTTTATGTTTGTTACCTCAGAAGTTTTGACTGGGTGATCCGATTTTCATGATTATTTTTATATGAAAGCTGATACTTCCCGTGTGTTCCTATTTTTATTTGGTCCAGTTCTGACAATGGGATCCATGAAAATCTATAAAAAATCTAAAACTTGAAGTCTGTTTATAGTTTATTAAAACAAAATTAATTATTACACAGCAGTAGAACGCTCTCCAGGCCATGTGGGATGACGTTCTGCGAAAGACGGCATGTAGATGTTGGATGCGGCAAGCTAAAGACAGGGTGCTTTGAGGCTTATTAATGGAGGCCTTTGTCCAGCAGTGGACTAATATAGGCTGATAATGATGATGATCTAGCTAGACTACAACACTAAACTTGAACTACGTACTTAGTATTACTTTAAACTTGATGACCTCTGTGGCGTGGTGGGCGAAGGTTCGCCTGTGACGTAGGAGGTTTCGGGTTCGATTCCTGCCTCGGGACAAATGTTTGTACGATCTGAAGATATTTGTTCAGGGTGTTCTGGATCTTTTATATGTATCTATCTATGTAGTGTATTTAATTAAGTATATCAGTGATCTTGTACCCATAACACAAGCTATGCTTAGCTTGGGGCTAGATAATGATGTGTGAATTGTCCATCTTCTTAGTTCGTAGTGTACGAGTCATACATAATGTTTTAATTTCCAATATAAAAAAAACACGGTTACCGTACCGAATCATGCTGCTTAGCGGCAGAAATCTGCTGAATATTAGCAAAACTAGGCTGGCTTTTCCGGATGGCCCTTTTCACAACGACCTTTTTAACCGACTTCAAAAAAAGGAGTAATTCTCAATTCGATTGTAGTTTTTTTATGTTTGTTACCTCAGAACTTTTGACTCGGTGGTCCGATCTTCATGATTCTTTTTTTATATGAAAGCTGGTGCTTCCCGTGAGTTCTACAATGGGACCAATGAAAATCCATGAAAAAAACTATAAAAATTGAAGTCGGTTTATAGTTTATTTAAACAAAATTAACTATTTTTAATGTTGGTCGTAAATGCGAAAGTTTAGATGTTGAATTATCTAGTCCCAAGTTAAGCACAGCTTGTGTTATGGGTATTAGATAACTGTTATACGTACCTACTTTACTTTACTATTTTCATTTTCCAAAAGTATTGAGCTAAAGTAAAAATTTATTCGTTTCAGAACCAAGCAGCTTGTATGTTAATAAAAGAAACTGAAGAAGCGAGAAAGGCCGAAATAACGGAACTAAGAGAAAAGATCGAACAACTGACGGAAAGTGAAAACAATCTTCAAAAGAGTATACAAGACTTAGAAACTGATATCTGTGATAAAAATAAGGTAAATTACCTTCCTTACCTTTGCTACATATAATATTATACTATACTTTGCCTTCCTTAGGTATAATTAAACAGTTAATTAGTCAGCTAATCCATAGGTACTTCCTACAAATATTATAAACGCGAAAGTTTGTATGAATGTTTGTTACTCATTCACACAAAAACTACTGAACGGATCGGGCTGAAATGTTGCATTAAGGTAATACTAATCTTGGAATCAAACATAGGCTACCTTACCTACCCATTAATCAATTCCTTCAACTTCAACCTGTATTGGTCCACTGCTGGACGCAGGCCTCCCCCTGATAAGCGCTTTATGGTTATGCCCATAATCCCCACGCTAGGCATGCGGGTTGGGGATCGCAGTTTGGTGGTAGATTTCTTGCAGGAAATGCTGCTGCCCGCCCCCGGTAGATATGCCTTAATCGCCTCTCACAACACCCGCGAGAAGAGTTGGGGTGGTGCAAATTCTAAGCCGGCACCACACGGCTTTCGACTACCTTTATTAATTGATTGTTTATTTGTTACAGAAAATAAAAACTCTAGACAACCGGATAGCAGATATGAAAAAAACGCTACAGAGAGAACTCCAAAGCAGTAAAACAGACCTATCGACGGCGGAAGAGCAAGACATCAGTAGAAGGTACAAAAATTAAATTATTTATTTGATTTGAAGTCTGTTTTGCCTGTGTCTTCACGAGGGGGTGGGCAGCAGCGCCCCCTGCAGAAATATTCTACCACCGAACTGCGTTCCCCAACCCACATGCCCAGCGTGGGGATTATGGGCAATACCCCCCTATTAGATAAACGCCAACATGGCGCTTATCTGGGAAAGGCCGGCGTCCAGCAGTGAACCAATACAGGCTGTTGAGGTTGAGGTGAAGATATATAATTGAACAATATTTATTGAAGAAAGTATCTCATATCAGCAAGTACTTTCCATGATGTTTAAAAATCGTCGACAAGAATGAGTTAATTTGAGGTTAAATGTGGGTTTGTTTATCTTTTGTGCAGTAATAAAAAAAATCGTGAATAAAATTAAAAAAAACTGTTTGTGGTCTAATTTTGAAATTAACTCATCATCTTTATCTTTTCACTGAGTCAAGATTTTTTTCAATTTCAGATACCTAAAACACGTAGTGCTCAGATTTCTGACCGCGCGAGAGTTAGAAGCGAGACAACTCACACGCGCTCTCTCAGTACTGCTGAGACTATCCGCACACGAAGAGGCTGCTCTCCGGGCGGCCTTACCGCCAAGGTCCGGGATCTCTACCTGGTTCCCATCGCTGACCAACACTTGAGTTTGAATGCAAGCTTCTTTTGATTTCGTGAAAGAGTGTATGTACGAGATGGATATCGAATTGTATTCTAGATTTGTAGGTAGTCTTGGTTCGATGTGTCTTGACCGATGTAGTTACAGAAAGCGCTTATCTTTTAATTCACCCGCTAGCCTAGCTTCAGCCGCTAAAAGTTTCGGGTTCGATTCTCGATGTGTGTGTCGCCGCCGTAGTCCTTTTGTAAAACGGATAGTTGGCGATTATTTTTTTATATGATTATGATATGTTGGATATCTGTAAATAAGTATTTTTCCTGGATTTGAGTTCTCTGTGTGCAATTAAGTTTGACGTATTTTCATTAAAAACTGTCAAAAACTGATGGTGGTGGATTGGATGGTGGCGCAATACAAACCATTCCTGCAAAGGGGCAAACATGCCAGACGCTAGCTCATAGCCAGCCGTAAATCTATCCTTTTGCAAGTGAGACAACAAGCCAGACAACAGCGAATCATTCCTTCCTACGAGCAGTTAATTAATCTTCTTCTGCAAGCGGGTAACCCCTAGGGTTAGAATTTAGATGCCTTTTCTGAGAAATCCTCACTCCCTTCCTTACCCGAGACGAGCTTAAATCTGAATTGCGTTTGAGTATTCGGGGGTAAGGCTCTGCTTATTTTGAGATTATGAAATGTCACAAGTAGCCAAAAGCTTGTCCGGGCAGTGAGAATTGTTAGCGCAGGTACACTCACGCATAAATGTAATTAATATGCCGCCGACAACACATCATGCGAAGATAGGCCTTTTTTTATGCCTTTTTTTATTCTCCACCACGCAATTGCGTGTTGTGGCCAATACCTAAATACTCCGTTAGAGTAAGTACCAATTACGAGAAAAAACGAAACGTAACAATCGGTTTCGTATTTTTATAATAGGCCCCCAGATTCGTATGGTTTTGTCTAGCTCTTCCATTATTTGAAACTTAAACACGCAATGAATATCGGAGCGACTGTCCAGGTATAACGTAACCGCCCACTAATTTGGCCTAAGAATTGCGTTTTTATCGCGTGGTTCGCCAGAGGACTTTGGCGATGATTATACTTGCCATGTTTATTTGAAAAATAATAATAATGCTGGACAATCCACGCAGCATCGTCTAGAACTTTTAGAAATAGGTTAATATTGGCCCATATACATCGTGGCAAGAGTACCTACATATCCAATAGTATAATGTGCGACAAATAACTAGAACAAAAATTACGGCGGTACTTCGTTCAACCGTTAGATAGTTTTAACATGTCAAAAATCGCCGGATTGAAAACTACTATTTTGAAATCGGTAAAAAAAATATTTTGACTGGTAGGTACCTGCCATAGTACATAAAGTGCTTTTGGTGCATTGTTATTATTAGAAGTAATTATACGATTTATTATTCCTTCATAAGTAAATTATATTTACCCAAAGTATTATTTTTATGGAATCTGTATAATTTGGTTTTCGCCGATTTTATTTTGCTCTTTGAATAATCATGTTTCAATCCAGTACAGTAGATTTTATTTTAAAGATTATATTTACCTGTTTTTATTATTAAATATTTTTTGATAAGTCAATCAGTCAGTATGGAACATCATAATTTATACAACCTCAACCTCGACAGCCTGTATTGGTCCACTGCTGGACGCAGGCCTTTCCCTGATAAACGCGTTATTGGCGTTTATCTTATGGGGGGGTAATGCCCATAATCCCCCGCTGGGCTTGCGGGTTGGGGCATTTATACAATACAATGTCGTGTTTAAAATTGTATTAAAAGTTGCCTTAATAGTAGCTAGTCACTTAAATAATTAACTTAGAATGCTGTTGTGTTAGGTAAAATGCTAGCCCCAATGCTTGTAAGTTAATATTAAAAGTATTATTATTTATTATATTATAATATTGTATTATTCTTTAGTATTCGGTAATATTAACGAACTCGAATAAAAATTGTTTTCTCAAATACATTGTTTTGTCGACGTTTGTACACGCTTCGGTTGAATATCACGGAAAATATTTATTTTATATGCTACCCTGGTGTTCACTAAAACTATAATTTCACCACAGTCGATTACATTTTAATTAAGATTTTTAACAGAAATTGTATACGTGTTTATGTTTAAGTTACGAAAGTCAGAGCTGCTAACTGTCCAATTTATCTTTTGGTGCACACCAGCCTTAATATACAATTATTTACCATACATAATAAAGTAATAGCTCTAAATCATTAGTTTTTTTTTGGTTTACCAAAAGGAAATCTATATCATCTGAATTATTAACTTAAACATTAGTTTACGATGGAGTGGTTTAATATAGTCGATTTCAAACGTAGAGCGCATAATACCAACCATTGAAGACTAATTTACAACATGTTGTGTGGCATCAAATCAACTTTTTCAAGTATCTTCTTTCATCCGGGTGGAGCACTGTTATTGAACATATGTACATTGCGGACGGCGAAATAATTTTAATGTATTTTTAAAGGCGAACCTAACAACATATTTTGTTAACTAGTTAACCTATACCGTGTCCATTTTGAATGAGGCATAAACGTATACAAACCGCCCATACTTAACCTAAAATTCACTTCGTTGGCGCGTCCTTTTATACGTAATTTACATTACTTGTCGATTTTAGATCCTCCCTTCAATAAAAATTGCTTACAATTATATCTGAAACTCGACGCCAAGCAAGTGAGATATTGTTATTTGTGTCGTATTTTGTATACTAACATGCTCCATTCAAAATGGATAAACCATAGATCTTAGTTCCTAAGTAATGAGATCTAGGCTAACTTATCCTAATCCACTAAAATACTTGAATTAAGTACTTAAAATTCTACGTTATTCATTTGTTACTCGAATGTGAAAACAAGTGCACTGTTTTGCACATAATTTGGTCGAGATCTCTGGAACCCATATTGAAATGTGTCATTTCTATACGTAGTTTATAATTATATGGTTATACTAATTATATGGGTTCTCTAAGCCAGATTCTTATTTAGTTGTGTTGTGGTCTCGCAATAAAATATCAATTGATTTCTGTCCGTGAACGCAAAATTCTATTCCTATTCTATTCGCACAAATGGCTGCAACTTGCCATCTCAAGAGCAAAATAAACCAATAAAACTGAATATCGGCATAGACCAATTATGACCGTTTACATTTTGCATCCGGGGTGGACTGTCTGGTAACTATAGTATAGGTTATTGTATAGTTGCATTATAAATATAGCATATATTATTATTCATCTTTTATATAAAATGTAATGCCTGCATCAACTTTAGTAATAAAATAGACTGAAGTTACTGATCACTGCCAATTTTGGTAATTTATTGTATTTATTAGGAGTGCGCTGCTTAGGCCAAATATTCCATGAAATCTACTGAGTTACTTCCATTTTTTAATTATCGTTGAGATCCTTATATTAGTTTTAAAGTTTCTTTGAGTTGTTTTGACCGACGTGTGACCACCTCCAAAAGCCGCTCACTGCAGTGTTAACATCAATAGACATTTAAGTTAAGACGAAAATAACATAATTATGTACCCATTTAAATACTTATACCCAAGGCTGTAACCACTCTGAAAGGAAAATCTTCAGAGCACATTCCAAAATCCGTGTGTGTGATTTTAAACTGAAATCACAACACTTCACTGTATTATAATTTTTATGTATTGCGTTATAATTTTCAGATAATATGGAATATCGTTAAATATAAACATAGTTTTAAATAAATAAATAAATAAATAAATAATGATGGGATTTTATAAATGAAAAGACTCTATACTTTAATAATTGAGTTTATTTACAATACAATTTCGATAGGGAGCGATTGGAAAGCTTCCTAATTGCTAGTGCAGCTTGATCAAGGCACAAATCTACTAATATGCCACATTTTAGGTTTTATGTAACTTATGTTATTAATACAGCAATTTTATGTACCTGTATACTGATAATTAAGTTGCTTTATCGTGTTATAATGAAAATTTTAATTATTTTAGACGTTTATCCGACCTTTTAGTTTTTTTTACATTGTTATAGAATCGGAGGATACATAAAATTGCCTTTTATTTTAACTATAAACCCAACCTTGAATAACCAGTTACGAAATAAGAAATAAGGGTTCCGTTTTCCCTTAAGGTAACACTAAAGAACAATAGGTTATTTATTATTAAAAATCTTTGATTTATGTACCTAATACTAGGCATGTAGTTACCCGGTATGGTAAGTCACCGTGACAACTAAATAAATACATTATTGGAAAGGCTACAGAGTTGGAAAATTTAACTTAATGACTAGTTGTGGAATGTCCTATATCTTTTAACAGGCTGTGAAGAACTATAATAGGTAGGATTATAAAATGATATCGGTAATTTTAAAGAACATCGTTTTAACTAAGTAACTTAAGTGAAGTGATACAATTTTAATAGGCTTGTAGCCTGTTGAAATCGTAAGAGCTCAGTATTCTAAAGTTCATAGAAAATATTAAGTAATTACACCCACATTTACTAAACTGATAAAGAAATCGAACTAGATTGACGTTAAATTGATTTTTACGCTATTATAATAAGGTATATCACTATTATTTTAAAGTGTAATTTGTCTATTGATAAAAAATTTAACAGCTGTGTCTAGTGCAACGTTAAGCTAAGATGCAAATTCTCGTTTACACCACAATTTCTAGATAAAGACAAACAGGTAAGTATAGTGAAGTCTAACGCCAAAATAACATCTTAAAAATCATCACATCACATCTTATAACCATTAAATTTTTAATCTAAATGCCGTTGGCATATATTATTTCGTCCATTAACTTTGGTGAAACTTTTGGTCAAAGAATCTATCAGTGACTTGAGCTGGATAAGCTTATTCTAACGTACGTACAGTCGCGTAAAGGATAAATTACCTACTAAAAAGGATGGTGATGACATTCTACCTAATTTCCTTTTAAACGTAGCTGTACTGTAACTTGGATTTTTTAGCGGAGTGTAAGTAACAAACAAATATTAAACCTACAATCAAAATAAAGACAAAATTACTATCAAATATTTACTAAAGATTCAATCTAAAAACAAGGGACATAACACTCATTTTCGTTTTAATATTCTTACACTCAGCTTTAATACCGTGCAACTCACACCCTTAAACAAATTTGCTCCAACCCACTAAATAAATATTATTATGGACTGCCCCACAACAATTTGGTATAACTTAAACAAAGAGAATTTCCTTATCGCCAAAGGCAAAGTATTCTTAAATAAACTCAAAACAAACTTTAATGATTACTAGTTTCTGTGTATTTAAGTTTATGGTTGAGAGTAGGTAGAGTAGATTTATAGAATTGCGTTCAACGATAAAGTAAAACTCCCCCTGCTATTAAACTAAAGGTAACGAACCTTATGCACAACCTAGCTTAGAGCTTGACCTTTCCGTGACAGATATCGTTGAACAGTTGCGACGTGATGGGAACAAAGTCGGGGCCGGAGCGGAAGTAGAGAGGCTCCTTTATGACATCCGGGTCGAAGCCTTCCTTCTGGTACTGCAATTTCTTTAGCTTGAATGTTCCTGGAAAGAGATAGAAGATGCATTAGGTAGGTTGGGGTTATTTATCATTGAGGTAGTACCAAAGTAATGGGTTTCGTGAAATCTAAGTTTTGCTAAAGTTTGTGAAAACCAAATGCAATTTTTTTTGATTTTACAAAACTGTTAAATGAATTATGTATAAAAGCTACCCTATTTGTTTCGAGGAAGAAGTAACCCTTAAAACTCAAAATTTTAATGAAGGAAGGAAGGCAGCGAATTTCAGACTCCACGACGACGTCGTGATAGCAGCAGAAAGCATTCAGTCAAAAGAAAATCTGGGAACACCCTGAAGGGTGTGAATGTTGAGGAAAGAAAGATGTTGTCCTCTTGAAAGACTTAGCGCCGCATTCAGACACGTTAATTCTTACTTAAAACGTCATTAAGTAAAGGTTTTTGTTTTGAAATCTTTACTGAGGGATAGTTTTTAGTTATACTTTACGTCTGCGAGTGCGGCTGAAAATCTCTTAGTACCTAGTGTTCTTGGGAGAACACTAGGTACTCAGTGCTAAGAGACTTTCCATCCATCCATGATGCGAAGAAATAGCCGCCCCGTAAAAAGACAGCGAGTTGCCGATTAATCCAACTATTTATCCAAACTGGTGCGCGATGCACCAGTTTGGATAAACCGGCTGGACTGTCGGAGCAAGGCTTTTAGATCGAGATTTACCTATGCAAGAAGGAAAAGGGAGCCCTTGGCAGAGGGTTCCATTATTGGCTCTCCATACTCCAATTCAGAATCCAAGATATTTTATGTCAACAAAGACATGTGTCAGTCAATCAGTGAAAACTTACCAAAATCATATAACAATAACATAAAACCACAAGTTAATAGCAAGGTTATCACTAAAAACTAAAACACTTCAACAACGCATCATTTTACGTGTGCAGCGAAAAATGTTTAAATTTGACTTCGAAAACGAAAGAGAGGTCAATTAAATGATGAATGAAAACTTTCAAATCCACAAATTGTTTTGAGCTTCTGTGTTTAGGTTCGATGAAACCAATGTCGTTCAATATTTTCCAACAATATTCCTTAGGTTTTATAACGACTTTGTATACAAAAAATATCCAGGTTTTTGAATCGGAGTATAGCTAGATAGTTAGTCGTACCATTGATCCTTATCGTGAGAAGGCAGCGAGTTGTCGAGACCGTGCGCTAGCTTCGACAGACCCATGCTTTTGTTGACCTCACCAAGATTGTCAAGAAGATGTCGGAAGGGATGCCTTTGTCTAGCGAGGAACGATGTGATGTATAGGTACCTACTCTTGCTAGATAGTTAGACGTACCAGTGATCTCGAGATCCTTATCCATGATGCGCAGAAACAGCGGTCGGGCGTAAGAAGGAAGAGAGTTATCCAGGTCGCGCGCCAGCTTTGACATGTCCATGGTTTTCTTAGGGTCGGAGATCGCGGCCATGCCCACTCGCCCTTCTGTTTGAGGGATCTGGAAACACATGCAACTTGTGTTAATTGCATTTTATTTACAGCTGACTGACATCGTTTATCCCAAACTTTTCAATTTAACATTATTTATCTTTTCTATTTATGAGTATTTCTCCAGCTAACTTCATTCAACCGTTCTCAAGTGAAGTGAAATGATAAAATCCAGGATAAAGGATAATTCCACTTAAAGCGGAAGTGATAAAAGGTACTTATCTTAGTTCATCGACTATTCAACTGTACCTCTGTCAGAAATAAATCACAGAGGCGCCATAGACACCGCATAGAGTCCATGGCATTCTCCACCTCGGCCGTGGCTACGTTCTCTCCCTTCCACTTGTAGGTGTCTCTACCTCTGTTAGATAACTTACAGAGACGCCATAGACGACGCAGCCGCGCTGGTCGAGCGCAGGGCCCATCGCGTTCTCCACCTCGGCCGTGGCTACGTTCTCTCCCTTCCACTTGTAGGTGTCTCCGGTTCGGTCGCGGAAGTAGAGATACCCTAGTTCGTCCGCGATCAGAATGTCTCCGCTGACGAATGCGGCGTCGCCTTTGCTGAATATGTCGCGCTGGAGGTTCTTGTTGCTATCTTTCTGTAAGGTGAAGAAAACATATAATTAATGGCGCTGGATATACACGCATACCAGATGTACCAGATGAAGTTAAATAAGATAATAAATAATGTAGGACTAAGATAATAAGATTTATAATTATAAGATAACAGATGACTGAATAAATAAATTCATATTTTGTAGAATTTGATTATTTGGTGTCTTTGGTTGCAGTTTGGGTTCAATTCCATAAAATAATCATGAATATCACCATGTTTTACTGGTGGCTAGACCACAGCTGGACATATGCCTCCCCTGATAGAAGAGTCATATTGGCTTTTCCAATTCTCTTGAAATCCCTGGATGGTTGGGCCCCATAACCCATGGTTGAGGATCGCAGTGGAGGTGATAAGAGTTAATTATTCCATCATCAACCAGAGATCAATCCCGTAGGGAGTGTAGGTAGGGAGTATAAATATATGGGTAGTATAGTATACCAATAATTATTCATCCTATAGTAATCTCTCTAATCTTACCAAGTCTGAGGAACTCTGGAGGATATTGGAAGGTTAATTCGTTGTTAGCGTATAGAACCAGCTTATTTTAATAATACTTTTGTATAAATAAAACAATAGGGTTAACTGTAGGTTTTTTGTTTACCTTGTCCACATATCCGTGGTACTCCCTAGACGCATTGCCCTGTGCAATCAGTCCAATGAACATGCCGGGCTCATCTGTAACAATACACGTATTTAGCAGGATAATTGCAGCTATCGTTAATACGTGAAGTCAGGCCATAGGGCTTTTTTTAATGTATTTTGTATAAAAACTGACATTCCAAAAACAATATTTTGACTGAAAAGTAACAGTTGGGTTTTTACTAAGAAGCGTATATTTAGCAGAATAGTTGGAGCTATCGTTACTACGCGAAGTCAGGGCATAGGGTTTTTTAAATGTATTTTGTATAAAAACAGACATTTGGTAAAAACACAAACGGTTACTTTTCAGTCAGACATTTTGATTGAAAAGTAATAGTTTGTGTTTTTACCAAAAAGAAATGACTAAAAGTCTGATTCTCAACTCGCATGCTTACGCGGGCACTGAAAGTGTTCAGACTTACTAGGCTGGCATCTGATGCAGAGCCCGTTAGCCCCTCGGAGCAGGGTTCCTTGCTCGTCGACGCGCACCAGCGCGATGGGGTGCATGAAAGTTGGCACCAGCTTCGGCAGGAAGCCTACAGCACCGACTTGGTTGTCCACGTTTACTGAAAAAGATGGGATAGTGTTATCTTTGCGTCTGAAATTTTGTTTCGCTTTCGGGTTGCTGGTTTCGTGGAACGAAACCTAATGGGTACTTTAGTGCATATCCCATGAATATATGTAGGTACGTACTCAAACAAATTAGTAGGTAAGGTAATCTCGGCTGAATAATACCTACCCACGTATTGGTAGGTATTTTAAACATAAATAGGGTCATAAATAAAGTCAATTGAGTCAAGCAAGTTATATGATAAGAGATTATTTTCGTAGGTTAATTAGGTAGGTTATGTAGTAATATAAGAAGTAGGTAAATAAAATATTAATTAGGTGCTTTTAGATACTGCTTGTCTGAGTGTAAATACCTATAGATTTATTTATTTAAGTTCATTGCTACCGTTGTTGGTCCGAGATAAAAGTATCATACATTGAGCGATCAACTTAGTCATTGTTGTTATTATGGATATAAGGGATATAAGGAGTTTTTTAGGTATTAATAATGGAGTAAGTATTTATATTTTTTCATGGATTTCATCCTTTGAGGTTTTTCTACGATTGATTGACTGTCAATTTTTATGGGATTTTCCAATAGCTAATATAATAATTCTCATACTATTATCAGAGTAATAATAATTTTCAAGAGGGACATGACATTTTCAATTCCAATATAACTAAACAACTTAGTTATACAGTATTTATTTATAGTCTACAGAAGTTTTAGCAAATGTCTTGCTTCGTTTTTGTCACTGACTGTCTGACGGAAGTCCAGTGTACCTTGTACTTTAATAATAATTATAAAAACATCTATCAGTACGAAAACAATGTCCTGTTGATTGTTAAATCATAATCTTGCCATTGTTTTATATCGACAATAGGTACGTTATTGTAGAGTCACATAAGTTAGGGGTACCTATATCTTACACTGAGCGAATTACTGGCAAGTCATGCATTTCATAATCTGCATGCTGAACTGGCATCTCTCAAATATTAATAACTAGCTACTGCTCGCAGCTTCGCATACGCTTTTCCAAGATATTGGCTACCTACCTGCAAAATTTCATCACCCTTTTAGACGTAAAAAGGTAACAGACAGAATAACTTTCTATACCGTATCCATCGAGCATGTAGAATGTTAGTAAACAAACCGCCCATACTTAACCTAAAATTCACTTTGTTAGCGCGTCCTTTTATACGTAATTTACATTACTTCACGATTTGAGATACTTCCTTCAATAAATATTGCTTACAATTAAATCTGAAAGTCGACGCAAAGCCAATGAGTTTTTGTTGTGTCGTGGTTTGTTTACTAATATTTTACATGCTCGATGGATACGGTATAGGCACCAACGCGCGTAGAATAAACTATTATAGAAGTAACAAAATTATAATATGCCGGGAAGGTGATAAAGTGTTTATTGTGCTAAATTAGTTATCAAAAATCACCTGTCTTCATTCAAATTGACTTGTTTTTCATCTTTTGATACACCTTGATCAAGTGGTAGCGACGAACAACGTTTTTTTTGCCATGCCTGTGTATGTTCCTTAAATTGTAGTGTACCGACTTTTGTGAGAAATCATCCATACCTAAATCTTTCTGTGATGCTTAAATAATAAATTCGAAAGTAACGTCTATCAGTAATCAGTATGTCTGTATGTTACGTCTAATCGGCTGAATGGATCTCAATGGAATTTGGCAGGGTGGTAAATGATATCCCAGGGACGGACATATGCTTCTTAAAAAGCTCTAGCTAACCCGCGGGCTGCAACTATAGTTTATATTACTTCTATGGCAGTTTACTCGTATCTTAACCCTTAAATACTTACTGATATTAGCGTTTCCTTCCGTCGCTCCATATATTTCGTTTATCTGGGGCACTTTGAACCTGCAATTACAATACAATAGTATCATTAGAGTGCGAACACCGGACCTCTTTGACTTTTAAAATGTACTGGAATAGTAAATGCTATCTACATACTAAAAATATTCAACGGAGTGAGTCAAGAGGCTATGTAAATAAGGTGGCAGTAGGTTATGACTTTAAGCCGATTCAAATACTTAACTATCTTTGGTAGAAAGTTAGAAACTCGCCATAAAGGCACAGTCCCACTGCTGCGGAGAGGCTTCGCACGTGCGTCTTATGATGCCCTCCTAGCCAGATTTCGGCCATGGCGGCCAGTCAACAAAGACTAGCCAGGTGCGCAGGACATTATTATAGTGCACAAGTGTACGCTCAAACACAAATGCACTCTCTATCCCCTCACTCTCATAATCCGATGGGACGGCAGATCGACACGACCGGGGAGAGGTTAGGCGCAGGACCAACAGCCTAACGTGCTTTCCGAGGCACGGGTGTGTAACACCGCCAACTTCCTGACTCCGGGTTGCTACTGTGAATTTTTCTTGCTAGAAAAACCGACCAGGGATTCGAACCCGGTACCTCGTAATCAGCGGTTGAACGTGCGTCTTATATTATTATTATTATTTATTAAATTATGTTGGACAACTCACAACTCACATATATGTATCTACTGTCGGTTCAACCTCAACCTCAACCTCCTGTATTGGTCCACTGCTGGACGCAGGCCTCCCCCTGATAAACGCGTTATTGGCGTTTATCATGGGGAGTAATGCCCATAAACCCCACACTGGGCATGCGGGTTGGGGATCGCAGTTCGGTAGTAGAACAGTTGTGCAGGGGGCGCTGCCCGCCCTCCGGTGGATATCCCTTAGTCGCCTCTTACGACACCCACGAAGAGGTGCAAATTTTAGAATTTGCCAGCACCACACTCTCAGATATATGTATATACTCCCTATACTCCAAAATGCTCACGTTTATTATGCTCGGAAATTGACAAATAAATGTTCAGACAGCATATTTCGTGCAGTCGTCGTACTTATCAGAATGCGGTATTTATAGATTATCATATCACAATTACTATACACGCATTTATTAATAAAATTGACTTGGGAGTGTGTCAAATTGAAAACTTGCGACATATTTTTGCAGTTGACTTTACTATGTCTTCATTTAGATGGCGCTGCTAAATATCGCGCCCTTAACTTGATCTTCTTTGAAAATGTCTCTGCGGCGACTCGCTTGACAGAAATCCGCCCGTTTTAAATTAGCATCGACCAAAGTATGCGAACTTAATACTATGCGCCTGAATCAGAGACGTTAATACTTACTTAAATTCTCACTAAGTAAAGGTTTTTGTATTGAAATCTTTACTAAGTGACAGTTTTAAGTAATCATTAACGTATCTGAGTGCGGCTGTAAGTCCTGTTTTTTAATTTCTCAGTCTAACTTTACCTGTCAACGATTTGCTGCCAGATGGCGGGCCGCATGCCGTTGCCGACCATTATGCGGACCGAGTGTTGGCTATCAGTGGGCCGCGGAGGTTGGGCTAGAAGGTAACGGCACATCTCGCCGATGTATTGCGCTACCTGGGATGAAAAACTGGTGTTATTCATTGATTAATTAAAAAGGGAAGATGAGGTACTAGTTTTTCGAAAATGGCAACGTCATATTGTGTAAAATTGTGTGCTCCCACCTCAGTCACCGTCGGACCGGCGGCACGGGCGGTCGTGATTCGCGTGAAATATTGTTGTCCCGGTCTCACTTCGGTCATAGATACGTCTTTCTTCTTCTTTGTATTGCACGGAACTGGAAATGTCACTGTAAGCGTATGTGTTTGCGTGTAGTTGTAACACATGCCAATTTTTGAGTAAGCGCTGAGGGAACGTAACCTATCTTCCCTTTTTAATTAATCAATGGTGTTATTATTGAGATTGCGGTAAAGTACACGTTGCTATGAAAGGGTGTTTTATAAGTATTTGTGTGAATATTATTGTTATTTTGTGTCTGTTTTTATATGAATAGTATTCTGCTGTGTAATTATCGAGTTTGAGTTAAAATGGATAGATGTTGCTATGTGAAAGTGTTTTATGAGTGTTTGTGTGAATATTATTGTTATTTTGTGTGTTTTTATATGAATAGTAGGTATTCCTCTGTTTAATTTTTTTTTAGTGAAAGTGGTATTCTAAATACTACATACTTATGCATCGGTGTCGGTTAGGCTAACTGGTTCTGTCATGTTATAATGGTCAAATTAATAATTTGTGATTCGTGAAAATCTCCAGCGTTTATCGCTCTAAATAAATATTTTCTTTCTTTCTAGCAATAATTTGTTTTAATCTTAAACATCTTACCGTGCACTCATACTTGATGCAATCCAGCCAGTAGTTGGAGGCAGAGAACTTTGGTCGCAGCACTGAAGGGATGCCGTCCACCAAAGCGGCGCCGGTGCCCACCACTCCGCCAGCGGTGTGGTACAGTGGCAGCGAGTTGTACATGCGGTCCGTGGACTTGAGGCCCAGCATGTGCACTGTGGCGACCACGATGAGCAGGTACCTGGGGGGAGGAAGGAGGTTCATTATTTGAGAAAGGAGCTTGGTGATCACACTAATGTTATAAGACGACCTCTGTGGCGCGGTGGGCGAAGGTCCGCCTGCGACGCAGGTGGTTGCGGGTTCGATTCCCGCCTCGGGACAAATATTTGTACGATCTGCAGATATTTGTTCAGGGCGTTCTGGATGTTTTCTATGTATAATAAAAAATATCTATCTATGTAGTGTATTGTATTATGTATATCAGTTATCTAGTACCCATAAC
Source organism: Eupithecia tripunctaria (assembly GCA_955876795.1). Lineage (NCBI taxonomy): Eukaryota > Metazoa > Arthropoda > Insecta > Lepidoptera > Geometridae > Eupithecia > Eupithecia tripunctaria. The sequence goes on along the minus strand of OY041603.1, from coordinate 6,719,752 downwards.
ACAAGCTCTGCTTAGCTTGGGGCTAGATAATGCTGTGTGGACTGTCCAGCATTATTTATTTATAAACTAGCTGCGCCCGTGGCTTCGCACACGTTGTTTCTATGGAAACGTTTAAAGGTGATTTTTATCCCATAGTAACTGATTTATGGGATAAAAAGTAGACTATGTTTGATTCCAGGATAAGAATTACCTGTATGCAAAATTTCAGCCCGATCCGTTCAGTAATTTTGGCGTGAAGATGTAACAAACATACATCCAAACTTTCGCCTTTAGAATATTAGTGTGACTATCTGCGCCCCGCGGCTTCGCGTGGAAATTTCATAAATGTATTGCACACTAGGGTTCTAATTCTAACTCGATGGAGTCTATTCAATACAAACAAACAATAATATCTTTTCTCTTAATAATATTAGTAGACTACTAAGGGCGTCGTTTTGTAAAAATAAATCGCACCACCGAATAATACTCTTCTATCAAAACTAAATAAACCTATAGGTACTATCTACATACCCATAATTTCATCTAAATAAGTTAAGTAGTTACGGAGATACGGTTAACAAATTAATATTCACACAGAATTTAGCATTTATTATATTAGTAGGATGCGAAATTTGGATGTTAAGATGTATGGATGTTTGGATGGATGGATGTTTGTTGTTCACACTCAAACTACTGAACAGATTGAGGCGCTATGTCGAGCAGCGGATTAACATCATAGGCCGAACATCATGATAAAGTTAAAGCCGCATTATTTTCAGACTGCTCGAACAATTTTTAACCAATTTTTTTATAGAAGGGCTAATTATCTGTAATGATGAAGAAAAAGTGCACTTCAGACCAAAATATTTAGGCATCTCCAAATCAATTTGAAGATGCAACACCACCGAGCAAGGTCACAGGTTCTCCCTGTGCCTTGAAATACGTAACGATTGTATTTTATGTAGATATATTTAGATATTAGCGCTAAAGCTGTGCGTATCCAGGAAATCATCGATTCAGAACTATTGATTACTAAATCTAAAACGGTAAGTAAACAAACTGACCAAACAATAAATTAAACTGAAACTAAAACCCCTGAGAATCAGCAGGTACGAGTATCTAAAACACACAAGACTTTGAACCGTACAATATGAACATAAAATCTAATCTAGATCAAGGGCGGCTATGAATAAACTTCAATGGCGAGAGAAGCTCTCAAAGTGCGAGCGGCAATATCCCCAGATTGCTCAAAAAGTTACAGGTTGGGCAACCTTCTAAGATAGATGAAAGCTTTCAAAAATTCATCAGCTGCTACTAGGTTGTTTATAACATAGGACTCTTAGGCCCGTATTATGAAAGCTTGCTCAGTCATAGAGAAATGCTTGAGTGACGTTTTATGCCATAGAAAAGCGTTGCTCAAGCATATATCGATGGCTGAGGATGCTTTCATAATACGGGCCTTAGTTGTCTTGCGTACAGCGTCATGGCATTAACGCTCTTACCTAAACCCCATTGTAGAAAATAAACGAAGTGTGATTCGCAATCCAATAGAAGGCGTTCTATGTGACTGGCATTTATTGTTTTCATACTAGGTATACTTATATGTATTAATGGTTTTGGTGCGGAATCCAGACAACAAATCAATCATTACTTCAGGATCCCATTGAAGCGTTGAACGTTTTGCCATAAACTTTTGTTTTGTTTTTTCTTTGTTTTGTTGCGCCAGCCGCACTCAGAGATGTTAATGCTTACATAAACAGTCACTAAGTAAAGTTTTTTGTATTGAATGAATTGAAATCTTTACTAAGAGATAGTTTTAAGTAATATCTATCCTGATAACTTCTACCCGTGAAACCTTCGATAAGCTTACTGGTATTTATCAATTTGTAACTCTGTATACAAAAACATCTGGATTTTCTTGTAACAAATAAAAAAAAGATATTGTTACTAAGTACTTATCGCTCAATCAGAAGAACTGATTTGGATGAAACTTGGTAGCTTAAGTCCTGGATTAATACAGGCTACTTTTTGATTTTGGAGTGCAGTATTCCCGTGGAATCATTGCGAGTAACACCACAGGGCGCAGCTAGCTAGACAGACATTTAAAAGCCACTTGTTACAGGCAATTTGTGACTTCAGATTTATTAGGAAATGGATAACCACTAGGACACTTCTGTAAGCTGTCTGACGAAACAGGAAATTCATGCCTATGGTACACCATAGGTATGTAGAAATGATTGTTTCCGTAGATATTCGACACGCGATAACTATGCTAACAGTTTATTAAACATTCGATAAGAAACAACAAGTGACTGCAGGGAGTGTATTGACACAAATAAATTAGCAGTTAGTGTTGCTCACGCGACGGCAAATGATAACATCCGGAGGAAATTCCGTATGCCCCAGAAATATTAAGTTTTATGTGACTGGTTAGATTTGATAGCGTTTTTGATGATGTATCAGACTATCAGACTTTTAGTCACGGTGTGCCACAGGGCAGTGATCAGGTCCTCTATTATTTATTGTTTATATTAATGAGTTACCAAATGCTAAATGCTACTGCACGACGATTTTTGACGCTAATTCTAATCCTGGAATCAAACATAGACCTTTTCACCTCATAAATCAGTTCCCATGGGATAGAAATCAGCTTTAAACGTTTCCATAGCAACAAAGCGTACGAAGCCGCGGTGCGCAGCTGGGAAAGTTATAAATTGTAAATATAGGAACTGTTCTTGCAGCCAATAGGTACTCGTATGCTAAGCATATTGCAACGATGCTGTACAAGGAACGAGTTGTATTAATGTCCCTTGGAACTGTTAATAAAAAGTGGACTTGCCATAATTTTATGCAACTTAACATGGATAGAAAAAAGAGGCGTGTTAACTCAGTTAGATGATAAACCAAAATCTATACGCGCTAAAACGTTTATAGACAGAACTCTTCTATTGTTAGTAATTAGTATTAAACTATCCGCATTGGCACCGTTGGCATACTGCCAACCATCCTGTGCAGTAACTGAAATGTCAAGTTAAAATTCGCTTCTGCAATGTTCTTCCTTCTCTGGCGTTCAGATGGCTTTGCACACATGTGAATTGAAAGCTGTGTTATCGACTTAGAGCTGGTTTTGGCTTGACGCCATAGCAGTAGCCGCAACGCGGCACAGGGGCATAATTTAGCATACACAAAGGCTGCTTCATAGCGACGATACCACAGATAGTTACACATTATATTATAGAGGCATAAGAGCTTCTATGAATAATCTAACGGGATAAGGTGGAAGAAACGAAGGTATAGCTAGTGAAGAAATGGTTATTAAAACAAATCAATAAATAAATATTGCTGGACAATTCAAACAGCATTATCTAGCCCCAAGTTAAGCAGAGCTTTTGTTATGTTTTCGTGACAAAGACGGACAATAAGGGATGATCGTTATTTCGGGTCAATACAACCACCATTACCTACAGCCTTGCAAGCAAGCATCTTGCAAGTACCTACGTAACTTTAGTTTTATGTGATAATGACACGTGCAACTCTATAAAAATAAGAACAGTATAGGATATAAACATACATTATGTTAAGTAAATATAGTTTTCACCACTCTCGCTCCAATACGGTGACTTAGCTGTTCAAAACAGTGACCAAAATCGATTTTATTCACATGTGGTGTGGTGAAAAAAGGGCAGTATTTGTCGGATAAACGTTTTCCTCTCAACTAGAAGTAACTATGGTTTATCCACTTTGAATGAAGCATGTTAGTAAACAAAGTACGACACAAATAATAAAATCTCACTTGCTTGGCGTCGAGTTTTAGATATAATTGTAAGCATTTTTTTTGAAGTTAGGATCTAAAATCGACAAGTAATATAAATTACGTATAAAAGGACGCGCAAACAAAGTGAATTTCAGGTTAAGTATGGGCGGTTTGTTTACGTTTATGCTCCATTCAAAATGGATACGATATATTTTATCCCTTGTATTATTAAGGTGATATCACACAGTATTTTGCAAAGGCTACCTATGTGCTAGATACAACTAGCTCATAGGTAGCCTTTGACATAAGGTGCCTTATAAGGTACATGAGGGTATTAAGGCCTAGCTAAGGGAAATTTGTCATAAAATAAATACATTTAATGTAATCAACTATATTTATTAGGTAATCAGTCGTTCAATTCAGCAACTACAAGATTAAAACAAAAAAATAGCAACTTCTGCATAAAACTTTAAAAAATTAAACATTTTTTAAAACACTCTCAATAGGCCTTATTAAAATTAGGTAGGGTAATAAAGCCTACTGCTTAAACTTGATAGATAATTAACTTAAATCACATAATTTGGTACTTGACATCAATTATCATTCAGTCAAAGGCATAACAGTACTATAGCAGTCTAAGAATTAAATTATTAGCCTCGTCTAACATCCACCAGGGCACACGAAGTCATCAGAATCATCCACTGTCAATCCGACACACTCCTCATGATACCACTTGAAGCATTTAGAGCACTGCCTCATGTCATTCTTATGGTTTTCTTCACAGGCATGTCAGTACCAACTCTCTTGAGTATCTGCAGCGTCCTTGGTTCTAGTAGATCCGCGAGATGACTTTCTTTTAATTGTTTTTTCAGTTTTTTTAATTTTTGAATTTTCAGAGTCCCCTCTCTCTTAGCAAAATACTACTCTGGAGATAGTTTTTGATGGTTCTTCTAGGAACTCATTATTCCTCTCGGTACTGCGCGAACAGCTGCGACCAGGTCATCTTGTGACCACAATGCTCGCTTAGGAGGCATTGTGATCGTAGAAACTGCAAACAAATACAAGTATAATAAAGCCTACTGCACATTTTTTTCAATATCCGTAATCATTTATTATCCGTAGGTTAGGTAGGTATATACGACAAACGAACGAAATAAAATTCACTTATAAAAGAACTCGCAATAGGTATGAATTCAACCCAGAAGCATAATAAGGCCTACTACAAAATTTTAGAGGCCTTATTACTATTACCCATGGACTAAGTATTTATGGAAAACGAAATAAATACAATTTGAACTGTATCAAGTTAATTATTCAGTCAATATGGGAAAAGCGTAAGTTAACACTAATACAGAAAGTAATTGCAAGTAGAAATTTAGTAAATACATACCTTTTCCCGGAGCCAATATTTATAAAATCGTGACATGCGCCCACTCACGACCACGTTTAACTTGCCACTGACGGGAGGGGGGGGGGGGGGGGGGGGGGGTGAGGTATCAGCGTTTGCCGCCGTGTGGCGCTTTGTACTTGTTTTAAGCATGTGTGAGTGCGAGCTTGAGCGCAAAATCGTATTATAAACAAGATTTTTGAAGTTTAGGCCTTATTAGCCGACAGGCCTTAATACCCTCATGTACCTTACACAATGGTTGTCTGGTAGATATCTCTGCAAGGGATAAGACCGCCAATTGCAGGATACAGTAGTTAGTTTTTATTTTTATTTTAAGAACTTTCTAAACACCTATTGTAATCTATCTACATTTTTCCTGCAATAAAGATTGTTTATTATTATTATTATTATTTTTATTATTATTATTATATTAACTTACTTAGAGTTAGGCAGTACAGCCGCCTTAGGCATCCCAGTAGTTCCCGAGGTGTAGATATAAAGCAGGGCGTCCTTGTACTGGGGCGGATCAGCAACGGTAGGGTACGATGGGGGGTGCTTGTCCATCTCTTTCCCAAGGTCTAGGGCTCCAGGGGATGGCGTGCCGTGCAGTTGGAACAGTTTCAGCTCCGGTGGCAACTGGTCGCGGATTTCTTCTAGGGCTGCGGGAGAAATGTTGGTTTAGAGCATTGATTTATTAAAAAGGGAAGATAGGTTACATTCTCCCAGCGCTTACTGAAAAATTGGCATGAGTTACAACTGCACGCAAACACATACGCTCACTGTTATTTTTCCAGTCCTGTGCAATACAAAGAAGAACAAAGACGGAAAGACGTATCAAGACCGAAGTGAGACCGAGACAACAATATTTCATGCGAATCACGACCGCCCGTGCCGCAGGTCCGACAGTGACTGAGGTGGGAGCACACAATTTTACACTGAGGTTGCCATTTTCGAGAAACTAGTACCTCATCTTTCCTTTTTAATTAATCAATGGTGGCAGCTTAGATATTAATAGGTACCTACACTGATGTCTATTCATATGTCGCCAAGACTAGACTAAACTAATCTGACAGGACTAAAAATGGTGCCATCCTTCTTATTTTGATCGTTATGACAGGGACAGCGATATTTTTAGTAGTGTCAAACTAGTTTAGTTTTGGCAATATCTGAATAGACACCACTATCAAATATTTAAATAACCTGGATATCGTAATGCCCACCTCCTACTTTTTACACGACTTCCAACGTGGTCATATCAAGTTTTTTAAACTTACGCGATCAGAACACATTTCACGGGTATTTATCGCGTTTATTTACCGTCGGGAAAAATAGGTAAATAAACGCGATAAATACCCGTGAATATTTATAATAAAGTGGTCATATCAGTTAGAGCCATTTTATAATGCTGAGATCAGAAACTTAGAACTTACGCCTCGTTTGTAAATTATTTTTTTTGCCGTCGTTATTATTTACAATCGACGTATTTAAAAAGAACTACGAGTCTATACGTCTGGCAGCCATAATCTTAAAATGGACCGAGCCCAGTGGTGGAAAGAGTAAGAATGTAGACGTGATGGCTGGCTGATGGTGATGGCTCAGATATGTGCTGTAGTTACACAAATTCCAATATTTTTCTCCCATTTAAAAACGGTGCAAAAACAATGCCGTGCAAAAATTTAAGAGTGTACCGTTTTCTCGTCATGTTTTGTTCTCTCGTTGCAGCGATAGGCACTACGTAGTAGGAAATAACATTGATAATTCAATTTGTTCGTGTATAGTTCCGTTCAGCATGACTGCATAACAAGCAGGTGCATTTATAATTCAGTGACCTAGATCGTAGCACATTGTTTTGTTTAGCTCATTAGTTAGCTCAATAACTAGCTTTTTTGTTTGCTTTTTTTTCATCAAACATGAATTGAATTGGTGACATAGATAATAATCAAATCTATATTAAGCGTAACGACCTTTCTTGATACTACCTAATGCTATACACTATTACAATAATTTCACTAACAAGCTATGCTGTGCTAGCAGTGTAAATTGTTTGCAACCATCTGCAGTGAGCTCAATTATAATACTTTTAATTTGTTTCTATTCTTAATACAATTGTAAATACTTCTTATTTGTTACTATTCTTTGATTGTAATTGGATCTTGGTGCAACCCGCAAAGGCGCGCCGCTGCATCAAGAAGCTGCACGGGTTATGTGCTTCTTGGGCCACGAAGGTCTTAATAAAGTTTACAATTTCAAAGCATCATTTCTAAGTAGGTCCTTCGTGAAAGACGAATCAATACTGGTAGGTTTGAAAATAGACATCTTCAACATTATTGCGTAGGTGGTTAGGCTTGGTACGCTGAACTCTGTGTAGCCTCTCTTAAAGGCTATTAATACGTAATACCAGCTTCTGCCCACGGGTTCGATCACACCTGTAGGCCCAGCACGGGGATTGTTGTCTAGGGAAGAATAGAAAAAAAATACGTCACTTTGTCATCGATTGCGTTGCGTAAAATGTTTGAAACTCATTCCTTAAACTTCAATAATTTACGCTATGTATGACGATGCGATGTCATTTTTCTCTATTCTATCCTAGACAACAATCCCCGTGCTAGGCCGGCAGGCCATAAAGTAGCCCATGTCATTTCGAGATAATTTTGTTTTAGTGAAAGAATTTTCAAAATCGGTTAAATAGTTTCCATCTTTCTGTTAGCTCAATTGTTTTAATTTTAAATAGCTAGCTCTTATTTGTTTCTATTATTTGATTGTAATTCTTAAAGATACTAACTGTAAAAAAAAAATAAAAAAATAGCCAATGTTGATTCCAGGATTAGGATTACCCGAATGCAAAATTTCAGCCTGATCTGTTCAGTAGTTTTGGCGTGAAGAGGGAACAAACATACATCCATCGATCCATTCATCCATACAAACTTTCGCATTTATAATATTAGTGTAATTCCGATAGCAGAAAACGTTATCGATTCGAAGACCTAATAAAAATGAACCTGAAAACATGAAAGCAATTAGGTCTAAGTAGTATCGATCGCGCGTGGTTTAGTTCACACGAAATACTCTTGTTAATCGATACGTTTTGTGAATGCCATCTATTAATGTTATTGGATACGTACGTAGAAATATTTACCCTTGGGCAAAGAGAATAATATAAGGGCAAATAGTAGGCACCTACTTAATAATAGTTGGATGGGAACAACCAAGTGGTCAATATGAATCTATATTTCACACTAAGTACTTATCCAATATGAAATTATGTTATCGTGTTATACGGCCTTTTTAGAATGTATCAGCTCGAAGTTGTAAACATAAGCTAAGATTTCGCTATGATTTTAAAAAGTTTTTCAGCTCCCAAACGGACCAGACAAAGATGGAGAAAGAGAGAATTAGACTCATTTACGGAAGCACACACCTGAAAAAAGGTTTCCAGGTAGGTAAAGGACCTAAAAGAGAGAACAGTCGTACAGTGGGAAGCCACAGGCTCACTAATAAATAATACACCTCAACCTCAACAGCCTGTATTGGTCCACTGCTGGACGCAGGCCTCCCCCTGATATGCGCATTGTTGGCGTTTATCTAATGGGGGGTTATGCCCATAATCCCCACGCTGGGTATGCGGGTTGGGGATCGCAGTTCGATGGTACAATTGTTCTGCAGGGGGCGCTGGTGCCGCCTCCCGGATATCCCTTAGTCGCCTCTTACGACACCCACGGGATGAGTTGGGGTGGTGCAAATTCTAAGCCAGCACCACACAGCTACAGCACAATAATACACAACCAAGCAGAAATCATCACTTACATGCTGCAAGATTCTCCGAGTACAGAATAGCACGAGCCTTCGCCACCTGGATGCAATGAAGCAGCGGTTTGTGCCTCAGGTTGCTGTTGATAAGAGCAGACACTCCTCCGAGCTTGGCGACTCCGAGCCAACTCCAGACGAACTCGGCTTTGTTAGGCATGAAAACACAGACCACGTCACCGCGTTTTAGATTGAGGTGCTCTTGCATTGTTCGGGCCACTTGGTTGGATTTCTCGGCCATCTGTTGGGAATAAGAAAGAGTGAACGGTGTCTTCTAGATCTCCGTGATACATCGTCAGTCACATTGTCTCTTGGCATCAGGTGATATTATAGTTGAACATAAGTCTATTCACGATTTAGAAAATGTTTCCACTATTGACGGAACATGCATTTCCCAAAATATTAATTGAGATGACCACCTCAGGGATTAAAGAGATCTCATTCAAGGGCATGAAGCAAGGCATCACTTGCTAGGAATGTTCCCTGTGATCACAGGGGACTTTCCTAGCAAGCAGTGAGCACTGGCGCCGCAGCTAACCAGAAGCTTGAGTTCATTTAACTGTCACGGCAAATGAATACCATGTCTTCAGTACATGTTACGTCTACTGCTAAACGTCTTCCTCCAAACCAAGAGGGCTTGGCAGATAGGTTGGTGTCCAGGTGTTAAAAAAGGTATATCGAAGGAAGCTGCTGCCCTTGCTTTGATAGGTCCCTAAGTCGACTCTTACGACAGTCACGGGTTGAGTTGGAGAGGTCGACTCTTACGCCTCGACCGCCATGACGAATTTCCATCTAGTTTCATTCATACGAGACAAATTTCGTTGTGACCTAAAAAATATACCTGACAAACATAAGGACTTATCTCTGCTCTATTATTCAGCATCTTTCTGACGTAGTAGGTACCAAGAAGGTAGGTCGCTTAAATAAATAAAGTCAGTAGAGTTTAAACCTCGTCGAAAAAGTAGGTTAGGGTTGTGGTGCGGACATATTTCTAGATTAGATAGTTGCTTGGCAACGAGTTCCTAATAGGACTAAACGAAAACGGGTAGTGTTAAACAGGCTAGCGACACTGTTTCATTACGCCTGCATAATCAATGCAGACTTAATGAAATGTTGATACTGATACCTGTCCAAATCCACTTATTCAATTTGGTACATTCCCGAGCAAACTATTTATGCTGTATATTAGAACCCGACTCAAAAAAAGGAATGTTATAAGCTTATAAGTAAGAGTGAGTAGGTATTTGTGTCTGCGTGTCTGTGTGTCTGTATATGGCATCACTAGCATCACATCGTAACTTCCACACGGATGGTCGGATTTCGAGTTTTTTTGTTGGCAACTTCGAAGAGGTATTTTTGCTAGTACCTATTCTGTCATGCTAAATATCATTCGAATAACACTGAAAATGCAGAAGGTAATAGGCAAGGCGACCCAGAATGGCCAGAACTCATCTTATCCGAATACCTAAGATAGAGCAGTTCACCTCACTAGACAATCAAACTGAAATTATTGTTTACTTCAACATTCCGTGTTTACAAAGTAGTTCGGTACGTGGGTATGTATTTCATGCGGAACTTGGCAGTTGGCACGCTATAATAGTCGGTGCCAGAACCCACAAAAATGAAGAGTTCCTTGATCTATCAGGGTCTTGTCCTAGTTTAGACTTACGCTTATGTAAGTAGAGAAGGAATGGGAAAGATCTAAATTGATGAAATTGTGTTGTGATCCATCATCACTTTCCTAGTTCAGTGAGATGGTTGCTAAAAAACATAAAACATTTTAAATAGAGGTAGAATAGAGCCCATGATACATTTATATATTTTTAACTGAATTATATACAATATCAAATCAACAAAAGTCAGAACTGTTGTCGATTTGATGTTGTACCTATATAATTCAGTCAATATTTCAACAAGATTTCCATTTGAATCATTGAAGACTCAGAACAGAAAAGTATACTAGGTATAATTGAAAATAACTAGGTAATTGACAGAAATCTTCTAAAAAATTACCTTAATATTATGTCCTCAATGGGCAACGTAACATCGAGTATGTTTTGACCGATTTCACTAGGCTATCGATGTCTAAAGAATTCGATGTACCTCATGAGACAACTCAATAAATTATATCAATGAATACACGATTAATCATTTTTGGTAACTAACCTGTCCGAAGGTCCACGTGTGGTCTCCAACATCGATGAAGCAGGCTGCATCAGGGTTCTTTTGAGCGCGTTGGGTGAACAGCGAAGCGACGGTGGCGTTCTGTCGCCCCCATCGTTTCGACCGGACCATGCCGTTCGCGTAACGCCATAGGAACCTGCAATGTAGATGTGATTTAGTCTTTGTTCATTTTCGTATAAGTGGCGGTCACGCAGTCAGCCAGTTCTTGTGGAATAAGCGACCGAACTCAAAGAATTAGCAAAATGATATGTATATCAGTCAGCTTGGTCATCGCTTGATCGTCTAAAGAACCGATTATTGTTGGGTTCATATAAATTAAAATTACATTATTTCAAAAACAGTACATTACACTTATTAATATGTTCTTAGTAGAAACTGCGACCACTTTAACGTAGTGTAAGACACCATGTCGGCCTAGCTAGGTTAGGTAGGATGACGAACTGCGAAAGAATGCAAATGCTGGATGCGGCAAGTTGAAGATATGGAGCTATGGTGCTCATTAGAGGACCTCCATTTGCCCAGGAAGTTCTAAGAAATGCTGAAGAAATCATTGCGCAACAGTTCTGCGATGGAATGATTGACAAATTGTCAGAGCCACACTTTATGAGAGGCCCTAAGCTTTACCTAATAAGGTCGGTCCATAGATAGATACGTTTCTTGACATCAAAATTTATTCAGTATCTATAAATTATAATCAGACGGCCGGAGCTGAGCCATGAATGACGATGAGTGTTGGTTAGTACATTCAGCTGTAAAAAGATGTTAATGTAGTTTAGTACCATGTCAAACTAAAAACTGGGCTTTTATTAGCAAATGAATGTGATCATCGAGTAGGTCAAATTTAGTGTGACATGGGAACTAAAGTGCATACATCTTAGTGCAGTCGACTGTACCTTTAAGATAATGAGCGTCTGTATGACGTATGATTTCGTCTTTATTAGTAGTTATAATAATAGGCAGTCATTATTTTTAATGGGCACTGCAAATTGCTTACTATTCTCGCTATAAGAATAGGGAGGTACCAACATTACAAAAAGGTCCTCTCATTATACACAAAAATAATTACATAACCTCAAGCCATATGAGTTTAAATATACATATGTTCGTTCCTAATTATTTTACTAGCTAATTGTACCTTATTGATACTAAACGGAGATGTAGGTATAGTAAGGGCGCGTTCGAATTGTGTAGTGACGGCAGAAAAACGTACTTTCGTGACGTGTATTTTTACATGGAAATGTTTAGGTACATTTAGGAAGATAAGATTAACTGTCAGGCTACAGGTTTCTTCGTCGCTTCTTTACTTTAGTCTACAAGCGACAGAAATAAAAAAATATCACTTAATTACCGTGCCAGTCTTTAATTTAATAATTTTATTGTATTTATGGAACTACAATAAACAAATAAATGGAGTTTTTGAATTTTGTCGTTCGCGACTTTTTTTGGTGTGACGATCGATAGATTATTGTTATAATGGGAACTGCTAGCCTGAAAGTCGTGAAAAGATAAAAAAAGTTGTACGATTCGTATTGTGCCGTTATTATGATGTGCATTACGATAGAGCGACTGCCGTGAACCATAAAATTTTGTCACGATCCAATGCGAAAAAGTAGATAGTCGTTCAACGATAAAAAGTCGTAAAGGCACAATAACGACAAACAGTATAAGAAGAAAAGCTAGATACGATAGTCGTCCAACTATAAACGGTTATGGTATAGTGGGAACGCGCCCTAATAATATGTAAAAGGCCTTAAAATTGTTAGTTAAACGTGTGAAAAAAAGAGTAGGTAAAGGGGTAGGGTACGAGTTGAGAGCGACCTAAGTTTTGTATTTTAACTGGTAGGTAGGTATTAGGAAACATCACATGTCTCGTTCATATAGAAGTTATCGTCTATCATTAGGATAATTGGCGAGTTCAGTTATTACGGCTTTATTGAAAAATCAATCACAAGACATGACCTATCTCCCTAGAGGCAAGACCATGGGGTAAAACTGAAGAACAGAGCACGACCCTGAAAGGCGAAAGTAGTTTCTATCAGTACACGTTTTTTTATACCGGATCAAATTAATACAGTTTATCAGTATTAATGTAGGTACACAACTTTATAACGTTAAAAACGGTAGACTAATTAATTTCCACGCAATTCTCCGCAAAGGTAAATATTTACCAGACACAAAGTATGTGGTGGTTCACAGATTTTAGGGCATTCGCCTGATTTGATCTGATAACATTTTATGATAAGATCTCTTTACCTGCTACAGCTAGGTATAGCTTATTTAGCTGGAATTTTCCAGTTATTAATGTACCTTTCTTGTAATAATTTTCTTTGATAATACAGCTTACTAATTTCAGTGTGTTATGCTCAAAAACTAAGCACAGGCAGGCATTTACAATTCAAAGGACGTAAATTGTTGAAATGAAAACCTACAAAAGCACACAGCGAACCTGTCAGCCACCATCAGTCCATCACGCGACCAGTGACGTAGCACCTACCTACAATATAATCCAATAATTAAATAGACGACTAGGCAAGTAAGTAAAGTGACCTTCGTACTATTTATTGAAGGAAAACCGCTTGAAAATATCAAATGGCATCGTAAAATATAGTACAGAATATTATGATGGGTAGGTATGTTGTATTGCTTTATTTCCTTACAAAATTTCCTTCCTCATCTAATGCTTTTTTGCCTTCCTGGACTATGAGAAGTCCAGGAAGGCAAAAAGCATTAGATGGGTTTTTACGGAGCCAGGCCTGTGTAATAACTACCTATAGTAAAGTTTTCCGTTACTCAGCCATTAAAACGATTTATAAGTTTGATTCTGTCTTTGTCAGTCTCAGTCTCAGGACAACGTATCCTGGGCATTCCTGGGACAGACATAGGCTAATTTTCATCCCAGAACAGGGGATTTTATTTGGGGAATATATTCATCAGGACAGAAGCTATTGATGAATATATTCCCCAAATGGGATTTATTATGTGCTGCTGCTATGAATGCTTTTACAAACAAATTTTTAATAAACACATTTCAACAAGCTGTTTTATAGTTGGTCAATGAATGAAGCGACCTTTACGCGATAATAATATCTTAAAATTTGTTTGATTTGTTCTTCAAATAAACGTTATGTAAGCAAGTACGAGTAAGTACAGACTAGAGTCCAAAAAGTGTTGGCATAAAGCCAGTATTGAACTTCATTGATTTTAGTTAGTTCCCTCTTAGGCTTACCGATCTAAAGTATATACTTACATAATTTTGCGGTAGTTACTCAAGCAGAGAAAAACTTTTTTTAAGCGTAATTAAAGTAGGCCTAATTATTTTTCGCCAGAATACAAATGAATTGTTTCGTGTTGCAAGCATCTTAATTATAATGAAGTAACATCTCTATGTACTGAAAATTTTAAACATTCAATTTCCGTTGGTGTTTCAGATAATTCAGACGAAAATAACCCGAGAACGGATATGTAAACATTGTTCAAAGAGCAGACCATGTGCGTGCAAAAAAAGTCAATTCTGTAATAAAGCTACTGTGAAGATCACACTTCAGTCAAGGGTTGCCACTTTTGCAGGGAACATAAGTGGCCTTTTGAATTGTGGTCTCATAGACTATCAATATTGGACAATAGTAGTTCATACTGGTAACTAATAGCTTCACAGGCGCTTTCCTGGGTAAAAATTGCCTTTGTCTTTCCAGCTCTAAAAGTACATGTCATATCCTATATTAATGTTGTGAATTAAAACCATTAGAATTTATCAATTTAATCCACAGCATTAATATAGGATATGACGTCAATTGACCATAACAGAAGTACCACATCAACGAATCACGGACAATAGAGTTACTGCACCACTATGTAAAATTTTAGACCATCAGTTCAGTAGTTTCATTCGCATTTTTAATAATGATATACGAGTAGGTGTGACCTCTATCCATGGCAGTAGCAATAATTTTACCTCAAGACGAAAAATACTAATACATCAAACTAGGTCCCTTGGAGGAAAATATACACGGTTTTCCCGAAGCAAAATTTAACATGGGAAATAAGCGTAGTTATTTCCGTGACGATTCCTCACAAATAAATTATTAAATTTATATAACAGAAGCTCATTAGTAAGAACACGACTTTACCTCTAATTACTTTTGTCTACTGTAGCGTCGGAAAGAAAATGTGGGTCGTTAAAAATTATGCTTCAATTTGGTTTTTATATAAATAAATAAATTCATTTATTTGACACAAGTAAACATACACTATACAAATGAATCCATAGACTCCCGTCTCGAACTAGTAAAAACTGTATTTCAGGAGTCGGTGGCTTCTCCCATGTTAAATACATTTTGTGTCCTACAAAAAATTTACATTTATGTCGTTCTTATGACATTTAAACATTTAAAAGAATAAGGAACGTATGAATTACACAAAAATATCGATACGCAAAGATAATGGGATAGAGAAAAATGATCTCTCTCTACCACTCACTTCCCTGCGCTCTTATTAAACAATATTTATTATGGTCTATCTAAACAAATGACGTTACTTTAAGTGTTTAAATTAAAATAATTACGTAAAAGTTTAAGGGCGTAGATTCATAAGCATTTCTTCAACATCATCGTAATCAAGATCTTTCAACCATGTCTGCACAAACTTTTTGAGTTCGTTTGCTTTACTGTTCCTAATTTCGCACTTTTCACTTAGGATGTTGTATAAGTGCGGTGTAACTACCATATACTGCCTTTGAGCAAAAGTTGATTTGGCCAGTGGTATGGGACATTTTGCTTTGCGTCTGGTCAATTTTGAGGTGGGTGCCGTCGGGACGGATTTTCGATGATAACGGCGGATACCTTCAGAAATTATTATGTTGTCTTGCCTTTTTGCAAAACACGCTCATAAGACTTCTAAAATCCTAAAATCTTCCCCACCTTCCAAAAGCGTTTTACGCTGCATAATTATGAGGGTTAAGCTCAAAAAAGAAAACTGAAACTGAAACTGAAATCAACGTTATGTCAATAGCCTCCAAATAAAATACAATTTCGTTCAGCAAAGATTCATAGCAACTGGCTTACAATGTGCGCAAAACTTCTTATCTGCTATCTAAATTACTTGTATAACCTAGAAATTAGTATATAATAAAACGTCTCTAACATTTTTTAATTCAGCTCTTTTTGTTTATAATTAGGTACAGATAAGAATGGCGTTGTTATTATTCAACCACCTGTAATGCCTGCCCTTAAACTATGGCATTGTAATATTGTAATGAATATTATCAAACACCAAATGTTGATAAAATAGTGGGTAAGTACATAGATATAATAATGCTAACAATGGGTTTTGATGACATTAGTCATTATTGAGGACAACAGAAAAATAGATAAGTATATTTCGTGCAGATGATCTATATAAAAAATAAAGTCGTGTCGTGTTAGTTACACTATTTATAACTCAAGAACGGCTGAACGGATTTGGCTGAAAATTGGTGGGGGGTAGCTTAGTACCAGGAGACGGACATAGGAAATTCCGTTCTCGTGGGACGTGACAAAAACAATCCACGGGGGCGAAGCCGCATGGCGCAGCTAGTAGAGTAATAATTTTAAAATTACAGAATTCCCGATTCCGTCATTTTAAAATTAAAAACATTACAGAAATGTGATTTTCAAAATGCCTTTTAATTAGTTTTCTACCATCTATCTATAGGACAAATTTTGGATGTAGTATGGCTAACTATTAAAAGTATCCAACATCAAACTTCATCTAAGAGAAAAACTTCCGACCCTAAGCATCCTGAGAAATGGTACAGTAGAGTGTACATTAATTTTGACTACTAACGAAGTATTTTAAAACGGGGTATTCAGAATGTTTTCTTTGTATAATAAATAATATCTATGTAGTGTATTTTATTAATTAAATCAGATATCTAGTACCCATAACACAAGCTCTGCTTAGTTTGGGACTAGATAATGCTGTGCGAGTTATCCAACATTATGTATTTATAATTTGTTCTTTTTTTCTTAATACATTTAAGACCATCGAGCATTATATAGTCTAAACCACTTTTGTCATGCTCTGCAAAGTTTTCTTTTTTGTTCCAGTCTGTTTGTGTTTAACACCGTTCGAAATCGATTACAGTTGTATTAACCGTTAGAAGATTTTACAAGTGCCATAAGACCTAAGAATTCACACTCTAGCCATTCTCGAGAAAAAATGTTTGTACAAAACTTTAACTAACTAATCAAAAATTCAAAATTCTCGTTTTGGCGGCGTTTGAAATTTAATTACCGGTCACTCTGGTTTCACGTTTGAAAATCACATAATCCTTAGTTGACAAAACGAATGAAATGGGGGAAAGTTCTACCTGCACATGTTAGTTATTTAACGAATGTAATGGTACTTAAGGTCCAACTGAGGTCAAGAAGGTGTAGGTATAGCACGTTATCGGTATACTATGCAGTAGACGAGACTTGGAACTATATTATACTCTGGCCAAACTCAAGATACTACAGTTCACAAACAAGGCCCCTAGAAATCACTTTCTTGTTGTTGATTTTTGACCGAGTTTGTACTAATCTTTCATACAGCGCTCAGTTCATTTCACTTTGCGTTTCGAACGTCATCCCAAATCGAGAATTCTGAATTTTGTATTGTGAATTTGTAAGTAGTTTACAAACATTATTGTCAATATCATTTGTGTCAATATCGCAATGCAGTGTAACGTAATCTAGCATGTTTAGGTGTTTAAAGGAATTTGGCAGCAGTTTCCGATTTGCTTTTAATAAATCTTAAAACTAGCTGTTTGAATCTTTGGGCTTGAAATTTGTATTCAATGAACTAATTTACAAGCAGGTCATTCAATGAGTTGTCGCATACAAATTTATGTTTGAAAATCAAACCAGTTAACTTAACTGTTACTTAGTGCATTCATGAATTTGAAGAACGGATAGTTTTAGAGTTCTGTGTGATTGTTACAATGAGTTCCGACATCGATAGATTTTATAAAAGAGGCTAAAGCAGTAGTGAAAAACTTTTTACCACCTAAATCAAAAGAAAGGTACCTGAAATCGATTTTATGAAATGGTGCTCTGAGAAAAAAGTGATATCGTATTAAGAGAACGTTTTGGTTGATATATTTTAACAAATTCTCAAAGACTTACAAACCTTCAACATTATGGAGCGTGAAATAAAATTTACTCATTTTTTCTTTAGCTAATTCATATTTTTATTTTATTTTATATTTTTAATGAAAAGCGCAGTGTTTACCTCGGGAGATAGTAACTAATTTAGTCCCCGAACTACACAGATTGGACGAGCTCTTTGTTAAAACTCGACTTTGATACTTGAAGAAATATTTTTAATGTTTTCGCAAAGAAAACCGCTGACAAACGAACAAACCATTGTTTGTCTACCACATCAGCTTGATGTGGTAGATGTTGTATGGAATGACTCACGTCAATTGCATCCAGATGACTCCTATTATCAAAATCTCATTCATATATTATGATAATATCTAAACGAATCATTTATAGAGTAGAACTCAATGAATGGGTATTTTGTTAGACAGAAGTATATACCCTTATCTCAGAATTATTTATATAATAAGTACCTATTATAATTTAAAAAGGAGCCCTTCGGACAGCCTCCTTGGGTGCACTTTGTTAGAAATTGTTTGACGAACATTAGGTAATCTGCACAGATGGCATCGGCATTCTCTTGTCAACAAACGTAGGTAATACCTTGGGTAAAATCTGTTCACATGGGTAGGTATCAACTACTACCAATGTGTTTTTGAAATCATTGAAAATTCCCACTCGGATCAACGCTCCATTTATGTATTGGTTATCATAACAAAGATCGATAGGCATGTTTAGTTTATCAAGCAATACAATACATAGATATCACTCAGTTGTAGATTTTAGTGATAAGCGCGAGAATATTGCAATCTCGTGCACGCTAAGAATTTATTGAAAATACCACCAAAGAATCGCATTCTTTCACATAAATTATTAAAGAAACGAGGAAATCGTTTTCGCAATTTTGTAGTTAAAACCTATACCTGCATTATCTAGTACTTACCTCAGGTTGCTGTAGAAGTGTAATTTACTTCAAATGTTATTACATTAAAAGTAAATTGTATATAGAATAATCCCAGATGAAAGCTACATCCACAATAAGACCTCTGTCCATGTCCATAGCTACATTTTAAGACTGTGCAGTACAGTATGCCTTATTGATTTTGAGTCAACGTCACTTCGTTTTATTACTTTATTAAAAGTTATTTAAAAGTCTAATACCATTATGAATAAATTGCCTCATTGATTTTGAGCTAACGTCACTTCGTTTTATTATTTTATTAAAAGTTATTTAAAAGTCTAATACCATTATGAATAAACGCTTAAAGTGCACGAACAGATAAAATCAGAACCTCAATACAACTTCTGATCACGGTTAGTAACTTTACATAACAGTTTTTGAAACGTGACATGGTTTGAAAGCACCATTTAGATGGCAGAAATTATTTATGTTTGTATTCATCTTCGTCAAACAAGATTTTTCGAAGTTGAATAGAAAATTCTAGAACCAAGGTAAGTAGTGTTAAAGACGTCTTACAAATAAGTAATTATACTTGCAAATTACTTTTTCTATCGGATGCAAGTTCTTACTAAAAGGTCAAATAAACTTTGGTTTATTAATATCTACATTTTACTTTCTAAATTATTTAAAAGACAAGGTAGGTATCTTAATAGATATACATATAGATAGTTATACCTACTCAATAATTTAAGTACGTTATAACTATGATAACTATGGCATATGGAAGGAAACAAAACTAACCAAAAACACATAGCTCTACAAAAACCACTCGTAATAATTAATTAATAGAGTTTAGGAAATTCTAACATGGTTAAGCGCGTTTGCATATAGGTAGGTTAGGTAGGTAAGTTCTGCATGTATAATTGCAAGATTATTTGCCTACCTACAAAACTAAATAGGTATTTGTCGTTCCTACATTGTTTCCTCTTACGTATCACAGAAAATAAATTATTTATATACCTACTATTCTATTGTGAATGCAATACAGATAATGCAAAATGCGTAAAATAAGTACCTACCTACTGCACTAGGTAACTTTGCAAACAGCAGTTTAACTGTTTGCAAATAGGTTAATGCACCAATATCAATTAGGTACATATTTGTACGTCAATGCCTAGCTGATTATTTATTATTGGTCTACATCAGTAAAGATTCTACTGTCCTTCCTGCCTGATTTGTATAATTACTTCATATTTATGAAGTAAAGTGGTGTCTACTCAATATAAGTTAAGAATATATTAATATTATTTTATACATATTTTCAGTAGGAAATAAAACCGTAAACCTCTCCCATAAAGTCTGTCATGCTTCTTTTCTCTACTATCAATTCAGATTGTAAGGGGCAGTAGTTTTAACCACGCGGTTAAATCGAAGGGGACATAGCAGGTAAAAAAATAAACGTGACTACATATTTATACGACATTTTAACAACTGATTTAAAATACTACTAAACATGTCGGTCAGTAACGAGTACTGCGGCTAATAATTGATTTTTTAAACCGTTCGGATATGCTTCTGACAAAGGGGTCTAAAAAGCACTAATATAGGGAAAATAGGCTTGTCTCCAGTTCAATATCATTAAATAAAAACTAGGGTATTTTTGTATAATTATGTAAACTCACTTGGTATCCCTCGGCAGGGTTTTGACGAACACGTAAATCCATTTTCTGTATCGGTAAACGCAGGGCGCGACCGCGAGGAGGGCAAATATCGCCGCTTTGGAGAGAGTACTGAGCACGGCGGCCATTGCGGCTGCCAGTGCCATCAGCGCGACGAGCGCGGCCAAGATAGCATCCATGGTGGGAGAGCTGGCCGGTAGCCCAACACTATAAACAGATAGCGGAGCGGGTTTAGTAGTGCGGAAGGCGCGACGCGGGGCGCCGCCGACAGACCGCGCGGCAATGACGACTCGAGGCTCCGGCTCCGACGCGGCAGCTGGTTCCTCGCACATGCGCCGATAACAGCTGATACACCGTCCCCCGTTCCACGCTCCCTCCGCGCGAACCCGGGACGCATCAAACGAGTTCGCGACGACACATGAGATTTTTTATTTTACAAAAACTTGGGGGCAGGTTGGCGCGTATGACGTATGCACGGTTAACAGGGGTGAATGATTCTTGACGGGTAAAGTCGATCCATTTTTGAAATAGGTTTGTTGTCAGTTTTGACAACAAAGGAGGTAGTAATATTATTATAGTTCGAATAAAAAGTAAGCTTTGACGCGGCACGCTCGCCCGCGTAAGCTTTTGTATTTATGCGAAGTTTTAGAAAATTGAATTTACAAAAATACCTATATGAGGGAAATTTATGAGTTAAGCCCTGTAACAGTTTGGTTACTGAGGATACATAAATATGGATAATTCTTAATTAAAACTTTATACCTTAATTTAATGATTATTTATCGGGCACCTATTTATCGCGTACCTTTGCTTTTATTCCCCATTTATTCTTACGAAGTTATTGTATTCTCTTTGTTATTCCCCTACGTTTCTACCGCATTACAGCGATCGTGGTCATAAATAAATCATTCGATAAATAAAATCATTAAATTACGTCAAGAAATCGCGATAGTTAAACTTACCAATTAAGGTCCCAAACACACTGTTATTTTTTTATATTAGAATATATTTTTTTTTTTTATTTTGACACAATATCGAAAATTCACCCTAATTTTCAATGGAAAATAATCCCCGCCAAAGAAGCTTTTTTTAAGAATTCGGTGGGCTTTTTGTCCGTTGACTCTCTACTTTCGGATAGTGTAAAAAATACATTACTCAGAAAATGCAAAGAAACAGAAAAAAATTTACGTGTTTTTTTCGTATTTTTGCATTTTCCAAGAACATTTACCATAGTAACTTTAGCATGTGATAGGTACCCAATAACGAGTGATTTAGGTACTTACTTTATAATATTATATTGATTGATATACTAAATGCTAAATATCGTCCCTTACGTTTATGCGTAAGCGTACAGCCAGGGTTGGCATGATTAAAACAAGTTGTGTTTAAAACAGTTTTAAATAAAACTATGTTTTTTAATAAGTGTTTAAAAACACAGTTTAAAACGAGTTTTAAACTATGTTTAAATCATGACGAAAAAAAACAGGGTTTAAAACTACCTTTTATTGCAAATGAATGGAAATAAATCCAAACGACCAAATATTTAAATATTTCAATATTCGCTATAATTGATTTGAAATTGATCCTTATAGGTATTTAAGTAAAAAAAAACAAATAAAACAAAAAAAACACTTGTTTTAAACATTTTGAACAGTTTGTTTTATAAAATATAAAAAAAAACTGTTTTTTTTCCAACCCTGCGTACAGCTATTGATTTCCCATTAATGCTGCCCACTCGCTGACCATGATAATGTAGAATAGTTTTAAATTGCCTACCCTGAGTTTATTAGTGTGTGTTAAAATGTGATTATTACATAGAATACTAGCTGCGCCCCGCGGCTTCGCACGCGTTGTTTCTATTTTCTTTGCTATAAACCTCACGGAGACCGAGACCTTTCCAACGAATGCAAAACCGTGGAAATCGGTTCGTGCGTTCTGGAGTTATAGCGTCAGGAAGGAAACCCGACTTATTTTTATATTATAGATTAAAACTTAAAGAAATCCAAGTTCTTCTGTAATATTCATTTATTGAACCATTATCTTTCCAGCATGACCCATACCATAAAACAATTTTTAACTAAGTAACTAAATACAATTAACATTGTAAGTATATTTTATGTCTAGGAAATTAGATTATTAATTATGGGCAAGTCAGTAAATAAATATAAGTAGATAGAAAAAGAGATTTGATACAGATAATTGTAAAGATATATAATTTTAAATAATTTTTGTTTAAGATAAGTTTAAGGTAACTAATAGATATTATACATAATCGAGATTTCCAACACCCTTACACTATTTTTTGCTAAATGTGAACTTTTAACAAATGAAAAGCTGAATTTAATTCGCTTTTTACATTATTTTCTTATAAGATATAGCAGTCATAACATAAATAATTTAAACTATTGATATATACATACATATATAGAATATGTTGAGATTCAATAACATAGTTTAATTTGTTTCTTATTATAAAAATAATTATTATGTCCATTTCTTACAGCTACTTAAAGTACTTTCTAAAAAATATACATAAATAAAAGTATTGTAAAGATTAAAGAGTTGCCATGTTAAACTCCATTTTGTGTTAGTTTAAAAAGTGCTAAAGAGTTTACGGTAAAAAAATCCAAGTCTGTTTTTTTGTGTCACATTTTTTTACGAATATCACTTGTTATGTAAGAAAAGCAGCTCATGGAATGGTTCGTAATTATAGATCTAATAAACTCCTACCTGTAGATTGTTTGCAACAGTCGGCAGATAGCTCAATTGCTACAATTTTAAAAACTAGTTCTATTTTATTTTTATTATTTGATTTTAATAAACTTCTTGTAAAACATTGACCGGTAAATAAGAGTAAAAAATTCATTATATTACCTTTGTTATTTTCAAAGAACATAATATCCTTTACTAATTTTCAAAGAACATAATATCCTTTACTAATGTACTGTTTGCTCATGATAAGAGACAAATAAGGACAAAATTCCTGCTTTATTTAAGTCGTTTGTCAATAACTGATGATAAAAGAAGGTGCAAAGGTTTGTTTGCAATTAAAATACGAATTTTGTCTATTTTGCCTGTTGCTTTAGAGTATTTATTCTATAGAGTATTCATTCTACGGCTGGCTACTTATTTAGTAACTGTTTATAACTGTCTATAAAAATAGTAAAAACTGCTAAAACTGTAAATCAGGAATGCTTAGTTAGGAATTCAAATTAACTGATTGTTTTAATTCAAGCTTATTAAACTATATAAATTTTATCTACAACTAAAGTTGTGCAAACAGGTTACTATCTACTATTTGAGCTATGTATATCGATTCATTATTTATAACCCGCCAAAAAATGATCCGATTTTTAACACGTTTTTTGGTGGTATACAAATAATAGACCGTTACGTTTTCTACAACATTAATTAAAAAAAATCACAGCCTAATTTTCCCACTGTGGATCATATCATGCTCTTCAACGCCAAGCGGAAGATATTTTCCTAATTTTAAATCTAAATAGTAAAGTTTATCATTTTTTACCAAATTCGGGTGGTAACTTTCCTTTTGCAGATCAGTCTTCTTCATTTTAAATGTACCTGTAAATAAAATTGTGGCTTAGTTACAGTTCTATGAGATTCAATTTCGTTTGTGATTTCAGTTACTATATTATATTGATTTACTTATAATAACAGACGTGTGTCATGTTTGACGAAATGACATATCATCATTAGCCTATTTTAGTCCACTGCTGGACATAGGCATCCCCTAATGAGCGCTATAGCACTGTCTTCTGTCATGCTTAACGCATCCAGCATCTGTCTGCAGTCTTTTGCAGATCGTCATACCACCTGGCCGGAAGTCGTCCTACACTTCGTTTGCCTGCATGGAGCACAACCTGAAGTATTTTAAATGTTTTGATCAAATTATAAACTAACACATTTTCATTAGGCTCCTCACCAGACCTCAACAACCTTTATTGGTTCCCTGTTAGACGCAGGCCTCTTCCTGATAAGCTGCTTGTTGGCTTTTATCTCATGGGGGGTAGTGCCCATAATCCCCACGCTGGGTATGCCGGTCGCAGTTCTGTGTTAGAATTGTTTTGTAGGTGGCGCTGCTGTCCGCGCTCGGTGGATATCCCTTAGTCTTACGACACCCACAGGAAGAGATGGTGTGGTGCAAATTCTAAGGCCGCACCACAAAGCACATTGAGGTCCACTTTTTCTGCTTGTTTGTTAAACTAAGTTCAGCTTGAACCGGATCAAAATGCAGCTGATCTGAACTCGTTTTGAAGCAATAAACTTAGTTTATCTTATGTTGATCGCGTTCAATTGCAGAAATTAAACCTTTTTCTTGAATTCTGGGGTTTCAATCGCCAATTAAAACCCTTACCATTCCTATCCCAATAGAAAAAAGCTTTTTCTACCCTTACCGGTCATGTCCATAGAGGTCATAACCCTCAGGAAGACAGGTCTTGCGTAGGCTGGTAACTCCTTCGACAAGTCAGCTGATAGCTTGTCTAGGTCGAGGGTGCCTTTCTCGTCGACAATGCCGCACATGCCAGCTCGTCCTTCTGTGTTTGGCACCTGAGGAAAAGAAATAGTTGGCGACATTGAGCACTCTGTCGGAAATGAAAACCTTTAAAAACTCAAAATTACCTCTACACAGGACACCACGACAGGTATCTAAAGTGACGTGGTGACCGGTATGGTAATTTACCATCTAGCCAGCTATAATGACAGACGATGGTGTCAATTCAGATTTCGCCAAAAAAAACTCAAGTAATTTGCCAGCACAAATAATAATAATAAATAATGTAGGGCAATTCACACACAGCATTGTCTAGCCCCAAGCTAAGCAGAACTTGTGTTATGGGTACTAGATAACTGATATACATAATACAATACACTACATACATAAATATATATTTTTTATTATACATAGAAAACATTCAGAACGCCCTGGACAAATATCTGCAGATCGTACAAATATTTGTCCCGAGACGGGAATCGAACCCACAAACTCCTGCGTTGTTTCGAGTGAGCGTTAAGTCGAGGTCCACACATCGGTTCTGCAAGGCTCTGCTCCTTCACAAGTAATTCGCAATTGCAAGACCTATGTCGATTAGACATAGGTCTTGCAATTGCGAATTTCTAGTAGCAATGAGTCCCAAGGCTCATTCTACTTATTTGTATATTTGTATTTATTAACCATTATAACATTGAAGGTTATACAAGGCAAGTCATGGTTTACAAGTCACATTCAAAAAAATTTTAGTGTTTTCATAATAATATGAATACACAATAATTCATTTCTTTTCGATGTCGTTAACAGAGTCATAAATTAAACATTTCAATTACCTACTTAAATCAATAAATTGCTTCACATAAATTCATTAATGCATGGCTTTCAAAGAAAAATTTAACTTTATGTTTAAAATGATCAAAATTGTCAATGTCTGTGATGTTAATTGGTAGTTTATTATATAATTGTATTTTAATTCTTCAATTTTAGTTCTTTTTACTCACCAATACACCATAGACAACGGCATCTCTATGGTCCGCGACCCTGGAGATGGCAGCCTCCACCTCCGTGGTGGAGACGTTCTCCCCGCGCCACCGGAACGTGTCCCCCGTGCGGTCGCGGAAGTACAGGTAGCCCAGCTCATCCGCCACCAGGATGTCACCTGACCACCCACAACAGATTGGTTAGTTTTGAAGTTTTAAGAAGCAGTAGTGCTATTTACGCACTTAAACATGTAAACTATGTTTGTATACAACTAAGACCGTAAAAAAGTATACGTTTGAAAAATACAAGCTTATAAACTTTCGTATATCAACACGAATTTTAGCTTCATTTTGGGCGAAAATAAATAACATACGGGGAAGAAAACTCTAAAATGAAGATTTTACCGACATAGTTTAGTTATTAATAAGATAAATTATTTTTTTTTTGAAAAGATACATTCAATAGTTTTTCTATGAGAACCCCTGTGCAACACAGAACTCAAAACAGACTCTTAGTCTGTTCGGCGGCCGGTTTACATTGTGCATTTCATTCTATCACGCGGGTATGGCTAATGATTATTCACTCGAGTGAATGCTTCATTTTTCTTTCATTTTATGTTCACACGGCTTAGCTGGAATGACTTAGAAAAGAACATTCATCTCCTTTTTTCATTCAAGATTTCATCAAATTAAGTTGTTTGTCTTGGACTTAGTTAAATTATTAGTTTAAGATAAAATGAACGAATGCGAGTGAACATTCACTCTGTATTCAGATTGTTCATTTTTCGTTCATTCGAAGTCGGAGTGAAAGATGCGAATGAAAATATCCAACACTGTTGTATCGGTTCACTAATGAATTCATTCGGCACTAATGTTTCATTTTGTGTTTAGATGCGTCACTTGGAGTGAAAGATGCAAAATGCAAGACGAAAATGAACAAAAAATGAACCATCTGATATGACCTTAAGAGAGCATCTTACCGGATATAAAGGCGGAATCTCCCTTAGCGAACACGTCCCTGACGATCTTTTTCTCAGAGGCGGCCTTGTCAACGTATCCCAAGAACTGACGCGCTGGGTTCTGTACTTGTATCTTCCCTATGAATACACCGGGCTCATCGGGCTGTGCTACCTGTAATACAAAATATAGGTCTTAATCACACTAATATTACGTGTATTAGTAAAACATTATTTATCATTACATACCTAACTTTAAGTTTTTTAAACTTACACTATCAGAACACATAAACTAGGTGCGCCCTGCGGCTTCGCCCCGTGGATGTTTTTTATGTCAGGTCCCACGAGAACTGGATATTATATTTCCGTCTCCTGGTTCTAAGCTACCTTCCCGCTAATTTTCAGCCAAATCGGTTCAGCCGTTCTTGAGTTATTAATAGTGTAACTAACACGACTTTCTTTTATAAATATAAGATATTCACGGGTATTAAGTCATTATTCAGTCATTCCGTGACCACAGAGTTTAAACCTGATGAAACGTCGGGAAAAATAGCTAAATAAACGCGATTGATGATAATTTACGTCAAAACTACTGGACGGATCGATCTGAAATGCTACATACAGCTATGATCTATTTGTCATAAAGCTGCAAATTATGTCAATAGATTCCAATAACATAAATTACTTGGAGTCGAGCTAAAGAGATATAATTGGACAATATTTATTGAAGAAAGGATCTCAAATCAGCAAGTACTTTCTATTATGTTTAAAAATCATCAACAAGAAAGTTGATTTGAGGTTAAGCACTACGGGTTTGTTTATCATTTGTGCAGGGTTAAAAAAATCGAATATAGTTAAATTTAATCCTACTAATATTATAAATGCGAAAGTTTGTGTGAATGTTTGTTACAACTAATCTCCGTTACTACTGAACCGATTTAGATGAAATTTGGACGATCTAGAATAACACATAACCTACATAAAATTAACCCCCGAGGAGATTAAAAAGGTTGATAAGTATTCTATGGAAAATTATTTATTGGCTATATATGTATAGACTAAAAACTCGGTACACTATTAATTAAATAAAATGAATCATATATATTTTTTATCACACTAATATTATAAATGCGAAAGTTTGGATGTATGTTATGGATGTTTGTTACCTCTTCACGCCAAAACTACTGAACGGATCGGGCTGAAATTTTGAATTCTGGAATCAAACATAGGCTTTTGGCAAAACTTTAGGCGGCTTTCTATACCATGAATCAGTTCCTGTTGGATTAAAATCACCTATAAACGTTTCCATAGGAACAACGTCCGAAGTAGCTCATTGGGATGTTGATGATGGAATGTTCTAGAACTGTGTAGAACATTTGTATGCTTAATCCACAGGCGAAGCCGCGAGGCGCAGCTTGTTAATAATTAAATACCCTTTTTAAAGCAGCTCTAGTCTTTATATATAACTAGCTGCGCCCCGCGGCTTCGCACGCGTTGTTCCTATTTTCTTTACTATAAACCTCAC
Organism: Eupithecia tripunctaria; assembly: GCA_955876795.1. Classification (NCBI taxonomy): domain Eukaryota; kingdom Metazoa; phylum Arthropoda; class Insecta; order Lepidoptera; family Geometridae; genus Eupithecia; species Eupithecia tripunctaria. The sequence continues at coordinate 6,690,975 of OY041603.1, read as the reverse complement.
GGAGCCCGAGACCTTTCCAAAGAATGTAAAACCGTGGAAATAGGTTCGTGCGTTCTGGAGTTATAGCGTCAGAAAGGAAAACCTGACTTATTTTTATATTATAGATTATTCAGTTTATTGACAATGCCCATTTACAGCAGATCTATTTAAGTAAGTACTAATTTCTATGTTTTGTGTTACTATAATTAATTATTTTTATTATTCTAATGCGAAATGTAAATTGACATAACCAAGTGCGCCTTGTGCTCCTACGTCGAATAAATATTATGTGTTATGAGTTATACAGCTGACTTTAGGGTTGTCACTTCGTACAAAATCAGCTATCCATGTTGAAACTTTGTTGCAGTTTTTTTTCAGAGATTTCAATCGAAATTCGAAAAGTCGTTGAACAAAAGTTGTTCCCCGGGGGGTGGACAATCGCCCCCCTTTCGGATAGTACACATATTTTGTTACACGTTGTATTGGTGCCTTACCTGACAAAGTCCATCTGTGTCACGGATGGGTTCCCCAGTCTCCTGGTTTACTTTGATGATGGCGATAGGGTACACTTTGGGGAAGATTCGAGACACGAAGCCGATAGCGCCTGGTGTACCGTCTGTGTTGGCTGGAAGAAAAAGCAATTGGCATTAAGCTCCTTATTTTTTTTTTGAGTGGAGACTAAATGATTGAATGGTAAATGAAGTGTATAAATTGTTTCATTTGTTGTCAGAGTCAAATCATTTATTTCTTTAGACTTACAAAATAACCACTAAGGCCCGTATTATAAAAGCCTGCTTAGTCATAGAGTTATGCTTGAGTAAAGCTTTTCTATGGCATAAGTGTCACTCAAGCATAGGTCGATGACTGAGCATGCTTTCATAATACGGGCTTTAGACAAGTACATTTTTTTACTATAGAAACAGCTTGGTAAATAGTAATTAATATCAAATAAGAAATAAGGTGCAATTGACTCTAACTCACTTAAATTTTTTATCCACTATCGGAAGATGAAAAAGAAACCACTAGCAAGTTTATCGCTTATCAACTAATACATTTTTTGCATATATAAGTCTAAATATAATGCGACTTAAGAGTAGAAAGTCGTTTGTTGTGCAAGCGCTCTTTGGCTAGGTGAGATACCGACGTGCGAAAGACTGCTGGTAGTTAATGAATGCAGCAAGACCAAGTAGACGTAGGTATGTATATGGTTGTTGAATGAAAAATATATACGTAAACGGAAAAATTTAAAAATGCTCTTTATTGGTATCACTTACCGATATTAGCGTTGCCCTCTGTGGCTCCATAAAATTCGCATACTTCTTTGATGTTAAAACGCTTCACGAAATCGCACCAAATCTGCAAAACACAGATTTTATAGAATAACGCTGTTTGAATGACAAACTTGCTCTTGAGGAGGTGGAGGAGGAATGACAACTATTTTGACAGAATTTTTATGAGTGATTACAATGTTTTTTCAGCTTGACCATGACTACCAGAAACTGACTTCAGATTACTGAGGAGCGGAATGTGTCACACACAGCGATGGGATTGTTGGGTTTGACACATTTCTAACATCACTATAGTCCGCGCCAGTTAAATTGAGAATATAGTTCGTTGACCTTTTGTCCGTTCAGTCAGAGGTGACAAACATTTGGAATCTAATTTAGTACATTAATTTTGTTCTATATTTGCTAACAATCTAAAAAATAAAATCTAAATTCCGGTTATGAAATTTTTATTTAATTTCATAAAATGTACAGATACATAATACCTTAAATAGAAGATACAAAATTATCCTTATAATTATATTATTTATAATTTTTTCTTATTCCCCAACCTTTAGGTTGGTGGGGTCTTCTTTTCTTTCTCGGAGATGTAAGCGGTGGTGCTTCGCCAGAGGAACCTAAAAATTATTATCACAATATATTATGTAGTATCCCGTATGTACGGAGAGCAATTTTGCATTATAGCATTATTTTTTTAAATAATTCTGGAAATGTTAACCCGGAATAATCTTCTTTTACGAACTGAAATAGATATAATATTAGGTCCTTACATATGAAATTGGCGTTTTGTATGGGAGGAACAAAAAGTCGAATATTTTTTTAATATATTTAATTAATCAAAGTATGAACCATTATTTTCTATGCACTTTTGCCATCTTATAGGTAGTTCATTGATCCCTTTACTAAAAAAACCAGTCGGACGGGAATCAATAAAATCTTTGAAGGCGATTTGGACTGCCCCATCGGAGTTGAATTTTTTCCCTTGCAAGAAGTTATCCAAATTTCGAAAAAAATGGTAATCTGTTGGAGCAAGGTCCGGGGAGTACGGAGGATGTCTTAGACTTTCCAATTGAAGCTCTTCTAATTTAGTAGCCGTCTGTTGCGCAGTGTGTGGTCTAGCGTTGTCGTGAAGCAGCAGTGGCGTGGAGCGATTGACCAGCCTAGGTTGTTTAGCCGCTAGCTTTTCCATCATGGTTTGCAATTGCTGACAATAGACATCAGCCGTAATAGTCTGGCCAGATTTGAGAAAACTGTAATGAACAATACCGGCACTAGTCCACCAAACGCTTACAAGTAACTTTTTTGGGGTTAATTTTCGTTGCGCTGAGCGCTTCCGATTATCGTAAAGAACCCATTGTTAATCACAGGTAATGATTCGGTTTAAAATACCTTCATTATTGTGCCGGTTTAGTAATGTAACGCAGCAGTCGACGCGCGTTTGCCGGTTTGCTTCAGTCAATTCGTGAGGTACCCACCTTTCAAGCTTTTTAATCTTCCCAATTTGCTTCAAGTGAATTAAAACAGTTTTATCACTAACATCGCAGCCTGCAGCTAACTCGGACGTGGTTTGCGATGGATCCGCTTCCACAATAGCCTTCAACTCTTCATTATCAACTTGAGTCTCAGGCCGTCCACGGGGCTTGTTCTGCAGGTCGAAATTTCCAGAACGAAAACGTTGGAACCAAAAACGAACTGTGTTTTCTTTTGCAACACGACCGCCATACACATCATTCACCCTTCGAGTTGTTTCCGCAGCACTAGTGCCACGGCGGAACTCGTACTCGTAAATAATGCGATATTTTAAGTTTTCCATTTTGTAAAATGAGTGACGCAAACAGAAAAAAACAGAAGAAAAAAAACAAATGAATGACGATCATCGAAGCACAAATACATGAGTCTATAGCTGTACAAATTTGAATTTGGAATTCCTTACCAACGAGGAGAAATTTGTGATTAAAGTGGCCAGTACGAAAAACGCCAATTTCATATGTAAGGACCTAATATATTATCAAGTTCTCTATATAAATTAAACGTACTGCATTTTTGTATAAATCTGTGACTAACCTGCCACAGCCGCGGGTAGGATAGGTAGTATATGACGGCAGCGGCGCGTGCGCCCACGATAACTTGACGACGGACCAGCTTGTTCCGAATCCATAGCGTAACCAATATCTCCCTTTCTTATAAATAACCACAAATCAATAACAAAAAAAAACAGATTTACTAATAACAAAAAACGTAACAGATCTAACAACAAAAGTTCGACAAAAATGTTATCAAGTTTTATGGAATACTCAAAGACACTCAAATACACGCAAGCGCTATCCGAACACGAATTATTGAACAAGCGACAAAATGGCAATCCAAAGATGGCGAGCCCCTGGCGTGTCAACTAGTGTCAAGTAAGAAAGCTGTGTAAGAATGTAGGTGTAACCCATGTTTTGTTCGTTTTTACGAACTTAATTTGAAAGTGTGAAATGAATTGCTATGATATGTTTTAAGCACATCTATTTGAAATAGAACTTTGAAAAATCTAAAATCATTCTTATAAAGTCAAAAATTGGCAAAAAAATCATATGAATTGCTCCATAATCTGCATTTGATACAGTTGTTTCTTATACAAAAGTTAGAAAATGAAAAAACTAAGCATATTGAATCTCTTTATGAACTAAAATATGGTTAAAATATTGTTAAAAAATACATCTAAATTTATGAATTTTTCCTCAAAATTGGGTTAGACCTCTTCTGTTTTAATGCCAAATTGAGGTCAATGAACTTTATTCTCAATTTAAATGGCGCGGACTATAGATGATCCTCTGTGAATTTTCCTGCATTATTTATTTATAATTATTCATTATTATTATCTATAATAAGCTATTTTTGAATACCTCTGTAATAATTTTATCTCATATAGTTTAGGAGGAGATGCGAAAATAGATTTTAGTGGCCAAAAAGCGCAACTTCGTATCTCTGCCTAAGCTTTACAAAATGAAACTATTACAGAGGCATTAATAAATAACTTACAATAGATACCACAAACTGAACGATGGGTTATTTAAACTTGCTGCGTTTAACGTAATAATAAGATAAAATAGTTCGGGGCGCCACTTTCACTGGTGTATGGGCCTTAACCCGTTAGTTCTTCGCCTGACCTCTCCGAGTTTGTAACTCGCACTATAATAACTACGGGCACTGGCACTATAATATATGTATAAATAATAAAAAATGAAATAACAAAATCAAAGTTTCTGATTCGTTTTCACACAAACGCTAATCTTATGCAAGCGATAAAGTAAAAGTTTTGCACGGCAACGAAAACGAAACTTCGATTTTTCTTTCCCGAGTAGACTCCTAGGCTAGTCTTCGTTGAGACTGGCCGCCGATGCCAAAGATCCGGCTAGCTAGGAAGACCTCATTAATTATTTTGTCCCTGCTTGCTTTCCTTACGCGCAGTTAAGGTCTGGTGGATCAGACCACTTTTGGAGCCTTTATTATAATTACCTGGGGCCTGAGTCCATTGCCGTAGATAACGCGTACTGTATGCGCCGTGTCGCTGGCAGAGGGCGGCGTCGCGAGAATGTACCGGCACATCTCGCCGATGTAATGACCAGCCTGGAATTAAATTAAATGTATAAAAATTGCTGGCTTAGAATTTTTACCACCCCTTCTCTTCCCGTGGGTGTCGTAAGAAGCGACTGAGGGATATCCTCCGGGGGCGGGCAGCAGCCCCCCCTGCAGAACAATTCTACCACCGAACTGCGATCTCTGCCCAGCGTGGGGATTATGGGCACCATTAGGTAAACACCAACAAGGCGCTTATCAGGGGAAGGCCTGCGTCCAGCAGTGGACCGATACAGGCTGTTGAGGTTGAGGTTGAGGTTGAGGTATTAACATTTGAACGAACTATACAGACTTACATAACCAGTAAAATAAAAATATAACTCTATTTAAAACTAACTGGAAAGAAAGGTAGAATAAATAATAATGCCGGTCAGCTTACACAGTTTATCTTAACTCAAAGTAAAGAGTTTTTGCTTTTGCGGCCAGATTTTTATTTTACCTTTTTGTAAATACGCATACACGTCTGCCGTTAATCGACAAGCGTTCGTCCCGAGCGGGAATCTAACCCAAAATCTGCTGCGTTAAGTATACCTACAGTATTTTTTTTTTATGTTAGTCTGTTTATCTGTATCGGGTTATCTCGGAAACGGTAGAACCATTTGATGGGACTGTCACTAGCTGTTACAGCGGGATTTTTAGGATATTTTTATTTCATCGGAACAATAATTCAAAAAAGAACCATTTGCAAATCGTGCAAATGCGTGCGCGTATTTATTGCTACATTTGAGTTTACAATTTGAATTTACTCGGGTTATTTTGAAGATCTTAAATGATGATTTTCCTCGAAGGTGTAGTATATAATGTATGCACTATGTATCACTCAGGAGAAAGTGCGACTCATATCTCGTGTGTTTTAAGGCCCTTGGCTCCGCCTCGTGCCTCAAATGACGCACTCGATTGGAATTGGTCACTTTCTCAACTAATATACTATTCTCATTTCCCTATATGAGATCACTGATTTTACCATTTCGCTGCGACCGACGATAGGGGATTTTTTTAATTGGTAATGGTCAATGGCGTTTGTACTCTAACGGGAAAACAAACGGACAGGAAGCTCATTCCACTCTTTGGCCCCGATTACATGAAAATAAAGCAGATTATTGGTTTGACACTGTGGTACGTATTTTTCTGTCTATGGTTGTCGTAATATCGGACTTCTTTTGTTTCTACATCTACATCTGGCAAGTTTTGTAGTAGTAGGTAAGTAATACAAACCTAAGAAGGTATAATATGTCATTTAAATAAATAAGATTCCACAGTTATTATAACAATTATAAATGTGAGATTTTTATATTAATCACGTTAACAATCAACATAACTTAGAATAACATTTTCATAAACTGCCTTATAATATGCTAAGGTACAAAGGTTATTTCGTTTAAACCGCCTTCCGTGAAGTGCGTCATATTGACAATTTGGGTTCAACAAAATGAAAACTAATACAAGTGTTATGTTAATGAGGTAGGTATTCGTATTGTTTTCAGGACTTCGTTCTATAAATTGTTATTTAGCCTTATATTTGTGCGATGTCATTGGAATTTGTTCCCAATGACATTGCAAAGAATACTTAAAATGCATTTGTACTCGTTACGCAAATAGGTGTATGATACAAAAAAATTGGTAATAATAAAAACCCAAGGTTTTTTTAGTAATGAGCGATGGTGTGATTTTATATGAAAAACTGATGTAGTTTTCCTACTGTAGGCAAATAAATAATGCTGGACACAGCATTATCTAGCATCAAGCTAAGCCGAGCTTGTGTTATGGCGTTATGGGTGACTGATATACATAATACAATACAATACATTACATAGATCGATATTTTTTATTATACATAGAAAACGACCAGAACACCCTCAACAAATATCTGCAGACATTTGTCTGCAGATAGATGATGCAGTGGGAATCGAACCCGCAACCTCCTACGTCGCAGATGGACCATCGCCCGCCGCGCCACGGAGGTCGTCGCCATAGAGATTCTACGGTAGAATAGACAAAATATGAGTGATGTTTATGGACATTGCAAAATTTATTGAAGTTTAGGAATGAATTTCATAGATTTTACGCATTTGATGACGAAGCGATGTAATTATTCTCTATTCTACTCTACACAACAATTGCAGTATTGTACTTACTTGGACTATTGATCTCTAAAATCAATAGTTTTCTAGAGCTATTTTCTGTTGTCATCACTAGCACTTCTTTTGTTTTATCTCCAGATTAGTTAATCAGCGTACTAACTGGCTGTTAGCCTCCCCAAAAACCTAATTGCAACAAGCATGCCTGCGGCTTTGCATGCGCTTTAAATATAATATCTACAATTAATAATTTTAATGTCCTTCCAGGTATAATCATAAATCTTCATGCCAAGATCTGTTTAGCCGTTTAGACGTGAAATGAACAAATAGACACAGATATTTTTTCGCGTTAAGATTATAACATGTTTATTTGAGCAAAGACCGTACTGTTCGCTTGGATTCTTTTCGTCTTTGCCTCGGATTATTGTGGCAATCCTGTGGAGAGGCAATGTCCAGCTGTGGATGTAGTTTCGCTGAAATTATGATGATGAGTATGCAACCGACACAACAAAAAGGAGAGTGACAAAAAAAGAGAAAAGGACAGGTTGCACAAGAATTAAAATTTAATAGATAACTACTGGAATCATAATTTTCCTTCTTGTATCGCACAGATGACAGACATATTATTTTCAAACGAACATCGTTACATAGGTGAGTTGGGGTTGAGTATGCCGTGTTTTTGATACACAGCGCTCTGTAAAAAAAGCACCGCTCACGCTATCTAGATCATTCTGTCATCTGTGTTGTAACTAAAGAGAGTAGACTTCGATCAAATATACCCTAGATGCAACTTTCAGTAGTGACACAACGCACAAAAACGGCTTGAGTTTACTATACCTTCCTACCAATTGAGATATACATACATCTTAGGGATAATACTAAAAATCATCACAAAGCCATTTAAATATTTTATTAATAATCAACCTTATTGCAGCAATCTAAAGGCATTGACGAAAGCTCATAAAATGTTTTTGCCGTCGCGGTGGCGTCTAGTGAAATTAAACTTTATGTTCATAATTCTAACGCTCAAAATTACTTATATCACATACGACTTTAGGACGTTCTTATTACCCATGTAAACTCTATTATGCGTGCAAAAGCGAAACTAAAATCAAAGGATTTAATGTCTTGAAATACTTATTTGGAGATGTTAACTAGATTAGGTATTAGTAAAAAGTACAAAACTTGCCAAAAATACGAAATCCCATGTTGTTTTCTCTTTGTAAGGGTGATATTGCAACTTTTGCAACTTTTCACAGAACACTTCGGCATCGTTCCACTTGACGGTCGGCGCGACACTAACGGCAAAACAGTGCTTATTATGAATCTAAGCACTGTTTAGTTTGGTTACTTTTGGAGCGCTTACGCGGAATCTAGGGTATATTTGATAGAAGAGTGTAGATAAAAACTTACCGTAGCCTTATAACGAGCGCAGTCAGGGAAGTACTGGGACGCGGAGAACTTTGGCTTCAAAGCCACTGTGCAGCCCAACAACAGAGCCTGTCCTACGCTGATCACTCCTCCAGCTGTGTGGTACAGAGGGAGAGGGCAGTAGATGACGTCATCGCTCCTCAAGCCTATGTAGAAGAGTCCGGTTGCCATGAAGACGTATCTGTATGGTAAAAGAAGTTTGTTGATTAACGAAGGTAGTTAATTGGCTGATGAGTATAATCATTAATTAATTTGATGTTTGCCACGTTTATTAGCTATAACATTAAATTGAAGTAACTTGAACCATGTTTATTATTATACTTTAAAGTATCATAATGAAGTAATAAAGCAATAAATACTACTATTTTATGCAAATTTTAATCGTGGCTTCAAGGTTATGAGAATTTGTAATCATGAGAATATACTTTGTCTTGTTTGCAATATAAGCAAAAGTTAGCACTTAGGATGAATTTTCATTGCGCGAATAATTATTTTGCCGCAATTCATAGACCTACTAAATCCAATATTTGAGTATGATAAATATTTTAATGTTTTGTTATAATAAAATTAAAGTTTTATGTAAAATTAACATACATAATTCCAATTACTCCAAAATTACCATTGAATCGAAGTTTGTAAACAACTTGGTTTAATAGAATATGGTTTAATATTTCTTCTTGGTTTTATTTCTTGTAGAACGCAGAAAACATACCGCAAAAAATTGTATTTTAAATCGAACAAGTAATGCTGGACAATTTACATAAGATCATCATCGTCTAGCCGAAAGTTAAGCTTTTGTTATGAACACGAGATAACTTATATACTAAATAGAATACATTATATAGATAGTTTTTTATTATCCCGAGGCGAGAATCGAACGCGCAACAGCCTTCGCTACATCAGCGGACCTTTGCCCGCTGCTCAAAGGTCGTCAAAGAATACTTACAACAAAAGGAAAAAGGTCTAGATATTCTGGATTCTCGCTGAGCCTATTTACTAAATTAATACAGCCATGAATCCTAACGGTCAAAGTTCAAGTTGCGCTAGATTCCTCCAGACTCTATTCTAAATTAATACAGCCATGAATCATCCCATAATCACATTAGGGTCCGGTTTCCAATGTAATAAGAACCGCTTCCTTAACCAGTTCCTAGGGTTTTTTTTTAAATATAATAATGCGTGTAATACTACGGGTAATTTCTAAGAAAGCAAATAATTTTTGGGTTTTCATTTGACTTTACTATAAAAACCATCGTACTTTGACGAATTTATTGCGGATGTAAGCGGGTTAACTACGAACTTTATTTGTGTTGAAAGAACACCACCACAAATTAGGTTCGTAGTTAACCCGCTTACATCCGTAATGAATTATATGATTTCTTCGAAATTAACCAGTTCCTGCAAAAATACTAACCTAGCGTTAGATATCACAGCCGCTTTAGGTAGACCAGTGGTTCCAGAAGTGTATATGTACAGGAGCTTCCCTTGGAACCCCTCAGCATCAGCCCTGGTCCAGGCCGCTGGTGGGGTGTGTTCTAACAGATTGATAAGGTCTGTAATGCCATCAACACTAGGTGCCTTTTCGTTTGATGGTTTGAGCTCGCGATGTGTGAATTTGTATAGTTTTAGGGCTGGATCCAGTTGTTTTCTTACTTCTTGGACAGCTGTAAAAATAGAACAGTTGAGGTTTGACTTTACATTAATTAGAATCATAACTAATTTATATATTTTGACATTAATTATAATATTAAAATGCCACACCTTCCTATCCAGGTTAATGAAACGGAAATAACACTTTTAGAACCCTCTGTTTACTTAGTGTTATGTTTAAACGTTTTTCTTTAATATTATTTTAAGTTAATAAATTAAAAAATACTATACCAGCTTTTTTTTGTAGGAATATATTTACATGTAAATCTGGGTCTGTCTATTGTTCACTGGTAATTTATAAAAATGAGTGATTCTGTTAATTAGGATTAATGGTTATTTAAGGCTTACCTAATTCTACAGAAACAATAGTTTAATTAGCGAACTTTTTACCTAGAATAGTTAGGATTTAATTAAATAAATAATAATCGTGCGTTTCATGATTTCGTGACCATGACAATGACATGACAATGACTGTGACATACAGTCATCTGGTTGCTAAATCGTCAGCCCAGAACAGTCCACAGCTGGACATAGACCTCCCAGAATTAGCGTCATAGCACCCTGTCTATTCAAGGGGACAAAGATCTACAAAAGTACTTTTGTATCAGAGAGCACTTAGTTCCTAGCTTAGAATTTGCACCACCCCAACTCTTTGGTGTCGTAAGAGTTGACTAAGGGACATCTAAAGAGGAGCATGGAATAATTCTACCACCAAACTGCGATCCCCAACCCGCATACCCATCGTGGGGATTATGGGCATTACGCCCCATGAGATAAAAGCCAATAAAGCGCTTATCAAGGGAAGGCATGATTCCAACAGTAGGCCAATATAGGCTGTTGGGGTGGATGTGATGTAGACCTATGTAAGTACCTTCCTACTTTGTAGGTAATTGTTATTGTTTCTCTTGTCTTATCTCTAGGTAAGAAGTTGAAATATAAAAATATTATTATCCAGAAGAAGTCTTCCAGAAAGTGTCTTGACATCGATCTATTAATAAGCTGTAAATAGGGTATATGCATGTGATTTCAAAATGGCTATAAAAATACATACGTATTCTCTATTGATATAGAAACATATCTGCATATTTATTTTTGCGTTTTGAGATGTTTTTATTGTAGAATTTAACCATTGAAAAATTGATATTTTAAATCTCAAACGCAAAATTTCGAAACGCTACTCACATTGACTAGAGCGGACGTGACATCACTGTACGCATTTCTTCTTTTTTTATTCTGCTTGCTGCACCTTGATTTGACACTATTCTGCCCACTTGACATTTCGTATTGTCGATTATTTTCAGTTTTTTCGGAAAACCTCTTTCCTGAGATGATCACTACCGAGGTCGTCACCAAAGGTTTTAATCAAGTGCGTACGTCGACGTCACATAAACATGGCGCCAATATGGCAGCGTTTTTATCACCCGAAAATGATTGTAGTTTTGATTTGTTTTTTTTACCTTGTTAATGCGAAATTCAGTGAGCGTCTTATCATTCCTGGGTTAAATAAAGACCTAAAGAATCGATTAAAACAATAAAAAAAATCGATGCATATACCCTATTATTATAATGTACAGAAAGCAAAGGTCAAAATAAATGTCTCTGACCACATGAGTAGTACCGGCCAAGATATAGCGTAAACATGAGATATAGCGTAAAGTGAGCGGATTGCGCTGACCGATAAGAGTGAAAGTGAAAGCAGCCCACCGTATTCGTTCTCAATGGAAAGTTTCTTTTGCAATGAGTCTAGATGGCTGAGTTTGCCTATAGGGTATACTGAATATAAGTAACAAGAGGTTAAACTTTTACGCCCGAATTCTTTTTTCTTTTTTCATCTTTGGTTCTGCTGCATCAACAACTTACGTTTGAGCAGGTCTCATGTAAATTTTTTGGCAGTTTACAATAAAAAAATTTCAAAATTTGGTCATTTAAGACGTGCTTTAATCTGAGTTGTGATTGAGTTAAAGACTGTATTTTTTTTTTTTGTTAATAACAATCTTAAACCCGACTTAAAATTCCTTAGTATTTTACTGTTTTTCCAAGTTTTGCGGGATAAATACTAATAAAAAAATATGGGACCACCTCGGGATCATTCTTCATACAACGTTGACCTACGTGAACTGGCCAAGCAATTTTAATGAAAAAGTGACTAGAATCTATTTATTACCTATAGATTCTAGTCACTTTTTCATTACTAGCAGAAACCCACGGATTTACACGCGCTTTCAAGTAGCCTAGTGATCCCGGGATATTGATAGAATTTACCTCCTGCCAAATTTAATTACGATCCGTTCAGCCGTTAATATGTAACAGACAGAAAATCTTGTCTGATTACCGCTTTTGCTTTCATAATTAAAATAACATGAAAACAAAAGGCAAAAACGGAATCCCATTTAATCTACTGAAACCATTTTCTTTCTTTTAACGGGCGATAAACATGAAACAGTAATCCATTTGTTTTGCAAATCATTTCAAAGTTAACTGAAATACGAATATTGGTAGAGAGAGCCATATCAACTGAAATTCAAATCTTATCAAAGCATTATTTCAATCTTTGGTTACCACATAATAACTACTTATTACTACCACAGGTTACTACTATGTTGCATGCATTGCATTAAGCTAAATCTAAGATATAACGGCCTCGGTGTGAAATCACCTATTTTGTTCTTCCATTCGTTTTTAAGTTTCATTTGCATCGATTATGAAGTCTATCTTTAGTGTTATGTTTATACCGTAGTGAATGATGCTTTAATTTTATACATGAGAGATCTAGACGAATTTGGTACATTCAGGTCAAAAACTGATAGCGATTTTACTCAATAAGTTATTTTCTAACTTAATATAATAGGATTTGATTAATGAAATAAGAAGATGAGAGGCCTACTAGACAAACCACGTAAGTGGCGACTGAGGGATATCCGGGGGCGGGCAGCATTGCCCCTGCAGACTAACTCTACCACCAAACTGCGATCCCGCATGCCCAGCGAATTATGGGCATTACCCCCATAAGTTAAACGCCAACAAGGAGCTATCAGCTCTGTTGAGATTGAGGTAAACAAACAGCGGTCAAATTAAATACATGCTGATAGCGATGATGAGATAAATTGGCGGTTGAAAAGACTATAGCGACTTTTCTCGAAAACAAGAAGAGTTATTTGTACTAGCGTACAAGACCGTAACTCGTCAAACAAGTCGTATTACCTCATCAACTCGTAATTATTAGAGAATAGTAAGGTGCTGTATTAAATGACATTCATAATGTAATATATGTACGTACGTGCATTGTTTAGGTTTATAGTCCATTCTGAGCGATATGAGACGATGATTTATCGAGGTATGAGGTCTCTGTGCTTACTTATCCAAACAAACCTTTTTTCTTAAGTACCTTGGAGTATTGATAATTTTATGGTAGGTATCGTTAAGTGTGAGGTAAGATAAACACTTGCATCTCATCGTTATTAAAAAACGAAAATTAAAATTCTATTGTTAAAATGTCTAACAGCCGCACTCAGATACGTTAATGATTACTATCACTTAGTAAAGATTTTAATACAAACCCTTTACTTAGTGACTGTTTGAGTAAGCATTAACATCTCTGAATGCGACGCTAAAACATGTAGGAATTATAATAGTTGTGACTTTGCGAGACTCACCAGACTGATACTCATCGGAGAATATCAAGTATTTGCATTTAGCGACATTGATGGAATGTAGCAGCGCGTTCCCACGTTGGTTGGTGTTGATTAACGGGACCACTGCACCGAGTCTTCCGACTCCAAGCCATAGGCAAGGCTGTTGAGGACAGTTGTTCAAAAGAAGGCCCACTATGTCTCCTTTCTGCACCCCTTCCGCTTTGAAAGCTGCCGTCACACGTAAACTGTAGTCTTCTACCTAAAAGGAAAAACTAATGAGACGAAGGATTCATGGTAGCGAAAGGTCAAGAAACAAGATTTCGATTTGGATTAATTCCTAGTTTTGTATTTGACGTACAAAAATTAATAGTCGACTTGCGGTCTCGTTTTGCGTCAGACGTATTGACGTAGGTATATATTTCGGACTACAGCTGTTTTAAGAATCTATTTAACATTCTTGGCGTGACAAATATTTCCTTATACACCTTTTAAACTTTTCAAGGATTGTTTGATAAGAATATGAATAACTTAAAAGTTAGAGTCGGAAATGTTTTTGCGACGTAAAATGTAAATATTAAAAATTTGTTGCTTCAAGGCAATTTATCTTTGCATTTAAATACCAAAATTATAAATCTTAAGTAAAGTAATGCTTTTACATCACATCTAAACTCAAAATATAAAATGAAAAATAGGGGATCTTTATTCTTGAGTAGGTACACATGTCTTATACTTTCAGTAGCCCTTCGACGGGATCGTTGTATAGGGTAGAATAGAGAAAAATCCAACATACTTAATTTACGCAAATTATGACTATGAGAGTCATAATTTGCGTAAATTAAGTATGTTGAAGGAGTGAGTATAATTTTTTTTACACAGTTGATGATGATCCGACTTAATTTAATTGCACCCTTTTCTTCCCTAGACAACAATTCCAATGCTAGGCATAGGGGACTCAGTAATCTTTATTCCTGAGTACACATGTCTTATCCTTTCAGGTACTCAAGGTAGGTACTTTCCCGTTTCTCTAAAGGAAAATTTTGGAATTTGAAGTGGATATGCATAACATTATTTCAACTAGGAACTCTATAACTGTGTGTTAACTACTGTCTACAATATTAATTATTGTAACCATTAGTAGCATACCTGCTGGAATGTCCATGTTTCGTCTTTGAACAAGAAACATGGTTTCTCCGGATGTCTTTTCACCACATCATGGAATATATCCATGATTGTATCATTCCCCTTTGTGAATTTGCGAGTAATCCACAATATTTTTACATAGCTTATGAGGGCCCTGAAATTATTCATTTATTTATTAACTAGTACAAAAAATCTTATTCTAATTACACTAGTCACAGATATAGTTCATAGATACCTATAGGATTGCTTTAATTCTGGCACAAGCAGGGATTATTTAAAAAATGTATCAGGGAGCACAGTAGTATCTACGCAAAGTTGAGTAGACAACCACAATCAGGAACCTTCTTCTTTAAGCATCATGATTTTGACTTTGAATCCATTTAGTTTATGAAATAACTACTTTCAAAGTTTTGGTTTCTATTCTATCAACTTAGAAGTCGCCAAGTAACTTTATAGTTATCTTACACAAGAAGTTTGCCAACTTCACTGTAATAAAATAAAACAGCTGACAATTATGACTACTAGTATAATCATCACACAATAATCTCACTAATAAATTGACCTTCCTGTCCTCGCAGGAGTAAAGTGAAAAGAAAGGCCTCTGTCCAGCCGTGTGACATTGTCATAATGCTTAGTGAATAATAATAATGCCCTCCTAGCCCAATTTCAGCCATGGTGGCCAGTTTTAACAAAGAACTAAGTATAGTGGGTGCATGTCAAGCTCCAAGGAAATAAGATTAAAGGTCAATAGGACAATGATTGACAAATTCATTCTTGTCTTGAACATAAGAAATGCAACTGGGTTACTAGATGCATGGCCTTGGATGTAACATTAAGTTAACAACAGAATAGTAAGTGTCCACATTTACATGGGCATTTATTTTGCATTGGCAATATAATTGACAAAATAAGGTTTTAAAATGAAGTTATTAATGAAGTTTGTACCTGATATTATTATTATACCTACTTACACTCAGAAAAAACATTACCTGTACCTATAATAGATTTGTTTCTAGGTCATATGTTAAATTAAATTAAACAACAAAATATGCATCATTGGTTGTAATTCAGATGCTGCCAAAACTAAACTAAAGTCATTGTTCATTTTAAAATGCAGCCGTCTCTTTTACAATGATCAAAATAATATGGATGGCATAATTTTTAGCCCCGTCAAATTTTTTAGTCTAGTTTTGGTGACATCTGAATAGACACCATTGTAAAACTTGCTGTTAAAATTATTATTAGGTAGGGTAGGTACTAAAACAGAGATAAGGTGCATATCAGCAGGAGTCACAGCTTATAATGTTAAGGTGAAGTACTATAATAATAATTAGCGGTTTTTGGATAAACCTTAAAAATTATTAAAGAGAAACATATGAGAGATACATACATATTACATAGCATTTGTGTACTTATAGTGCCAAAGGTCAATTGCTTTATTATGACTGAAGAAGGTACTACATTATGTACGTTAAAGAAGTTTAAATAGGTACCTACTTTGAAATCTGTTTTAAAAATAGGTTGGTAAATTAGCCGTAAGTCACTTCCACATTTAAGTTTAGTTCTATTAAGTCAAGTAACTTTGTAGTAAATTTACTCACCTAAAATAGGTTAGTGATTAGAAGTGAAGCAGATAGAAGTGAGCAATTTAATAGAAGTAAGTAATTGTAATTACTACAATTAACTCATCATTTGCAATAAAGTTGCACAATTAAGTTATTTATCTTCGGCAAAGATCAAAAACAGTAGAAATAACAAACTTGAACTTACTTCAGATCCCTCTTCGAGGTCCTCAGAGCGACGTAGCACCATCTCGTATGGAAGACCACCAGGTAAAGTATACCAACGAGCAGGGCAGCACCGATGGTACACAATAACCCTTGCGTTATCCATACCGCGGCCACTAGTGCAACAATACCGAGAACGACGGAAGTCATCGCAATAATTTTACACAATGAAAAGCGAGTTGCTCGCGTCCGTAACATACGAGGCTCTCAGTCGAAGCGCCTCGTCACACTCGCTCATTCAAAACGTAGGTACGCAATAACTTGCGACCAGTTTCAATTGAAGCCAGCGGAACGCGGTACGGCATACATTTCGCTTACAACGGCCACAAAAAATTATCAACTGAAAACGCCATTAGTTTGTGCACAGAGTTTACTCGAGTTCTGATAAAACGTTGGGTGTTTGTCCGGTGTCGATCGAGGTTTCAGAGTTGTCAATCAACATGTATTTCAAGCTAGGAGTAATAGTATTCTGTGATTTGATTTGAATCAATGAAATATTTCCGGGATCTCTTTCGGAATGATTATATTTGATTAAAATGAATGATTATTTTGTTGTCGAGTGAGATGACCCTATACATCGCTATTTATATGTAAACAAAACGCTTAGCTTTCATTAAAAAATGCGTATGTAATGCTCCTCAGACAAAGGAATATAAAGACAGCTTACGGTGAAATAAAAAACGAAGCCGTAGAAAACCGTGCTCACCTTGTAAACACACGCGCTCACGCACACAAATATCAACCAAACCGTGCGCAGTGCTCGTCAGTACCCGTCGAGGCACGAGCCAGGACACTTCGAGGTGTAAATAGATAACTATGGTTTCCTGTGCAGTGAAGAACTGTAAAAATAGCAGCAGAAAGGTCAAGAAGTCGGAAAGAATAACGTTTCACTGAAATAACGACGTAAAACTTTCTAATAAACACTTGTTTTTGTTTTACTTGGAACACAAAACCTCAACACTATGTTGATATCAAAGACAATGACAATGACAGTGACATAGAGCACGAATGTTACCAGCGTATGATTTCAGATTTCCCCAAGCTATTTGTTATTTTTCGCTTCAAGGGTTCACATAATTGGTAGCAATTTAGACTAATCGTGGATTTCGATAATTGGACCGACAACGATATAGCTAGATTACCACGGACTCACTGACTCACTGACATAATTATTGTTCTCCCGGATGGTGGAGGGTGAGGTATTGTTTTTTTTGCGATAATGTATTTCTCATGTTGGACCGAGCGAAAATTCCTCGGTCCCCCTCGGTTTTTGAGATTTGCTCCCCCTCCCGGAGCCCCTCCGCTCTAACCTTCTTGCACACGGACCAACTTGGATCAAAACATTTATGGCGTTTGTATAGAGGGGGACAAGTGATTTAAACTGATTTTTTTAACCCCCCCCCCCCCCCCCCCTTGTCCCAGACCCCCTCCCCCTTTGTAAGTGCTACCAGATAGCGACGTGATAGAAGAAATTTGATTGCAGGGTCGTGTATAGAGGGTATCTTCTTGAATCAAAGGAAAAAATTAATTACCCCCCTTATCGCCCCTTTTTTAGCCCCCGTTGTATATCTCCCAAACGGAGTGACTTGAATTAAAAAAAAATAACAGCCGTGTAGACGAATAAAAGTCACTTTTTTAAGACAATTTTTTTACCCCCAAATTCCTCCCCCTTTTTTGAGTACTACCAAATAGAGGAGATATCGAGGGGTTCTGATTGCAGGATCGTATAAAGGGTATCTTCTTGAATCTAAAAAAAATACACCCCACCCTACCCCCATTTTTAGCCCCCGTTGAGATCTCCCAAACGGAGTGACTTTACAGATTTTTTTTTTCACAGTCATGTAGAGGAGGATAAATAATTCTAAATGCAGAAAAATGTTTCCCCCTTTGGACCCTAGACCCCCTTTTTAATTAAAAAACATAAAAAACCGAAAGTTGGCCTGTTTTTAGCCTTTTTATTCGGGTGGAGCATTAGCGACTACGGGGCACAGAGAAGCGAGCCATGCCGTCACCCTTCACACCCCCAGCCAACAACCCACTCCCCGGGTTCCGGGGGGGCTGGAGGCGTGAAGATCCAAGAATTTGATATGGGTATCATGTTCGAGTAATATGGGAATAAGGATTACGAATTTGATGACGGCGGGCGTGGTTTGCAATCCGACACACTCACACTGCAAGGCGAGCGCAGCGAGTCTTGCTGTGCCTAGCCTCTCCTGAACCCCCTCCTTATCCAAGAATATGATATGGGTATCGTTTTCGACTAACAATGGGGTGGAGATTACGAATTTGATTACGGCAGGCGTGGGTCAGATCGTTTTTGGCTCAAACTTGGACAGTACGAAAAAGATGTCCATTTCAAAATCCAATTTGGCTGACATTTTTAAATCGTGGTCTCCTCTCTTGGTTATCGATTTCGATCAAATCGAGGGTGTAGGTTAGGTAAAAGGGGAACACAATTAAATAATAAACAACATACACAATTATTACATAACCACCAGGTAGCCCTAGTTAGTAATATTAAAATTCAAGATGGTGGACATTCTTTTTATTTGCCGTTTTACATTATGGGTAAGTATCGATCGTCTCCAACTGAATCGAAGGTGTAGATTTCGAAAATGAGTTTGCTTTAGAATTCAAGATGGCCGAATTTTTTTACCCAATGAGTATCGTTTTAAACAAAAATTTCATCGAGAGTGCTAATCACGAATATTTTTTTATTATTATAATTTCGTCTCACATTTCATTCCTAAAAATAAACAAATCCACACATCATTTATTATACCATTTGTTTATAAACATACCCGACTTCTCCTGATCGCCATCTATCTTTAACCTAACCAATAATACTACTTCCCAAATTATAGGGAGTTTTTCTTTCAGATGGAAACACTTTCACGCACTCAACTATAAAATAGTGGCTTCATTTTTTAGTTCACCGTAAGATGTCTTTATATTCCTTTGTCTGAGGTAATGCTCAGACAAAGGAATATAAAGACAGCTTACGGTGAAATAAAAAACGAAGCCGTAGAAAACCGTGCTCACCTTGTAAACACACGCGCTCACGCACACAAATATCAACCAAACCGTGCGCAGTGCTCGTCAGTACCTACCCGTCGAGGCACGAGCCAGGACACTTCGACGTGTAAATAGATAACTATGGTTTCCTGTGCAGTGAAGAACTGTAAAAATAGCAGCAGAAAGGTCAAGAAGTCGGAAAGAATAACGTTTCACTGAAATAACACCGTAAAACTTTCTAATAAACACTTGTTTTTGTTTTACTTGGAACACAAAACCTCAACACTATGTTGATATCAAAGACAATGACAATGACAGTGACATAGAGCACGAATGTTACCAGCGTATGATTTCAGATTTCCCCAAGCTATTTGTTATTTTTCGCTTCAAGGGTTCACATAATTGGTAGCAATTTAGACTAATCGAGGATTTCGATAATTGGACCGACAACGATATAGCTAGATTACCACGGACTCACTGACTCACTGACATAATTATTGTTCTCCCGGATGGTGGAGGGTGAGGTATTGTTTTTTTTGCGATAATGTATTTCTCATGTTGGACCGAGGGAAAATTCCTCGGTCCCCCTCGGTTTTTGAGATTTGCTCCCCCTCCCGGAGCCCCTCCGCTCTAACCTTCTTGCACACGGACCAACTTGGATCAAAACATTTATGGCGTTTGTATAGAGGGGGACAAGTGATTTAAACTGATTTTTTTAACCCCTTTATTTACGTTAACATTTAGATAGATAGATAGATACTCTTTATTGGGTACACACACAAACAGCACAGGAAAAGTAACAAAAAAGAACAGTAACAAATATCAAAGGCACACATAATGAAGTACATACAGGTAAGCAGGTAGATAGTGAACATGAGGTAAAAATAAGAAAGTAAAAAAGTGAAAAACAAAACCAAGAGCTAATATAGGCACCTACCTACTAACAGTGCCTTATCAACAGGTGTTACCATGGTATTTAGATAGGTACCATGGAAAAAAATTAATTTTAAATATTATTTTAATCGATTTTTACAGAATTCATTATAATCGGGACTAATTATTTATTACAGGTAATAAACCCATATCGATACTCTAATCACAACCCGGCCCGGAACAGCACCTCACTACTTGCACACACCTTATCAGAGAAACAAAGAAAGCAGATATACAATTAGTTATCAAAGAAAGGGATGCAATGCACAGTTAGTGACGTCGACCGGCCAACCAAATTAAGTTGAACTCTGTCAAAACTAAAATGAATTAGCAAATTTTATTCTATTTAGGAAAGAAATAAGCTTAACTGTGAAATGTTATTCCATCTGTTTTAAAGTTTGAGGTTTTGCTATATTTTCCACACCATTTTATGCTACAAGGAGCCATTGCACCAAGGATAAGTATTAAGTAGTAAGCGAGCGCAAAGATGTTCACGGGTCACTGATCTGGTCGTTACTGCCCGAACGTTAGAGGGCGTGGATTTATATAAGATCTATTTGCCTAATGTGTTACCTGAAAGCGTTCGCCCTTTATTAGGCGTCTATTGGGTATAAAGTCGATGTATAGAGGGTCTTCTTGAATCAAAGGAAAAAATTAATTACCCCCCCTCTCGCCCCTTTTTTAGCCCCCGTTGTATATCTCCCAAACGGAGTGACTTGAATTAAAAAAAAATAACAGCCGTTACAAGTCACTTTTTTAAGACAATTTTTTTACCCCCCATGCCCCCCAAACTCCTCCCCCTTTTTTGAGTACTACCAAATAGAGGAGATATCGAGGGGTTCTGATTGCAGGATCGTATAAAGGGTATCTTCTTGAATCTAAAAAAAATACACCCCACCCTACCCCTATTTTTAGTCCCCGTTGAGATCTCCCAAACGGAGTGACTTTACAGATTTTTTTTTTCACAGTCATGTAGAGGAGGATAAATAATTCTAAATGCAGAAAAATGTTTCCCCCTTTGGACCCTAGACCCCCTTTTTAATTAAAAAACATAAAAAACCGAAAGTTGGCCTGTTTTTAGCCTTTTTATTCGGGTGGAGCATTAGCGACTACGGGGCACAGAGAAGCGAGCCATGCCGTCACCCTTCACACCCCCAGCCAACAACCCACTCCCCGGGTTCCGGGGGGGCTGGAGGCGTGAAGATCCAAGAATTTGATATGGGTATCATGTTCGAGTAATAATGGGAATAAGGATTACGAATTTGATGACGGCGGGCGTGGTTCGCAATCCGACACACTCACACTGCAAGGCGAGCGCAGCGAGTCTTGCTGTGCCTAGCCTCTCCTGAACCCCCTCCTTATCCAAGAATATGATATGGGTATCGTTTTCGACTAACATTGGGGTGGAGATTACGAATTTGATTACGGCAGGCGTGGGTCAGATCGTTTTTGGCTCAAACTTGGACAGTACGAAAAAGATGTCCATTTCAAAATCCAATTTAGCTGACATTTTTAAATCGTGATCTCCTCTCTTGGTTATCGATTTCGATCAAATCGAGGGTGTAGGTTAGGTAAAAGGGGAACACAATTAAATAATAAACAACATACACAATTATTACATAACCACCAGGTAGCCCTAGTTAGTAATATTAAAATTCAAGATGGTGGACATTCTTTTTATTTGCCGTTTTACATTATGGGTAAGTATCGATCGTCTCCAACTGAATCGAAGGTGTAGATTTCGAAAATGAGTTTGCTTTAGAATTCAAGATGGCTGAATTTTTTTTCCCAATGAGTATCGTTTTAAACAAAAATTTCATCGAGAGTGCTAATCACGAATATTTTTTTATTATTATAATTTCGTCTCTCATTTCATTCCTAAAATTAAACAAATCCACACATCATTTATTATACCATTTGTTTATAAACATACCCGACTTCTCCTGATCGCCATCTATCTTTAACCTAACCAATAATACTACTTCCCAAATTATAGGGAGTTTTTCTTTCAGATGGAAACACTTTCACGCACTCAACTATAAAAAAGTGGCTACATTTTTTAGTTCACCGTAAGGCGTAAGATGTCTATTACTTTGTCTGAGATGTAATGTTCGTATTTCATGTAAAATTACCTCATGTCATGACTGACTGACGAATTTATTATATCTGACTGACAGTGACAGCCAGATTGACAGCAGACAGCAGTGAATTTCTTTCCGGCCCTTGTGAGGGTACCTACGGAGGGGGCCTCGAGGCTTGGCCTCTTTACCCCGGCTTCAACTCGATGGGTGACGTGACGGCCCCTCCTCGGTCCTTGGGTTGAGGCAAAAAAGCTCTTTTTGCTTTTCTTATTTAGATTTATTTTTTGGCTGCATATTTTTAAGCTATTGCATAGCTTCTATCGCGGGCCTTGAGCGTGGAGACCAAATCCAGAAATTCCGTAACGAAAATAACCTAACACCCCTCACTCCGACCGGCACAGCGGTGATTCTTTTTAGTTTTGCCATCTATCGACTAATAGCAGAACTTTTAATGAATTTTTGAAATATCACGCTTGTCTCGTTAGTTCAGCAACTCGCCCTTAGGTGGCATTGGGATAAAAAATGCTATGCAGTAGCTTTACCGCGGCGGCGGCAGTCCCCGAGTGCCACACGTCTTTTTTTTAAGCTTTCAATTGTTTTTTTTTTAATACAACCCAAGGACTCATGGTGGTTCCGGTGGGGTAAGGTTCCGCGGGAGAGGTCGCTACGGGCGGTCGTGGCCTGGGGGCAGGGTCTGGGGCGGCGCGATGTGGTGGAGGTGCTGATGGTGACCGTTGTCGGCTCGGTCGTACATCCGCCGCGCCGACTGCACGACGAACTCCTGATGGATTGGATCTGCAGGTCGCGGGGTTTTGTAGACCCGCACTTTGGTCCTCAGAGGCAGGCGAGACAGGTCGGAGAAGCGCGCGGGTGACGCGCGTTTGATGTTGCGCGCGGTCGACTTGCGGCTGCATCCTCAACCACCTGTCGATTTCGATGCCGAGGTACCTAGTGTGCGGGCGAGGAAGGATGCCACTATCCTGATAAGAGCTTGAGGCGTCGGCGTCTGAAGGAGCTTGTACAGCACGCCGGGGTACCAGATACGGTCGAAGGCCACTCCTAAAGCCGAATGGATCCGGGTGCGGCTCGATGGTTGGAGCCAGTCGCACCAGGAGCAGGCGCTCCAGGAGTTCGGCCACTGTTGGCAGAAGGGTTATGGGACGGTAGTTTGCGGGGAGCGATGGTCCTTGCCAGGCTTGAGCAGGACGATGACCTGCCCGATCTTCCAGGCCTCCGGGAAGTGACCCGTCCGGAGGATGCCGTTGTAGTGTCGGGCGAGTGCGGTTACTCGGCGAGGGCCATGTTAGGGACTCCATCGTAGCCTTACGCCTTCCGCCTAGGTAGCCGGAGGACGGCCTTCCGCACCTCGGCACCCCTGCCATCATCTCCCCAGATGAAGTACTCCCTGCCTAGAAGCGGTGTTGGTTGTTGGGGTTGGAGGGTTACGAATGTGGCGTCTGCTGCTACTGGGTGAGGCGTGAATTGCTCAGCCAGGTGCTCGGCCCAAAGATATAAAGCGTTAGATATGCCCTTACCTCAGTGAGACCGCGCCGTTTTGTGTCCAAGTTGAACCTTACGCCTGCTTAAACCTGCACTCAGTGTACATCTACGCACAGTATTAGCCGGACATGTAGTGAAGGATGTTTGCGAGCAGTATTATAGTGATACAAAATGACGTGTGCCTTTCGAAAGTGCAACAAAAATTCAAGAAACACAAATAAAGCCACAGGTGTAACATTTCACTCGTAGGTATTGCGACTAATTGCGAGTTAATGAAATAACTTTTATTTTATCGTCCGCATTGTCAAAAATGACTACAATAACAAATTTAAAGTGCGAGTGCACGAAAGAGAAAGTTGTGTTTGCACCTAACGTGTGAGAAAAAGCGCTGACACTATTTTCTCAGTACGCTTGATTTGTTTGTGTACATTGCTACAGTTTTTGGTGGTCGGGGCGTATCTAACGATTTATATCTATGGCTCGGCCAAGATTTCGGCACGGTCGGCGGGTGCAAAGCGAGCGCCTCATTCAGTCTCGCTCGGTCCAGAAGGGGACGAAGTTCCTGTAGGTATTGTTTCTATTGGTTTTTTGAGTACACTATTTCTTTTATTTGAAAAGATCGTTCATAAGACTGTGTTTCTTCGTGTTACTAAGTAGTCTTTTATTTTAATTTGTCTGTTTTATTTTGTAGTGTTGTGTAGTGTTTAGTAAATCATTTTCTTTCTTTCTTTCTTTTCTTTATAAGAAGATGTAGAGCCTGTATTAGAGAAGGTAGCAAACAATTTGAACATTTATTATAAGTAGGTAGGTAACCTATTTGAAATTTTTGTTTCAATTATTTATTAATAACACTCTAACTAGGTAGGTAAGTACCCTAATTTCCACTGATTTTGGAAATAAAATTCTAATCTTATTATTTGTTTTTGTTATAAGAAAAATAGGGCTAGAGAAACATAGCCTTAGCCTTAAGGCCCATACACCAGCGAAAGTGGCGCCCCCAACTATTATATCTTATTATTACGTTGAACACAGGAATTTTTAAAAATCCTACGTTCAGTTTGTGGTATCTATTATAAGCTATTTATTAATGCCTCTGTAATAGTTTCATTTTGTAAAGCTTATGAAGAGATACGAAGTTGCGCTTTTTGGCCACCAAACTCTATTTTTGCATCTCCTCCTAAACTATATGAGATAAAATTATAAAAGAGGTATTAAAAATAGCTTATAATAGATACCACAAACTGAAAGTAGGATTTTTTAAAATTCCTATGATAAACGTAAAAATATGATAAAATAGGAATTGCTGTCAGATTGCTCGGGGATACGCCTTAACTCGGTAATTTGACAATAAAAAAATCATTTCTTCTTTTTTTATTCTGCTTGCTGCACCATGATTTGACACTATAATATCATAGTCTGCCCATTTCGTATTGTCGGTTATTTTCAGATTTTTGGAAAACCTCTTGCCTTAGATGATCACTACTGAGGTCGTCAGAAAAGGTTTTAATCGAGTGTGAACGTCGACGTCAAATAAACATGGCGCCAATATGGCAGCGTCCGAAAATGATTGTAGTTTTGATTTGTTTTTTTTTTACCTTGTTAATGCGGTAATGTTAATTTTTACCTTGTAAGTGTCTTATCATTTTTCGGTTAAATAATGACCTAAAGAATCGATTAAAACAATAAAAAATATCGACGCATATACCCTATTATCCACGGTTAATTCCAGAGAAAATCAATTCCTTATTATTGAATTTGTGGCAAAAAAAACGTAGTGTTCAAAAATTTTAACAAAAGTAGGTTTATTTTTTTAATTTCCGACTTAAAAAAATAAAAAAATCCTAGACCGTTGCAATTTATTTTTTTCTGAGTTGCCCCTTTGACAGTATTTTACTCCTTAACCCACTCAGAGACGGCATTCGTCCATGACAAAGTTAAACAACGTATTTCTGGATGGATTAATTTGATTTTGCTTGAGCTTGTGCCCACGTTCTTGGTGAGTTCGCAAACTTGCGAAGAGGGAAACGTATGCGTTCCGGGTTTCGTTACATTCAATTCAAACAATAAAGAGAGATGACAAAATATCATCGAGGATAAATGAAAGTCTATTGCTTTTTACATTGCGACGTTCCTGCCTTTTATCGGCAAAGCCCTTTTAAAAATAATTGGTTGAACAAGTAAGTAGGTACGTTAGAGTTATATACGAATCGAATATTAGTAGTTATTTCAGTGTATAACTAATAGATGCACCACCAAGGGCATAGAGAACAGCTTTTGTGTCCTCGATGTGGTCTGGAGCTGAACCCACGTTTAAGTTTGCATGCATGCAAAAAACTACAAAATATCGAACGAAAAGACAACATTTTCACGGCTCGCTTCGCTCGCCGGTAACCTCTTGCCCTGTTCCCGGTTCCATTTTTAATAATACATGGTCTCGGGCTCACAATAAGATCATTTTGACCACCACCGCGATAACTTGACGAAAAAGTTTTTTTTGCGGCTCGCTCCGCTCGCCGATGACGAACGGTTCCGTTTGGCTGGCAGCGTAAGAGAGAGGGCTTTCATGTACACAGCCAGGGCCCGTACTCTTAATAACGAAATCGAACTTTCTGATTCGATTACGTGATAAGCTAATCTTATGTAAGGCAAGCGACATAAGAGTTGATTTTACTCTACGTGCCGAACAACTATATTCGCGGTAGAAGTCACAGGCTCCTCGCTCTACCATCTTGCCGCACTGTAGGGCACCATCAGTCGCCGCTGCCTCACGCTCTCGGCGCCCTTAACGGGTTAATTAGGGCTTTTCCAGACTGTGACATATTTGCAGACGATCGGATAAACCTTATGTCAATTTGTCTGCTCTATTGTGAGAGGGGTGAATGACCGATTTCCTATATTTAAAATAATGATTCTTATATTGAAAAATGAACAATTTTACAATGTATAATTTTACCTTAAATTTAAAATATTTATTCAATCAATATCATTTTTAATTTAATTTAATGTTAATTTTAGGTCTTTAGTTCTTTGTACATAAATTAATTAGTTAGTGTAATTGGCAATCGCCGTTCTAATTAATTAATAAAATAAATAAATAAATAAATAAATAAATTTTGGACGACAACGAACACATAACTTCAAATTTATTTTCTGAGTACACCAGATGTTAAAAATTGTAGTGGATTCTGCAGGGCACAGCTGTTGTAATTTTTATAATAATAATGTAATGAAAAAATGTAATAATGTCATAGCTCTGTTGTCGTTCTAAGAATACCTCACCTCAATTATTGCAAAAAGGCTGCGGCCATCTCCACGCACCGATGTTCATTTCTCTCAGTCACAAACTCTTTAAAATTTTCAGGGCTCTCTTCGCTTGCAGGTTTTTTTTCATACCCAATATTATTGTATCCAATATATTAATTATCCATACCAATGCATACTCATTATTCCACAAAATCCGGAAAAGTCTCTAAAACATTTGCGGCCTGCTCCGGTCGCCGTGGTTTATTGTACCCCCCACCCCCTTTACAGGATCCTAGTTCAAACTAATTAATGATTTGTCGCCGGAGTTAGACCCCAAAATCATGTAACTTTTTCAGCTAAAATGTAACATTTCCTTTTAGTTTATAAAGGACCAAATTAATAAAAAGCATCTAAGAGGTGTAAAACGTTTATATAATATCTGATTTCAATCGATATACCTAATACAATTTAAACTTACAAAAATAAAATGATCTTACAGATCTAGGCAATATAAGTAAATATATTTTTGTCATACATAACTTCTTAACACACTGGAAGACTAACGAAAAATCCCATTTAATTTTAATACAAATAAAAGCTTACCAACCCCAGTTCAATTTACAAATACTTAGTTACTTAAACCTAGTTTACCTAACTACATAATTTATTTACCTACTATTTACAAGAACACATACACATTTAATCCATAGATAAAGTAAATTTTACTTAGATCTATCGCTTTAACCATTGGTTTTTCAGTCACAGCTTTGTATCACACTATCCAATAAATACTGTAAGTACTCTAATCACAGTCTTATTTGGCCCGCTACAATTTTATTGTATTCGTCCTCGCCTAAAGGCACGTATTTGTCTAATTTCGGTTCTAAGTAGTACAATTTATCTTTCACCACGGATGGGTTGTAGCCTTCTTTCTGTAGGTCCACTTTTCTTAACTTAAATGTACCTGTGAAAAAAATAAAGCAATCAATGGAACGGCAGAAGCTTTAATTAGCAAAGGAGCATATACTACAACACTTTGGGGGCTACACGAAATGAATTTCAACGTAGACTAAATTTGTGTACCTATCCAGAATGACACAAATGGGGTCATTTCAAGTAATTTATCATTTAAATTATTAAGAGTATTAATAATTAAGAGCCTATATATTTTAACTGATAAAACTCACTGCTTAATATGCTTACTTAACGTAAAAATTAACGTATAAAGAAATCAAGTTGTGTTCTTTTGTATTGATGAATAAATTAATAAAATTGTTATTAATTTTCCCTTTTTTAATTTCTAAGACCAAATTATTAGACAAATTTTATTCTGAACAATTATCCTACTGATTTGCATAATAAAATAGAATGGTATTCTTTTTTAAATTTTTTGTTGCTTCGATTCCCAGGTGAGACAAGCAATTTTTAGAAGATCTTTGAATGCGATTTTGTTTCTTTTTTAAAAATAAACGAATGTTTCCCTTCAGTAAAATGAGCAAGGTACCTAAAGTATTAAAGGTAGTTTCCCTCCAGGGCCCATATAATTTTTCCACACTGTATAGTGTGACTATAAAGTTCTTACCTGTCATATCAATGCTCGTCATCAGTCTAATGAACACAGGGCGCGCGTACTTCGGAAGGTCTTTAGCCATGTCCTTGGCCAGTTTGTCAAGGTCCACCGTTCCCTCCACGTCGAGGATACCGCACATACCCGCTCTACCTTCCGTGTTCGGGACCTGTTGATGGGTTGAATTTGAATGTCAATAGTGTCAATTCATGATGTCGCCAAAACTAGATTAAACTAATTTGACAGCACTAAAAATGATGCCATCCTTATTATTTTGATCGATAAGAAAGAGACGGTGACATTTTTAGTCTTGTCAAATTAGTTTAGTTTAGTTATGGCAGCTATTGAATGGAATCCCAGTGTCTATTCAGATGTCGCCAAAACTAGACTAAACTAATTTACAGGATTATAAATGATGCCATCTTTATTATTCTTATCGTTATGACAAGGACCTATCTCCATAAATAGATAGGTAGATAATAATGTATATAAATAAATAATGCTAGGCTAGACCATCCACAGCACATTATTTAATGTTTATATTTTATTTTAATTAGCTTTTTGTTAGTAAAACTTTAATATATTTAAGATAATGTAGCTGTTCATTTTCCAATATAAATTAAATTGTCCTGAATTAATATTTTTATAGAACTCTGAACATATTTTTGTTGGTGTCGTGTTTGTAATTTATTTGCCAGCACTCAGCAGTCAGCACTAGGCATAGCGCATTGTAGGAAAGAGCCCAAATGAATGAAATGAAAAAAAATTTGCAACTTTACTTTACTGTCGTAAGATCTTGAGTTTGAGCTAGGGCATCGAGAACCGGCCATATTTTAAGAACCGGTTCTTTCGATTCCAGTTCCAACACAGAACCGGGTACCCGGTTCTTTCGGTTCCTTTCGAGTTTTTAATAATTTACAAGTTTTTTTTACTAGAATCTTACAAAATTCTACAAGAGGGTCAAAAATCAAACAGGGAATTTACAATCACAGCTATAATTTTTATTTCTTAAACAAGTATATATAAAAGTGATTGTTACAAGATCAGTCGTGTGTACTTATAGTAAGCTACACCTAGTCAATTCAAATATAAGATATTACAAACAGAAAAACAAACTAACTAAATCAAACATTAGCACTACAAAAATAGGAGTTTTAACACACATAATCAAATAAAATAATCACTTTAATAAAGTTTTATAAGAAGTTTACGCTAAAATTTACATCTCTTAAACAATCAGTCTTGTATCAATTAGTTTTTCATAGTACTCTTTTTAGCTACTTTAGTACCGCTAGTCAACTCAAAAACAAACAATAAATCAAATATGCACGCGCACTACAAAAATAGTAGTTTTTACACACAATTATATGAAATAATCACTACAATAAAGCATTGTAAATAAGGAATCAACAAAACCAAACAAAAAAAGGCCCTGTCGTACTGCTTTCCCGTACAAATGTAGTTTGTCGTTCATTTCAAAAAAGCAAGTCTGTTTCAAATGAATTTTCTAGGTAGGTAGGTATATCGCTATCCGATTATAGTACCTGTTAAATTTCATTTGAATCGAACCTGCCATTTGGAAATGAAAAACAAATTACGTCTGTATGAGAGAGCGAAAATCAGCGGTATTTCGGGGCCTTCTTACATAATCCTATATTGTATGGATATCTGAATGGAAAATTTACTTTAGCCTTACCAAAAAAATTAATGCATCTAGGGTTTGTCACCCAAAGACGAGCGCAGTCTATTACATACTATACCAGCAGATGAAAGTATGCGTTCCGGCTCCACACTGGTAGGTGGAATGGTCATCAAATGCTGATAAGCCAGCGACAGTGCCATTTCTACCCTCACGGTAGTACACAAATCATTTGGCGTAGATGTTCCCGCAGTAGCAGCTTCTTTCAATTGTTTGTTAAGTTCCTCTTCATTTGTTAAACATTCTTGAGATTCAGGTTCCTGCCTTGTTTCTGATACTGATATACCCTCATTAAGTGTTTGTGTTCTGTTTGTGCGCTGAAGAAGAGACACTATTTCGCGGAGCATTTCTTCACTTGATAACACAAACGTACCTTCGTTTTCAATATTCTGAAAATACTTCTCAGGATTGGTCAAGTATCTCAGAGTTGATGTTTGAGTTAGACGTCGCTTATTGTATTGTTTTCGCAATGCATTTGCCATTTTGTTGCTGAGATGAGTATTCATTTCGATTAGTTTTTTCATTCCGAATGTTACAGCAACATCAGCTGTGAGTATTGTGGCGTCACGTCGACATAGCGCCTCAACTGCCGTCACAACATTGTCACAATCTGCCGTATTCACAATTTTTAAAAAGAATCGAAATAACCGAAAACCCGGTTCCTTATATTTTGAGAACCGGTTCTTATTATAGCCCCCAGAACCGGGAATTCCCGGTTCTTTCAGAACCGGGAAAACCCGGTTCCGATGCCCTAGTTTGAGCGGAGTATAGGTAACCTAAAGTTAAGTTCCTCTCTCGAACTAGTATTATGCATGTAACATCAAAAAAGCTCATAATTTTTTTACGTATTCTCTATTGATATAGAAAAATATCTGTCTATTTATTTTTTGATGATTACATTGTGAAATTTAATAATTGAAAAGTAGATATTTTAAATCTTAACCGCAAAATTTCTAAACGCAACGCAAGCTTTGACATCACACTTGTACATTTTTGTATGGTCATGAAGTTTTGACTCTGTAGTAACAATTTTGACATTGGGATCCGGTGATCCGTGACGTCACAAAATGCAAGGCCTAACATGGCAGCGTTTTTAACACCCGAAACTGAGTGTAGTTTACTTTTTGTTTTTTACCTTGGTTGTTTATTAACCTAAATAATCGTTAGAAATATAACCCATAATAATCCATGCTTATTGACATGCTGTGCCTGTGCGTAAACCCTCACACAGCGTGACGAGCAAAGCGAGCCGCGACGTCATATTGTTTAATATATAATCTATCTATATCTCTCTCAATCAATAATCACCTCAACTCCATAAACGACAGCGTCCCTCTGGTCCGCGACCCTGGAGATGGCGGCCTCCACCTCCGTGGTGGAGACGTTCTCCCCGCGCCACCGGAACGTGTCCCCCGTGCGGTCGCGGAAGTACAGGTACCCCAGCTCATCCGCCACCAGGATGTCACCTGCAACAACAGACAAGGATCAAAATTCACAGTCCTTATTTCCTCGGACTTAAACTCAAATCACACACTTCACGCTCATGTTAAACGCGAATGTTTGGATGGATGAATAATATACCAAAACTACAGAATGGATCAGGTTGAAATTTTGCATTGATGTTTTTACTAGCTGCGCCCCGCGGCTTCGCACGCGTTGTGCCTATGGAAACGTTTTAAGGCGATTTTTTATCCCACGGGAACTGATTTATGGGATAAATAGTAACCTATGTTTGATTCCAGGATTAGAATTACCTGTATGCAAAATTTCAGCCCGATCCGTTCAGTAGTTTTGGCGTGAAGAGGTAACAAACATCCATTCATCCATCCATACATCCATACAAACTTTCGCATTTATAATATTAGTGTGATGGCTGCCAATTCACTGTCTAATCGTAATCCTCCTCACCGCTGAGTAAAAGCTTTGTGATTGTAATGCACGGAAGACATCGTTCTTAGCGATCAGGCCGCCCATTTAACACATAAATAAATAAATAAATAATGCTGGACAATTCACACAGCATTATCTAGCCCCAAGTTAAGCAGAGCTTGTGTTATGGGTACTAGATAACTGATATACATAATACAATACATTACATAGATAGATATTTTTTATTATACATAGAAAAACACCCAGAACGCCCTGAACAAATGCCTGCAGATCGTACACACATTTGTCCCGAGGCGGGAATCGAACCCGCAACCTTCTGCGTCGCAGGCAGACCTTCGCCCACCGCGCCACAGAGGTCGTCCATACTTCTTAATATTTGTTTTCTGTAACTTTTGGTTATTGCTTATTGCACAAAAGAATATGTGTATTGTATTGTATGCAAAACGGATAGG
The DNA here is from genome assembly GCA_955876795.1 of Eupithecia tripunctaria. Lineage (NCBI taxonomy): Eukaryota > Metazoa > Arthropoda > Insecta > Lepidoptera > Geometridae > Eupithecia > Eupithecia tripunctaria. Next base: position 6,657,991 of record OY041603.1, on the reverse strand, counting down.
AGTCCATCAACAAGACAACAATTTAATGTAGATAATAGAATGATTTATGTTATGTAACAATATCGCAGTTATGTAACCATATCTGTAGCGCGTAGACGCGCTACGCAATCAGCTACGAGACATCGCTACGAAGCTGTGCTACGCTATCACCTACGAGACATTGCTACGAAGCTGTGCTACGCTGAAACCTCTACGCATCAGTGTCGTCGACGAAATAGTGCTACGCCTTTAGCTACGGAGGCAGGATCAGCTGCTATGTTACTGTGCTACGCCCTTACAGAAGACATCAACGCGTTACGTACGGGAACTGAAACGATTTTATCTTTTATCAGCATGCTAACCAATTTGTATTATTAAATAAATAATGCTGGAAAATTCACACAGCATTATGTAGCCCCACGCTAAGCAGAGCTTATATTACGAGGACTAGACAACACACATAGAAATATATTATATTATCTACTATGTAACCATAGCAACAGGTACGTACGTACCATATGATAAATGATGATTCACTTCTCATTAAGTGAACGCATTAAAGGAGTCAACTATTGAACGACCACAACCTATGTATCTATACTTAAACTATAAACGCTGTTCTCATGTAAGTGACATTATATAATTTGTCTTTTTGAGAATAAATGAATATTAAACAGACGTACCTGATATAAACGCAGAATCTCCATAAGTGAACACGTCTCTGACAATCTTCTTGTCCGATGCCTCTTTGTCGACGTAGCCGAGGAAAGCGCGCGACGGGTTGTTAGGTTTTATCTTCCCAATGAAAACTCCAGGCTCGTTGGGTTTCGCCAGCTGGAAATAAGTACCTATATGTTAAGTATATATATGTTTATCTTGTAACCTATAAAACGCTCATTAATAGTTACTTGTTCAACAAACGGGCAAAACGATAGCTCGTCTCCGTTGACACTGGCCGCCATGGCCGAAATTCGGCTAGGAGGACATCATGAGCTACAATTACAATTAGGAGGCCTTTGGTTGTCTTACTGGTGAGCGAAGGCCTCACCCTAGTCCCTTCACGCTTCTCAGTTTTGAGCCACCTGGGCTAAATCACCACATCGTCTCGTCACATTTATTTATTTATTTGTAACACTAACTGCCTCGTTGGTGTAGCGGTTAGCTGGTTCAACCGTTGATTATGAGGTCCTAGATTCAAATCCCGGGTCGGGCCAATAGTTTTTATTGTGATTTTTCTAATCACAGTCACTGCATGGAGTCAGGTAGTTAGCAGTGTTACACCCCCGTGCATCGGAAAGCACGTTAGGCCGTCGGTCCTGCGCCTGACCTCTCCCCGGTCGTGTTGGTATGTCGTTCCATCGGTATATGAGAGTTGGGAAATAGAGAGTGCACCTGTGCATATTATAGAATATGTCCTGCGCATCTGTCTAATTTCCGATGAGACTGGCCACGTGGTCGAAATTCGGCTAGGAGGACATCACTTATTTATTTAATTCGGATTGCCATCAGCATAATTAACTACAATATAATTTAAAATAGTCACAGAAAGCTAATAATAGGCATTTCCTCATAGAATCACAATAAACTAACATATTTGTCGACTCATCATCATCAGTAATCGTTATAACCTCCTCCTTTTTTTGAAGTCGGTTAAAAATGAGTCAGTTACCTGACACAATCCCTTCCTGTCCCTGATAGGTTCTCCCGTCTCCTGGTCCACCTTCAGAATGGCGATGGGATACACGGCGGGGATGATCCGGGAGACGAAGCCGATCGCACCGGCTCGGTTGTCGATGTTCACTGTAAAAGAAATTATGACGAAAAATTAACATAGTCAATTTATATAAGAGAAACGTGTGCTTTTCTTTTATAATTGACTATGATTAATTTATATAAGGTGAAATGTTTCTAGGAAAACTAATTTTCATGCCAAAACTAAGGTAATACATGTAGGGTACCTTACCAACCTATATACAACCAAGACTATTGACCATGTACGCAGATAAATGATCGGTATATATTCTTACAAATTTAAATTATTTATTACTAGCGACCCGCCCCGGCTTCGCACAGGCGCAATGCTGATGTATGTATTATAAACATATAAAACTTCCTCTTGCATCACTCTATCTATTAAATCATCAAAATCCGTTGCGTAGTTTAAAGTTCTAATGGTGGCACTTCACAGTCATTGTGTTCGCTATTGGGTGTTTGTTGTATTTGGCAAAAGATACGTGTATAAATATGGACCGACAGACAGCGGGAAGCGACTTTGTTTGCTACTAAGTACCTGATGTAGTGAAATCAAACCGGTCAAGTGCGAGTCGGACGCGCGCACGAAGGGTTCCGTACAATTATTTATAAAAACGGGAAAAAATCATGCTTGCTTGTTGTATGGGAGCCACCTGAGCCACCTTAAATATTTATTTTGTTCTGTTTTTTAGTATTTGTTGTTACAGCGCGGCAACAGATATAAGTACCTACAACATCTGTGAAAGTTTTGACTGTCTAACTCTCACGGTTCATGAGATACCTACTGCCTTATTGGCTTTTATCTCATTGGGGGAATGCCCATAATTCCCACGCTGGGCACGGATTACAAATCTGCCTGGGGCGCTGCTGCCCGCCCCAACCACGTTTTATCAAAGCTAATATTTTGACTACTAAAAATTAAAGATTCCAAGAAGTTTAGATAAATTAAAAGGAAGAAATAATAATTTTGCGCGGAAACTTAACTACCCTTTTTAACCCACTCAGACGTAAATTTTACTTAAGATGATTATGTGTTATTCTAGAACCCAAACTATCTAGACACCAAATTTCATCTAAATCCGTTAGGTAAGTGTAATGGAGATACGTGCGTAAAAGCTCTGTGATTGGATTTTTATTATAAGAATAAGAATAATGTTTTTTTCAAAATTTTAAGTTAAAGTTAACACTTAATGGTATAAGATTTATAGATTTATATAATAATTAGGATTCACAATAGCAACGGTTTTATTGTTAAAGTAACTAAGGATACCTAGTGGATGAATCATCATGAAAAACACGTTCCATAACAAAGATTTACAATGATTTTAACTAGATTTATAAAACGTAAGGTCAAGCCAGGTACAAAACGTAATTGCTAGTTAGAGCATTGCATCATGCATGTTTTTAGTAGCACCAAATCACGCCACTTGTTTTTTTTTATTATATCTCATGGAGGGATGAGTAGGACCTTCCTACATAATATGTAGCAGAGTATTTTACTATAAAACTTTCGTAGCTTGACGAATTCATTATGAATATATGCGGGTTAACTACGTAAGTAAGAACCTTGTTTGTGTTGGAAGAACACCAACGTTTCCCTTGACGAGGGACATCTTCAGGGCGAGTGCGGTTCTAAACGCGCGCGTTCCGCATCCCTTCGAGCACGTTGGTGTTCCTCCAACACAAACAAGGTTCGTATTTAACCCGTTTATATTCATAATGTAGCAGAGTATTAAAAAAAACAAGACTAAATCTGCGACAAAAATGAATAGTTCCGATGGTAAACCAATATGAATATTAGAAATTGTACCTTTTCTTTAAGTTAATCTACTGTATTTATGGAAATAAATAGTTATAGAATCATTTGAAACTTTATTCTTGTAAAGAAAATCACAATACGTAAAATATATCCGGTAAAACTTTGCGACCGATGTCGGTCGCCATCTATGTCGAGACTGCTTGCCCAGGTCCGTTCAACTCACGGTGGAAACCTCTTCCTCTCTCCAAATATATCTCTTCATTCATTAAAGGTGATGCTAACTTGTCAAAATTAATAATTGATGATTAATGTAGGTATTGATCCCTATCAATACCTAATAGAAAATCTACAGATAGCTCAACTGGTCCCTACCAGTTGAGCTATCTGTAGATTTTCTGCAAGATCAATTCTTATTTTGTTGCATTGATTCAATTGTAAATACTAGTTCTAATTTATTTCTATTTTTGATTGCAATTTCTTTTTTACTAAACTTGTACTAATTATTATACAATATGAGTCTTATCGTCCGCTTATCACACATTCTTATTAAGTTAAGTGTATAGTTTGGTTAAACAACTCTAAATTGCGTACATTATGTAAAACATTAACTATGAACAGAACAGTATTATGTACTGTAACCTTTAATAACCTCAACTCATTATAATTGCAACAGTTGAATTGAAATCGAGTCCAACTCACCTATGTTAGCGTTTCCTTCCGTGGCGCCGTAGAACTCGACGACCTTTTTGATGTTGAAACGTTTCACGAATTCTGTCCATATCTGGAAAGACAATTAAGCGGCATTTTAATACAAACTAATTTCTAGCATTTGTTATTATTATTATTTATCAGTCTGATGTGTCCCACTGCTGGACAACGGCCTCCATCTCCTTTCTTCCACTCCTTGCAGGAAACCGTGAGGAGAAGGATTATTGTATTTAATATTTTTTTATTATAACCATTTCTCGTTATTTTTTGAAAACTGTGAAGTAAACTCTACTCTTCGTTTTTCTTTTCCCAAAAATACTGGTACCTATCCACCATGACACAAGCATTGCTTTGCGGCAAGATGCTGTAGAATTATTTAATTAGTTATTTTTCTTTTAGTGACATCATTTATTCAAGAACATTTTAAATCGTGTATGGTAAGATTCATTACGGTATCTACATAATTAAATTAAATTGATAGCATGCAAAAATATATACTTTAATTCATCTTTGTTGCTAACATAATAATTACTTTCAAGCTCGTCAACTGTGCAGAAACACCCCTTCAGCATGCCTTCAGCAAAATATACTTATCGTAAATTATTTTAGAAAATTTTGATCGTTAATTACTTCATTTCAGTAGGAAGAACAGTAAATAATTTACTGCCTTTATCCATAGATAAACTTAACCTTTGATGTGATATGACAATAAAGATTTTTGTATTGTATTGTATTAAGCCTCAGATGTACTTCGTGCTCTAGGTCTTTTTATTTGAGATCAAAACTCTGCAGCTGATAGATCTAAAAGTCTATAAGGGCAAGGCAGGTTTCAACATTGAAAATTGTAAAGTCATGAAATTATAGCTGAAACTTCTTGCACTTGCCTATAACTATGCCTTAGTTACGCCTGTTTTTTTGTAATTATCAGTGTATTTTTCATTGGTGGTTCTATTAATACACTATTAACTTACCGTCGGTCTCATCCCGTTTCCATAAACAGTCCTAACTTTGTGCTGCCTGTCCGTTGCGGTGGACTTGGTTGTGAGTATGTACCGGCACATTTCACCGATGTAGTGGGCAGCCTGGGAAATTCAAACAGTCTTTAGGATAGACAGAGTTTTAGTATATCTTAATATATGACAAACTAACGGGGGTTTTATTGAGAGTTCGGCAAGTAGAGCTTTGAAATAAAACCGTCCAAGTGCGAATCGAACTCGCGCACGAAGGGTTCCGTGCCATTATCAACATATAACAGCAATGTAATGTATAATAACAGTAAAATTAATCATGCTTGTTGCACGGGGCTCCCAAACACCCTACAGACATAATGCCAATTTTTTTTGCAGTTTAATATTTATTTTATTGTTTTTTATTATTTGTTATAACGGTAATAGAAATATGTAAATCATCTCTGACAATTTCAACTGTCTATCGTTATATCTATCGTATAGTTTCACGATTTTATAATCTTTTGAGTCAATAGTTCATTGACACAGTATTAGTCCATCAGTCACTCTAGCGCTCAACCTCTGAATTAAAAGATATAAAGCAGAATTTCCTTCATTTTGGCGTTCTAGAGTTGTTGAAAGTAGTCAACAATTCTCATAAAATCTGGTGGCGTGAGTCGTATGTTACTCAAGGTCAAATGTCAAAAAGGAAAAGAGTTTTTCATGATTATCTCCGTTTCAAGTGATCCAATCATGTTTTTTTTTATTAAACCTGTATTTTCCCACGCTGGGCAATGGTCCTATTTTACCGACTGTATGCCAAGGATCATAGTGAAAGGGCCGACAAGGGTCAATGCTGCAAAAGTTTTTAAACGTGTCAAAAACCGCGTTTATTATGATAATTGTCCCACTATGTATACTATACCAGTACAAGGTTCAGGTTATTATAGTGCGTAAGGCCTCACATTCATTTAAATTCCAAAAGAAACCTTAGAAATTACTCAGTGTGACTATAATAAATTAATAAATAATGCTGGACAATTCACACAGCATTATCTAGCCCCAAGCTAAGCAGAGCTGGTGTTATGGGTACTAGATAACTGATATACATAATACAATACACTACATAGGTAGATAGATATTTTTTATTATACATAGAAAAATATCCAGAAAGCCCTGAACAAATGTCTGCAGATCGTACCAACCAACAAATACCTTAGAATTGAGCAACGTTAAAACAAACTCAATGTAACTTTAGTCTTTGAACAGGATTGGATAAACTTCAATGTTTCCCCTGTAGGTGCTATAGTCCATACAAAGTCCCAGAAATTTCGGCCGAGGCGGTGCGGTATCCGACTATGTGGTCTAGCGGTTATGACACTGAGGGGAGAACGCGGGTCCGAGCGCGTCAAAGTAAAAAAAATGAGAATTTATTTCATTTGTTGTACTAGTAAGTGGCTAAGTGCAGTACAGTTACAGTTTGATATAAAATATCACGACCACGAGCTCTACTATGACACTAAAAGCTTTGACATCAGTGACCCGTACTTTCTACATTCTAAATTGTCACTTCACATACCATAGGTATGTACGTATATGCATGCACTTTCCGTTCAATTCTATAGGATAGGTTCAAATGTAAAGTTCAAATGTATTTATGTCTGTCTGTACCTATTACTTTTCCCGCATAAAACTATGAACGGACCTTAATAAAATTTGGCAGGGAAGTAAAAAGTATTAAGTATAGTAGACGGATATTAGGAAGAATTAGTTTTTTAATGTTATTGTTTATTATTTATAAAAATAAATTCTCGGAAAAGAGTGTTTGAAATCGCGAGCAGCAATGGAGCGGAGAGGAATCTTATATGTATCTGTACTAGCGCAGATATAAATAATATTTATAATACTATAATATTTATAAATGTTGGGCAATTCACACAGCATTATCTAGCCCCAAATTAAGCAGAGCTTGTGTCATGGGTACCTGATTTAAACTACTTTTTATTACGCATAAAAAACATCTAGTAGCACCCTGAACAAATATTTGCTGCTCGTATATACACACGTTTGTCCCAAGGATCCCGCAACCTCCTGCGTGAATTTAAGTGAATTAGAGTCAATTGCACCTTATTTCTTATTTGATAGTAATGACTATTTATCAAGCTAATTACTAAGCTAATATAGGTAGTAAAAAAAAAATAACTTGTCTGAGTGCTTATTTTGTAAGTATAAAGAAACGATTTGACTCTTGACTCTTGACTCTTGTTGCAGGCGGACCTTCACCCACCGTGCCACAGAGGTCGTCCTATAAGATTCTGTCAAATCTTCACTCCTCTCCGCTCCATTACCAGCACAAATATTAACATCCGATAGCACACAGCTTTCTCCAGAGATCATAACCGATGCGTTCACATCGAAGTGTGCTAGCTTTCCCCTTTCACTCGTTTCGCAGTACTGCAGATCTGCAGTTATGGGATTCTTGGAACAATGCAAATCACATCGTAAAATCTGAAGAAAGCTCCCTGTTTTCTAATTGTAAAAAGTATTATGTTCATGAAAGATATCCATACATTATTTCATCATCCATTTGTCTGTTCAAACCTACTAAGTATAATTATTTTAAAGTGCGCACCCGCCTTGTATAATTTATAAGTTCTATCTGATTAATTTATAGGCGCATACCCAAGCCAATATGACAGCGAAACCAATTTTATCATATTTTTACGTTTATCATAGGAATTTTTAAAAATTCTTCTTTAAAAAATCCTAAGTTCAGTTTGTGGTATCTATTACAATCTATTTTTTAATACCTTTGTAATAATTTTATCTCGTATAGTTTAGGAGGAGATGCGAAAATAGAGTTTGGTGACCAAAAAGCGCAACTTCGTATCTTTGCCTAAGCTTTACAAAATGTATGAAGAAAAATGTATGTGTGTGTAAATAACTTATACCTAATAGATACTACAAACTGAACGATGGATTTTTAAAACTTGCTGCGTTTAACGTAATAATAAGATAAAATAGTTGGGGGCGCCACTTTCACTGGTGTGCCTGAAAAACAGGTTTTTAACTAGTTCGCGCAATATTTAATACCATTAGAATTAAAGTTAAACCCCTTTGTTATCCCTCTAGCTTAGCGCTAGAGGGTTACTCTGAATAATTTTTATATATTTATTTAGGACAGGCTACCGACTCTAAACTAGTGCCTCATAATATGAATTGAGAACCTCTTTAAAACGAAGAGGTCAATTCATATTATTACTTTGAACAAAGGATGTTTTTTAATTGATAGAGCAGTTTGTGATATCCACAATAAGCTTTTTTTTAATAACTCAGTAATAACCCGCTTACATCCGTAATAAGTTCGTCAAACTACGATAGTTTTTTATAATAAAACTCTGTAATATTTTATTTTGTATAGGAAGAGATGCGAAGTTGCACTTGGTGGTTGGTGGGATAAAATAGGTGACAGCGGCGCTTATGTGCCTCGGGGTACCTATACATATTTTCCTACTAGACTAGATGAATGATATATATTATAATACATTATATTGCATAGATATATATTCTTATAATACGTAGAAAACACCCAGAATACCTGTGTATTCTGATTATTGTATACCGCCTTGGGACAAATATTTTTACGATCTACTGTACTGCAGGTCGTAAAAATATTTGTCCCAAGCCGGGAATCGAGCCATAATATATTGCACGTGTCTTTTCCACAAAACTCTAGTTCACGTGCGAGGTTAGAGAACCAACGAAACCGCAAATTAATAACCCAAGGACCTTATTTAATCCGGTTTAAATCAACTCCATAAAATTAATTACATGCCAAAAATCAAGAAGCGTTTTTCTGTAGTAAAAAAATTAACTAGTACATAATAAATGATATAATTTGAAGGTTCATAAGTAACCTTGGATTCCGGTCCTGGGCGTAGTCAAAAACGCAACTTATTTGCTACGAAACTCGTTTAAATAACTAGTTAGCAGACCCAAGAGGTTACCGTTTTGTTGACCTTAACTAATCAGCACCTATACCTCAATAAAAAGTCGTAACAAACTAAATAATAAATCATGTTTTATAGTTTTGAGATTGCTTATTGTTGGGTTGCCGTAAAATAGTTTAAGTTACACCACAATACATCATACAATCATACAGAGAGGTAACAATATGCTGCAAGTAATTAACTAACTGGTGAAAATCGATCTATTGGTGAAAATCGACCCTGATCGTCGATTTATGTCGTGGACCGTTCAATACAAATATAAAATACAAGCTTCCAACGATCGATGCTTCTAACACGATTTAACCAACACATTTATTATTATTATTATTTTAATGGATAATAGACGAGCAGCTTAAAGCTGGTATGTCTATATCATAGTGTTTTTTTCTAAATTCAGATTGTGCGTTCGTAGCCAGTGGTCGAGTCTGTTTTTAAAGCTGTTCACCGAGGGAGCTGTTACAACTTTATTTGGGTTTGTTTAAAAATTACTATAAACTGACTTCAATTTTATGGTTTTCTCATGAATGCCATTGTCAAAACTGAACTAAATTTAAATGGGACCACACGGTAAGCGCCAGCTTTCATATAAAAAAAGAATCATGAAAATGATGTGACGGGACCACTCAGTCAAAAGGTATAAACATAAAAAAATACAGTCGAATTGAGAACCTCCTCCTTTTTTGAAGTCGGTTACAAAAAACTATAAAAATTGAAGTTGGTTTATAGTTTTTTAAAACAATAAACCAACTTCAATTTTTATAGTTTCAACCGAGTTTCAACCGAGTAAACCGAGATAATTTATCAATTATCTCGGTTTTTGCTGGCTTAAGCCGGCACTGGACGTCACTGGTGTATCTCCGCACGATTTTGGGCACATTTTTACTTCTGACAGCTTCGCCAGCTTTAGTTATTTACCCACATAAAAAACCCATATTTTCGTTATATAGGTTAATTTCTTCAGATCATTTACAAAAGATACCCAACCCAAGCCAAAGAAACTAATCAAAAATGCAGAAACCCTTCCATCCTTCAGAAAATCGACGAAGTAATCACTCACCGTAGCTTTATACTTGATGCAATCCGTGAAATACTGAGAGGCGGAGAACTTTCCTCTTATAGCCACTGTGCAGCCGAAGATGAAGGACTGCCCCATCGTGATGCAGCCCCCGGCAGAGTGGTACAGCGGCATGGGACAGTAGATGACGTCACTGGTGCGAAGGCCACCGAGGTAATGGACGCCTGATGCCATGAACACCATTCTGAAATGGTACGATACACTTTATTGCTCACCAAAAAAATACAAATTATAAAATACAGGAAAAGAAAAAAAACAGAGTTGCATGGGCGGCCTTATCGCTAAAGGCGATCTCTTCCAGGCAATTTATGATAGGGAGTTTTTGGAGATGATCGCGGGGAATAATTGCAGGGGATTCGTAGGATAAGCATGTTATGTAATTATTTATATTATATCAATAAAATGTACGATCTATGCGGGACTTGACAAGTACTTTTTTGAAATAATAAATCCGTAATATAAATTAGCACTATAGACATAAAAAACTTCTAGCCTGTAATTTTATTTTTTGTTGCATGGCCATGTGCGTAGGGAATGACGGTAATGGACCTATTGCCAATACCGGTAATTTTTCGGTATCAATATTTTTAAAACCGGGATCCCGGTATTTCGGTAATTTTTCGGTATTTTACTATAAATATTAAAAAAGTCGAAAAAAATATTTTCTTCTGCGTGTTATATTGTTTAAGACTGAATAAGTATATCTTTATTGTAATAAAAAAGGGTTCTTAAAAAAAGCAGTATTTTTAAATCAACTTTAATTTTAATTGAGAATTTTGGTACTCAGGTAATACTATACAGTCTTTCTTTAACTTAAACATACATAACAATCAAATATTTATCACAACAAGAAACAACTACAAACTTAATTAAACATTTAAAACTCGAAAGTTTTCACACAAATCAATAAAACAAAATAATCACGATATAAGTAATCAAACAAATAATTAAAAATTTAGAACTCTAAACATTCTTAATAACACATTAATAAAGATTCGAAATAATCAACATTTAGAACTAAGATCTTTTTTGACATAATTATAATCAACTATATAAATTAACAATCAAAATTTAAAACTCTTTATAAATATATTTTTTCTCACACACTAATAAAGATTCGAAATAATCAACATTTAAAACTACAAAGGTCTTATCTGACATAATTATAGTCCTTCTTCTTCCATGTTAATAAAATTTCGAAATATTTAAAGATAAAAACGGCTTGTTTGAAAAGAATTTCTTAATATTAGTGTTAATTTAATACAACTTACGACAGTCTTCAAGAAAAGTGTATTCCGTGTTTATGTGTTCCGTATAATATTATATTATACACATTGTTGCTGGAAAAGTGTTCTGAGAAAACAAATGGAATCTAAAGTGTTATCATTCAATCGCGATCTTATTTTATTACATATGTAATTCGCCGCAGAAAATGCTCTTTCCGATTCAACGCTGGTTGGAGGAATACTCATGAGATGGTTATACAGTTCATCCAAATAACGTCCTCTCTTTCCGCCATTTTCGTATAGTGACATTTCCATGCGTAAAACTGTCAATAAGGTGTCATCATTAATAGGATCGGATTCGTTTTGTAGTACCATGCTGAAGATTTATCTTCGCATTTCTTTTTAAATATCTCGTACTTCATGGTTGGATAGATGGAACTGAAAATAGGAAAGGTATTTTAGAAAGTCTATCTCTATTCTATTTTATATTGAAGACTTTTAAATAGGAAAGTAATCCACAAAATAAGCACCAACTTTCAAATAAACAAAGAATCATCAAAGACGTTTCACCCAGAAAAAAAATCGGTGGTAATATACAATAAAACTAAAATAAATACAGTAATATTGAGATCCACCTCCATTCCGGTCGGTCATCGGTTGAAAAACCTTTCTGCTTTGAATTCACTCATATTATGCCTATTTACATCCATCAGTAATTCAGTATAATAGTTATTTATTTGCTCTAGACAATAAGACGTGCAATGTGAAACTTCCGATATAGTAAATTGTTTGAGAAATAAATGAAATGAAATATTACTTACCGTTTATCCTTTCGGTGATTGTTTTTTCTCCAAAAGCAAACCAACAACACAAACGGTTTTTGAACTTCTTGTCACTGCGAAATGCACTGATTAATCCTTTTGGTGATAGTTTTTCGTCTCCAGAACCAAACCAACAACACAAACTGTTTTTGAACTTCTTGTCACTGCGAAATGCTACGATACACTGATTACCGTTTAAACCTTGTGCTCGTGCGTAGTAACAATTGATAGATAACTAACCTACCGAGCGAGAGCGCACTATGCAATTCAAAATGTGCGTGACAAAGAAAGAGGCACCGCACGGGTCCGACTGTTTTTTTCCAAGAAATTACAGGAACAATACTTGTTTTGCACTCGCACCTGCATTCGTCGTTAATTTCGTCAATCAGTTTTGAGCTCTATGCATGCAGAAATAATGTCCCGAACGCTATGCTCGCTATTGGCTCGCTAGGCGGCTTGCTCAAAGCCACCCGCGTCCGTCTATCTGCTTGGTAGTATACTTTGATTGTTTAAAAATATCTATTTATAGATATTTTAAAACTTTTATAAAAGTAAAGATTTAAATCAAAAAACAGTCTAACACTATCCTTCGGGCATTTCTTCGTTTATTTATTTTGAAGTCGGTTTGAGACCACGTGAAAACATGGTGAAGCGAAAACATAGACTGTCCATCAATTTTACAATCATTATAAATTTAAAATAAGTTGTTTGTAATCTAGAGCCGCCTTATGAGTTTTTTTCATTTATTTTAACGTTAAATTCAAAATACCGAATTACCGGTATTTGCAATTTCAATACCGGTATTCCGAAGTGCCTGAAATAACTCGGTATTACCGGTTTTTCGGTAATACCGAATACCGGTGTCCATTCCCTACATGTGCGTGTTTAGTTCAGTCATAGGTATATAAAGATACCTATACCGTGTCCATTTTGAATGAGGCATAAACGTATACAAACCGCCCAAACTTAACCTAAAATTCACTTTGTTGGCGCGTCCTTTTATACGTAATTTACATTACTTGTCGATTTTAGATACTCCCTTCAATAAAAATTGCTTACAATTCTGTCTGAAACTCGACGCCAAGCAAGTGAGTTTTTGTTATTTGTATCGTGGTTTATTTACTAACATGCTCCATGCTGGATGGATAAACCATAGTTATTAATAAATAATAAGTTATAATAATCAAAGTCAAAGAAAGTGTTGTAAGGAACGGAAAGTAGCATTCTGCAACCATCGCTCTAAGACTACGAAGGAATATAATAATTCAGCGACCTACTTATAAGTGTTTTGGGTAACCTTTTACGTAGGTAATTAGGCCTACAATTTCTTTTTAATTGTACCAGTAAGAATATGTACGTTCTATGCCTCTTCACACTATCACACTAATATAATGATGATGATATATATAATGATGATGAATATAATGGATGTATGGATGTATGGATGTATGGATGTATGGATGTATGGATGTATGGATGTATGGATGTATGGATGTATGGATGTTTGTTACCTCTTCACGGCAAAACTACTGCACGGATCTAGCTGAAATTTTGCATACATGTAATTCTAATACTGGAATAAAACATAGGCTACTTTTTATTCCATAAATCTGTTCCCGTGGGATGAAAATCACCTTTTAATGTTTTCATAGGAACAACGAGAGCGAAGCCGCCCGCGGGGCGCAGCTAGTTATTAATAAATTAGCAGCGCCTCGCGGGAATTACGCGGGTGAAAAGCGAAGCCCAGGATAAAATATAGCCTATGTCACTCCCTGAAACGTAAGTTTTTTTTAAACCGATCCAGTAGTTTCGGAAACAACCTATTCAGTACAAACAAACAATCAATCAAATCTTTCCTCTTTATAATACCTAAGTACCTAGTTAAGATTCAACAACGCGTTCGAACAAACCACAACAATAAAATAATGCTACACCATGAAAATTACATTCTAGCTAGAGTCTACGAGGGTCCTTGAAAAACTGTCATTATTACTTTTTGCCATAGCCGACAATTGAACTTTACTCCGTCTGATTATTGTTACCTAGAATTATGCCAAGAATCTTGCTAGTTAGGCCATCGATCTAGGTAAAAAGGAGGAGATGAGGTACCTACTAGCTTTTCGGAAGGCTTCAATTAGGTGCAATTAGGTTTACCCACCTATTTCATAGGCGAACCGGAGTCACGAACTCCATTGCTTGCTACGACGTAGGTAGGTGTAGGTACGTGTGATTTATCATTATTAAAATAAAAAAGAACACGTTACTATAAAAAAAAATCGTTTTTGAGAGTACCAAAGTCGGAAGTCGCCGTAATGTGCCAGCAGAGAGGTTAAAAAAAAGGTTTACCTAAAGCATTGATTTAAAAAGGGAAGATAGGGTACGTTCTCCCAGCGCTTACTCAAAAATTGGCACGTGTTACAACTACACGCAAACACATACGCTCACAGTTATATTTCCAGTCCTGTGCAATACAAAGAAGAACAAAGACGGAAAGACGTATCTAGGACCGAAGTGTGACTGAGACAACAATATTTCACGCGAATCACGACCGCCCGTGCCGCCGGTCAGACGGTGACTGATGTGGGAGAACACAATTTTACACAATTTGAGGTTGCCACTTTCGAGCAACCAGTACCTCATCTTCGTTTTTAATAAATCAATGACCTAAAGGTTACTTTTCAGGGAGTGGCATAGGCTATATTTTATCCCAGAATGCCCAAGGGAACGGGAACTACGCGGGTGAAACCGCGAGGCGCTGCTAGTTAACTATTAAAAAAATATCTATCTATGTAGTGCATTGATTAATTAAAAAGAGATGTAGTGTATTGTATTATGTATATCAGTTATCCACATAACACAAGCTCTGCTTAGCTTGGGGCTAGTTAATGCTGTGTGAATTGTTTAACATTATTTATTTATTTATAAGACTACAGCAATCCCTCGTGTTAAGTCGTGTTTGTTAATTATAATTATTATTTTACAAGTTTGTATATGTTATTGTGAGCGAGTTTATGCATGTATAGTTGTAATTGAAACAAGCCCTTTGTTGAGTAAGCGCTAAGAGAACGGACGATATCCATTATTATACTTTGATCCATGAGTAAGGCTCATCATTCATCAATTATATTATATCACTTCTTATTATGACTTCTCACGAATGACTGAGACGTTGTCGTGAGAAATGTTTAGTGGTACCTATTACAATAACTGTCTCATAGCTACGTGAAATTTTTAAATTGTTTTGTATCATTGTCATACATGTTACACTACGAGTATTGTGATTCAATTCATAATACATTGCGTTGAGGTATTGTTGTATGGGTTCCAATTCTGTTAAACAATCGCTTTACTATGACAATGTTAAAATCGTCACGTAGAATCATTAGATGAAAGAAAGTCGTAATAATGCGTGGGTGTTATTTGCACGGAGACATTGAATGATGATGAATTGATATAGAAGTTTTCAGCCATGACATTTTGGACGTAGGTACGTTCCACCATCTGCTGTTTCTTTTGCATAAGAATAGAATACAATAATTGATTTTGTTTTAAAAAACTATAAGCCGACTTCAATAACATAGTTTTTTCATGAATCCTATAGCGAGAACTGGGCCAAATTACAATGGGAACATACGGGAAGCACCAGCTTTCCAAATAAAAAAATAATCATGAAAATCGGACCACCCAGTCAAAAGTTCTGTGGTAATACCCATAAAAAAACAGTCGAATTGAAAAAAATAAAAAAAATTACATAAGAATTACTTATTAATAAGTTTTCTTAAGTTATAATTATTAAAGTGCCAATTCAAATTCTAAGTATAATTAACCCAAAGGACATTGTAATGCTGGGAAATCCGCCACTGTAATGTTGCGACTAATTTAGCAGAATAGGGCCCAAGGTTTCTTGCAATGCTATTGATAACCCAAACACTCGGTAGAGGTATTTTAAACATACTGAATGTTTTTTTTACTGTAAAAACTATCGTAGGTTGATGAATTCATTGGATGTAAGCGGGTTTAACTTTGAACCTTATTTGTGTTGAGTGTTATAGTGAATATATTGAGAGCGTTTATCTTCGACTTCCGAGAAAGGAATGTGTGTGTTGGAATGTTTTCATGGTTTATGTTATGTACATATTTTTCTGGTATCTTTTTTATTTTACCATATCTTTTAAACGCCTTTTCTGAAGTATCTTAAGAATTCTTAAGTCATCGTCGTTAACCTGAGTGACTGATTTTATTTTTTATTTTATTTTTTATTTTTATTTTTATTTGTTAGGGAGACATACAGTTATTATAAACTAAACAAAAAAAAATACTTAAATTAAACCAGCAAAGTTTCCACCATTAAATATCACAATAACAAGACACAGACAGTACAGAGCTCAATAAAATGCAACTGAATTTATGAGACAATATTAACAAAAAAAGAACTAACAAGAAAACATAACAAAAAATACATAATAATATAAATGATGATAAAAGGCAAACAAATAAACAATAACATTAATGGTTGGCAATGCTTAACATTACATCCTTCCGGAATTTGTGCAATGAAGAATAGAAAATATCAATGTCACAAAAGGTATCATTGAATTTATCACAGGCTCTTGAAAGGAACATATTTTTTTGTAATTAGTATTAGACGGGGGCGTCCAAAACGTTTTCTTTTTACGAGAGGATATGCGAGGACAATAGAAATAAACATTTTGGAGCAAAAAAGGAGACTCAATAATGTTGGTCAAGATTTTAAATAATAAGATTTGATCTTTTACGCAACGACGGTCTTCAAGACTCAAAAAGCTGTCAATAGAGCTAGAAGGAAAACGATACCTACAGTGCTTTAAAAATTTATTTTGTATCCATTCAATACTATCAATATGAACTTTATATTGAGGGTTCCAGACAGAGGAGGCATATTCAAGCACGGACCTGACAAAGCTATTGTATAAGAGAAGCAAGGTACTATGGTGTTCAAACACTCTACCAACTCTCAAAATAAATCCTAACATTCGATAGGCTCTAGAAGTGATACTGTCAAAGTGAGCATTAAAAGTAAGTTTACTATCTAGATAAACTCCTAAATCTCTAATAACAGATACCCTAGAAATAATATTATCATTAAATTTGTAATCAAAAATAAAAGGTTTAGGTTTACGACAAAAATTTATCACGTGACATTTTTTAGTATTATGAAATAATGAATTGTTAACACAGTATTCAAAAAGCCTAGACAGGTCACTTTGTAGCAGAAGGCAATCGGACATAGATGATATTTTTCTAAAAATTTTGGTATCGTCTGCATATAACAAGCATTTAGAGTGAAAAAAGTTCTTAAAAACATCATTAATAAAGACCAAAAATAACAAAGGACCGAGGTGTGAACCTTGCGGTACTCCAGATGAAATAGGCACAAATGAAGAACAATAACCCTTTATTGTGACTGCTTGGCTTCGAGATCGAAGATACGATTCCAGCCACCTCAAAAGATCTCCATGAATCCCATTCTCCGAAAGCTTTTTAATCAGGAGCGTGTGAGAAATTTTGTCAAAGGCTTTGGAATAGTCTGTATAGATTACGTCCATCTGGAAGCCTTGGTCCATAGAATCCGAGACCAAGTGAGTAAACTCACATAAGTTGGTTTCGGTAGAGCGTCTACTTATGAACCCATGCTGCTCACTAATGATGAGGGGTCTAATAACAGGAAACAAAGTATCGTAAACAATCTTTTCAAACATTTTAGCTACCGTACACAACTTAGAGATGGGCTTGTAATTGAGAACATCATGTTTGTTTCCGGACTTATGAACTGGTATAACAAAAGACTGCTTCCATAACTTGGGTAAGCAACAAGAACGAAGAGACAAACTAAACAATAAATAAATTGGATAGCACATAGACTCGTGACACTGTTTTAAAAACGAAGGAGGTATCCCGTCCGGTCCTGATCCTTTGTTGATATCAAATTTTTTTAAATATTTGTTTACAATCGGAACAGAGATATCTACCTTGTCCAAAGCAGTGACAATATTATGATTATTATTAGAATCATGACTGGCCAAGTAGTCGGGTGGTTCAAAAACTGAACGGAAATAAGAGTTAAACATTTCAGCAATGACAGTACCATTTGAACTATTCTGGTTATTATATGTCATAGTATCAGGTAATTCATTAGAGTTTTTCTTCGATTTAACAAAAGACCAAAAAAGTTTACAATTAGATTTTATTTTTAATTCCGAATTTCTTATAAAATAATATATATAAAAAGTAAGAGTCGAGTTTTTTATGAACTTAAATTATTTGTTCACTTAAGGGCAAGCAAATAAATTATCTCTGACTGTATTATGCGAGCCGTGCTGTTACTTTCCAGAATCCCAGCTCTCTCTGAACCCCCTCTCCCATACAAGAATTTGATATGGGTATCGTTTTCGACTAACATTATAGTTTTTCGTTATTAACATTCTTAAATTTATATCAGGTTGACTTATCCTTGAATAAAGAAATCGTGAAATAGAAGATCAAGTTTCTACGAAAGACGCTACACTATTTGCCGTTTAGTAACAGTTGAAGAAGTGTCAAAATCAAATAACAAAATGGACCGACACACACATTTGTTTACATTTGCGATCACCAATCCGCCTATCCGTTATAGGCATACCGTTACTGCTAACTGACAAACCTTTTCAAACTAAAAAGTACAAAAAAAGTTAAGTTTACATGTGTGGATGTTTGTTACTTCTTCACACCAAAACTACTGAGCGGATCGGGCTGGATATTGAGTAGGCCTGGAAAAATATATAGGCTACTTTTTATCCCATAGATTAGTTCCCATGGAATATAAACATTTCATAGAAACAACGAAGCGGGCTGAAACGAGTCACACTAATATCATAAATGCGAAAGTTTGTATGGATGTATGGATGGATGGATGGATGGATGGATGTTTGTTACCTCTTCACGCCAAAACTACTGAACGGATCTGGCTGAAATTTTGCATACCGGTTATTCTAATACTGGAATCAAACATACTTTTATCCCATAAATCTGATTCCGTGGGATAAAAATAACCTTTGACGTTTCCATAGTAACAACGCGTGCAAAGCCGCCGGGCGCAGCTAGTCTTACATCTATCCAAAATAAGGACAAACCTGGAGGAAGAAATAACCGCAGCTTTAGGGAGACCTGTAGTTCCAGAAGTATATATATAGAGTAGTTTCCCGTTGAATCCGTCTCCATCAGCCAGGGTCCAGGGAGCTGGTGGTGTCGTTTCCAACATAGATGTGAAGTCATTAGCGGATCCCGCTACACTCACGGATTCAGATGCAGTGTTGAGCGGACGACGGATGTACGTGAATAGTTTGATGGCTGGGTTCATGTCTTTCGATACTTCTTGGAACACTGTAAAGAGGATGTTGTTTAGAAAATAATACGCAAAAATCGATGACTAAATATAACAATAAGTCTAGTCAGAAATTATGTTACGTTTTAATGAAATAAAAGCCCTAAAAAATTCGGCTTTGACGGGATTCGAACCCGCGTCCTCCCCTCACAGTTTGTACGGACTATAGCGTCGTTAGCTCCACCCATCAAAGCCGAATATTTTTGGGATTTTATTTACCCAGAGAGTGAGAGGACTTACGCACTATAATAACAAAAACCTTGTGTTACGTTTTCTCAATAAAGTCTAAATAATAGATTTAGGAAATCCATTGTAAATTAAAGAATGAAAATACACCTATGGTTTATCCATCCAGCATGGAGCATGTTAGTAAATAAACCACGATACAAAAAACAAAAACTCACGTGCTTGGCGTCGAGTTTCAGATATAATTGTAAGCAATTTTTATTGAAGGGAGGATCTAAAATCGACAAGTAATGTAAATTACGTATAAAAGGACGCGCCAACAAAGTGAATTTTAGGTTAAGTATGGGCGGTTGTATACGTTTATGCCTCATTCAAAATGGACACGGTATGGATATATATTTATAAAAAATATATATTTAGTAACAATTCCAAGAAAGTCGTCAACTAATTTCGTCTCTCCACGAGACTAGTTGACGACTTACTTTGATAAATGTTCTTTCATTTTGTATAAATGTATAATTTGTTAGATTTTATCGCAGATAGTTTTTTTTCGCAAAATTGTTACTAAATATGTATTTTCATTCTTAGTCTGTTAATTGTAGATTGGTGGACCAACTTGACTCCTGTTGCTTAAACTGGTGGACTATAACATCTTTTATGAGTGGAAGAAATGCAGGGTGGTCTTTGCTCAGCAAAGGAAGCCAACAGGCTCTTTAGGAGAATTTTTAATCTTCAGGATGACTATCGGGTTACAAACAAATAATTTTCTTAGTAGTAGTCTTATTATAAGTTTTAGTGGAGTTGCGTTTAACCGCGCAATTTCACAAGTAACCATTACCAACCTTTGCTCATACTAATTCTCCACATGGTGGCAGAAATGATTTCGGTGGTTAAACATTACACTTACACAGTTACTCAACCTTGTTTAAGGTTTCTTGTTTGCTACTTTAGGTACCTATTTCCTATGTTGAGAGAGTAGAGATAATAATTCTTCTTTTAGAATTTAAAACAGTCGAGGTTCTTATCTTCCTATATAAGTATACATATACATATACATATATTATCATCATGATGATGAATGAACTAGATTAGTATTATAAATGCTAATCTAGATTAATCTTGTTTTATTAAGTTATCCTCTAAATCAAAAATAATCCTAAACCAGATTTATCTAGTTTAAGCCACACTTCTTTTCCTCTAAAACTTCCAATCTCAGGACAGCAATAAGCCCAACGCACTCGTTATAAATTCAAATTGATTTATTCATGTTATCTTTGCAATGTTACTTAAGCGTTCTCTCGACCGAAACGGATGTGCTCTGAATATTTTTTTAATGCTTTGTTTATGCTTTGCTTTGCATAGATGATGGATCAGGATGATCGTTTAAATGTATGTGAAACGTTGTTGGGTCAATGGTTGATTTTGATTTAAATCTTAACCTGTAAAATATTAACGACATTTCCTACTTCTTATAATAGTTTTAAGATCATAACAAACGGTAGGTACGGAAAAAAATAACTTTATGAATAAAAATAAATTCCGTTTCGAAAAATGGTCACAGAACATGAACTTATCAAGAAATCTTTGAGTACGGCAAGAAGTAAACTTATATTATGCTCTTATCCGGGTACCAACAACGCACCAATAAATGAATACATACTTACTTATGTGAATTTAAATAATAAATCAATTTTAATATTTAATAATTGAATTTATTTCAAACAGTTTTGTTTATCAGATGGATTAAGTAAGTAGGTACCTATGTCACTTTATCTCAAAATGAACATGCAAAATAAAAGATTTATTAAGTCTATCGCTATTGATTGAATCGCTGAATTGTCATTGAGTTATTTATGAATGCTAATAAACCAGAAGATTTATTACTGATTTTTATAAAAAAACCCATTCAAAGGCATTTCACGAAGTCCGTACGTGTGCACTTCTCCGAATAAATTTATTGGTTTGTGGTGTGTGACCGGAATGACGTCAAAGAATCGCACATGGCACTTATGCGAATGAGATTTTGATATTCAGGCAATCTTAAATTCTTAATATGAGATATCGTATAGTTATTTATAAAAAAATATCCGAGCGTCTGGAAAACGACGTGTGACCCGAGAGCTGGTGAGTATCTGACGCAGCGCATCAGCATTGCCATAACTACAGCGGGTAAATCAGCCAGCGTTTTGGGGACGCTTCCGACAGGTATTGAATGATATTATGGATCAGTCGGGCTAGCTGTAGAAAGTCTGCAGTCAGTTCAATTGCTTTAATTGTAAATACTAGTTCTAATCTTTATCATTTTTTTTATTGTAATTTTCTTTCTCTATAAAGATATTATATAAAATATGTATTTATATTACATATTTGTCAATGTTTTTATCAATTTACTAGCTGTTTAGTTGAATTGACTTGTATGTTACGCACGCTGTAGTTAGATAACATTTTAAATGCACTTATTAGCAACATTTTAAACCTATTCACAGCATTTCACGACCTGCAGTGTTATTATAATTATTACAATAAATATTGATATAGAACACCGAATAAAATTATTGATATGTGGTGTGTGACCGTAATGACGTCAAGGAATCGTTCATGGCATTTAAGTTACCTACGAATTATCATTTAATATTCAGGAGCAGGCAGGTGGTATAATAAATTGTATTAAGTGAGCTGACGTAGGTGAAGGTTCTGAGTACCTTGGTGGATTTCTCTTTGAAGTTCAAGGCTATACAAACAAGACAACCATTTAATAAACTCTACAAAGGGATTTCAACGTCACGGTAACCGCCCCGCTTCACCGCGCGGCCGCGCGCGCCGTTGAGTGGCCCGACCGTTATCTTTACGACCGGCGCGGCTCGGGTTGCGTCATCTGGCACTTACAGGTTATTTACGACTCTATTCATTGGAATTGGACCCTACATGTGTTATTGTTTATAGTTGAGGCTGAGTGGGTGCTTTGAATGGCACATAATTTGTATGGGTGTGATGGTATATTACGAAATAAGAAATTATCAGAACTTACAACTTCAAAAAATAAAAAAATAAATTAATAATATTTTTTAATTTAAAAATGAAGGGATAGACTATGTTTCTGATGTTTTATATGAGTAAATATATTCAATTTTAAGCCGAAAAAAACAAAACAAAACGTTCCATTGTACAAAAATATTTATTTACAAGCTTTTATTTACAATATTGGTTTGAATCACGTTTTTTCGCGCTGAAACATAATTATTATTTTATCCAAATCAAACATGGATAGATAAAATATTAGTGTTTTCTGAAAGCTTATTTCAGCTCTGAAGCAATTATGTAACTGTGATTGTCCTAAAACAAACAGATATTTCAAAATATGGGAAACATTCAAACTCCAGACTTTCCGAAAACCCATCGGACATCGCTTATTATTTTATCCAATGTGACGAAATAAATCACTGTCAACACAAACCTATAGCGTAAACAGGTACTAACTGAGTTTATCTTCCGATGTTAACACTCCAACAAACACAAAAACGCTTCTCATTTGTTTTATCTTGGTTAAAATACCGAAATCCGTCAGTAGCTCTTCATTCGAACTGTCCGGAACAATCGACTGATTTTTCGATTTTTTCCCATCGTGTCTATGAATTGTTTGTTAGGTTGGTATACATGTAAATGAAGGTTGAGGAGGTGCGAAAAGGATGGCACTCGTTCCTTACGGTTATTTTAATGAGAAAAAGCAGGGTGAAAGATTTATGCCAAGCGCCCGCGAAATTCAAGCTTGGGTACTATAGGAACCACGGTGTTTTTGCGCATTTGCGCCGCTAGGACAAAAGGAACCATGATGATTTTAGCGGATAGTGACGTGTATTATCTAATTCTTTTATTTTTATTATTCTTCTATTACAAAGGCGAAAAGTTGTGCCGTTGTGAAGATATTTGGCTGAAGACCACTCCAAAACAACGGGACGGATTGGGCTTAATATTAATACAGCTTTATTAATTAATTTTTAAACTTAATTACTAGTGATTCGAATCCTGGGATGAAATATAGGCTAGTTTTTATACCATAAATCAGTTCCCATGTAATAAAATTTTCATAGGAGAATGTTTCTACATTATTTATCTTATTTATTTATTACATGGAAAACCAGACGCTTTTATATACAGAGTTACAAATTAATAAATACCAGTAAGCTTATCGAAGGTTTTCACGGGTAGTTACATTATTATTATCAATTAGATACATTACCGATGAAGATACAGCTAGGTTAGTTTACTTCAGTTACTTCCATAGTGTTATGTCTTATGGTATTTTGCTTTGGGGACAGGCAGCTGACATCCAGACTATCTTTGTTATTCAGAAAAGGGCGGTACGCGCTATTTATAAATTAAATCCACGAGACTCGTTAAGGGAATTATTTAAAGAAATAAATATTTTAACAGTAATATCGCAATATATCTATGAAAATCTAATGTATACACACAAAAACAGAGATAACTTTATGAAAAGGTGTGATGTTCACAATAAAAATACAAGAAACAAGAACAAATTACACATCCCATCATATAGATTACGAAAGGTAGGGAAATCATTTGTGGGCAATTGCGTAAGATTCTATAATAAGCTTCCATCTGAAGCAACTGAGCTCCCTATTCGTAAATTTAAACTGTACATAAAACGAAATCTTATCAAGAAAGCCTATTACTCCGTAGATGACTACGTAAATGATGTTAACGCTTGGCCGGATGTCGCCCAGTTCCATACAGACAATAGTATGTAAGACCAGTTAGACTTAGTTATCCTAAGATTGTATTAGTTGATAAGCGATGGACTTGCTAGTGGTTTCTTTTTCACTTCTTCCGCTAGTGGACAAAAAATTGAAGTGAATTAAAGTCAATTGCACCTTATTTCTTGTTGATAGTAATAACTATTTATCAAGCTGTTTATATAGTAAAAATTTGACTTGTCTAAGTACTTATTTTGTAAGTCTAAAGAAATAAACGATTTGACTTTGACTTTGACTTTGAGTTATCAGGATAGTGCAACAAATTAAGACTATGAACAATGTGACTAATCTACACGTATGTATCACTTATAGATAGTATTTTTGAGTTACAGTATTATACGTGCGAAGCCGCGGGTAGAAACTACTTATTTATAATAAACACCAGATTATAGGGTTTTTATTGGATACACAACCGGACAGGAAAAGCAACAAAAAGACAGTAAGAACATTTCCAAAGCATAAGGGCAAGGTTATTTTATTATTGAAGGCTTGTATAACCAAACTTTGATCGACCGGTTCTTGGTTTCTAGTTTTGAACCAGATCCACAACATACCTACGTGAATATAAATTTATGATAGATAAGATATGTTTACGGTTTAAGAATTTATATCTACCAAAATCAGGATTTTAATGTTTACACATCGAGAAATGTTCAAATTTGTGAGCGCGTATTTAAATTTGCTATCACTTAGTTCCAATTATTTGTATCAAATTATGTAGTAAGTAGGTACTCTAACGCAGGCTCTGCCTACTTTAGAGTTAGATGTTGATGTGTGAATTATTCAGCATTTTTGATTTATTGGAACAGAGAACACCAGAACGTGCAAATAATAAATAATATTAATAACACACAAAATTTCAAAATTATCTAGCTAATTAAACCCACAATTAAAAGAGATCAAAGTTAAATAGGTACCTACTATGATCTTAAATTTTACCTACTGATTTGTTACTCGTAGTAAATTCGAGGTTTGTCGACCAAAACAGACCTTCAAGCAAGGTTTAATTCGGTCACAGATCACCTACGTGATAATATTTTTGTTTACCTATTTTTGTTTAATTCTTCTGTCTGACTAGTTGATTAGTTATTGACGCTATGATAACTCAAAACTTATTTATTATATATTTACTTTTGAGAACACATTGGTAGGCTTTAAAGGAAGATAGATAATTTTGAGTAGGTAATTTTATCACATCATCGTTGTTAGGCGTAACAAGTGGGGGCCAGACCGGGGTTGTTTTTGGTAAATAGGTACCTACTAAGGTAGGTAAGTATTTGTTTTGCATAAGTAACTCTGAATATAAAATACATATGATAACGATGTGCTCCCAGCAACGAACGGTGCGGATCTGTGGTGCGGATACATTAGCCCCCATACGAACGTACTTTCTGCTTCATTTAGACACTACGTCCCCGATCGTATTGAAATATTCCATACATAATGGGATAAAAATAACTAAGTTTGTATGGTTTTAGTTTTTCAAAAAACATTATGATCTTTAAATTAGGGCGAAACTAATTTTCCGTGTTTTGTCCACCAAATCGAGTCATTTTCAAGCTATTTTTTATGCATGATAGACACCTTTATTCGAAAATCTGTCGCGTTGCAAACATCTTAAATATATTCACCATTAGGAATAATCAAAAATATTTATGAAATCAGTCGTTTATTCAAAATAAACAAGAAGGTACGGAAAAATACCAAATAATGGTGAAATTCCTTCTATTTTCTGCAACCACCGCTCGCTCACACGCGGGGCGATGCGACGCAGGCGGTGAAATTCCCAAATAAAGCAAACGCCGCCAAATGACCAACACAATGCGATTCGACGAGAAACAACAAAAAATCCGCATGGGAGAGCTTCGTAGCCTTCTTATAGTTGTACAGGAATATTTACATTATAAATAATTAAGTTAAATAAAGACCCTGCTGGGCTCACAATATGTATAGGTATGGATTTTGGCTACGATTGCGGCCGGTCCCAACGGAAATTTGCTGTAGCTTGTTTCTACATTTACAATATTACATGTAATATTGTAGAGCACTGCATATAATATGTACCTTACACGGCTCTGCGCTAGTTTCATCACTTTAGTCCACTTCGTAGCTGATCTTTGATAACCACTACGAACATGGACTAAAGGGTTTCATCCCATCACACCCTGGATAAGTATAAAACTCAACATTTTTTCAACACTAGCTGGCAACCCTACTCTAGATTGAACTCTGTATATGTATAGAGCAAGGTTGCCAGTATTGGAAAAGTTCGAGACAGTTGTTTAGATAACACTCACCATCCTCAAACTCCTTTCCATAAATAACAACATCGCACTTGGCAATATTGACAGAATGCAGTAGTGTGTTGCCAGTCTGGTTGGTGTTGATAAGGGGACAGACGGCCCCGAGCCTGGCAGCCCCGATCCAGATTGAGGGTAGTTCAGGACAGTTGTTAAGCATAACGCCGACGGTGTCCCCTCGTTTCACCCCCCTGGCTTTTAGCACGGCAGTGACGCGAAGACTGAATTGCTCCACCTGATGACAATGATTGCTTATGTTATTTGAGCCAGCGTCATACACCCATACTTTCCTACGAACTTGAGGATTCTGTTGCTCTATGAATTTTCATATTCATGATCTATACTAATTTTATACAGAGGAAAGATGTTATTGTTTGTTTGTATTGAATATGCTCCGAAACTATTGGTCCGATCAAAAAAATCTTTAATCATTAAAAAGCTTACTTTTTAGGGCATGACATAGGCTATATTTTATCCCGGAATTCCCACGAGAACGGGAACTACACAGGTGAAAACGCGAGACGCTGCTAGTTAAAAATATTAGAATTAGTTACGGTATACGTAGTTCGTTGTTTTTTATACTACATCTTATTGTATCGAATTCGTAAAATATTTTACATTAGCGCACGCGTTGTATTTTAACATAGAAGCTGATGCATTTTAACACCTATCCAAAAAACTTATTACATCTAAAACGCATAAAATAAATTGATTTTCGATTCAAAACAGTAAAAATCTTGAGGTAGATGACCGTAAAAACATTTTGTATTTTGTATATATATACATATATATATACATCGGTCAGTTTATGTTTAGTTACCAAGAATACCTATATAATATAAGAAGCATTGCTTGCTTATTTTGGGACTAGATGGTGCTGTTAATTCATTGACATATCAAATCCATTGGTAAGTTAAACACACAGATATGTTTTTATTTTCACATTGTAGGTTAATTTCTGCTTACCTTTTCAAAACTCCAAATCTCATCCTCAAAAAGGAAGCAAGCTTTGTTCGGGTGTTTCAGCACCATTTGATGGAAGATATCTGGCATGGACCAGTTCTTGCTTGTGAACTTTCTCGTCAGCAATAAGATTTTGATGTAGCAGTAAAGAGCCCTGTTGGATAACATAAAACTAATGTAATCAAATGTAATGAAAGTATTTTATTTACCATACACCATAAATTGAAGAATATCAACACACGTAAGGTTAAGTTCGCAAATGAATTTCGGTTAGAGATAAAAACGGTCAAGGTTTTTCAGGTAAATAACAAAGATATACGCAAATTATTCATGTTATTTTTCTATTGTTTGCAAGTTTATTTTTACACACCAAAGTAATTAATATCTTGCATCGAGTATTTTTGAAGCCAATTTTAAAGGACGGAGCCAAAATGTTATTTATTTGTTAGTCAGCTCGCTTAAAAGCAACCCTTTGCTATAAGGATCACTTATGATCCCTCTTTTATATCCGATATAAAAGGTTATTTTGTTATTTATTTATTTTGTTATTTATGTTGTTAATTATGCATGTTATAGGGTTAACTAAGAAAGTTAAATTATTAAAAATAATAGTATGATAAATTCAGCACCATCGAGATAGAAGATTAATGATGTTTTGAATTCACAAACTTAGTGCACACGATCTTCTAAATTCAGATATCGAAGAGCAAAAATACTCTTTCCAAGATGGGGGGATGAGAAGATGTTTTACCTTGTGCTCTTTTGATTCCCTCGCTAACGCTCAGGAGTTTAATTTTTTTATAACTCGCTACGCTCGCGATTCAATTTTAGAATCCTTCGCTTGCTCGGTCATCAATATTGAGCACGCGGTTAAAAAGCAACTTTGCACTCTTGTATAACAAATAAATATTATCCAACGGATAAGTAAAAAATAACTTTTGGAACATATCCGGACATTGTGAGACAGTCCCCAAGGTTGTCTCAGAACAACAACAACAATAGTGGTAAGTATACTCACGAGAAATCCCTAGGAGCTGTTCTTAAAGCAATCCAAATCCACCGCCAGTAGAACGCAATAAGGTACACCACCACCAGTATACCCAGGACCATCAGACTGGCCTGCCAGTCTTGGAACACCCATGCTACGGAACAGGCCCCTACTAGGACCCCTAATGCCAGGATCATCACAATGATCTTGCTCCAAGGAATAGTGTGCGATGGAATGTTAGTTCCTTTTTCGATGTCCGCTTCTTTGAATTTTAACTAAAACAAAAAGAACATCTATTATTTGTGTAGTTTGATAAAGACATTTTACTACCTACTTAATATTTTTTCAACAACTCTTCCCGCGAGTGTCGTATTAAGTGAATATGGGATATCCACTAGTGGGCGGTAGCAGCGACCCCTGCAGAACAACGTAAATACCAAACGCCACAGAATAATTCTACCAGCGAACTGAGATCACCAAACCGCATGCCCAGCGTGGGGATTATGGGTACTACCCCATGAGATAAAAGCCAATAAGGCGGATATCAGGGGGAGGTCTGCGTTCAGCAGTGGAACGATATAGGCTGTCGAGGAGGTTGAGGTAGGTTAATCTTTTCGGCGTTTAATGAATTCCCAAATGTGTTAAAATTATTTAACTGAGTATATTTTTTTAATCTATACGTGCTAGAGTATAACTATTAAAACTACGTAACTTATTTAATTTTTTAAGCACTTAAATAATCTTCCAATCATTTTGTTCATTCATTATTTTATCGAGAATATTTATTAAAATAAGTATTATCTATAAAGAAAATATTAAAGATATATAAAAGATCACCACCGACCCTCCCTAACAATGGGGATTATGGCAGTACCCCATAATGATGAAAGCCAATAAGACACTTATCGAAGGGGGGCACTAGTATATTATAATACTAGTATAGTATTATAATATCTGTGTCAGGGCAGGTCTACTGCGAACATCAGTGGACCGGTATAGGCAACAGCCTATACCGGCGCAGGAGAGCTATGTCCATCAGTGGGCCGGTATAGGTAATGATGAATATGAAATTTAATAATGTTTGTAGGTACGTACGAGTAAGTTGCATCTTTTGCGGTTTTCCAAACGTAAAGGTTTCGTACTAGGTAGTCATTTAAAGTATACGGAATAATAATCTTTTTTCCTTGTTGCTACGTTGCTACTGCTACATAAATGTAACCCATCAGATCTTCGGCAATATAAAGAAAAACTATATTATGCAGGAATACTTGTAATATAAAAAAAAATTAAGAACTTACCCGAAATATATACGCTTTTGACAGAAAACAATTTAAGAGCCAGTTATTCGGTTCCAAAGCAAATCCTGTTCTAAACTAAACGAATTCACGTCTATCAAATTCAGATTAGATAACACAGATTACTATGAAAATGTGCTATCGCTAAAAGGATTTAAAATACAATGTACTAAACATAACAGTTATAATTGAAGGCAGGTACAAAGTTTTCGTGGATTTGAAAATCAATGAGGTTGATTCAATAATTTAAATTCAAAAAACTTGTCGTGTAGATAGTAATCAATATTGTTTGTTGCTATGTAGGTACATAGTTGATTAAATTATCTATTTCACGCCAACATCAACATGACTCGAATTCCCAAATATACCATACTACAACTACAACTACAGTTTATTTTACGAAAGCTTTCCTACGGCAAGATGTTCCGAAAATATAATATTAATTTGGCAAGGCTGACCGAAATCTACCTCGGTGCCCAATAGGCAAATAAATGAATATATTTGTTAACAAATCAGAAAAAGATATACATGTCTATTAACTATTTTGTTGTGGATAAGACATAGATTTAAAAACCGGTATAGGTACCTTCAAAAATCTGCTACTCTTATGTTGTAAGGTCTTAAAAATACAAGATTTTATGTCAAGGTGTCGTATCGACGAAATAAATACGGTAAAATTCAATCAGTGACGTCTTTCATGTGACTACCATGCCAACAGTCACGTTTCTTGAACTATAAATTATAAGCCAGGTTAAATGAGGCAAAAAGTGGTTCTCTAACAACTTTTTGTTTGGATCATGTATGAGAATAATTCTAATATGTTGTTAGCTAGGTACCTACTGGCTGTGATTTTATTTTACAAAGTCAATTCAATTCGATTATTTAAGCCCGACATTATGGAGTAGAAAAAATTTAGGTTCGTCATACACGACGCTAAAAGAACCGAGTGACAAGCTAAAATACTCACCTCTACATATAAAGAGCTAAGATTTTTACAGGCAACTGATGGTGTTAGAAAACCTTTGTGAATAACTAATCTCCATGGATTTGTTTGAACTTCATTCAGAAGTTCAATTTCGATGGTTGTCAAGAATGATGTCAAAGTGATTGAGTGTAAAATATATAAAATATACCTATATAATATTGGAGTAAACATGGTTTTTATGATTTCATAAGATTAAGTAACACCAGTAGCAAAGTATAACTGTGCTACACTATTTGATCAGTTATTCTATCAGATGGGCAAAACGGTAGAAACAAAACTAATAATCACGCTTTTGGCGCGCTACTTAAATCCAAAATCTGGATAGAAACTGTTTCGCGTAAAATTTCACATAGTAAACTTTAAATGTTTTCAAAGATAAAACTTTTGACACGCTATAAACAAGTATATTCATGTGATTTGAGTTATTATCTGATTTCTTTTGAGACCTGTCGTGCGTGAACAATACTACCAGGACTTCAAACAAAAACACGATATAATTACCTCGTAAACTGAACGATACCGACTTTAGCCAAGGAACAAACCTTACTAGAAATACCAGAAGCACTTACCTCAATTTTCTGTCCATTGTCTGTCTTATTCATATTACTGTCGACGTCCGCCTCGACATTTGACATGGCTGCGTTTATTCAAAACAGTTATTGAAGTTAATAAACACAGGGCTTAGTTATTTTAAGTTTGAACTGCACTATAGGTTGACGAAAATCATCTTCAGTAGGATTGTTCTTTTTCTGAAACAAAATAAAAAAATAAGTGAGCTGCTTAGATTTCATATAAATTACAGTTTACAGCTTATTTATTTATTGGTAACTTTATTGCACTAAGGTAAGTTTGGGCTTAATGTAACAACGGGGTTAGTTTGTTATAATTTTAGGCCTAGGGTTTAATAACAACAATGCCTCATATCCCTAAGAGACTTGACCAAATGCCAGATTTAATAATTTCCTTGCGACAATGTACATAGGTAGCTACTGCATGTAAAATTTTGGTGGATTATAATTATTTAAGTAGCTGCCTCGTAAACATTCAATTTAAACCAAACTCACATTGCCAGTACACACTTTTTATTGTATGTATGTTTATTTTTAAGAAACAATACAATTTAATTTGCTTTTGGACCTTATAACTCATTATGAACAAAGAAATTCAATTCATCTGAATTTATTTCAACTTATATTTAAATTGATTTATGTGATTTTATATTAATTTTATATTTGTTAATATTCCGACACAAATCTTTTTATTTGCGAATAAAATAAAATGAAACTTCTTCGATTTGGATGAGTTTTTATGTCATTAGAAGGCAATTGACGTGCGGCTATGTTTTAGCATGCATTGATCGTTTCAATGTGAAATAGATGTTTAGTTGTAGGTGGTAATGCCGTGATTACTCAATAAATCTTGGTAAACAATATTTATAGACTTTGTCTGGTGATCGGCCTGATAGTACCTACATATATGAAATAGTTATTGATTTCAGCAAGTTAGTAAATAGTTATTGTAAGCAGCGCCAACTATTTTTGGCTAAAGATAGGACGATTTATCCGGCAGTAGACTCGTATATGCTGAATAATATGATGATCTAATTTTGATTGTCCCAATGCAAAGGGTGATTTATAAAAGCTGGAGACCCCCTATCCCTATGTAAAGGGTGTCTTTGTCAAAAAACAGTAATAACTTGTGATTCATTGAACGAAAGAGTACTTAACACTAACTTATGGGGGAGCTCAACAACCTCAAACTTCCAAGGTTATACAGAGACAAACGAACCGCACTCGAGGAAATGAAAGTTAAAATGCCAACGATCTTTCGCAACAACCAACAACATACTGATTGCGCTTGCCGAAGAAAGCGAACCGAAAGCTATTAGCTGTCTCTTAAACATAGGTGTCGATATCGCTAGCGTATCGTTTGTGCTATGTTGAAACCGCAGAGATCTGTGGTTGAGACCTCAAGAAAATGGTGCATGCAGCAGTAATAAACAAAAGAGCATCAAACAGTGTCAAAACACAGACAAAACACAGGACAATAATTTTCATATAGAGTCACAGGACAATAAATTTCATATAGTTCAAAAAGAGAAGAGTCGTGGCGTTTTGGTGAAATAACACTGATATAATAATAGTCGTACTGCAATAACAGAGCAGTGTTGTCAACGCAACAAAAGTTGGCAAATTGGCACACGAGCGCCCTCACTTCCCACGACTCTTCTCTTTTTGAACAGACTCTAGAGTCTGAAGTCCAGTCTCATAAAGCTAGCTTTATTCTCGACGTTATACATTGGGAGACTGGACTTATAGAATCGCTTTGTGGTACCATTTTTTTTTATTGGTGACTGATAATAGTTTGGCCAGTATCCCACTTATGTAAGCAAATGTGGCCTAGGATGGAGGCGATGCAGCACGCTCACACAAAAGAGAAGATAACTTGGAAAATAGACGCAGGTAGTTAGTTCCACTCTTTATGAAAGTAGAGCAGAAACTTTTGATGCGAAACTGTGGTATATCGATCAGGTACCCATATAATCTCAATGGTATCGGAACACTATGGCTTCTCTAGAGACTGTCTCTCGCTGACTCCCTTGCGAAAACCTCGTTTATAGTAAGTCTCTCTTCCATCGTCGGGTATTGGATCTTTCCGAGAGAGAGTCGTTTAAAGATTTTGCGTGATCAACATGAAAGACACCTATCTATCACGAACTTTGTTGATAAACAGTGACACATTTCATCATCTTCATCATCATCAGCCTATACTAGTCCACTGTTGGACATAGGCCTCCCCTAATGAGCGCCATAGCGCCCTGTCTTCAGCTCGACGCATCCAGCCTCGAGCCAACCTGCAGATCATCATCGGACCTGGCCGGAGGACGTCCTACATTAAGTTTGCCGAATCGCGGTGACATATTTAAGTTGATTGAATAAATAAAGTAAAATAACGTCACATGCAAAGTATTACATCGTGACTGCCATCAATTAGTTATGTGCCCTTCGAGGTGGCATGCATCCATAAATTACAGACACACAATGCCTGTAATTTCATCGGAAACCATTCACAGATTGAAATGACGAACCTACATTATGTAAACCTACATAGTGATTACATACGACTCTCAAGTCTCAAAGGAAAACACAGCATTGTTAGTTCTTTGTTTAGTTATTTAAAGTTGTAAAGAATGTTGTGGGTTTGTAATTTTTCCAACTCGCCTCAAATAAGTTTCTTTGTCTGTACAGACAAACATTTCAACGTATTAGCAAACAACCATTGCTAACTCAAGAATTTATCTCATCCAGGAAGGATGTGTGTTAGGTTAAAGCTTTATTTTAGGAAATACCTACTACTTAATATGTTTAAATTACATAAATAGGTAGATATAGATTTAGATTCACTATTTCATTTGCATATTTTTTGCATTTATTTTTACATAGGTATTAATGATCTTGACTTGATGACCGTATAAATAAATTCTAAATTTAGGACTCTGCAACCATTATAATAAAACTCTAAAAGTTCTACGATGAGTAGACTATGCGCGCACAAACTCTCTTAGAGTAGAGGAGCTATTCCGCTCATCACGCAGAAGATCTTCATCAGATCTTCGCCACATTTTATGGCACCAACTCAAAATTACAAATTAATAAATTAAAGAAGAAACATCCAAATCAAATAAAGCAGAGATATTCAGCCTTTTTTAAGAATTTATACCTACTCGTATATAAAAAATAAACATCCAAATCGAATAAAGCAGAGATATTCAGCCTCCTTTTGCCACTACCCTTCTCTAAACAAAAATCCTAAACGTAATTTTTTATAAAGGCTTTACGGTACGGATTCTGGCGATAATTGAGCCCTTCGGGTGAGTGAACCAGTCCCTTGAGGTTTCAATGACCTTAACGGAATATTTGGGATAGGTACTCTGAATGCCAAAAAAAACTCTATTGCATTTTATGTTAGACGTATAATGAATCAGCGGGTACCTTTTTCTCGGACCACGACGCAGGTACTTTTTACCTAGATACTTATGTACTCCTTGTATAAAAATAACTATTTATCTAATCTTTTATGATGATCTAAGTTTAGCAATTAATAATTAAGGATACGTAAATATCACCAAATAACTGCGAATAGTCACGGAATTCGAATTTACATAGATTAGCAAAGCATCGCCGACCACAGTGTCAATAACTGAAGTCTTGAATGCAAATATTTATCCTAAATTATTATGTAAGTATCGCACACACTTCAAGGTGGCAACATTCATCAAACAGTGAATAAATTTACTTATGTGTTTCCATAGTTTGAGTTGTTAACATGTACGCAGGAGTATTAGCCGTGTGAGAGTATGTAAATAATAAGTCACCGTAAAAACCCGCAAGGATACCCTTGTTACAAAGGATTCGTATAATGGTAGTCAGTCGTTGAAAATGTTGAAGCGGTAGGTCAATAAAATTTAACTTACTTGGTCACGAATAGAATACTACTTAGAAGTATATTATTATTCTAACTTGGGGAGAGCGAGGAGTCATTTTCTTTGACCTAATAGGTTTATTAAGCATGTTTGTACTAGACAGTGATCATTTGAAAAATTGTAAACCTATCCGTAAAAAATATTTTTATTATTAAAAAAAAAAAAAATATAAACGCGTCTTCAAGGAATTATAGGTACCCATACCAGTTTTGAAACAAAAGTGTTCACTCTCACAGGATTGACAAAACGTAAATTACAAAAGAAGTTGATTGGTTGTTTGTTCTACCTCTATCTGTTTGTAGAACTACAAATCTAATCTAAATAAATATACCTAACCAAAAGCTAAACCTTCAACTTTATTCTCACATTGTGCATTGCACATGCACAAATACGCAATACCCAAGAGCAGTAAAATCTTACCTGAAAGACTTTTATGGCCACCTTACCTAACACAAATTGGTACTTTTACAGCAACTGGCGATTTATTATTTCTAAGCAAATTCGTCAAGTTGGAAACTGACGAATAAAATAATAATTAGGAGATAACAGTTATTTTGTTTATTATGCATGCTCTGCGCTCTACTGTATCTATCCCAATAAAATAATGATCTCGCTAAGGTTATAGTGGTACATGAGGATCTCTACAAGTTATTGAAAACAATCCTCATCCTCATCTTCAATAGCCTACGTTGGTCCACTACCGGACGCAGACCTCCCCCTGATAAGACTAAGTGCCTTATTGGTAGTTTAATAGTACTATCTGTAATACTTCTTCGTTTGAAGGATTCGAAGCTTCCACACATGGCGACAGTAAACAAACTGTAAAAGCAACCAATTCAAACAAACACGTATCAAAATCGTAGCTGCGCAAAAATTAGCCCAAATTTGTTGGTGTTTGAACCTTTAATTAAAAGTTGTGCAAATACAAGTAAAAATACTCTATGATTATGACAAGAATAACGTAGTACTACTGACTTATTAATTAGCATACGCATTGTTCCCCACAACCAGTAATTACTTCCCAAGTTCAAAAGGCTTGTCCATGACACATAAATTACTATCAGCTCAGCTACAAAGAAGATACCTCTTTGGCCCAAAGCCTGCCTCGCATACAAATGTACATGGTATGTGACTAAGTTAATCTAACATTTTGCAATGTGCGGTCAACAAACTTGGATAGCCCTTTCCAATATTTTTTGTTTAGATTTTAAGAGCTTTTCTATCAAGTTCTTACTGGGGTTGAGTGTATTGGAAGTTAGTAGCGAGATTTGATCATTATGGGCTTTGCGTTGTTCTGTGTCCCCATGATTGGGGCGCTGTTCAAAATAATATAAAAAAGGAGACGTCTCGATCACGTCTCGTTACTAACCTCAAATAGACTCACACTTCTAGTCTTTTACTAAACTACATAGCTTAGAATATGCAAGAATGAGCATCTGGTTCTATCCTACTATATTATAATACTTTTTAGGTAGAGTTATCTAACTACACAGTTAATGTGATTTCAATTATTTATTTATTTCAGTTATCTAGTACCCTTTTCACAAGCTCTGCTTAGCTTGGGGCTAGATAATGCTGTGTAAATTGTCAAGCATTATTTATTAAAAAAGAAAAAAAAAATTAACTCCCACAAATTATTTGGAAGTGTGCTTATGTATTTTTGTGGTGCTGGCTTAGAATTTACACCACCATAGTTCTTCCCGTAGGTGTCGTAAGAGGCGACTAAGGGATATCCACCGGGGGCGGGCAGCAGCGCAGAACAATTCTACCACCGAACTGCGATCCCCAACCCGCACGCATGGGCATTACCCCCCATTGGATAAACGTCAACAAGGCGCTTATCAGGGGGAGGCCTGCGTCCAGCAGTGGACCAATTGTCCCCTGCTGGACGCCAAGGCTGTTGAGGTTGAGGTTATGTATTTTGTTGTGGTCAAATATTTGAAAGCGTTAAGTCACTGCAAACTTTGTCGAGTTATGCAAGTGCCTATTTAATTTATATTGTTTGCATAGTTTTATCCTAATAAACGTTTTCGTTAAGTGGTTAAATGCAGCCGAGCCAAAATCATACAAAACAGAAAATAATAGATGAGGTATGTAATAGGTAAGCTGCTGTACAAATAAACACCTACTGAGCTTCAACTTAGCTTAGTTTCTTAGTATACCAAATATCGGAATAATCAGTATGGGATGGTTTGAATCAAGTAAAGCGAATTATAAAGACGATACTTAAAAGACATCACTTATTCACAATAGAGTGTCATCTAGTAATCATTCCTCATTGCCTTGAAATTATAAGTTTTTTTTTAGCTGGCCCAGGGTTTCTCTGACAAATTCTAGTCCATTTGAACTCAAATTCTTATAAGCTTCTCTGCATCTGATTTTGAAACAATTCTACTCAATTTCTAGTATACTACGATTAAAAACCTGGATATTTTATCTATAGAAAGAGGTTCGAAAACCTGAGGAAAAGGAATATTTTTGGAAAATATTTAACAACATTGGTTGGTATCATCGACAATTTTTGGATTATATTCATTATCTAATTAACCTCTCTTTCGTTTTCGAATTAAAATTTAAACATTTTGCTGCACATGTGAGGTTAGAAGTTGTTGAAGTAAGTGTTCCCCCTTATTCCTATTAACTTATGCTAACTTAGCACACTTAATCTCCTCTGTCTTCTCCTATTAACATAAGTCAGACTGAGAAATAACACTACTGTGTTAGCTGTTTTATGTAAGCAGACCATTATGAATAAGAGAGTTAGTTTTTAGTGATAACCTTGCCATTAGTGAAATCGATAACCTTGCCTTTATAGCTGTTGTTTTTTATTATTGTGATGAGATTTTGTTTATGTTTTCTTTGATGAATGTCTTTGTTGACATAGCATTGCTAACTACACCCAATCATCACCGGGTGCCAATCGCTCCTGCTTGCAAGCGGAGACGCAAGTTTCTCTATGCCTCTATGATTACAAGCACGTGACTGCGGCATAAAGTTTGTGCAACCATGCGTAGATTTAAGTATGAATGAACGTCAGATGTTTTGAAACATGCGAACTGCGTGCGTTTGGCATTGACGAAATTTATGTAGCGATTAAGTCAGGATTATGATAATGAATATTATGATAATTAAATCGTTGATTAAAATCTTACATTGCATAGATACAAATCCACTGTTTATTCGACTGTATTCTTTTAGGTTTGTAAGGTACCTCAGAACTTTTCACTGGGTGGTCCGATTTTAATGATTCTTTTTTATTTGAAAGCTGGTGTTTCCCGTGTGGTCCCAGTTTAATTTTGTTCAGTTATGACAATTGGATCTATTGACGAATACTATACATAAGTATAATTGAAGTCTGTTTATAGTTTTTTAAAACAAAATTAATTATTTTAGTAGAAAATAATCAATTTTGTTTTAAATAACTTTATTATAAACCGACTTATTTTTTTATAGTTTTGATATAGTATAACTAGAGTCTGTTAAAAAAGAGAAGCGTCGGCGTCAATTGAGGGCGCGTTTAATTGACAACTTTTGTTGCGTTGACAACACTGCTCTATCATTGAAATACTACCTACTAAAAGTGTTAGTTCACCACGAGAGGCTTCTATTTTTTATTTGGTTTTTTATAGCACCTAAGCCAGCATAATAACCTGTCACTTAAGTGTACCAAAATTATGTGGTATTCATTAGCTTTTGATGATGATGTGTGTTGTGGTTTCCTTTTGCGTTCATGACATTGCGGTACCTACTAATATAGCAATCTTAATGGGCTCATCACGACCAGCCACGGTTAATGTCACTTAATTCATCATTGTGTCAGGTGAAACACAGCCTTGGAAGGTTGGTGGACAATCGCATGTCCATTCTCGAAAATGCATGCTTAGCTGATAAAGGAACTTTTGAAATTATCCGTATAATACTGTAACGATACTGTGATTATCATCGATCGACTGACACACAACAATAACGTGAACTGAGGCAGTTCTTGTATATTCTTATTAAAGATACAGAGGCTTGAGCCTAGGTCTTTAATGTATGTAAGTTTGAAGATATTGTGAGTACTTACTTATCAACAACATTTTCGAAAATGACGACGGATATTAAAAAAATCTAAGATAAAAGAGAAGACAGGTTAGACAGGTAGACACACTAACTTGAGTCCTGTAAATAATCCTGCTAAATGAAGATGGCTTTCCTTTACAGTACACTTCTAAGTAGAAACTATGGGAAAGTGCTAACGACTTTTAATGCCTTGTCTATTATGCTGCAGGTAGAGCTTAGATGTAGAGCAAGAACCTAGCAAAATATTTTGGGGGCTATGGCCTATCAATTTTAAAAAAAACTATAAACCGACTTAAATTTTTATAGTTTTTCATGGATTTTCATGGATCCCATTGTCAGAACTGGCCAAATTAAAATCGGACCACATGGGAACTACTAGCTTTCATATAAAAAAAGAATCATGAAAATCGGGCCGCCCAGTAAAAAGTTCTGAGGTAACAAACATAAAAAAACAGTCGAATTGAGAACCACCTCCTTTTTGAAAGTCGGTTAATAAAAAAGTTTATACACCAAGTGCTCAGGCACCACATACACACACAGACACTACCTACATACACACCCTCCACTCGCAAACACACACGCGCACACACGCAGACACAAACCATATTATTATGATATTATGATGTATTCAGAAATCTAGGAGTTGGGCACACAGTTTGTAAAGCTTCGGTATAGTGTCATCGTTTCAATACGTATTTAAGATCCTCCCTGTAAAATGTTCTGAATTTTTATTACATATTTTATATATTATAATTTTTACTAGTAAGTACTAGTTTTATACAGCTCTTACTAAAGCGCTCGTCTGAAGAAGGAAAATTGGTCTTTCCCTAGTGCGCGGCTATTCGATTTATCTCAGACCACAAATATCAGAAACTAAGTCTAAAACCCATATCACGTAGTATACGCGCCCCGCGGCTCCGCCTGCATACAAACACATTTCCCAGTATTTTTATAAAAAAAACGTAGGTATTTGATTATTTACTTTATGGTTTATTTATTTATACCGGGAAAACCACAATTACAGTATGCGTTAGTAAGGTTTTGTTACATTTTAGTTAGGCAGGTAAGTTTTTTTTACTAGCCTGATTCATCCTACTGCTGGCCCATGCCTTTCCCCAGCAGGTCATTAACATCATCAACCGATATTAGTCCACCGCTGGACATAGGCCTCCCCTAATGAAGTTTTCAGCTTCCAGCATCTGCCTGCAGTCTATGCAGGTCGTCATGCGACCTGGCTAGAGGGCGTCCTTCACTACACTACGTTTGCCTAGTCGCGGTCTCCACTCAAGAACAACCCCAGCACAGTTGTCGGTTCTTCGCGAGATATGGATCAGCAGGTATAGCTTACTATTCAAAAATTCCTAGCTAATTATTATTTGGTTTTTAATCTATGATAAGTACATCCAATGATAAAGAGTACTTAATTGAGCGTCAAACTTCACAGATAATGTTTTAAAGCTGAACTAAGCCTGATAACTAAATCCAAATGCTCAGGGGGCAATCCTATCTAATCTAGTTATTTTGCAAAGCGATGTTAATAAAAAATAATGTGATAATTAATGGGAGATAGCCGTTTAAAAATGCCCCGTCTAGTCTGTCGAGCCCTCTCCAACAGATGGCTAGCGCGCGCTCTCCTATTTTGAGGGTTCGACAGAGGGGTAGGGTATCTTTAGACCTGAATGACTGAGCTTCACTCGGTTTTTATGGTAAATTTAGTTTTTTAGAAATAATAGTATGATTATTCGCCAATAGATGTCTGGAAGAGTCATATTTTTCAGTTTAGTGCTTAAGTCGATTAAGATAAAGTTGATTATTGAAAACACGAATAAAATAGTATTACAATTCGCCAATAGATGTCAGGAAGTGTCATATTTTTCAGTTTAGTGCTTAAGTTGATTAGGAAGTTGATTACTGAAAACACGAATAAAATAGTATTACTATTAGCCAATAGCGTTTATTAGGAAGAGTCACTAGATTACAATAAAGTTGATGAAAGTTTATTGAAAACATGAATTAAACGACATTTTCTAAAAAGGAATCCTAGCTAGATCGATTTATTGCCCTCGGACCAAATTTCATGAAAATCTTTTCCATTGAGATTCACATTATAATATATACAAGGTTTCTAAGAACAAAACCCTCTAACTACAAAAGAAACGGTAGCTACCCTTAAGGGGCCAAAAATTTGCCCCACCCTGAATACCTATATTATACCCATATACAAGAATTGCTCTTTTAAAGGTTATAAGATATACATATTACCTACTATATCATAAATGCGAAAGTTTGCGTTGATGTTTGTTACCTCTTCACGCCCAAACTACTGAACATACCGAGTTTAAATTTATACAGGACAGACAGGCAGTTTTAGTGCTCCAATAAAATATACGCTACTTTTTATTCCATAAATCAGTTCCCATAGGATGGAAATTACCCTCAAACGTTACTATAGAAACAGTGCATGCGCAGCCGCGGGGAGAAACTAGTATAGGTACTAATATAACCTTTTCACGCCTAAGCGGCTGAACGGATCTTAGTAAAATTTGACAGGGAGGTAGACGATATCCCGAGGACGGGCTTAGGTTTGGATACCGCTAAAGTGCGCGTGAATCCGCGGGTTAGTAATAAACGTTAAGTTAATTCCCTTGAAGAATTATTTAAATAATACTTCAATTGAAAATTATGAAAAAGATAATTACGATCATGGAACTCTTATCTTCGAATGATACCGATGGGGGGTTATCTGTTTTGTAACAACAAGGAGGTGCTTAATGACAATAAGAGCGAATTGTTTTTGCCAAATTTTATCTCTATACTTATCCCCTGTTATGTTTTTATCCCCTGTGATTAAAATTTGTCGGCATGTGCACGTTTTTGCAAACAATAGCAGGGGACGCGGGGTTTTTATTCATTTTGGTGAAAAACCATGTCATAATTATTATGTCGCTTGTACCTAAATCTTATGAAATAATAAAATAAAGTAAATTCTTAGTTGTCAAGTATCTACTTTTAAAACCTATTAAAATGGCAATTGAAAAGATTTGATATTCATTTGAAATAGTAGGTTGTCATAAAAAAATCTGTATTATATCTAGTTATAATTAGCTACTTATGAGCACACTTTTATAGTATGGCAGCAGGTACTCACTTAAAATTTTTAGCAATATTTCCTTGAGATTATTTACTAAGAGGCAAAAACTTAAAAGAGATACATAGTAAAAACTATTGAGAAGCAAATGTATCTTTTTTGTGGTTGCAATAAAGTAGGTTTTTATTAGAAACTTAAGTTCTTATTTAAATTGTGTCTACTTAGTATTAGTACATTAATAAATAAAATACTAGATGACCCCGTGAACTTCGATGCACTTTAAATTTTTTTCAAATATATTTTTCTTTCAAACCTTTGCGGCCCTGGAGCAAAGATTGAAAAGAAATATTCAAACCGGTCAAGCCGTTTTTAAGTTTTATAGAGACTGACAAACAGCAATTTCGCATGTGCATATGCAAGATTTAGATGTTTTATGTTTATGAACATAGGTATAGTCAGCAAAACGCCGCCTAACCACTAGGGTGATTTTTCTGTGAAGTCAATAGTTGCCAACCCCGTCTTGCTCGATATCTTTTGTTTCTATCGCAAAGCAAAAAGGCGTTACGTTTAACGATGATAGGTAGTACCTATATTAAAAAAACACGCTGCTTTCTTCTAAGTTTCAGAATCAATAAATACAAGATATTGCCAATAAAAATAGCCACTCACACGTACACATTATCTTACGAATTATTACGTAACAGTCAGGCGATAAGATAGGTAATTATTTAATTAGGAATGATGAGGGCACCTTATCATATTTTGTATATTTTGAAATAATAACTATTAGTAGGTAGGTACATAAGGTAAGTACCTAGGTGTTTCAAAAATCATGCACATTTACGTATGATTAGAACCTAGGTTATAAATAGGTACCTAGGAATACGTATGTAATAAAATTGTACATAATAAGAACTGGTAGGTAACCCGGTAACCATTGTTTAGGTTTCGAATAATTTCTATAAAAACGTAACCAACTAGTAGACAGGTTAAAGATATTTTCTAGGTTTACATTTATGGCCTTATTTATAAAATCCGATTATCGAGTGCGTAACTTTACTTCACCGCTATTCCTCATTTTAGGTAAAATTTGTACTAATAAACGGAGAATTATGAAGGAGTAGGCTGTTCCGAGGTTAGTCTCGAAGTAAATTTTATTCCGTCGTTCAGGCTAGTTTAGTTATGGAGTAAGGTGACATAAAACCTCCAAAAAGTTCCAGCCTCTAAGTTTAGTCGTTATTGTCCTTGTCTGTTACGTCAGATGTGAGAAAGTAAACAAATATCTA
The DNA here is from genome assembly GCA_955876795.1 of Eupithecia tripunctaria. Classification (NCBI taxonomy): domain Eukaryota; kingdom Metazoa; phylum Arthropoda; class Insecta; order Lepidoptera; family Geometridae; genus Eupithecia; species Eupithecia tripunctaria. The sequence goes on along the minus strand of OY041603.1, from coordinate 6,613,904 downwards.
TTGTGATAGTACATAGTGTATTCTTCTTTTTTGTGATTTGGAAGACTGCTACATTCAAGATCTAACATTAATACAGGAGAAAATTAAACTTAAGAATCCACAAACCACAAGACGCGTGAAACAGTGAAAACCTTATCAATACCCTTTTGATCATCTCGCAAATCCTGAGTTTGTACTGTGCCATCAGAACATGGGCTCGAGGAGAAAATTTCAAAAACTGTTTCATTTATGTCATTCTCTCTTGTCATCTTGTCGATCATTGTCAACTTTTTTCCAATTATTCCCACAGACTATCCTGAATTTCCACAGAAAATTACGTAAAAAGTCACTTATTAGCATTTTTATGTTGGTACATTTGATCAATTATGCTGTTTTCAGCCCTAACCGGAGGAATAAGTTAGGTATACCTACTCCGTCATTATTCCAGGTTTAATAATACTGTTTTTAAAACTACGTTACCACAAGCTTACTCTGAGATTAACTACTCTTATAGTAAGTTGTGATTATAAAAGGAATAGCGTTTTCTTATTAATATGGGCCCCAATGTATAACGTCTTTGCCAACTTTTGTTGCGTTGACAACACTGCTCTGTTATTGCAGTACGACTATTATTATATCAGTGTTATTTCACCTTAACGCCACAACTCTTCTCTTTATAGTTTAGTTAATTTTTGAAGTAATTGTGGTTTATAGTCAGTTCCCTTGATTTAGCAACAAAGGTAAACCAAATAAAAATAACGTTGCTTATCTGTTTAACTACCACCAATTTTTTGCAAACTAACACCTAGTTTTCTGGATTTTCATTGAGTAAAAATATTTTGTGTCACATAATATTTTTTAAGGTCTACTCTTATTTGATTTGATTTAAAAATATTAAGTCCCTAAAATATATTTTTTAATTAATTAGGTACCAAGATTTTTCGTCATTTTTCATAAAAATAAACAATGAAAAAAAAATCCTAATAATGTATAAAATTAAGATCAAATTAAAAATTTTACTTACCAAATTCTCCAAAATCAGTCCCAAAATTCACACCGCGATCGAAAGTATTCTTCGGTACAATCGCACACATGCGCAAGCGCCTCCGTCTCGCGAGTTTCTGTCACTGCGGAAGTCAGCCACCGGCCGCCGCCGCGCCGCCGCCGCTGCCGAAGCCGGCCCAGGTGGGGTGCACAGCACAGGTGATTGCACCTATTTGATAAATGATTATATAATCTCAAATATCAGAAACTAAGACCTCTGTGGATATAATACATCCACAGTCAGCGAAAGAAATACTTATTTTAGGGCTCTTATACACAAGGCAACTTGCGACTGCAAGGCTCAACTGCAGGCGAAGACGGCAGTCGTCGACTGCCGTCGCTTGCAGTTGAGCTTACCTACTAGCTACTAAGTACTAGCTTACCTAGCGTACCTACTTGATACTTCTTTTAGACGTGCAGTCTGTGTATAAAAGCGCTAAGTGAAGATGTAGATTTAGAATTGTGCCCCGAGAGGTTCATAGTCGGAGATTCCCCGAAAGATTCACAGATTCAGAGACACTCAATCCATTATTTGTCACTCACTCAATCAGTACAGTCCACAGCTGGAAGACTGCTGGACCTAGGGATGTTGAAAAAATATCGATATATCGATATTTCGATATTTCTGATTCGATATATCGATATTTTTTGCCGATATATTTTGATCCGATATATCGATATATCGATACAAAATATTCAATATCGAAAATCGTATCAAAAACGATATATTTTTTAATTTCAAATCATCATAAAGTCAAAACGTTTATAATAACGCATTTTAAATCTGTAATATATTCGGAAATATTCATTTTAATTACATGCTGTAAAGGGCCATATTGATTTATATTAAATGGACAATGTATTTAAGGTACTTAATTGGATAAGGATTTATGCTGTATTGCTTAAAATCACTTCGTAAATAAGCCATTTTTTCCCGTAAAATGTAAAGGATAAAAAATGGTTATTGTGGGTTATCCTTAAGAGGATCCTTCCTTATTATTTTGATTTATCTCATGGGGTTCAACCAGCGTTTGCAATGTAAGCGCAAAAAAATGTGTTTATGTACGACATCACATTAGAAACCTCTAAATTTATCAGTGTTTCTCATGCAGTATTATGCATGCATTATACATTTAAACCTTCCTATTGAATCACTCTATCTATTAAAAAAAACCGCTTCAAAATCCGTTGCGTAGTTTTAAAGATTTAAGCATACATAGGGACGGACAGACAGCGACAGCGACTTTGTTTTATACTTTGTAGTGATGTTTAATAAATGACGATAAAAATACCTTAGTTTTATTAAGATTTTCGAACGATATAATAATATGCATTTGTACAAAACATTTTAATTGAGTTAGGCTTGACGAGATACATTATTATTTTAAATTGCAAATTTATCTGAAAATTTGACCGATATATCGATATATCGATATTTTTTCCTCGATATATCGAGGCCGATATTGATATTTTTATAAATATAGATATATCGATATATCGATATTTTTCTCCACTTCCGACATCCCTAGCTGGACCTAGAGGCTTCTCTGACCGTCTTTAGTTTGCCTCATCCAGCACCTGCAGTATTTCCCAGGTCATCGTCGTCGGGTCGAAACCTCAACCTCAACCTCGACAGCCTGTATTGGTCCACAGCTGGACGCAGGCCTCCTCCTGATATGGCGTTTATCTCATGGAAGGTTATACCCATAATCCCCACGCTGGGCATGCGGGTTGGGGATCGCAGTTTGGTGGTATAATTGTTCTGTAGAGGGTCCTGCTGCCCGCCCCCCGATGGATATCCCTTAGTCAGGAACAGTAACTGCTTTAAAAAATTGCCCCAACCAAAGTCGTGCTAAAGTAGGCGGGGCTTAAAAGTCGGGCTCAGCGCGCCATCAGTCGGATATTTATCTTGCAAGCGAACACACGTCCAGTCTGCAAATACGTTTTCGTGAGTATCTTTGTGAAATAGCTGTGAATCATCATGCCAACATGTGTTGTGAAGTGGTGCAGGAGCCATACAAGATTAAAATGCCTAGGGATCACTTTTCACTAGTAAGTAGTAGCTAAATTATAATTACATTCATAGATGTTCAAATACGTCATCAAAATGAAATGTTCAATACTATGCAATATGAAGTCAGTAAATTTTTGACTTCGTTTTTTTGTTATAATTACAAAACAATATTATGGTCAATAATACGCAAATTGAAGTCAGTTATTGATTTATTGTATTTGAGATACATATTTTTGAATCTTAGAATTTTTTCCTTCTTTTTGATGAAATATTGAAATGTAACAAATACAATTAAGATATATTTATAACACTTATGTATGTAGAAAAATAAGTGGATAAGTGCAGTAAAGCTAGAAAGACAAAAAACAATTACTAATGAAAACTATGAAAACCAGCAGAGTATAAAACAGAAGAGAAGAATTGCACGGTATTATCAAACATGTAAGACCAACGACGCTTCAACTGCCAGAAACCGTGGAACAAATTATAGGCTTTATTACCCGGAAACTGCAAGCCAAAATCAACTATCCAGAATGAATGAAAATGTATATTTTCACAAGCTAATTAATTTGAAAGATTTCGATGTACTGTCGTATCCATCGGTGGTTTTGTTTAAAATATGCTAATAAGATATAAATAAAAATAAATAACCAGGGAAAATCACTTACGCGAGCTAGTAATCTGTCAGTAATATCAACACAGTGTTTTTCTAAAATATTTGATACTGAAGATATTATTGTTGAACTTCTGAAAATCCGTCTTCACTAGTTTACGAAGAAAGACTCTTTTTTAATGTCTTCTAGACTAAAACATAATAAATTAATCATATTTCGCGGAACATAGATTTCATTGATGTGTACAAAGTAACAAAAACAAATTAATATAAAAACATTGTTAACCATTATATTATTTTATTAATTACTTGGTTCGCTCTACTTATTGCATAACATCATCCACGCCGCCTTGTTTCAGCTGTCATAATAGACATTGCAGTACGCGCGCGAACCAATCACCGCTTTCATTTAGCAAGCGTCAACCAATCCCTGCTTTCGTTTTGAATTCAACTCATCACGAAGCAATGTCTAATTGGAACTTTGGCCATGATTCGTTTTTTGACTTATACGTCATTTTGGTTTGAGCTAGGCCCACTTTTTGTTTGAAGTTTGTTCTGAATTACCCTTCCTGACTATTCTTATTCGTAGCCTTAGACGCCTCTTACGACACCCACGGGAAGAATTGGGGTGGTGCAAATTCTAACCCAGCAACACACAGCTATCGGGCCGAAAGGCATCCTACAACTACGTTTTGTAGAGATAAGATAATTCTCGACTATTTATATAGATACCTACACTATCATTCTTGCAAAACAAACATACAATTTCAAAGTCATTTTATTGGTCTTTCCTCGTGTCACAAAAGATGCTATGTTTTATTTATGATGATAAGGTACCCTATGTATTTAGTTCATTGGTTTAAAAAGGATTTAAAAAGGGGGTCGTTTTTAATAAATCGATGATTTAGTTCGGGTAAACGGGGTGTCCTGGGGACGGACATAGGGTACCTTACTATTACGATTTCTGTGGATATAGGCTACTAGAAAATAGTGTGCGAAGCCGTGAGCAAAAGCTTGTCCTCTATAGTGACTATAGAGTCTGTACAATAAATTTAAAAATTAAGGTCAAACTTAGAAGACTAACAAACTTTACAAAATATCTCACACAGTCTATCCATGTCATATTCGCTTTTTTTCAACCCTGCACAAAAATAAACAAATTCGCAGTTAACGATTTTTAAACAATGGAAAGTAGGTACCTACTTGCTGATTTGAGATCCTTTCTTTAATATATATTGTCCAATTATATCTCTTTATCTTCCGTCAACTCATCAATCAAGCATGTGAATTTTAAATTTATGTTATTAGAATCTGTTGACATAATAAGGTATATGCATGGATTTTTTTTATTAATTTTTTTCGCTAATTTATTATTATTTAGCTTAATACATGAACGAAAAAAAATATAACAGCCAAAAAAAAAAAGACGTGTGGCACTCGGGGACTGCCACGGTAAAGCTATTGCATAGCATTTTGTATCAACTTATGCAATTATAATTTTATTTATTTATTTTATTCATGCATTATTGCTTTTTCTTTGATATTAATTCAAGTTACACTTTTTGAGCGTGGTGACCCTATACACCTATATACTTTCTCATAAACAGCTGCTTATGTATTCGTCCGATTTCGGAGCAGCTCGTCTCGATTCGTGCGAGTTTCGTAGAGTCGTACAATTCGTCTAATTGCACGCACACAACAACGCCGCCGTGTCGAAGACTGCCGAACTGAAACGACGTTAGACGATGCACGGCCTTCAAGCCACACCTCCTTGCCCGGCGGAGTGGGGAGCGTGAGGTTTTTTCGTTACGGAATTTCTGGATTCGGTCCCCGCGCTCAAGGCCCGCGATAGAAGCTATGCAATAGCTTAAAAATGATTGAGGTAAAAACAAAAGGTAAAACTACACTCAGTTTCGGGTGATAAAAACCACAGAGATATCTGATATGTGTGATAAAAACGCTGCCAATTTAGCCCTTGCATTTTGTGACGTCACGGTTCAACCGTTCAACGGATCCCCTATGTCAGAAAACTCAAAGTCAAAACTTCATACCCATACAAAATGTTCAAGTATGACGTCGCGCTTCAGGTGCCAATAGCGTTGCGTGCGCAACATTTTGCTGTTTAAATATCTACGTTTCAATGATTAAATTTCACAACAAAAACATCATACAAAAATAAATATGCAGATATATTTGAATACGTAAAAAATATAAGCTTTTTTGATGTCACATGCATATACCCTATTGGCAGCTTTATGTTATTATGACAAATAGATCCTAGGTTTAATACTTATTTTCTGATATCTGTGTATATTACCTATTACCTTCTAGCTAAGTGGGAATTATCGGTCAAGCAATTCAAGTGAGTTGGCTTAGAACTTTGGTTGGTTGCTTTGCATTTGACAGGGCAGCAAGCTGCCCTCTACCATAACCTCTACTTATCATTTCCAATAGGTTGTGGAACCTACCTACAAATCAACGCAACCAGAATGGGATAGGTATAACCTACCTACCTACCTACTCACATCTTAAAAAGCTAATTTCTTAAAATGTTTAATAGGTAGGTAGGTACCTACTGATATTTTCAACAGGGCCGATGGAATTAATAATTAATAATTCCAGGTAGGTATTTGTAGGTAGTAGGTAGGTACCTATGATTATAATCATATGTACCTACCTACTACCTACATAATCATAATAATATTGCTGAATAAATCACACAGCATCATCTATTACATACCTATCTATATTATGATCAGGTACCTACCTACCTACATAAAATACAAAACAAAATATTGTTTGAAAATAAACAAAGTAGGTAGGTACCAGTACCAGTACCATGTAGGTTAGGTTAGGTACCTTAGATAGATAGAAAGCAAATTCTTTATTGCACACTTATTGAAAGAAACAATACAATAGAACAGCGGCATTCTTGAGCGGTAAGACCACCACTTGTCACAGAAATTCAGTGACAAGTGGTGGTCTTACCGATCAAGAACGATCTCTACCACTACCAGACAACCGTGGATGGATAGGATCAGTAGTGGATAGTAGGTAGGTAAGGTACTAGCTTACTAGCCGTATTTCGGGTGGCGGCACGACGACGCGGCCAGAGGGCCAGGAATGAAAAAAAGGGACTTTTGCTACATTTTCTTATGCCAATCGATAGAGTTTAATGATCGTATTAGAAACTATTCTATAACATTTTGTCATAAAACTAATCCTCAGCTAGAAAAAAAATAAGCGGCGGCCGGCGCGGTGGTGTGGCGCATGGCGGCGGGACGGTCTTCGTCGTGCTTCGTGTGCGGAGGGCTTAATACTCCAAGGAGGGTTGGCCCGGCTGCTGGCTGCCGCCGCTGACTGACAGTGACATGAATTTTATATCTATCTATCAACATGATATGCAAAAATGAGTGATAGCTACAAAACTTTGACACTAATCGCAGAAAATGTTGCCAGCTTATTAATTTTCCGGTCTGATCTAGCCTTGCCGATGGCTCAAGGCGAGCGGCTGGCTGAGATCGTGGATTTTATTATAGTCTTTACCTACTTTATCCAAACAATAAATATCAATTTCAATTTAAATTGACAACTCACACGCACAATCATGTGGAACTAAGTTAGGTTTAAGACTCACAACTAAGTAAGTTAATCATACACTAACAATCAATTGAAAAACCCACTTAGGATAAGTCAGAGTCAATTTGACTAACTAACTAATTTACCACCTGAAGATACAAAACGCCATGGTGAGATCGTTATCTAAACATGTTGAATGTTGTACATACCTGTTGAAAAAAAATGGCAATCATTTCGAAAACTTACTAAAATAAATGAAAGGATAATGAAAACAATACATTTTATTCATTTTAGACCTCATGTTTCGAGGTGCTTAAGACCTACCTCGATATAATGCATCAATATAAATACCTAGTGTTAGTTTTAGCATAGTACAAGTTATTTTGTAAAGTATGATTGCAGTTCTTCTTTTTACTAAAATCGATATCATGGTTCCTTAGAAAAAATCTTTGTATGTCTTATAGTTTCAGACTTTCCCATACTGACCGATCTATAGGTTTTTTTTTTATCAGAAATAGACCTTCGTTTGACCGCAATCTCACCTGATGGAAGGCGAAGATGCGACCAACGATGTATCACGAAGGTCTAGAAGATGGCTACTCCGGACCACATTCCGAAACACAACAGACTGGCCCAGTCCGGAGGGTGGTGACAAGCCACGGCCGAAGCCTACCACCATAGGGTGCCGCTCTTAGCGCCACCCAGAGGACACGTGTAGGGTATCAGAGGGTCAACACCTACGGACGTGAGTGATACTGTCCCCCAAAAGTGCCACCCTGTCTATGTTTTTATATCATTAAAATTAAATTTATGTATGTTAGTAATGTAAATATAACAGTCAGAGTTGTTCATAAAACAATGAGTTTGCGTTTTGTTTAAATTATTAGAAAAGTTTAATTAATCTTCCCAGTAACAATCATAACAATATAAATTATTATTTCAAATTATTTATGAATGCATTAATAAATATTTTTTAGGAAAAGGATTTAAAAAAATCTTATGAAAATTATCGGTCTTTTATTTTTCTGTTGGCAATTTCATAAAACTCTCAAACAGTCCGCTATTGCTGGGCATTTTCGATTCGGTAGGATTCCGTCTATTTATCTACGCCACACAATGCCTGCCTACCAACTCACACGCACAGCCAGATCTTAAACGTTTTCGGGGCTTGCTTTGCTCGCCGTTGATGATTAATATTGGGTTTACACTAATTATTGATAAATCTTGTAAATAAATACATTTTTAGTAGGTATACAACAGACTATTACTTGCACTTGTGTAAGGCGACAAAAGAAGCGATCTTTTGCGGACTGCTATGTCCCTGTTCATTAAACCCAACGTTGCTGACATACCAAAATATTTGTATTATTATCAATATTACCCGCTATCCCGCTCCGGTACCGGCTACCTCTTTATAAAAGCTGGTGAATATTTTTATAGGTTACTTATTTTTTACGCTACCTGTATTATGAGGATCCGTAGGTAACGTTTGTAGTTGTAAATGCAGATTATATAGAGCTAAAAAATACATTACATGCAGTGCAAGCTTTTGACAAAAATTTACGAAGATAAGACCAAATTACTGGCGAAGTTTATTGAGTGACCGCCGCCGCCGCCGTTGCGTGTGACGTCCGAGTCAGCCTATCCCTTACATTCATTAGTTTACATACCTTCCTAACCTACCACTAACATACTGTTAGTGGTTGCTGTTTGTGGAAGCTGTTAGAGACCTAAAGATTACCTAATGACTTAATGACTACCTACCAATGTAGTTTGTATACTTTTAGACACTCACTAAGAAAACATTTGTTAACTCTTCAAAAATCATACTGATACATTGTCGTTCTGGCTCGTATTTTCTAGTCCAAGCCTATCCTACCTATTATTCTAACCTATGTTCTAACACTTGTAGCTCCTGTTCCCGGACTCTTAAGAGACCGGTGTCCTCAGGAGCTTCACAAGCACTCAAAGGAACACACACACACACACACGCACAGGCACAAACAAACACACACTTATACGAAACCTTTTGTTTATTATTGATTTAAATGTAATTAGACTTAATATATGCATTGTTTTATTTTGGTTTTTATTCTGTAATTTTGTAATTGAATTTTTTCTATGTAATATGCTTCCCGTGTGATTTCGTTTAGCTCCCTGGCACCGCTGAAAACCAGCGCTGCTATGATACAATTAGTATCATAGCAGCATTATGCTGAGCCGGTGACCTTTTTGTGTTAGACATAATTTAATTTTAGTTGTAATTATGTTATGCTAATTTTATCCATGTGACACAAATAAAGATTTTCTATTTCTATTTCTATTTCAATGTGGAGTTTTATCATCTCTGTTTATAACTGAAAAAATAGTTTTATAGGCATTTTATAAGAAGCATTTGTACATTTTGCACTATACAATATTTATACCTACATATTTAATAAGGTGAATTACAAAACAGAAACTAAATTTGTTTCAGAGTCACAATTAAGCAAAGAAATCTCTGCGCAGCCTAAGGATAACCTGGATGGAAGTAACGATGTCTCTTCTGACATCACACGCACCCCGCGAACATTGACTTTACTTCACCGGCAGGAAGTGCTTATGTATATGACTTAAATCTTCATAATTAAATGGTCCGATTTGGATAATTCAAAAAGATATATCATTCTTATGTCCTATAGAATAACGTGGATACTAGTTCTATTGAAGTTGCTTTATCCTTACCAGAGGCGTATTTAAAGATTTGGCGCCCCGGGCCAATTAGCTATGCCGCCCCATTTATTTATGAAACAAATACCTACCTGCTATGTGGTGTTTAATAATAAAAGAAAAACTAAAAATTTACCATTTATTCGATAGGTCAGTGGTTCTCACATTTTTTTAGCGGCGGATCCCTTCTGGACATCAAAATATTTGACTTAATAAGTTCGTTGCCAAAACGGAGAAAAAATTAGGAAGCGAGTCTACAAAAATTGAAAGAAATTAAAGCGACTCTTGGTAAATTTGTTTCAAAACTGCGAGCAGATAGAGCCCCAAAATATTTAAAGATTTTTTTAGCGACTATTGGTAAATTTGTGTAAGAGAATTTTTACAATACAGTAGAGTATGTGCACGTATAAAATAGGCGAGAGGAGCATTTTTAAAAAACGATTGCTAAATTTGTAAGAGTAATGAAGGAAAAGATGATAAAAATGGCGAGCGGAGCGAGCCTTGAAAAAATTTAGCGACATTTGGGAAATTTGTAAGTGAAATGGAAATAAAGACCACATAAAAATGGCAAGCGGAGCGAGCCGCAAAATTTTTAATAACTTTTGAAAATGTTTTTTTCTGTGTGAAATATAAGGATGAGAATATGATTATAATGGTGCTGAAGAGCGAGCGGTGCGAACTGTGACAATAATTGACACTTAAGCGGTGGCGGGAAATGTTGAGTATATAACGGCGAGCGGAGCGAGCCGCAAAAATTTTGCATCAATTTTTTGAGGAAAAGGACGTATTCATATCAATATTGTTAATTCTAACGAAACTATGTCTGTCAGCCTGTCTGTTACATTTTCCTGTCGAATCGGCTAAACGGGTCATTCTTATGTTCCATATTTTCGAGTAGTTGTCGTGACACAGACAGTGAAAATTTAATTATGTTGAAAATCATTAGTGACGTTGACCACATAAATAATCAAAAATTCGCAAAAAAAATCCGGTCACAAAACTGAAAGTCATGTATGATCATTATTTTGTGATATTAATTTATTTTGATTTACAACGACTTTCTTTAAAATTAGATTTAACTTTATTTTGTTTTACACTCGCAGGTCTGTACGTTAAATAAACCTTATAAGAATTTATGCATCGTGAAACAAAAAATTGTCAGTTAATAATTAAGTCATTTTGTGCGTATGATCAAGTAAAATAAATAAATAATAATTACTAATTTGCATTCAAGTATTGTAGTTTTTTTTTTATTTGCCGTGGGACAACAAATATAATACAAAGTTTATTTACTCTTAATCAACAATAAATGATTTATTACTTTGTTATACCATTGCGACATCAAGACGGCACTTGGTTACCGCTGTTACCGCTTACCAAGAACCGATGCTGTTTCGTAACGATTTGACCACCCGGGCGCGTTAATACGAAAGAGACAATGTGTGCTGACGCGAGTTTTAATTATAATGAGTGTCGCGGTATCTTTTGTTCCCTTGTTCGTTTTGATTCACCGATTCACTTCTAATCTAACATCGATGGAGTCGATTAGTACTTAAGATAATTAAATGTAATTCACTTTTATTTTTAATTAAATTTTTGCACGAGAACTCGGTCTTTCTGTACCCTCCCTTGCAGCCGTACATAATTGGCGCAGGCGAAAAGGGGTACTCGCGGTCGGTTTCGCGTAGAAGATTTCCGTAACGCATAGAACCCCGCCCGTGTGGATCGATCTATCCCGAGTACCAGAATCTACACGTTCGTGCTGCTCCCGAGGTATCCAGACATTGATAACGCAGAGTGACCGCAGTAATGTGCATGTGAGTACATTAGATTCTTTCTAGTGATTGCTCACTTCCTAGATCATAAATCCTTACCTATCAAAAAAAAATTTTTGTCTAGGAATTACCTAGACAAAAATTTTTTTTTGATAGCCAACAGAATTTTGGGCTTAGAATTTATTTAGGTTATTTTTTTTGTATTAGGAATAGAAATATAGTTTTGTTCTAGGGTAATAAAATATAAATGTATTTTATATTTAAATAAAATAAGAAGATAGAAGACAACATAATAAAAAGACAATTATATTATTGAATAATTTAAAATAAAATAATCTAATAAAAAAAAATCAAATCAAAAATTCAAAATTTTTCACTTACGAAGAATAAAAGATCCTAAGCTAAGTAGTAGTAGCAGAGAAATTTTTGTAGACAGTTTAAGAAATATTAGCTTGGATAGTATTTTAGAAGAAACTTGCATGATGTCTGTGGCTGATGTGGACACGATGTACAAAGCTCTTAGATTGGTTCCTGAATTTGATGGAAACCCGAACGTATTGACTAGATTTATACAGATTTCCGATGAATTAGCAAAGGAATTTTTGAAAGCAGAGAGTAGTAGTCTTGTGAAATTTTCCTTTATCAATGGGATATTAAATAAAGTGATAGGCCCTGCTGCTCGCTTAATTAATTCCAATGGTATTCCCAATGACTGGAATGGCATACGTAGTGCTTTAATTAATAATTTTGCTGATCAACGAGATGAGAGCGCACTCTACAACGATCTGGCTATTCTAGTTCAAGGTCCTAGCACTCCACAAGAGTACTATGAGCGCTGCCAGACATTGTTCAGTACTATTATGACGTACGTCACATTACATGACACCGAGCAAGTCGTGATTAATTCTAAGCGTGATTTATACAAAAAGTTAACCCTTCAGGCATACTTACGTGGCTTACATGATCCCTTAGGATCGCGCATTCGTTGTATGCGCCCCGAAACTATCGAAAAGGCGCTAGAACTTGTCCAAGACGAAATGAATACGATCTATTTGCAAAAACGAAACCAGCGTCTTCCCGATAGAATGATGAATTCCATGCCAGTAACTAACAACTTTAGAATGCCTTTTTCTATATCAATGAATAGGGCTAATACTCAAGGTACACTCAATACGATGAATAGTGCTGCCGTACCAGTACCACCGCAGCCTAGACCGATTTACCAACCCCGCCAGTTTGGTCCCACTCGTACCCAGCAAATGTTCCGGGCTCCTCCCGCGAATTATTATCCACAAGATAACGCGTTCTATATAGCACCTAGACCGCAACAACCTCGCCCAATGAGTGGTGTGAGTCACTACGTCACTAAGACGCTGCCCCCGACAGCACCCGCAGTTCCAGGAAATTATTGGCGAAAACCAGGTAATTTAGCCCCTACTAATTATTTTAGGACTAGGGAGATGAATTTCAACGATTGTAGAGGTATGAACGAACCCTATTTCGTCGACTATTGCGGGTATGATCAGTATGAACAGTATGAACAGTATGAACCTTATTACTCTGATCACTATGCAGAGTATCCTTACTCTTATGCAATGTATGAGTCACCTTCTCAGGATTGCATTGAATTCATTCAAGCACCGATGATGCCTCAAGATAAGATTGATAACGTCACTGATAAAGATCAGGATTTTCAGAAACCGGCAAAATCAGACAAATTAAAATAGAAATAAATCTGCAGTCCCAACGACAACTTCCGTATATCCAAATTTCATCTCCACCTATGAAACTTTTGATAGATACGGGAGCAAATCAGTCGTTTTTAAGTCCCGCGGTTGTACAAAAATTTTTTGCTGATGTTCCACTGAATTATGACCCCTTTCAGGTGTGCAATGTTCATGCTACAACTAGAAGTAACTATTCTATTACACTGCCTAGCTTTTCTGAATTTAATGATTCCAGCAACGTAAAATTTTATGTCTACAAGTTCCACGATTTTTTCGATGGGCTTATTGGGACTGATTTATTGGACAAATGGGAAGCGGTAATTGATTATAAGAATAAAATTCTTTCCACCAAAACTGCTTCGAATCCTATACAGGTTTATGACTCTCGTAACTCCAATCTATACGAAGACATTATACCGGCAGGTACATCCAAATTAGTGAAAATTCCTATCAATATTCACGATTGTGATGCGTATGTAGAAGAACAGACAATTTCCAGCTGTGTCATAAGAGAATGCTTAACTATGGTTAGTCAAAACCGGGGATTAGTTGAGATAGTTAACCCGAGCCGTAATGACGTAATCTTTTCAATGGACAGTGCCTTAACTGCCGAAGTACATACTAACGAATGCACCGAGCAATGCTCGCCTCGCGTGAAAGAAGTACTCTCGCGCCTTCGTACAATGCATTTGAACGTTGAGGAACGTACTAACTTAGAACATTTATGTGCAGAATATGCGGATGTCTTTTACTTGGAAGGCGAAGCTTTGACTTTTACGAATAAAATAAAACATTCTATTAAAACAACTGATGAGGCTCCAGTTTACACGAAAAGTTACAGGTATCCATATATTCACAGACAGGAAGTACAAGAGCAAATAAGTAAGATGTTAGAACAAGGAATAATTAGGCATTCTAGTTCCGCGTGGAGCTCTCCGATCTGGGTCGTAGCAAAAAAAGCTGACGCCTCAGGTAAAACGAAATGGAGGATCGTAGTTGACTTTAGAAAACTAAATGAGAAAACCGTCGATGACAAATACCCAATCCCGAACATCTCCGATGTCTTAGATAAATTGGGCAATTGCCAGTACTTCACCACCTTAGATTTGGCAAGCGGCTTTTACCAAGTTGAAATGAATCCAAAGGACATTTCTAAAACCGCATTTAATGCCCACGGCCACTACGAGTTTGTTAGAATGCCAATGGGCTTAAAAAATAGTCCAGCTACCTTCCAAAGGGTTATGGACAATGTGCTAAGAGAGCTTCAGAATACTACATGTCTAGTTTATCTTGACGATATAATAGTGTTCAGCACCTCCCTTCAGGAGCACATGGTTAACTTACAAAAAGTCTTTCAAAAGCTTCGTGAATCGAATTTTAAAATTCAAATGGACAAATCGGAATTTCTGAAACTGGAAACGTCTTACTTAGGTCATGTAATAACTAAAAATGGTATCAAACCCAATCCGGATAAAGTGTCAGCAATAAAAAGTTATCCTATGCCAAAAACTAACACAGAAATTAAACGATTTTTAGGATTAATTGGATATTATAGAAAATTTATACCAGACTTTGCGAAAATAACCAAGCCTATGACGCAATGCTTAAAAAAAGGTTCAAAAATTATCCAGGATCGTAATTACATTGAATGCTTTGAAAAATGTAAAACTTTGCTCATAAATGACCCCATCCTACAATATCCAGATTTTGCGAAACCATTTTTACTTACAACTGATGCTTCACAATTTGCCATTGGAGCTATCCTTTCACAGGGTCCTGTTGGATCTGATAAGCCTATAGCATATGCTTCGAGGACGCTAAATTCCAGTGAAATTAATTATAGCACAATCGAAAAAGAACTGCTAGCTATTGTATGGGCTACGAAATATTTTAGGCCCTACCTTTTTGGTAGAAAATTTAAAATACTGACAGACCATCGTCCTTTACAATGGGTAATGAACATTAAGGAACCCGATTCTCGCCTAACCCGCTGGAGACTACGGCTAAGTGAATACGACTTTGAGTGTGAATATAAACCAGGTAAGGCTAACACAAACGCAGATGCCCTTTCTCGAATTGAATTACATAACGAGGAATCTAGTTCGGTTGTAGTTAATGTTTCGCAGAGATCAGATTCTGGAACCGATAGTATACATAGTGATGCGGAAAACCCTATCCTGGAAGTACCTATTTCAGATGATCCCCTGAATAGATTTTGCAAACAGATCGTATTCAACGTCGTAAGTGATATCAAAATTAAGCCCAGCGTTACTAAGCTATTCGAAACTCATAGTAGAGTTTCTATACAGGTCTCAAAGTCAAATCTAGAGCAAGACGTTATAGACTCAATCAAAGAATTCGTTAACCCCAAAGTAAAAACCGGAATTTTGATAAAACCTGCATTGGAAATGTATTCAATTATACCAATTATTCAGAGAAGTTTTAAAAATTCAGCAATGCACCTTGTTCTTACCAAATCTGAATTGGAAAATGTTACCGACTATTTGAGTCAACAGGAAAAAATTAAAAACTATCACGAGGGAAAAACGAATCACAGAGGGATTAACGAATGCTTTCTTGCTCTTTCTCAAAGGTACGTTTGGCCTAAGATGAGGGAACACGTCACAAAATTAATTAACGAATGTCAAATATGCGGTCAAGCTAAGTATGATCGTAATCCTGTGAGGCCTCAGTTTCAAATTGTACCCCCACCAACAAAACCTTTTGAAGTCCTTCACTTAGACTTGCTTAGTGTAGAGTCCCATAAGTTTCTCACCATAATTGATGCATTCTCAAAATATGCTCAAGCATATTTTCTGAGAGATGCTACCGCGATAAGCGTAGTTCAGGCCTTATTGAAGTTCTCCTCACATCACGGAATTCCTCTTTCTATTATCACCGACAACGGCCCCGAATTCACCAATCAGCTATTTTTGGAATTCAACAGATTACACAAAATTAATCACCATAAAACATGTCCCTATACGCCGAACGAAAATGGAATGGTAGAACGACTACATTCTACTCTTCTCGAGCATTTACGTATATTAAAGCTGGAACACCGTGCCAATGAAATTTCAAACCTTATGACATACGCCGTACTAGCCTATAACAGCTCTATTCATAGTTTTACAAAATGTAGACCGATCGATATCATCACCGGTCACTTAGACCCTCGCGATCCCCTAGATATGAATGTGACTCAACATCTACTACAGGAGTATATTCATGATCATAGAAGTCGTATGTTAAGGGTTTACGAAATTATAAACGAAAATGCTCTACCTCGTCGCACTGAGATAACCGAGAACGTTAATAAGGATAGAGAACCCGAACGCAATTACACACCCGAACAGGGTGTATTCATAAAAAATCCTTTAGCTAATAGGCAAAAACTAGTACCTAGATATACACGAGATACGGTTGTAGAAAATTTGCCAATACACATATACACCAGAAATAAGGGACGTGTAGCTAAGTCGCGTCTTAAACGGGTACCTAATAGTGCTCGTTTGTTGCAGGAAACTGCTGGTCGTTCTGACGTTGGCCCTGAGCCTGAAGCTGGTACAAACGGAAGAGATACTACTTGAAAGTCTGCAAGATGGACCGGGAATTTTGCCATTCAAACTTGGGCCCACCCGAGTTATTTCCCATTACCACTCTTTTGTTCAGAACTTAAACCTAAATAACGTACGGAATAGATTGGAAGCTATAAAAAGTCAACTTGCAAATTTAAGCCCGCAGTTACATAATAAAACGTCTTCACTTTATTTACCCCATGTTAATTACCTTGAAGCCAAATTAGACGAAATTTCAGAACTACTGAAGACTTTCGAAGCCAAACGTTTTAGAAGAGGACTCATAGACGGCCTAGGTTCGGTTATTAAAAGTGTTTCTGGCAATTTAGACTATACCGACGCGTTAAAGTACGACCATGCCATTTTAGACCTAAAGCAAAATCAAAATAATTTGGCTATTGAAATAAATCATCAAATGTCTTTAAGCAAGCAGTGGGTTTCCCGTAGTTTGAATGTTACGGATAAACTCGTAGAGAATCAGAAAAGAATTGAAAAAATTGTCTATTCTATTCTAAACAGTGACGTCGAGCACGAGGCAAACATGATCAAATATGCTCATTTGGCACAGCTGCTTCTTATTTTAGGAGATAATGTAGATAACTTGGCAGTAGAGTTTTCTAAACTAGAAAATCTACTAGAATTTGTTAAAGCTAAGAGTGTCCACCATTCAGCAATCAATTATGACACATATAAGAGCATGATGAGTAGGTTAGCTATTTTATATGATAAAAAAGAAATTTTAGATATTAGTTTTAGAGAGTGTTTTGAAATAATTAAATTGGGGTACTATTATAAGGGTAACGATATAATCTTAGTTATGAAAATTCCTATTTTACGTCCTGCTAACTATATCCTTTACAAACTATCCTTTGCACCAAACCACGACAGTAAAATATTGTCCCCTACCTATCCTTATGTGGCAATCCACCAGAAAGACCTATTGTGTATAGAGACAGAATGTCCGAAGTATAGTCACGGTCATCTTTGCGAAGACAACCCCAGCCATCACCAGGGAGACCAGTCGACATGTATCCGGGAACTTTTGTTGCGGCAACATATCCACGAAACTTGCCATTTTACTTCAGTTATCCTAACTTCTGAAGCCATGGAACAGTTAGATGAACTCCACTACGTTCTCAGCTTTCCAAATTTGACGAAAATACGCCTCACTTGTTCTCAAGACCAATCTAGAACGGTTATAGGTAGCTACCTAGCTGTTATACCTAAAGGATGCAAACTTCGAACTCCAGCATTTACAATAAGGAACGAACATGATCGAGTTGAAGGAAAGATATTGAAGATTATGGATATAGCAGTTAATGAAGAGGAGAGTTATAAAGTACCAGTGAAGAAGACCATAAAACTGAACACCATTGACTTGAGCCAGCTACATTCAAGTAACTCTGAAATCGCTGTTCAAGAACCAGTATCATTGGAATCATCGAACATCGATGTTATATATCACACAACGATCCCCATCTACATTTTATTCGGTGCAGCTGCACTCATTATCATCGTGATACTTCGACGCAATAGAAATCAACGAGAAGTCAACGCTGACATACCACTGGAATCTTTTTCTAAGAAGGAAGAGGAACATCCGAGTTCATCTAAAGATAAAACTACTTCCGAGGAACCTGCTCATCCTTTATCTGCACTATTCTCGACAAAAGTCTCCAAATAGATGCAGATCTTGCGGAGGGAGATGTTATACCATTGCGACATCAAGACGGCACTTGGTTACCGCTGTTACCGCTTACCAAGAACCGATGCTGTTTCGTAACGATTTGACCACCCGGGCGCGTTAATACGAAAGAGACAATGTGTGCTGACGCGAGTTTTAATTATAATGAGTGTCGCGGTATCTTTTGTTCCCTTGTTCGTTTTGATTCACCGATTCACTTCTAATCTAACATCGATGGAGTCGATTAGTACTTAAGATAATTAAATGTAATTCACTTATATTTTTAATTAAATTTTTGCACGAGAACTCGGTCTTTCTGTACCCTCCCTTGCAGCCGTACATAATTACTTCGTAAATATTTGATTTCGAGGGACAGTCGTAAAACAGGTGAATATTTTTGTTAAAACGCCCAAGTATTGGTATTATTGACGATACTGACGAACTACTAAAATAATTCGTTGGGTTTTGTTTTTGAAGCGCACCGTGTAATATTTATTTTTCTAAGGTATGTACGCCGTACGTTTCTTTGAACGCAAATGTTTTTTTAGCTACCAACATTATTAATTACTTACCTTCTTGTTGGTAGGCAGTGCTGGATTTACACATTTACCACCCCAAAACTATACAAATTTTGCCGCCCCTACTGACTTCTAATACACTGTTCACAATAAGGTACATTCCTTTTTTTAGGGAATAATCTTGTTTCTAGATTGTTTTTACAACTTTTTGAGTATATTTTTAAGCTAAGAAAAAATAATTTGTTTTTACTTCACTACTTATAAAGTGAGGTGGGCTAAGGAAGATAGGTAGGTAAGGCCCCATACTGCTAACCATGCACCTGTCAACTAAAAATATCAAAAACTTGGCAATAACTGGTCTCAATTACTCGTAATCCCTTGGAGCCGTGATATAAATAAAACTTTTACGTCAACGCAATCAAACGTTACAGCCGTTTATGTCCGAATATTTTGCGCAAAATTGATGTGTTTTTTACTGTAAATATTTAGTGGACCTAGGTATTCGCCAAAAAGCTGACAAAAAGCTTGCAAAACCAACAATAGCGTCCGGAGCGAGCTTGACTCTTATCTAAGACTAAGATAAGCAAAATTGTACACATGTTTCAGACTTTTACAGCTGCTGGCAAAAACAAAGTAAGCAAATAACGAAGCGAATTTTGGTTAAGATTTAAGTGAACGTCTATCGATAAACGACTTGTAGGCACACTTTTCTCGCATGTTGCGGCTAAAATAAAGTAGGAAACAAACACAAAAAAGGAACGGCGAGCGGGGCGATCGGTAAAAAAATATTTAAAGTTTGGGTAAGGCAATCAGCAATTAAAATAGCTAAAACAATGGTGAGCAAGACTTTGTACATATCTTTGAGACTAATTCTGTTGTAGTGTAAACTTTTTAACCCTATACTTGGCGCTGTGTACTCTCAGATACATGTCGCATTGGAAAATCTAATGGGTACTCGGAAGCCTAATCGACAAAAAAATACATATGTAATGGTAGATTATTTTATGTTCTATTAGAAAAAAAATTGTGCGATGTTGCTAGCAGCCCCGAAATGTCAGTAGAACGCAAAATGTCGGACTGGGTGTACGCTTCTACTTCTCGCAAGGTAAGAATATTTGATTTAAAATTGAAATTTTGTTGTTATTGATGAAAGGACTTACGTAATTGATAGAAAATGAAATTTACTGCACCTTATAGCTATTTTACTTATGTAAACATCGCGAATTTGCATGCTATAAGCACGTTTTTATATATGTATCCAAAGGTGCACATTGCCAGCTTGCCTATGAATTTGACTTTTTTTGTTATGTATCTGGGTGGATACACTGCCAGATACGCATTGAAATTTAAAATAATAAGTTGTAATAATTATTTATATCATAACTGATTTTTTCGGGGATTTTTTTGTCTACTTTATTTATTAAATGTTATCAAAAATAATCAACTCAGTCGAAGTAAGTACGTCCGCTACTGGACTCAAATCTCTCAATTATTCTTCTTCCGCAATACGCGTCTGTGTATTTGTGCTCGTCACAAATTTTTAATATATATTTTTACAGGTTTCAACACTAAAACTGCAGCAGCAAAATAGGGCTCGCTAAATCATTGGTTTTGTCCCGAAGTCAGGTGCCAAATCCGATTAAGAAGAAAGCGACTCATCATCTGACGAATTACAACTGAACCGTCCACTTCATTACAAACCTTGCAGTTTTCATGAATAAACTCCGCATTACCTCCCATCCTCTCGTCTTTAGCTCCCATCCTCTCGTCTTTAGATATCGATTTTGACCTTGCATTTATAATGCTTGGCTCCTCTACAAGTGCGACCTAAAGGGCTCAAAATCAATGGCTCTGACACAGTTCCGGATGGAAATACACGAAAGCCTGCTCAAATTCCGAAGATCTGCGCCAGTTCAAAATGGTCTAAGCAATTCAGCCCAAATAATAACTACTATATTCGCTGAAAGGCTTCCGATGTCGTCCGCTACAATCAAGTTGGTCATATCCCATCATATCACAAAAGAAACAAGCTTCAATCTAAAGCAACTGACCTCCCTATTCGTTAATTTAGACTGTACGAAATCTTGTCAAGAAAACTTATTACTCCATAGATGATAACATTAATGATGTTAATGCTTGGCCGGATGTCGCCCAGTTCCACACCGACAATAGTGTGTAAGTCTAAGACTTAGATATGCAAAAATTGTATTAGTTGATAAGCGATACACTTGCTAGTGGTTTCTTTGTCACTTCTTCTGCTAGAGTCAATTGCACCTTATTTCTTATTTGATAGTAATTACTATTTAACAAGCTGTTTATATAGTAAAAAAATTACTTGTCTAAGTGCTTATTTTGTAAGTCTAAAGAAATAAACTATTTGACTCTGACTCTGACTCTCGAAGATGCAGGTATTGCATCAAAGGGCAAAGCAGGCTGTTTTACGAAAAATGTTAAGTGCGGCTTTGTTTAGTGCCGGAACGCAACTGCTTTCTAGCGTACCACACTAAATGATTGCTAAGACAATAAGAACCTCACAAATCTCCAAAGGAGAAGACTAAAGACTGAGCAGAAAACAACGTCTCGTCATAAATAAGACAAAGTTAGGAATAAGTACCTCATTAAATTAGGTTTAAGGTATAAAACTGCAAATTTATTATGAAATAGGTAAAGCTGAAAGACTTCTTATAATTAATCTTTAATAATTTATGATTTTTTTGATATTAATATGATCTCAATTTGTTTAGTACTAAGGTTTTAAAAAATGTACGGACTTGGCAGTGTATCCACGTAGATACTAATATTTTTTGTTTAATTTTAAGGCCAGCTTGGCAATGTATCCCTAGGGATACGAGTAATAAAAACATACTTATAAAAAAATTATTTTTTTTAATAAGTGAAACCTGTTATTTAACCACCTAAGAACACAGTTAATTCAAAAAATTATATAAATACAAGTTTTATTTTTCTTGCCAAGTATAGGGTTAAGAAGCTAAGACAAGAACGGTAGCAGCTTTAACAATAAGAGAAAAGAGGAAAGGTTTGTAAGCTTCATTGTAAAGGTTATTAAAAATAACTACTTATACCACGTTACAGGCAGGTGCATCCAAAAATTAACAATAGTACGTGAGTGAAATGAAACGCAAATTGACTGGCGCTGGATGATGATAAAGGTGCTTTGTAAAGTTTTTTTTACAAAGATTTGGGTCTTTTTAAATAGCATTAGGTATCTGCAATAATTTTTACAACATAATATGTTTTAAATTTTTATTATTTTGACAGCACGAGCGGTGTTCCCTTATTCCCTCTTAACAGTAAAGTAGGTAGGTATGTTATGTACCTATATTAAGTACCCAACGAACGGATACGAAGACAACAGAAGTGGCAGCAGCAGACCCTCCCGAGCCGGCACGAGTGGGGAAGAGGCTGCTGCCGCCACCGCCCCGCGCAGCCCTAACTCGTAACCGCAGCCGTACTTTTTTCCTGTACCAAATTTTTTTTGAGCCAATTTTCCCGGCATCCCCCCTAAGCTTCAGCCATTTCAGCTTCTATGGTAAATCCGGTACTGTTGTTAGGTATAGGTATTGTAGGTAAACAATTAGTCTGGTTTTGGGTTCGAAGCGTTCGTTTGTTTATATTTGGCGCCCCTCTCGGCCTTCTTTGGGCTTTTTTTTATCGTCAAGCTTCTGAAGGGCAGACAGCGAGGGGCGGCTTCGCCGCCCCTCGAAGCCTGCCGCCCCGGGCCATGGCCCTTTTGGCCTAAGGGTAAATACGCCCATGATCCTTACGGGCTTCATGCTTTAATCCTGGTTTGTTACTTTTGACTCAACTCAGCTGGCAACTCATTTTGACGAAATCTTTCGACCTAACGGAAGGGAAGATCAATCTTTTTTTTGTATTTATTTCGTTTGTCACGACACGACGGCCGACAGTGAGCTCCTTGGAGTGCCTTGGAGTATTTATGTTCCATAAGTAGAGTGAGTGCGTTTGCGCATTTTGCATTAGTTTTTGTGTTTTTCTTTGAATTTTGTTGCAAACTATTGCAAAGGGTAGGTTATTTATTTTCGCTCTTTTGTTTGGTTTTTCCATTCAAGTTCCTACCATTTCTTTAATTTGTTTTTATTTTTGGTACAGCGCTACAAAATACCAAAATACAAGCAAATAGTAAGCACATCATGTCGCATTTCAAAGTGATAGCTTCGACGAAAGCGTCGGATATAATTCCGATCACCAAGTACGTGTCAGGGAAAACCGGCATCACAGTGATTATTGCCGAAGTTGAAGGACCTATCGTAGACGGTTACTTCGCCCTTGGTAAGCCAGAAATTTTATTTATTATTTTATCGTAAAAACTGGCTATTCCTAACCTCAGACTTTCTAACTAAATGTTCCTTTGATAGCAACTGAAGCAACCAACGACGATGGTTTGCCCCATACGCTGGAACATCTAATTTTCCTTGGTTCGGAGCGGTTTCCGTCTAAAGGGATACTAGACTTGGCTGCTAACCGCTGCATGGCACAAGGCACTAATGCTTGGACGGATGTTGACCACACATGTTACACTGTCAGCACTGCAGGAGACGAAGGAATGCTGACTCTGTTGCCCATTTATCTGGATCACATTCTGTTTCCGACATTGACTGAGCATGGGTACATCACAGAGGTGCATCATGTAGATGGAGAAGGTGAGGATGCAGGAGTGGTGTACTGTGAAATGCAAGGACGGGAAAATAATGCAGATAGTCGGTAAGATATCTTAGTTGTTGTGACACATAGACATGTTATTTATTCTTGAAAAATATAAGATTTTAATTCACGCAATATAGGTACTGTAATTATTTGATTATTTGAAGCATAATTAAATACCTTTTTTATAATGAATTCTTGAAATGTGTTGGTTTCAGTGTTGAGCTGCTAATGCAAAGGCGTATGTATCCAAACAGCGGATATTCTTTTGAAACTGGTGGCATTTTGGAAAACCTCAGAACATCTACTGATAACACTAAAGTAAGTTTTTTAAGTTACTAGCTGTGGCCCCGCGACTTCGCACATATATTTATTTTTAAATAGGCAATGATAAAAAAAATTAAAGTGAATATACATACAGGCAAAGCTATAACTGATATTATATTAAATTCCATTAAATAATTCGACTTATCTTAAGGCAATTTACATTGAGATAAATAATTTGATTGTTTTGAAAAAACTGTCTCCAAATTCCTTAATATTTACACTTTTTCAAAACTTGTAGTACAATACAAATACTAATCCCTCGAAATTAGTACTTGTAGAGAATAAACAATGAGAATAATTTCGAGAATAAACTTATGGAACAACCTTGGGATCTAAATACAATAGCAAAAACAAAGTTAAAACCATAATTGACTGACAAATCGATAAACATACATACAAAGACGTATATAGCTGAGCATAGAACCTTCTCTTTTTTCTGAGTTGTTCAAAAATAAACAAAAATAGAATAAAAAAAAAAATATTTTTCAGGTGAGAGATTTCCACAAAAAGTTCTACCGACCAGAAAATCTGACCATAATTTTGGCTGGACAGATAAATGCAAAGGATGTATTTAAAGCTATGTCCGTTGTTGAGGATGACATCATTGAAAAGGTGAGCCATTATTTATAATCAACATGCTAACTACCACCATAAATAAATAGAAAATACTTGGTTATGATTGGTAGTCATGTCAACAGTGTTAGTCGACCAAAATAATGAGGCAATCTGGATAAAGCTTTCTGGATAATTATCACAGGTTTGTATGTGTTGCTAAGGCTGATTATTAATGACAAAACACTGCTTGTTAGAGTAAAAGACATTTAATCATTATTTCTACAACAAAACAGTAAATACAAATCAAACTGTTGAAGCACACACCTTATTCAAATTTGTTCATATGGTCAATAAATAATAAGCTCAATTGAATACCCTCTTGTATTCAATTGAGATTTTTATATAGATTTTTTCCTTTTTGTCAGTATGTCCGACGTCCGTACTAAAGACTGCTCATTACGAAATCTCCTGTACAGATTCAACAATTTTAAAGTATATTTTTTAATGGTAGTCTTTTGAATCATCATAAATCATTTATTCAGAAACAACCATACAATTGTGTTTGAACATTAGGTACATCAAAATTACATGCAGTGTGAAGAGAATAATGTCAAATTGTTAGTTTATAAAAAAATACACTTGTCCAATGAGCTTACTAAGTTATATAAAGTCAATATAGTTTTTTACTTAACATATAGTTTTATACTATAAAAGCTTCGCTTTTAGACATCTGATTTCGATGATTATATTTTTAATTAAAAAGTAAAAACTAATAAGAATTCTCATAAAAATTTGATTAAGATAAATTTGATCAGGGTTTTTGGCTGGATAAGCAGAATAGTTCGATAGAACAGGCCACATACTTCGTTGTTGCACGCCGCATGCTGCCAGTTTTAGCAAAAAAATAATTTTATAGATTCACCATCTTTTTAACCGACTTCAAAAAACATGTAACAAACACAATCCGAATTGAGAACCTCCTCCGGTTCTCAATGGGGCTTTTGTTTGTTACATGTTTGTCACCTCGGAACATTCCACTGGGTGAACTGATTTTGATGATTTTATTAACCTATGAGGGTTTTTCTGATTTTCGGGCATAGGCACCTACCTACCTACTTACCTACCAACACTGATTCGTGTCTATGAGATTTCTCTTTTAGACTTGAATTACTGTTTATAGGTAGGTACTACGCAAATTCCCGTTTGGAGGTGCATCGACCTACCTACCTACAAACAGGAATTACAAAAAATATGGTAGGTACTCTACTAAACATCCCGTTTTTTAATAACTTCAGTAATAAGTAAACATAAGTAGGTATAGGTACATAAATTATTTTTTTTTTGCTACTAAGGACTCTTTTACTTACATGGACGCGTCCGTGTAAGTAAAGAGTCCTTAATAGCTCTCCGAACAGTAGACCTTATGAACTTGCCGTCCGGACGGATGGTTCATAAGGTCTACTGTTCGGAGAACTACTGGTTATTTTAATCTATGACAGTACAAAAGATAACCATCTTCTAACAGCTTTTATTTAACCCATATTGAGCATCTCTTTGAAGACGGCCTTTGTCTAGCCACGGACAAAGGCTGATGATGATGATGATGAGCATCTCCTTCGCAGCTGCTATGTGTTATGCTCAACATTATCTACTTATCCAATAAAACGACTCAGAGTAGGCAATAGGATAATCAGTCTCCTGGCACCAAAATAGGCAGGTTAAATAAATTGACTTAAATGCATTTTATGAGGAAGGTGACTTGGATTATTGCATTGTTTCTAGTCATGGCATGTTTTTCCTGTTGGGAATGTTGTCGGGAAAGTCGCAAATTAAAATCAGTTTATATGTACCCTTATTTACCTTAGTAACTACCTTATTTTATTTCGAAAAAAATATAAAGTGAGTGAATTCACAGACCATTGAGATCCGTTTTTCGACTGTTTTCTATGTATTTTTGAAAAATATAAAAATAGGAACATATTGAAAATTATTTTGAAGTGTACAAGCTGATACATTTCAATTGATGTCCCACTTGATGTACAGGGTGTTTGGTGGAACGATGTAGGGATCAAGGGCACCCGTGCCGCCGTATGACCATTTCAAACCGCATAATGCTATTATGAAAAGTGTCAAGGTTTTCAAGTATTATATCGATCCTAAGTTTATATATTTTTTGTCGGCTAGCTACACTTATATGTAACAATGTAACTGGAACACTGGACAAGAGCGTATACACTGTACTCTCATGACCAGTGTAACACGTGCGTATTTTTGGTAAATTGAGTACCTACTTAATTATCTCAAAAGGACTCCATAATTTAAGTTATTTGGACTGTATAAAACGATTGTTTTTGTTGTCTGAAATAAACATTATCTTATGTTATGTCATCGAATCACGGGCTTTGGGTCTCCCCCGATCTTCTGCTTCCTATATGCGAGGTGTCAATATCTGTCATCTGTAGGGGTATTTTAATTCATTCGATTCGTTTCCGTAGCGAAAACAAAAGATTATAATTTGAATTCTATTTTACGGAACTTTAGAACGCTATTTTGATTTGTGTAAAGTTTGCGATATCGAATCCGACGGCCTTTCCGACGAATTAATATACCCTTACTGAAAAACTGACGACCGAGAGCGAGCAAATGCAAACGAATGGGATTAGACGATCGGTACGTTCGTTCCATTTATATTTGATGTACTGAAAGCCGCCGGAGCATGACCGAAGGCGAATTAATGACCTCGTTTGGACTCATGACGTCCACACTGGTTCTTTCGCATTCGTTCGTTTAGCCTTCGCTTGTTCTCGCTCGCTTGATCTGTAAACGACTTGAGCATCGCATGAAGTCCCCCACCCATTGCCATTTGGGATACGCTTGCCTTGCCAACATCCGTAACAAAGGGAGCTCAGTCATAAGTTTCCTGATTAATTTATCTTCTGTTCAGAGAGCCAAAGAGGAGCTCGAGCCATGGGTGAAGCCTTGGACCGAGGTACCGCCGCTGCCGAGCTACGGAGAAGTTAAAGTACAGTGGCCGGCAGATACTGAGGATTGCGGAACGGTTAGTTATTTCACATGCTTATAATAGCCGCTATTTTTCTTGTGCTGGCGAACCACGTGACAAAGATGCGCAGAACGCAAATCTAAAGCAGAATTGAGGCTACCTTCGAGACAGTCAGGTCAGTTATTCACTGAGTTTTTGTTTCAAACAATGAAAGATCGAGACAGAGCTTTACGAAGCTGTACCTATCTCTTTCGTCTACTGCGTTAACAACCACATATGAATTGTGTACCTGCGCAAAACTCCCACTGTGGGTACCACCGGACAACCCAGATTTTTGGCGCAACTATGTATATCGTGTTCGTAAATGCCAAAGCCCATAGGCATCACCTAAAACTTTTGAAACAGGTGGGAAAGAAGTTTATTAGCTGTTACCGATGCGTAAGAATCGACCTTGTAAAAAGACGTGGCAACAAAGTGAATTTTAGGTTAAGTACGGGCGGTTTATCTAAAATATTCTACTTGTTTGGCTAATGTACAGTTGATGCCGTGGGACAATATCCAGGACTATTTATTTTTAACCGACTTCAAAAAAAGTAGGAGGTTCTGAATTCGACTGCATTTTTTTTAATGTTTGTATCCTCAAAACTTTTGCACTAGGTGTTCCGATCCCGCATGCTTTTAATTTGGTCGAGTTCTGACAATGGGATCTATATAATTGAAGTCGGTTTATAGTTTTTTTTTAAACAAAATCAATTATTCACAGATCCTCTTCGCGTGGCGCGGTCCGGTGCTAACAGAGCCTACGTCTACGAAGCACCTGACTGCGATAGCGATTCTGCTGCGTTACATCTGCGAGACTGCATCCGCGCCGCTACAGCTCTGTCTCGTCGAGAGGGAGGATGCTTTGGCGGGAGATGTAACTACTTATTTACCTACTCTTTTTTTCATTTATTTTTATTTATTTATTTAAAGAACACAAACATCATATATATTATGTCTATATCTAACAAAATCTTAATGGTAATTATTCTAATAGGTACATATGATAAGTTTTTGCGTACATAACTTGTTTTATATATTTATGCTGTATGTATAGGGTGGTTTTGACGGGTCAGTAAGAGCCGAGAACCTTAGCCGTTGAAGCTACATCTGAATGATCTAAGGAAATTACCTATCTTAAAAAAAATCCTGGTAACATAAACAGTAGTTTGGTTTGTCCATCAGCCTCAATACTCTACAGTCTAATTCTAATTCTATGTGGCGGAACAAAGATCTGCACTCCCGACATCTCGCATAGTGGCATTACACCATTTGTGGAGTTATAGGCTGCAGTGACGATAAGAGATCATTTACATGTAGCTTCTACATGTAAATGATCTAAGGAAATTAACTATCTTAAAAATAATCCTGGTAACATAAACCGTAGTTTGGTTTGTCCATCAGCCTCAATACTCTACAGTCTTATTCTAATTCTATGTGGCGGAACTAAGATCTGCACTCTCGTCATCTCGCATAGTGGCATTACACCATTTGCGGAGTTATAGGCTGCAGTGCCGATGAATCCGGCATATTAAATAAAACCCCGAAAAAGTAAACAGGAATATAATCTTCAGTAAATCAAATGTATTCTGATTTCTTTGCAGGTTTCATACAATCTAAGAGAGAATCTAGCGACCTGCATCAATATCAGCCTGGATAATGTGCCGGTGGATAAGTTGGAGGAAGCTAAGGACACGGCTTTGAACTGTTTAAAAGCACTGAGAGACAAGCAAGAGGTAGGTACACTTATAGGTTATAGTTATTGAAATGAAAACTTCTTTAGCGGCGTTGTGCACTGTTTTTGGCACGGGTAATACACTCGCGTCAAATGTTACAGCTCCATGTGTAAATAGTTCACTAAGTTGAAAGAAGATGTCGCTAGTTCCAGGAGCAACACAGAACCTACAGCGTCAGTTGAGATGACCTTACAAAGTAGACGAGAAGTGTCACCGCAGGCTAAGAGATGGCGCCATTCAAAGTATTTATTATAGCAAAAAACAAAATTGCCACTTGTGGTGTCTTAGTAAATCGGAAGAGTGTGCGTGTAGTTTTCACTTCTGCTGGCACTCCCGGAGTGCAACCCGTTATTTTTTTACTTGACCACTCCTTTATAACGTAACTGCAGAAGATCCATTAAAGCTAGGCCAAACCAACGCGTTCAACACGCGTCCGCGGTGGCGTGCACGGTGACGATAACTGTGCGTGTAAAAGTTGTACACATTGATGCATTTGTTCATGCGTTCACCAGGCTGACAATGCTGTCTGACAGATAATGAAATTGAAGAAGTCTTACTTCTGTTTGCTATTTTTCATAAAAATTTGTTCTAAAAAGCCCCATTTTACGGTACACCAATCTAAACAACAGTTTTACTCATCTTATAAGAGCTGCGTGCAACGTCCTTACGTAAGAAGCGCGATCTGATCGCCACCGAAACGTTCAGACGCTGCACTGGACGCCGCGACCGATCAGAGGACGCATCAATGTGAACATCATCAATGTAAACATCGCTACAAGTTCTTACACTACAACTGATCTCCACCGCGGACGCAAGCTGAACGCGACGGTTAGGCACAACCTTTAGATTTTTTTGCATTTTACTTTTTTACTTTAAATATCTATCTACTATAATCAGATAATCACACTAATATTATAAATGTGAAAGTTTGTATGGATGGATGGATGGATGTTTGTTACCTCTTCACGCTAAAACTACTGAATTAATCGGGCTGAAATTTTGCTCCAATCCAGGATGGTTAAAAAAGTTGTTACTTGTATTCCATCGCCCTCTCCGTATCTATTTTATGAATATAAAAATCTTCCTTCCAGGAAATAGACATGGAGCGTATAGGCCGTCTCATAAAGAAGTACCTACGTGAGAGTTTAGCCATGCTCGACAGCGATTCTCAGAGCGTCATTGCATTCCGCTGCATAGCCGATGCTTTCTACTCTCGGACGGTTCAAGATGTAAGTATTATTTGGTGTAGATATTAAAAAAAAGTATGCTAGATAATCCAACATAGCGCCATCTAGCCACAAACTAAGCAGAGCTTGTGTATAGATAAACATAACTGATATCACATCACATTAATGTTATAAATGTGAAAGTTTGTATGTTTGGTTATGTTTTTATGTAACTATGGATGGATGTTTGTTAACCCTTGTCGCCAAAACTATAAACGAATCGAGTTGAAATTTTGCGTACTGGTAGTTCTAACTCAGGAATCGAATATTTTTAGGGAGTACACGAGTACATCGTCTGATGATGATATTTTTATCTCGATTCGAAGCATGTTTTTTTTCATTTTGAAAAATAAAACTAACACTTTTTATATTTAGATATCGATTGTGTAGGGCTAAATACAAATAGTGTTCGTTTTATTTTTAATGTATGAATGTTACTACAAACGATGACATGGTTCCTAAGAAAAGATATTTGTATGTCTTATAGTTCAGAAGTCTGAATATACATAATACAGGGTGGCACATTTAGATCGGTCATTATAGGAAAGTTCCTATAATGAATGACCGATCTAAATGTGCCACCCTGTATTATGTTTATCTATATCCAGAATATTGAAAAAAAAACGAAAATGAAGAACAGTATGCTGGCATAATCTCGTGCTTTATTCGGCTAATATTCTATAACCTGTAACTTTCAGTTCGTAGTTCGCATGAACCCAGAGGTTGTTATTCGAGAGTTGAAGAAGGAAACTGGTGAATTCTGGCTGGGAGTGCTGAATAAATACATCACAGAAGAATGCGTCTGCGTCATTGGATCGCCCAGCATTGAATTGCAGACAAGGTAACTGTACTAAATCCCAGCTATACCACCCATACTAATAATATGAAATGCGTAAATCTGTTGTTGAAAAAACCCGTTGTTAGCATTGATTACTTAAAAAGGGAAGATAGGTTACATTCTCCCGGCGCTTACTCAAAAATTGGCATGTGTTACAACTACACGCAAACACATACGCTCACAGATATATTTCCAGTCCTGTGCAATACAAAGAACAAAAAAGACGGAAAGACGTACCTAAGACCGAAGTGAGACCGAGACAACAATATTTCACGCGAATCACGAACGCCCGTGCCGCCGGTCCGACGGTGACTGAGGTGGGAGCACACAATTTTACGCAATATGAGGTTGCCATTTTCGAGAAACTAGTACCTCATCTTCCCTTTTTAATTAATCAATGGTTGTGAGGGTTCATTTTGTTTATTTAGTTTATTAATAAAAAAGTTTTGATCAGAGGCCCGATTGTACGGAAGGAAACAGCCTCTGTGAGTCTACTCGTACTTCGCCGGTTTCATTTAAGAGTGTGCATCTCTCTCACTCTCTCACTCATAAATACGGACGTTGCCTTGTCGTCGACAATGTGCAATCAGTGCATTCGGGCCCTTAGTCGGTTCTTACGACATTTCGTTGAGTTGGCGTGGTTAGGGCTTTTTTACTCATGTGGTTATAAATAAAATGATGACCATTTTATTAAAATTGGTTTTGCTAATCAGGATGGCGACCGAAGAAAAGTTGAGAGTTCAGAAGCAGAAAGAAACTTTGGGCCCGGACGGTTTGAAAGTAAAAGCTGAGTTACTGGACGCAGCAATGGATTTTAACGAGGTATGTATTATAATATAAGAAACTGTTTATAAATGAATCTATTTTGTAGCTTAGCTTCATCTATGATAACCAGTCAATCCAGTAGGTCGTATGTAAAGTAAGTTAAGCTTATACTTTATTTAGTTTGTGGGCGATTTCGGAACTGGCTTTATAAAAAACTTTCTAATACTATAATAGCTATAGATTACTACACTTCTACAAAATTACCTTCTAATGGTGTATCAAAATGCTTGTATCCAGGCACCACGTCTGCAAAGCCAAGGACAGAAGAGTCGGCAATCCATAACAGGTTATTTCTATATCACCCAAAGGGACATAGAAATAACATAGAAAAGTGTTACTTGTTTTCCTTTTCAAACTAGAAATAGAAAAATCCATTTCACCTCTCATACTCGGAAAGTAGGCCGGGAGTGGCCTGGGAAGCGAGATGAAAGTAATACTTTTCGTCCCTAGGGACGAAGTATTGACAAGTAGTGACAGCTGTCACGTCACCATGCATTCTAACTTTCTATACAGCCACTTCAACTTCTTGTGAAAATTCTTCTTCTGCATCTGGTTTGACTCGATTCATATAGCCACTCAATTTTAGCGCGATGTAAAAAATAACTTAAAGTTAAGTAAATTCGCTATGATTTACTTTCAACAATTTTTTTATAATAACATAGATTAAGAAAAAATATTTAACATTTTTTCAATGATGAAGATGAAAGTTAATTAGGTACGTCATCTGATTCAGTTATGGATTTAACGTCTGATTTCACTCATCCTTATGCTAATTCATGTTTTTATTTTTATGCTTCCGACTGGTATTGTTATGGATCAGTTCAGCTACCTGTAGTTTTGTAACGCTTCCGACTGGTAGGTATTTTTATGGTATGGATCATCTGAGTTACCAGTAGATTGTTTACGTTTCGGACAGGTACATGGATATTTTTTAACAAGCCATATTGTAATTATAATATAGTTATAACTTTAGCTGTGTGGTGCTGGCTTAGAATTTGTACCACCCCAACTTTTCCCGCGGGGGTTGTAAGAGGCGACTAAGGGATATCCTCCGGGGGCGGGCAGCAGTGCCCTCTGCAGAACAATAATACCACCAAACTGCGATGCCCCATGCCCAGCGTGGGGATTATAGGCGCTATCCTCCATGATATAAACGCCAATAAGGCCCTTATCATACCCTAGTTAAGTTACTAGATTAAGTTTAAATTGTAATCTTACAAATAAAGATTTCTTATTCTTATCAAGAGGCCTGCGTCCAGTAGTGGACCAATACAGGATGTTAAGGAGCTTGAGAAGGTATTACTTTGCCGTTTACTAATTATTTATTTTTACTTTCCTCGTCCCTTGGGTAACAATGCACTATTACATTCCCAGCGAGAACCACCAGAGGGCACACTAGCCGCGATCCCCATCCCGTCGTGCACCAACCTGAAATGTCATAACATCAAGTCGTGGAGCTTAGACACTGAGCCGTGCCCACACATGGACCTAAAGGAACTTCCTTTGTACGCGAGGCTGGATAGCTTGAAGACTAATTTTGTTTACGTGAGTACTTAAGTTACAAAAAGAGAAAGATCTTAAGAAATAAAATGGTAACAACAGTTTGTTCATTAATAAAATTACGGGCGTAAAATATTTAACTTAAATGACTTGGAAATTCATTGAAGGTATAATAAATCTTTAATTTCTTAATCAACATATTACATTATGTTGATTAAGAAATTGTAATTGGAGTAAAAACGCGCTCTAAGGTGCCGGCGGTTATTAGAGGTTTTTTTTCTATCGCACTACAAGTTGCCAACGGGTTCAGAAAGGTTACGAAAAAAAAGTCCGCCATTTGGAAAATTTCTCGTCAGTTACATTTACTCTTGTTTAGTGTAACTAGTTTTTTACTTACTCACATAATGCATAGTAAAACATTGAATGATACACGTGCGTAAAGATGATTTCTGACTGGTGTCGGCTTTTGCGCTCGCTCGTGAATCACCTACTTTCCGCACTTGTTGTATAAATAGGTATTATATTATTTCCAGATCGATCTAATCTTCGACACGTCAGAACTAGACAACGAGACTCGCTACTGGATTCCCCTCTACAAATCTGCGCTTGCCGAATGCCCTGTCCGTCGGGTCACCGAACTTATCCCCCACCAGGATATCATATCATTGAAGGAACAACTGACTATATCCTTCACGTTGAGAATTGGAGCTGGTAGCACTGGAAACTTCTGCGTTGGAGACTTTAGTCACTTTCTGTTTCTTGAGACTAGGGTAAGTGATTAAATAAACTTGCACATCATAATCTCTTGGTGCGCGGAGCTCGGAGTGGTAACAACGTCTGGCGCTCTCAGTGTCAAGATCGAGTGATGTGGTGTCCTGATGATGTTAAGTGTGGAGAAGAAACTAGTTGACGACTTACTTTAATATTTTTTTCCCGGAATTTTTACTAAATATTTTCATTCTTATATTTACAATGGATTTTCGCAAAGTAACGCCTGAATCTATTATGTATCTGACTGACATCATAATCGATTACAGGAAATGAGCCTTTAAGGTGCCAATCCAAATGAAATTAAATTACAAAACTCTTTAAGTAAAACTGATAACCATGATCAATGAAAACTAGTTTTGGAATTTGAGGAATAAAATACCGCTACACTCACTGGCCCGCTTGGAAATTGTACAAACTTCAAGGCTAAACAAATCTTTTCAGCAACAAATTAAAAAATAATGTCAAATCATAAAGTCGAACCAAAAAATTCTGCTCTACTTTCATAATATCCACAGCCAAAGATTGGAATGAGCTTCCTGTCTGTTTTCCCATTAGAGTACAATCTTGGTGTCTTCAAATCCAGGGTAAATAAGTTTCTTCTGGAAAAACTTGCTCCATCTTAGGCCATCTTCGCTTTCTTAAAGCGAGTTGGTGGCCAAACGCTTGACCATCATCAATAAAATGAATTGTCCCAACTAAGCTCAACGTACCCTTCAAACCTATTAGATTTAGCTCCCCTATCTACATTCCTCAATCTGGCACTAACTACCGGCAAAATTCCGTCTTACGGCGAGCGAGTAACAACCTTAACCACTTAAGTAAGCAATTTGACCTTGACCTGTTTTGCACAAGTGTCACTGCGGCCAGGCGGCGGCGGCTTGGCACAGGATTTTTTGATTAAAATTGCTTAGTTTAAAAATATTATACTGTAACTCACTCATTTCATTTCATTTTCATTTCATTTCATCTATAGGTGATACATGTAGATTAGTCACATTGTTCATAGTCTTAATTTGTTGCACTATCCTAATGGAAAAACTAATCTAACTACCCGTGAAAACCTTCGATAAGCTTCCTGGTATTTATCAATTTGTAACTCTATTTATAAAAGCATCTGGTTTTCCTTGTAATAAATAAATAAATAAAATAAAAATCTTGCAGTGTGAACCCGAAGATTACGAAGAGCTAGTAAACTTCCTGTACGAGATTCTGTTTGCGGCTGAACTGACGAAGGAAAGACTGCTCGTCTGCACACAAAGGCTGATCAACGACGTGGCCCAAATCCGACGGAAGGGGGGGAAGATGGTCAACGATATGCTACGGGACAGTTTATACAGTGAGGATAGCAACGTTCATTGCTGCTCTTTGCTCAGACAGCAAACGTTCCTGAAAGGCAAGTTGGTTTTTTAACTGTTCGTGGCTGTACTATTTGTGCAATTAGTGAGAGGAGAGTGTTTTAGATGTAGGTCTCCACGATACAGGCCTTGTCTAGTGTGGTGAGCACAGCAGTCGTGCTGTATGATTGTTATTAAGAAAATAAATGTATTACCTACTTTTTTTTTCGTTCGAGATAACATGAGGTGATTAAGTAACGAGCAGTGATCGCGCCGTCTACTTTTCCATGCGATTTGCTACAGAGCGCCTCTATCGTGCGGTGAGGGAACTACCCTATACTAAAAGTAGAAGTCACGATCACGTCTTGTTACTAACTTCAAATAGACTCCCCCGCTGCACGGTAGTTTCGCCCAAGGACAAAATTCAAAAAAATGAGGGTAGCATTTTTAAATATTGAATGTTGTCATGTCATTACCAAAAAACCGTACTATTTTTAGCGATAAACAGGCACACGATAAGCAGTTGCGTTTATTTTCTACATACCTACAAAGTTACGCTGGGGTATATCGTTGTCTTGGGTTCACCCACCGGTAGCGAGGAAGCTCTGTCGCGCGCGGTCCGCGGGCGGGAGCGAACGTGCTTACAGAGTTACATTGACACACATGAAAAAGAAAGAGTGAGAATGTAATAAAATCAACATGGAAAATAATAAATAGTGAGACTGGAAAGGTCAGTACTTACGATAATGAATACATTTTAAAGATTACCAGTTGCACAATCAAAAATGACATTGAAGTAGCCCAAGCTTTTGAAAACTTTTTTACTGACATTCCAATCTCTACCACAAAGTTCCTAAACTCTTCTCAAGCAATTGCTGAGTCTTTACTGACAGAAAATGTACCTAAATGCGAAAGTAAATTTAATTTCAACCACATTGATGAAAAAGATATTATAAAAGTCTTTAAACTTTTAAATATAAAGAAAACTGCAGATCTCTGGGGCATTTCCGTTAGAATTATTAAACCTTTGATTGATACCATTGCACCAGATCTAGCTTTTATATTTAATGAGTCTATTGATTGTGGTGTATTTCCTGATCTAATGAAATGTAGTAAAATAATCCCACTGTTTAAATCAGGTAGTAGGCTGACCCACTTACTTTAGACCAATATCAGTGCTGCCAACATTCAGCAAAGTTTTTGAAAAACTTATTTTACATCAATTGCTCAGTTATTTCAATAGCAATGACCTGCTTCGTGGTAAGCAATTCGGGTTTACTCGCGGCAGGTCAACTACTGATGCCGGTATAGAGTTAGTATCGCATATTTTTGATGCTTGGGAGAAGTCACAAGATGCCTTAGGCATTTTTTGCGACTTGTCTAAAGCATTCGATTGCGTACATCATGTAACATTAATCAGGAAACTACATCACTATGGAATAAGGAACACCTTGGATCTTCTCACATCTTATTTGAGTGATAGGATACAAAGAGTTGACATAAATGGGAAACGGTCTTCGGGGTCTGTAGTTACAATGGGTGTACCGCAGGGATCTATCCTCGGTCCTTTCCTATTTTTAGTTTATATTAACGACCTGCCTCATCTTGTCAAGAATAATCACGAGATTGTATTGTTTGCTGATGATACTTCATTAATTTTTAAAATCATACGACAAAACACCAATTTCGACGATGTAAACAATGCAATCTCAAAAGTAGTTCATTGGTTTAGTGTCAACAATCTTTTGCTTAACGGAACCAAAACAAAATGTATTAGATCAGCCTTAACTTGTTTAACATTAGGTAGTCTACCTAATGTTAAACAAGTTAAGGCTGATGTAAACGTAAATGGAGAAACGTTAGAAATTATTGATATTGAATATAATTTGTAAAAATACTAAAAATCGACGCTATAAATACAAGCTAAAGGTAGAAAACTCCTTCATGATGACTTGATATTAATTAAATGTTTACTTAAAGGTCTTCTCGACAAAGTAAACGCTGGCGGCGACGCAGCGCAAGAAGCCATCGCAGAAGCCACCGTCGCTTTCAAAAAGATCAGCCAGAACCTGTGGCTCCATCTAGCTACCGACTTCGACAGATACAAGCTTAGCACCGAGCCTTGGAAGAAATTCGACTGCGAGAACGAGATTATTCCTAAAACGTAAGTCTTGTTTCTTTCTGTCTTGTTTATTAGTTACAAGCGACCCGCCCCGGCTTCGCACGGGCAACGCTGATGTATTTATTATACATATAAATTTATTTCTAATAAACCTGCGCTACAAAATAATCTCAGTTAATGTTGTACCTGACTGTACAAAATCTACAGATTTCTTTGTGTTGAGAAACGGAAACGAATTTTGATTGAAACGCCGACAAAATATTAAGCTATTGCATAGCTTCTATCGCGGGCCTTGAGCGCGGGGACCGAATCCAGAAATTCCGTAACGAAAAAACCTCACGCTCCCTACTCCGCCGGGCAAGGAGGTGTGGCTTGAAGGCCGTGCATCGTCTAACGTCGTTTCAGTTCGGCAGTCTTCGACACGGCGTTGTGTGCGTGCGATTAGACGTATTGTACGACTGTTCCGGACGGCCATAGTATTTAAGCATAGTATTAGTTAAGTATAGTTATGTAAAATTAATAAAACATTTACAAAATCGTAGCTATAAGTATAGAATAGTTTAGCTTTAAGCCTAGCCTAAGTAAATAAACAACTACAACACTGTAGATTTAAGTAGGCTTAAAACAATAGGTACAGTTTGTATAGTAAGTTCGTAGCTACTCATGCAGAGGTAGGGTAGCTACGACAAATAATAGAATAGACTAGGCAAGGCAGCAGTATAAGCCTTGCCTAGACAGTTTCACTCAAATAGGTAGGTAAACAATCCTACCTATAGTATATTGTAAATAATAAATAGTAAAGGCAAAGGTACGAGGTGCGAACGGCGAAGCGACTCGCTCCTCCTTACGTAGAGCAGAGAGAAGGGCGCGCTAGTATAAATATAGGCGCAAAACAGCGCAAAAAACAGTCCTCAGTCAGCAGCCAGCCGCCCCACAAGTCACCTACGCGCCAAACAAGAATAGGAAGGAACGGACCTCTCTCTCTCTCTCATCGCTCGCTCAGTCGCACCTTGGACCCGCAGCCAGTACTCCTGAATTCACGCCATTGTTTTCTTCCTCAACCCATCTACAGAATCCCAGCGCACACGTACAAAAGGAAAAGCGGTACTACGATAAATCGGAGTTGGAAGGCACACAGGCACACCATCTTGTTTCTACAGTCCACGTTACAGCCGCCGTGCCGACCGGCTCCCTTTATATTAATCCCGCCAACCTGTACATTGGTCCTTCGAAGCAGGATTTACCTTGGGTTGAGAGTCTACAATGGTGGTGACAAGGTCCAACTGCGGGTCATCTAAGAACGAGGAGCCAGGTCCGGCACCTACGTCGACTGCTCCCGCGGTGACGGCGGAGCTACCGCAGCCCCCGTCACAGCAGTCGGCGCCGCGCAAACCCGATCAGCCGCCGCTGTCGTCCGTCGCTCGCAGCATGGAGCCGGCTCCATCCACCAGCACCGGCTCCAACGTCCTCACCTCTAACACCGCCACGACCGGCACTGGAACCACACAGCCGACATCGACGGATACCCTTACCACCGTCACGGAGAACACCACCGGCGGGAGCCCCGTGGACGACGCATACAGGCGCCGCGCGGGGCAGAAGCAGAAGACCGCCGCCTCCATCAGGTCCAAGCAGTCGAGGCGGAGCCGGATAGCGCAGGCAGAAATGGATCTGCTGCGCATCCAGGCTCGCATCGCGGAGGCCAAATTGAGACAGCTCCAGGAGGGAGAAGATAGCGAGGACAGCGAAGCGGGGACGGAGATGACGGAGCAAGAAACAGGACGCGTGGAGCATTGGGTGAGAGACACCACCCTACTGGCCATCGCTGATCGACCACATGGCGAGAGTATCAGTCTCGCCGCACAGGAGCCGGGCGGCGGGAGGATCGCCCCCGGACAACCAAAGGACGAGAGTATCAGTCTCGCCGCACAGGAGCCGGGTGGCAGGAGGATTGCCCCCGGCCACCCCCAGGACGAGAGTATCAGTCTCGCCGCACAGGAGCCAGGTGGCAGGAGGATTGCCCCCGGCCACCCCCAGGACGAGAATATCAGTCTCGCCGCACAGGAGAGGAGGGACCCGGCAATAGTACTGGCCATGCCCGCCGGCGCGCCGCCGTCGCCGCCGGGGATAGCATCCGCCACCGCCAACGCACAGCCGCCGTTGGAGATGGGGAACGCCGCCCTCCTCTCAGAAAAGCCGTGCAACCGGCATCAAGCGAGCGCGCAGCCAGCGCCGCTAAATAGTGAACATTACAATATAGTGAACAGTGCACAATACAATACAGTTAATAGTGACAGTGCGTATGCCCAAGTGAGAAACAGTTCGGTAAACATTACCCACGGGCCAAACATAGTTAAAAATGGATGCAGTGCTAGTGCCATTGGAGACACGCAGTTCCAGGGAGCAGCCCGGTATGTAAATCAGTATAATAACTGTGATAGCAATATTGTAAGACCGGGTGCTTCCGCACCGGCGGGAGTCATAGCGGGGCCGCCCCGTTCAGAAATGGGAGAGCTGGCCTCCGCTATAGCGCAAGCTATACGAACCGGAACGCAGTCGACTTCCCGCCGGTTCACGGAACTGCCGATATATAGCGGTGCCTACCAAGAATGGCTAGCATTCAAGGCGGCATATGAGGAATCCGCGTACGTCTACACCGAAACAGAGAACGTAGGTAGACTAAGAAAATGCTTGAAAGGTCGTGCTAGAGAGTCAGTAGAGAGCTTATTAATTTATAATGTCCAACCGGCTACCATAATGAAATCCCTAGAATCTAGATTCGGCAGACCAGATGCCATAGCGCTAGCCGAGCTAGATAGATTACGCTCTCTTGCCCGACCTACAGATTCGCCGAGGGAGTTATG
The DNA here is from genome assembly GCA_955876795.1 of Eupithecia tripunctaria. NCBI lineage: Eukaryota > Metazoa > Arthropoda > Insecta > Lepidoptera > Geometridae > Eupithecia > Eupithecia tripunctaria. The sequence continues at coordinate 6,572,863 of OY041603.1, read as the reverse complement.
TGTGTTCGCGAGCCGAGTAGCTAACATCGTTGCTACACTACAGGCGCTACAACGCGTATATTATTTGTACAACCCGGAGCTCGCGAAGATTACTATAGAGAAGCTCTCACCTACGCTCAAGTATAGATGGTACGATTACGCCACGGAGCAAGAAAATAGCGAACCAGATTTGATAAAACTTACGCGATTCCTTAGTAGAGAAGCTGAACGATGCAGCCCATATGCTCAGCCTGAGACAGAAGCGTCCCCTGCCGCTACGAAAAGGCAGAATAAGGCCTACACTGTGAGCGAGAATAGAGAAGACAAGAGGCCAAAATGTCCGGCATGTCAACAAAACCACAGTGTAGTAAAGTGCGATAAATTTACAGAGGCCTCCACAGAAGAAAAATGGGATATAGCGAAAAAACATAGGCTCTGTTTTAGTTGTTTGAAATTTAGAGCACAAAATCACAAATGCCCCAAGAAGACTTGCGGTATTGACGGGTGTCAGAGAGGACATCACTCGCTCCTCCATTTTTATAAGAAAACGGAAGGAGAAACAGAGAAGGTGGCATCATCACGGAACATAGCAGAGAGCAGGACGTTTTTGAAGATAGTACCGGTCACAGCTTCGGGCCCCCGCGGCCAAGTGAGGACCTACGCCCTGCTCGATGATGGCTCCACGGTAACTTTGGTGGATGAAGATGTCGCCGACGAAATAGGGGCCCCCGGGCCCAATGACCCACTGCGCATAGAGTCTATTGCTAGCGCCACAGTAAAGGAGATGAGGTCAAGACGCATAACATTAAGTCTGACGGGCGCCGATGAAACTCACGAGATTCAAGCAAGAACAGTGAAGAGCCTGAAACTTTCTCCTCAGTCCATTATCAACAGCGACATCCATAACGTCAAACATTTACAGAACATCAAGGATTATGTACTGCACAAGAACGCCAAGCCGAGAATACTTATAGGCCAAGACAACTGGCACTTACTGGTTACAAACGAAATGAAGACAGGCGACTATACGCAGCCGGCGGCTTCTCTTACCCCGCTGGGCTGGGTACTGCATGGGTCGCGAACTCGGTCACTCGGGCAGCGAGTACAGTACATAAATCATTTGACTACAGAAGACGACATGAACGACGAGCTACGCCGCCACTTCGCGATAGAGTCGCTGCTTATAAACCCACAATGTTCTAACAACGATCCTGAACAACGAGCATTGAAGATTCTCCAAGAAAGTACTACGCAGAGGGAGGATGGGCATTATGAGACGGCGCTATTGTGGAAGGAGGGGAATGTCGTCATGCCCAACAATAGGGATAACACGCTGCGCAGGATGTACAGTACAGAGAAGAAAATAGATAAGGATAGCAACATGAGGACTAAGTATGAGGCACAGATGTCGAACCTCATAACAAGCTGTTATGCAGAGAAGGCGCCCCGAACAACAGAAAACAAGAAAGCGTGGTACTTGCCTCACTTCGCGGTCATCAACGCGATGAAACCGGACAAACTCAGAGTAGTATTGGACGCAGCAGCGAAGACAGCGGGAACATCATTAAATGACAAACTTTTGACAGGACCCGACCTGCTCCAATCACTGCCTGGTGTGTTGATGCGCTTCCGACAGCACAGAATAGCGGTCTCAGCGGATATAGCTGAAATGTTCATGCAGGTGAAAATAAAAGAAGATGACAGAGACGCGCTGCGGTATCTGTGGAGGGAACACAGGCGAGGTGACTCATCACCCGACGAGTACAGAATGACCTCCCTTATATTTGGAGCGACGTCTTCACCTGCGACGGCAATATTTGTTAAAGATATCAACGCAGAAAAATATAGTACAGAATATCCGGTCGCTGCTAAAGCTATAGTTAAAAATCATTATATGGATGATTACCTGCAAAGCTTCTCAACCCCTGAGGAAGCTATAGAGGTGGCGAATCAAGTGAAGTACATACAGTCAAGAGCGAGATTCGACTTGAGGCAATGGACGTCGAACAACACTGAAGTATTGGAAGCGCTCGAGCCCGGACAGCTACAGACGCCGCGCCCGCTGGACGACGGCACGAGAGCCGAGCGCACCCTGGGAATCATGTGGAACCCAGCTACAGACAAGATCGCGTTCAACCTCGACATGATGCGCCTACCACAGAACATAACAGCGAAGAAGCAACCAACAAAAAGGGAGATGCTTAAGATATTAATGTCTGTATTTGATCCCCTAGGTTTCGCTTCCCCAGTCACCACTCGAGCCAAACAATACCTGCAGGAGATATGGCGCAGAGGAACAGGATGGGATGAACCTATTCCCGAGGACCTGGCGCCATCATGGGAGGAGTGGCTGACACATTTGAAAAACCTAAAGAAGGTAAGCATACCTAGAAGCTATAGAGGTTACAGCGAAGCATCGAGATTGGAGCTTCACACCTTCGTGGACGCATCAGAAGCAGCGTACGCAGCAGTGCTGTACTGGAGGGCCGTTTCCACGACAGGAGTAGATGTATCTTTGATAGCAGCAAAGGCGAGAGTTGCCCCACTGAAACTGTTATCAATCCCACGACTGGAGCTACAAGCAGCGGTAACAGGAAGCAGAATGGCGGCAGCAGTAGTAGCAGAACACGACAGAAAGCCTGATCAAAGATACTTCTGGACGGATAGCAGAACCGTACTTACTTGGTTAAGAACGGGAGCGCGGTCGTATAAACCATTTGTAGCACACAGGATCGCAGCCATAGAGGAGCATAGTGAACAAGCGGAATGGCGTTGGATACCAACCAAACTCAACGTCGCGGACGACGCTACCCGTGATATACCTGCAGGCTTCAACGAGCAACACAGATGGTACGTCGGGCCGGAATTCCTGAAGGCGGATCCCGCTACATGGCCGACAGAGAAGCCCGCCGCTATCAACGAGACAGGTGAGGAACGCACCCTAACAGTAACTACAGAACAACCAAAGAAATCGCCAATAATAGCTGCAGCGCTGCCCGATCCAGACAGATTCTCAGTATATAAAAGGCTCGTTCGAGCGTCGGCGCGGGTACTCCAGTTCATAGATATTCTCCGACGGAAAACGGAGAGGGTCGAATTCAAGAGAACGGCGAAGAACGCCGACAGCGACCCCGATTGGAGAGCCAAGAAGAAGGCAGTACAGAAGCAGCGGCGGGAGCTTCAACCCACCACTGATAAATACCTACCCATAGAAGGTGAGCTGCTGAGACGCGCCGAGCTCAACATAGTCCAGTCCAGACAGGAATATAGCTTCTACGAAGAAATTAAAGCCCTGAAGGCAGGGAAAGAAGTACATAAAAACAGCCGCTTGAGTAAGCTTGCCATAGAGATGAAAAATGACATCCTAGTCATTAAAACTAGAATTGGGTTGGCCGTAGACATAGGTGAAAATACAAAATCACCTCCAATTTTAGACGGCAACGATAGGGTAACTAAATTGTACATTGAAAGTATCCACAGACAGATGATGCACGCAGGGGTCGAGACGACCATAAATGAGTGCCGCCAGCACTTCTGGATCCTGCGCCTGCGGACGACAGCGCGCACAGTCATCCACCGCTGTCTGCCGTGCCACCTGAGGAAGGCGCCTGTTCCGCAGCCAGCGACAGGCAATCACCCGCCTGCGAGGTTGGCGCACAGCTGCAGGCCGTTCACCCACACGGGCCTGGACTACTTCGGCCCCCAGGCCGTGAGAGTCGGGCGCGCGACGGCGAAGCGCTATGTAGCGCTGTTCACCTGCCTGACCACCCGGGCAGTCCACCTCGAGCTCGCCTCCGACCTGTCGACGAGCGCCGCAGTCATGGCCCTGCGCCGCATGATCGCGCGCCGAGGCTGCCCCACCGAGATCTGGTCCGACAACGGGACCAACCTGCGTGGCGCCGACAAGGAGCTTCGCGCCGCGCTGGACAGCGCGGCCGCTTGCGAGGCCTCATCGAGAGGCATCACCTGGCGCTTCATACCTCCTGGGGCCCCATTCATGGGCGGGGCCTGGGAACGCATGGTACGGAGCGTGAAGACCGCGCTCGCAGCCACCCTATGCGAGCGCCAGCCGTCCGAGGAGGTCCTCCTCACCCTACTCACTGAGGTTGAGTACACCGTAAACAGCCGACCACTGACGCACGTCTCAGTGGACCCCGAGGACCCGGAGGCCCTCACACCGAACCACTTCCTGCTGCTGCGGCCGGGGCGCAACCCTGCGCCCGGCTCATTCACCGACGGCGACCTGATAGGCAGGTCGCATTGGCGGGCCTCTCAACGCCTCGCCGACATCTTCTGGGCCCGGTGGCTCAAAGAGTATCTTCCCGAGCTACAACGCCGCCGCCACCCTCACGGCGGCGGCCTCGCCGCCCAGGTCGGCGACCTGGTTCTCATCGCAGACTCCAACCTGCCGCGCAACACATGGCCCAGGGGGGTCATAGTTGCAGTCTACCCCGGAGCGGACGGAGTGGTACGAGCCATCGACGTACAAACCAAAGGGGGCGTGCTGAGAAGACCGACCAAGAAGGTGATAATCCTGCCGAGAGACGAGCCGTCCTCCACTGCAGATGGTTCCAGCGGCGACAGCGGGGCCACTGAACGGCGGGAGAATGTTCCGGACGGCCATAGTATTTAAGCATAGTATTAGTTAAGTATAGTTATGTAAAATTAATAAAACATTTACAAAATCGTAGCTATAAGTATAGAATAGTTTAGCTTTAAGCCTAGCCTAAGTAAATAAACAACTACAACACTGTAGATTTAAGTAGGCTTAAAACAATAGGTACAGTTTGTATAGTAAGTTCGTAGCTACTCATGCAGAGGTAGGGTAGCTACGACAAATAATAGAATAGACTAGGCAAGGCAGCAGTATAAGCCTTGCCTAGACAGTTTCACTCAAATAGGTAGGTAAACAATCCTACCTATAGTATATTGTAAATAATAAATAGTAAAGGCAAAGGTACGAGGTGCGAACGGCGAAGCGACTCGCTCCTCCTTACGTAGAGCAGAGAGAAGGGCGCGCTAGTATAAATATAGGCGCAAAACAGCGCAAAAAACAGTCCTCAGTCAGCAGCCAGCCGCCCCACAAGTCACCTACGCGCCAAACAAGAATAGGAAGGAACGGACCTCTCTCTCTCTCTCATCGCTCGCTCAGTCGCACCTTGGACCCGCAGCCAGTACTCCTGAATTCACGCCATTGTTTTCTTCCTCAACCCATCTACAGAATCCCAGCGCACACGTACAAAAGGAAAAGCGGTACTACGATAAATCGGAGTTGGAAGGCACACAGGCACACCATCTTGTTTCTACAGTCCACGTTACAGCCGCCGTGCCGACCGGCTCCCTTTATATTAATCCCGCCAACCTGTACAACGACTCTACGAAACTCGCACGAATCGAGACGAGCTGCTCCGAAATCGGACGAATACATAAGCAGCTGTTTATGAGAAAGTATATAGGTGTATAGGGTCACCACGCTCAAAAAGTGTAACTTGAATTAATATTAAAGAAAAAGCAATACTGCATGAATAAAATAAATAAATAAAATTATAATTGCATAAGTTGATACAAAATGCTATGCAATAGCTTTACCGCGGCAGTCCCCGAGTGCCACACGTCTTTTTTTTTATTTGGGTTGAAACGCAGAGTTTTTGGTAGGAAACGACAAAAATGAATTTGACATGAAAACCTGTGGTGCGAAACAGCGCTACACGCTAAAAAAATTACTCTTGAATCACTCTATCTATTAAAAAAAAGCTCATCAAAATCCTTTGCGTAGTTTTAATGTTTACCACGGGTCTCTCGCTCGCTGGCTAACTACTATTATTATTAGAAACACATCTGTAGAATGCAACACACACTGTAATAGTTTTAAATGTATGAAAAAAGTAAGAGACTATTATGAACCCGGTAACTATCAAAATCAGTTGAAATTATACAGGATGGCACAGAACATCACATAACAGCCGTAGGAGAAAGGGAGAGATTCAGGATTCTGAGGGGAACAACTTTTATTCTACGAAAAACACGAATAGAAAGATTTTTTCTTAAATTCAACATCATCATGGTTGACTGGACTGGATGACAAGGAAATGTTTAGCATAAGTATAAATTTATTTATGTATTTCATTTTATTGCGACGTGCGACGCAGGAGGGCTTCGATTCCCGCCTCGGGACAAATGTAGTGTGTACGATCTGCAGATATTTGTTCAGGGTGTCCTAGATGTTTTTCTATGTATAATAAAAAATATCTATCTATGAACTGCATTGTATTAAGTATATCAGTTATCTAGTACCCATAAAAAAAGCTCTGCTTAGCTTGGTGCTAGATAATGCTGTGTGAATTGTCCAATTTTTTTAAAATAAACTAGCTTTTTACATCTTTCAGTCCGAAGTTTTACAACGACGCGTCCCTACTCTCAAACTGGGGCAACGGTGTCGTGGTGGGTGTTGGCGGCGAAGAATCCTCTCATCTCAGGCAGTACAGCCCTGGCCCCAGCGGACACTTGCTGGAGGAGGTCGCACCGCTCACTGTGGCTCTTAACTACTTCACGCAACTAGAGGTTAGTACTTACTTTAAAGTTTTTGTTTGGTTAGTATAGTTTACACTATGGGTAATTTCTAAGAAAACAAAATAATATCCCAAAAATTTCATTTGCTTCGACGGGACTTTAACCCGTGTCCTTCCCTCAGTACCGGGATGCGATAACCACTACACCACGAAGTCGTGTAGCGTTTTTTTTTGTTGTTAAAGTTTACACTCTAAGAAAACAAAATAATATTCCGAATATTTTCGGCTTCCTTTCCCTCAGTGCGGAACTGTGAGATAACCACTAATGTGTACAATTTTTATAATTATTAAGGTCTTGGTCAGCCAAAAAATGCACACAGAAAAAGTTAATTGAGCATCTACTGGTCAGCAAGTAAACAAAATATGACATTGGAAAACTAAAAAATTGATGTCATAGTAAAATAAATATTACTACAGCAATATTATTCGTACTCAGAAGCCAATCGATTTCAATAAATTTGTTTTCAGTTGGTCGCGCAATAAGGCTAACTAGGCGGTCATTCTCGTAAAATCTACGCTCAAAATGTCTGGCACAAACTTGTTTACTTAATAATTGATTACTACTGAGTAAATTCAAACATTTAAGTACATTTTATTTGTCTGAGCCACAAACTTTGTCTGTATATTTGGGTGATTCTGGAAAACAGTGTATTTGGATAGCACTATCGCTGTTGGTTTCACAACTAGGAACACAACATTTAGTTACACCCATTTCACACAGTTTCTCACTTTTGTTTAGATCAGCACAACCATCCACAGAATTTCAATTTATCGCGGTACCCGCCATCAAAGCCGCTATGGTGGATTTAAAACACGATAAATATAATGAAATTAGCTTCAGGTTCCAAAAGTCAGGCTTGCAGCTACCTTCATTGCATCGAGCACTAGCGCCGTAGTGTCAACAATTATATTTTTTTTATTCTAGTTGCAGCTGATTATGGACTCTATTCACTAACCAATACAATTTAAAATTAACTCTAGATAGATAGTGTCTGACGATTTTGTATGCGCGATTCCATAACGTGGTTCACACTGTACTGATAATTACTTAAAATGTGCAAGGTCCAAGAAGTGGCATGTATATGTATACTCATGACAAATTATATGCTTTATGGTCAAAATACCAAGTAGGGTTTCGGTTTTGTGGATTCGCGGTTTTTGTCCATAAAGCATATAATTTGTGAGCCAGTATTTTTTATATACCAGCAAAATGAATCCGTTTCTCGGAAGTTTTTATGAAAAATTAAAACGATACAGTTCGTCTACTGAACTTTTTATTGATGGAGAATTTATATTTATTGCAGCTATTTTTGATGTTAAGGTACGAACAAACACTTAAAATACAAAGTAGGTGGTTAGATGTGTTGCAGATTTTCTGTCTAACTTCCACTTCGGACTTCCGATTCGTGCTATGCTACTGTTATTTAGTGCATGAATGTCTTTGTGAGGGGCCATGTCTCCTATCCATTAAGTCAGTATGGACAAGACACATCGGTTGTATGCCTTGGTCTTAGGCATTGAGGTATGAAGATGACTTCCAGTTTTCCGATGGCAGTTTTCACCTAGCAGGACTTGCAAGACAAGTCCTGCTAGGGTGAAAACTGCCTTGAAATCTCTTTAACACCTTCATGGCCCAAGACGCAGGTGCCAGTCTCTATCTGCGTGGAGCTGCGGCGTGCCCCTGCGCGTCGCACAGCAGAGCTGGGCAGTGAATGCGTTATACACTAAACATTATACACTAAACACTAACACCTTCATGGCCCAAGACGCAGGTGCCAGTCTCTATCTGCGTGGAGCTGCGGCGCGCCCCTGCGGGTCGCACCGCAGAGCTGGGCAGTGAATGCGTTATACACTAAACACTAACACCTTCATGGCCCAAGACGCAGGTGCCAGTCTCTATCTGCGTGGAGCTGCGGCGCGCCCCTGCGGGTCGCACCGCAGAGCTGGGCAATGAATGCGTTATACATTATACACTAACACCTTCATGGCCCAAGACGCAGCTGCCAGTCTCTATCTGCGTGGAGCTGCGGCGCGCCCCTGCGCGTCGCACCGCAGAGCTGGGCAGTGAATGCGTTATACTGAGGCATAAGACACAAAAAGAATTAAAATTTCAAAATTACAGACAATTGAAAAATACATTTAGAAGTCAATGACAAAGGGATGTGATATTCCTAAAACAGAGTGCAAAATGTCAGCACATTTTATTACACGACAAACTTTATGCAAAAAGTAAATATAACATCAGTTATGCGTGAGTGTATCACCATCCGGCGTAAATAGATGAGATTCGGACAAAGGGCTGTCCGATATTTTTTTTATTAGTATTAAAAGCAGGATCGATTAACATAAAAAAGCATTTTCTTACCAACTGTAAAAAAATATCGTAAAATAAGGATCAAAATTTATCTTCAAAATATGGATAGTCATCAAAGAGCGTTTTCCTGTAGCTACACCCACCCGTTACTGCCCCGTGCAAAATTTCCATCCTCTGTAGAAAAAGCACAGGACCCGTAGGAATCATACACTTCTCAGAATAATAATAATAAAATGGAATACTCATAATATGACTAGTTATTCATAAAAAAAAACGTTCTCATCCATTCCATGTAGTAAATGTCACGTCACACACACACGTTTATTACTGATTATTTAGCTTGTCCAACACATTTTCTGAGTATAATTAAATATCGTTGTATGTATTAGTCTAATAGCCATTCAGCAGCGGTGCAATGCAGCCAGCATCTTGGGGACGCTTCTAATGGTGTTGATATGGATCAGTGGAGCTACCTGTAGATTATTTGTAACAGTCTGCAGTTAGCTCAATTGTTCCAATTGTAAATGCTAGTCTATTTGCTTATGTTATGTGATTGTTATTTTTTTGTTAATCAAGTATGTTGATAAGCATGTAATATTTAATTAGGTATTACGTGTATTAGTATTAATAGATTCAATTTATGTTGTACAGCACCGCTATCCTTTTTTTTCTCACAATCGTTTAGTTGCCTGTAAGAAATTTGTTTAATCGATAAGGCCGCCAGTTCCATTGATGTTCTCTGTGGTTTTGCTGTTCTCTTTATGTATAATTAAGTAAAATCTGTTTATCTATTTCAATCTATTTGACGACCTCTTTTTCGCGATGAGCGAAGGTCCGCCTGCAACGCAGGAGGTTGCGGGTTCCATGCACGCCGCGAGACAAATGTTTGTATGATCTACGGATATTTGTACCGGGTGGGTGTCTGGGTGTTTTCTATGTTTTATAAACAATATCCATTTATGTAGTTTATTGTATTAAGGCGGTGCCCCGACTTACACTAGCGCTGCTACCTATTTTTTATCTCATTATCACGAAAATCACAAATCAGCCACTTTCCATCAGGTGATATTGCCTTTGAACGAAGTCTATTGACCATAAAAAAACAGAGTTTGGTGGCCACGAAGAGTAAATTACAGAAAATAAAACTATTACAGAGGCATTAAAAAAAGATTATGATAACTGTTACAAACTGCCCAATTTATTTTTGCAAAAACCTTTTTCTAATATAATAAACGCAAAAATTTGTAAACATTTATGTTTGTTGCTCTTTCACGTAAAAACAACTGAACGGATCGGGCTGAAATTTTGCATACAGGTAGTTCTAGGCCTAACACATAGGCTTTTTATCTCTTTTAGAGTAATAATGAGGTAAATAGGTGTTGTGGCTACGCTAGTGTGGGTCAGGTTTAACGCCTTAAGTATCATCAGTTATCTAGCACAAGCTCTTAGCTTGAGGCTAGATGATGCTATGTGAATCGTCCAGTAATATTTATTTATCTATCTTGTGATTTCAGGGCCCCATGTGGCGACTGATCCGCGGCAGCGGCCTGGCCTACGGCTACCGACTGGAGCAGTGCAACGATATCGGCTGCATAATGTTCGCGCTAAGCCGCGCTACGAACGCCGTCGGTGCTTATAACAAGACTAAGTCGATCCTGGTCAGTAAACTACTGTTAGGTTTATAGTTTCTGTAACGCTTAATGTCTAAATATAATGGAAAATATACGTAATAGATTCAGGCGTTACTTTGCGGAAATATATTGCAAAATGTTTTGTAACAATTCCGCGCAAAACCTAACGAATAGTCCGCGTTGTAGAAGAAAAAGGACAACAACTACAAAACGAAAAACTCTATCAAAGCAACTAGTTTCGTTTCTACACGAGACATCATCACACCACAATACTAGATCTTGACCCTGAGAGCGCCAAGCAACAACGGCTGAGTCCCACCAGAGATGTCGCCACTCTGGCCTCCGCGCGCCAAGTGAAGTTAGATCTTATCGGAGGTATTGCGCGGAATTGTTACTATAATATTTTCAATTGAATAATCTTAATCTTATATTTTACAGTTGAAAAGCACTGGAATCGGGATTTTACTATTTTCTATATTCAAAGAAATAAACATAATGACAGTACCATGTCAATATATATAGAGACCATATCACATGGCTAACAATGCGTGCAAAACTTATTATCTGATATCTAAATCCCTTGTAGAACCAAGAAAACATATAAAATGACCAACTACATTTTATAAAAAAAAAACTAAGAAAAGACAGTAAGCTCGATTGTTTCATTGTTATGTACTCTTCCATAACAATGAAACAATCGAGCTTACTGTAGACTGTTGCTAATGTATTAACAAGTCGAAGTATAAATAAATACATATAAACAATATTTATACGAGAATGTAACCAAGTCCAACTTATGAAATAATATTTAACTTGATTGGTAGCAAACTACCAATCAACAACAAGCTAGACCCAAAGGTCTAGTCTAGCTCACTGATTTTTGAATAAGTCGTATATCGTCATACCTGGGCCCGTACTTTTAAATGTCTTAACATTTTTGTGCAACCGCTAATGTTATGCAAGCGAGTTGGTTTTGCACAACGTATTCGATTTTCCTTTTCCAAGTAGGGCCCACTTCTAAAAAAACTAATCAATGAACTAAATCAATGTAAATCTTAACAGGATGAATACCAAGCAGATCCCAAGATCCACCAAGATTTGTTCGCATCAGCTAAGAGCTCCTCCGTGTATGAAACCGTGGAGGCAGAAAAGAGTATCGCTTACGTCGTCGGCCAGTCCCTTATGAATTACCTGAGACAGTTGCCTCAGCATTACAACAGGTTAGTGAACTATTTCTTACAAAACTTGAAATTGGTCTACTTTTGTTATACTCTTTTTCAACTAGGAAGCGTTCCGTGACAGATGGAGTGCGTTATATTTCAATTGACTAGGATTATGTCACATAAATGTTACGAAAATGCAAATAATTTTTATTTCTATTTCAAAGGCTCAATTAAGCTATAGAATTTAAGTACGCTACTCAAATTTATCAAAAACTAAATTCTCATTAGCCTCTACACGTAGTAAAACATTTTTTTTTATAATATCTGAGGCTATAAGTTTTGCGTAGAGCAGAGCGGAACAGTAATAAGTAGTGATGACCTAAACAAAAATGAATAATTGATATCGCAATCGCGCACAATCATCATCTGACAAGAGGATTATTATTTTTTATTCTTTTTCTATTATCTACCTATCTGCTTGTATTGTTCAAGTACCTAAAGGGTTATGGAGTGGATTAATAGTTGAGCTAACTTAAAAACTAAATTGAAAACATATATAAACCAAGTCACATAAATCGAATATAATTTATATATAATTGTCATTCCAAAAAGTCACCGAACGCTTCTTCTGAAAAAAAACTATAGTCCATCCAACTTCATACTTAAAATTTGAGACCCATCCGTTCTGGACTATTCAGACTCCACTACCGAGTCATTGATACGACATCTGACACAGATTCGTGCGATATTCAAATATTTTGGAGGTTTTAATATTTTCCACGTTCTGCAACGAAATAACTACAAAAACTAGTTTCCCATACTTAATAAAACATTTTCTATGAACCTATGTTTTACCATGGTATTTTAACATGACGATCTCTGTGACACAGCGGGCGAAGGTCCGCCTGCGACGCTGAAGGTCTATTCCCGCCCCGGGACAAATGTTTTTACGATCTACCGATATTTGTTCAGGGTGTTATGGATGTTTTCTATGTATAATAAAAAATACATATCTATTTAAGTGTATTGCATTAAGTTTATCAGATATCCAGTACTTTTAACACAAGCTCTCGGCTTTGGCTAGATAACGCTGCTTTGTGCTACTTTTGAGCTGCTCTAAAACTATTCTTGATAATTCTTTTTTTAACACGTTCCAATACTTTCTGATTGAGGTATCCTGATTTTAACGGACCCATGTTATTGCAGGGACCTAGTATGCGCCATTTCGGCGGTGACTAGTAAGTCTGTGCAAAAGGCGGCCGCTCGCTGGCTGCCCTCGCTGTTCGACCCGACAAAGAGCAAGCTTAGCATTGTCTGCCATCCCAGCAAGGTCAACGATGTGCAGTTAGCTTTTGAGAGGTAAGTTGCTACGTTTATATTAAATACAGGGAGCGCAAGTTAGACATGTGTACAAGACCCATAGATAATATACATTTGAAATACGCTAATACAAATTTCAAAATAAAATAACCTGTGGCTGGCTACTATTACTTGTACTCATCTGTACTCTTGCGTAATGTACGTAGCTGTTCAAAGCCAAATATCTCATAAACCACAAGAGGTCTAATTCTAAGCTTTGCAGTAGAACTAGATATCTTATGGGTCAGTTATTTGGCATAGTTCACGATTCTTATCTCGCTATAGTTTCGTCGAAATTAGTGGGTTACCAGCTTGACGTCAAGGTAGCAGCCACAGTGAAAGACCTAAATATCTCCTAAAGTACTGGGGCACTATTTATTTTACTTAGGCATCAAGAGGCACTATTTATGGCGCATTTGTTGGCAAAGTTGAAACCACCAAATTCCATGGTGTGGCTGCTAACTTGACGCACACAAAGCGTACAGGATTTCGCGCGTGAAAACCTGCTCACGCAATCGTGTCATGTTGTTTAAATACCATAAACGAATAAATTGTATCGCTGGTTGCTAGCGCACTGATCAGAGCTTAGGCCGACAAAGTTAGTAGGTACTGATCTGTGCTTAGGCAAAGGAGAGGTTAAGCAGCGCGTTGTTTCACGCGCGATAAATCGTCAGTTCCAAATCTGCGACTCGCGCACGATATGCTGTATCGCGCGCGATAAAGCGTCCCGCCTTGCTGTGTGTCGGATTGCCATATCCGGTCCGTGTAAAGGCCGCTATTCGTATATTGATATAAGAATCAAACAATATCTTTTTTTTTTCAGACTCAACAAGCTGAAACTGGAAACATTCGAGTCAATGGAGGCCTCGCCTTTGAATAAATGAGCATTTATTGAATCATAGTCACTAAGAATTAACAATTTTTATCAATGTACATTTTTTACAATTATTAAGTAACATTTCCGCTACTTCTGATGTAAATGTTTGGCTGTGCCTAACGTTATTTTAAAGGTTATTATAGATGCTCCATATATTAATCCAATAAAGTATTAAAAGACAGACATTTGTATTCACTTTCGCTACTTCTACTGTACCTTAAAACGTTATTTTAACTATTAATTCAATTTTAATAAAATAAATAAATATTAATAAAAATCGATATATTCAACCTAATAATCCAATCGAGTATTTAAAAAAAAGGAAAAGCCATCGTATTTAGATAATAATTTTAATCACCGTTTATCTTAATCCTAATATCTATACAAAAAAATATAACTTATATTTAATCAGATAATTAGTGAACATCATTATAAATCATCTCACAACCGCTGCAACACTTCCACATATAATTCAAACCTCATTCATATAATATTATCAATGTTCAACATTAATTCTTACTAACAGAAAATACTGTTTATAAAGCCTGCTTTAGGTACCTGTTTACCCTGCTTTAAATAACTACGATCTCACAAAAATATGGTGACTTGCATTTGATTCGTTGTGTGGACATCCTCGTATCTAAGACATCAACTGAATAAGCGCATCAGACATCGATGTACTCTGAGCATAATGCATAATGTAGGTATATTTCTTACCAGAGTAGACGACATCTGTGAATTGGATATGACTGTACCAAAGCAGATCATTTGAAAAGGTGACAATTAGAAAGAGCGACTATTTGACCATTTGACCTTAAGAAAATAAAGGGTCTAAAAAAATTTGGCGCAGCGCATCAGCATTACCTTACAGAGCGGGGCAATGAAGCCAGCGTCTTGGGGACGCTTAGGACTAGTCTAAATATGGATTATTATAGATTCGTTGAGTTTTATTATGTAAATACAAGTTCTTATTTGTTTCTATATTTCATTGTAATTTTCTTTGTCGACTGTTTGAGATATTTCTATGTAGCGAGGTTGACGACGATGTCGAATACAGAAATATTGGTGTTATTGTTTGAGATTATTTGTTGATTGTTAAGCTGAACGCGCACCTATCCTCCGCACCGCAGGAGCCGCACGAGCTGTAGTCTTCGCGGTCAACTTAATGCATACATTTCAGTACGATTTCGGCCCTTTATTGGCCAAAATACATGTGATACAATGGCGGCGTTTTCGTAAACGTAAACGAAGTAAACAGGCAACTACAGATGGCTTTATGATAACGAACTTTTAGAATGTAGCAAGAACACTTTATACATAAACTACCAGAAGTAGTAAGAATAGTCGAATAGATACAGTAAATTGAGCTCATCACTGCGTCCTTGCGATATCTACTACTACTTTAGATTTTTATCAATATTTTTAAAGATACCAATAAACAATTTAATTTCGAACAGCGTTGAGCGTATCGTATAATAGACCAATTAATACTGGTTTAGTTTGTTAATGAACATAGAAATGCATTGTAGTCATTATTATTGAGGTACAAAAAATAAAGCGGCCTTAAAGGTACAAAAAAAAGGATAGCGTCGACAGGCCAGCATCGGACGCTCAGCACTGGCCGTATCAAACGGATTTTAGTAATTGTATGGTTTGCCATAGAAGTGCGCAAAGATCCGCGCCACACGGAACAGACACAACGGACTCTCGGCAATGCCGGCGATCCGTTTAGTCCGAATAACGTCGAGCCCGCTCCGTCCGCCTTTCCTTTTCCTACCGCGCTACGCGCCGCCGCGCCGGGTCGCCATTCTCATTACAAAATTCGTCCGCTTGCTATGAAAATCCGAATGTCAATGTTGACCATCCGTCTGCTTGCGATTAAGCGGAGCGTCCGATGCCAGCCTGTCGAGGCTAGACTTTACTGCCCAACAAAAGCTAAGGAAAACTCTCGTAGGCCTAACTAACTGTACTAAACTGTACTATTTTCTATTTTACTAGCACATGTAGGGCGATTCGAGAACGCTCAATCATTAGCTGAATTCATTATTAATTTCATTGGCTTTGTTCGTAAAGGAAAACATAGATTTTCGATTCTCCCTGCATGTGTTAACGATTATAAATTAAATAATGTTTAAACTACTTAATTAATAAAGATAAATTGTACATGCAAAGTCAATATTTACAGGCTACCTTCTCTACATCTGTAGTGAATATAAGTAAATTTTTGTAAATATAACGTCAAGGGAGCATATTTTATATGCACATGATAAAGCACCAAGTTGTATATACCGAAAATACTTGATTTTTGAAGCAATCATTTTGTAGCTAGGAATAGTTGCCAATAATAATAATTTCATTTACTTACAATAATTTACGATCTCAACGCATTACAAGTAATCAACGGACTTTGAACAGAGATTTGGTAAATGTTAACGCATTACACTACTCTATATTATTTTAACTATAGACATCTATTTGACGATTAAAATTCCCTAATAAATGAACGTCTAACTATAGTTATACTACGAACTACGTAATAATAAAGAGGCGGCCCCATTTACTCTACCTACATCTGCAGTTCATCACTGAACCAGACAAGATGCGCGATTCATAGCGACAGTAAATCAATATGCCGAAACTCGCCTGCTAATCGAACAAGTTAAATATCAGGCCAACTTTACACTATCAAAAACTTCATAACAAGCGTGTTGGTAATGTAAACCTGCCTCGTTATATCACGATACATTTTTGTATACAATTTAGGTACATCCAGCATCATGCATGCATAACCAGTCTTTCAAAAACTAAAGAGCTCTCGCGTCTCGCTTCCTCATATATTTGGGGCAATTATATTAATATGGAATTAAAACTTTTAGATTCACCATTGAGTCGTTGATTTGACGATCTTTCGCAGTCCTGTTTTGCTGCTAGCACATTGCAGCCAACGCCGGCTTGGCCAATATAGCACTGGGTATTTCATTCTATATTTCTTTCATAGATCAAGTGACATATAATTGCCAGACTATCCCATTGTCTAGCCATTTCAGCTAATCACTTAATCCTTCACATATTGCAATTGCAAACCTAAAGCCTTATTTATAAAAGTTTGGTTGTTTAGATTCCGTATTGGCGTTAGGCTTGTTTCCATCTATTATGCGTTCTTGACTCTATAGCTTTCTGTTACATTACACCAGTATCGAAGATGATAACCATCCTATTAGATTGTTTTTAGATGCCAGTCTCTACAAACTGCAATTCCAATAATATCCATGGAAGAATTAACTCTAGGTCCATTCTATACTATCAGGAATCAGTAGAAGACATACCAATTCCGGTTGTTGAGCCTTAACATTATTCTACCGCATTGGGTACTGGCCGAATCATAGAACCTTTAGTTACTTTTATAAGCAAGGCGTCAAGTCCACCTACATCATGCTGGTATCAATAGTTTGCGAGTTGATCAGAGCCTCGCGTATGTACCCGCTGACACTGGCCTCCGCCACGAGGTGGAAGCCGTAAAGATGTTCGAAGCTCTTCAGAGAGATGGATCGGAGAGCCGGCAGTCGTAACAGTAGAGCTGCGAATCTGCCTTCTTCGGTGCTGTGGGAGCGTCGAGAATACTCGTCTAGGCAGGAAAACATCTGGAAATGGAATTGTTGATCGTCAAGCAACAAAAATTTAAGTGAATAGAACTATTTACAACAATGAAAGTTAAAACTAAGCGACAATTGGCGGTCTTATCGCTCAAAAGCGATCTCTACCAGACAGCCAGTGAATTAGAGTCAATATAATTAGAATTAGATAATAGATATATAAATAGTATAATAATTATAGTCAATAATACTATTTATCAAGCTGTTTATATAGTAAAAAATTGACTTGTCTTATTTTGTAACTCTAAAGAAATAAACGATTTGACTCCGACTTTGACTCTGACTCCGACATGCCTCAAGATCTGCAGTCGATAAGATACAGACAAGGCAAGTAGCATGATAAGGGTTCCCTCAACGGCATCGGTTTATAAACAAAAGGATAATTTAATGTATTAATTTAATTGGTTACAATTGTATAATAATTGTATTATTGTTTACGAATATTGTGAACCTGCATTTACTTAATTTTTATAATTTGTGACCTAATATTTTTATAAATAAAATGAGAATGGGTATAGAATTCGATAATACGGCTTCGGCAGGGCGACCGTCTGTAAGTACAAAGGGCCAAATACTACGGCTGGTGATCACCAAAATATAATCGGGCAATAATAGACTATTTGCATGTGACTTCAAAAAAGCTAATATTTTTTTACGTATACTCTATTGATATAGAAACGTATCTGCATATTTACTTTTGTATATGATGTTTTTATTGTGAAATTTAATAATTGAAAAGTAAATATTTAAAGGTCTCAACCGCAAAATATCTAAACGCTTATTCAAACTCAACCGCAATATCATAATTGAAAATTTTTGTATGGGCATGAAGTTTTGACTTGAAAAAACTTTGAAAAAAAAAACCTTAATAATCGATAAAAAAAACGTATTGTCCGCTAATTATTAGCAACTTCGTGTAAGTATCGAAACTTTTGTAAAAAAAATATAAAACGTAATTGCCCGGTTACTTTTTAAAGATCACATGTACCTAAAACCCACGAACTGTCCAAAATGGAATATGATTACTTGTCTGGCTATATGGGTCTGATTCCATCAGAGGATGAATTAATAAATTAAAATATTTATTTGTTTAAATTAAGGCTGGTCTTATGTTACCAATAGCGTGTGGTGTCGAAATGGCATCACACGAAAATGACAATGAGGGGAAAAGTTCATGAGGTTAGAATTTTTTCCGCTTTGTTTTGGTAAAAAAGTTTCTTAGCTCGTGATGGCGTAGAAAGCGACCTAACAACACTATCCAATATCCGTGGATATATTAGGGTGCTAGAAGAGTCGGAGAGTTTGCCTAAAGCATTTTCACAAAACAAATTTATTTACTTCTATCCCAATTCGCCCGCAAGAGTTAAAATTACACAACTCTATTTTCAATAGAGGCTAAACAAAACGAATCACAGTCAGCTGTGCTAAAAATCATAACTTATGATTGCTTTTTCACTTCAACAACAATAAATCGAAATTCTATTTTTGCACAATCATAGTGAGACAACTTATTTGCAAAATAACTTTAGAATGGTAAAGGTCAAGCTATCAAACACGTTTACCTAATTAATCATTGTATTCCAATACGATGATTATAAATAAAGCTGATATACATTGCGAGTTTTTGCACCAAGGTCGAATTATGCAAACCAATTGCTTCACTATGACAATGACAAATCAAACAAATCTCCGGACAAATGTGTGTACGATCTGCAGATATCTGTTGAGGCGGTTCTGGATGTTTTCTTTTTATAATAAAAAATATCTATCTATGTAGTGTATTAGTTAACTAGTACCCATAACACAAGCTCTGCTTAGCTTGGGGCTAGATAATACTGTGTGAATTGTCCAATACTATTTATTATTAAATAATGGTACTAGCTGCGCCCCGCGGCTTCGCAAGCGTTGTTCCTATGGAAACATTAAAAGGTGATTGTCATCCCACGGGAACAGATTTATGGGATAAAAAGTAGCCTGTGTTTTATTCAGGTAATACTAATCCTGGTATTACCTGTATGCACCCGTACGGCCGTACGCACTATCTATAGACTTCTAGAGTTTATTTCATCTATGGACTATTCTGCGACAATAACACTATCACACTAATATTATAAAGGCGAAAGTTTGTATGGATGTATGGATGGATAGATGGATGGATAGATGGATGGATGGATGTTTGTTACCTCTTCACGCCAAAACCACTGAACGGATCTGGCTGAAATTTTGCACACAGGTTATTCTAATCCCTGAATCCCAACTTTTAACCCATAAATCAGATCCCGTGGGATAAAAATCACCTTTAAACGTTTCCATAGGAACAACGCGTGCGAAGCCGCGGGGCGCAGCTAGTAGAAAATATAAAACATAGATTACCTTTTCCCGCAGAACCTCGACCTCTTGTTTGTTTTTCAATCCCTTAACATCTGAAATAGAAGATTAGTAACATTTATCACGGCTCGCACAAATTCACCAGGTTATAAAATGTCGGGCTCTAAACTGAGAATGGAAACTCTTTATTCATCTCGTGACTATATGACTAATGAGAAGATTACAAGGAGACGTGTATCTCAGAGTTTTATTACTTCATACAACGAATTAAGAGAAATCCTTAAAAAAAATATATGTAGGTCCTTTATCACCGCCCGTCCCTGGATAGCAAAAGGTTATTAAAATTAAACTCCTGTCGAGTTTTTGTTCTAAATGAGACACCTGTTCCAATCAGTATTTTCGGCGTAAAGGAATTAAGTACACATTTTAAGGTTGCCAGCGATGCAAACCACCATTTCTATACAACTGCCCAATAAAAGGCAGTAATATTTTCAGGATTCTGAATGTAAGTTTCTTTACAACATAACTTTTAAATGTCATTTACCTACTTTTAAATATTATATATAATATTTGTTAAAAAAAAAATTGTTGTTAAAAAAACTTTACTTTTTCAGACTGGTCCTTGTTGGGAGTACGCATCTTGAAAGCTAGTTCCGAAAGCACGTGATCTGCCGGCTTGGAGCGCCGAGTCCTGTTCAGTGTAAAGCTATTCACCTATGGTTTATCCATTTTGAATGAAGGATGTTAGTAAACAAACTACGACACAAATAACAAAATCTCACTTGCTTGGCGTCGAGTTTCAGATATAATTGTAAACAATATTTATTGAAGGGAGGATCTAAAATCGACAAGTAATGTAAATTACGTATAAAAGACGCGCCAACAAAGTGAATTTTAGTTTAAGTATGGGCGGTTCGTTTACTAACATGCTTCATTCAAAATGGACACGGTATAGGTTGAGCAGTATGACCATCTTGAGCGCGACGTACTCCGACTGGTCCATGTTGAGAGTGCGCATCTTGAGAGACAGCTCTGAGAGAACTCGGTCGAAGATCTAGCTCAGGCCGGCTTGGAGCGCCGAGTCGTGTTCAGTGTAAAGCTATTCACCTGGGTTGAGCAGTATGACCGCCTTGAGCGCGACGTACTCCGACTGGTCCATGTTGAGAGTGCGCATCTTGAGAGACAGGTCTGAGAGAACTCGGTCGAAGATCTAGCTCAGGCCGGCTTGGAGCGCGGTGTCATGTTTAGTGTAAAGCTATTCACCTGGGTTGAGCAGTATGACCGCCTTGAGCGCGACGTACTCCGACTGGTCCATGTTGAGAGTGCGCATCTTGAGAGACAGGTCTGAGAGAACTCGGTCGAAGATCTAGCTCAGGCCGGCTTGGAGCGCGGTGTCATGTTTAGTGTAAAGCTATTCACCTGGGTTGAGCAGTATGACCGCCTTGAGCGCGACGTACTCCGACTGGTCCATGTTGAGAGTGCGCATCTTGAGAGACAGGTCTGAGAGAACTCGGTCGAAGATCTAGCTCAGGCCGGCTTGGAGCGCCGAGTCGTGTTTAGTGTAAAGCTATTCACCTGGGTTGAGCAGTATGACCGCCTTGAGCGCGACGTACTCCGACTGGTCCATGTTGACAGTGCGCATCTTGAGAGACAGGTCTGAGAGAACTCGGTCGAAGATCTAGCTCAGGCCGGCTTGGAGCGCGGTGTCGTGTTCAGTGTAAAGCTATTCACCTGGGTTGAGCAGTATGACCGCCTTGAGCGCGACGTACTCCGACTGGTCCATGTTGAGAGTGCGCATCTTGAGAGACAGCTCTGAGAGAACTCGGTCGAAGATCTAGCTCAGGCCGGCTTGGAGCGCGGTGTCGTGTTCAGTGTAAAGCTATTCACCTGGGTTGAGCAGTATGACCGCCTTGAGCGCGACGTACTCCGACTGGTCCATGTTGAGAGTGCGCATCTTGAGAGACAGCTCTGAGAGAACTCGGTCGAAGACCTAGCTCAGGCCGGCTTGGAGCGCGGTGTCATGTTTAGTGTAAAGCTATTCACCTGGGTTGAGCAGTATGACCGCCTTGAGCGCGACGTACTCCGACTGGTCCATGTTGAGAGTGCGCATCTTGAGAGACAGCTCTGAGAGAACTCGGTCGAAGATCTAGCTCAGGCTGGCTTGGAGCGCGGTGTCATGTTTAGTGTAAAGCTATTCACCTGGGTTGAGCAGTATGACCGCCTTGAGCGCGACGTACTCCGACTGGTCCATGTTGAGAGTGCGCATCTTGAGAGACAGCTCTGAGAGAACTCGGTCGAAGACCTAGCTCAGGCCGGCTTGGAGCGCGGTGTCATGTTTAGTGTAAAGCTATTCACCTGGGTTGAGCAGTATGACCGCCTTGAGCGCGACGTACTCCGACTGGTCCATGTTGAGAGTGCGCATCTTCAGAGACAGCTCCGAGAGAACTCTGTCGAAGATCTGACCCACGCCGGCTTGGAGCGCCGAGTTGCGGTGCAGTGTCATACCTAGAATATTGAGATAAACACTTTATAGATTTTAGGAAAATCGATTCCACTGGTTAGTTGAGTACCATCAAATTGTTATTTCTATTCCATCGGCTGAGTACCATTTAAAGTTTTAAAAGTAGATAAAATGGTACTCAGCCGATGGAATCCTTATTGTTATTTCTATTCCATTGGTACTGAGTAATGGGATAAAAAGAACCGTTGCTATACACCCCTTTTTACCCGGTAAGAATTTTGGTGTAAACTGTACGTGACTATAAAGTTTGCATAAATAAATGTCTTATGTTACTTTTAACTTAACTGATAAAACGGTATACGTGCTGGTTCAAGCATACCCCAACCAATTTGCAATTGAAGACGCAAGTTAAGGTGGAATTGAATGATTGAAATTGAAGCACATACTAATGATGGCCTAACGAGCTGGCCGCGTCCGCCTCGAATCCGGTCGTCGCGTCTGCAGTGACGGCACCTCGAAGGTTATACCGATTTACATATCTCGTGTCCCTTTGACATTGATTTATGAGTAGACTAGCCTGACAAATGTTATTTTATATTGATTATTTTTTTATACATTTTCGATGAGTAGGTAAACGATGTAAATCACACTTCACATGTTATAAATGTAAAAGTTTGGATGTATGGATATTTGTTACCTCTTCACGCCAAAACTACTGAACGGATCGGGCTGAAACTTTGCATGTATGTATTTTTAGCTATTGAATAAAACAGATGTTTTTTATCCCATAAATAAGTTCCCGTGGGATAGAAATAATCTTAACACGTTTCCGTAGAAACAAGGCATGCGAAGCCGCGGGAAACTAGTACTATATAAAGCTTTAAATTCTATTCAGAGAACCGGTTTCCTCAGAAAATTTTTATAAATGTGATTTTTAAAAGGTACGTACCAGGCATAAGACACATGAGCTGAGGCGGCGAGCTATTTCTTCCATCCAACCCGACTCTTTCGTCTGTCAGATACTGAAAACGATGAGAATTCACATTTAAGTAAACAGTTTTTTAAATATTTCTACGAGAGCTTCTGAAAATAGTTAAAAACGGATAAAAAAAAATTGTTTATTTGTATAAAAACATGTTACTCTACTAGATTTAATTTGCATTATGGCTTTTTCATCAATATTTTTTAGATACCTAGTTCTTGTACATAGTCTATTAAAGACACAAATTGTAAATGAATAAGAGAAGCCTTGGGTCCTGTAATACAGCTTAGGCTAGTACGGGATCCTGCGGAATCAATATTATATTGTAATCATTTTATTGTGTCATAAATAAACGATTTGTATTTGTATTTGTATTTGTATTTGTATTTCTACGTGCTAAACAGTGTTGAGGACATCCTTTGAAATATGAATACATCCAGAATACATATAATTAATTTTGTTTTAAAAAACTATAAACCGACTTCAATTTTTACAGTTTTTGCATGAACTTTCATGGATCCCATTGTCAGAACTGAATAAAATTAAAATGGGACCACACGGGAAGCACCAGCTTTCATATAAAAAATGAAACATGCAATTCGGACCACCCAGTCAAAAGTTCTGAGGTAACAGGTAACATAAAAAAATATACAGACGAATTGAGATCCTACTCCTTTTTTTAAGTCGGTTAAAAACTATTGAACATTTGCGTTGCAGGTTCAGTGGTGGTGCGAAAAGTAAACATCAAATCTATAAGGTTTTAAAATAAAGAATGATCTAACAGCCCACTTCATATCATCTTCTGAGAATGATACACCCATTCTAAGAAGATCATATCTCTCTGATGTTATAAGTTCTACTAAGTATCCCCAATCGGCATGCCCAAAGGGGATAATGGGTATTACTCCCATGAGATAAAAGCCAATAAGGCGCTCCTCAGGGGGAGGCCTGTGTCCAACTGTGGACCAATATTGGCTGTTGAGATAAGGTGAGGTGAGGATGGGCAAGAGAAGTCTCTGGCACCCATTTACATGGGAATGGACATCGTGGGTATCATGGATGTGGCTAACTTAATAAGACCGTGGTAAATAGCATAAACTTGGAGTTCTAGCAGTGGACGCAGCTGTGGAAGATGCCTACCTCCATGGACCGCCAGGCGATCGCGAACAGCAGCAGCTCGTTCCAGGAGCTCTTGATCAGCAGCACCTGGTCATCCATCTCCAGCTGGCTGAAGTGCGGAATGTCACGCGCCCATGTCACCAGCGCCGCTATTTGTTTGTTACCTGGAATGCGAAAACATTCATCATTATTTAGGTGATTGGAATATAACACCTCGGTAAAAATGAGCAAGGGCTCATGTTGCCAACTGCACCCGTCGACTGCAGCTGATGGCAGCTGCCTGCAGTCAACGAAAAAGAAAAACACGTTTGCTGTGAGTTCAAGAAATATTAGGGAATAGAGAACCAGATGAACACTTTTACACTCTATCCACTTTTACGAAGGAATGAGAAAAACTTTTTTCAATTACTGCCGTCAAAACGTCGACTGCCGTCGCCTGCAGTTGACATCCGTGTATATGAGACGTGCATTCGGTGTATAAGAGGCTAAGGATAATATTCCACCACAGCGGAGCGGAGCGATCAGTAAAAGAAACAAATTTCAAATTGCGTGATTATATGCCACTCTATTGTGTTTTTTACACATTATCTTCTCTCCGGCTGCTTCTGATTTTGAATGGGAATTCAGAAATTCTGATTAGGTATTTTATCTTGTTTTCGTTATGCGTTTTCAAAAGTAACACATAAAGCTTTCTATACTGTTTCAGATCATATTCACTGTTCTGAAACAGTATGGAAAGCTTTATGTGTTACTTTTGAAAACGCATAACGAAAACAAGATAAAATACATAATGAGAATTTCTGAATTCCTATTCAGAATCAAAAGCAGCCGGAGAGTGAATATTTTAGCCAAAAAACTTAATATTAAATGTCCGTGCGCGGATTACGTAATGGCTAATGAATGATACTTCTATGGGGCATTGACAATTTAACTAATTGATTGGTAATTGATGATACATTGAGACTACTCTATCGAATAGGCGTTTTCAAATCACAATGTAACCTCGACGTCGGCCCGCACCTGCCAACTTCAGAGATAATCAGTAAGTATCTAAGTCTAACGTTGGTGAAGTTGACACTTTGCTCTGAATATGCCACTCAACCACCATTCAGTGTTTTCACAAAGACAGTATAGTGGTTTTGCCTGGGTAAGTTAGTGTTTAAAGTGATATAACTTTAATAAATAATCAGCTAAGGTTTCTTGTGATTCCTGTTGACTCTTTGTTCTGAGCGCGTTCTAAATCTGCCGCTCAACCACAATTATAACAATATTTTCATTTGAAGTGTTAGTAGTAAATTGGTGTCAAAAGTGACATAATCAGGGGCCAAGGCAATATTCCTGCAAAGTCGAGGTAACGGCCGCCACCGGGACCCCATTTCTTGCAGTATTTAGAGTCAGTACTTATTTACGTCATCTTATTTGTAACTGGACGAACCCTGTGTCCTTGAGGGCTGAACTAATTTATATCACCACAAGGAAGAATCTATTATATTTATTCAATACCTTCATGGCCCAAGACGCAGGTGCCGGTCTCCAGCTTTATGTAGCTGCGGCGCGCAGAGCTGGGCAGTGAATGCGTTCAGACCAACAGTTACTAAGAGTTTACAAATAGTTTCTTCACTCTAGTTCGATAAACAACAATTGAAACAAAGTCAGCCGAAATCCAGTATCAAACAGTAAAATTAACGAGCGATGCATTTACAGTACTTAAGAGAAAACGTGACAACGAAATAGTTTTCCTACTTTGGCAACCTCACGTAGTCATAGACAGGTCAACCCTCCAATAAACTTGAGCCTACAGGGGTCGTCCGATTGCGCGGGGTCGATTGCACGAAGGCACTGTGGTGTTTACTCCTAGATGCGCTAACAAAACCTTACAAGTAGCAGTACCTCAACTCAACCTCAACAGCCTATATTGGTCCAAGCCTGGACGCAGGGCTACCCCTGATAAGCGCCTCATTGGCTTTTATCTTATGGGTATGCAGTACCTACTATATAGTTATTCTGTGGAAGTAGTAGGTATCAGAAGTACCTATACGCATCAGAAGTACGTACTGTACGTACGGTTCAAACTGCTAAACCAAGAAAGCGATGAGTGTATGCTAGAGCATACTCTTCCAATAGTGGACAAAAATGTTATTATAGGAGATGTAAAATAGTAAACAAAAAGAGGAAACAAAAACAAGTTACGAGCAAGAAATAAGTAGAGCACTTTTTATTTTATAAGCCGAAATAAACATTACATGATTTGTGTGCTGTTTGCTTAGTACCTAATAGAGAAAAAAAGAGCGTCAATTTATTAATGCATTTACTCATTTGTGTTCTCTTTAAACTAGGTAAGGTACTAAAATGATTATGCTAGCTCAGTATGCTGGTTGAGTCTACGTGAAGATGGAATATTTCACGTAACTCTGGTGTTATAGATACTCTCCTCATTGTAAGTCCACAGATCCGCCAGCTATAGTCATGTTTCGCTCGTGTAAACAACATGTCAAGTTGTGTAACCCAGTAGAGGGGCCGGGGGGATAAGGAAAAGGCAAAGATATCCTTTTCAGAAATCGCAAAAACTTTTCCTATACTCCGCCACAAAGTAAATCTTTTACAGATGTACAGTCGACATGGACATTTGTTGACATTACTACTTTTAAATTTATCTGGGCCTCGAACTTTCTGATTTCTTTTTGGGCGCGCTACTGATACGCTATCTGTAGGTGATTTTGCACGAAAACGATCAGAAACTTAGATTTTGTTTCCCTGTTTTAATACCTATTGTTTTTTCGACGGTATTTTTATGGACATTACATGTTTGTGAGGCATCTTTAGTAACCTACATACATAAGGGTCCGTTCCGACCAAAGTATGGTCACTATTTAAATTGTGTTTTTTGCGCATCTCTTATATGCTTTTCGGTGTAACACTACACATTTTGACTAGACGAGTAAGAAGGTGGCTTTGGATTCTTCTTCTTATAGTGCCTCTGCATTACTGAAGGTCGGCGGTCATCATATTCTTTATTTTTACCTTATCCAGGGCTACCCTAAATATGTATTCTGCTTTCTTAGTGCCAGCTAGTCCATTCTTGCCTTATGTGAGGCAGCTAGGAAGTCTGCTTGCGACCGCAATTTTAACAGTTTCATGGCCCTAAACGCACTGGCTCATCTAAAGCGATCAGCTCCGATCAGCTCTGCCGCACGCCGCCCCTGCAGGTCGCACCGCCGAGGCTGGGCACTGAATGCGACAACTAACTAACCCTCTTCATCATGATCACTTGCAGCAGTTGGTATCGATCATGTCGTAAGACATGTCTGAGATAAGCAAATTTTCTCTGTTTGATGGTTCTAAAAAGGTTGTCTTTTGAGTTATATTCGTTTAATAAAGCCTTTGGATGAATGGTATTAAAATATGGTTTTACCTATCTTTGCATAGCTTAATGATATCATGCATTATAACTAGAGGTCAAAATTAAATGTCAGTAATAAGTTATCTTTATAAAAATATATTCCATTGTTTTCTATCCGCGAGATAAGATTGTATTATCAGCTATCACAAGTGCTAAGTTGACCTACTCGATAAAAAGAAAGTCATATTATATTGTTTTTCACAAGTTGTTGATAGCAAATATTATTATAGAGCTATGTGGAATTAGGTGTTCTTCACAGGTATTTTAACGTCATCCTACCGAATACTAATGCTTTGTTCACTGTCACTTTGAAAATTGGAATCAAGATTATTGTAGTTGCTTTTTGAGAGATCGTGTTTACTCTGATAATTAAGGTACAAAACTGAGATTTAATTTGGTTTCTAAAACAATTAGGTACAATCTCATTCAGAGATTTTCAGAGTATCAATTCCAGAGTAAACGACTTCCTTTGGGGAAAGCGTGCTCCATCTTAACGCGAAGGTTTTAAAATACATACGTAAGTTTTGATAAGCGCACGCCCTATTAAAACGTTAATGTTATTTCTGGTTTTAATAAAGATTTTTTAAAATTGAAATTGATTTGCTCCATCAAAGGCCAAGTCTTCACTATAGTGAGTGGGATGAGCCAAACACATACCTCACAAAACAATAATTTTTGACACCCAACTTCGACACACTATTTTGCCTCTTTTCTCTTTCTACTTAAGATGAAATGCTCTAAATTAATACTATTTCGCAATAAAATAAAACCATAATCGTCTAAAGTAAAAATTTACATGGGAACACTCAGACGAAATTTCAATTAAATATAATAAATAGTTAGCAAATGAAACTGATTTATCCGTAGTCTTTGTGAAAATTAAGTATTTAGAGATAACTTTGCGATAATTTTTTTCCAGTCAAATTTTGTCAATTGTTTTTCGACTCCCATAACCTACTAACTAAAGCCCTTGACTTTTGATGTTTATCAAATAATTATTTAAAAAAATCAATGTCTTTGCCTTTATATTGATTTTTAGTACAGTCAAAACGTGGGTTTTGGGGCTCTTTTCACCTCAAAGTCCACACCTGTGTATCTAGCTTACACACAGGTGTTGTTTTGATTGATCGATCGTTGGTATCGTCAACTTACCTACACCAAGTTTGATAAATAATATAAGAGGTAAAGAAGTGTTTTCTCATGAGTCATATCAAAACATTCGTCTTGACAATTTGCCCTTTCAAGCGCTTTGCAATAAACAATCAACATAAGAGTATGTGAACATTTCTTGCAAGATTTTTCCTTGTCCATTTTAGGTAAAACACTTATGGTATTTTCAACGACTATTGTATATTTTATGTATATTTTTGTACCCTGCAAATCACAGAGGGTTTATATATCTACATATTTTTTATAGCGAGCAAAATACTTATGATAAGTAGTTTTTAATGAATGACGTTTTGTAGATGCAAAAAAACGGCCACCATTTAAACCTGTTTCACATTATGCATGCATGTCTTTTTATAATGGAGGTTCTAAAAAACCTTTATGATGACAATGTTTTTGTGTCGTGGAATTTTAGCGTTTTTTCTTAATTCCGCGAAAAATATAAGACAAATGGATATTTTATACAGAGATTAATGATGTTTGGCGACATGAGCTTAAAAGTAGGCAATATGTGTCAGATGGTTACTAAGAAGATTAATATAATATACAAGTAGCAGTTATTAATGAATGTTTACTTTACCTATACTGTATGTTTTTGACACCTTGTTACGAAAGCTTTCCAGATAAGTATGGTGCCTATTTATTTTGTAGATATTTAAAATATGTAATCAATCTTAAACATTATTTGCGAAGATTTATTCATAAATTTAGCCGTGAATTCTATCAATTATGCTTTTCTGTTGCCAGGAGTTTAGTTCGTGCTAACTTCCTTTGTTTTTATCAGCATCATCAGCATATATTGGTCCATTGCTGGACATAGGCCCACGTAAGGGGCCGTCTATTAATCACGTGATGTTTTTTTGGCATGATTTAACCCCCTTGGTGATACATGGTGAAGTTCAAGACTAAAATATATCGCGTGTATTTTTTATTTTTTATTTATATTAATAAAATCCAGGTAAGTGTAGGTAAGTATTATCTGATTTTACTATAGAAAATGAAGGACTACAAGGTTGCAGGTTGTTTTTGACCGACATCAATTAGTAGGTTCAGTATCGCGCGTTTGCCGAAAAAATAAATACACGTGATATATTACTACACCCCCTTCCCCCCATTTCGAGCCTCACGTGAATAATGGACGGCCCCAAACGAGCGCCCTATCTTCAGCTTACCGCATCCAGCATCTGTCTGCAGTTTTTTGCAAGCCGTTATCGCACCTGGTTGTTTTTATATTAGCTGTAAATTCGGGAAAAATCCTACTAATATGCTAAAGTTTATGTGAATGTTTATTGCCACGTGTAACCGTAACTACTGAACCGATTGCGATGAAATTTGGTGTGTAGACAGATTAGATTCTAGCATAATGCATATGTACATAAATCTAATTTTCAAAAAAAATCTCTGGGGGGGTTAGAGCGTGGTAAATTTTCGGTGGAAAATTACTCTACTTGGTTAGTATCACTCAAAACCATTAAATAAACTATAAAAATATAAATAATGATTGATGTTTTTTTTTTACAAAACTAAAGGGTTTGCAGTAAATCTCATAAATTTATATGATTTGATAAACCTGTGGCTTCGCCCGCGTAAAAAAATGGCGAAATCATATAAATTGGCGCAGCTAGTTTTATTATGTGTTTGTAATGTGTATTTTATATGTGAAGTGAACCAATAAATTGACTTCTTCTAATCTTTCTTTCAAAGTTCCTGAAAAAATAGACATCACTCACCGATTTGACAAAGGCTGGAAACAGGAGCGCGGTACTTAGGCGGCACGGTGCTGTCCGGACCGACTCGTAGGAACTGGAACTCTTCGCTTGTATCCGCTACTATCGACTCCATCTCCAACAGTCGTTCGATTGACAGCTCCTAGGGATGAAATACAAATCAAATTTAAGAAATCAAATAAAATCCCAATAATTTTAGTGACGGGAATTGAACCGTCTTCCTTTCCTCAGTTTCTAAGTTCAAGTTTTATGGAATTTTTTGAAGTATTCGTTAAGGTTGACGACGATCGGACCCGCACAGTTACCAGTGTTAGCACAGCACAAAAACGTGCACACAAATATGGGCTCTTACTTTTTTTTATTAATACCTGAAATCCTGCACATTTAGGTTTATTTGAGTTGTGACAGGAAATTTTAAACAACGCGAGTTAAAAAAAAATATTTACACCTGATAATCAATGCCTTTGATAATTTATGAGTTTGGGGGAGACCTTTGCCCAGCAGTGTGCCCCACTGCTGGGCAAAGGTCTCCCCCAAACTTATACCCTTTTTTTTGTTTAATCCAACTTATATAGGTTAAACAAAAAAAAAACTATGCAATGCAAGCAATAAGTAATTATACCAACAGCCTTCGAATTTCTAATCTGCTTGATCAGGAAAGGAGAGTGGCACGTTTTGAATAAGTAAAATATTTTTATTTGAGCACAAGACATAATTACTAAGTTCGTGATGCGCATTGGTGTAGCGCGTAGCGCTGCGTTTAGCTCCCTGGCACCGCTGAAAACCAGCGCTGCTATGATACAATAGTACCATAGCAGCATTATGCTGAGCCGGTGACCTTTTTGTGTTAGACATAATTTAATTTTAGTTGTAATTATGTTATGTTTATTTTATCCATGTCACACAAATAAAGATTTTCTATTTCTATTTCATTTCATTCATATTTTCACGAAATATCTAGAACCGGCGTAAACGCCCAGATTCCCAGTGACGTCAATGAGCATCCAGCCAGACTAAGTCCCCCTACACCCCCCCACACCCCTTCCCACAATCAAGAGGGCTAACGAGCAAAACCTTTAATCCTATACCTAGCTCACGTAGGCATGTTTGTGTTGTTACAGGAAATTTTGTAACAAAGGTCACGATCGACGGAAAATTTTAGGCAACTTGTATGTTAAATTTTGCGATCAATTTCTCGATCCGATAAGTAATTAATTGTTTTATCATAAAACCGCAAAACAACTTGACCTGCATTCGTAAAAACCCTGACATTAAGTAATGGCTACTTTAAGAAAGTTAATTATTTCTTGATTGATTCAGAATCAGTAATTTTAAGCTTTACTGCCACCAAGTGCGGCATTTCGACACTTTAACGTAATTTATGAGTAAGTTTCTACATTTCTTGAAATGAATAAGGTAAAGTACAAAAAGAATGGGATTAAAGAAGGCAAACGCCTACTGTATTTGCGGAACCTTTGATGTTGGCGGATAATTGAACGCGCCGTACCAGCTACATGGATAGTTATATCTAGGCAACCTTAACCTTTTACAACGATATTAATAAGGGTTATATTAGATAAGCATTAAATCAAATAAATAATTATATTAAATAAGTTCCTTCTGGAAAAGCGTGCTCCATCTTAGGCTACATCTTCGCTTTCTTAAAGTGAGTTGGTAGCCAAACGCTGTTCCATCATCAATAAAAAAAAAAAAAAAAAAAAAAAAAATATAGCCGGGATATATTAAGTGAGGAGAGCCAAAATAACATAACGGCGCAGATATACTGAATAGACAAGACAATGGTGTATATTCAGATGTCGCCAAATCTAAACTAAACTAATTTGACAAAACTAAAAATTACGCCGTCACTGTCAAAACGATCAAAATAATAAGGAAGGCATTATTTTAAGTCCTGTCAAATTAGTTTAGTCTACGTTAGGCGTTATCTGAATAGACACCAATATCTTTATTTTTAAGTTAGGGAACACTAGCCTTTAAGTTCTTATTATTTTTTATTATAAAAACTATCTACTAGTTCTTCCAACACATATCGTGGCTAACCCGCTTTCATCCGTAATGAGTACTTATTCATCTTGTTATTTTTTGCAATTTACGGTGATGCTCGTCGTTGGTGGTTCAATAAATAGCTTTATTTATTACTGACTTTTGGCCGCATTTTGTTAGCCTATGTTAGTCACTGGGCCGAGATAACATTTACCTCCCTGCCTAGTTTCATTGAGATGTCTAAAGTCGTTTAGGCGTAGACAGACATACCTTCAGACAGACAGACAGAGGTACATTCGAATTTATAATATTAGTATGGTTATTAGAGCTACAAAAATGTTATTTTAATCTACAGAAGGATGTGTTTATTATGATAAAAAGTTTGCGCGTTTCGAAAACTACGTCCAAACCCAACAGTTTTTTTGCACACAAGACACATGTGGATATTGCAGACGTATCTACTAACTACGGCCTGCCCCTATAGCCCCCGAGGAGGCTGGGTTGTGAAAGCGTTAAACACCTCTAACATTTTATATGAGTCAGGAATTCAGACAAACACTTTTTCAACTACCTATACTTGCCTACACGTTTTTTACACGTGCACTGTATTTTGATTGTGATTGAAGGAACGACTTGTCTACCAACGGAGGCAGCTTTAATTATTTAAATAACTTTTCTCATAAACTCAAAACGTATTGAAATTAAGTATCACAGTCATAGGGCTCGTTAAAAATATAGGGTTATAACTTCAAGTTCATAAACTTGACTAAGTTTTACAGCCCTTTGAACGTTTTAAGTCTAGTGGACTGAACACGTTTCTTTGAGGACGGGGATTTGCAATGACATCTTGTGTCTGTGTCGTGCTCAGTTATATTCTATTGAGGTAAATCCAGGACTCCGTTATTTTGGTGCAAATGGTTACAAAGATAGCTTTATGGTGCTGGCTTAGAATTTTGACCACCCCATCTCTTGTGACCCCGTGGGTGTCGTAAGAGGCGACTAAGGGATATCCACAGGGGGCGGACAGCAGCTCCCTCTTCAGAACTATTCTACCACCGAACCGCGATCCCCAACCCGCATGCCTAGCGTGGGGATTATGAGGATTACCTTCCATGAGAGAAACGTTAACAAGGCGCTTATCAGGGGGAGTCCTGCGTACAGCAGTGGACCAATACAAGCTGTTGAGGTTGGGGTTGAGGTTATCATGATACACCAGTCGAAAGGCCTCATGTTCTAGGCCGAACTTTTAAAAACGTTTCTGATTCGTTTTCGTTCAAACGCTAGTCTCAAGCGACATAAGAGTTGGTTTTGCACGACAGCGAAATATCTGTCTGTTACCTTACACGCCTATAAGGCTGAACAGATCTCAATGAAATTTGATTGGGAGGTAATCGGACAAAGGCTACTTAAAAAGCGCGTGGCAGCAGCGAGGAGCAAATGTTTCTGATAAAACGTTTTCACTTTCTTTAATATTTTACAATCGCTAGTGGCAGGAGAAAAGAGAGGCTTTTGTTCAGAGTGGATAATAGCGGCTAATAAAAAAATATATATATTTAGCAGGCAGATTTGGTGAACGTTCCATGTTAAAAGTACGCAGTTTATTGCCATCTTTATATCAACTGAAACGCAGAGGAAAACAAATTCGTTTGTACTCTTTATTAAATTCACAAAGCTTTGAAAATGAAGCAAATATCTTTCTCAAACACAGAATCAGCTCCATCATCACGTTTGCCAAACAATTCACACCAAACCAGATCGATAGAGCCATAAACAAAGAAATCTGTTTTGTGGTGCGTCGTCGACCATCCTCAGCCGCAATCACACAGAGGGCGTTAGTGTGAAGTGAGGGTTACGGGCCCAATCGTCAAAAGGGATTATCAAAATAGGTCATGAATCTCGTGCTATAAAATCGAAGAAAGTAATCCTACTAAGTACCACATCAATAACTGATTAAAAAAAAAAAACTATAAACCGACTTCAATTATATGGATCAGATTGTCAGAACTGGACCGAATTAAAATGGGACCACACGGGCAGCACCAGCTTTCAAGAAAAAAATAATCACGAAAATTGGAGTGAGTACCCAGTCAAAAGTTCTGAGGTAACAAACATAAAAAAAACAGTCTTATTGAAAACCTCCTCCTTTTTTGGAAGTCGGTTAAAACGAAGGTCTCCGTCTCTCCCTCTCTATTGCTTTGGAACCTCAAATATAAATGCTGAAGATATACGCACACACTACAGATTATTATTAACCTGAGCAAACCTGTAGTATCCAACTGCAAGGCCAAGGGCTCACTTTCCAAATTCCAATTCAAACGAACAAATCAATCAGATATTTTTTTTATTATTATAAATCTATCGTAGTTTGACGAATTAATTACGGATGTAAGCGGGTTAGCTACGAACCTTTTTTGTGTCGGAAGAACACCGTAGCGTTCGTAGCTAACCCGCTTACATCCATAATGAATCAATAAAGTTAATTGTAAAAAATCACATGTTAACGCTCACGCCCTGTGTATGATTGCAGCTTTATTTATAGCGACGCAGATTTAATTAATTTCACCACCGTTCGCCTTGTTTGCTCGTCGATTGGTCCTCAGTTTAATGAAATCCCTTAAGTTAATCTATGGTTCAATAATAATTCAAAGTCGTCTCGTACGGACCGATTCTGAAGTTCAAATCGATTATGCACGTGACCAAGAAGCTTGCATACGTAATAGAACGTTACGTACCAAGTACCTATAAAATGAGTTCCAAGATGGTTCCAAGTATTAAATTTGTGTTTGTTATTGGAGAGAAAATATAAAGCAGCTGTACCCAAGCTCTTATTTAACGTTTGGTCACGTGTCGCGATTAAAACTGATCGCACTCTTTGTTGCAAATGCTTAATCTTACGAATTTTATAGTTCGGTCGGAAGTTCGTAATGATTTTTGTCTGAAGGCAACGCCAAAACCACTTATCGGATTTATTCTCCTCTAAATTGAGATTGTCTTTGAGTTTTGAGCTTATTTTGTAAGCCTACAGAATTATTAAGTTATTGATTTCTGAGTTTTAATCCAGGTAGGATTTTATCGCCCAAATCACGCCTGTGAAGCTACATAGCTTGCAATATACATCTGAAATCTAAACACTTTCGTGGCATTCGTTCACGTGTCCATACCAAACGAACCTTCTTAAAACCAGTGCTAAATAAACGAACACATATTGCAATTTGCAATTCATGAATCACCAACCCTAAAATATCGTTAGGAAAACTCTGTTTTGCATACAAATCTACAAAGTTTTGAATGGCATTGAACAAACTTTGGATCGGGACAAAGGAAATGCATTTTCTAGTTACGAGTATATTAGTTTTAGCTTGAGCATTTACTGGTAGGGTAATATTGAAGTAGAAATGGCAGTAGGTACTATTGTTATTAACCGAAAAAAGGAGGAGGATCTGATTTTGTCTGTATGTGTTTTAATGTAAGTATGATAGTCGATTTCTTCGTCGATTAAGGTCGGATTTAGATATTTTTTCGCTGTTGTTTAAAGCTTGAAACACAGTTTATAACTCTAGGGTATCGAAGTCGATTTTAACCAAGCATTATATTACGAAATATACCAACTTTTCGTGGCTTTGATAAGAATCTAAGGCGAACTCCTTGGAAGCACGCAAATACTCGTAGCAACATCACCCCGACTTTCTTTCCCTCATTTGTACTGATAAGTATCTAATCTTCGCGTTTTACCACCACCGTTAAT
Organism: Eupithecia tripunctaria; assembly: GCA_955876795.1. NCBI lineage: Eukaryota > Metazoa > Arthropoda > Insecta > Lepidoptera > Geometridae > Eupithecia > Eupithecia tripunctaria. The sequence goes on along the minus strand of OY041603.1, from coordinate 6,536,385 downwards.
TAGTTCTTAGAGTATGGTGGGCGGTGAAAGATACTCACTAGTGGGGCCGTTGAGGATATACTTAGGACTAATACGATAAATAGTGTTATCAGCTAGAATTGCTAGAAACAGTTCAATATAATACAAGAATTGCTTCGTTTATTGCAATTAAGGCAGACATAACTATGTGAATAACAACAGCTGATATAATTGATGTTGTTTAAAAAAAAATATAAACAGACTTCAATTACATAGTTTTTTCACTGTCAGAACTGGACCAAATTAAAATGGGAACACATAGGAAGCGCCAGCTTTCAAATATAAAAAGAATCATGAAAATCAGACCACCCAGTCAAAAGTTCTGAGGTAACAACTATTTAAAAAATGGCGATTTGAGAAACTCCTCCTTTTTTTGAAGTCGGTTAAAAATATAGAGGTGGATTATGAACTTTGTGACTCTACCGATTTAATATCATATAGCATGATCAATCAACCACCCCAGACGGGTTTTGTCTGGACAAGATTACAGACAAAATACCATTTTAACGTGCGTACATATATGTAATGTACATATATTATGTACATATACATGGTGCCACATACTACTAAGCCGAAAAGGGGTGATTCTGGATCTCGAGTGATCAACTTGGATTTTTTATTTTTTTTTACTATGTACACACGTCATATTTCTTGGCCCCCTGTAGCTCTTACGCTGTTGCTCAGCGTAAGTGATGAAGTAATTCACAAATTCACAATCTCATTATTTAAGTAAGTACGTAGGTTTACATCTTTTAATGCGTAAGTAATTGAAATTGAAGAAAATAATTCCAAATATTTTATGCATTCGGCGTTAGTTTAACTTCCGCCCAAGACAAAATCGTTGGAAGCTGTCTAGCTAGCGGGATCATGTTATCTATCTCTCTCTATTTTTATCTATTTTTTTATTTGCTTGGTGTGCAATAAATTGTATTGTTGTGTTCGTTTTTTTGTATTGTTGTGTTCGTTTTTTTGTATTGTTGTGTTCGTTTTTTGTATTGAATTGTATTGTGTGTGTACTGTGTATTGTATCATGGTAAACCCAGTTCATATGAAGATGGTTCTCACCTGAACAGAACTGCTAGGGTGTGCATCCTCCGCCCCCCTCGCCGCCCGCTGTCTCTCCTCCTGAACTGCTTCTCTCTTCATTCCGCAGGCTAGACATTTCTGGTATCGACAGTACTGACATCGGTTCCTTTGTCGTTTGTCGATAATGCAGTTCCGGTCTTCACGGCAAGCGTATGTTAGGTCTTTCCGGACCGTCCGCTTGAAGAAGCCTTTGCAGCCCTCGCAGCTGTAAAGAATTATATAGATTAATAGAAGATTATGCACCGAGCGCGTAAAGCAGTGTCCTGTCGAAGGCGTCATTGAATTCCGAGCGCATCTCGGGATTCTAGAATAATTCACGAGCGAAGCGAGGGCGAAAGACGAAGACGCTGTATGCAAGAGGATAATACTCTACTTTTCACACTCTCTGCAAGAAAATAGTGATTTGAACAGGGGTTCGTTCGAAGACCTCATTGACCAAGGAAACTTAAACTAAGAGACCTAATTCGATTTTTTTGCGTTTGGCAAAACCTTTTTCAGCTAACAACCATAATCATTGGCTCTCAGCACAGATATTATAGTACAATACTAGTATTCTCGATTAGTTATACATGACGTATAAGAAGTGCGTTTTTGATCGTGACATCTACACTTAAGAGTGTGCCATAAGCAATTTACTTCAAAATCGTTATTAATCTCAGAATCGACCACCTTCATATTTAGGAAAATGTTACTTCAAGCTTTTAGCTTGAATTACCTGTTTTAAAAACTCGATCGGTGAAATTAGGTACTTAAATTACATAAAAACAGTTTTGGCGCATATAAAATTCGGTGCACGTATGCTCTGTACTTCTCTCTCGTCAGAATACATATCTTGTCATCCCGCTCGAAATCAATCAATCAATCTAAACGGGTATAAGGCGTCCTTTCGCTTTTGCCAGGTGAGGTATATTCTGCCTTCAAAACCTATGAGTACCGATACAACATCTTTTCCCATAAACTAACGACGTAGGCACAATGACAAATTCTCAGAATTGAGATAATTATGATTATTACGGGGTCCATAATTGATGACGATTTGCACGAAATACCCTACGCAATACTTAATGTCCACGATTTCGATACTTTATTAAGATTAATGCAATTTGGGAAATGAATAAAGGTAAATTTATAGAAGACCTTTAATAAAAACTTGATTCACAGTGGATTCCAACATTATGCGTTGCGACCAACTTTTAATAAAAAAAGTTTATGCTTTATCCAACAAGATTCAGTTTAGGTACCACCAGAAAACCTAGTAAATAGGAACTGATACTTAATAGTTCAACGTGTGTGAATTTGGAATTTCATTTGAAGACCAAGGGTAGCAATAAAATTCTTAGATCTATACCTACGATCTCAGAATCACTTAAGGATTAATAGATTGATTGATAGTAGATCGTTTGCAACAGTCTGCAGTTAGCTCGATTGTTTCAGTCGTAACCACTAGTTTCAATTTATTTATATCATTTGGTTGTTATTTTCTTTTAATAAAGAAATTTCAGTTTAGCTTCACAAATTACGGTAGAGAGTAAAAATAATTCCGCTAAAACAAGCAAATAGGTATCAAGGCAGCAACATACATCTGCATGATGCTCCATCAAACGCGCTCATTCAATTCGTAATCTGCGAGCTGGTTACTAAATTAGGGTTTATTACAACGGCTAATGAATAAAGGACTGCACAACGAGAACAAATCAAAACCATTGCGAAGATTTCATAAATTATCTCCAGTCAAAGTTCATAAGTTTACGCAAATATTTATCAGTATTCAGATTTTGTACCGTTACTCATATTAAAGCTACTTGCCAAATAATTTGACCTTTAATCCGTCTTCGACCTGCTTTACGTTAGGCAATAAATAATCTCACAGCTTTTAAGACTGTCATAGGCAACACTAGTTATGCACATTATAATTCTAGTTACGATCAGAGAGATGCACTTAAAATCTAAGACATAAGTCAATCCCTAGACACCTGTTCATTATATAATGATATGATAGATTTAATGAGAAACGTGGTATACACGTTAGATTTTCTAATATAAAATCTGTGAGCTGTGATGCATGAAATTCATGCTATGAGTATCTATTGCCTTACATTGTCAGGGGTGGCAACTGATTCTATGGCCAAAAATATAGATTTTACTGATAATAACCCTTTCAAATGACCATTTACTGACCAAATCTCTAGAATACTGACGCTTGGTCGGTCAATATAACATCAAAATACGAATGTTAGTTGCTATTTTCTACGTCTGTACAGTTAGAAAAGTATGTTTATAATTTTTTTTGAAAAATATACATATATTATAGAGAAGAATAAAGAAGAATGAAAAGAAGAATTGAGAGAATAAATTCATAATTATGTTTATGGAACTACTACCGAAAAGAAAAAGATAAGATATTTTTAAGGGACTCCTCACTCTAAAGCTCTTCTTATCTCAATCTGCAGAAACCAGATCACTTTTGTGGGAATGTAGTCCCTGATCCTCAAAATACTGACTTTACTGACCATTTTTCAAGAAAACTCGTTTTTACTGACCTTAGCCAAAAAAAACTGACGACTACCGACTTTGCTGACCATTTTCCACACGTGCATTATATATATAAAAAAAAATATAAGACTCTATTCGTTTCACGACTCAATTCTGTTGTATTGTGATCCATCGAAAATCATCTGCGCGCAAATTAAGCCCACTATATCATAAAGACATTCCAACTAAGAAATATATCAGTCTATGCGTCATAATATTGTCAATATTGATTAAAACCGGCTTACGGAATAAAGGACGAATTCTTAGAAAACGCCGCAGGGTATAATTTACTAATTGCAGAAGCTTGATTGATGTTGAGGGGAATTGGTACTTCCCTTCTTTCATATAATGTAATGTAAGTAAGATTTACAATACATGACGACTAAACAGTTCACTTTAATAAAGAGATATGCTTTGACCAAATTCAAGTTTTGTAATCATTTACTCTCATATTCTTTCATCTTAAAATCACTTTCTGTGACAGGCTTTGCACCACTTTTAAATTTGAGTATTTCAAACATTAATGAAAACTATTTTTCAAAATCAACGCCAAAAAGAGTTAACAAACATGCACCTTTACAATGCCTTGAGTATAGAACATACAACTGTAGAAATTGACCTCATTATAAATATTTTATTAACTCTACTTTTAGAACCATAGTCGCTGAAGGACAAACTGAAGAAATATCAAAGTTAAACCCATATGGCGCTACGAAAGTAACTTCCAACATGCGTCAATCAACTCTTGTAGTATAATCGATAATGCCATGTCTGTCTAGACTAGAATACTTCAAGGTACATCCCCGACTCCCACTAGCGCTGCCGCCACCTATTTAATTTTACGCCATTCCTACTTTTACGTTTATCACAGAAATTTTGAAAAATCCATTGCCAGTTTGTATAATACCTATCATAAGTTTATTTTAATGCCTCTGTGATAATTTAGAGATGCGGAAACAGAGTTTGGTGGTAACCAAGAGAAACAGCGCATCTCTGTCGCATATCAATAGATACTCAATAGGGTACTCTAGCGTGGAGTCGGGGATGGAGGCGCCTCAGGACCGATATTTGTGGAGTCTTTGTATAGGAGACGCCTTTTCCTCTTTTTCCAGCAGTGGACGTTTGTGTTGTAGACAGATTATGGTGATACCTAAGCATGAGTAAAGTAAATACCATCACAACATATTCAAGCGACATATATCTTGATTAGTGGAAACCGGGTTTAAATAATGAGACGACGACGTTGTAGCATCGGAGCATGAAAAGTGATCATTATACTGTCATTTGATTCAATTCATGTGCAGTCATTTACGCTAGATTTAATGACCTAAGAAAAGAATAATACATGGTCTCGGTCACAGGAATGTATTAAGTAGATACATTTGTGTGGTCTAGTTAGATAGTACATTATGTCAGTTGATAATCGATATTCATCAGTGTTATATAGTTTATTTAGCCCCCATAGCATGTTGATTTTTTGACTTGGTCAGACAGAATAGACGACAATATTATTAATTGGATAAATTATTGAAGTTTTAATTTCAAATATTTTACGCATTTGGTGATAATTAGTTATGGAGGTAATTATTTTATATTTTTTGTCAATTTAACCCTAATCTAGACAGTAGTTACATTATGTCTCACTGTTTCGAAAAAGCATGAAAGTAATTTTTATTCTTATCGTAGATACATATAACATTTACGTTAGCTTGATGCAAAAGTCTGATTCATTCGTTAAGAACCATTATTGGTATGAAACACCACACAAGAACACCGTCTTGTGTCCCCATACATATAATTATCCTGCATGTGTATTAATGTTAATGACACGAAGTTTCGCCTTCGACTTGCGTTTCGCAAAACAGCCCATATTCGAGTTATTGAGAAATGAAACTTTCACTTTTATCTCACTCCAACACAGGGTTGTGTTGTGTTGTGTGTTGTGTTGTGAGCCACTTTGACGCCTGCCTGTCAACTTTTAAACAATGCAACATTCCATAAGTTTCACTTACAATAAATATGTTACAAAGTATCGAAACCTCACACATTTTCTTATTAGTCCAGACAGCAAGCATGAAGTTTAAATGATGGTTTTAAGAATACCTCTATTTTATATATATGACAGAGCGCTAGTTGATCTCTCTGAATCTGTTCATGTTAAATGTTGTTGTATGTTATATATATATATATCTATATATATAAAACTGAAACCCGTTTTCCGTTGTCACGACATAACATTTGATTTTTTTTTAAATGTTCGTTGAAGTTCAAGGATGGTTTTTTCGGGAAAACACTTATAAACGTTTCCATAGGAACAACGCGTGCGAAGCCGCGGGCAACAGCTAGTATGTAATAAATAAAGAATTAAGAAATGATCACACATTAGTAGTTACTCATCATCACGCAAACATAGCCTTGTATAAAGTAAACCTAACAAAATCAAGCATTACAAAATAAAAAAAACAGTAAAAAATCAAACGTATCCACCCAAATTCTGCCTTCATCTCAAAACAGTAAATCAATAAAACGGTAAGCTAAACAGTCACGTCAATAAATAAAACAAGTATATATTTTTACTATGGTATTAGTGAAGTCGATGTTTTAACGTCCCTTTAAAGCCAGTGTTATTGTTTCAAAAAGACGAAATTAAGTCCTTTGAGAAATTATTGGTCATTAACATGTCAATGTCTGGCTGTTATTTTGTTTTATGCGATGTTTAGCGCAAGATTATTATAATATTTTTCTTGAAACCTTTAGTTTTAATAAACATAATTTTGGTTACCCGTGGTACTAATGAAATATCGATCGATAGCTATAAAATTAGGAATCTCTTGATAAGTTGAACGCCAAGTTAAACACAACAATTGGACTAATTTGGACCCTTGAATACGATTTTGAAGTAAATAATGTATATTTAACGTTAATTTAGTCACACGCAATCTTGGAATCGTGTCTAGTAAAATATTAAAAGCACTTAATAGTTAGTGAATATTTAAGTATTCATTCACGTTCTAGTAAGGACTGACGCGTCGCGTTGTCGTCGTTTAAATCCGGTCTATGCAGTAAACTGTAGAGTATGTTATGTATGTATACTTTAACATAATATTAAAAAGTATTCCTTTCGTCTCTTAACCCTATTATAATACATAAAAAAGTGGTAATTCACATTTTTAGCAAAGCATCAGCGAAAGCAAAAGATAGCTTTAACCTCAAGGTGCTATATAGAGTCAGACACTTAGAAAAAAAGGTATTTAGAATCACCAGGAATATGGATGAGTCATTTTAGACTTTCGCGGAAAAAAGCCCCATTATCTTACTGATTATTGTCTACCTAAGTTCTCATTGTGATACAGCATGGCACTAAACGCTGAAAGATTCGCTGTTTACGCGCTTCTAAAACAAATATATATAAAAATCATACACTAAAAAGACACCCATTTTAATTTAGTAATTTTCAACACTACTTATTACTCTTTCAATCCCATCGTCAGAACATTTTATTTGACGCAAAGAATTCGGGAGAAAGATTAATTAGCACCAACGATGCGACGTTCACATTAATAAAGCACAAACATCTTGCGCGATTATCAGCTCACTATTATAATAGAATCGAGTAGCTCAATATTGTGATTCATAAAAAAGCTTCGGATATAAATAGACGGCCCTCGCTATGTAGGTAAATAGGTAGTATAGTACCCATATTCTCGCGCCAGAACCAGTAGTGCTGAATATCATCATGAGAGTTATCCGCGATATGTTTTTTGAACGGTTTTTTGGAAGGGCGTCTGACAGTTCGTTTAACAATACACTGGCAGAAGATATAACTTATTGTTGCTAGGATTTTTAGAAAACGGTATAAAATTTTGTTAGTTTAGTTAGTGTGTAAGTACGTCTACATTGGTACAAACCCTCAAAATAGCTTTTAGCTTGCGAAATAAGGTAAGATGGGTGTCTAGAAAAGCAGAGGGTGGTTTTATACACCCACCAGTGTACCAAATATAATAGATATATCGAATTCATCCGGCGTAAAGAATTGTTCGCATTAAATAAAACTCAATAATATAAAAAGGAATTGATCACCAAATGCGTATTTAACCGAAACTTGTATTGATTTTCATGAATGTAGGAACGTTTTTTGTTATTTCTTTTTAAATTCGTAGTATTCATGACTTTTTCAGTGCGTATTCTGGTAAATTTTGGCATTATCATACATTTTTGAATTTTAAAGGACACGGCATGACACAATCACGGATCGCCTACCTGCCCGCGGCAACGTGATTTTCAAATCAACATAAAAAATTCTCAAGGTGAAAAATACTCTCGAATGACATTACCGTAGAGGCGACCGCCGATCGATAGAATTTTAAATGTGCTTCACTAAATTCCAGCGAATATAAAAATATCCAGGGTCGTTTCGTATTATATTGCACCCATATAAATTTATCTATACAACGTAATTTAGGCAGGCGTGGATAAAACAATTAAAAGTTGAGATAATAAAGAGGTGTAAAATCTTTAATATTGCGCACGCCGTAACTGGCCTATTATTAGTTTCGCACGCAACCAATAAAATAGCAATATTTCGGAGTAGCATTCAAACCTGTAATAGAGAGAGATAAATATTTTGTTCCCGTGTAAAATTAAATATTATATAAGCTACGTGGCGAGAAACTAACTAGATTTTTCATGAAGACGTCTAGACCAGACGGGTACCTAGCCAGTAATAATATCATAGAAACGAAGTAATTCACGATACAGCGCATAAACTCAATTTGTATTCGATGCTAAGTAGATTATCGAGTAATATTATTACTCTGTACTAACGCTGAGAGAATATTTGGCAAGAGGCAAGTATCTTGTAAATAGCATTATCAACGTAATGTTGATTCTTTGCTACGATATTAAAAGTTGGTAATCTCTAAAAGAAATTCTGCCAAAGTCGAAGCTTTGTCGAAATCTGTAGGACTCTGTCTGGCTCAGTCCTTTCAGATAATGAGCAAAAAGCAAACAGTAAAACTTTCTTCCAATTTATATTACCTACCTACCATTTTGAATTTACATTATGCTGAAATACCTATTGAATAAGGCGGGCGTAAAGGTCACCGGATTACGTCCATTATTCGACCAACAACAAAACCTAATAAAATTATACACAAAATAGTAATTCCAAATACTTTGAATAACATTGCCAAAATATTTACCAAGTCTTGTCTACTATTAAGTATTCAGAAAACGTGGGCCAATTTCAACGACGCATTTAGCTTTTTATCAGAAGTATGACAGCGATCCTTTTAGGACGCGATGAGTTCAGTATGCGCGTGACCATACTGGAATGAATGCACATGGCATAGCGAAGCTTATAAAAACCTGGCAAAAAATCAAGTCTCTATATTTCATATCGGAACATCTGGTCCAATGTAGGGAACGAGATCGGATATGCGAACGAGGACCACCTCCGCCCGCACGTTTTATTTACGATCATGAGAAATTGTTACACGTACTGTGTCTAACTTACAAGCCTTAGGATATTTTATGGTGCTCTACCATTTTCTGTTTTCACCATTTGAATTCTCTCCGAGATTGTTTTTGTATCATGCTAACAATATCTACTTAATACATTTACAAAACGATAAATAAGTAATAAATCATTCATGGAAAACTCCCGAAATTCGAACATTTCCCGACAAATTTTCCTGCCATAAATAAACTTGTTTACTTCGTATTCCATACATGATAGCGATCAATTCGGCTAATAATTTTGTGAAAGTTCACGCAGGGCGACTACGAAATGAAAGGCTCAAGGCGTCTCCTAAGTAACGAACAAGGTAAAGCGATATCGTGACTATCCTGGGCAAGTAGAAGAGTTGGATCTTGGTATTCGTGCCTACAGAAATAATATATTTCTGTGTTCGTACCTGTATACTCCGTAATGTTTCCCCGAGGCGCGGTCACCGCAGATAGAACATAGGTGCTTCGACCCACTGAGCGGGTGGTTAGGCGGATAGTTCTTGAAGTTTGGCGGAGGCGTATCCACGTCTCGCATGTGTTCGTTCAGCATCGCCGTGTCTGGCTTCATCTCCACCGGTGACATTGGCGACATGAACCCTTGCTCCAGCCCTGCAACAAATGATTAAGCGATCACAAACAAGAACGTCTCTTGTAATTTAATGAACGATTCAAATTAACTGTACAAACGGGACGAAATTGAAATCTGCTGGCTTAATTGGAGATTTTATCAATTTATAAAGTTTGATTCAATAGTCATTCTGAAATCTATAAAACTATTACTCAAGCTTGAAAATATCTGAAGCACTTCAGCTATGATTGAAAATGTACCAGTAGAAATCGCTGGAATTTAATCTCAAACGACATAAGAAGATATAAAAGGCATGCTTGCGAATAACTTCATACATATGCTTCTTTAATTGTCTTTAATAGTACTCTATGGCATCCATCGTAATTAGCAATCGCTGATGAAATGAGGAATGTTTGGAATATTTGTGACTCAGACAAAACTGATAAGCATCAGGTAAATGCATGTCATGAGGAGCAGCAATATAATATAATCTAAAGTACTAGTTAATGTAAAAAGTCATAAGGAGAGGAAGTATCCAAAAGACAAGACATTGTAAAATAACGCTCACAGAATCGCTGTGAATGTGAACATGACTGATGTGCATTCTGTGCGTTGTTTTTGTCCGTGTTTTATCGGTTATTATTAATCATCCACGACACACCCACTATCGATTTATATTTATTGGTGACATCAGTCAGTGGCTAGAGTATGAAATTACGTTTTTGCGATCACACATAGTAAGAATGCATTTCTCTTATATGGGATCATATTTCATAGAAACATGCATCATTATCTTAATTTAATATAGTGAAGCTTCTTATTACATGGAAAGGAGTATTAATCTAAAAATAGTATAATAAGTTACTAATAGAATCGTATTCCTTGCCGTACTTATAATGAAAATATATTCTTTGTGTTGCAAAACAAATATACTTAATATGAGTTATTTTAAGATGGAACAAAAAAATAATGAAATAATTATAGCGATTGTTCTAGATCTTCATTTCTACATAGGTATGAAAGAAAGTAGAGGTAAGTAATAATGCAATTCTGGCATTAGAAATGACAAACATACATAAGTACCCAAATGTTTTAAAAAACATCCTTGAAATGGCATGTAATATGAGCTACAGAGTGCCTACGTGATTGAGATCCTATCGGCGTATCGCTTTGTTATATTCATTTATGGTAAGATGAATTCCAAGGGACAAACTATTGTGAGACACTATAGAACGTTTTTTGCTAGTCTTGACAGAAACTGGTGGAGGTAGGAAGAATCTTGAGGAAGATTATTCTAGATTGATTTTTCATTCATATTTAGAAGTTCAGTTTATTATTAGGATATGAAAATGAAGTTAGCTTAGCATTCGAATTATATGAATGGAACTGCTACACAATGGCTATTAAATATACTTCCATATCCCATCAGAAAACTAACAAGTAATGAATTTAATCGAAAATTATAAATTTGGCCCTGTCAAAACTGTTTTTATGGTGATTAATATTTGAAATTTACGTTCACATTATTTAATTTTTGACGTTACTTATTATTAATTAATCTAATATTGTCTAACTATTATTTTCACTAGGGATTATTAAGATATAGAAATTTTGTTTAAACATGCTCCAAGGTCATTGTTATCATGAGACCCTACACCACTCACTGGGTAGTTGGTATAATGTGACACCCACGCATCAATCAAAAAGGGTTCATAAACGTTCGACTTTTTCTCTTCATTACACATAATGTACAAATACCGACTTTATTCTCTAAATGAGCTATTCAAATATATCTCTTTGGTTTTTCTTTACTTACTGTCTGGGCTCTTTGGCAGTTCATGGTAGTTGGAAGATTTCAAGTAATCGAAATGACAAAAGACTCTCTTTTGCAGTTTATTCATAGTAGTTGGAGGATTTCAAGTAATCTAAAGCAAGCTAAATACAATAGGTACCTATTCTATGCAAAACATGCAATACCAAATATAATACCACAAAAAACGTATCTTATCATTCTTTAATTAATTCAGAACATGCAATTCGTGATTTTCGTGTTAACCCAATATACGGGTCACTTTTGGTATTTCCAATAATCCTATATCCTTCAACCTTTTATTATTCATAAGCTTTGTATGATGATGATGATGATGTTGAAGCTTGGTTTGCAAGGCACCCCTATAATCAGGAACTTTGGTTTTATCTTTGATCTTAAATGTAATAAAGAAACTATGAAAGATTTTTGGATAATTCCTGGTAGTGACGGAAGTACCTTTCCGATATTTACTGAATTCGAAGCTTCAGATTTCCTTTATATTCGTACGTTTTAGAAGTTTCTTGGTATTTCCAATAATGGCAAGTTCCTTTGTTGAAATTATGGCTTCGGCCCTTTGATGGAAACCCACGAAGTCATAGTAAAACACCTAAATTTAAACAACAATTTTTGAAAATTATTATACCGTGTACGGTAACGTAACCTTTCTTTGAAAAAATTACAGTAAGTGTTTTCAAAAATTAAAAGTAAAGAAACCAATCTTTTGAAAATAAATGTAACTAAGCTGGTACTCGCTTTGTTGACGATACAAGTTTGTTGAGAAGTTCGTAAAACTTTAAATTGGATGGTAGTTCATCAAAAGTAATGCTGTCAACATACAAGAACCATCAAATAACTAGTAAATATAAAGCAGGTACTTTGAATTCAGAACAACAAAGTTAAAACAACTTCATAATCGAGTTTATGCCAAAGACATTTTCTATGAGCAATCACAATTTTCACTCTCGCGAAACGAGATACATCGCGCAATTACACGTTAATCTTCATAATTGACGAAAATTGTTGGAAAATAATGATTATAGGTACACATTCAAAGTGCGTACCCAGACGTTAAACACAGTGACAGTGTTTCCATATCAGCCAGTCCTAATAATTACATACTGTGTACTAAGGAAGGGGAAATGAAGAACTGTCTCCCTTGGACAAGCGCAAATGAGTAGTTAGTAGTACTCAGGCCTGCTCTACCTTTTTGTTACTAGATGGCTGTTTTTATTTCCATTGTGTTTGCTAATAACTTTCATCATAGTATTACTAGTTATTGTTATGTTATCTACTACAGCAAAAGTTCTACGTTTTTTAATGGGTTTGTAATTTTTAAGCTTCTATCTGTTTTAACATAGATTTTTAAAAACTTTCTTCATTACATTTTTTATATCTATTCCTAAAACACAACGGTATAATATATTTACATTGAATATCCAGAGCGTAGTCATTGCTAGGTGTCGGCAGCATGAAGTTGTTATGTGGTATTGGCGTCATCGGCGTCGGTGGTGTCTGCGGCTGCGGAGTAGGAGGCATCTGCCTCGCCCAGCCGCTGTTGATGAGCGCCGTCACCGACATCGTCGGCTTGTCTTTCTTCGCCAAGCTCGACATGACCACGCACAAGCATCCTCACATCACTAAACACAACACTACACCCGTGCCGCTAATAAAACAGGATTCACAACACACCGGCGCACGGCACGGCTGTCACGCACGATTTGCGGATACGAAACTGGTGAATTATGGTTACAGTACTGCTCCTGAATATGAAAAGCGTTGTGAGCGCGCGACAGCGGCCGAGATACGGCGCGCGCAGACAAAAGCGTCAGAGCCGCCACCGGGGACAAAGCAGACGTCGTTGTGACATTGTGATAGCGAGTGTTATTGCAGCGATATCGCACTGCAGCGAGTCAACAATACGCTTCGCCACGAGCGGAGGCACTGATGCTTAGATCGGGAGTAATGCGCACTAAACTCGACGAGCTCGAATTTGACAAAAAAGTTCACGAGTCAATTTCCGCGCGGTTACCGGCGTGAAGGTCTCGACGCGCTCAAGGTCCGCATACAATCCATACGTGAATAAATCTCATTTATTGCGAAAACGGGTCGGCTATAATCAAACTTTTTATTCCATTTAATAAAGAAGCAAACGAATCAAATTGAACTAGATGATTTAAAATATTTTATGGTCATATGTTAGAATGGCATCATCAAAATAATTGTGGTTGTTAGTCGTTGGCCTTCGTGACCGTGGCTACGGCGCGATTCTGTAATTAAGTTTTACGTCACTCATAGACCGAGCTCCCTGCGATAGCCTCTACCAAATAAAAATCGCCATGTCACCTCACGCAGCAGAATTCATTGCCGATATTCTAGTTAAATCGACATATTTTGTGTACAAATGCAGCTCTTAGACAATATCCAGAAAAATCCTAGTTTATACCTCTGATCTGAAGCTGAAAAAGCCGTGGGTATACGACGGTAGTCTAGGATCTTTGAGCCGAAGCGTTTAATTAAATTATTAATTTCAGAAAGTAAAATCAATTGATGCATTAGTTGCGCGACCAAGGCTTGAAGATTTACAATCTAATAATAACAGGTTACTAAAACACCTCCGTGTTTATAATGTCATAGCCCAATATTACAATGCAAATACGATTCGACCGAGTAAGCAAGCACATACTTCTCGAACGTCGAATCCTATCAGAGGGGCCGTTCATTCCGCGACGCTACCTACGGTTTATTTGTTTGACAACATGTGTGCGGCCTTGGGTTTGTATTGGTACGTTCGGAACACGTGGCTCGTATACCAAAGACAGCGAAATCACATCCGGCCTTTTTACAGCAATACTGGTATTCCGTACCCTTTGCCTTAATATTTAGAGCGTTCCGTTCCGATCATTTCGTTTTGTGTCTGACCAATGTTTAACATCCCGTTATATCAATTTGCGTGTGATATCAATTCCACTTCATTCATGCTCTGACAATTGATATGGGATAACGACTACCTACGACTGAATCCGGGTACTTTGATTCAATCATGGTTGAGTGTTTACACAAATAAACATAAGTTTAGACTTACAGACTTTCGAATATCTTAATAACTTTTTAAGAATTTCGAAATTCTGAATCAGTAGGTAGATCAATCGTTTCTGCGAATAATATCATAAATATGAAGTGATTGATGAGGTTCATCGAATTTTTCATGTATTTATGATAATTTATTGATTTTTCACACATGCACTATTTAAAAGGAAATTTATCCAGGCCACTATTCGACTATTAAGGGAATGTTATTCGATTTTGTTCCGTTCGTTCGAAGTTTGGTTAGACTTAGAGATGAGTGAGATGACACAAACCGTATTAATATAATATTATGCCGGATATTCTTCTGGGAACAATATGTATTAACTGGTAATAATGCTGGTCAATCTAACAAGACGTACAAGGACACACAACATCAATATGTCTATGATAGATCATAGAGGTAGACAAAATGATTGGCACACGAAAAGCAACTCATACAATAGGATTTTTGTAATATAATAAGTACGCGAAATGTTATTTCCATCATCTCGACGTGATATCAAAAAGCTCAGACAGCTATTAAGGCAGATAAGAATATCTTATTTACGGCGTAGGCGGTCCTGTGATATTCACGCCCAATTCTAAAGAAACCATCCAAGCGTGAATCCATCCATATCCCTTTACGCTCGGTTTAGGGTGTTGGTTGCTATATTATGGGACTACATTACCCGAGCTGTCAATCAGGTGTTATCCTTCACGAGCCGTGTAATTGATAGCCTCTTGTGAAAAAGGAATCGCCTCAGAATTGTGTAGGATGGCCTATACGGTCGATAAAACACGATGTTGAAGTAAGCTCCAATTGCTATCATTAAAAGGATAAAGCTTTGGTAAAATGTTACTGCTTGCTGTATTTAGACACGAAGCGAATGAATTCAACCATTATAAATATTGTAACGACGACGGAGTATACAAAGGAAGTATTTCCAACAATGACTAAGCGGACACCAACATTACCTGCAACACTACAACAAAGGAAGCTACAACGTGTTCGTCGCTATACAAACAATTCTCAGTTTTAGTACCTACCTAAAATATTTACAAGTTCATAATTATTGTGAACGCTATCAACTGCATTACAATTCGCAGCGATGATAAAGACATTGCAACATTTGCAACGCAGAATGAGATAAGTGCGAATCGCAGCTCACTGAGCGTATAGCCGTAGGCAGTGATAATAAGGAATTTTTCCACTTTCCTACACTTTCTTCGGTCGGTATGACGTGCATACATGCATGCTAGCTGTGTGGAGATGGGCCGACGCCGCCGCCCCACTCTGCTATCGATTTGCGCTGCGCCGACCTTGACTGCCGTGCGCCCGCCAGCCACAATTAACATTGACAATAGCGACTCGCGCGCAACACCTCGTATAACTCTTCTGTGCACTTTCCTTTTTACATTGCGCCCGACTTTTGCGGTTTGCTAACCAATTGACCCTCCAGCAAACTTCCGATTCTTGCGTTCCTTTTCCGTGACGTTATAGAAATTCGCATGACCATAGCTCTAGTAATGATGGTTATATAGGCGGACATCGGTTCGGCCGGTGAGACAAGGCGCGCGGGGGCGGCGCGGCGCATGCATTCGCCGCGAGATATGGGTAAACGGATCGCAGAACGCGCCGCGGGGGCCTGCGACCTTGGCGATTCGCTGACGACTACAGGTGTTTTTTGTTTGTGCTCGAGATCGAACGATGCTCACTTTGCTGGTCACTCGATTCTAGCAGTGAATGCGCAAAGGGGAGAACAACCGGAACTCAACTCGAAACAATGCTTCTCACACACGACGGACGTTACAAGTTACAACGGTTTGAATTTCAACCGGTTATGGTTTGTGCAATATCATTGTTAAAGTAAATTTTAAAGATGTATATGAAACAAATGGCACCAATAACTAGCTAGAGTCAGAACAGCCTTCATTTCAGAAGTAGGTAAGTACAACAATAATGTTTTTGCAAAAATAAGTATCAGCAAGCCCCGTCGTGAACTTTAAATTTTTATGATGTGCCGTGCCGTAAATATTGCAATTCACCGTATCAAGAGTGCTGGGCATTACGACCTATTGTTGAAATAATTTATTGACATCTTAGTTTAACAGCCCTTCAATGTTTACTGGTTAGAACATGTGAAAAGCATGTAACAATCCCCGTTTAGGCTCGAAAATACTAATTCTGTCCGACTCATATTATGATTGTTAAAATAGAAAATGTTTTGCGATTAAGCTATAAAAAGGAACAATGCAAATCAAGATTAAACGAACGAAAACAAAAGCATGTAAAGAATCTAGATATAAACAAAAGTGCGTGTTTAATCGGATAGTTTAGTTACGTAATGACGACAACGTTGGCAAAGACCTTGGCCGTGACCAAGCCAGAGAGTAGGCAACTGTAGGCAATACTTCCCACGGAGTGACGACGCTCGCCGCCAAGCTAAGATTAGGTTCACGCGAAATAATACACGCTCTACCTTTTCATACTAAGGGCGTTCCACAAAAACTTCACAATATAAACAATAGATCCGAACTGATTAACCTAATCGAGAAACAAAACAGAAATGAAAACACCTAACAAACTTCAACAATCAGGCAATACAATAGCTAAGAAACTATTCCAGAAATATTCATCGTCCATGGCAAACTATTGATTTACTTAATAGCATTGAAATGTTACACGTGCCTCCTGCCGGCCAACGCCACTATGAATACATTTACGTGTAGATTGATGATAACAATTCAGGAAAGTTGGGATCAAAATTTACCTAAATCAAATTTCAAAAGGAAAGTTGGTGCTACGGTGTTATTGAAAAACAACAGGCATTTGAAGAAGTTCAATTCAAACACGTGATGGAAGTAATAAAATAGATTGACAAACTCAAGTAATCAACTTATACGTGTTGTGCCAGTGTTAGAGGCTTAATTGAAACTGAAATAAAGGTTTTAGTTAAAATAAAGCGGGTAAAATCATACTAGCAAATTAAACAAAAATAAGGAAACGTGAATTCACATTAACAAAAAGTAAAGTAACGTATTAGTATTCCAAAAGTGAGTTAGCGAGGGGGCGGCAATGAATTCTAATGGACTAGAAGGCCTTGACAATGATACAATCGTCTTGGATAACCACTCTATAAAGTGTGTACGTACGGACTACATATGTACAAATACCTACTAATACAAAATCATCGGAAATTTCTTCAAAACAGAATATAAGTATAGAATATAACAGAATAGAATAATGGAAACTGTTTCAAACAAAGACAAGATCGAATATATCTTGCACAATATTTTGCAAGACAATATTGATCATAGCGTCAATGCAATTAATATAATACTCAATTAAGATGCATCAATACTTATAAAGATTATTTTAATGGAATGCTAGATTTTATGCAAATTTCATAAGATCAGCAGCATAATGAGTTATTAATAAAACGGTAGCGTTGAATCGTGTCCGTCTATCTACATAATTATCTAGTATATTGTGTTAAGTATATCAGTTATCTACCCATAACACAAGCTCTGCTTAGCTTGGTTCTAGTATAATACTTTGTAAATCGTCCAGCATTATTAATTTAATAATACGAGGAATTATTTAATGCATAAGTGCAAAGATTACTCAAGAGCTAAGTAAAAAGGGCAAGCATGCAGAAACTCAGAATGAAGATAACCAAGTGACGACAGAACATTAATTTGAGAGAGTCAGTCCAAAACTATTTTCAACCGCATGTAAAGAACCGTACCACGAAAAATAATTTGATGATCTAAGATTATTATTGTTTATTCAGGTAAGTAGTCCATCACCAAATCATCGTATTTATGAATGAAAGTGACAAATTTTACTGAATCAGAATTTCCTATCTCTTTCTTCCATCTGATGGTGATTCATGATGGGTCTCTGCAAGGTCTTGGAATATAGTACGAACAGTTTAGGTTTATAAAACGATTATAGCATTGAGAAAACTATATTTCCCGAGTGATTTAAATTTCGTTATTCTGTGATAGAGTCTAAACTCCAGGTATCCAACCGTCGTCATAAACCGGTGACGAGTTGTCTATCTCCTCACCAACTAACTTTGGCACGATTTCTTTGTAAGATCAGTTACATCATCCCTACGTCAATGTTTTTTAAACAGAAAATTTTCATTTGTAGAGAAAGAATAAGTTGTGCACACAAATGGAAATGCATCTGTTGCTAGAGTCATAGAGCACACAGATAAATTTATTCAAAACACCAGAGTCAATACTCTTGCAACCTTGCAATGCTCTTTACGACTCGTGTCAGATAAAGACATAAGGGCATTAAAATATTACAATTTTATACATCATAGCATAGTAACAAATATGAATTACGACGCAAAAACTGCTTTCACAATAGTTTAAGGTTCGGACGGGTTATCCAGTACAGTGATGCTATCTCAGAATTGGATGCGGTAATGAGATTGGGTTGTCTATACTTTGTCAAAGCTGGAGAGACCGATTTTTTTATTTACATCAATGGATGAGTTAACTTTTTTCATATTCAATGAGCTTTTAATCCTTTGAGATTTAGGTATGATAAAAGCATATTGCTACACTTCCATTCCGTCAAGAGTCATCATATCTTTTTTATTATACTTTACAATAAAGATTAAGAACCGCAGTGTTTGCTGCAATTGGTCGCAGAATCCTTTATACCTCTTGTTTTACTGCTAAAGTCATACATAACCATAATAAAAGTCCAACATAGTTTTAACAGGTTTATCCTCACAATCCCAAAGCAAGTTAGCGCCAGCTCCGGTATCCTTGATCATTCAACAAACAATCCTACAGTTTGCATGGCAAAAACGAGACTAAGTAAAAGCGAAAATATTATGGGATCCCTGGCGCCGATGCCGTTCCAGGTTGACATGGGACAGAGAGCTGTTCGAGTAAAGCGCAAGGGATGCATCACAAATCACGAGTTGCGAATGGGCATGGGATGAATGACGTCATAGGTGCTATTCGATTTACGGGTGTCGATTTCGAATGCCGGTTGCGGTTCGTGCATCGATTTTCGTGTGGGTAGGTCGCGAGCGGCGCCAGTCTCGCGGCCGGTGCGGGCGGCGTCGCAGCTGTGACTGGCTCGGCCTCCCCGCGCCAGCCGCGCGCCGCCACCGTTTGTTTTGCTGTATTTTCGTTGTTAATCATTCTCCTTGACCTTGTGCGACGTCGAGTGGTCCACTGCACACGACTGCGCACCCCTCGCCGCTCGCCCCCGCCCCGCTGCCTGTCGCGAGTCGCGCCACATCACATCACACGTGCTTGCCCGTGCTCCCGACTACCGCACTATGCAACCATGCAATGCAATCTCTCGACCATTCATCCATAGACAACTTGACCTTTAAACATTTGCGACAAAACTTGCCCAAACTTAAAACACGTCAGTCAGCTCATAATTTGTACCTTATAAACTTACGAGCCATTTGAATATTTGCCTCGTAAATCTTCCAAACTTCCAGTTAAATGACCAATTTGGTTTAATTAGTATTTTTTACGATGAAACATATAATTACTTTTTGGTTTCAGTGTGCTACCTAATTTCTGTTTGGCTGAACTTTTTTTATATACCTACTTAGGTATTTTGATTATGATGAGGCTCAATAAAATTTTATTTTTTTCACTGCAATCAAAACAGAAATGTTTAGGGAACGCCAAAACTACGTTAGCTTCGTGGTGCAGACACGCAATGTTCCTACCTAAAACCTTACATCTGCTCTGCTCCCCTGATTATAGAGTCGGGAATACTCTGAAATTGACTGAAAAAACTAAAAAATAATATTCACGAATTTTCGTAGTTTTAAGATCATTAATTCTACAAATTTTTAATACTGCGAGATGACGGAAAAAATGGTGTAATGTAAACCAAAGATTTAAGTATATCGTTAGATAGGCTGAAGTGAGACCGTGACGTGTTTGTTGCCAAACGAAGTATGTGAGCTCACAAACAAAAAGTCATTTGGTGATCAGATTCTGTTGTTTTAGGATTAGCTAAAATTAGGATTTCGGAATTTCAAACAGATAAGACGATTCAATGGTTGAAAAATTTGACTGACACGTTTAAAATTAGGATAACAGCTCTGAAATTAAGCTGACAAACCTAAAACAACTCAATTTAGTTAAAATGGCTATAAACTTATTCCTTGCGTAAGATTTCAATTGCTTGAAAAATTAAACTAACGAGTTTAAAATTAGGATGACAGCTCTAAAATTAGATTGATAGATCTAAAACAACTTAACTTATTTATAAGTAGCTTTAACCCTATTCTTTGCATTACATTTTAGCTATGATTAGAAACGTCTACCTAATTTTAGCAGGCATCTAATTAGGTCATGATTAAAATTTATCGATTTTAAACTGGTATCGATTTGAATTTCTAAACGATTTCTTATACAAACGGATGATTTGTTTGACCCATGTAAAGAAGTATTCTGAAATAAAATTTTAGAAAAAATCATATTTTGCTCACAGCAACAACCCAACTACTCAACGCAGAGGATTTGCGATTTTGAAAAACCTTCTAATATAGGTATTTTTAGGACCTGTATAGAGAATACCATAATTTTTAGATCTAACCAGCATAGAAAATTAAGATATCTTAAAATTTAGGTTAGGAGTCCTAAAACAACAGAATCGACACCATTATAAAGATATTTTTTTATTTGTTGTTTTTTTATTTAGTTGTATTGCATAGGCTCTGAAACTACTGAAACGATTTAAAAAATATTTCATCTTTAAAAAGATTACTTTTCAGGAAGTGACATAGGCTATATTTTTTCCCGGAATTCGCAAGGGAACGGGAACTCGTGGATGAAACCGCGAGGCAACTGCTAGTTGTTTTATAATTTAAATAAAGACTAAATGGGCATTAATTAAAAAAATAAAAATGACAGAACATGTAACACAGATATTAAAATGTTTCAGTCTTCTCTTAATTCTAGTATTTCGTGTGAGTACCTCTGAACCTACCTTTTGTACCAAACTAAAACTTTAAGCTGGAAAGACCAAAGCCATTATCATTCAAATAAATAAATAAAATCGGCCAAGTGCGAGTCGTACTCGTGCACGAAGGGTTTCGTACCATCACACTTCACTCACACTAATATTATAATGCGAAAGTTTGGATAGATGGACGTTTGTTGTTACCTCTTCACGCCAAAGCTACTGAACGGATCGGGCTAACTTTTGCATACCGATAATTCTAATCCAGGAATCAAACGGCAAATAATTAATATTGTTTTAAAAAACTATAAACCGATTTCAATTTTAATAGTTTTTTCATGAATTTTCATGGATCCCATTGTCAGAACTGAACAAAATTAAAATGGGACCACACGGGAAGCACCAGCTTTCATATAAAAAAATAATCATGAAGATCGGAACACCTAGACAAAAGTTCTGAGGTAACAAACAAAAAATACAGTCGAATTGAGAACCTCTTCCTTTTTTGAAGTCGGTTAAAAACCATGTCGGTTGTATGGGACCCTTAAATATTGATTTAATAGTTTTTTTAGTATTTTGTTGTTAAAGCAGCAACAGAAATACTTCATCTGAGGAAATTTCTAACCATCACGGTTCATGAGATACAGATAGAGCCTGATGAAATGACAGACGGACAGCGCGGAGTCTTAGGAATAGGGTCCTGTTTTACCCCTTTTGTAAGAAATCCTAAAAACTGAACTAAATTTTGATCATTTACGGATTTACGAATATAATATGGATAAAAAAATCATGATTTTTATAAACCCTCATAAATATAATATAACAGAAAAGTGCGTATCCGGCGGGCCCCATGCATTTTAGGGCTCCACACTTGCACGGTTCATTATTATTTGGCTTATTAGGGCGCTACTCCGACTCAAAACAACGTCAACTATACCGTGTCCATTTTGAACGAGGCATAAACGTAAATAAACCGCCCATACTTAACCTAAAATTCACTTTGTAGGCGCGTCCTTTTACACGTAATTTACATTACTTGTCTATTTTAGATCCTCCCTTCAATAAAAATTGCTTACAATTATATATGAAACTCGACGCCAAGCAAGTGAGATTTTGTTATTTGTGTCGTATTTTGTTTATATACTAACATGCTCCATTCAACGTGGACAAACCATAGATTGTATCTTTATTTTAACGTTAAACCAATAAATTTTCAACAAACCAAGGCAGTTTGTGATACCTAACAGAAGTTTTTCTTTAATACCTCTATGATAGTTTTAATTTGCATAGTTTAGAAACAAGATTTTGTTGGCCACCAAGATCAACTTCGCATATCTTCACTGTCTTAACTATAAAGACAAATGAAAAAATTACAGAGGCAGTGAAAAAAGCGTAGTGCCTTTTGCCTATATGCCGCGTAACTATCTGCGTTACACAGCATTATCTAGCCCCAAGCTAAGCAGAGCGTGTTATGGGTGGGTAGGTACTAAATAACTGTACGTACAGCCTTGGCCATAAGTATTGAGCACCCCTTACATTTTAATTTTTTAAAAGAAATATCAAACAGAAGTTAAATGAAACGATTTATATAGATTTATATAACTATTTATTCATAAAATAATAATATTTTGTGGGTCCACCCTTTGCCTTTATAACAGCAGAATTTTTTCTTGGAATTGAGCGTACAAGTTTCTCGCAGTCTTCGGTAGTAATTGAGCTCCATTTCAGGCGCAGACAATGATTAAGGTCTTCTTTGTTGCTATTCGTGTGGCGCCTGACTCTGCGCTATAATAAACTTCATAAATGCTCAATGGGGTTCAGATTCTTCAGATCCGGAGACTGGGCTGGCCACCTCAATAACTCAATGTCGTTTTCCTGAAACCATGTCATTGTGAGGGCTGATTTGTGACATGGTGCGTTATCCTGTTGGAATTTAACGCCATCCATGTTCGTATCGCCAAAAAGTGTCGTTAATGACGGCATCAAAGCAGATTCTAGTACATTTATGTACTTGGTAGAGTTCATTCCGCCGTCGCATACGATTAATTCACCAACTCCAGAGCTGGTCATGCAACCCCAGACCATAATGCTGCCGCCGCCGTGTTTTACGGTCGGTACCACACAATCTGGCCTAAATTCTTCACCTACCCGGCGACGCACTAAAGTCACACCAGGGGTCCCAAAAATCTGCAACAAAGAGAAAAACGTGAGTTTCGAAAAAAGTACATTTAAATTTATGTAGGCGATTTCTTTCTAATAATTTTACTAAATGTTGTTAGATAATTAAATGGATAAACTCACCTCAAAGTTTGATTCGTCTGACCACACAACATTGCACCAATCTTCTGTGGTGAAGTGTTAGTGTTCTAAGGCCCATGCATACCGCGCTATTTTGTTGTTCTCCGAGAGCCATGGCTTCTTTCGAGCTTTACAACCTTTCAGGCCAGCTTCTAGAAGTCTTCGACGAGCAGTTCGACCAGAAATTATTTCATCAATTTCAACTGACAACTCAGCAGCGAGCTCCAAAGACGTTTTCTTCCTATTTTTCAAAGACTCTCTTAGCAACTGACGGTCCTCACGGTCGGTGATGATGCGTTTGCGCCCAGTTCTAGGTCTATTTTGATGTGATCCGGTAGCAGCGAATCGCTCAATAGCATATTGCACTGATCGGCGCGAACATTTCACTGCTTTGGATATCACCACTTGGGTTTTCCCTTGCCTATGCAGAAGCTGTATCTGCACACGTTGCTCTAATGAAAGTTCGTTTTTTTTTTGCATTTTACAAAGATATCACTGGAATCTAACGAAAAAAAAACAAATAACCGCACTAGATCACTTGATGTTCACGTCTCGTCGTCTAAGATCGAATTGATGAATAATTACAAAAATCGTTAAAATGACAAACTTTACTGCTCCCAGGTGTTTTATTGCTAGGTGCGGTATAGGTCATTGTTTTAAGCCTTTTCAGATGCTGACAAAAGGATACGTAAACAATAGATTTGGTTTATTACTTTACTTTCCGTACAGGAGCAAAATGTAAGGGGTGCTCAATACTTATGGCCAAGGCTGTATATACTTAATATACTTAATAATATACTTAATACAATATACTACCTACATAGATACATATTTTTTATTCAAAATAGAAAACATCCAGAACGCCCTGAACAAATATCTGCAGATCTTACACACATTTGTCCCGAGGCGGGAATCGAACCCGCAACCTCCCGCGTCGCTGGCGGCGCCTGCAGCGCTGCACTGCGCCACAGAGGTTGTCAACTAACGACTTTGTCTTCATTCTCACTGGAAATTTCCTAAAATCTAAATAATGTAGAGGCCAAGAGCAAAGAGGTACCCAAATCTAAAAATGGTTTCTGCAAACCCACAATATTTTTGAACAACCCACCCAATAATAACCTACAACACGGGGCATCAAAGAAAAAAATATCCACTTGAGGTAGGCGCTTTTTTTAGCTAAGTAGGTACCTACTTAAGGGAATGTATCTAATCTACGGAGTAGATTTTTTATAATGTTGATATCATGATAATTAAATATTATGTATTATATATATTACTTGTGCCAAACTGTAGTTCTAGGACTCTGAGCTAAGCCACACAGTATGTATATACCACAGTAAGTATATCTTTATGTGTTGTATGGACCCGAAGACCTTGAAAAGAGCATAATATGAACCAACATGGCATGTGGTAACTTTGTAAGTGATTATCCAGTAGTTCAATATTAGGGAAAACTTTTTTTAATTTGTAAATCAAATTATGGTTTAGCCTAGTAACTCAAATGTACCTTGTTAGTATTGTTGAATAGGTACTTTTTTATCATTACAACAAGCATTCTAAGTAAATTTGTTCGTTCTTTGTCAATAATAGCAGTGTAATTTAGCCAAGTTTAATACTTCCAGCGCCATCTAGGTTGTTTATGTGGAACTAAAAGCGCCATCTTCAGCAATATCATGGAAGTTATACTGGACAATATCAAGTAGATTTACAATAACATAAAATGTATCTTGTACATCATTTTGAACAATTTAAGTAGTTTCTCATACTAAAAAATAAAATGTTATATATAATAAACAATTTTATTAAGTAATATATACATACATTGTTTGTTTCACAGCTATAAAATCTTTTTTTGCTGGGAATTTTATTCCTCTCTTATAATAATTATAATTATCTATATAATTATTATATAGATAATTATCACACTAATATTATAAATGCGAAAGTTTGGATGGATGTATGGATGGATGTTTGTTACTTCTTCACGCCAAAACTACTGGACAGATCTGGCTGAAATTTTGCATACAGGTAATTCTAATCCTGGAATAAAACATAGGCTTTTTATCCCATAAATCTGTTCCCGTGGGATGAAAATGACCTTTTAATGTTTCCATAGGAACAACGCGTGCGAAGCCGCGGGGCGCAGCTAGTAATAAATATAAATCTATTTTGGGCTATTTCCAGTACACACTTCCATACCCAGTATACAGCAACTTGAGCTCTTATGCCTCAGCTGTGTAATAAATGTTTAACCAAAGTTATTATAACAACAAGTACTATTCATAAGTTACCTCAACTTTCTTTAAATTAATTTAACTTCTGTCACCAGAAGATTTTAAAGAGAGCCCTTGACCCCCTTTGCAACAGTAGTAACTTATAAGCTGATGTGTATCTATTATGCATTATACAATAATGCTGACAGTGGAATGTGACTTAATTATACATTATAGATATGTATGTATGTATTTATATATCTATGTATGTTTATATAGGTATAGTATACCTACTTAGGTAATTTAACAATTTTAGTCGATATTTTTATTTACTTTTATTTTTCTATGTAAGACCTTACTACATAATAATGCACACAGATCCCCATTTTCAATCCAACAATCCTATCTATCCACAGTTGTCTGGTAGAGATTGCTCTTGAGATATAAGACGCCAATTGTCACATATTTTGTTTTGATATTTTGTTTAATTTATTTTTAAGTGTCCAAAAGAGAATTTTCTATCCATCTATCAATCTATCTATTTAATTGTCAAGCAGTATCAATTTTAAATACACGGTCAGATTTGTTTCTATTATTTGATTTTCAGGTTGACATCATCATCATCAATAGTCTCAACTCAACACAACATCTATGAAGAATTCTTTTCCAGCACCAACATCAATGATTTGCTAGGCCTATAGAAACCTCAGATGCAACGGCCATACTAACTTACCCCCAAGTACTCAAACACTAACTCAGATAAAATACTACCTCGGATACAACTCATATTTAAGCACCTCGCATCTCTTTCTTTTTTACAGTTTTTCATAAAATTCTATATATATAAAATTCGACTTTTGAGACATGTTTAAAACTGAGTTGCTTTTGAGTATTCATACAGTATTCCAGGTTAAGACAATCAAAGTCATGTTATGTTTTTATGGGCTAGATGTTGCTGTGTGGACCAAGAAACAATAATACTAACATAATGCTGGATAGCATTATGTTAGCATTATTGTTTCTTGGTATGCACACTTGAAATTTAAAGCATATGATCAGATTTGAAAAATTTAAATTTTAAATCAGGTTTAAGAATATTTATTTCTCACTAAGAATAAATTCACTTACATGAGAAAACATAGTTTTTAACATAGTAGGGCTAACGTATACTAAAGAACTTAAGCAAAATAAAAAGATAATTTTTATACAATATTAGTGGGTAGTTTGAAGAACATGCCGTAATGGAATGTCTTTATCGTCTAAAACAATAGCCGCTTGACTATGACGCGGATCGAGCACAACTGGAAGTGGCATGCAACCAAAATAAAATAAAAATGTTACGCGACCTAGTTACAGATACTTAAACATTACATTAAGTCAACTTAATGTAATGTTTAAGTATCTTTTTAAAAGTTGACATTGATTTGGCTTCTTTAATGTCTTTCGGTAGTTTATTATACAGCTGTGCACCTTCGTACATAATGTTTTTTTTGCCGTAGTTTGTTCGAGGAGAGTGTAGTTTTATGTCATTGGCACTACGAAGTCTCATCTTTTGAAATTGTTGTTTTTTAGTAAAAGTTATTTGTGTATGTATATCTTTGGAAAGTATTTTACGAATCAATACGCAATTATAGTATAAATAGGTTTGAGTAATATTCATAATTTTGGTTTCGCTATAAATTTTGTTGGTTGAAGTTAGATAATCATAATTAAAAAGCCTCTTAATTAATTTATTTTGAGCTATTTGTAGTGTGTCTATATGAGATTTGGCAGCTGTACCCCATACTTCTATTAAGTAGTCAATATGCGGTTTTATCAATGAGTTGTAAACAGTGTATCGGACAGCGCGCGGTAAACATCGTACGTAATTTTTCAGAGATCCATTGAGCGATGACAGTTTCGATTTTAGTTTCTGTAAGTGCGGTTTCCATGTCATATTATTGTCCATAATTAGTCCTAAGTACTTTTCCTGATGAACTCTATTTATTGTTATGTTATTGATTGTTAACGGCGAAAACTGCGAAACTTTTTTGTTTTTAGATGTAAATATTATAAAATTAGTTTTTGATATATTTATAGTGAGTAAGTTACTTTGAAACCATTTATGCAGTAGGTCTAAATCGATGTAAGTAAAAATTAAATGCTTGTAAACACCCATGTATGTATTTATAGTTGGATAGAGATTATAATATTGTACAAAATCAAGAAGTTGCCCAATTTTTGGACAGGGTTATGTCTAGACAGCATTAGTAATCAGCCTTAAGTCCATCAGAGTATTGACTATTACCATAACTCAATCTAGAGTTAAGCTCGCCTATGCCATTATTTTAGCTTTTAAATGTTTTACTTATATAAAGAGATATATGAAGAATAAATAAATACTTACTAATTATTATATTGTTCTTTAAAAACTATTTTATGAGCCAAACTGAAGTTGTTTATGATATATATAGCAAGGTTATATTTTAACTGTAGTTTTCAGAAACTTTGAGACTTAACACTGTGATGGTACAGTGAGAGTAGATATTCATTAAGCATATCTTCATCCAAGAAACTTGAATAAATCACATATCAATAAGACATAATTTATCATACTTAAAATGCACTATGGCCATGTGAGCACACATGAAGCATTATGTTCCATGTATAATAAATAATCCAGGGGAAACGCAACAGAATAAATTTACCAGAAATGGCATACAGTTCACACAATACCTAAGTACAGTTACAAAGAAGCGCCGAATTGAAAACGATTTTACATAAAGCTTAGTTTTAGCGATCTTACCTGAATCTCTCGAGGGCTCCATCATTTGTAATAGGTAAATG
Source organism: Eupithecia tripunctaria (assembly GCA_955876795.1). Lineage (NCBI taxonomy): Eukaryota > Metazoa > Arthropoda > Insecta > Lepidoptera > Geometridae > Eupithecia > Eupithecia tripunctaria. Next base: position 6,507,493 of record OY041603.1, on the reverse strand, counting down.
ATCTATCGTTTACGATAGTAAAACACTTTCGTAGAACAGTTCAGTTGCTGGTGGTGAACCTGTCAGTAACAAGGTCGTTGAACTAAATATACCTATACTTGAAACCTATTACACCCCCTCGTAAAACACAGATTTACAGAGTTCCATGAAACACACTTGGTCAGCAACAGTTTGTATAGTTAAGGAACACTTGGTGCAGTTATTCTTTCAGGAAAACCCAGCAGATTTTGCCTGTTTTTAGAGTTTTCACAAGATTTCTCAAATTCAACACCAAAATGACAAAACTGACATACATACAACAACGCGTCACGTCATTCTCTGGGTGGCTATTTTGGTGTATCAGCATTTGTTCAAGGACCATCTCCAACGCAAGTGTATGTTTATTGAATGACATATCATGGGTTTTTTTTATTTGAGCCTGTGTTACTGCTGGATACAGTACCCGTGGAGAGCCAGCCCTCCCGTTCCGACATGTCGCTTGAGCGCCCCAGCCCGTTTTTACGGGCAATTTCACGGGAGTATGGTATAATTATATGTTACTAGCTGTTCCCCGCGGCATCGCACGCGTTGGTCCTCTGGAAACATTCAAAGGTGATTTTCATCCCTCGGGAACAGATTTATGGCATAAAAAGGTGCCTATGTTTTATTCCCAGATCATCAAAATTTCAGCCAGATCCGTCCAGTAGTTTTGGCGTGAAGAAGTAACAAACCTCCATCCATCCATACATCCATACAAACTTTCGCCTTTATAGTATTAGTCTGATAATTTAAATGGAAATTTAACTGTTCGCGAAACCGCTGCTTTCATTAAATAATTTCTAAATGTAAATTTACAAAATACTATTAGGAGTTAAATAATACATTGCGCTGTGTGCCTTGTTAAAACAGTCATTGCTTTGTTAAAGAGCTTTTAAGCGTTGTTTATGTTAGCGGTGTAGGAACCGCGCGCGCGGCACGGTAAAGTGAGATCGTGAAGTCGGATTATATCTCAAAGAATTAACAAACTGATAAAGGCTGATGATGATGATGATGATAATGTTGACTGTCTTTTTACTATCTTCTGTTTCTATTAAAAAAAGATTGACTGATATCGGACAACGCGTTAATGAATTACAACTAAGTACATTAGGTACATACCTACACATTTCGATTTTCATCCCCTCTCCTAAGGGTGGACTCATATAGGCTGATGATGATGATGATCATGTCTAATTTTTTAAAATTTTGCAACATTGTTTCTAACAAAAAAGAATCAGTTATATCGGACGTGTTGATGAATTACAACGAAGTACTGCATTTTGACTTTCATCCCCTCTCCCAAGGGAACCGTAATGAATTCCGTGATAAAAAGTATCCTATGTCCTTCCTCGTAGTATGAACTCAAATCATGCCAAGTTTCATTTGAATCCATTCAGTAGTTTTGGCGTGATGCGCGGCCATGATACAGACAGACAGACAGACAGACAGACATGAACGAAAAAAATACTGTTTTGGCTTTAGTATCGATAATAGAGTGCATTCCAAAAAAATATTTCAAAATTCCTTCAATGTACAGAATTGGACCCGTTACAGTTTTATTATAAGTATAGATAAATCATACATCATTGTTTTCGTCGTAAAATTTCCTAATAGCTAATGCCCTTATAATAATGAAACTTACATGATACAGAAATTATTTAATTTCTTCCCAAAGTCGTCATTTCGAGTCAAAATCGTGACACAATTTGTTAACAAACTTAACGCAAAATGATTTCTACCTGCATTTGCTATTATCAGGTACTTACTTCTTGGTATCTAAATATTTCTTGATAAATTACCTAGCTTATTCATGAACATAAAAACCATAAAACCCCATTATTCTAAAGAAAATAATTCATAAACAAAGCGGACATGGAACTTGGATTTGCAAAAATACACGATGCAAAAGTTAGTCTCGTTTTTTCATTAAAATATTACCGTTATTGGTAATTCTATAACTTTAAACATAATCTACAGTATCTTCCCAGTAAATACAAATAATAATCAACGAGGAATACTCATCGAGTCATTGTTGAGATTTTTAAGCTATTGCATAGCTTCTATCGCGGGCCTTGAGCGCGGGGACCGAATCCAGAAATTCCGTAACGAAAAAACCTTGATGTTTGTCTCTTTAGTTCAGCAACTCGCCTCTAGATGGCATTGCAATAGCTTTACCGCGGCAGTCCCCGAGTGCCACATTTTAAAAGATGGCGGCCTACTGAGCCATACGCGGGGTGTTTGGCAATTTTGCTCAAATAGTAACAATTTCCGGTCTCAATTTGATTTTATTGGCTGTATTTCGTTCCGTATTGAATGAAGCTTAACATTAGTACAGCCAATGGAAGTCCATCAATCCGATATTTATGGTAAAAAGCCAAACAATGGCGACCAAACCATGTGCTCGTATGGCGCCCCCGGCACTAAATCCTTATGAGCACCTGGTGCTCGTATGGCGCTCGACGGGTGAAGGTATTTTACAGAAACGTTAAAAAAATCCAACTATTGATTGTTCATAATGGTTCATGTTAAAATATAAGGTACCTACCAAATATGTTTGACAATGCTACTAAATAATTTGGCATTGGTCATGGGTAGGTACGATATGAATGGTGAAAAAATCTTGTTAAAATTATACTCCATCGATAAGGGAATTTCTTTCACAAACCCGAATGAGCTCCAATTCAACCATTTGATACTTACGTTCAAAGATTTAAATCGTTAGATGGACTATTTCTGTAGTGACTGCACTTTTGTGGTGTGCTTATTTACAAACGTTCGTGCTATGAATTTATAGGTATGTGATTTGATTACACTATAATAAAGCAATACCTACTTAATAATAGTTAGGTTTATGGACAAGAGACTAATTTTATCTACTCATAGTGTGCATTCGTTGGCATTTTGTTAACGGCCCGCATTTATAGAAAATGCCATAGTTTTTGGGCGTAAGGGCGTACAATCTAACGATTTAGATCTTTGCCTACGGGGTGTACAAATCATCATCTCGAATATAACTTTGAGAATTGACCCCGAGCTAGGTCATGAGACTCATTCATTCTTTTACTAAGCTGTCAATGTCAGTGACACAAGAAGTTGAAGTTATGTATGTATGTAGAAAAGGATGTAGAATAGTACCTAACTAGCAGCGTTAGCTAGCTTATTCAGAAAAAAAATTCAATGTCACGAAATGTCAAAACCGGTATAGGTTAGTTTTCTTTAGTCATTTAATGTAAGATGGTTTTGATTGGTAAATAACATCATTCGATAACGTACTTCAAAGTTATCATCCAATAGAATTGATATTTTTACTTGACCTTGAATTTAATAGGGAGTAGAGACAAGCCTGAAATAAACTTTTTCAACTCAAAGTCATGCTGAGCTGCTGTAAACTTTGAAACATTTGTACGATAACTTACCTGTAAATAATAACAGTAAGAACTTGTGTAGGCACGGTGCATATGCAGATATTACTATCAGTCAGTTAGCTCATGACTTTGCTCACGTTCGGTGTGGTAGTATTACAGTAATTTTACGTAAACTTACACAAAAGAAAACCCCTAAAAATGGAGAATAAGAAGGACTTTCAATATCCTCACACATTTGTGCTGCTTGGAGCTTCTGGTGACTTAGCCAAGAAGAAAATATACCCTACAATATGGTACCTCTATCGTGACAATCTATTACCGCAGAAAACGAAGTTTGTTGGTTATGCTCGCACTAAGCAGACTCTAGCTGATGTTAGAGAAAAGAGCAAAAAGTACATGAAAGTACGTCCAGAGGAAGAAGAACAGTTCGAAGAATTCTGGAAGGCCAACGAGTATGTCGCTGGTTCTTATGACAGGAGAGTTGACTATGAAATGTTGAACCAATCTATCAGCAAACATGAGAAAGGACCAGTGGCTAACAGAATATTTTATTTAGCAGTTCCACCCACTGTATTTGAGGAAACAACTGTAAACATAAGGAATGCATGTATATCAATCAAAGGATACACTAGAGTTATCATTGAAAAGCCATTTGGCAAGGATGATGTGAGCTCTGACAAGCTGAGCAATCATCTCGCTGGACTCTTCAAAGAAGAGCAAATCTACAGAATTGATCATTATCTTGGTAAGGAAATGGTGCAAAATCTGATGACCCTGAGATTCGCTAACCAGATTTTCAGCCCTACATGGAATAGAGAGAATATAGCTTCGGTGTTGATCTCATTCAAAGAGCCCTTCGGAACTGAAGGCAGAGGAGGGTACTTTGATGATTTTGGAATTATTCGTGATGTGATGCAGAACCACTTGCTTCAAATCCTTTCACTTGTTGCTATGGAGAAACCCGTGACTTTGAACCCCAATGACATTCGAGATGAGAAAGTGAAGGTTCTTAGGCACATAGAGCCCATCGAGCTCAAGGATGTTCTTTTGGGCCAGTATGTGGGCAATCCGGAAGGTCAAGGTGAAGAAAAACTGGGATACTTAGAGGATCCTACTGTACCCAAAGGCTCAGTTACCCCAACCTACGCCCTGGCTGCTCTTTGGATCAACAATGCGAGGTGGCAAGGGGTGCCTTTCATACTCCGATGTGGGAAGGCTTTAAACGAAAGGAAGGCAGAAGTAAGGGTTCAGTTCAAGGATGCCCCAGGAGACATCTTCAATGGCCATGCCAAGAGAAATGAGCTGGTGATAAGGGTTCAGCCAGGCGAAGCCCTATATGTAAAACTTATGAGTAAGTCCCCAGGAATGAAGTTTGACTTGGTCGAGACAGAGCTAGATCTGACATACAGTATGCGTTATAGAGAAGCTTCTGTGCCTGATGCGTATGAGAGACTAATCTTGGATGTGTTCACTGGAACACAGATGCATTTTGTACGTAATGATGAGTTGAAAGAAGCCTGGCGCATTTTTACGCCAATTTTGAATGAAATTGATCAAAGTAATGTGAGTCCCGTGGAGTATGTCTATGGTTCTCGAGGCCCTATTGAAGCTGATTCAAAACTAGCTCACTATGATTTCAAATACTCAGGTTCTTATAAGTGGAAAAAGCCAGAGGTGTAACTTTGACCTCTAAACTTTCAAACTTGGTGATGGTGACCTATCCTATTAAGGTGAGGTGTTAGTTTTGGTGCTCAAATGAGAAATAAGTATGAAGCTATTTATACTGATTGCATTCCTAAATTCTAATATGTTTCCATCTGCTTTTTCATTAATCAATGTCATTTGAAGGTCATGGAAAGGACAAATTAATATAAGAATTAATAACAATCTTGGTTTTTCCCTTGTAATATTATTTTCTGATATAAATTGTAAATTTCCTGTTTACATTCCAGAATTATATTTTTATCCTTAATGAAAATAAGTGCCAAGTGTAAGCACTAGTAAATTGTACACATAGGCTTAAAGTTACCTAGGTTGTGTAAATGTGCCTTAAATAATTGAGACAAGTAACAAATAAAATTAAGTTTTGATTGTATAACTGTGATAGTCACGTGAGCAATGTCATGATCAAAGTTTATATTGATTATACAGTGGGGTCAGTTTCTATATCACCTTTACTGTTATCCATTCTACATACTTGTAACATACATTATAATCTACATAGTTTTTATATGTATTTCTTTGTGTCTGTCCATTAGCTCAAAGTATAAAACCCAATGGGATTTGACGCTTGCTCTCACTAGCTTGGTTTGTACCTAGCATCTCACATTATTGTGGACTCAATTGATTTTATGAGGAAAATGCTTAATTGCTTCTTCCATTCTTTATTATTTATGTAACGATTGAATGTGCATAATTGTTTATTCCATTCCTGTTAATTTATGTAACAATTGACTAATCATTTTTGAAACATTAAAATATTTGCCTTTGAAAATGTATAATTTTTTATTCCATTCCAGATAATTTATAAAGCAATTGACCAAGCATATCATTTTTGACACAATAAAATATTTTCATTTGAAAAAGTATAATTGTTTCCTTTATTCCTTGTAATTTATGTAACAATTATTGACCAAGCATTATTAATATTATAATCGCAAAAGTTTGTAAACTTATGTCTATTTATGTTTGTGGCTCTTCCACGCAAAAACTGCTGAAATTTTGCATACAGGTAGTTCTGGACCTGGAATATCACTTTTATCCCATAAATCAGTTCCCGTGAGATAGGCGTGCGAAGCCGCGAGGCGCAGCTAGTTTGCTTGCTTACGCAGTAGGTAGGTGGCATGGGCTTGACAGGCCGCTACACAGAATAGGTACCTACATTACTTTTAATAGATACCTCATACCCATTAACCTCGAGTTTGAGCATGACTAGATCAATTAGTAGGTACGCAAGTACGAGTATAAGTAGGTACGCAAGTTGTAGAAAGGTAGATGTAATAGAGATTAGGCTCAATTGATTGTTATGCATACCTACTTACCAAACGTAGGTAGGTACTTAAAATATTATGCATAGGTACCCATATCATCGTAAAATTAGTAGTTGGTCGTCATTAGCACTCTAATTATGTAGGTAGGTACCTACCTCTACCTACCTACCTACTTGAATTTATAGCAATGAAATTCACAAAAAGTTTGCCTGCAACTAGTCATGTCATGGCTGGCTGTGACTTGCTTTTTACCTACCTATCTAAATGATATGATGATGATTTGCCACAAAAGCAAAAACGCTTTTTAACCGACTTCAAATAAGGAGGAGATTCTCAAATCGTCTGTTTTTTTTTTTCATGTTCGTTAGGTACCTCAGAACTTTTGACTCGGGGTGGTCCGATTTGTAGATATTTGATTGCACATTGCGCGCACTTTTGTAAACAAGCACACCACAAAAACACACAATCCACTGATTCCAAATCACATCACATCACACTATTATAAATGCGAAAGTTTGTATGGATGGATGGATGTTTGTTACCTAGTTCTTCACGCCAAAACGGTAGGTAAGTATATTATTAAAAGCTCAGTTAGCTACGAAAAATTAAAAGACAGAACTAGGGATATACTTCTAGGTTTCATAGCAAAACAGAACCCGGAGAGAAAAGTGTACTGTTCCTAAAATAAAATAATGTGTAATAATGTGTAAAATAATAATAATGTGTGCAAAATGTGTGCAAAACAACTATTAAAAGAAAAAAAAACTATCGAGAAATCTTTCACCAATCGTGTTTTTGAAACGCGTAATTGGGGATAAAAGATCGAAGTAACATTTCCTTAAATGTGAAGGTGGTGGCTTTCACAGATTCTGACATAAATAACGATTTCAAAGTACAAAATTTCCAAAATTGGAGCACTCTTAATATAACCCTACAAAATACAAAAAGGCTCATTACCACTCCACGATTTTTTGCGCCAGGCATGCAATCGCGACGAGGCGACGCACACTGTTTTTTATCTTATCTACCTACGCCTACCCACTTCATTATAATATAATACTAACAGGTGTACCTACCTATTTTTTGTTGGTTAGGTCACTTATTTTTTACCTACGTGTTTGTGATCTTTCTTATCTAGATTGTTAAACACCGTAGAATTACCGTGACTACTTATGTAATACCTATTTTTAAGATACCAATGTATACTCATCCTAAGTGGACTTGTTTGTTCTTTTTGAGTATAAAATAAAGATCTCTAAACCGAAACTACTGGACGGCTCTGGCTGAAATTTTGCATACAGGTAATACTAACCCTGGAATCGAACATAGGCTAATTTGTATCCAATAAATCAGTTTCCGTGGGATGAAAATCACCTTTTAACGTTTCCATAGGAAAAACGCGTGCGAAGCCGCGGGGTGCAGCTAGTAAGTAAATAAATCGCTTGGCGACAAACACGGCACGGTCTCACTAAGGAAAGGGCCTATCCAATGATTTTATCAATTATCTTTAGTTAAATTAGTTACTACTAGTACCTATACCGTGTCCATTTTGAATGAGGCATAAACGTATACAAACCGCCCATACTTAACCTAAAATTCACTTTGTTGGCGCGTCCTTTTATACGTAATTTACATTACTTGTCGATTTTAGATCCTCCCTTCAATAAAAAATGCTTACAATTATATCTGAAACTCGACGCCAAGCAAGTGAGTTTTTGTTATTTGTATAGTGGTTTATTTACTAACATGCTCCATGCTGGATGGATAAACCATAATTCTCCGAACAGTGAACCTCGTGAACACTAACTATTTTTAAACCGTACCTACCCGTTTTTTTAATATACACGGGTATCGGGTAAAATTTTTCATATAACCGGGTATTTGCAATTTTTTCAGAAAAACTCATAGATGTAATAGTTTGCGGCTATGATCTATATTTTGTCATATAGCTGCAAAGTATGTCAACAGATCCTAATAAAATAAATTAAAATTCACATGCTTTGCGTCGAGACAAAGAGATATAGGTACCTAGGTAAGGATCTCAAATCAGCAAGTACGTGAGAATGAGAACCCACCTACTTTTTCCATGTTTAAAAATCGTCAACAAGAATTTAATTTTAGGTAGGTAAAGTAGGTACCTACCTCTTACGGGTTTGTTTATCGTTTGTGTAGGAATTTAAAAATCGAAAATTCCTAGGTTTTCTCACTAAATATTAATTTGGGGTTTCAGGTGAACAACCTTCTTCAGTAGGTACCTATAATGGGAACCTAGCTGGGTATTTTAAATTGATTTGATCAACACCTTATACCTACCTACCTACCTACTTAGTCCGTGCAGTTTGAAGACTTTTGTGGCTTGAGGTTAGGTATTCATTAGAAAGAAACGATTAACTATTAGCAATTTCCCTATGATACCTACCTAGGCCGCCGCCTTCCTTTCCTTTTTACCACATACAAAAATAATGCGCCAAACTGTTGCACAAACACCAGCTTCAATCTACAAACAAATTAACTAAAGTCAATGAAAACCAAATTCTGTTCCTAGATATTTTTAGTAGATGGCGTTTATTCATCGATTCAAAATTGATAAGTAAAAGAATAGGAGTCGTTAGTAAATAGCAAAGAATATTTTTAGTTGATTCAATTTTTAAATTTGCTTTTTGGAGCTCCGTAATTGAAAATGTATTTAATAATATAGTTTCATTGGTATAAGACTTCACTTTCATGGAACACCCAACCAACGCTATTGGTGTATTTTGTGACCTTTCTAAAGCTTTTGATTGCGTGGATCATGGTACATTAATAAATAAACTAAGTCATTATGGATATAAAAACAAGGCACTGGACCTTATGCAATCATATTTATCGGATAGAGTCCATAAAGTAGATATTGGTAAAGAAAGATCTAGGGGATCAAAAATCGATTTAGGAGTCCCGCAAGGATCAATATTGGGACCTTTTCTATTTTTAGTATATGTAAATGATCTCCCATTTCTAGCAAAAGATCTCTGTGATATAGTCTTATTTGCTGATGATACTTCATTGATTTTTAAAGTGGACAGAAATAAACATAATTATGACGATGTAAATAATTCTCTTTCACAAATACTAGACTGGTTCACCGCCAATAACCTCTTACTCAATGCTTCGAAAACCAAATGCATAAAATTCATGTTACCAAATGTAAGAGAGCTCCCAACTAAGATAATGCTAAAGGATGAGATTGTTCACCTTGTAGACTCAACTGTTTTCCTAGGGTTACATATTGATTCCTCTCTTCAATGGAGACCGCAAATTGATGCTCAAACAGACTTAGTTCAGCAGCGTATGCGGTTCGAACAATTAGATACATTACCGATGAAGATACAGCTAGGTTAGTTTACTTCAGTTACTTCCATAGTGTTATGTCTTATGGTATTTTGCTTTGGGGACAGGCAGCTGACATCCAGACTATCTTTGTTCTTCAGAAAAGGGCGGTACGCGCTATTTATAAATTAAATCCACGTGATTCGTTGAGGGAATTTTTTAAAGAAATAAATATTTTAACAGTAATATCGCAATACATCATGAAAATCTAATGTATACACACAAAAACAGAGATAACTTTATGAAAAGGTGTGATGTTCACAATAAAAATACAAGAAACAAGAACAAATTACACATCCCATCATATAGATTAAGAAAGGTAGGGAAATCATTTGTGGGCAATTGCGTAAGATTCTATAATAAGCTTCCATCTGAAGCAACTGAGCTCCCTATTCGTAAATTTAAACTGTACCTACATAAAACGAAATCTTATCAAGAAAGCATATTACTCCGTAGATGACTACGTCAATGATGTTAATGCTTGGCCGGATGTCGCCCAGTTCCGCACAGACAATAGTATGTAAGACCAGTTAGACTTAGTTATCCTAAGATTGTATTAGTTGATAAGCGATAAACTCGCTAGTGGTTTCTTTTTCACTTCTTCCGCTAGTGGACAAAAAATTGAAGTGAATTAAAGTCAATTGCATCTTATTTCTTGTTTGATAGTAATAACTATTTATCAATCTGTTTATATAGTAAAAATTTGACTTGTCTAAGTCAATGATATTATATGTATTAGGTATTAGATGGGGCACTAGCGCGTCCAAACTGAGGCGGCTAAATTATTACAATTGTTAGAATTTTGATTTAGTCGAACATTAGCATTCAGAAGCACAACTTTACCTACAAATTCTAATAGATTAGCACTATAAACATATTTTCGTTTCAGTAAGTTTTTTATTATATTTGACGACCTCTATGGCGCGGTGGGCGAAGGCCCGCCTGCAACGCAGGAGATTGCGGGTTTGATTCCCGCCGCGGGACAAAAGTGTGTAAGATCTGCAGACATTTGTTCAGGGTGTTCTGGATGTTAAATTTTATGTGTTAAGAAATTCAGATACAGTATAAAACGATTTGCCAATAAGCCACTTTTTTAACTTAATTGCAAAAAAATTGCAAGGTAATTCTGTAATTCTTTAATATCTTTAGGTATTTTGTTGAAAATGCGTCCACACATGGCATGACAACTATGTAGTGTATTGTAATATCAGTTATCTAGTACCAGGGTTGGAATAAAAACAGTTTTTTTTATATTTTATAAATCAAACAGTTCAAAATGTTTAAAACAAGTATTTTTTGTTTTATTTGTTTTAATCACTTATTGCCTTTAGGGCTCAATTTCAAATCAATTATAGCGAATTATAAAATAATCCATTTCTAAAAATTAACAAAACAATAAATATTTTCTTTTTGTTGCGTATCTAAGTACCTATTTCTAATGTTATTATTAAAAAATATTATGATTAATAATCAATACAAAAAACTTTACATATATACCTTGTATGTAGTGTAGTGTAGGTAGGTAGGTACTGTAGGTAGAGAACAAGTGAGAGAACGGGGAATACCCATCACTAATCCAGTGAATTACTTTCTTTCGACGGCCGACATAGGGACTTTACCTATGCATGTAGTGTACAGTACAGTGTATAAAACGGCCAGCATAGAGACTTTCCAATTGTAAATTTATTTGAAGCTATTTAGAGTTCTACATATTTATTCGTTTGGGTTTATTTCCATTTATTTTTAATTTAATAAAATATGGATAGCTATGTAGGTACATATTTACTTACGTTACGTGTAATTTTGATATTCGTTTGTTCCTCGAAATTATATTTTAATAATCAAACAAACAAATTGTTTCATTAAATGTCCCTTCTGTAACAATATTCTCTTGTCGTGCTCACGTGTTTTAAGCGGAAGTCTAAACAGATATCTATCCTTTTCTAACTCATTTGTACCGTATTATCTGTCGCATTTATGGTTGTAACCTATGGATATGTCAGAAGGTAAGTATGTATATAGGGATTGCAATCCGGATATCCGGATATCCGAATTATCCGGATATCCGCTGGTTTTCATATCCGAATAGTGAGAGAACCGTTATCCGGATAATACGAATAATACGGATACCTAGTTGATTTTTCTAATTCACAACGCTACAGCGTCCAGCATTTTAGAAATGTTATATTTTATGCATACAATATTTTATGCAGTTAAAAACATACCAACTTGTTATCATTCGTGCAAGTCTCTGAACTTATATGCAAGCAAGACCTACACTAGCGTGGAATCGCATTCGCACTAGAAAGCGTTGTCACTGGTTGGTTAGAATCGACTTGTTTACAATAATATGGGTTGAAATGGCGCTGTATGATCAGGGAGGCCAAAGAAGCAAGATCTTGGAGAGGGCCTATAACGTAATACCACTCACAAGCGTAGAGGCAGAGCGAGTATTTTCTGCCTCAGGTTACCTTTGTAATCACATAGGAACAAAAATGAAACCAGGCTCCTTAGATGCCCTAAGTTTCTTGAGGTCATATTACCAAAAGTAAAATAAAGGTCCAATCAGAAAGACCTGCTAATAAAAGTGGATTAAATTTAAAAGTTATTAAGTGGGCTAACCGTTTGTTATTGTTATTATGTTAATTGTTTTAAGATGTTTATTTAATTTCATTGATATAAAACATAAATGTGTTAGAGTACCTATTAAAATAGGAAGTTGATTTACATTACTAGAAAGGATACGTAATTATAATAAAAGATTATATTGTTTGCTAATGATACTTCACTAATTTTTAAAAATTGCAAAACACAAATTTCAACGATGTAAACAATGCAATCTCAAAAGTAGTTGATTGGTTTAGTGTCAACAATCTTTTGCTTAACAAAACCAAAACTAAATGTATTAAATTTACGCTACCTAATTTTAAACAAGTTAAGGCTGATGTAAACGTAAAAGGAGAAACGTTAGAAATTATAGAAAGTACCGTATTATAAGAATCACCTTAGATAATAAACTTCAATGGGGTCCAACACATAGATAAGCTATCGAAGAGACTTCGTTCTGCAGCGTATGCAGTCAAAAACATCCGTGATCTTACAGACGTGGACACATCTAGACTGGTTTATTTCAGCTACTTCCATAGTATTGTCTTATGGTATACTGCTGTGGGGGAACGCTCCAGATGTTAACACCATATTTGTGCTGCAGAAGAGGACTGTTCGTGCCACCTATAAAATGGGTCCCAGAGAATCCCTAGGTGATAAATTCAAAGAAATAAATATAATGACAGTACCAAGTCAATATATTTATGAATACTTATTGTATACTCATAAAAATATCAATAATCTCCCATAAAATTGCGATATACATAATTTAAATACTAGAAATAAACATAAACTCGCTGTACCCACAACTAGTCTTCATAAAACTAATGTATCTTTTAAAGGGCAATGTATAAGCTTCTACAAGAACCCCTACTGAGCAAAAATTATCAGTAAATAAATTCAAACGAACTGTCAAAACTTTACTATGCAAAAAAGGCTTACTTGAAAATATCAAATTATCTAGAGGATAGCGGAAAAGCTTGGCTTTGATTTTGCTCCAACTCGAAAAATAACAACTAACAGGCTAAAAGTTTCATCGTCATTTCTTTACTTTAGTCTACATACCGAAGCGACCGAAATCAAAAATACCACTTTATTTGCGTGTCTGTGTATTTTTTAATATGTTTTAATCTTTTCTAAGTGGACGGTAATTGTATTTATGGAAATAAATCATTTTTGAATTTTGAATTGAATTGAATAAAAAAATAGTTCGATGGAAAGGAGTAAACCGTTTTTATTTCATAGATAGTTTAGTTTTTCATCCCATTTGATCGACACTCTTATTTTTAATCTCTATGTGGTTCAGTTTTTATGTGAATGCTATTGTTATTTTAGTAGAACTTTATTACTTGGGATACCCATAGAGTAAACTATAGTAACCAAAAACCTTAGAACCTTATTACCTACTTATTCTATCATTTTTGAGTATAAATGACTAAATACTGATACTTTAAGAACCCATTTTCCTTGTTTTCATGAAAATTTCATTTATATATTAAGTTATCCGAATTATCCGAAATATTCGGATCTCCGAATAGTAAGGCTCACTACTATCCGAATTATCCGGATACGAAAATTGAGCGGATAATGCAATCCCTATATGTATGTATATGTTGTAGAGGAACTAAATCTGAGCACCGCGCAGTATGAATATGCGTCATCTTTATTAAAACATCATTGGTCTAAGTACTTATTTTGTAAGTCTAAAGAAATAATCGATTTGACTTTGACTTTGACAGGTAGCGCTAGGTAGCTAGCATTATTTTAACAAATCACAATATTTTTTGAGCAGCTACTCTCAGATCTATAATCCTCATCAGATTTTCATCAATTATTTATGAGTGTAAATTACCTCTATAGTGTTGACCTGTGCTACTATGTAATAATTTTTGAAACCAAAACTCTTTCAATTAGGTACATGAGCGCCATCTCTGAAAAAATCAAATTCAAATTCACTTTATTTAATCACAAAAATAACATTACAGATAGCTTCATCTAATGCGTTATTAATGGTACGCTACATATATAATACAATTCTGGTAGTAACTACTACTAAATTATACTAAAACACATATAAAAACTAAAATTGTGGTAATATCTAAATAAAATTATACTAACATCATAACGAAAAACAAACATAATAAAAATTAAAAGTAATATAGGACAAACAACAACAAAAATAAAAACAGGAACTTTCATAGACTAAGTATTATCAACAAAAACTAGGGACTTTAAGATAGTGCTGCGGCTCACAACGCAGAGCATCACTATATTTCACTAAAATACAGTAGTGCACTCTCAACCACCTTCCATCCATCCGCGAACACATCAAGCTGAGGATTCTGTTTCAGAAGTATATTAAGGTTTCTCTGTGCGCGACAAATCGGGGACTGCTGACGCGCCACAGTCCTTGGAGGAGTTGGAGCGAATAGAGGGACACGCCCAGGACGGAATCGAACGCAATTTTCGGGTACACATAGTCGGCTAGCTTCGCTTAGAAGTGTGGGGCAGTTTATGTCACCTCTCAGTAGACGACATATTAATAACAGTTGGTCATACAGTCTCCTAGTCTGCAAGGAATTGAAACCCAATGTACCCTGTAGAAACTTAGTGGGTACATGTATGGATAGTATCCACGTGACTTCCTATAGAGAAATCTCAAGAAACGTTTTTGTACTTTCTCTATCATCAGGCTGTATGTGGATTCATGTGGGTTCCAGACCGAAGAGCTTGACTCTAGCTTGGATCTTATTAATGAATTGTATAAAATTTTGACAGCATTTGGGTTGTTAAAAGTTTTGCAGTTACGCGTAACGAATCCTAGTCTTTTGAAACAGGTCGCAGTTAGTGTACGCATGTGTTCGTGAAAAGTGAGTTTAGCATCGAATTGAACTCCAAGGTCTTTTATACTAACATTTCTTGCTATGGGCTCATTATTAAGTGTGTAGTTAGAAGTCAATCCACGCAAGGAACGCGTATAACTCACCACTTGGCATTTAGAGATGTTAAAATTCAATCTATTCTTGTTACTCCAAGTATGAATTGCGTCTAAATCCCGTTGAAGTAGATCACAGTCATTCTGAGATCGAATATCAGCATATATCTTAACATCGTCAGCGTAAAGCATACAGTTTGAATGAACTACAGTTTTTGCAATGTCATCTATCATTATAGTGAACAGTAATGGGCCTAGCGAGGATCCTTGACAGACTCCTGAGCGGGTATGATATGCAGGAGAATCAAAGCAACCGATTCTCACAAACTGAGTCCGATCGGAAAGGTAGTTGGCAAAAAATCTGAGTAGCTTTGGGGCAAATCCATAGGAGCTCAATTTTTCTAGAAGCACGTCACTATCCACATGATCAAAAGCTTTTTGAAAGTCTAAGTAAATAACATCCACCTGTACACTTTCATCTAACCTTTTAGAGATATGGTTAACAAGTGTTAGAAGGTTAGTGTTAACTGAACGGCCTTTCCTAAATGCGTGCTGGGTGTCATTGAGATAAGGTATTAGTTGTTTGTATAGTCTAGCATGTAATATACCTTCAAATAGTTTAGAAAATGTTGACAGTATAGCAATAGGTCTATAGTTTTGAACTAGTGATTTATCACCTGATTTTGGTATAGGAGTTACGCGAGATTTTTTCCAGACAGTTGGGTAAACACAAGTATTTATCGACAGATTAAATATATAAGTAATAGGTTGAGCAAGAAGAGTTTTGAAGGCTTTTATTATGAACGAAGGCACATTATCCGGTCCTATAGCACATTTGTCTTTAAGTCTATTGATATGAAATACTACTTCACTCTCTGATATGTCAGAAACATGTACGAGGCTATTGTTTCCAATGGATATTATGTTATCAGCGCTGAGATTCGGTGTGTTGGACAGAAAGACGCTGCTGAAATAATCCGAGTAGGCTTTGGCCGCTGCTTGACCACTAAAACTGTTATTATTGAATGTGATAGTAGGCTCAAATCCTCCTTTTGTTTTTAAACTAGAAACGTGTTTCCAGAAAGCACTTGGGTTCTTTGATAATTGATCTTCTACGTGGCTAATGTGGTTTGCATAAGCTTTACTAGTCATGTGCTTAAGATGAACTCTAAGGGCAGAGAAAAAACTGTATATATATAGATCTTTAGATATTTTCCAGACTTTGTGTAATGTATGCTTTAATTTGATGTAGGTTATAATATCTTTATTGAACCAGGTGGGGTATCTTCTAGTTGGTCGAGTATTACGCACTTTCTTTGGAACGCATTCATTAAAGCAGTCATATAGTCTTAAATACAGTTTGTCAACAGCCTCATTGACATCGCCTGTTTCCATGATATCATCCCAATCACAATCAACTACAAGTGAGTATAGTGAAGTAAAATCAGCCTTACCAAAATTCCAGTCAGTGTCCTTATCAATGTTGCTGACCTCCAATGGCTGATGATCCCTCACTATGTCGCAACTAATAGCAATGTCAAGGGGAGGGTGGTGTCTATCAGCGCGCTCGACCAGACCATCCTCAGCTATACGTACTCTCACATCGTCTCACATCAATGTAGTTCGTACTGCACAAACTGCAAGTATGCGCGTGAACGTGATACTCGTGATAGGAGGTATAATACTCTTGAAATGTTACGCGACGGGCGCGACGCTTGCATATTGCATTTTGCGTCTATTAATCTGCTGGTCGTGCCTAAGATACTGATCAAATTTTTACCATTTTTTTATGAGAATTATATAAAATCTTTTATTTAAAAATAAAATCATCGAAATTAGATATCTCAAAGCGGAGATATTCTAAAGCCCCCTTTTTGCCTTTTTTTGGGGGAAGTACAACTTTAATCAAAAATCCCCGATGACAAAAAAATTCTATAAAATCGTTGAATCTGTACACGAAATTTCGTAACGATCGGTTGTAAGATACGACCTGCAGAGGAGTACAGACATACGAGAATGTTGACCCAGGTATGAACTTCGCTCACTGCGTTCACTCAGTTCAAATTAAAATAAAAACTAAACTTAAATTTGGTTTTACAGGTAATATACCTATAATTGGTGTTGGTGGTGTATTCACTGGAAAAGATGCTTATGAGAAAATATTAGCTGGAGCCAGTGCAGTCCAAATATAGCTTTAATTTATCATGGACCTCCAGTTATTATGAAGATAAAGGTATCTGGTAGCCACACTGATCCGGCCAATTACAGGCCAATTTCAATACTTCCTGCAATGAGTAAAGTTTTTGAAAAAATTATTCTCACACAGTTGTCCTCTCACTTCAACCTCAATAGGTTGTTACATAAAAATCAATTTGGCTTCACCAAGGGTAGATCGACAACTGATGCTGGTACAGTTCTATTAAAGCACATATTGGATGCATGGGATAAAGCGAAAAACGCTATTGGTGTATTTTGTGACCTTTCTAAAGCTTTTGATTGCGTGGATCATGGTACATTAATAAATAAACTAAGACATTATGGAATTAAAAACAAGGCACTGGACCTTATGCAATCATATTTATCTGATAGAGTCCAAAAAGTAGATATTGGTAAAGAAAGATCTAGGGGATCAAAAATCGATCTAGGAGTCCCGCAAGGATCAATATTGGGACCTTTTCTATTTTTAGTATATGTAAATGATCTCCCATTTCTAGCAAAAGATCTCTGTGATATAGTCTTATTTGCTGATGATACTTCATTGATTTTTAAAGTTGACAGAAATAAACATAATTATGACGATGTAAATAATTCTCTTTCACAAATACTAGATTGGTTCACCGCCAATAACCTCTTACTCAATGCTTCAAAAACCAAATGCATAAAATTCATGTTACCAAATGTAAGAGAGCTCCCAACTAAGATAATGCTAAAGGATGAGATTGTTCACCTTGTAGACTCAACTGTTTTCCTAGGGTTACATATTGATTCCTCTCTTCAATGGAGACCGCAAATTGATGCTCTCGCAAACAGACTTAGTTCAGCAGCGTATGCGGTTCGAACAATTAGATATATTACCGATGAAGATACAGCTAGGTTAGTTTACTTCAGTTACTTCCATAGTGTTATGTCTTATGGTATTTTGCTTTGGGGACAGGCAGCTGACATCCAGACTATCTTTGTTATTCAGAAAAGGGCGGTACGCGCTATTTATAAATTAAATCCACGAGACTCGTTAAGGGAATTATTTAAAGAAATAAATATTTTAACAGTAATATCGCAATGTATCTATGAAAATCTAATGTATACACACAAAAACAGAGATAACTTTATGAAAAGGTGTGATGTTCACAATAAAAATACAAGAAACAAGAACAAATTACACATCCCATCATATAGATTACGAAAGGTAAGCAAATCATTTGTGGGCAATTGCGTAAGATTCTATAATAAGCTTCCATCAGAAGCAACTGAACTCCCTATTCGTAAATTTAAACTGTACATAAAACGAAATCTTAACAAGAAAGCCTATTACTCCGTAGATGACTACGTCAATGATGTTAATGCTTGGCCGGATGTCGCCCAGTTCCACACAGACAATAGTATGTAAGACCAGTTAGACTAAGTTATCCTAAGATTGTATTAGTTGATAAGCGACAAACTTGCTAGTGGTTTCTTTTTCACTTCTTCCGCTAGTGGACAAAAAATTGAAGTGAATTAAAGTCAATTGCATCTTATTTCTTGTTTGATAGTAATAACTATTCATCAAGCTGTTTATATAGTAAAAAATTGACTTGTCTAAGTACTTATTTTGTAAGTCTAAAGAAATAAACGATTTGACTTTGACTTTGACTTTTGAAAAAGAAAGAATTAGTTGAACTCCTCGAGGAAAATGGCTACAACAGTGTTAGTGCAGCTATTGGACAAGGTGTTGAATGATATTTTAGCAAGATAACGGAAATGCTACTTGACATATGACTATTTATGAATAATCATTTATTTAAATATCTTGGTTGAATTGAAACATTGCCAAAAGTGCTGGTAAGATCTAGGTAGGGTTTCACTGTTCCATAGTACAAAATATATTATAACTTATATTTAGTAAGTAATCTTGGTACAATACCTACAAAACTTTATTAAAAGTGTAATTATGTATGTGCCACGAAACATGAGTACTAAGCTGAAAAGGGGTGATCTTTTGTTCTAAGATTTTTATGAATTTCTAATTTTATTTAATTATTAATAAAATTTAAGTGTTTAAGCTATTGCATAGCTTCTATCGCGGGCCTTGAGCGCGGGGACCGAACCGCTCCCCACTCCGCCGGGCAAGGAGGTATGGCTTGAAGCAGAGGCGTCTCTAGCCCTTGTGGCGCCCGTGTGCAACCAGTACTCTGGCGCCCTCTAGTCTAGTGGGAGCGGGGTCAGAATGGAATACTAACAGTTATATTTTCAAACGGAAATTCGGATGCAAATGGTGCAATTTTAAATGACGTCGAAGAATAAAAAAATCGCAACTTTCTAGTTCTTTCAAAAATATTTAATTGAAAAACTATTATAACTAGTTACATACCAAACAGGACGCTCGTACACACAAATATGTACTTATTTTTATTGAAAACCAAGTAGGCTAATTTTGAAGGGCCCCCTAGCCATGTTCGCTCTAACGACGATATAGGTAAAAATGTCTTCACACCAAAATAAGAAACATACATACCTAACTATTTTTAGACAACGGTCATTTTTAATTGAGTTTAATTTTAAAAAAAGTTTGGTAAGTAAATAACTTGATTTTTAATAAAAATTAAAAAGTAAGTAAAAATTTAATTCCTGAGATGCCTTCAAAATTAGCCTACCATTTTAAAAAAGTAGTTACATGCGAGTTTAAATTCAGAACCATTGAATGAGTGACATTGTTGTTTTCACTTAGGTACTGGTTTTTTTATAGAAAATAAGAGTAATAAAAGAAAAACAATTCCCATACGAATTGTTTTTTTTAATTATTGCCAAAACTTACGATTTGATTTGGTATGTTCCTTTGGGAACATACCAAATCAATCATAATAATCAATCTGGTTGGAAATAGAGTCGATTAAGGCCAACTTGTTTTTTTTGACAAATGTCATTTTTTGGGCGAACCGTACATTTTTTCAAAAAACTAAAAATGGCAATATTTTTTTCTTCAAAATAAAACAGAAAGTTCCTTAGAACAAAACCTTCTAACTACAAAAGAAACGGTAGCTACTTAAGGGGCCAAAAATTTGCCACACCCTGTATACACTTACACACAGATGTATTTACAAAAAAGTTACTTTGCGAGCTATTGCATTAGCGAAATCTTTAACAATGTCACTAACTTCAATTTAGATTTCATGTTCAATACTTATTATTATTAATGATAAATTTGTCAATATACTTTGCGACAATGTTGATCTAAGGTAGTTTTTAATTATTTTTAGTTTAGAAAATGACCATATGCTATGTGCGTAAGGTCATTTTCCGTGGCTGGAAGTGTCAGGTATATCCTCAGTACTGTGGACAGATTTGGGAACACTGAAATTAATTTGTGTAAATTTAAATAGAGTAGGAAAAGGTCCTTCTCTCTACTCCTTTTCCTACTCTATTAGCCTTGCTTTGCTACGGCACGCAGGGTCTTTGAGAGCGCCGGCATCGACGCATCTTTGGAGGTGTCGCATTAGAGGGCGCAGGGCGCTCGGCGGCGCCCCCTTAGACCCGGCGCCCGTGTGCGCCGCACACCCTGCACCATAGGTAAAGACGCCTCTGGCTTGAAGGCCGTGCATCGTCTAACGTGGTTTCAGTTCGGCAGTCAGTCTTCGACACGGCGTTGTGTGCGTGCGATTAGACGGTATTGTACGACTCTACGAAACTCGCACGAATCGAGACGAGCTGCTCCGAAATCGGACGAATACATAAGCAGCTGTTTATGAGAAAGTATATAGGTGTATAGGTACAACAGTGAATAGCTGTACCTACTTGTAAAATTCTTATCGGTCACCACGCTCAAAAAGTGTAACTTGAATTAATATCAAAGGAAAAGCAATACTGCATGAATAAAATAAATAAATAAAATTATAATTGCATAAGTTTATACAAAATGCTATGCAATAGCTTTACCGCGGCTTTTTTTCTCGGTCTTTTTTTTAAATCTCTTTTCTTCATATTCATGTTAATATAACTTCGAAAGATCTACTTATTTTTTTGCAATAATTTTTTTGACAACATTGGTTTTGTTAAGAAAACAAGCAAAAACATATTATGTGAAAATTATTAAAATGATAAATAATACACGAATAAGAAGAAAAAGATCTGAGTACATACTTAAATTTTTTCTTCGAAAAAATATTGAAATTCATAAAATTCTATCGATTCTGGACTTCATTTGGGGCTCAGCATGCTGTTCCCTTACGCCCTCAGCCCCTGAACCCCCTCCACCATCCAGAATGACTCTTTTAGCTTAGTGCACACGTCATTAAGTGGTACCCAGTTTAGCTTAATTTTTACGAAATAAATATATTTTATTAAAAAAACTTGTCCTTCCTTCAAAGTTTAACTAGCCAAACTCGACTGTAGACTGTTTATACACAAATTTGTGACTTGTGAGTTTTAGTTTCTGTGGCATGGCACAAAAAATAAACATCACAAAGTTGTTTACAAACATTTCACATCTAGTTTTGCTAAGTGTACATACAGGAATTTGAAATATTGCATGCAATCAAAAGTACCTCTCACTGAAGCAAAATGTTTATTTTTAATATTTTTTAAACTTGATAAATTTAGCATAAAAGTATGTAGGTATGGGTTTCACTTTTTATCTTTTTTCCAGACAATAATTTACCTATAATCTCATTAAATAACATAATTTTTTAAAACAAATAAGTTCCTACTACTATGATTTCTACCTATTGTAGTATTGCTGCATCTGAAAAAAAAACAAGTTGTAGTTTGAAATGCATTTTAATGTTACAAACTCATATTTTATGTCTTAACATAATATTACTTACCTTCAATTTTGCACTTAGGCAGATGTGTTTCCAGATATTTCTTACATTCATTAAGATCATTCACTTCCAAAAGATCAAATAGAACTAGGTTCTTCAGGTTTTCTAAAACTTTAAGTTCCTTCAGCCCCGAATCTGTGACATTGGGACACTTGGAAATTTGCACAAATGTTAAAGATTTTTTTCCATAAGCAAGCCCTTTTATTGCTTTGTCATCTATGTAACTGGCATTATGCAAAATTATTTTATGCACCATGGTACAGCCCTCTGAAAAAATTAAATTGTATTCAAGTAACTGAGCAAAATGATTAAGTAGAGGTAATTAAGTAGACTAAATGGGAATCTACCTAGATGTGGAAAGCCATAGTGTGAAATTCCTGAGTCAGTTGCATCTATTTCTGTGATTTGAGGAACATGTACTTCTTCATTGGGTAGTGAATTATAATCGGTAAGCTTCTTTTCACCTGCCCAGACAATTTTACCCCCATTCCTAAGGACCCATTCAGCACAGGCTCTCTCTGGACCAAGTTTTTTGATCCTCTCTTGATCAGGCTTATTGAACATCAGATTTACGAAATTCCAAAAAGATCTTTTCGGAATGCTTGCTGGTGTGAAAAGATTGTGATTTGTGACCTGGCAAATAAAATAAAGTACCAATTATTACTCTAAACATTAGTGCATTGGTTGGTCTGAGCTAACTTCTGGAGAAGGGATAGGTTAGTGATTTGTATCCATATATTTTCAGATACATACATGATTAATGGCCTTCAACATTTTGTATTGTATTGTGCATTTATACTACTTTCAGGATTTCCATCGACTTGCGATTTACTTATTCCAACGGCAATAACGCAAATAGTTCACAGAAATAAACTCGCTGGATACTTAAAATCATTAAATAAAAAAAAATCAAGTTGGTTCCGCCGCCGCGAAAATTAATATTGCTGTTTTAGAAGGAAAAGTATCACAGGTCCGTTCAGCACAACGTCTCGTCCCGCACCGCCTAGTAGGTATTTATGTTCCTTGTCCCGCACCAAGGAACATAAATTGTCCCGCACTGATTGTAGGGCCGCCACCGGGCCGCAGCGCCGCCGGCGGCGGGAGTGGGGCGGCTCAAGATTAACGTTGTATCGATACCGTAAAAAAATAATTAAAAATTATTAGATAAATTATTTGAAAAATTAGGAAAAGGTACCTTGGGTAATTTTTTATTCTACATGGTGATAACTTTAAAAAATCTTGTGATTGATAGGTGAGGAGAAGAACGGTTTTAACTGAGAAAATGGATGGTAATTTGCACTATTATTTCAAATACTTAAAATTGGAATTTTAAATTTTCGAAAACAAGGGGTATAGCCTTGTATAGCATAGTTAATCATGTATTTTTTTCAAACCTTTTTCTATAAAGACTAAGAAGAAAAATGGTTTTAACTTTACCCAAATTACGCCGATTCACATCTATCTACGCCAGAAATTTTCTCAATTATCAAAAACGGAATATTTTGCATTAATTTTTAGTAACAATGCTAAGGTTTTCGTTTGTACCCGTTTGTACCTTCCAAATTTGGCTTAAATCATCTATTTTAATTCAAGTTATTTAATTGTAGGTATCGTTCTAGATTTACAATTCAAGTATTCTGAAGAAATCTTGTCAGTTTCCGATAATCGAGAACTTTTGACCAATTTCGAAGATTCAAGTTATTTTTTCGTTAATTTAAGCCAAATTCCCGTATTTGGCTTAAATCGCGT
Organism: Eupithecia tripunctaria; assembly: GCA_955876795.1. Taxonomy (NCBI): domain Eukaryota; kingdom Metazoa; phylum Arthropoda; class Insecta; order Lepidoptera; family Geometridae; genus Eupithecia; species Eupithecia tripunctaria. The sequence goes on along the minus strand of OY041603.1, from coordinate 6,483,450 downwards.
TGCCTGTTTCAAGGTCTATCATAATCAACACATTTTCAGAAGTTCTGTAATGATTTTCTTACGAAATGTTCTCAATTATCAAAAACGGGATATTTTCGTTCGTTTGTACCCGTTTGTAACTTCCAGATTTGGCTTAAATCAGCTTTGTTGATTCAAGGTCTTGTAGTTATCGGTCTAGATTAACAACTTAATATTTCTGAAGAAACCTTGTCAGTTTCTAAAAATCGAAAACTTTTGAACTTTGATTACGAAGATTAAAGTAATTTAGAGAGTTTTAATTTAGAACCTACCTTTCTACACTGGTAGGAATAATTATTATGGTTTAATTGGTGGTTTTAGGTACGTAATTTTTTGTTACAGCCTGTAAGCATAAATTATATAATGCTTACATTATTATTAATGGCGTGAATAAAACATATTTTTTTGTGAATAAGCTACAAATTAACATATTTTAGTCCTAGCTTGTTGCCAAATTTCATGATTCTAGTTCTACGGCAATTACATGATTCGCTTGTCAACTACAAAATATTCAACCGCCCACTTTTGGATATTTTGACGTTGACGGGTGCATGGTTAGCAGTATCGGTCCTTACTTACCGATTACCGTCGCGTCGCGGGTAAAAATAGAGAGAAAGCTACCATACTGAGTAAGTTCAGAGGTCTTCAACATTCGACTCTACCATAGAGCAACGTTGCTCTACGTTGTCGAATGCAGGCAGGAAGCGAACTAAAGTTCTTTCTTCCGATTTCTACGTTGAGGAAGACTTCCCTCAAGTCATGCGCTGTCGCTCAGAGAGCCTTGCTGGCTTCTCAAAAGCTGTTCGGTAGCCGGATGGCTGCCATGGTCTTCTTGGGTAAGAGCGTCAATGGGGGGTTCGAGCAGTTCCCGGGGAAGTGATTGCCAGGAGGGTTTTGCATCTGGCGGTCTTGAGTGCAGGGGAGTGAGTCCGTTGAGGTGAACGTAGCGGGAATTGTCCGCCCGATCGTACATTTTGCGCGCCAGCTTTACCACAAACTCCTTTATTGGCGGTGTTTGCAGGTCACGTGCGATGACCGTTTTTCGCACGTATCGGCCCGCGCCTGTGCAGACTCTGAGAGCTATATTTTGTTGGGCTTGAATTCGCTTCTGGTTGGTTTTCGAGCATAGGGCATACCACGCTGGCGCTGCGTATGTAAGTCGTGAGCGGATGTAGGTCTTGTAGATCCCAATCTTCGTTCGCAGCGGTAGTTTCGACGTTAGGACAGGTCGGAGCATGGCTCGGGCGGCGCGTGTTTGCCTTAACGCGCGCTCTACCTGTGTAGTCATCGTCAACGACCTGTCTATATCTATACCTAGATAACGGACCGAGGTTTGCCAATTTATGGCTTGTCCTCGCAGCTCCAGTGGTGGTAGAACAGTGCGCCGTCATGTGACGAGCAGTGCAGCCGTTTTCCCGGCATTGACTGCAATTCGCCATCTGTCGAGCCACGTTGGTAGAAGATTTAGTAATCGCTGCATCTTGCTAGCAGCCGCGGCCGGGTTTAGCGAGGAAGCAAAGAAGGCACTATCGTCAGCGTAGAGCGCTAATGCGACTTCATCTTCTCCAGGTCGAAGTTGGTCCTCCAGCGTCGGGATGTCATCTGTGTAGAGCCCGTACAGTGCAGGGGATAAGCAACTACCTTGGGGTACTCCAGCTGTGATTTTACGAGGTTGTGATTTTGTTTCTTCCACAGAAACGTAGAAGCTTCGTCCACGGAGAAAAGATGCAACCACCTGGATGATGGCCGATGGTGTAGGGGAAGCGATCAGCTTCAGAATTAGACCAGGGTGCCACACTCGGTCGAACGCCTTTTCCACGTCCAGGAAAATCCCAACAGTGGAGCAGTTGTTGTTTAGTTGGTGGGCAAGATGATGCAGGATCCGTGCGAGTTGGAGAGTTGTTGAGTGCTGGCTGCGGAAACCAAACTGCTCTGGTCTCGGTTCTACATGAGGTACTAACCGGCGAAGTAGTAGGCGCTCGAAGAGTTTGGCTGTGGTTGCAAGCAGCGTAATTGGTCTGTAGCTGGCAGGGTATGGGCGATCTTTGCCGGGTTTCGGGAGAACGATGACTTTTCCTACCTTCCAGACGTCGGGGAAATGACCGGTGCGCAGGATGGCGTTGAAGAGCATGGTAAGCGCGGCCACACCTCTTCGTGGTAGGTAGCGAAGAGCGGTGTTTGTAAGGTCATCGTGTCCTGGAGATTTTCGCTTCGGCAGACGGAGTATCGTTTTTCGCACTTCAGCTGGAGAGATAAACTCGCCTCCGTTGAGTGTCGGAGCCGGCTGGGCGAGGAAGTCGCGTACTGTTGTCTCAATGGTGGCATGGTGAGCAAGGGGTTCTTCAGTGGCATTTGCTGATATCGGGTGTGGTGTGAATTGCGTCTCCAAATGATTTGCCAGAATTTCGGCGCGGTCGACTGGCGCAAATTTTCGTTGACCTTGTTCGTTTAGCAGTGGGTATGTTGGGGTTGGCGCATTGGTCAGCTGTCGATTGAGAGCGTACAAGCTTGTCTCTTTTTCCGCTGCCTCGTCAATCCTCGCATCCCAGGTTTGTCCTCGCCAAGTATCCACTGCTTCGGCTACTTTTGCTGTCAATTTGTTGAGCTGGGTCTTCAGTCTCGATATCCAGCAAACACCTTTAGTTCCTTACCATTTGCGTTCATCAGTACGCCATTTGAACGCAGTGATTGAAAGGTTGGGTGTTTCAGCTCCTCGTGAATCAGGTCCTTTCTTACCAGGACTGCTGTGCCTCTGTATGCTGTGCCTTGCGTGCGGTGAGATCTCATCCCTTCGATAGGTGTAGTAGTTGGGTATTTTCAGCTCGAAGTTTTTGTGTAGTTTTGTTTTGTCAAAATTTCATCATTTGTCTAAGTCAACTGACTGATGTCATGTTATTGTTATGTCAGCTGTTTATTTGATTGCATTGGGTTGATTGGTTTTTGTGAATCGAACGAAATGGTAGTGTTTTTGCGAATTCAAGAGCTCATCTAGAACGTTTTATATTTATTTGGGTAATTACTTGCATTTTAACTTCTCATTGTTTCCAAGCATGTGCTTTTTAAAAACATTTTTATATTCATTGGATATACTTCACTGATTCGTTGCGTGATCCACTGCGTAAGTGCTCTGCTTTGTATCTTTGTTGTTTTTGCATCAAATTATACCAACGCAAAAACAGGTCGTTCTTGTGAATACATTTCAATTCGGTGGTTTTAGATCAATGATGCTGCTGTAAGGATGGACTGTGATCTTTTTCATTTAAAATTTATTTGGCTGCTGTTTCTGTGACGTTGTTTATTTTGGACAAAGCCTTGGTTTTTTGTGCGTAACTCAAACTGTGTTAGTTTCTAAAATATTTATGCATGTTATTTACTTTTTCTCAACAGACTTACACTATTTTCTTTCAGTTAAAAACAGACCTGTCTACTGCATCCTTAAAGGCTTTTGTTTTTATTGTGTCTCTATACAGATAGGTGTACAAAAACAAATAAAAACTTGGTATCACTTAAAAATAAAGCTTCAATAAAGCACTCAAATCAAACCAGGAACCATGCTAATTCCATCTCTGATTTCAGATTCCATGTATAGATCAAAAACAAAAGCTATCAGCTGATCCAAACTGGAGTTTAGTATTGAGCTGTGATAGTAGAACACGGGCAGGATGCTGTATGTATTCCATGTGGATTCTGGTCAGATGACCACATATGATATGAGTCTGACTTTACAGAAGTAAGTATACTGAAATACAATTTATTGGTATAATCAATTTACATGTTAGAAATGTCTGATAGATATTACTATTAATAGGTACCAAGTTTTCAGTGAAAAAGGGTTATTTAATTTCACAAGTCTGAAGTTATTTTATACCAGTTAAAATCTATTTGTAGAGGTAACATAAAGAAGGATCCTTATTATGTAACATGCATTGATAATAAATTAATAATTTTATAAATTTCAGTGTGGCAAGCTTGAAATATGCAATAGAGCGGAAAACAAAAGTGCCATCAAACTCCCTCGTCCTCCTCATAAGTGGTGGTGAAGTGTTGATTTCCGATCACATGGTGTCTTCATACAGTGCCGGCACAGATTCTAATCCTATCTTTATGTTCATCAAACCATCTGTAAAGGAGAGTCATTTGCAGCAGTCATGTGAGTTTGTTTATTGTGCTTTAATTTTGAATACTGTGCTCCCGTTATTTTTATTCAAGATACAATGTTAGTAAACAATCAAGACACAATGTTTGTAAACATTGGCCCTATACATAACCTAAAAATAACTTTATTTCTGTTGATTTTGTGATGGATTTTGCATAACATGTCGATTTTCTACTACGCTCTTTCTATTACTGATTTACTGCATAATGCTTACAATTATTTTTCAAATCCATACTAAAAATAGAATTTTGTATTAATAATTATGTATTTTTGTATTTTCAAGTTTTTTACAAAATATTGTTTCTTGGGTTTGGCCGTAGTAGAGCTTCTGTCCATAGATTATCTCTTGAAGTATCTGTATTACAACAGTCTATAGCAAAGAATTTCCTAAATAGATTTTTCCTCAATCAAGGAAATTCTTCCTGAATTGAATCAAAATATATTAATAAATAATTTTGGACAATTCACACAGCATTATCCAGCCCCAAGCTAAGCTGAGCTTGTGTTATGGGTACTAGTTAACTGATATTCCTGAGGTTACCCATTCCATTGCAAATAAACTAACTAAGTAACTCTTTTTAAAATTGGTAGGTATAGGTTTGTAGATATTGTTACAACCTCCTGCATGTTTAATATATAAATTAATGGATAACGGAAGGAGATGGTTTTTCTAATGTTGACCATGTTTGCAAGGTAGATGTATCACATGTTAAAAGTATAATTATACTGAAGATGGCACGTGGTATTATTATACTGTTGCTTTAAAAGGCCTTTTACTAATAGTATTATCAAATTTATCACACACAACTTATCTCTGGTTTTGTTGTTTGCATACCTGGTTGTTTTCTGTGTTTCTTAGGACAGCCTTTGTCTAACTGCTATTTAGTTTTGACATTCTGGAACTAGTAATAAGATGGTGCAGGATTGGCCGATACAATTGTAATTTATAGGAGTGTCTAAATAACATTTTTGAATCTACACTGCTGTCTAAATCATCAAGGAATTGCTGACCATTTTCTATACCAAGAATAACTTATTTGTCCACGCCAAATCCAAGACTTGTTATGGTGGAAAGTAAGATGACCCTAAAATAAGAAATGATGAAGATTTTTCCAGTACCCACAACACAAGCTCTGCGTAGCTTGTGGTTTGGTGATGCTCTAGATTGTCCAGCATTATTTATTATTTATTTATCTTTCTTTCTTTGTAGTATGCGGCGATCTAAGTCCAATCGGCGAACTGAGTTCCGGCGAATTCTCTTGCGACACTCGAAGCGTTTTCGACGGCAAATCCGTTTCCGATCTCAGGGCAGCGGTGGACAAGTGTTGTGCTATGGCGCCCAACGTGCACACTGTGATAACTTGCGCAACGCTAGCCCAGCAGTTCAGTGACCTTGCTCTGGAGGTTTCTAGAAGCTGCGATCAGCTGGTACATGAGCAGCACTTACAGCATCAGGTGGGTTTTACTGAGTGTTAATAGTGTAGGTATATGGCGGCTCAAATATTATTTTATTGCCTATTTCACATATTGTAGTAAAATAGCTCATTACTGCCTTAAGGTGGAACATTACAAGTTTTATTTATTGATCGGTGAGAAATAAAACGAAAATTGGATATCGCACCGCGCGCGTACGTTCACATAGCAGTCCGTTTTACATGCCCGTTTTATTATTTACGTATTACAACTTACAAGCCCGTTTTGTCGTATAAGTTTTTGTTTGGCGATGGCGGATGTAGTTGTATGAGCGATTTCACACACATGAGAGTATTGCAGTTCCAGTATGTGTCTGAACTCGCTCATTTAACTACATCCGCCATCGCCGAATAAAAACCTATATATCTAATAAAACGGGCCCGTAAAACGGACTACTGTGTGAACGTACCCTATATAGAGAAATACATATATTGCCACCAAAAGCAAATTCGAAGGGTGCGAAGTTGCTCATCTTGGCCATCCAACTCTATTTATTTAAACTTTGCCTTAACTATGCAAAAGAAAAATCGTACAGAGGCATTAAAAACAAGCTTAAGATAGGTACCCAATGGTTTTTTGAAAATCACTTTCCTTTACCTAATAAGATAAAATATGTGGCGGCCCTGAGTTGGCGCCTTAACCTCACATGAACTTTGTTTCGTGTCGATTGCCATTTCTAGGTTCATTTCGTTAAACAATAAAAAGTCCCTAAATTAAGTATTTAAACTTACAAACTTAATGTATTTCGGGCGAAAATGGGTAAATAAATGATAATGCTACAAATAAATTGTTTATTCAATTATTGAACTGTTTACATCGCTTATCTTAGTATGAAATGAAAATATCCAGCATTGTGGTCCATGATCGAGCATTATTTGTTTACCTACCGATCTTTATTTAACACTAGCAGCGCCTCGCGGTTTTACCCGCGTAGTTCCCTTTCCTGTGGGAATTCCGGGATAATATATAGCCTATGACACTCCCCGAAAATTAAGCTTTTGCATGGTGAAGGATTTTTTTTGATCGGTCCAGTAGTTTCGGAGCTTATTCAATACAATCAATATTTCCTCTTTATAATATTAGTGTAGATCTCTACTATCCATGTATGTATGTATCACAAGTAGAGATGGGTTTATGACGGGCATTTACAGGGCGGATTGAGTAAATGCCTAATAAACGTCTTTTTATGCCTTTTAAATGCCCGATGACAGGGCAGAAACTACGCTTCTAGTCTTTAAACATTTTGAATTTTTTTCAAGAATTTTCTTTAATTTAAAGTATTATAAGGTTTACTTCGTGATGTCTGAGAGTCAATATTATATTATTATTAAGTAAGTATGAATAAGTAGTACCATGAAGCAATAAAAACCATGTACCTACTTAACGTCTGAAGAATAAAACATTAATACGTAAGTACGTACGGTAGCGTAGCTTGTAATACTTTAAATTGAAAAAAAATCAAAATGTTTAAAAACTACAAGCGTAGTTTCTGCCCTGTCATTTATTCAATCCGCCCTGTAAATGCCCGGCATAAACCCATCTCTAATCACAAGCTCTGTTCAGCTTGAGTTTAGACTCGGGTCTAGATGATGCTGTGCGGATTGTCGAGTTCAGTTCAGTACAGTTATTTATTGATAAGAAAATGTTCTTACACGAGCGTTATTTATTTTTATTTATTTTCATCAGGGTTGGACAGCTGTGGTAGCGAACCTAGAAGACATATTCAACGAGTTTTGTGAGCGCTCCCGAAATTTCAAGGAATCCTTCAAAAAGCATCGACTAAAAAAAGAGGAGTACCACGAAAAGCTGAATGCGTGAGTACATTTTTTCTGCACTAAGGCCTCATGGTCTTCGCAATATTCGCTACTCAGGGGGCCTACTCGGAAAATGAAATTCGAAAGTGATATGGTGATATGTGATATGATTTGTGCAAAACCAACTTTTATGTCGCTTGCATAAGATTGGTTGCACGAAAATGAATCAGAGATTTCATTTTTACGAGTACGGGCTCAGAACAGCACTCATTAGCATAATCCTAGTGGGTAAGTTTGCGGTAATCTTACTGTCTGGGTAGCGACCGTGTTGATCTGATCAGCCACATTGAGCTACTTTTCAAAAAACCCCTTGTTTATTTCCCAATTGAGATAAACGAAGTACTGAACTAACTATATAGGCGTGCACTGTGGGCGTGCATCATTGACGCATTAGAACATAAATAGAAAATATACAATGTTTAATTACGCTATAAATATTTACAATTGTATTAACAAACTCCGAAATTAAGTTTAACAATCCAAGAAGTTTAAGAGCTGTGAAAGAGTGAAATAGAAAAAAGTACTAAGTCACGTTGTACCCGGTCATTCGGACACACATTGGCTACCTACCATGTAATTGTAGGGATAATTTGCAGGGAATCGAGTTAGTACTCTTTTATAGGGTTTTGGGACATCGCAACCACCTTTCTTTGACACGTTAACACAACGCATTTCGGCTGAGATGATGGTAAGATCATCAGAAGACGCAATGAGTCTGGTTTATGTTTACGTGTAGATAAATTGGGATTGAAAATGTCTTGCTGTCCCACTTAGAACGTTTTTGATCCGATTCGATCATGGTCAGCATGACATTGTCGAGCACAATTTTGATCTACACTCCTTATTATCCTTGACGACCACTGTGGCGCGGTGGGCGAAGGTCCGCCTGCGACGCAGGAGGTTACGGGTTCGATTCCCGCCTCTCGCCCGCCTCGTAATATTTTGTCAAAATACGGGACAAATACGGGACATGTAGTAATACGGGACGGGATGGCCAAATACGGTGACAGTCCCGTATATACGGGACGTATGGCAACCCTACCTATGATTAATTCAAACACCGATGGTGCTGACATGTCGATACCGTTATTAGACTGAATAATACAACACATGTCTTGTTTGCTAGACAAATGGACGGCAACATTTACAACCGCAGAAAGGGTATGTCCCTTTCATGTGAGGTTATACTCGTACTATAAAGTTATTATTAGGATGGGATTCGTAACCAATAGGTACATCCGACAGAGAATCAAAGTTATCGACATAGCTTAACGAATTAGCAAGTTGAAGTGGCAGTGGGCCGGCTATATCTCGCGAAGACGGACAACCGCTGGGGTAAATGAGTTCTTGAGTGGAGACCGCGACTCGGCGTCCGTATTGTGTGACGCCCTCCGGTCAGGTGGGATGACAATCTACGAGAGACAGCTGGTAGATGCTAGATGCGTCAAGCTGAAGACAGGGTATGGCGCTCATTAGGGGAGGCCTATGTCCAGCTGTGGACTAGTGTAGGCTAAAGATGATGATAAAGTTATTTAAACTTATGCAATGGCGAACAATATACATGAATTGTTATTATTTTATAATGTGGTGACTCAGCATGGGAACATCATCATCCCTGTAGCATGATCATTCTAATCAAGGGTTGTTCTAACCTATAATAGGGAAAAATTAAACACATCAGTTAAAAGTAACGCATTCGATTTATTTTTCTTTGTCCTTATCTTGTTTTATGTCTATTCTGTCGGCCCTAGACAAAAAGCCTTGTCTTGACCACCTAACCTACGATTAAAACTCCATTTTTATTTATATGTAATTCCTGAATACTTAAAACCAAATATGAGCTGGTCCCATATAAGAGGGTAAAAGTCAATAAAATTGCTTAAATCAAATCAAATCTATTTATTCAAAACTATTTTCATTTCCTAAGAGAATCAACGAGTAATTTACTAAGGCCTAAGGCCATAACTTCGTGTCTGTGCTATAAATATAAAATAAACCATTCTTCTAACCTTGGCATTGACTCGCTCACCTCATTCATGGGTCGAATGTGTCATATTAAGTACTTACAGGTGTAACATGGACAGATAAGTAGGTACTTATAGTTAAGCGTGATACCTATATACGACCTCTTCATAAAATGTGCGTGACAGCTTTGTAGGCTCGAGATAGAGTTAAAAAAGTTTAATACAACAATTCTTGATAATACGTTATTGTGTTATTTTATTTATTTTTATTTTATTTTACGAATTTTAAGAAAACTTACAGCTATGATTATACAATAAGGTATTTGCTTAAAATAACATGCATGATACATACATGATATGCTTCTGAGGGCTAATTACAAGTTTCCACATATGTTTACTAAAAAATTTAGGTAAAGAACAATAGACGACGTCAAACGGAAATAAGTACACACAAAAAGATAATTACGAATACATAAATACACAAAAAGTTAAATTAAATTTAGAGAAAGAATGCAGTAGTAGGCTAATTAGAAAATATAATCCTGAGTTTGATCGCTGTCCAAAAATAATTTATCATTAAGTACACGCTTTAATTTATGCATAATAATATTTATAGATAATACCTACTCAAATTAAATACATATAACGTGTTAACTAAGAAACCTTGTTCGTGCTGAAAGACCATCAACGTTACATTCATAATGAATTCTAAGAAATGAAATTAATAAACATTAATGTTTATAAATATATATTGATTTTAAATAAACATTGATGTTTATCCAATACGTCCAAGGCTAAAGTAAGTGCGAGGGCTTACGCACTATAATAACAAAAGCTTCATGATAAATTCGTCAAACTACGAGAGTTTTTATAGTATAACAGTTTCTTATTCCGTATACCTACCTATACCGAAACTCGGAAAAATTATATGTATCGATATGACATAGGTACATTTTATGTGTGTCGTACGTACGTATAGTAAGCGTGGCCGATATGCGTTTTGTGTCAATTATTAGATATGAGACAGTTTTTTTTTACTAATGAAGTTATATTATTAACATACGTCTCAGGATATTTAAACTTAGTTGTTACGCTTACCTTTCCACACATGATCATTGATCACCGTAGACATAAAAACCGGAAACCTACATCAAATCAAGCAATATATGTAATTTAGATTTATATCACACTAATATTATAAATGCGAAAGTTTGTATGGATAGATGGATGGATGTTTGTAACATAAATAAAAATAAAATCAAAATAAAATAAATAAAAACATCTTCACGCCAAAACTACTAAACGGATCGAGCTGAAATTTTGCATACAGGTAATCCTAAACCTGGAATCAAACATAGGCTACTAAAGTTATTTACACCGGGATATTTACCATGATTTGAGTTTTGAGCTTTCTGCCCTTGGATATATTTTGTTGGTTGGTCTACCTTTGGTTATAGGTAGGCTACTTTGTATCCCATAAATCAGTTCCCGTGGGATAGGAATCACTTTTAAAGGTTTCCATTGGATCAACGCGTGCGAAGCCGCAGGGCGCAGCTATTTTACAAATACATATATAATAAAAGATAACTCAGCACTGGATAATATACCTCAAAGATAAAAGTCTATGAATAAACTACGATTCTTTTTAGATCATCCATCGTTAGCATGCCGTGTGACCGTGGCCGAGGCATGACCTGCCCTATTTAGTAAATTCCGTCGCGAAATCCAAGACACCCAGACAAAGATAGCGTCGAGTCGTGAATGCCTAATGCTCAGATAAGTTCAACAATAACACAAGATAACAGATTTCATTATTCAAACAATAGTGTTTGATTGATGATACTCTTTTTAAATGTATGTACATATATCTAATATGAGTTAATGAACTGGTTTTATAGATACTAGCTTCTGCCAGCGGTTTCTCTATTTTTTTTGCGACGGAGCAGACACGGTATACGCGTTTAGGGTGTTATGTTGTTTGTTTGTGTGTGGAATTTGCACATGTTCCCAATTATCTCCAAAACAGCTCGACGGAGAAGATTATACGGTTTTCAGTTTCGGGTTCAGGTAGATGAAAAATTAAGGAGGCTATAATTGTAAATATAATTGATTTGTCTTTTTCAATATTTACAAGAAAACTACACCACTTATGAAAAAAACCCAACCGAGGAACCAAAGAATTAGTAATGACCTACGAATTAAAACAAAAATATTTTCTTTAGACCGCGGGGTTCCTGAGATAGACCTAGACCAAATTAGATGGAAAATAATTATTATTAATTATCATGATTTTTTGTTATCGTGTTTTTTTTTAATGAATCGTGTTTTCACAACCCAGGAACCGATGTTGAACTTTATGTAATTCTTGTTTTTGATTACTGAGATCTAGGACTAGTTTTTTTTTAAATCCACTAGGTTCGAGCCTTAAATTATGTATAGATTGGTAATAGGTAAACGTAGCTAGTAGTTATGTATAGTTAAATCATATATTAGTTACTTTCCTTTAAAAAACAGTCGTAATTCTTAAAGGCCTTTATTACTTTCTACTTTTACAAAACATTGAAGGCAATATATAAGCCAATTTCATACGTGCACTTAAAAAACGGTTCGCTTTGTGATTATTTTATTCTAGACAAATACAATAGGTATTGTTGTGTCTTATCTACAATCAGGAAGAGCAAACTTAAAGAATTTAAGCCTGTCTGCTGATAAGAAACATGAATCAGGAGGCTGAATAGCTGTTTGAGATTACCATCGTCTCTTACCAACGACTACATTTTGCTTAACTACTTGGTACTTACGTTACCTTGGCTTTAGGTATCAAAGCATGAATAGTATGTTTAATTTTTTTATCATGAAACTAAGAGGTTTTTGAGGATTCCAAAAATCCTATACAATTCAGCTGAGGTCATGATCTTTTACAATATTCAAAAAGTATTTTTTTGCCTGCAAACCAAGTAAGTAATTTAGAAGTAATTTAATAATACTATTGAAGTAAGGCCGTGAAAGTTTAACTATCATCAAAACAAATAGATCCTCTAGATTCGAACACACAGTATAGAAAGAGAAAAAATATAAAATTAAACCAGTTTATACTAGTTGTAAGGCTATTCTCGAGGGAATGAAACAAATGTTCTGTCACTGAGGTACTCGTCACACAAGTGTTACAAATACTGAATAAATTAGGAGTAACAAATTCCTATTTCGCCTTGCAGCTGTTTCTATTGTTATATTTATAATCAGATCACTAGTTTAGGTCAAGATCGATTCTGTTACCACCTACTATCGAGTTGGTAGGTATATTTTAGCACGTTGTTTTAGTAATCTATATAAATAAGTACACCCATAATATACCTAAGTGTAGTTTGTTATTGCTCCTATGTCAAACAAAATGATAAATTTATTTTCTATACATAGTTTTATTGCATCATTGGGAAAAAACCAATGTGTGTGGTTTGGTGCAATTTGTTGTGATTTTTATGTAAAAATAATAAATAATATTGGAAAAACCACACAGCATTATCTAACCCCACGCTAAGAATAGCTTTTGTGATAGGTGTTTAATAACTGATATACTTAATACTGCATAGTAATAGTAGTAATAAAAAAAATGCTGGACAATTCACACAGTAATCTAGCCTCAAGCTAAGCAGAGCTTGTGTTATGGATACTTACTAGATAAAGAACTAGTTATATAACTTATTATATATTAATAAATTGACACCTGGGATGTGACCCCACCGCTCGTTTTTGAGAAACATTATTAGTGCTGGACATGGCTAATGATACTGGAAAAACAGTCTAAGTACGATATCGTAATATCAACAACAGATATATATGCCGTGTGATTCTGGCTTAGAATTTGCACCACTCCAACTCTTCCCGCGGGTGTCGTAGGAGGCGACTTAGGGATATCCACCAGGGAGCGGACAGCAGCACCTCGAGCATAAAAATTCTACCACCGAACTGCGATCATGCGCACGACCAGCGTAGGAATTGCCCCCCATGAGACAAAAGCCAATAAGGCACTTATTAGGGGAAGGCCTGCGTCCAGCAGTGGATGAATAGGTTGTTGAGGATGTAAAATATATAAGGTTTATAATGAATAGAATAGAATAGTTTATTGCAAAAAGAATCATAACAAATAATCACATACCAATTTGTCTGGCATTAATAAATAATAAACACACTAGTAGGAATTCTTGTTCAAAATAATTATGTATTAGCCCCAGTTGCCTAAACTAGACTGTAATATAGGCAGCTATGCCTATATTACAGACAGGGCAATGTAAATGGAAGTAACCTACTTTTCCTCGGTACCCTATTAATATTTCATTTTCTTTCACAGATTAAACGAAGTCCTCGAATCTCTAGGTAAAATCCCCATTCTATCTGCGTTGAAATTGAACGCAGAGGCGCATAGGTTCTCAGCTTTCGATGTGTTTGAAGAGACTGACTTCGAAGGGCATCCGTACAGGGTCAGCCAACGTCTCGACAGCAGTTCTGAGAAACAGAATCAGGACTTCTCTGGCGTTGAGGCTTTCAAACTTTCTGAAGAAGATGGTAAGTGCATTTTTTTACTTATCATATATGCTTGCGTTTTAGTTTAACTCATTGGATGGCTGATGGGCTGTTAGAATGGCATCTGTACGTTTATGAAACAGTAAATGAAAAGGTCTGTGATGTTATACTTGCGGTTCTAAGTGATTTAGCTTCTGCCTGAAGGAATGCGTCCTTAGGCTGCTGTAATGTAGCTGTGTGGTGCTGGCTTAGAATTTGCACCACCCCATCTCTTCTCGTGGGTGTCGTAAGAGGCGACTTAGGCATATCCACCGGGGGCGCGCAGAAAATCCACGCGGTAGCCGCGAGAAGAAGCTAGTCTGATATAAATAGAAAGGATTTTGTTATGTTTTCTGTTATCAAGTCACGTACTTAATACTCACCGGTTCTTTAGGATATTGACATTATTATCTCGCACACTAACCCCCGGTTTCTCGAACGCTTATTATTTTGACAAATTGTTGACATTTTGTCAGGCTGTACACGCACTGCTTTTATTACTCGCGTGGTTTTTTTTGCAGAATTCTGTAACTTAATGGAAGTTCACTAGCAGAAAAGTATGAATGTTTGGAGCACTATAAAGTTGTAGGTAGCTAAAATAGCAAGGAATTTTATTCGTCGTACGTGTAAGTTACGTTAAGCCCGCAGGTTATATTCCGCGAGATTAAAATTCACGCTGTGAGATTCCGCAGTGCGTATATAACAAGCCGTTGACTATCCATTTAATGTGACAAGCGTTCGAGAAACCGGGGGCTAATCTGCTGTTTGCTACATCAATTTGTTATGATAAATTTAATTCACGTGTATCGTAAATCTAGCTAAGTACATACTGAGTAATAATCAGGTATCTACGTTGGGAATTTTGCATACACAATAAACAGGTTTCCCGAACGATGTCTATTCTTTTGAAAAAGCCTGTCAAGCTGTATTTATTTAGTCTGATCTATGAGAAAATAAAACTTAAAACTTAATGGGAAGGGGTCCTGAATCATAGTTTTCCTTTGTAGGTTTTCTTTCTAAGGTTTTTCTCTTTTCTAAGGAGTTATTATGTACCTTGACGCTACGAAGTCTCTTTTACAGCGTGGTCATGTTTTACTCCGTTTTATTATCCATTAGTGTTTGTTGATCTCAGAGTCAGATCTTTGTGTTTATGTATAAGTCGCTCGCGGCTACATCGCCTTTCCATTATCATCATCATTCGTCCGTATATGTCCACTGCTGAACATAGGCCTCCTCGAACGACGACACAAATAGCTGTCCTGAGTCGCCTCAAAATCACAGTCAGACTGTGCATCCTCAGCACGAAAGAGACTTATTTTAAGGCGTTTAAGACTTTTGTCATCTTTGATCTAATATGGTTTAAGCAGAACAGCATATTATAAGAGATGCGGACTTTTTGAAGTGAAAACTTCTTCACACCTTAAACTCGCGTCAGGGCCACATGATGCTGATTAAACCAGCCTCACGTGATCGTGGTGACGTAACACGCTTGCATTAGGTAGGTACTGTAATTTGAAATTGGTACTAGAGTCTGTTCAAAAAGAGAAGAGTTATGGGAAGTGAGGGTGCTCGTGTGCCAATTTGACAACTTTTGTTGCGTTGACAACACTGCTCTGTCATTGCAGTACGGCTAAAAGTGTTAGTTCACCGTAACGCCACGACTCTTCTCTTTTTGAACAGACTACATTGTAAGCTATATAGTAGCCTACTTAGATGAGCTTTCAAAAGTTCAAAAGTGTCAGCTACCTGTGTAAATAGTTCACTAAGTTGAAAGAAGATGTCGCTAGTTCCGGGAGCAACACAGAACCCACAGCGTCAGTTGAAATGACCTAAAATAGTAGTAGAGAAGTGTCGCCGCAGGCTAACAGATGGCGCCGTTCAAAGTATTTATTATCGCAAAGAACAAAATTGCCAGTTGTGGTGCCTAGTACATCGGAAGAGTGTGCGTGTAGTTTACACTTTCACCCGCAATCCCGGAGTGAAACCCGTTTTTTATGCAAATATTTATCTACTACTTATAATAGGTTCTTATTATTTCAGTATTCGAGAATGCAAAAGACGCGTCATCCAGTAAAGAATCCGGGCAGTCATCAGAGGCGTTGCAGCGAATCTACGATACGGAAGAGGGAGTAACTTTTAGAGCGCGAACATCGTCATACCAAAGTAATGATGAGCTTACTTTACTTCACTGGATACTTGCGCAGGGCAATAAAGCTTCATTGCAAGATATACTGGACTATTGTCAGAAGGGGCTGGGGTTGGTAAGTGTTATGTCTGTAGCTGTAAAGTATAGAATTCGTTTTTTAGTAGCGAAGTGTAGAGCTTTATGTTACTTCACTGGATAATTACGCAGGGCAATAATTACGTCGTAATCATTGCAAGATATACTTACGTGAAGATATTTGGCACGGGAACACGGCTTCATTGCAAGATATGTATACTGGTCTATTGTCAGAAGGGGCTGGCATTGGTGAGTGTTATGTCTGTCTGTAGCCGTAAGTTTTTGAATTAGTTGTTAACTAGAGAAGTGAAGAGCTTTCTTTACTTTACTGGATACTTGCGCAGGGGAAAGTATACCTATGTTGCAATGAAGTCTCATTGTAAGATAAACTGGACTATAGTCAAAAAGAGTTAGTGAGTGTGTTATATCTGTAGCTGGAAGTTCTTTTAGGACGTTGTTTTAGAAAAAAAAAAAAACGTTATTTTAGTTTTACGCTCTGGACTTTTACGTCAATAATTTATATTTATGTCGTTTCGTTCTTTCAATTTCGCATGACGTATTATAATATATATATGTATTTTTTGTTTACATAATAAATCTTGCTTTATCAACGGATTCAATAAACCCTAGCTTATCAACAAAACACATTTTCTTTATCGATGTGTGTTATTAGGTTACGAATATTGAATGAGTTGGTATGAGTTTGTTCCTGGTTATTTCCGTTGGTCGTTCCAACTGGTGATTATTGATGCTGATTCTTGTTTTGATTATTGTTCGAAAATGTCTTACCATATAGACAAGGAAATATCATGGAAAAAAAATCTCTCTTTTCGTCGACATCTTGTAAACAATTAGCTTTACTTTGGTGGTTTTCCTTCTTCAGTTTATTAGTTTCGACTTAGTTTTCGATAGCATCGTATCAAAATAAGACAAAATTCATGGAAAAATCTCTCTTTTCGTAGTAGTTGTAAAAAATTTGCTTGAAATTGATAGCATCTTATCAAAACAAGAAAATCATGGTGGAAAAAAGTCGATTTCGCAAAACGACCTTTATAAAGAAAATGCTTTTGTAAATATTTTTTGATCCTATATCCGTCTCTGAGCCATCACTTAGGCTGCCTGTCGATTGATGCGGAGTGAGGCAGCAGAGCGTAGATCACGCAATATTAACAGATGGAATTGTATAAAATGTCCGCTCTGTCTACGCAATATTAACCGATGGAATTGTATAAAATGTCCGCTCTGTCTACGCAATATTAACAGATGGAATTGTATAAAATGTCCGCTCTGTCTACGCAATATTAACAGATGGAATTGTATAAAATGTCCGCTCTGTCTACGCAATATTAACAGATGGAATTGTATAAAATGTCCGCTCTGTCTACGCAATATTAACAGATGGAATTGTATAAAATGTCTGCTCTGTCTACGCAATATTAACCAAATGGAATTGTATAAAATGTGAAAATAGCTTTAACTATCTATTAGTCAACGAACTTTTTAACTTTTTAACGAGCTTCCGAAAATTACAACACTACAACTTACACAATTCAAACAAACTAACAAACGTTTTTGTTATTAAAGTGCGTAAGCTCTCATTTTCAGGGTAATTTTTAAGAAATCAAATTATATCTCAAAAATTGCGTGAGAGTCCGTATGAAGTTTCAGGGTCTTTCTTATCTCCTTCAAACTTGCAGATTATATTGGCCTCATAATATTAAACTCCTAACCGTAAGCATCGAAGGAAATGGTTTCGGCAGAATATCAGCGCCTTTCTACTCCTGAGTGGTTATGCTGCTATAAAACACAGTACAGCCTCTCTTTTTGGTTAATATTTTGTTTAATAATTTTTTCTCGTAATATAAGTTAACTATGTAATACTCTAGTTATTATACGATATATATAGTGCTCTTTGATTCTTATATCTGTTTTGTACTGTGCAAGTAGCAAATAAACGATTGTCTATGTCTATAAAATAATCGATAAAATACTCTGTTTTATACATTTCCCTTTACAGATCGACGCAGAGCCCCTAAAGGAGAGAGAAGCGGAACTGTACAATATATTAGAATACGCGAATAACCACGGTTTGAAGCAGATCAAGGGTATAGAAGACCGTCTGTACGGACTGGACCAACTGCTCAATGATGTGAAGAAACTGGAGCGGGATCAACGGGATCAGGCCGCTTCGCTTATACAGGTAACGAAATAAATAAATAAATTCTGTTGGATAGTTCACACAGCATTACAATACAATATAATACGAATATTCTTAATTGCAAACCAGTTATCAGAAAGATAGAAAACGAAAGCAAATACAGATAATGAACATGGGGGAACTTATGGCTAGTAGCGATCTCTGACAGGCGATCTTAGGATGGACAAGAAGTAATCGAAAAAGTATAGATAGACGGTGGCGAGTGAAACCGCGAAGCGCTGCTAGTGACTGATATTCTTAGCAAAGTACACTCCTTTTTTATTTTATGGAAATAGTAAATGTCCAGAACTCCCTGAAAAATATCTGCACACAACGTACACACATTTTTCCGTGGCTGGAATCGAACCAGCAACTTCGTCCGCCGCGCCACAGAGGTGCAATCAAGTTTTAAACTTAGCAAGTGTTTTTGTTGTAACGTAGAAAACTTCTTTGTTACTGCATAAAATAAAAAATCCTTTAAACACTAACACCTTAAGGCCTAAGACGCAGGAGCCAGTCTTCACCACGTGTAACTGCGGCGCGCCCCTGCGGGTCGCACCGCTGAGGCTGGGCAGTGAATACGTGCGACGCAACTTCTTCAACATTCATTTCGTTGATATCAAAAAGCACAAGATGATGCGTTAAAATCACAAACAGAGACCTACGGGAGTATATTTCTAAAGTCCGCATTAAACTGCGTACTTCAGAAATATTCAAATTTTACTTTGAAATGTTGTTTATCGCTGCAACGACATCGAAAAACTGACTAAATGTTCGTATTTTTATCGCGTATGTTTCAAAAACTTCAAAGCAATGTAACCCTTATTCCAGTACCGAGAAAGGATAAGTTCAGCGTGCGACCCGTCCGTCCTTCCCACCCTAGTGCAATCGCACTGGTGCCAACTACAAAAGCTGCTGAAAGGTCATCAGAGTCTCTTCGATATACGCCGGCGTATAGCGAAATCTAAAGAAGAACTGTCTCATATTCTTAAAGCTAGATTAGAGTAAGTATTTATTTCTAAGTATTCATACGCCATCACTTGTTTTATGAGTATTCAAAATTTTTTGACATTCTCGTCATAATGAGTGACTAAATTGAAATGGAATAGGGTATATGCATCGATTTTTTTTATGGTTTTAATCGATTCTTTAGGTCATTATTTAACCGAGGAATGATAAGACGCTCACTGAATTTCGCATTAACAAAGTAAAAAAAACAAATCAAAACTACAATCATTTTCGGGTGATAAAAACGCTGCCATATTGGCGCCATGTTTATGTGATGTCGACGTACACACTTGATTAAAACCTTTGGTGATGACCTCGGTAGTGATCATCTCAGGAAAGAGGTTTTCCGAAAAAACTGAAAATAATCGACAATACGAAATGTCAAGTGGGCAGAATAGTGTCAAATCATGGTGCAGCAAGCAGAATAAAAAAAGAAAAAATGTGCACAGTGATGTCACGTCCGCTCTAGTCAATGGCGTAGCGTTTTGAAATTTTGCGATTGAGATTTAAATTATCAATTTTTCAACGGTTAAATTCTACAATAAAAACATCTCAAAATGCTAAAATAAATATGAAAATATGTTTCTATATCAAGAGAGAATACGTATATATTTTTTTAGCCATTTTGAAATCACATGCATATACCCTATTTTTGACATTCTCGTCATAATGAGTGACTAAATTGAAATAGAATTGAATGCCAGCGAGATTTTACTAAATCAAGGACAGAGGCACCCTTTTAGAGTGTTTTTCCATCAAAGCTAAGCGTTACCCAACCAATTGGGTCCCTCAATTGCATAGCTTAGCAATCGTAGTTGCCTTAGTGTTAACATATTTCGCCGCTTAAAGAACACTCAGTCGTCTTCTCTGGGTTGGTGTGGTTTAGCATAACCGAACCAAACGTGACAATTCACTGTTAATATAAAGTGCTTCTAAAGAAGTTTCCACCTCAATAATGTGTTTTGAACTTACAGAGCAGTACTCAAGATAGAAAACTCAATGTCGGTACAAGACGCGCACGCCATGCTGTCTTTCCAATGCTTCAACCGACTCGCGCGGTACTTCGGTATCGTATCGCAGCTGCACGCCGCGCCCGCGGTCTACGTGCGCGCTGTGCACGAGGTGGCGCGCCGACGGACCTTCTCACAGGCGCATCTGAAGGTAACGCAATGTCTTACGGGCACAGGTCGAGGGAACGCCATGTCGTCGGTACACTGCTGTCCATCGTATAGAAGCTTAACGCCACGTCTGCGGTATAGGTAAGCGCGCGGTGGCGAGCCGACTGACCTTCTCACAGGCGCATCTGAATTACGCAATGTCTCACAGGTCCTGGTAACGCCATGTCGTTAGAATACTGGTGCTAGAGCAGCACACAGCGGCTCGCTTAGCTCGCTACGCAGTGATGTTATGTCTGTTATGATGTACCTATAGTTATTACTTTTAATTTGAGATAATTTAAGTTGTCCACATTTATAGACTTACTTTGCTGGTCCACTTATTTGTTTAATATCTATGTAGTCCTTTTTGGCCTCAGAGTTATATATATTTTAGGTATTTATAAAAACAAATTATAATGCTGTGGTTAACCTTAATAAATATAAATAAATGTCGCTACACAGCACGCAGCGGTGGGTTGATCGCTTCGTTCGCAATCGTGAGCTCTTTCAAACACGACCGCTCCTGCTCGAATCAATCAATATACTGCTGAATAATCATTAAAAACCCTCTCCCGCTCAAATCAATCAATATATCTACTGCTGAACATTCATTAAAAAACAGCGCGCGAAATGGTTAGTTCCAAATACATCGTGCAGCGAGCGATTTCTGTGCGATTTACGCCAGCAACATAATGCACTACCGAGTACCGATTATGGTTTCTATCCTATAAATTGTGACCTATGTATGATATGACGTCAAAGCTATTAATTATAGAGCTAGCTTACTAATTATAGAATACTCTTAAGTCATGGGTAGAATCAGATTTACTGTTCTTTTCTAGTGGGCAACAGACCTAGCAGAAAAACTGCTGAGAATTCACGACGAAGAAATAACAAGGCGGCAAGACTTCAACACCTTATTCGAGGGTCATTTTCTTCGAAGTTTATTCCCCGGCATGACGGAACTACCGCCGCCATTCGCGACGCAAGCGCCACCGACTTTCGACGGGAAGTTACCGCAACTGACTGATGAAGATGTAGAGTTTATAGCGAGTACCTTCCCGCAGTTGGCAGATGCGGTGCCGGGTTATGATATGGAAGCGACTGTTAGGTTTTTTCAGCAAAGGTATGTTGGTTTTATATAAGCATTTATATCTATGTTTTTATGACAAATCTTTAACGCAAGCACAGATAATATAATACTATGCACGCAAGCAAACAATTTTGTCATAATATATATGTACAATTTTGTCATAATATATAATAGTGTAGTACACTATTTTTGTTGTAATTATTTTGAAATTCACTTTTTTTCTAATTTCGGAGGTGGGTATTATCATCTGCATCACCGTATTTTTAACTTCTGGTATTGTTTTAATTTTAACCGTGTAATCATTGTTTTTGTTCCATAATAAACTATTTTTTTTTATTAGGTCTCTTTGAGATTTAGCCATAGTTCTCTAGATGTTTTGCTCGAAAGATGAGTCTGTTTTCTAATTTCCAGGATAAATGCTTCGCAACACGAAGAAAAAGATGCCATTATTCAAGTAGATTTTGACAAGTAAGTTTCCTTTGACCTACTGAAATATGCTGATGAACTTATTTAAAAACTTTTTTATGCCAATTTTTATTTTCTAGGGATTTCGAATCAGAAGCAGGCGATTTCGAAAAGCTAAGTAGACAAAGCGATGCAAAACAAACGGTCGACACATCAACAATCTGCGTTCCGGAAACAATGGCCGTCTCCATGGTAACAGAGGTGCGATCTCTTCCCGTCATATTGGAAGCCGAGAGTCCGGTCTATGAAAACTCAGATCTTTACTTTGAAGACTCTCTACCGTCAAGCTTGGAATGGGGCCGGAGCGACAGACAGGTGTACTTATATCCCTGTAAAACCACCTGTAGACCTCAGATTAATACCATAGTTCCTAATAAGTTTGGCGTTTTCAGAGGTCTTTCGATACTGGTCGTGCGATCATGACCAGTCGTGTTAGATCTGTGATGATGACTTCGTTGCTAAATAATTTCATGTAGTTTGGCGATGTCGGAGGTCTTATCGGAATGGACACATTTGTATTATTTTGCTCCTGTCTTCACCGCCCACCGGCCCCTATTAAGCTATAGATAGAATTTATTTTGCATCATCATGTTTAGCCCAGTCAATGAGTGCTCAAAAGAGGGGTGAAGTGAAAAGTTTTACTTCGGAACTTTGTTTGGACTAGTTAGGAGACAAATATACTAAAGGTGACCCCTGTGAGGTGACCCCTAGGATGAGGTCACAGAAAAGGTCAAGTTGTGTAATTTTATACTTACAAATCCTTCATTGACTGGACTAATTGTAATTTACATTCAATATAATTAATCTCCAAGCCGCTTTTTTCTGGCTATGCTCCTAAAACTCATCATGCTTTATTAATTACATATGCAGATTATACTATCGTATACACCTGATATTGGAATTGATAGCTTTCAATCAAAACAGTATTACATTTCAGGACAATATGGAAACACATAAAATAAACATAGAGAAGTTCCAACAATTTCTTCTAAAACTTTACGAGTTATGCAAAGTTCACATAGTTAACATGATGGAGGAATTGTTAAGAATAAAAACAGAAATGAATCAGCAGAAAGATTTTGTTAATAGTCAATGTTTAGTGATACTAGAAGAATGGAGAAGGAATAACGAAGCAACAGAAATAAAATTTAGAGAAGAAACGCAAAGACTTACAGTTGATCATGAGTTAGAACTAAGTGATATGAAAGCTACGCTTAACGAAAAAGATGATACCATATCAAAACTAAGAACAGAGATAGAGAACATAAAACTAGAACACCAGAAAGAGATAGAAAGATTGACTGCACAACATCAGAGTACAAAAGACTTGTTGGAGGAGACGAGAGAAGAAAATGGTTCGTTTGAAACTAAACTGGAAGAAGCAGAAGCTAATAAACAGAAGGAGATAAAGAATTTACAAGAGAAGATGCATCAGGATTACAAGAAAGAGATTGAGTCACTACGTTCCAGGTTAGTTATTATCTCTAGCAGAAATGCACTCTGTTTTTATTCCAAAGAATTCCACAACATTCAAGAGTTTTTAAACGGTTTTTTTTTTGGGTCAAATCTAGTAATTCAAACTTAACCCTCTTTCTGTTGACGGATTGATCTGAAATTAAGTACGCACCTTTAGTTCTGATGAACTAAAGGAGTATGTATACAATAATATAAAAACCGTTAAACTTAAAACAATAAATAAGATTTTTTAACTAGTTTTCCAGGATACTTTATGTTCTAACAATATGATAGGAGTTTGATAGTTAAGTCTCAAAGTAGTTCATCAATCTCTTAGGCCCGTATTATGAAAGCTTGCTCAGTCATCGATCTATGCTTGAGCAACGCTTTCCTATGGCATGAACGTCACTCAAGCATAGCTCTAAGACTGAGCAAGCTTTCATAATACGGGCGTTAGTGTCTCTTAAATAAGTGCAGTTGCATTTTAGTCGTATTTTACGTTAAAATTACTTAAAATGCTATCCAATAATTGCTTCCCATTTGCTATTACTTTAGAATAACAAAGAGCCTTGTATGTCCACCGCTGGGCGAAAACCACTTCTACTACACATGTCGACCGTGGGCCAGCGGGGTCCACTATTTCATATATCTTACAAATTTATCTCCGCGGCTTCGCACGTGTTGTTTCTATGGAAACGCTTAAATTTCTCAACCTCAACCTACATTGGTCCACTGCTGGACGCATTCCTCCCCCTGAAGAGCGTCCTTTCGGCGTATCTCAAGGGGGTAATGCCCATAGTCCCCACGCTGGGCATGGAACTGGTTTATGGAACTGATAAAAAGTAGCCTATATGCCTGCCTATGTATCGAAATTGCGGCCCGATCCGTTCCGAAGATTCTGCCTGAAGAAGTAACAAACATTCATTCATATATTTTTCCATTTATAAAAACAGTGTCATTAACACATTCTTCTCCAGATTCCGCCTAGTAGCCCTCCAAACAAACATGGACCGCTCTCCCTCTGAATCCAGCCTAGAAAAGATCGAGCGAACCGACATGATAGAGATCTCGAGTCACAACACGATCGTGATGCAGACGAAGGAAAATGCTGAGGTGGAAAAGGAAGAGGCTGTGAGATTAGCGGTAGGGAAGTGCGAGACGGATTGGAGGGCTAAGTTTGATGCGGAGGTCGCTTCGCTGAAGACTAAGTTCGATGCGGAGAAACAGGTAATATATCCCATATTAGCATTTTTCATATCTTCAGTTTTCTCTGACGAGCTTGATAAAACATTCATCATCATCATCATCAGCCTACTAGTCCACTGCTAGACATAGGCCTCCCCTAATGAGCGCCAAAGCGCCCTGTCTTCAGCTTTACGCATCCAGCATCTGCCAGCAGTATTTCGCAGGCGTCTTACACTACGTTTGCAGAGTCCGCGGCCTCCACTCAAGAACTCGATTACCCCAGCGGTTGACGGTTCTTCGCGAGATATGGCCGACCCACAGCCACTTCAGTTTGCTAATTCTTTGAGCTATGTCGAAAACTTTGGTTCTGTGTCGGATGTATTCGTTACGATTCCTATACTTCAGAGAGACTCCGAGCATAGCTCTTTCCATAGCTCGATAGATTGAGATAAAACCATTATTTTGCTGTTAGATATTATTATTTTATTTTTTTCTCGATTTCCTAGGTCAAGTCAAGTATATTTGTTATTCTTACGGGGGCGTCGTGATACTTTCATTCATTGAATCAAAGAGTCAGTCCGACGAACCATTTTTTTTTTCTAGAAAATGTTATACCGTTGAATGTTGGCTGAATTTAGCTTATTGTGATCTGATAATACGGGCGTAACGTTTCCAAGAGTTTTGCATTCTTGTTCGGAAAGAGTATGAACCAAAACGTAGCGCGATGAGCGATGAAACAATCGGGTGATGCAACTTATTATGTTATTGTACAAGGTTTTCGGCATAACGTGACATCTACATAAATAAGCCGCTTTGAGCATGCAAAGTGTTGAGAAGTGAAAATTACCACATACCCCCAGTTTCCATGTGGCAAACGTTGTGCCGAACATTCTTTATACGTATTAGTGTGGCCAATAACACATTTTAGACTCGAATGCGGCAATGCTCAAATGCAAATAGCTGTGTGATTTCATTGCATTGTATGACGTCACGGATCATCGAGTTCCATATGTAAACTCTAAGTGAAAACTTCATGCCCATACAAAAATGTTTAAGTATGACGTCACGCTTCACGTGCCAATAGCGTTGCGTTTAGACATTTTGCTGTTAAGACTTAAAATGTCTACTTTTCAATAATTAAATTTCATAATAAAAACATCATTAAATAAAAAAATAAATATACAGATATATTTCTATTTCAATAGAGAATACGTAAAAAAATATTAGCTTTTTCGAAGTCACATGCATATACCCTATTAGGCGCTTATCAGGAGGAGGCCTGCGCTCAGCGGTGGAGCAATTCAGGCTGTTGAGGTTGAGATTCAAATGATTGATGTCTAATACTTCTGCAGGTGACAATAAACGACGTAACCCGTCGACTGCTTTCTGAAAAGGACAGGCAGTTGGAGTTACTGCGGGAACACGAACAAGTGTTGGTCAAAGAGTGCGGGAAGTACAGGGACACGATACAACAGCTGACGGATCCTGAGACAAACGACTACGACTCATTGCTCAAAACTCAGGTATTTACTGATGATTTTATAAGAAAATACATTTTATCTCACTAATACTCTGTAGCACAGTTTCGGTCCAGGAGTGCGGGAAGTACCTATAGGGACACGCTGACTACTCATTGCTCAAAACTCTATGCTCATACTGTTGAACACAACGCCATCTATATCACGGCGACTGAATTAAGCACGCATGTCTAGACCTAACAAGTGAATTAATAAACCCTTTCTGTTATAGCTGGTTTTTATTGAGTCTGCATTTTACACATACAAACGACTACGACTCATTGTTCAAAACTAAGGTATTTACTGACGATAAAAAAAAAACTATTATCTCACTATTACTCTGTAGCCCAGTGTTGGTCAAAGAGTGCAGAAAGTACCTACAGGGACATGATACAGCAGCTTATGGATCCTGAGACAAACGACTGCGACTCATTACTCAAAACCGGGTATTTACTGATGATTTCATAAAAAAGGTTAAGGTTATAAAAAATATCTCACTATTACTCAGTAGACCAGTGTAAAGGTAAAGTACAGGGGCACAATACAGGGGTCACGTGCGGGAAATACATATAGGGACACGATGACAACGACTCATTGCTCAAAACTCAGGTATTCACTGATGATTTTATTACAAGAAGGCCTTTTTTCACGTTTATTATTTAGTCAAGCGTTGGTCAAAGAGTGTGGAGGGCCCTTTGGCACCCCGTTCGATTGCCCTGTCAATACGACGCCATAATGCCGTCGTCGACTGTCGTATGCATATAGGTAGGCTGTGCTATTACTCTGTAGTGTACATTCTTTACCCAACACTGGGCGTTCAAAGAATATTGGAATTACTGAGATGATACAGCAGTTAACGGACCCATCAAGCTATAAAATTAAACATTGTGTGAACGTAGTTGTCTTTCACATGAGACATTACAGATCTCTTTCAAATTATAATCACGTTATTGCTTTCCAATATCGCCATAAAATAAGTCTTATTCACTCAGAATGGACGCGTTTATTTATGTTGGCCAAAGATGCCTTACTTGAGAAAGACTTTGTATCAATTGACTACAATATTTCAGATGGCCACCTTAGAAAACCAGAAAGCATTACTACAACAGCAAGTGACAGATCTGAAGAAGGAACTCGAAAAGAAATCCGAAGAGGGCGACAAGAGCAAAGAGGAAGATAGTGAGGGCAGGTAGGTTTTAATCATAATAATAATTTTCTAATGTTAGTTTTAACTAATTAATTAATACGGAGATGGTGTGTCTGTACGTCACTCCATATAATTTATCAGCATAAAATTCTGTTTTATTGAGTTTTTGTTATTTGTATCGTGGTTTATTTACTAACATGCTCCATGCTGGATGGATAAACCATAGTTTCTGTATCATGCGTTTTTTAAGAATTAAAAAATGTTATTTTAAAAACAAAAGGTTGCATATTTTATTCTAGGTCGACATCTCTATGTTCAAAATGTATGCTTCATTTATTCATAGTTAAGTATTAAGTAGTTAATAAGTCAACATTTTTTCCTTTATTATTTGTAGGATTTTTTGATCCCATAGAATCCAAGCTTTAAAGAAAGGGTGTAGGAATTTATCTGTGTTTAGCTTGTAGATGATTCGGATTTTAGCGGTCTATTACCTTTCTTTTTATTAGCGGCGATCTTACCGGTTACAGCGTGTAATAGGATTAGAGCTAAGTTTCTGCAAACAATGATCTAATTCTGTTCTTGTCCTTCTTAGTAACATCCAGATAATAAAGACAGAGACAAGCTATGTTTATCTTGTAATAAGGGAAACTGCATAATTTCTGAAATGTGGGTTTGATGCTCGACTGGAAAATTGATGATATCTTAGAATAAGAAGGCAGATAATGATACAGACGAGGTGAAAAAAAGCGACAACTATGTTTAATTTTCCCATTCGTATACGTGCGTTTATGCGCTTTGCTTGACATGTTGCATAGTTTCATTCATTTTTAAAAAATGCACCGTGATCAACCAAATTATTGAGTGTGTCATCGATGCAAGTAAAATAGGGGAGATGAGCTACTAGCTTATCGAAGGTGGAAGGATCTAATTATTAGGTACATGTGACTTCCAAAAAGCTAATACATTTTTTAGGTATTCTCTATATAGAAATATATCTGTATATTTATTTTTGTACTTTTCAATGTTTTTTTTGTTGTGAAATTTAATCATTGAAAAGAAGATATTTTAAATGTCGACCGCAAAATTTGTAAACGCAATGCTATTGGCACCCGAACCGTGACGTCACACTTGTACATTCATGAAGCTTTGACTATGAGTTGACATAATAATGTAGGTGATTCGATGAAACGTGACGTTATAAAATGGGCTAACATGGCAGCGTTTTTGTCACCCGAAACTGAGTGCAGTTTTACTTTTAATTTTCTATCTCGAAAATTATAGAAGTTATATATTTTTTTCGGTTATGTATTGACCTAAATAATCGATTAAAAAATTAAAAACATCCATGCATATACCCTATTACCCACCTCCTCAATCATAGTCGGACCGGCGTTCGTGATAAGCGTGCTTGCTATGACGTACTATAGTGTGATTTACTGACTACAGCAATGTCCTCGTGTTTGTTCAATCATTGCACAGGATTGGAAGCGAGTGTTTGCGTGTAGTTGTAATAAAAACACAGGCCAGTGGTTGAGTAAGCGCTGGGAGAACGTAACATCAACAGATTTTACTTACTACGTTCCTCTGCTAAGACAGCAGCGTGTATAACATCTATGGATGATATTATATTTTCAATTCAGCAGATCATCGCCAAAGAAAGAAGAAGGCTCGAAAAAGTCTAAGTCCCGATGTCACACCCCTTGCGGTCTTAGCGCCGGCACACTCAGCCTATCTTCATGTCTTCCTGGTAACACCGTGTTAGTCATGTGGGATCCTGCGCATCAGAATTATACGCTTATGCAGGTAAGTAAAAAAAAAGAACAAGCTTTGAAATCTGTGGCTTTCGTACGTTGAAAACAAACGAATGTCGTTATTAAACGATCGGACTGTATGAATATCCTGTAACTCTCTAGGTTTGGAAGAGCCCAGTGACCCATCGTGAATGTTTTTGGGCTAATATACTATATCGATACTACTTCTAGAACTACCATAAAACCTGTGGGTTTCCTCGAAATTCGACCTTGACATTCAAGCTTTAAAGTGTTGTACATACACAAATTTTCGGGTTGTCAAGGTCGAATTTCCTGTAACCATCATGTCCAAAACACGTTTACTTCCGCCGGATTCGAACCCATTCGCATCAATTCGTGAATGTGTTTAAATTGGCTCATATCCAAACTAAGCCACCACTCACTTTAGGTGTTCACTCGAAATTATGAAAAGGCTTACAAAGACGACACAGAAAATTGCGAGTTCGTTTCAAGCCGTGGTAATAATGCTTTTATGGTATTTAGGGATTTCTTCCGGGTCTGGATGTGTTTAAGTATCCACATAATACAAACTCTGCTTACTTTGGAACTAGAAAATACTGTGTGAAAAATCGTAGAATTCCCTTATTATTTATGAATTTCCTTTATTAATTTCCTTGGTATCCTGTATATTTAGATATTTATAGCTTGAGAGTATAAGCACTAATAAGCAGGTATAAAAGTATATAATAAATCAATAATAACGAAAGAGACACAAAAAGAAACAACTTTCTTGAATCTTAAATTCGTGCCAGTCTCAGCAAAAGTGGGTCGCGCTTCCAAGCTACCCTGATCTTCTAACAAGGCCGCTAGGGGACGCCACGTAAAATAACCTAACATAACTTTTAAACATAGCGTTTTGTTATTTCAGGAGACGAATTTTATGTTCTTCGTGCACAGCGAGTGTCTTCCCGCGCTTGATCTCAGCATTCTAGTGAAGAATGAGTCGGAAAGAAGGTTGTATGCCATCGCTACTGTGGATTCTAAGGAGTACTGTTATGCTAAGAAGGTGCGTTGACTTTACTCTCATTATTAAAACAGGTACCTACCACAAACTATACGATGGATTTTTTAAATTTCCTGTGTTAAACGTAATAATATGATAAAATTGGCGGCGCTGTCATATTGACTCGGGTATGCGCCAATAAAAAAACTCTCGGAGAATTTGTCGTTTATCTGTGTTAAAAACAGATTTAACAAGACACTATTATGAACCTTAAATGTTGTGTTTACAGAGTGGTAATCGCTTCAACATGCCGCGAGGGTCTCGATTCTACCGCGTGCGAGTCAAACCAACGAGAAATCATCCGTCGCTACCTCCATGCTGTGACCACAAACACAAACAAGGTATGCAAGTTATCGGTTAGAATCTATACAAATATATCGTTACTAAAATTTATAAAGTCAATATTTTTTAAGTTAATCTTCTACATTAAAGAAAAACTTTATAAAAAATATGAAATGTGATCCGAGTGCTTTATTGTACTGCAGAATAAGAACAATACAAAGAGACATGGAATTAAATAGGACAAGTACAATGGACGGCCTTATCGCTTTATGATATAGGTAATCTTATGGTTACGAGACTAAAAGTTCCTTTCGAACGAAGCGACTCTATCATCGGAAAAATGTCGAAATGAAATGTCGATACAATATAATTGCTATCTGATATAAAAAATAACTCAAACTAGACACCTACGTATACCGTATCCATCGAGTATGTTATTAAACAAACAGCCTATACTTAACCTAAAATTCACTTTGTTTGCGCGTCCTTTTATCGTAATTTACATTACTAGTTTATTTACATCTGAAACTCGACGCTAAGCGAATTTTTGATATTGTGTCGTTGTTTGTTTACCAACATACTAAATAGTGGATGGGTATGGTATAGTTACCATTAGATGCCATTAGTAAACAAATAAATCAACCAAGCATTTTACATTACATGTTTTACCGTATCACTTCAACTTTGTTTTCATGTTTGCAACAATTGTGATTGTTTTGCTTTACGTGCTTTATCCTATTCTTCTAAATCTTACACAGTCATTTTAAAAATTGTTTTATGGGTCCGTTTATATTCGTTCTAAAGCATAATGATAGCTAAAGCCAAGTACTGGCGTTACGGGGCGTAACGTAATGGCTACAGCGAGCGTTCGT
Organism: Eupithecia tripunctaria; assembly: GCA_955876795.1. NCBI lineage: Eukaryota > Metazoa > Arthropoda > Insecta > Lepidoptera > Geometridae > Eupithecia > Eupithecia tripunctaria. Next base: position 6,452,052 of record OY041603.1, on the reverse strand, counting down.
TTCGTGAGTATATGGAAAGATGGTGAGCAACGAGTCGGGTTGTAGCACACGGCGTAACGTATCATTAATAACACATTAAATTCAATAGTCAAAATCACTTTTATTAATTACAATATCTGTGCTAACATCATAAAGAGGAATGATTTGATTGTTTGTTTGTATGGCATAGGCTCCGAAACTACTGGAAAGATTTAAAAAATCTTTCGAAATTATGTCACTCCCTGAAAAGGAAGTTTTTTATAGAGCTTACTTTTCAGGGAGTGACATATTTTATCCCGGAATTCCTACGGGAACCGATACTACGCGGGTGATACCGCGAGGCCCTGCTAATTAATAATAAAATTGAATATGAATCATGCTCGCTAATCGTACATTACGCCCCTAATAGCTTTAGATGGCTTCGTTTTAACCGGTGACGCTTTATGTATGGAAAAGACATACGATTCGAGTTACATACGATAACGAGTTCATTCCAATCGAGATAGCAATTAAGCACGTATAGCGGTTTTGTCGAGAACGAAAATGAAATTGAAAATTGTATTTTTTGGAAAATTTATTATTCTTTTGCTTCTATTTTGGCTTTCTATGGCATTTTTAGCAGTTATTTTCTAGACAAAAGTAAAATGAAAATGATACCATTTATTTGATTAAAACTAGTTTTTCGTTTGACGTGTTTATTAGCTTATTAAGCTATTGCATAGCTTCTTTCGCGGGCCTTGAGCGCGGGGACCGAATCCAGAAATTCCGTAACGAAAAAGCTCACGCTCCCCACTCCGCCGGGCAAGGAGGTGTGGCTTGAAGGCCGTGCATCGTCTAACGACGTTTCAGTTCGGCAGTCTTCGACACGGCGTTGTGTGCGTGCGATTAGACGTATTGTACGACTCTACGAAACTCGCACGAATCGAGACGAGCTGCTCCGAAATCGGACGAATACATAAGCAGCTGTTCATGAGAAAGTATATAGGTGTATAGGGTCACCACGCTCAAAAAGTGTAACTTGAATTATTATCAAAGAAAAAGTAGGTAATACTGCATGAATAAAATAAATAAATAAAATTATAATTGCATAAGTTGATACAAAATGCTATGCAATAGCTTTACCGCGGCAGTCCCCGAGTGCCACACGTCTTTTTTTTGTAACCATAGAGAAATAAGTTATTAATTTTGATTTGGAAATAAAACCGTATCGGAGTTTTCATACCAGGCACTATGCTTTTATCAATATGAACAGACCCGTAAATATCCTGTAAGTAATTTAAGTTTTGTTTAGTTAACCCCGTTTGAGTTGTATTATAACTGGCACGCGTATTGCGTTGCAGATCCGCTAAAGGGTCCAGTGCTGCCCTTGTTGGGCGATCGGCCGCTCAAGAAATGGCTGACCTACGTGCATGCGCCAGGTCTTGCTTTTTATCTCCATATTCCCTTATTTATGAGACTTATTACTCCCAGTCGATAACTTGAACTTGTGAACTTACCTAGAACTTTAATTTATGGCCTTGGGGATTAGAACTCTTCCCGCGGGTGTCTTAAGAGACGACTAAGGGATATCTACCGGGGGCGGGCAGCAGCGCCTCTTGTAGAACCATTTTACCATCAAACTGCGATTCCCAGCCCGCATGCCCAGCGTGGCGATTATGGGTATTACCCCCTATGAGATAAAAGCCAATAAGGTACTTAATAGGAGGAGACCTGCGTCCAGCCGTGGACCAATCTATATTGGTCCATGTATGCAGGCCTCCCAGCAAGTCTCAACAGCCTATGCTGTTAAGGTTGAAGCTGGCTGTTATCTCGGGTAATGCCCATAATCGCCCATAACGCTGGGTATGCGGATTGGGGATCCCAGTTCGGTGGAAGGTTTGTTCTGCAGGGGGCGCACTCAAACTCACATGCACAATAGTTTATCCTGCCCAATGCTGCAATGTTTTCTAATGATATCTGCTAAATTAGTTTGGCGCACCGTCGCATCGTCTATAGGTAACATCTTCGATTTATCGGCTTGGAGTAAGTTTTTATCGCCGCACCGCATTAAAAATCCGTTATGTAAATAAATAAATTTGTCAAAATTTCCTCCTAACAGATTTTCAATGCCAGGCTGTAAAAACTATATATTTAAGACACTGTCCATTATTCACTCCCATTTCAAATCAGCACATTAGTTAACCCTTAAATCGATCAAAAAACTGTCCCATTTATTACTCCATTACTACTTACAACATATTTCGTATGGTATGGGCTAGGTCTACACCTCTTACCTATAAACCTCTGTCAACAATTATAATATACAATTGCTAAGATTCGTTTCTTATGCCTAAAAGTCGCCACACACAGAGACCGTGGCCGGGTCGGAGGTGAAGGCGTGCGGGTTGTAGTAATGCGTGATTTGAAATCAGAGACTACACCGCACGGTGTGTGTGGTCTCATATAAATGGGTACCATACAACCCGTACGCCTTCGCCTCCGGACCGGCTGTAATGCCTGAATTGAAATGAGATGAGAGGCTCACACACACCGCCGAGCGGTGTGTGTGATCTCTCGTATAAATAGGTATGATACAACCTGCACGCCTTCGCCTCCGGCCCGGCCACGGTTTCTGTGTGTGGCGATTTTTAATGTTGGAACAGGTTTAGAAGTAAGAGGTCATAACTGAAAATTTAACACACCGTTTCACCAACGGTTCAATTTGTCCTCAGATATGCAAAAGTCCTCTATAGACACAAGTCAGTCGGTCAGCGCGGCTACTGACGAAGCGAATCGTATAGCCGAAGTCGCCACCGCTACTCTTATAAATTTAGAATCACCGGTTTCTACCAGTGAAGCGGTGTCTAACTCTAGTGCACAAGCCCCTGAGGAGAAGGGGGAAGATCAGCTGGATTCGATAGAGGCGGGCGAATTATGGCAGAATTCTCGGATGCAACAGTCTACTGCCAGTAATATGTGAGTAGTTGCTATTAGATTGTATTGATCCTTTGTTGTCCATCTTCTGTCATTGGTTGCCGTTCACGTTGCTAAGCACCTATTTGTTGGGGTCTTTTCTAAAGACTTTAACAATAACAAGACCCCAACAAATAGGTGCATTATTATAAAATAAACAAAAATAAAATAAATCGCACAGCATTATCTAGGCCCAAGCTAAGCAAAGCTTGTGTTATGGGCACTAATTGATATACTTAATACAATACATAAATGGTATTTTTTATTATACATAGAACATTTGATAAACTTTCATAAGTTTCATGCGCCATGATCACGGAATATATAATGAGTTATTCCGTGATCATGGTGCATGAAACAGTGCCAAAATATTGGAAAGCTCAAACTAAAATCTCGGTGAAAATCCCGCTGTCAATAACTTTAGTGTTAATAACCATGATGGATTTTAAAAGTTTTATTATCCAGTATTATTTATTTATCTTTGACTAATCTTTCCACCCTTTCAGAACAGACATGGAAAGCAGCGTAGCACGTTTCCCCGGCCCGGAACCCCTAGAGCTAATCGTAAGCGCTGTCTCAGTTCTATCCGAAGAAACTATGCCGGAAGAAACAGCCGAGGAAGCTTCCCCGTGACCATCCACTCAGCGACAGTAATACGTCTGCGTCTCTCATCATTCACTTAACTAAGCGTTTATAGCAAATGAATCTTTTGTGAAATTGGCAGATCTGTCCTTGGCATGTTTCGGTTAACTTCACATCGGTTTTCGGTACTCACCTAAGCTTTTTGATTCTGATGTAATGTTCGCAGAATATATCGGTGATGTTTCGCTGTCCTTCTCATTTCTGTGGTATCAGACAGAGACGGCATGTTTCGGTTAACTTCACGTCGGCTTTCGTTACTTACCTAGGCGTTAAGAACTATTGATTCTGATTGTGATGTGAGCTGAAAACAGCGGTGTATCTTTGTCATTTTCATTTCAGTATATTCAGATAGAGACAGACATCTTTCTGTTAATTTCACATCGGTGTTCGGATTCGTGATAAATTTTCATTCTCTAATAGCTTTCTGTTCCTCTTGTTTTGACACGTGTCTATTTAGAAGGTAACTCAAGCTCTGACAGCTTTTGATGAACAAAATTTATCACCAATTTATTAGACATTACTCGATAGAAATCAGAGGATCGGTGATTGTCAGTGGGATGACAAGAAAACGAGTGTTTGTGTGAGTGAACTATAACTATGCAGTGAAGTGATGATTGCGTCGCTTTGAAGACCAAGACTTACATATATAACATATACAATAACTTGTTCCAGTGAGAATGTTCATTGCTGGCGTTAAATTGAAAGGGAGGCCGGCCGAAAGTTAAATTCACGTTTTTCTCTGAAAAGACTCTGTGGAATGTTGAGCCATATAATTAAGACCGTAAGAGATTTGGAGATTCCTGTGCGTTTGAAGTTAGTTTAACTTTTAACAAACAAGCAAGCTTTAGCTTAATTACAGCGGGTTCTTCGTTCGCTGAGCATCTCTATAATTAACGAACCGGAGATCAAATCTCGTGTTGTCAATTCTTCAAGAGAAAGAACTATTTGACAAGGGATTTGATCATTGATTTGTTAAGCAGCGTTCGAACAACGGGCTGTAAATATAATGATGCTCATGAATGTTAGTTTGAGAAGGAATTGACAACGAAACTAACGTAAACAAGTCTTAGTATAACATTAGATGTCTCCTTTTGTTTTATAGAATTCTGGTTGGACATTGTCAAATATCTAAATCTTATTTTTTATATAGAAAATATTGTAGGTTGACGAATTCATTATGAATGTAAGCGGGTTAACTACGAACCTAGATCACGCACCCTGATGAAGTCCCTCGATACAAACTAAGACTTTTTTTAACTCTTCAGTATAAAATACATTTTCTATAAACATCCGTATGTTGTCCAATAGATACACGATTTTTTGTACATCTGTAAAAAATCCTATGAAATTTTCTAAGTAAAGATATCCACACATAAATCCAACGGTGACAAAAAACTCAACACAAAAATGTGCAATCAATAAATACTTATACTCGTTATCTTTAGATACATTTTCCAGTGACAAAATGGCTTGCCACAAGCTTCAAAACGAGTGGCCCGCAAGTTGTCTGTCATCGGATGCCGTCAATATGAAATGCATCTAAATTCTACGAGTTAAAACCTATATTAGAATGCACATTTTCGTGCTACGTGGTAGCTGTGGACAAAATCGGAGTTTAAAGGTTGTTACAGATTACTGCAACAACTTTTATACTCCGATTTTGTGCATTATACACCATTATTAAATTTTTGTTTTTCTCCTAATTTAATAATAATAATGAGACATCATGAAAATTAAAATCACTAAAATTATAATTCTGGACAATTTACAAAGCATCAAATTGGCTAATCGAAGTCTTCCAAATGCATGTTGTTATAAATTAATAATTATCACTATATGATTTCCATAAAGATAGTTTTTATCCTTATTAAATGTGTTAGTGATTTTATCTATCTATACCCTATGTTGGTTTTCCAACCTAAAATTTTCTCAAAGAAAATCCAGTCATGTTTGGGGTGAGTCCTTTTGACGGTATTATCGAAACGTGATCGCGAATTCTCCCTTTTCTATAGGATTTGGATTTGCGTAGTTCACTGTCCGCACGACAGAGGCGCTGTCTGTCGACGACAGGGAACTACGCAAATCTCATACAAAAATGAGAATACACGTTCACGTCTCGATACTTTCGTCACCTAATGTGGGGCTCTGTTCTTTTGCAATATATCAGAAGCTTCCATTTGCATCAATTCACACTCATGTGTAACAGTGCCACATATTTATCATTAACTCGATATCGAATTTTATTGATCAGGCAGTGTTTTCTTAATAGTACAAATTTGTTTAGTCGTGTTAAATGCTTAGGTATATGTTTTATTTTGCTATTGATAATTTTATAAATTTTTATTTCTATTACATTGTGTTGTGTTAATCTAATTTTCGGAATAGTTATTATTTTACCATCCCTTTCATATAACATAGTGATAGATTATTAATGATAGCTTAAAATCGTAGGCACAAAAATATTATGGCGTGTTATTTCAGTTATGATTTTCTTTAACTTAGGATAGCTCTTTAAATCATTTAATAATCCTACTTTAAAATTTCGCTAGGTATCTGTTGATTTTAAGATTTTATCCCATTTCTTTGGGATTCATGTCAGTGACGTTAAATACCTGTTCGGTAGTTCGATTTTTGACTAGCTGTATCTTTAGAGTTCATTAAGATTCTTCCTCTATAAGTTTACTCTCGGTAACTAAGTCATAGTGATTTTAGCAGGACAGTTGTCCTTCAGTGCTCGGCCAAAGATGAACGAATTAAATAGATCACAATAAGGATAGACAAAACTCCATTTCAATATAAACTATGAATGGCGTTCTGTGGCCGAGCCCTTAGATGTTCTCTCAAAGTATCTCGATAAAGCTTGTACACCGATCTCGCTCCAAACTTCTATTTCACTCCTTTGTAGATGTGAACTTAGTTATAGTTTAGACTTTTTACGACTTAAAACTTGCTTGAGTGATAAAACTTGAAATGCTGATGTTTGCCCTCTTAATAAAGATGCACAGTCACTTGCGTCCGTCTAGCTATTAATTCTATATGAAATTGGAAACGAAGCGCAAAATTGTGAAAAAGGTGTTATATTATGAACATTGCTTCACTGAAAAATTTGTTTGTGGCCTTAATATAAGTGGCGCCCACCATGGGGCTACGCGATGTCTCTGAGCATATTGTCTATGCATAGAGATATCACCATCGGTTTTGTACCGACAGCTGTGATAGTGCGTGCTGTGCCTCGCTCCCATCAGAACGGTTTTAAAAATACAGAACTGACGAATTGTAATTATTATAGTTAGGGCCTACGTTTAAGTTAATCTTATGATAATATTCTAAAATGTACAAGTAATTTGTATTTGTAAAACCGTTCCTGCAATAAACTAACTCCAATTAAATAAGCACTTTATTGTTAAATTAGGTTAAAGTTATACAACAGTCATGTAATCTACAGTTTAATGTCGTTATAGAACTGATTTTTTTGCTGATCATTTAAGATTTTCGTTGATGAGTTTGAATGTTGTAACTATAGGTACACATAGATTGTTAAATTTGTCGATACACGCGAGTCGCGGTGGTACTAACAACTCGCTGTTATAGTTCAGTTTTGTGAGCAGTGGGGTGAGTCTATTTGACCTTAGTAAAAATACGTTATCGTCACGTCTCCTTTTTGCTTGGGGGGTTCACTGGCCGATAGAGGCGCTGTACGAAATCGTATGGAAAAAGGAGACGTCACGATCATGTCTCGTTACTATTATCAAACAGACTCGCCCCAAAGATCTTTAGATCAGACAGGGCAGTTGTATATAGTTGTACTTTTAATGTATCGTATGTTTGTTAGGAAATTGAATTGAACTTGTTGGTTTTCACCACTTCATTGTCAAGGCATTACCTACTCTCTCAGTGTCGGTTGCAGTGATTTCGACATATTTGGCATAAGCTCCATATTTCAGACGAATCTAGCTTTTTGTTCCTAGAGATTCGACTGTCTTATCGTTCTAAATGTACCTATCAGTCGGAGCATATTTATTAAACTGAGTCAGGGGGCTTATTTTAATGCTTCAACAGGAAATTTCGTGCTTCGTTTCCTCCAATTGGTATAAAAAAACCGAAACGAAACTATTGATTGCCTTGTTCGGAGAATAAAAATAGGCCTTCACCAGATACTTTATTGATAGTTAGACATTGGTGGTTGAAAACTAGCAAAGTTCTAAGTCGTGCAATTATGAGTGTATGATTTGATCGTTGGGTTACTTTGGCCCGAGTATAGCTTTTCTTGTGCCGGATTGTGATATTGTTGCAATAACGTCAGCTTGAAATGCAGTCTTATTCGGTGTAGCGAAGTCAGTTGTGTCATATTTACAGAAAGTTTTTGGGTATGTTTTGCGGCTGCAAAAGCATAATAAATCTATCGTGCGATCGCTTATGGACTATTTTGTAGTGACCAATTTTATTGATAGAAATAAAAAATGTAAAATTGACAATTTTAATGTAATTTTTATATACAATAAATAGACGTTTTATACAAATTCTGTTTATTTTTTTCATAAAACCAATCTTTGAAACATAGGAACAAATCAATACGCATCTAGTATTTTATATTAGAAATGAGCAATATCTTAGAGAATAATAATAATAATCAACAAACAAAGCGTGTATTTACAATTTACATTAAACTATGTACAGGATTACATTATAACAAGTTACCGAAGGCATTAACTGTTTGTTGGTGTTGGGCATCAAAGTACTGCTTGCATTCGGACATTTCGTTCGAGGGGAACGAACAGTCGTTGTAATTCCATACTTGCGTGTAGTCAATATTATTCGGCTGCGTGCAATCCTGGTCGTATCTATAGTACCGTTGTTCCTGGTCCATGGGCGGTGATGTTCTGCTCTCTGTATGATAGTACTGTTCTTCAGGGTAGTACATTTGCGGGATATACGCCTGCTGTTCGCAGTACGCATCAGTTTGCTGGTAGTTACCAAACAGTTCAGGTGAAGGCGTGTCACTGGAGTCTGATTCTGGCGCTCGTTGCCAGTCCAGCCAATAAGTGTCGTCGGGGCGCGAATTCTCATTGTTTAGATCTTGGAAAGTTGGGGGTGATTCTAGAGTGTTCTCCTCCATTGGGAAGTCTAGTCTTATAGGTTGGTCTAGTTGGAATATTTCCTCGGGATGGAAGATTTCGTCGGCTGGGAGGTTGGTGGTTTCGTATTGGGGTAATGTTTGGGGTGGTGCGTAGTTGTAGGTTTGCGTTTCGACAGGTGACCACGCTGGGACGCCGTAGGACTCCGCTGTGTCGGCGCGCCATCGGCAGGAGCACTCGAAAGGTCCACAGGCGCACATTTGTACTGTTGGAAGAGAAATATTGATTATACATTTGTATATACCTACAATCTTACAAGATCCTATTGAAAATAACTGCAATTCTCTAAAACTGTACCTATTTAGTTGGAAAACATGATGTTGTTTAAATTTATTTACAATAGGATTTTTACCTACCATGAATATTGAGCTTATGGCGCATGAAACTGTGCCGGAATATTGGAAAGCTCAAAACTTAAATAATGGAAAATAAATACCCCGTTGCACCCCGTTACCCAAAATGACTTTAGTTTTTATAACGATAACAGTTTAAATAGTTTTAAATTTAGTTTTTTCAGCACGTAGCGATAAAGGTACATGAGTAATATCAAAGACTTCCTTACCTCTTTGGTTATCGGGAATAAGCGGTGGCGGCTGTGGATGAGGCGCGCCCATTTTCTGAACTTGCTTATCCCCCTTCACCATCATTTTATCCGGCACTGTTTCCCTCGACAGCAGCAGGGCTAATCCTCGAACTCTTCTTCCCGCGCCTAGCGATCTTCTGACTTCGCTGGCCCCTTTTGCTTCCGGTCGTGGATGGTCATGTGCTCCTTTGGCTTGGAAGAAGATGGCGTGTTCTGTATGCCGCCAGAAGTGTGTGACTGGGTAGCCGCAGTGCCCTCGGCAAGGTTGGACTTCGAGGCGGCCGCCGTTGCATAGTCTGTTTGGGCAGGGTTTGCCTGGGGAGGGAATTTTTCTGTTAGTAAAATATACATAATGAATTTACCTACCTAAAATGGAACAAAAAAGTTAAAAATGACATACACACACACACAGTTGCACAGTTTGAATCTGCGCGGAAATTCTGCCCGCCATTAATATATAAACTATATATCTATATGTCTATAGACAAAAAAAGATAAAGCGATGAATTTTAAAACAAAAGAAAATCTAATTAGGTAGGTAAGTATAACTTCAAATTACCTTGTTGCTTCTTCCTCGCTTTATCACAAATAGCCGGTCTGAGATGCACTGTCGACCCATCCGGTAATCGACACCTCACGGAGCAAACAAGGACTCCAAGACAGCTCTTCTTCAGGATATGAACATTGTGGTTATTCGTGTTCCTCATAGCCCATCCAGAAGCGTGCCGTCTCGCTTCCTCGCAGCCGGGCGGGTATATCCGTCTCACGTGGCCGTCAGCCCATTCTCCGAAGGTGTCGAAGGCAACCACTCTTGGAACGACGGCGTCGTTGATGTCCCAGTCTGGAGTCGCTGGGCCTTCGTTCATGTCCACGCGGCTTCCACTGTGAAACCAATCATGAGTAAGTCACAAAACAAATTAACAACGAAAACTTACTAAATTGTGGTTTTAACTTAGGTAAGAAAGTGCTTGTTTGTTTATACATTTTCTGAGTTTTGTTAATATTTTGTATGTTAATATATTTTCAGATTATCTTGCACCAGGGCCAATGGTGTGTAAACGAAGTCTGGCATGGATTGCGGCGGCTAACTGACTTGGTAAGTTTCGTCACTAAGTTTTTCTTTCGTTTTCCCTCAAAATATATTTAATCACCGTTATCGATATTGACCACAAATATACTCAAACAAACAACAAACGACTTAAAACTTCACAAGACACAAACCCCGTTATTCAAAAAAATTATTTGCTGAAATAGTTGAAAGTTTTTAAATTAATCAACAACTTAGTTTAGCAACCAACTTGTATGTAACTTGTATTTTATAAAAGGCTAATAAAGCTCTGAATTGCGTAGAAAGCTCCCCTCTTGAGTCAATTGCTTTAAAATTGCCGTCTGAGGGGCGAGCTTTAATTGGATAAACGACATTGTGTGCCTATGTAGGGACTTGATTAGGTAAATAATGCCTTGGGATTGAATTCTTTGGATGTTATACCGTCAGATTAAAGAGCTTTTTTGTGAAAAAATAATTATATCACTGAAAAGACAATGCTTATTAATATCGTGATTTATTTTACGTAGTAACACGTTCATTGCCACGATGGATAGCGCGTCTTTGCTGCAGCTGCGGTGCGCGGGTCGGGTAGTACAGCAAAGACTGGCAGTCAATGCGTTAAGCGGGTTTTAAAAAACCTAGGCATAGAACTTTCTCGAATATTCTAGAGCTTTGTAATAACCCTTACATAACCCTTAATAACCCCTACGTTGATATATCTAACTAAACTACCCAGTAATCATAACCCTTCTATTTTTTTGATATTCTCTTATTACCCAGAAATAATGTAAAGCATTGCTAGAGCACACCTTTTTGTTCTTAAAAACTCGAAAACACTAAAATATCTTCAAAATAATCTTGTTGCACCAAGAGAGGTGCGTGTTATGGGCAATGAATACAACGTCAGTGGCAATGAGTTTAAATTAACTCAATTGGTCCTCCCTCCACCTTACCCAACCCTCGTAAGTTTGACCGATTATATTTTACGATCTTTCGTTACGCTACTAGTTTCTTCATTGTCATGGTTTATTCCAGTCTTTTGGGTAAAAGAAATATAGAATTACTGATATACTTACTTTTAGAGCTTTTTGTTAATAGAGCTTTTTAATAAAGGGTCTCAGTTATTAATTAAGCTTTGATTGTTTAAGTACCGTACGTACGTTACAAACCACCGAAGAGGAAACTATTTTGCAGTAATTGTATCCCTTATATTACTTAGTATATTTGCTGCTTTGGCTGTATTTGATAATTTTATTGCCCCTTATTTTGTTATGTATAGTTAATGTTGTACCTTTTATTTTTTTAATGTATCTAGATGATCGTAAGTATTTACGGTAATTACGGTTTAACCAACCTGTTATGTTATACCTCTAACGATCAATAAATATTCGTAATCATTATACGGGGTGAATTTTCGAGTAGTTAAAAGATAGTCTCCTAAAAGAGTTTTCCTGTAACTATAACGATCAAGGTACCTACCCTTACTGCCCCGTCTCAAAAATGCACCCTGTATATCCCACAAAAGTCCACTGCTGGACATAAGCTCCCATACGATGCCACATATTATTATAGCGGTCCTGAGCCGCCTCCATCCATAGCTTTAATTAACATATCTACTTAATTGGCTCTTACACTAAACTACCATCATTTTACAATTTTTTGTTGTTAGGTAAGTAATAAAACAGCCTTTCTTTACTTGAATTATGTAAGTTTCTAATCTTTTTATTAGCCTCCTGATCTAAAGAGGTTTCGCAAAGGTTTGCAAATTTCACACTTTCCCAATAAATTTTTATATGAAAGACTCTTTAATCCGATAACAATAATAATTGCAGCCACAATAACGGCAAATGATATGATGAATAAATTAATACGGACCTAATAGATGTTGGTGTGGTCTGAAGTTTTGACCATTTTAATTTGTTAATGAAATAAAGTTAAAACCATAAATTAATTTAAGTATTTTACCCACTCTAATACAATGATAATTAAATATAGATAATTAATAAAAAATATTTTATAGCATGGCAAGCAGAAAATAGATCGAATCAGAAGATCTAAAATCGATCATAATTTTGTACAAAAATCGTAAGTATCGCCCGCAGGACGACAGAAAGGGCTAACTAATTGGATTTAATTTCCGCAGGTACCTTGAATTAACCTTTATGAAAATTATTATAAAGTTTCCACTATATTCTATGAAAAATTTCCACAAATAAAAAAATATGAATACTTACAGGATCACCATCTCCGATAAATTAATAGTTCCACAATCACTAATCAGCTCAAAATCCACAGTTCGTAACACATTTAATATTCGCGATATTGCAATAGATATTGTTTGTTGCACAAATAATCAACAAAATACAACACATCTACACACTTTGAAGGTCCTTTACACACTAAGTTGAACAACAAAAATAAACATAGGGATGCTTTATCCCCACCACCGATCGAGGAGGGGAACCCGACCAGCCAATAACAGCAAGGCGTGGAAATTAGTACGCCTCCTGGCCAATCAGAAACTGCAGCGAACCGCCAATAAGAGTTATTTAAAGAGCTCGTTCTTTTTTCAGGAAAACGGTTGAGTTTCAGCCATGAAATCGAGCGTTTTTTGTGTTTACGTAACTGCTTGTTTTGTAAGTATATTTAATTTGTCCCATGTTAACTTATCTAAGTGTAAAACTTTAAATTATCTTTGACCAAAATGAACCGTGGAACAGAAAAGGTATCAGATTATCTTTTTGTTGTACGATAATAACGGGTTTTTGAACTTGGATCGCAAAGAAATTTGTACGATAATAACGGCTTTTTGAATTTTGGATCGCAAAGAAATCGTGTCTAGAAGAGGTGATTTTACATATTCTACAATTCAGACATTTTACTCTGTGTAAAGCACTTTTTTCTGATTTGATAGGTTAGGCTTTCCACAATCTCTACAAACAAATTGTTACTAACTCATATCAGTTCCAACGGTTTCCCAAGGTATTATGTAGTTTCAATAATATTGAGTCGAGGGTGAGAGATGCGGGCGCGAACTATGCGTATACGCAATGTGCGAAACTCATGACGACCAATTGTAAAAGTTCAATGCTTTTGGATGATGGGAATCAATTTTTTTGTAGTTCTTTGTTCTTGATCAGGTCATTCATATTGTTGCTAGAATAACTGAGTCAGCCACTCAATTATGGTTCAACTCTTCCCGCCTTCGCACGTTGTTTTCCGTGATAAATTGCTTAAAGCAATAAGGCCGCCTATTGTACGTTTTTGAATTTTATTTGTTTTACTTAGATATAAGTTATTTTATTTTATATGATAAAAGTGTTCATTTATTCATTCATTCATTCATAAAAAGCCGATTTCCGTCTTTGGGACACTGTTTATCTCGATGCCAAATTTCATTGAGAATCCTTTAGCCGTTAAGGTGTGTACCTAAAGGTAACAGACAGTCAGACTAATAACTACAGTACCTATTTATGATATAAGTATCTATGGATTTCTCACGAATTCCCCATTGAGCAGACTATATAGGGGCTCTATCACTTCAAATTTTGTTAGTTGGGTAACTTGACTCAACACTTTGAGTGCCCACGACATACATGGTGTTCTCTACCTTCGTAGTCCGCTAAGATGGGGCAGCGTGCCCGCCCCTTCGGGTCGCACCGTACGGGCTCGGCAGTGAAAGTCCTAATTCTTTGTACTTGATCTATTCCTCCTTTTTGTTAGTAAAATGACTGATGACTCTAATAGCCAGGTACTGACCGGCTTTACGCGACGTAATGTACCATTCGCAGCGAGTATGAAAATCCACCTCGTTCGTTGCGAGCGCCTTCTTACCCCGTACTGAACGAACGCTCACTGTGTGATAGTAAGTACTATCGCCAAACGTAACGCCTATCCAGTTTGAAACTATTTTGCTTTGCGTTTAAAACAAAAGATATCGAGTAAGCTAGGGTTGGCAACTATTCACTTCACAGAAAAATCGCCCTAGTGGTTTATGGGTTGGTGGTGGACGTACAGTCAGCAAAAATTGCGCCTTACCACCGTAGGCGTAATTTTCGCTAACTGTACGTTACATTACGGCTCGTAACACCGGCCAAGTACCTGGCTAAAGGAGACTTAAAAGCTATATCTTCACATTTTGTTCGGTAGGCGGTTGAAAAATAAGAACCAACGTTAAAGAAACGAGAGTTTAAAATAAGCTCTAGATTATTGTTCGGCTGTTTTTAAATCAAGAAATAACTTTGTAATTGCCGAAATGCGATAAGCTCGGTTAATCTTGTAAGCAGTACTAAGATATTGTTTACTTGCCCTGGAATTATCTCTTCTTTTTATCCCGGGAATATAAAAAATTGGTCTAGTTTCGGTTGGGGATTAAGTAATGTTCCTAGAGAATAAGCTTCACCTGCCTTAGATCTTTGTCCTCAAATCAGAATCAATGCATAAAAATATGAGAAAATATTTTTAAAGTCGGATAGAAAGCAGTCCAAGCAAGATAAATTTGTATGGTAGGTATTTGTTAGGTAGGACTATAGGCATGCATTTCGTATCGGGTTTTCCTTCCATGAAGATTTTTTTACATGCATTCAGGATTTTCCAGACAGTATGTTCTTGCGAATCGGTAAAACCAAGTTGCTTATCAATTTTTGTCGTGGAAAATATATCTAGGTATCTACCTAGTTTAGAGTTGATTTGATTACACAGGCTATCTGAATGAAAACATCACTAAACTCTACTAAAGAAATCCTCGTAATAATTCATTAAAACCTTGAAAACTAATACAACCGAATGTAGCAGAAACAAAATGCTTTGTTTGCAAGAAATCGTCCCTAACGGTAGCAAAATCAAGGTTCCTAAAGGATCCAGTAATCGGATGATGACCGTTCGACGAATTATTAATCCATCCTTTGTTTTCCATCAGTCTAATCCAATCGAGGTTCCAAATCCATCGGTGAACTACTGTCCTATTTAAAGATAAGGAATTGGCTTAGGCTGTTGAGCTGATTGGAGAAGCCGGTTTTTAAATAAAAAATTAAAGATTTTTGAAAGGGATTAAAGAATCTGTTTTGCTCTGTAGAATTTTCGATACCATTGATCAGAAGTTTCAAGTTTTTACACGTTGATCATATTAGTTTATTTATTTGCGATAATTAAAAATTAAAAGATTCTTACAGCTGCAGGATTAACATTTAAGTATCATGATATCCAAAAGCATTTAAGTATTGGATTGGAAGTTTTTAAATGCTTTTGGAAACTTTATTTATTTACAACCGGATATTTAGATATCTATACCATAGTATTAATAACCATGGTAGCTTTAAATTATTTATTAATCAAATACCTGCTTTATATATTATACGAGTATATTAATAATTAAAAATGTTAGACAATTCACACAACATTATCTATTATAAAAGAAGATAAGGAGTAAATCATCCATCACTTACTTAACATAATATAGTTCAAGAATAATACATACATATGTAAGGTCGCAAGCCAAGTACAGATTTTTGTCAGTTTTCCCATACAAAAGAACCGGATTTACCGAACTCTGTGAAACCCCATAGTATTGTTAATTGAATACGGATGTAAGTCTTTTCATATGCCCCAAAAAGCAGCCTTCACACTTGTCATGATTTGCTTTGGCACTGCGTTTTTATCCGCTCACTGCCATTGATCCAATCCCCTTGATTGGTGGAGAGGCACTTCCGTTCTCGCCTTCATCACCGCCCATGATTCATCACTCATCAGCACTTTCGTCCGACCCTGCGGAAATGGCCAATTCGCGAAATTGAATGCAATTCGGCTCTAGTGCCTCAAGGGTTTGTTCTGATTGGATGAACTGATTCAATATCAAACACTTTTTGTACGTTGCAATGGCTGGACTTTGCTGTGAGTCAGCTGTAGTTTGGGATGAAGATCATTTATTTTTTCTGTTTTTATTTTAAAATCCTTGGCGCATGTTCCTTAACAAATACAAAATACAAATAGTTTATTGGTACCATGGACATTATTTAAAAAACTATAACATAATGCAACGATACTACGTAATACGACTATGTCGCATTCAGTATCGCCCTCCTCTGGACAGAAAGAATATAAGAATTATTTACAAAAAGTACTCAATTAGTTTAAATTATACTAAGTTTATGAAGTTAATATTATAGTTAGTTAATACACCTACTTTAATTTAACAAATACGTAAGACAAATATTAAGTATTCAACTAAGCTATGATGAAAAAAAAAAATTAAGAAGGTACCTTCGAGAACACCTGTCTCATGAGAGTCAGGGCAACGATTAGGTGCCTTGCATGCAGCACAATATTAATTGCCTATGATTAGTAATTTATTTTTGTTTATAATTCTAAGATACGTTTTAGAAATTTATAGACAAAAAATAAAATAAAAATAAAAATAAAATAAATCTTTATTTCAGTAAGCGGTATACATAGGTATATCTACATCTACTTCAAATTAGTCGGGCACCTTGGTACATTAGCCGACCTTAAACTGGACTCTGTTCCCCACACTAGGTCTGGACGACCTGTATTGTGGGGTCACATGGACAATCAATGATTAATTATTTTTTTAGGGTTAAGCTTGTCTTGTGAGAGTGTTTAATTTAATGTCTTCTTGTACTTGTATTTAAGTAGCTAACTTACATAGTTATATTTTTTACATTTTAATTTAACTAGATATATTTTACTTTACATTCCATAATATTTCTATACATTTTTAAAATTCCTTCATTATTTTATATGTTGTATAAATTTATAATTGTTTTTATTTTTAGTTTTAAGATTGTTTAATTAATTATTTAGTGTACTAGACATAACGATTTGGAGACAACCGTAATGTTATTGTCTTTTTTAATAATAAATAATTTGAAATTGAATGAATAATTTTACTTTTCTAGTTATTATGTATGTTTTATTTCATGCAGAAAGATAAAGAATTAAGTAAAAATAATTTAACATTGCCAGATCGGTCAATGTGGAGGTCTTTAAGGGAGACTTATGTCCAGTACTGGACATCATAATATGATGATGTTGAAGTTATGATACATAAGTAGATAACATATTCATACATACCATAGTGACATGACATATATGACATATCATGCCAAAACAATAACACCGAAACTAGTTTTACCAAATCTAATAAATAATTATGCGATTCGACATAACCCGAAGCATAGCTCCAAGCAGAAAAATGGTTATAATTCGTAATTATATTTAGGCTGTCCTTACGTCCTCCTGGTAACAAATGTTAGCGTAAACGTAACTGTCTTGTTTTTTATTATTTCAAATCTGCGATTAGCATTCTAACAACAAATTATGTGTTACCTAGGTAGTTTCAAGGAATTTTCTAGCGATCTTTTCCCCATTATTTAATTTTCTCCGCGGCCTCTTCGGCTATTAAACGTCTGGTTGAAACTTATACTTTACCTATATCTACCTCTACCACGGCTCATGGCTCTGATAAGCATCTAATCTACACGGCTAGTGAAACCGTTGAAATCAAGCTCAGGTCATCTGCCTCTGACAGGAGATAACCCTTCGCAACTGATACCCATCTCCCTTAAGCCTTCCACACAAGCGGCGTGCAAACAAGGGATCAAATTAAACAAATCCGCAGACAATCGCGTTCGAAACGACATGAAAGAGAGTTAATCAAACAACTATTTCGAAACTCCGAACAAATACGCCCCCGCGCATACAAAGGTACTTTATTCGTTTATGATTGACTCGAATTGTGGATTTCGCAACTGTCTAGCGTGGATAATGCGGTTTGGTGAAATGCGCAATCCATGAATATGCGACTGTTTGGGTGGGTGTGAAATTGATAGATTTTCTTTTATTGATGTTTGGGACCAAGAGCAAAATTTTTTGCTGCAAAATGACATAGTACATGTTTGTTAAACGAAATTATCGAGACTCTCCAATGATTTCTGCGTTTATCCCGTTTACTCATAAATGATGTTGACGATGATGATCGATGACCGTTATGTGATCAAATTTGCCGTGATACCATTAAAGGTGGCAAATAATTAATTTTGTTTAAAAAAACTATAAACCGACTTCAATTTTTATAGTTTTTTCATGAAGTTTCATGAGGGATCCATGAAAAAACTGCATTGTCAAAAATGATCCAAATTAAAACGGGACCACAAGGAAGCACCAGCTTTCATATAAAAAAAAATCATGAAATCGGACCACCCTAAAAAATACAGTCTAATTGAGAACCTCCTCTTTTTTTTTAAGTCGATTGATAGGAAAATATTTGGCTTGTATTTTTTTTCCATACAAAAGACATCAACGCGCGCATATATTTTTTCAGCGATTTTTTTAATACTTGTACTTGTAAAAAATAGCGATTATACGTAGGCTTTTTATTACTCGTTCTCGGTAACCAATCGATACCTTGAAAAGTCGATAAGGTAGCAAGGTGAAAACTGTGTTGTGAAAGGCGATAGGTGGACTAATTTATGTTGTCCGTTATCTCGTATGCGGGTAAGCACGCGCCGACGCCCTACCGCTTTACATGCAGCACGCGACTACGACAACTGTTTCTTTTAGAAAAAAGTTTTTATTATGGAAGTTTCAAGTTAAATAGGTACTTACCTATTTAAAGTTTTGTTTGGAAAGGTAGTGCTAGAGGTACAAGCAGAACCTATTGGATTTGAAAACTAGAACATTTTTAAGTTTGGGGGAGATTTTTGTCAAGCCTAGTACCAAGTAGGTAAATTACGTTAAGAAAAAAAAAAATGCTGGAAAATCCTCAAAGTATCATTCAGTCCTAGCTTGTGTTATAGGTAATAAGTATTGCTAAATAACTAAACTTAATCAGAATACATTTCTATAAACGTCGTAAAAACTAAGTAAATAAACGCGATAAATACCCGTGATTATTTATAATAATACTAAATAACTAATATACTGAATTCATACATCAAAGAGAAATAGTTTTATAGAATTCGTCAAACTACGATAGTTTTTATAATAAAAGAGAAATAGTTTTAATAAACTTATCTACAAAAGTATACCCCACATTTTCCGCAGATCTCAATATGTTGTATAGGTACCAACACTCAATTTCATTTACATATAAAAAATTTGATAATTTATTTGATTGTTTATTGCCTTCAAAATAAACACCAATTTACATTCAAGAATTTAATATCATTTTTGACATACCGTGTAATTCTCACACCCCTAATTTGTAATCTAATTTTAATAATTTTGCATAAACATGGGCTTCCGCATAAAATCCGAAGTTTTCTATGCAATGGTGTTATTTATTGCTATATTATACTAATTGTTGCGAATCTCAAATATTGCTTCTATTGTTGAACTAAATAGTTACTTTGTTGTGAAGTTGCTTTTTATTGTTGGTGTTTAAAGATTTGTTTCGTATTCCAAACATCTATACAAAGAGATATGCTATACCATCGCTTTAAAGATTCTTTCTGGCCTTTGTCGACCCGTAGGCTGGTGTAGGCCAATCTTCAAACTCTTCGGATTCTTTATACTTTGGCTAGTAAATGTCCAGTTGCTGCCTGCTCTCTTTTTGATATTGTCCTTCCATCTGTCCATCGATGTTTATTTGACATAATATAATGGAGGTCTTAAATTAAAATACTGCCAGTTATATTCTGCCTAACATAGGTATAGGCGGTTTATGACAGTTTAGTTTTTAAATAAATGCAGCTTTAAAATATCCCAACTATTTTTCTTTTCATTCACACATTTTGTGGAATAAGTACGAATATTATAGTCCGTGTTTAAGTCGGTTTATTCGATACAGCAGTGGTATTTTAATTCGTCGAAAAGGCCGTCGGATTCGATTTCGGAAACTACTGAATATCAAAATATGATTTATAGTTCCGTCGGAATAGTATTCAAATAAGAATTTGACGTCTTCGCTCCGGAAACGAATCGAATGAATTAAATACCCCTGCGGATCAGTAAGGAATCCAACGAAAAGACAATTATGATTGGCTTAGCATATTACAAAACGTTTCTTTTTATGTGTTTTAGTATTTTTAAAAGTTTACTTCTTCTTATTATGTATATTCTGTAATATTTTTTCTACCTGCCTTATTGACTAAAAGCTTTCGATTAGCTACTCATTGCCCACCATAAACTTTTGATTAATATTTGTGAAAGTAATTACCGGAGTGGCTGCCCATTTCACGCTTCCCCCAAAAACAATGGCCTTGTGGGGTGCAACGGGAATATTCCAATAAAGATGTTGCGTGATTTTCAGATATCATGGCCCGTGGGAACAACGGGAACGCACCTTGATTCGAGGATTCATTAGTGGTAGAGTTGATTAATTTGTTAGCGTGGGAAATGGTCTTTTCTTTTTGGCAATTTAAATTTAATCCGGTTTAGATGCCAATGGCTTAACAGACACAGTTAAGGGTACTCTACATTTCAAATAACCTGCCATTAAGTTATTGGGCTATTCATTCTAAATAAATAAATAAGGACAATTCACACAACATTATCTAGCCCCGAGATAAGTAGAGCTTGTGATAAATAAATATTCCTGCCCTATTTCATATTAACTTTATCGGAATTATTGTGACCATTTGTAGGCATTTCCCTGGCGGTAAATCGGTAAGTGACGGTACCCGCACCAATACCATGTTTGTATGTATGACATAAGTGCGTAAAATTCTTCTCCACAATGTTAAATTACGGAAAAAATATATTTAATGATTTTGTAAATGAGAGTCTCCGAGATAAAATAACAAACTTTAAATTACAAAAGTCCGGAAATCGGATATTTCACATCGCTCAAAAGTATCCGGTCGACCATTAAATTTTATTTCAACCCGCGAATGCCGGAGGGGGCCTAAACGGCAGGGCGTTTTAGACATATCACATAAATAATAGCAAAAAAACGTATTGCAAACGTTTCTCCACTCATTATGCGCAATTAGCTGCGATTGTGACAGACACCATGTGAACGGATTTCATTTCAATTGTCTGCTGAAGTTTAGACACGTGCCATTTTTCATTAGAATTGGGAAGTACGTAAGTATTTGTAAGATGATATTCCTTTAAAAACCATATTATTAGAATTAATACTTCATCAGAATAAGTAAGATAATATTATACATCAACTGGGTGTTAATGTCAGGATGTGCATTGTGCATTTGTTTTTCAATTTTTATTTCATACAATATTTTTTTCTGGATCCCTTAGCATTATATCAAAAGTAAATAGATTGCTACTATACAATACTTGTGTTATGAGTACCAGATAACTGATATACTCAGTATAATACACACATATGTACATATTTTTTATTATACCAACATAGAAAAAACACAAATAAAATATCTGCAGATCACATATACATGAGGTTGACAAAATAGAATCAAAATAAGCTATGTGCATTATTTGAAACAATACAAAAGTAATTTGTAGAACTTCAAAGTTTAAACACCGTTTGTGAGCGTTTATTTGAGCTGATATTTATTGACCCCTCTGTTAGCTGAACGCATTAGTAAAATTAGAGCGGTGGGAAAGGGTTGCCGCTGTGGCCACGAATGCTTTATGTTTATTGTTATTAGAACAATATTTGTACTTTTTAGATCTACGGTTATAGTTATTGCCGACGTATCATATTCATGCAGCAGATGCATATCTGCCAATTGACAACTTGAATTGGAAACTTAAATTTACGTAGTTAGATGCAGCTAATAAAAAAAGAAAACATAATTTCCGATTTAAAATCGGAAGGGAAGTAGATTCGTAATCGGAATTTCCTGTCTAAATTAACACTATTCATTGGTCTATGATCAATCAAGGTCCCTGTGGTCATCGAGAACCGTAAATATTGTATTGTCCACGTAAATGGACATGGGAAGGTATTGTATGGGACAATCTTGACGCGTGCCGAACTATTGTTGGCAAGGATTGATGGTGGTTTAGCGCATTTGTTTGCAATAAACATGCAGCAGAGCTTTGTAGGTAATCGATTAGGTCAATAATGTGTTTTTAACGAAGGTGATACAAAACTACGGTCATAAATCCATACTTATAATATTATAAAAGCGAAAGTAACTTTGTCTCTCTGTTACCTTTCACGCTTAACTGGCTGAACGGATCGTAATGAAATTTGGCAGAGAGGTAAACAATATCTCGGGACGGACATATGCTATTTAAAAAGCACGTGCAAAGCCGCGGACTCAAGCTAGTGCTTAGTAATTTTGTGTTTTAAATTGGTGGTAGACCCAATGATATAAGAACCTAGCTATCATATTGCAGCAAGTAGAGCTTTCAAAATATGAATTGTTGTATATTATGTATGTAGATAATCAATTTTATTTACTTACATAAAATTATTTACCCACATAAATTTGACGCAGAAAGTTTCGGATTCGATTGGAAAACATATTTGTATGATTTTTCAGAGCGTTCTGGATGATTTCTTACTAGGTAATAAAAATATCTATCTATGTAGTGTATTGTATCATGTATATCAGTTATCTAGTATCACATGCTATGCTAAGTTTGGGGCTAAGTAATGCTGTGTGAATTGTTCAGCATTATTTATAATCACTGAGTTCCATTGTACTAATACACTGGAGGGAAATTTAATAAAGCTCAGTAGTTAAGTACTTAGAAACCATTTTTTTTCTAGCACCTATACGCGTGTCCCCTTCAAAGTTCATCTTCTATTGACACTGACAGATATCCAAGATGGCGCGCAAGGGAACTGATTGAGCCGATTAGCTCCGGTGATAAAGTGCACGGCTGCCCGATTACTGGTGCCGTAAACACTCATTACATTCCATTTAAGCATTCGAATTTTGTTGGTAGTACCTACATACAGTTTTTTTTATAACCAAATAGATACAATAAAACCCTTTGAATGTTCTCTGGCTGTTTGACTGTTAAAGGTGTAATCATTTCCCGTTGTTTATTTATCAGAAATCAGTCAAAATGTGAAGTATATGACGTTTTTGTGGCTAAAACGACAAAACTATTTTAATTTATTTTGGCATTGACTGGCTAAATGATTTCGATTTTTCTTCGTATTCAATTCTATGAACTTTTTAGTTTTGTGTTGCCAATCGGGCAATGATATACATATATACGGCTGCAATTTTAGTCAACATCGAAGGTGTCATACTTAAATCAATTTTTTCTACGGAAATATCGCACACAAATCAGTGTCGGATCGCACACGAGAAGTCCTATAGAAAATATTATCGTTCAGTAACGATAATTCACTACCACTCCTTGCCCACCAATAACTTCCATCGAATAGATATTGATCTTTTCTCCTTAATTGGAGATTAACTTCCCAAAGTGCAATGTAAAGTGTCAACGTAACGTCGGTATTCCTTCCGGCGCCGCCACGCGTCGCGATTAGGCCTACCTTACCTGGCACGTGCACCGGTGCGCGCTCGCACGTGGATCCGACGACGCGCGACCGAGTCGTGGTCACTGCATATCCTTGAGTGGGCTTTCGTGTACTTTTTGGTCATTTGCCACCGGTTTTGACACTACTTTATGCGTGATGTATTCGTGCTGAGACGGAAGGCGAGTAAACAGTTGCTATGCTACGCTGTCAAAATAAACTTACAGAAACAGATAATATTAAAAAATATACAATTTGAGAACCTCCTGCTTTTTTGGAGTCAGTAAAAATACGGTAGAACTAGAAACCCTTGCCTAGATTTGAGTGGGCGAGTTATACCCATAACTCGCCCGCTCAAAGTATAAATTGCGGTCGAGGTGGCTAGCATTACTTAGTTAAATGCTCTATTTTTTTCGTGTTAAGTAGAGCATTATACTTTTTCTTGCTGTACTTTTGTATGCTATGCCATTATTACCAAAAGAAACCGAAAAAGTCAACATCAAATCCGCTACTTGACTGTTGTGTGACTTGCCAAAAACGTCACTCAAGTTGAGCCGCAAGGGGGCGAACAAAACGAGAAATCAGTGTCGGATGCGCCCACGCACAATATTGGACATCAAACCGATGCGTTTACGTAAATATAGACCGGCCTTTATTATCTGCGAAGTTCAATTGTGGTTGTTCACCCCTACATTCATAAAGGATGATTGATCTACGGTGGATTGACAGATTTTTTATAAAACTAGTAGGGTAAGGCGAATATTAAAGGCAATTGTTGTTTAATTTTAACATTCGAAGGGAGCGTTTGGAGTGTTGTAATAATGTTTTGATAATAGTAGTATCCGTTCGTCTCGTATTTCTTATTCAGCGTGCGTGGGACCAGGCGGTTAGTTTTTAAACGATTGCGGTCCGTTGGTAAACACCTTGTTTTTGTGTATTCATGCTGTATTTAGTCATTTGCATTGATATGTTCCGATGTGCCGAGGTTCCGATGAAGACAGCTGACGTTTATTTTGGAAATCAAATTCTACTGTCTACCATTTTCGCCATCTCTTATTTATCGTCAACCATCGATTCTACCAGTCGCCCCGTAAGAACAAAAAAAGGATGTAATTTCGTCTGCTTTACTCCGAATCCATAAAAGGGTTCAAAACTACTTATGAGCTGTCGGTTTATTGCAATCAAACACTGCTAAAATTTTAAAACGGATTAAATGTCCCAAAGAGAGCAGCCGGAGGATTAAAAAATCCATTGGTTAATTCAAATCTGTCAAATATTGACAGCTAGCATTGATGTCCGGCGGCTGGTAGCGGGATTATTCTGTTTTTTACCGCAGTTTCGGACAAAGGCCGCGGCTGCCCGATACTCAACAACAATGTACCCAGTGATCCTCATTGATCGCCAATTACCGGACATTAAGTACCTTAAAAGCTTTTCATGTGCATTATTTGTAGCAACAAATCAAATAGCTGAAGAAAAAAACACAATGGACCGTTCAAGATCTGCATTCAATATGCTTTGGGGCTTTTTCATTGTGTTTTTTCGGACATTGCAACAATACTTTGTGAGAGCTTTTTTACTGGATTGGTGATTGGATTTTATGATTACGGGAGGTTAAAAGGCATTGCGGATATTAAAAACTAAATAGGTCTACATTATTTTGATTTGTGGAAAATCAATGATATTTTGAAAATTCCAAATTTACTAAATTCTCATCATTTTCAATCAAACTGATGCCACCACTGATGACCAGAATTATTTTCAACAGTTCGAAGCCAGGTCGAAGACATCAGGCCAGGCTTAAACTTCCCAGGTTTTTCAAAAAGCGAGGCTTAATTTCCTAGGTTTTCCACAAAATTATCTACGGGCTTCAATACTTATTATATAAGGTACCTAGTTGTTTATAAATTATTTATGGTATGATAAGCCTACGCGCTTACTCAATGGGCCTAAGAACATGGAATAAAAGTTCTAAATACTTTAGCAAAAGATGGAGGAGTCCTTTATTCAGCAACTAGCAGCGCCGCAGTTCCACCCACGTAGTTCCCGTTCCCTTGGGAATTCCGGTATAAAATATAACCTATGTCACTCCCTGAAGAGTAAGCTTTTAAATGATGAAATATTTTTTTTAGTCGGTCCAGTAGTTTCGGAGCCTATTCCATACAAAAAACGAACAAACAATCAAGTATTTCCTCTTTATAATATTATATCAGTATAGATGGTAAATCCTGAAAAAATGAATTCATATTACTATTTCTAATTTAGGTATTATATATTATTATGTGAATAACTTTCACCTAAGGTTTCTAAGAACAAAACCGTCTAACTATAAAATAAATGGTAGCTACCCTTAAGGGGCCAAAAATTTGCCCCACCCTGTATAGTACCTACTGACAAAGACTATTTTTTTAATTATGGTGATCACGGGTTTCTACGTTCCGTTCTACGTGATAGAAGCAGGGTGTTACGGCGCACGCGCATAGCGAAGTATCTTCTTCTAAAGGCAATTTTTTTTATTATTGGTTTCTACGTTCCGTTCTACGTGATAGAAGCAGGGTGCTACGGCGCACGCGCATAGAAAGGTGTGCGGCACGCACGCGTCGCTAGCTCTATTGTCACGCCCATCACGTATTCACTCTGTTCCACTCTTGCGCACAACACGCATTATTGCATTTTTATTGCGTATCTTCACCATTGTTACCTTTATTCGCTTTTTATCAATAAAAACGTCCGGCAAAATGTATGTTTTCACGGTGTAATTCGGGCTTTATTTAATATTTGTTACTTTTAGAAATGTTTGTCTGGTACTGAGGATTTCGAACAAACAATATAATTCTCGGATTACAGCGGTTTCTACAAAGCAGGCCTATAATAGATTTGGTTTGCTGATAAGCTATTCTTTAACTATAGCTATATTTCATGCGTCTTAGATTACGTCTTTGGTCTTGAATTATATACGATGTTATTAGAAATGTTCCTCGCTCAAGCTGTCTCTATTTTATTTCAACATATTTCAATTATTTATGAAAATATAATAATACATTGAAAAAAATAAGTAAAATACTTCTTCATCATCATGAACAGCCTATGTTAGTACACTGCTGGACATAAGTCTCCCCTAATGAGCCCCATAGCACCCTGTCCTCAGCTAGCCGCATAAATCTGCCTGCAGTCTTTCGCAGGTTGTCATCCCTCCTTGCCGGAGGGCGACCTATACGTAAGTGGGCGACCCACTGGGGTCGGTATTATCTCAACTATTATGACAAATACTCGACAATCGTATACGTTTGTTGTTAGTTGTGTCCACTAAAGAACACGTCACCCCAGCGGCTGTCGGTTCTTCGCGAATAAGGCCGCCCCATTGCCACATCAGCTTGCTCCTCAGTAAATACTTCCTACTTCCTTAGAACGATGAGAATCAGAAAAGACCATTTGATTTGTCAGTCAAACTGCCAATCGTACCGGCAACATTCGAGGGAAGCAGGATGCATCCTAAGATCGATCTTCCGCTGTGAACTTGCATCGGTACAGGGTCTCTTGAGACCATTGATTTATTAAAAACGAAGATGAGGTACTGGTTGCTCGAAAGTGGCAACCTTAAATTGTGTAAAATTGTGTTCTCCCACATCAGTCACCGTCTGACCGGCGGCACGGGCGGCCGTGATTCGCGTGAAATATTTTTGTCTCAGTCTCACTTCGGTCCTAGATACGTCTTTCCGTCTTTGTTCTTCTTTCTATTGCACAGGACTGGAAATATAACTTTGAGCGTATGTGTTTGCGTGTAGTTGTAACACATGCCATTTTTGAGTAAGCGCTGGGAGAACTTAACCTATCTTCCCTTTTTAAATCAATGCTTGAGACCTCCGTTTTGCGTTGACCACACTCAACTGCCCTCGAGACAGTGGAGATTGACCAATTCAATCTCAGTTCACGGAGACGCACTGTCTGAGTAGGCTTAGGCTAGTACAGTCGGAAGCGCTGAGATGTATGACTAGTCCCTTTGAAGTTGACATTCAACTTCAAAGGGTAAGGTGACAATCGTTTCTTTTCATCAAGACGTTTTTTTTGTGCTAAAAAACGGTTTCGACTATCATTTTAATACCTTAAAATGAAATAGAGGCACCGTCTATCCTCAACCTCAATCTCAACAGCCTGTATTGGTCCACTGCTAGACACAGGCCTCCCCTGATAAGCGCCTTGTTGGCGTTTATCTAATGGAGGGTAATGCCCATAATCCCCACGCTGGGCCTGGTTGGCAGGTTGGGGCGATCCCCAACCTGCAGGCCAAGCGTGGCCAAGGAGAAGTGGGCAGCAGCGCCCCCTGCAGAACAATTCTCCCACCAAACTGATCGCAGTTTGGTGGGAGAATTGTTCTGCAGGGGGCGCTGCTGCCCACTCCCGGTGGATATCCCTTAGTCGCCTCTTACGACACCCACGGAAAGAGACGGGGTGGTGCCGTTATTCCACAAGCAATGAATCTTACAATCACGATTACTACAAAAGCACGGTGGGTAGTCGAAAGCACAACCCTCAATATACGTAGTGCAATATTGTCTGTGTAGAATTGGTAATTCTTTGTTTGTAACACACACATAGAGGTAGAATAAATGAATGAATGAATGAACACTTTATTGTACTAATACTAATGTATAAGTATATACAATAAAGTCATGTAGGTATCTTAATAATAAATAAATAAATAAAACACGGCCTTATCGAAGAGAGCGACTTCTACGTGGGAAAGTACGTGGAGTAGGTACCTGCTGCTCATTTTGGTTCATTTTTTTCTGTATTTTATTCGTATACTAAATGCTACACTCACAAATACATTTAAACTGATCAACTGTTTAGAGTAGTAACAAAAAAAAAAAAGTTCAAAACTGATTCGTACTTATTGCATCGAGATGTTTCGTATAATTGGTGATTTCACTTGGTCGTCTTGTCTTCAAAATAAGTACCCTGTTACGTACTACATAGTATATTAAGTACCACAAAGAATTATTTGGAACATGATAGAAGGCATAAAATATGACGACATTTACAGCCTAGCCTCAGTTTTGAGCTCATATTTCACTCTTCAACTGTACCAACACTGACTAGAGCACCATCTCCCAGACATGCGGGCCTCTCACTGGGTCAAGTTGGAGACCATTCGCGACGGACCCACAATTGGGTCTAATGGTACAGAGGTTGGGGAAGGTCACTAATGTCTAAATAACCATGACTGGTCAATTGGAGTTGTTCATGTCTGTCATTGTTGAAACAATTAATGCGGTGTTTGAAGTTGTTGAAGAAGTCGTTAAATGTTTTTATGACTTGAAAGCTCTTTTTTTTGGTGGGTTTTTATGTCTTGAGAGTACATAAAGGGAGGATCAATTATAAGTAGGTATTATTTATTTTGTCATAAATGTGGATGTTTGTATCATAACGTAAGTAGACAAAGTATCAAAATGGTTCGTGGTAAAAATAAAAGTTATATTTCATCATTTTTTCGCATTGATCCTCCTAGCTGAATTTCGACCACGGCGGCTACCGCAACTGGCTAGTCTCATCGAAGACTAGCTAGTTGCGGTGGATATATTATAGAGCACAAGTGTGTGCGTAAACACAGGTGCACTCGCTATTCCCTTACTCTCATAATCCGATAAGACAACAGACTGACACGACCGGAGAGAGGTCAAGCACAGGACCAAAGGCTTAACGTGCTTTCCGAGGCGAGTTTAACACAGCCATTCGGAATACTTAGTATAAATCCATTGAATTAGTTTGCAGCTGCACTAGTTTCTCATCATCATCCGCAGTCGGATATTGCGATCTCCTACTGCTGGGTATAGGCCTCCCGAAGTTTAAATAAATAAATAAATAAATAATGCTGGACAATTCACACAGCATTATCTAGCCCCAAGCTAAGCAGAGCTTGTGTTATGGGTACTAGATAACTGATATACATAATACAATACACTACATAGATAGATACTTTCATTATACATAGAAAAACATCCAGAACGCCCTGAACAAATGTCTGCAGATCGTACAAACATTTGTCCCGAGGCGGGAATCGAACCCGCAACCTCCTGCGTCGCAGGCAGACCTTCGCCCACCGCGCCACAGAGGTCGTCGAAGTTTGCGATAACCACCGCGGTCTTGCGATAGCCGCATCCATTGACGCCTCGCGGTTCTCTCTACCGTAAAATCAGCTACATATAAATAGGGTGCCCACCTCATAATCCTCCTCGGTTCGTAGTCGGGTAAAAAAAAGTATTTAGTTTAGATAAATAGTATGTCAATAACAACAAAACCGCATATTACACATGAGCAAGCGCTTTCTTTGTGCCACCACTTTCGGTGTCAACTTACCACGCACACGACCGCCGAAAATATTGTGATAATCCGCTCTTCCTCATTGTCTGTCGATGACTTGATAAAAAAACCATCATCCCTCGAGACCACTCCACTAGACCAGACCCCCTCATTCCCATAATCTATTCCAATTAACTGACAGCACCATATTGTGATATTAACACAATGCATTGCCCCTTGCGATATGCAAACAAAAACGTTTACTCTACATTCAACTCTCACCCTGGATTATAGAGCTCATAGTCTCTTGTGGGGAGAGTGTTATGGATTTTGATATGGTTAAAAAGCCCTTATTGTACGCGTATTAAGGGCTCAATTGTACCAGTAATCTACTAACCTTCGCCTATAATCTGTAGGTTTGGACCAGATATCGAAGTTATTTGATTCTTTTTGAGGTCATCCTTCATGATTCAGAGTCTACGAAACAAAATTCAAACAAATGAAAGGCGCAAAAAACTCTGCATACTCTTTTGTTTTTGTAACTTATCCCTGAATATTCAAACACAAGAAGCCGTCTCAAGTTACGAATTTTTAACAGATATTAATGGATAACTGTCAAAAAATCGACTAATAATCTATCTATTGATATTTATTCGTACTTTCCGATTCATTTTGAATAACTCCAACAATATTTCTAATGGTGAATATATTAAGAATGTTTGCAGCGCGACAGATTTTCGAATAATGGTGTCTATCATGCATAAAAAATTGCTTGAAAATGACTCGATTTGGTGGTCAAAATATGGCAAATTAGTTTCGCTCTCATTTAAACATCATAATGTTTAAAAAAAAAACTAAAACACTACACACATTTTTCATCCGATTATGTATGGAAAATTTCAATACGATCGGGGACGGAGTTTCCAAATGAAGCGGAAAGTACGGTGCGGATACCTTAGTCCCCATGGCTAAGGTATCCGCACCGTTCTTAAGTGAATTGTGTTTGAGGCTACAAATATTATCAACAAGGACGTTTTGCCACGAGTACTTAACTAGGTATCTAATGATCATAACAAAAGTTTTCTCCCAACCGCAACAATGAACTGGTGACTATTAATAGCAGAAGCAATGAAAGTAGCCAAACAGATAGTCTATCGTTTGATCAGCGTTTATACCAATCCTTCTAATCCTGACAGATAACCACCCCTGACTATTAACCCTGATACCATCGCTATTGTCTTTGCCCTTTCCCACAATCACGTGAATTAGGGAGGGTTGTTCAAGGGTACCGGTAGTGACAGGTTTTGTATCAAGGAATTTCGAAAGCCGTGGAAAATCTGCAGCACTTACGATCCGAGAGTGTCCCTTGAAAATCCTTTTGTCTAAGTAAGCAAATTTTTTTGTACTTACAAAACCTACATTTTAAGCTATTGCTATCGCGGGCCTTGAGCGTGGAGACTGAATCCAGAAATTACGTAACGAAAATAACCTAACACTATGCAATAGCTTTACCGCGGCAGTCCCCGAGTGCCACACGTCTTTTTATAATAAATAAAAGGTAGGTAATATTAAAATATGGGTATCTATGAGTGCGGTCCAATAACCTTCAGACGTAGTAAACGTGTGATAAGATTGTTGATTTGCAAAGAGAGCTCTATCGATATTGGCGTAAGTCAGCTTCTTCTTCATAACGCAAAAGATACAGATGTCTTGACCATCAAGCTTCATCAACGTCACATCACAACAAATTACCTGAACTCGCATCTGTCTCTGAAAAAAACAGCACGTGTCGAGGTACTTTAACTAAATCGACAAATATCCGTCCTTTCCCACAAACCACATCTCGATAGGATCTACTGCAATTTATCGATAATTTCTAGAATCGATACTTTTATAAATGTTTTATAACGAGTGACGTTCTCAGGAACCACAGGGTGTTTGGGGGTGACTATCATCGTGTGAGATCTGCTTTACAAGCCAATAAGTTAAATGGCAATGTAGCAATTGTTGGCAAATTGTTTACGGTTTCTGGATTTCAATAGTTGCTACTTGTAATTGCTTTTGTATTGACTGTTCTGTATGTTTCCCTTGCAGAACTATGTAGTAAGGTTGAAGAATAAAAATTGAAATGAATGTTTAAAAAACAAGAGGAGAATAAAATCCGTGAAACGAGAAATACCAAATTTCACATGTAAAGCTAACTTACCTATAATTAGAGACGACAGCTATGAAGAAGAAATTGTAATTGCCATAAAAATTCAAATTTGTTGAGTCATTCTACAATTTAATAGGTTGTGATCTGTTGTCATGACACTATCGCGAAACATCTTATACGAGTAAATAACTTTTATATGAAATGTAGTTTAATAACTTTCCCGAACTGTCGTTGCATTTTCAATTGTAAACTGTGTTAAAAGCTTTTCTTAAAACTTGTCAAAATGTAAGAGAGAAGCTTTTTCCTCGTTGACCAACGCATCACTTGCCTTCGACATCCTCCCCAAGTAGGTAACCATAATGCAAGCCCGAGCAAGCCATGCAGCTCTGCTTGGTGGTAGGCACAAAAGCGGCGCAGGTGGCCGAAACGCGATACTCCATTGAAGACGAGCTCCTCTCTGATTGTCTCCGCTCAATAGAATTCCTCGCAGACAACGCACACCCTGCTACTAATTAAATTGGTCAAAGACTATAGACTGCAAGAGCAAACACTTTCTTCGTATCTCTATCGTATCTAGTTTGATTTTCTGATTATTATTGTTTTATTCCGAATTTTTAAGTTCAGATTTTTTCCTGCGTTTTGGGGCTAGATGATGGCGAGCTAATAAAACTTGTAGTCTCTTGATTTGAAATTTAATTTTGGATCATTAGTAGATGTCCATGAAGTATTGTTTTCATTTGAATCTTAGTTAATCAACCGACTCGACAAATTTAGTTACTGATACTTGACTCACGAAATGCTTTAAATAATTTGTAACGCAGCTTTTCAAAAATTGATAAGACGCTAATTGATATGTTTTCCCCAACCCTTCCAAATACAAAATCAAATTTATCCTCCTCCCATGTATGCATAAGAGATGACCTATCTGTTCCCAAACCTCATCACCACAAATAGTGAGTCATCTTGCGTGTGCGCACAAAATGCGTTCGCGTTCAAATGAAATGAAAAGCGTTTTGTGCGGTATCCCATCCACATTGAGAGCGCATGTGCGCGCACAAAGGATTCGCAATGTTTTGCATTGATTTGCTCTATTTATCGATGTCTGTTGTGCTATTATGATTTGCACTATCTATTTTTTTATCTAGCGATTTTATCTTCTCAGTTCGTCCTGATTTTTTGGGCCTGCGTTGAAGAAGTTATTTTTTTTATTATTATCCTGCTGGTTAGGTTCATCAAACGATTGTCTATTCTGCAACTTGTGATAGAGATCACGAACGTTAGCTATTTGTCAGAATTTCAAAGGTTTTTCGAAAACCCCAGGATTTTGGGTTACCAGAAGTCAAGATTTGTCCTGACATGTCAGGATTTTTAAGCAATTTGTCAGAAATTTTGAAGTTTTTAAAAACACATCAGGAATTTCGGTGTAATATAAATAAGTTTTACTTTTCATTATTGTATTCTAAATATTTTTATAGAAATAAGACTTTATATTTTGCAAACCGTTTGTTAATCCCAGATGAAAAAGAATTGTCAAGTAAATGGAGTCTATGCTTACATGCTGTAATATCTATTTGTCTCAATCGATGATATGGTCGTTGCAATCATGGGGGTAAAGGTGTCTTCGCCAAAGCCACAAATACAAGTTATTATTAATTATCAGTAAGACAAGACGGAAACTTCAGTTCCTAGCACATGCACCCGTATCGTTTGCTGCAAATCTAACGTGTGACCAGTGACCAACCAAACATCAGCATTACCATTTTGTCATTAGTAATTGTCTATTAATACGAGTACTTAGATTATAGAGAATATACGGGCTGGCAATTTCCACACCAGCTGCCAAGCTATCAGTGCAAAAACTTTTCTAGAGGTTTAAGGAAAGCCACCTGCGTGATCCGATATCACTATTTCCATCCTTTATCTAAGTGTCTATGGTTTACTTATCGATTTATCATGACAAAACATTGTAGGTGATTGATGGTAGGGCCTTATTTAGTTCAAGAAGCTACAACTAGTTTTTAGAGTGAACAACTAATGTTTTAATATAAAGAACTAGTTGCGCCCCGCGGCTTTGCACGCGTTCTACCTACGGAAACATTTAAAGGTGATTTCTATCCCACGGGAACTGATTTATGAGATAAAAGGTAGCCTCAGTTTGATTTCAGGATAGTATTACCTGTAACCAAAATTTCAGCACGTACCGTTT
This sequence comes from Eupithecia tripunctaria, assembly GCA_955876795.1. Taxonomy (NCBI): domain Eukaryota; kingdom Metazoa; phylum Arthropoda; class Insecta; order Lepidoptera; family Geometridae; genus Eupithecia; species Eupithecia tripunctaria. The sequence goes on along the minus strand of OY041603.1, from coordinate 6,417,671 downwards.
CGTAGTTTTGGCGTGAAGAGCTAACAAACATCCATCCATCCAAACTTTCCCATTTATAATATTAGTATGACTGTAATTTACTTTTCCTAATAACTTTGTTATACCTACTACCTATTGCTTAAGAACTTTTTAAGTTTGACGTGTTCATTATCAATGTAAGTGGGTTGACTACTAAGCTTTTATATTTGTTAACCGTAATTCTTGATTGGATTTTTCAGTATCTTTTCATCATCATCAGCCTTTTTCAACCCATTGCTGGGCATTAGCCTCTCTATATTTACCAAAATATTATCCAAAGAAACTGTATCATATATTATATACAGACGCAAGTTTTCAATCAAAGTGCCATTAAATCAGTTCCTGCCATAAATCCTCATTAACTTCTCACGTCTTCTTTATCCAAGGGTTAAATGATTTTAATTTCCATAATTGGATAAACAGGGTTTTTTCCACGATACGGCGATTATCACATCGCCCATTATGTAATGTCGGTATAAAATCGCGTCAACTGGTCACTCCTGTTTATCTACTTGATCCTAGTTAGTTTCTAGGGTTGCCACAGGTAAGTTTAAGTTAATTGTAAAAGTAAAAGTGAAATTGGTAGAGCAACTTCTTGAAAAACTTCTTGCAAGATTCTTATAGCTCTGCACGGCAGGTTTTTTATTCGCGGTATCTACTTTTACTGGTGAATTCATTCTATACATTGTCATGCTCATAAGTTCTACCACATTAAATTACACATGCGATAGTTTTCAAGGTATTAACGCAATAAAATCACATGACAACCTTGATCAAAAAGTGGAATACGCAACTTAATAATGTAGGCTATTTTTATAATCTTTATATATAAAGGAGAAAGTTTGTGTCATTGTGGGGATGTTTTGCCGAAGACAACGGCAAAAGTACTGAATGGATCGGGCCGAAATTTTGATGACAAAAATCTGAACATAGACTAGCATTTCGACTACCTTTTGTTCCAAAAAAACGCGTGCCTTACCACACCTTAAAACGGCAAAGCCTCTGAAGAACAAAACGGCAAGGCCACGACTATGGTTGTATGCTAGCTCCAAGCTAAGCAGAGCTTGTGTTATATACTTAGAAAACCTAGAACGCCCGGAACAAAAATCTGCAGATCGTACAAACGCCGCAACCACAAACCAGCGTCGTAGGCAGACCATCGCTTGCTACGCCACAAGGTTCAAGGTAGTAAAAATTAAATGAAAATATTAATTAAAAAAGAAATACACAATAACAATGGTTAACTTAATATTGGCTAATTTAAGGTTTTATCAGTTTCTCGTCAAGTATGTATAATATATGTATAAATTACATAGATTTGTTTGATTTAGGCATGTAGAGATCAGCAGGGGTAGTTTAATTCATTCGATTCGTTTCCGAAGCGAAAACGTCACATTTGAATTTGAATTCTATTCTGTCGTAACGATAGAACGCAATTTGATTTGTCAAAAGTTTCCGATATCGAATCCGACAGACTTTCCGACGAATTAAAATACCCCCGCAGGAATAGGATAGAAACTAAAAAACAACTGACCAGAGGGTGCCAACACAGCAGCCCTAGCAAACCACGTGGAGATTACACTGCACCTGTAGCTAAATATACAGCGAGTGCAATAATCTCGCACATCTGCCAATATTATGCAATGCCTATGCTTTATAAAGTGTCCAGCACCAGATGTGCCAGTGCTTTGAACTTGTGATTTTATGGAACTGCTCATTAGTAGAACTGGATTACAGAAAAAGTTAATCGATACAGTATGTGCAGTCTGAAGTGACATTAATCTCACCATCTCGATCTATAGGTTTGATCAATTAGCTGGAGAGATACAGTCATCGGGGAAAATTATTGATGAGTGTAGTAAACCTTCCAAAAGCGTTTCTAAGTTTAAACGATCGATGCTACTGTAAATCGGTAATTTTCAAGGCGTGTGTAAAATACGAAAACGGAAAAAGTTATCGAAAACGTTATAGTTTTCTGCCTTACATTGTTTACTTTACCTTCCTTTTTCCAGTTTAAAATTATGCCTCTGAAAAATCAACAATCCTGAGATGATTTTGCTGCGGTAAACGTGTTTTTGAGTGGTGACCGCGACACGGAAAACGTAGTGGTAAGATGCCTGACAACAAAAGTTTTGACAAACGTGACAGTTTTCTGCCGGTTACCTTACCAATTGTTACTAGCAATTACTCACAAATACTTACATCCTTTAGATTTTTGATAAACTAAAATAAATGGTGTGCCACCCATAGTTGTAGGTACTACTGCCTTTTCGAAACCATTCTGTGCCAAGATGGAAAAAATAACTTGTTTTGCTCATTGTAAATAGATTGAAAACATGCATTAACGTATCCGTATTTATTATGTAAAATGGTTTTCAGATTGTTAACGGATGTAAAGGTGGTTATTTTCTGATTGAGAGGAGCTGTGATAGGTTTCCTCAAGGTGTCGGAACGGTTAAGGTAATGACGAGACGAGCTCGACAACTTTTTTGTAGATAGTTACATACTGAGTAATACGACTGGCTTATTAGATGAGTTTTTGCTCGTGTAAGAATAGAGTTCATATCATACTTATTTAATTAAATAAACAGATATTTCCAGGAACTTAGTACCTACCTAATAATTCTTCCTACCATATATGACAAAACGAATTGAAATGAAATTAGATGGGTTGTTCCCGGTTGATCACGCTGGATATCATAGTGTCTATTTAGATGTCGCCAAAACTAAACTAAAGAACTTAAAATATCGGCGATATTTTAAGTTCTTTAGTTTAGTTTCCTGTCAAAACCCCTGTCAAAACGATTCAAATAATCATGATGGCAGCATTTTTAGTTCTTTTAAGATTAGTTTAGTTTTGTTTTGGCGACATCTATTGGCGTCGATGAAGTTGGCATCAAAATCTCAAGTAACTATTCTAAAAATAGGGTCGGATTTTATTCGATTCGAAAACTCTCTTTTCACTTACTTACTGCTTCAAAAGATTTGGATTTTTAAACGTTTGCGTTGTTGACTATACCTAGTTATCTTACCTACGACTCATTTTGCTGATGTGCTGTCTTAGCTGAATTTCAGCCTCGATGGCTAATCTCAAAGGCGATGACGGCTTACATTTCTGCAGATTTTTAGAAAATTAGTGCTCCACCTGTGTGACATTAGTGTAAAGAATTCTTTGAAAACCCATCGTATTTCAGTAGGTATCAATTGAATTTATTCAATTTGATATCCCTTTAGTTTTTCATCAAGGCTACCTGAAAACATACCCAAACCAAAAGAGAGAGCTTAAACACTCTGTTCAATTAATATAAATACTTTGTCGGTACAAAAAATACACTCATAAACATTAATTTTATATGTTTGTCTAATCTTCATAATTGTACACTGGTCTAGATTCTAAACTAGGACGCGTTCCCGATTTATAATCTAGACCCTAACAGCATTTTTTATTTAAATTATTCAATTTAGCTTAATTGCTTAATTTAGCCTAATTAAACTGCTAACATATGTGAAAATTAATAATTTATCAGTCGCTCCAAGCGTTGCAAAAACAACAAAGTTAAAGATATATTCAGAAAGTCGTAGAAAAAAAATACAAAGCCTGTTTGTTTTAATGCAAGCGGTCGAACATGATCGACTAGAGCTCATACATAGGTTTGTTCGTATACGCATTAGATTAAAATAATAGTAGAGAAAAAGATGCAAACATTATCAGATCATGGATATGTCTATTTTTATCCATGGGGTAGAATTAGTAAAATAGTCAGGCATTTACCAAAACTTCAAATACCGAGGAATACAGTTTTCAAAGAATACAGGAAACGAAGGCTTATCGAAAGCACAGATATTATAATTCAATACATCGAAACGAAAGACAAAAACCACATACCGGGTGAATAGATGGATGTATGTTTGTTACTTGTTCATGCCAAAACAACTGTATGAAAATGGCTGAAATTTTATGATTTATGAATGGTAGACCTCAACGACCTCGAATGAACACAATGCCTACTTTTTGTCCCATAAAATAGGCCCCAGTGAATTACCTAATATAAGCATACCTACCTATCTCATAATTATCTAAGTACCTACTAGCTGTTATAATTTTGGTATTTACACAATATTATTACATAATAATTAGTGAACAATGTTAGTTAGGGATAATATTTAGTTATAATTAATATATTAGTTAGGTACCAGAGGTCAGTTAAAATATTGTAAAACCTAGATGAGTTCCCTTATGTATCTCATTATAAGTAAACCCTATGTTTGTATGAGAGTAAAGTTCATTAAACCTAACCTATATAATAACACTTTCATGCCCAAGACGTCGAAGTCCTCGTGCGACTCAGTGGAGCGAGGCTGGGCAGGTGGGCTGGGCAGTGAATACATTAAAGCTTTCTATGCAAACAACGCTTGCGAATCCGCTTGAGAAACTAGTATCATAATTTCATTAGCAGATTATGAAAAGACATAATTTTAAATGATTCAGTATGAGAATTTATTTGTTCGCATTAGGTCCCTCGACACGTGTGCCCAATTGTGGGCCCGCATCCACTGATTCGCAGCACAGCACCGCTGCACCGTTGCCGTTACACATTTCTTCATCACCACTTTAGACAAGTATATGTATGGTATTGCACTGTTGAATAGCCGAGGGGTCGTTTAGAAATACAAGGCTTCTCACGCAAAGTATAGTGTGCTAAGTTGTCAGGAAGAAATGCCCTTTCAGTGATAATGATAAGGCTACCCATAATACTTTTTAATAAAAAAAATATATATTTATTAGGTACACAAGACACATAACAAGCAATTATAATATAACACAGCAAAAGTACGAACGAACTGGCTTCAGACGTAACTTATGTGTACAACAAAATATTATTACATGCTAAGCGGACATTTTAACAACCTTTTTGTTAAAATGTCCGCTTAGCATTTTTTAGCATTCTTAAAAAAATAAACTATAATTATCTACAAAAAAACAGCCATGTCAACTACTACTTACTTTTGTTAAAATAATATTAGTTAGTGGCTATGTTGCTCTCACGAGCATTATCGCCTCTGCGGTTAAAACGGAAAATGTCTTTATTAGTTTTAATATTCTTATATAAACTAGGACAAAATATGTCCAGCTCCTATATTCACCTTAGAGAGCTCATAGTGGGTCAAAAATGAAATGTTATTTTTATATTTGAGTAATGAAAATAAATTGCTGTAAGTTGCTCTACGCGCGCTTAATTAAATTAAAGTGAAAGTAATGCTTAATTAAATTAAAGTGATCATTAAATTATGTAGATAAAAATACTGGACAATTCACACAGCCCCTAGCCCCAAGCTAGGCAGAGCTTGTGTTATGGGTACTAGATGATTGATGTATAAGTACATCAATCCGCATCACATTACAGAGATATATAGATATTTTTTACTATACAAAGAAAATACACAGAACACCCGAAACAAATATTTTCAAAATTTATGTGTACAAATATATTTATTGGTACAAAGAAAAATAACTCCGGATAAATTTTACCATACGGTCTTCATCATACCACTGAAGAAATATATGGTACGTCATACTCACTGAGCTAAATTATAAATCAGTTTAGTGGCTTCAGCGAGAAAAGTAGCAACCTGATAAACAGATTGAGTGCCAACGAAGTATTAGGTATGGAAAGTTGTTGTAGAACTGTTAATAGACAAGATCATTAAGTTTGAAAAAAATATATGCAGTATAAGTTCGTTAATGTCGATTTTTATAAAAAAATTGTTAGAACTTCCAGCCTGCCCATATTAGCCCATCATAGCAGCTCTCGTTATAAAATGACATAAGTTCAGAGATCAGATCAACGTCAATGTATCAGTGGCAGGGGCGGGTGGCTCGCAGAGTGGCAGACCACCTGGAGTTGGAACACCTTTTTGTCACAGCTTTGATAATATCTGCATAAAGCAGATATTTATTTTTATAACGTTTAATGACATTTTGCTAGGCAATTATGAAGGTGGTAAAACGGTTTACAATTTATAAATAAATTTAATTGGTACTAGTGTAAGTTGACTAACATTAGCGACGTTAGTTCTAAGCTGTGTTTAGTTTGTTTTGCATCTATATCGGTTCATATAGATGCAAAACAAACATATATATGAAAACGCAAACAAATAATTCGAAAATATCCAATCTCAAATCTTGTAAAGACAAAAGGTTTGGCACAAGGTAAAAGCACACACAACCTCACATGAAAAGTCGCCACTGCTTACGTTATCTGAAAAAGGCTTTCCCTAATTACTTGGGGTGTTTTGTTTGGTGCTATCAGTGGGTAACGAGGCGCAAATGGGTCGCGATCGCGCGATCATGCGGGCCGCCCGCCCTCCCCGCGCTTCAAAGGCCTTTGTACGTGGATAAGTAAGATTTTGGGTATTGTGGTGAGCTGAGCGATTTGAGCCGCCGCCAACTCTTCCCGCGGGTGTCGAAAGGGATATTTAAAGGAGGCGGGCAGCAGCGCCTCCTGCCGAAAAAATCTGCAACCAAACTGCGATCCCCAACCCGCATTCCCAGCGTGGGGATTATGGGCATTACCCCCCATGAGATACCAGCCAATAAAAACACTTACCAGGGGGAGGCCTGTGTCCAGCAGTGGACCAATGTAGACTGTTGAGGTTGAGGTTGAGCGATTTGCTGAAACGTTTTCTGAACGTTTTCACGATTTTTTATTACTTCCTTTATACTACGAAGGAAGTATTAAAAAATCGTAACTGCTTAATACGATAAAGTTATTCTTTGATAATGTAGATATTTTAAGAGATTTATGAGAACTTATCATAGCATAAAACTGTCCAAAAAATCGTCAATAAAACACTAGCCGAACTGAATTTTCTCTTCAAGGATTAATTTGATGACTAATATAGAAAAGCTTATCGTTATCGAATATGATTTTGTGTTGCATGATGCATGATGAAATTAACCAAATTTGAAACTGGTTAGTCACCTAGAATAAATAGCAAAATACAGATAGAAAAAATCTATGGGCCCTGGAGGAACAACCTTAAATCCTTTAGTCAGCTCATTTTGCTTAAAGGAAACGTGCCTTTGTTTTTAAAAAGAAACAAAATCGCCCTCAAAAATCCTCTAAAAATTGCTTGTCTCATTTGGGAATAGAATAAACTAAAAATGAAAAGAATAAACCCTCGCTATTTCATATTAAAATTGGTCTTTGGTTAACATTTGGTCTTAGAAATAAAAAAGTGAGAACTAGTATTAATTTTATTTAATCATCAATACAAAAAACACAAAACTTTTAGGTAGAGAAAATAATTTTAACAATTTATCTGATAAATTGTTCGCAATGACCGTACCGGACACACAAAATGAATGTCTATACGAAATGATTTTTAAAGTAGACTAAATAGTCTACGTTGAAATTCATTTCGTGTAGCCCTCTGCAAAGAGTTGGTGTATGCTCCTAAAAACATTTTCTACCGCAACCCATAGGTTCTTGTACAGTGGTTTCATTTGTATTGATGATAAAATAAAAAAAAGGTATTATAAAGATAGAGATAGAGAAACATTTATTAACAATCACAACTCTGATACAGCACAGAACAGAAATGGTACTTACATAGCTTACAAAAAATAAAATTAAAAATGCAATACAAAATTAGCTAGATAAGGTACCTAAATGAAATAATATTACAAGGAGTGTGTACTACCCGCCTACTCACTTATAGGGCTATGCGAACCGAACATGGAAAGAAAGAAATACACAAAAGGACAAGAACAGATTAATTGAAATGTCATGAAAGCTAAAAGCAAAGGTAGGTACAAAAATTTATAGTATTCAATATGTAGGAACTAGGTAAGGCACAAAGTTACATGGTACCTTACCTACTTACCTAAAGCAGATACCATGTAAATTTGTGAAAGAATGCAGTAGGTACCAAGCAGGCACACATAGGTGGCAAATCTGTGATGGTGGTACGTGTTAGTTTTTACTGGTTTTTATTTCTAAGATCAATATGCATCGATTTTTTTTATTGTTTTAATCGATTCTCTAGGTCATTATTTAACCGAAAAATTATAAGACGCTTACTGAATTTCGCAATAACAAGGTAAAAAAAACAAATCAAAACTACAGTCATTTTCGGGTGATAAAACGCTGCCATATTGGCGCCATGTTTATTTGACGTCAACGTTCACACTCGATTAAAACATTTTGTGACGACCTCAGTTGTGATCATCTCAGGAAAGAGGTTTTCCGAAAAATCTGAAAATAACCGACAATACGAAATGTGAAGTGGCTAGAATAGTGTCAAATCATGATGCAGCGCTAAAACATAAAAAAGAAGAAATGTGAACAGTGATGTCACGTTCGCTATAGCCAATGGCGTAGCGTTTTGAAAGATTGAGATTTATAATATCTATAATTTTTCAATGGTTAAATTCTACAATAAAAACATCTTTGAATGCCAAAATAAATATGTAGATATATTTCTATATCAATAGAGAATACGTATATATTTTTTAGCCATTTTGAAATCACCATATACCCTATTGTTTAAGAAGTACTGAACACCTCTCCGCTTCCCACCATCCGCACACCACTAAAAGATAAGCTCAGCAGTACGGAATCTGGCGATCCTTGTTTAATGAGTTTATCTCATACGTGCAATGCAATTAGCTCGTGAATCTGGTACAAGGATTCCAAGCTTTTGTCTCTTCTGTTTGTTTGCTAATGTGGAATGTCTATTCTTTGCCTGCTTTTGATTGGTTAGTTTGAACAGAGGAGGTAGGGTTAGAGGTAATATAGAGGAGTCTGACATTGTTAAAATACCTACTACGGAGATTCCAAGACATGGAATAGAATATGGTGATTTTATTTATTATACACTAGCTGCGCCCCACGGCTGCGCACGCGTTATTCCTATGAAAACGTTAAAAGGTGATTAAAAGTAACCTATGTTTGATTCCTGGATTAGAATTATCTGTATGCAAAATTTCAGCCAGATCCGTCCAGTAGTGAAGAATGAACAAACATTCATCCATCCATACATCCATACAAACTTTTGCATTTATAATATTAGTGTGATACATACATTCACACAAATAAAATTAGACTATAAGGAAATATATTTAAGTGTATGTCCAGTTATAAAATGGAAGGCTTCAATCAAAGCCAGACAAAGCGACCCACTCATAAAAATCTTAATAAAATTCAAATTCGATTTATGACTATTTGTGCCCAATAAAAGAGACAATTTGTTGTAAGCGGTCAGTATTATTTACTTAATCCTCGGATGAAAAAGGATGGTGAAAAGAACACTGGCATAGGACTGGCACTGGAACTCGAAAATTAAATTAGAAATAGGAGCCGCAACTTCCTGCGTCGCAGGCGGACCTTCGCCCACCGCGCCACAGAGGTCGTATTATTTATTTACTCTTAAGAAAAGCCCTCTGTATCTCAGTTACAGACAGCCCCTTAGTCTCAGGCACGCAGTAGTAGCTATACGCAGCTCCCACAAAGCAGACACAGGAGAACAAACCGAATATCGGGCCCAAGCCTACGTGTTCCACGACAGGGTTGAACGCGAAGAGAGTCAGCCCAATAAAGATCCACACGGAAGCCAACACGATACTGTTGCAGAAGCTACGTACCTGGTAGAGAAAAAAAGGTTTTATTGAGACTGGAATCTCCTCTCATGTATTATTAAGGTGCAAGCACCTGGATCTCAGCCACCCATAGTAGATCTTGCCTTACGACTCAAGACTTATTAAGTTATTAGGCATCTCGGTTTAGGTTGCCATCACCAGCTTGTGGCGTCGAGTTCAGAGTCAGAGTCAGAGTCAAATCGTTTATTTCTTTAGACTTACAAAATAAGTACTTAGACAAGTTCGACGATATTTTACGAAGGCTTCCTACGTCATAAATGTATTCAAAGTTAGTCGCTAGATCTGTTCACCCTTGTCTCAAACCAACATAAATGATTCACAATAAAAATATGGGTCTTTGTTTGAATTTGATAGGTGGGATATAAGGATACATGGTTCTGGTCCTCCGAAAATAAACCTTACAATTTACACAATAATCCTTTTTGCCAACGAACATATAAAAAAATGCTGAAACTCTATTTGACATTATAGAGTTTCAGCATTTTTTTTAATTTGACATGGTGTCTATTCAGATGTCGCCAAAACTAGACTAAACTAATTTCACAGGACTAAAAATGTCGCCATCCTTATCAAAACGATCAAAAGAATAAGGATGGCATCATTTTTAGTCCTGTCAAATTAGTTTAGTTGAGTTGACATCTGTCTGTTTATACTACAGGAACAGGCAATATAAAAAAAACATAATATTACCTCTGGCAGGAAGACCTCAGCAGCCAACACGAAGGGGATGGAAGCACATCCTGTGCTATAAACGAAGCTGTAAACGTAGATGAGCAGAGCAGTGCACCAGGGTGGAAACCAGTGGAACTGCAGCTGGGCGCCGAGGAGTAGGGTGCAGATCCCAGAGATCATGCTACTTATTATAAGGAGCACCTGGAAATTATTCTAATAATTAATAATAATGCGGGACAATTTGCATAGCGTGATCTAGCATTAACCTGAAATTTGAATTTCGATATATCAGTCGAGCCTAGGGTCTCGACTGATATATCGAATAGTAAAATTTCATTTCCGTGGGGTAGGTACTGCTACATTGTTTCCAATAGTCTGCAGTCGCCTCAACCACAGATTTTCATGATTTATTAATAACTACATTTTATATACTTATGTAGTTTAAATTAATAGCATAATTAATAATTCTTTCATAAGTTTACAAAACAAATGTTGAAGTAATATTACCTAATCTCATGTTACTTCAGCTCAAATGTTATAATTGTAAAAATCTGCAATACATAATTCGATTCTTCGTTGATTTTGTTTTTTTTTGTTATATTACCAACCAACCACCTAACCATTGTTATATAAATAAATATATGTTTTTGTAAAAAAATTAGTTAGGTACGTTTAGAGTTTTATATACTTACAATTTTCTTTTGTAACAAATTGAGACATTAAGAGTTTTATTAGATTTTGGGAGTTAATAAATTGAGTGGAAGTATTCTACAAAACATGGGAATTTAAAACAATATTACTTTAGTATTCGTACCTTCCTCCCACATCTGTCAATAAGAGCCACAGTCACAAGGCTTGCCACCAAGAAGTCCAGTGCCACAAGTATAGCGCATAGGTTTGATGGCATAGATGGAACTGCTTCCTTAAAGAGTGGCTCCGTGTAGGTTTGCAGCACTACACAGCCCATCATGATGGTGAGTATCATTATGATGAGAACGGTGATGAGCGCCCTTTTTGAAGATTTGGATCTCACTGGAAATAGTGGAAAATATACAATGATATTAGAGTTCAGACGAATATTACCTTTAATGTATGGAATGATCCCGGAACACAAATGCAAAATAGATCCAGTTCAGTTATTTAATGATAGAAAAAAAATCTTACAATCCTTTTCTGTTCGCATGGTTGTGAACTAAGCCGTGTAATCGTTGTAGGTACCTACCTAAACTGTATTTGGATTTGAACTTACTTAATAGTTTCCAAGCAGGTTCAGCTCCAGCTCTTAATTCGACTTCCAATTTTTCTTTCGCTGTGATCAGATCAATGGCCGTTTCAGGATCTGAAACAAACATAATTATTGTGATTAGTCAAGGAAGAAAGATCAAATGTTGAACAAATGAATACTTGTCCATTAGGAAACCCAATCATGGACTTAACCATCTAAGAATAATATTTGAGGAAAAGGGAGTAACCATTTGAAACCTCCAGCATTGTCTCCAACCTTGGATCGAGCTGCAGCCTGATCTTAGAGATTTCTGCTTGCACTTCTTTTGAACCAACGTCTAGGCGCCGGTAGAACGCGATGGACTCTGCTGCTTCCTGGGAATCACAGTTTAACAGTTGAAGAAGATAAATGATAGAAATAATATAAAAAGTATTGTAGAAATGATATGAAAATTGTTGTCTTAAAATCGAACCATATTCTCACAGCTGAAGGCCCACATTTTCTCCTTCCATTCTGAAAGAAAATGTGCAGAATTCTGAATATTAACAGTCTTCATTACGGATGTAAGCGGGTTAACTACGAAACTTATTTGTGTTGGAAGAACACCAACTTTTCATCCCTTAACGAGGGACATCTTCAGGGCGAACGCGGTTTTGTTGACCCGCTTACATCCGTAATGAATTCGTCAAACTACGATAGTTTTATAATAAAATTAACAGTCTTTTTGCGAATTCCGCAATCCAGCGGTTTGCAGCGACCTGGTCACCCGCGATGAAGTTTAGAGGAACCCATGGGGCCGTGCCTACGCAGACGGCGACATGGCCGGCCCCGGGACGGACCACTCCTCTGGGTTTTGGCCTTGAAGCCCAGCTGGAGCGGTAGTAGGTTGCGTCGCCATCATTTGATGGCGTTCGCGGTGGGGTTGCAGGGGAATCCTCTGCGACCGTGTGGCAGAAAACGGGGCTCTCTCTCACTCGACTGACCCGTCGCACTGGGACCTTGGGGTTGTCCGGCCAATTGACGAGGGCCAAGGGGTGTTCGTCATCCCCTAGTGAGGGGCCCGTTATCGGACAGCCGCGGTGGGTTCGTGGAAGTGTGCGAAAGCGTCCCCATGTTCCCACCACAAGCGGAAGAGGCGGAAACACCCGGAGGGTTTTAGTGGTGTTGGAGTCCCACATTATCGTACTGTCTCCCCGTGGCAGTGCGTGCGCATTTCCCTCAGGCAAAAAAAAAAAACAAAAAAAAGTATAACTACGCCACAACCAACCTTTTCTCTTCCCTTTAGCACCAAGTAGTCTGGGGACTCCTTCAGCATCATCATCAGTAATAACGAAAGCACGGCTAGAGCCAAGTGCGTGTGGACTACTTGCATGTAGCTCAGATACCCGCCCAGGATGTTGGAAATAAGAAGACCTAGAAAAAACCAGTTCCTTTATTGTCAAAGGATGCCGATGTGCATACACTACTACTACTACTACTCTACCAAAATTAAAAAGAAAAAAAAATAGCCTATGATATTCCAGGCCTTGAACTACCTGTAGGCATGCAAAATTTCCGCCGGATCCGTTCAGTACTTTTTGCGTGAAAGAGCAACAAACATACATAAGCAATAACCAATATCTGATCAGATCAGATCGTACAAACAATTCTCCCGAGGTGGAAATCGAACCCACCACTTACTGCTTCACAGGCCGACGTTCGCCATTGTCTGGTGAACAATTCTGCATGCAGATTACCTCAACAGCCTATATTGGTCCACTGCTGGACGCAGGCCTCTCCATGATACGCGCCTTATTGGCGTTTATTTAAGGGGGGTACTGCCCATAATCCCCACGCTGGGCATGTGGGTTGGAGATCGCAGTTCAGTGGTAGAATTATTCCGCAGGGGGCGCTGCTGCCCGCCCCCCTTAGTCGCCTCTTACGACACCCACGGTAAGAGTTGGGGTGGTACAAATTCTAAGCCAGCACCACACAGCTGCAGGCTAATCTGCCTGCAGCTGTGTGGTGCTGGCCAGTGGTAATTAAAATGTTGAATTCAATATCTCACCCAAGCAGCATCCCGCAGCAGAGCCAGCGCTAAGACCGCCCTGTATCGAGTCGTGTGAAATCTCCGAGATAAAGATGATGGAGACGTTTTGCCCAGCGATGCCCACCCCTGCTAACGACATTGCCAGAAGCACTAGTGTCACGTTCGTGGTTTGCGATATGATGGTCCAGGTAAGCTGGAAAGAAAAATAAGACAGAAAAAAATAAATTATGACTCACAATTTATTTAGTTGAGAGTGGTAGAGTCTTTATTTATTTATTTAGTACTAGAAATAAAACATCTAAATGTATGTCATGTCAAAGAAATATTTATTCTTTTCTACCTTATGAATGTAGGTGTGTATTTAGGATTGTTTTGAAAAAACTTACTTCAATAATATGGTTTTGTCATGGATGCCTATTGTCAGAACTGGACCAAATTTAATATAATACACGGGAATATAATAGAATATAATAATACATGGGAAGCACTAGCTTTCAAATAAAAAAAGAATCATCAAAATCAATTCACCCAGTCAACAATTGTATGGTAACATGTAACATATTTTTTTTATGTAAAAAACATAAAAAAATACAGTCGAAAAGGACTGAACCTTTTTGAAATCGGTTAATGAATAACAAAGATTTATTCACTCATATGATGAAGCAATGAAAGGTGTGATGAGATGAATTATTTAATCGCAAAAATAGCAATTATCATGATAATCTGTCACATGTAATGAATGACATCATATAAAATAACATAGATTTATTTACTTGTATGATGAAACAATTAAACTTGTGATGAGATGAATGATTTAATCCTAAAAATAGCAATTATCATGATAATCTGTCACATGTAATGACATCATTTATACAGGTGGGGTAAATTTTTGGCCCCTTAAGGGTAGCTACCTTTTCTTTTGCAGTTAGAAGGTTTTGTTCTCAGGAACCTTCTGTTTTATTTTGAAGAATAAAATATTGCCATTTTTAGTTTTTTGAAAAAAAGTACGGTTCGCCCAAAAAATGACTTTTGTCAAAAAAAGCAAGTTGGTCTTAATCGACTCTATTTCCAACCAGGAACACTTTTCCCAAAGTAACATACCAAATCAAATCGTAAGCTTTGGCAATAATTAAAAAAACAATTCTCATACAATTTCTATGAAAAAACGAGTAAGTGAAAACGACAATGTCACTCATTCAATGGTTCTTAATTTAAATTCGTATGTAACTACTTTTTCAAGTTGGTAGGCTAATTTAGAAGGTATCTCAGGAAGTAATTTTTACTTATTTTTTTAATTACATATCAAGAAGGCTAATTTTGAAGGCCCCTAGCCATGTTCGCTCTAACAACGATGGTTTATACGTAAAAATGTCTTTTAAAGTTTAAATAAAAAAAATTGTTTGGTAAGTAAATAACTTGATTTTCATAATATTTTTTTCTTCAAAATAAAACAGAAGGTTCCTAAGAACAAAACCTTCTAACTACAAAAGAAACCCTGAAGGGGCCAAAAATTTGCCCCACCCTGTATAACAAAGATTTATTTACTTGTATGATGAAATAATGAAAGGTATGATGAGATTAATTATTTAATCCCTGAAATAGCAACCTAGTAAACACAACAAATAATGAAGTCTTATTGTAGATTATAGGCAGGTATACAAGATAAGGGAATGACGCTATAGTTAGTTATTATTAGGTGTGTTGGTACTATCGTTTTAAGGCAAACATGGTAGGTTAATTATGTATCGTTTTATGTGTATTTAACTAATCCTGTAAGGAATTAAATCTACAGAAGCATACCTACTATAAAAATTTCTCTAACTCTGTGCCATTACGCAATAACCACCCAAACTATTTGAAAGCCCTTTGAATGGCCTTGAAAGCCATTTCAGTTCCCTTTACGAAGCCCATTTAAAGAGATTTTAAATGCCAGTACAGGGTAGGTGGTTTTGTCGTTATACCATGGTCGGTTTTGCACTGAGGTCTAGCGGTTAGCTTGTTCAACCGTTGATTGTGAGGTCCTGGGTTCGAATCTTGGGTCGGACCAATAGTCGATATTGTGGTTTTTCTAGCGGGAACAATTCACAGGACACACCCGGAGTCAGGAAGTTGGCGGAGTTACACCCCCGTGCACCGGAAAACACGTTAAGTAGTTGGTCCTGTCCCCGTCCGTGTCGATCTGTCGTCCCATCGGATTATGAGAGTCAGGGAATCAAGAGTGCAACTGTGTTTGCGTGTACACTTCTACACTATAATATTTCCTGGGCATCTGGCTAGTCTCCGATGAGACTGGCCGCCGTGGTTGAAATTCGGCTAGGAGAACATTATTATTATTATAACCATCAACAAAGAAGACAAGTCAGGACCTCAATAACTCACCACATATGGCAGAGCAAACAGCATCGTTGCATGCTTCCTCCCTAGGGTATTGAATGCGTAGCTGCAGAAAGGGCTGACGGCAAGACCTCCCACGTTAGACATACTGCCCAGCAGTGAGAGCTGGAGTGTAGACATGGGTGTAGAGAGCACGGTGTCGTTGGATTTGAAGAGTGCTGTGGTGTACGACGGCCAGGAGTAAACAAATCCGGTCTGGCAGGCCAGGAAGCAAACTGGAAGATGTTGATATGGCTTAAGATATCGTGAATTCTGCTCTAACAGTATAAATGTAAGGGTTGCTTCTTGGTTGCTGTAGCGCAAGGCTGTCTATTCTATGATTTAAACTTTAAACTGTCTAGTCTGATTGTTCTTACAATTAGATAAAGGAAATCAAATAATATCCCAAAAAAAATTACTATGACAAGTCCAAAATTCTTGGGATATTATTTAATTTATGAGAAATTACCCATAGTGTAGAACCATACCCAAAATTTTAAGTTAAGGAACTTTATCTAAGTAAAAGGACAAAATCATGGGTACACATGAAAAACCTAATTAGCTCCCTGAATTCCATTACTGGATTTATGCGCTTTTTTCGTTACCGTCAGGATGATAGGTAGTTTTTTACGTTGAAATTACTCAAATTCCACCCGTCTGTATACCTTGTAAGATATCAGTGGCTCCGTAGCACAAAAACTGTAGTCTTAGCACACAACAGCCTATATTGTTCCACAGCTGGATGCAGGCCTCCCCCTGATAAGCCTTATAGGCTTATTTATTAACCTCATGGAGGGTAAGGCCCATTATCCACACGCTAGGCATGCGGATTGGGAATCGCAGAGCTAATTGTAGGGGATTGCTGCTCGCCCTCCACTGGATATTCCTTACGACACCCGTGGGAAGAGTTGGGGTGATGCAAATACTAAGACGGCACCACGTGTAGAGCCCAGTCCATTTTATAAAGGCTGATTTGTGGATGACGTCGGCTATGTCCTCATTGTGGTCTGAAAGTTTTACACCGAGAAAGAATCTCTCTCTCTGCACCGTCCCTTGACAGGATCCGAATGTAGACTATTTTGGACCCTACTGCAAAGAGCACTTAGGCCCATGTTATGAATGCTTACTCAGTCATCGATTTTATGTTTGAGTAACGCAATTTCATGGCATAATCGTCACTCAAGAATCTATGACTGAGAAAACTTAGATAATACGGACCTTAGACTCAGCGACAGTGAAGAAGTATTTGGAAATTTCTTACTGATCATTGTAGCGCCACATTGTATCAGAAACTCTGATGGTTTTATCTTTTCTTGTTGAGACATTTTTCACGATATTTATACCACTTAGATGTTGGAATAAACTTTTCTATTTAAAATTATTTTAATCGGTGTAACCGCGTTGTTAAGAAGCCACGTTGTTAAGATAAGGCAAGTGTGTGTTTAGTTTGAGCCAAAGGTTTCAGTCGCCTTTACTTGCTGGTTCTTTTATATAATTCTACGAGTGAGCATCTCGCTGCGATTCAAGACATATCTCTCGATCAGGGATGTTACGGATATGCTATCGGATACGGTTACGGATACGGTTACGGTTACGGATACGGATGCGGATGCGGATACGGATACGGATACGGATACGGATACGGATACGGATACGGATACGGATACGGATACGGATACGGATACGGATACGGATACGGATACGGATACGGATACGGATACGGATACGGATACGGATACGGATACGGATACGGATACGGATACGGATACGGATACGGATATTAAAATAATATTATAACAGATATGGTTACGGCTATAAAATTATTTTGGATTATCTGCTAGTTTCTGATAGTTTCGTTACAAATGTCATATGAATAAAATTGTAAAAGTATAATAAGTTGTTTTCAAAGGAGTGGCACACGACACCAGAGCCCTGAATCCAGTTTACGATAATACTTAGATTTGATCGTAACGTCTCCCATTCCTATGAGATTTGGCACAGTGCCTATACATATAGTGCGGACAGGGAACTATGCAAATCTTCTATAACTATATATATTTATATAAAAGAAAGTCGTGTTAGTTACACTATTTATAACTCAAGAACGGTTGAACCGATTTGGCTGAAAATTGGTGGGGAGGTAGTTTAAAACCAGGAGACGGACATAGGATAGTTTTTATTTCGTTCCCGGCTGAACGAATCTTGATGTTTGGCAGGGAGGTAAACGGTATCCCGGGAACGGACATAGGCTACTTGAATAGAGCGTGCGAAGCCGCGGGCAAAAGCTAGTCCCATATAAAAATGAAATCAGTCATAGTATGTCTCATTTAGACTCCGACCCTATCCGAAATTATCTGAAACTTTTAATTCGATTTCGGTTATGGTCACGTTATTTCGGTTCAGATATCCGATAGTTTCAGTTACGGTTACGGATTTCAATAACATCCCTGCTCTGGATGCGATGATATCGCCTCGCTCATATGTATATAAAAAAGATATTTACGTCTGGATGAACTGAATTGATTATGACAATTAACATTTCAGTCCATATATTTGGCGCCTTCGACCGCCCTAACATGCATTGTATTTTCGTAATATGAATGACTGCGATCAAATGGTGCTTAGAAATGAAAATTATTCAATTTAATTTACAATGTTAAGCTATCGGATTCTGATGTTATTCAAATAATTTTTGTTAGTTAACTGAGTAATGCGGCAATCAAATTATTTATGTTATTTTTAGATATAATTTAGTTTTAAGTAAATAATATCTAGTAGTAAGTTTAATACAGGACTGACATGACATGAGAAATGACTCAAAGTCCCTTGTAAATAAGAATAACTAACATTAAAAATTATTACTATTGGACGAGTTTCTTAAGTTCTTCACACACGGCAGCTAATAATGTCTACAAGTATTTACAAGTAGGTACCGAACAAACTGTCATGTTCGCAAAAACTCTGTTTTTCGAAAGTAGTTCTAGAGTTATGCCATAATCCCCACACCTGGTGGCACTTGGATTTTTAAGGCAGGTTCGGACTAGGCTAGTAATTTAGTAGAGTAGCGAGTAATTTAGTGGCTAAAAGTGTGCGAACCATAACAATATAGTCAAGTAGTTTAGTGGACGCTTAAGTCGAGTCGATACATTTTATTCTATTTTTATCCGACTTCAAAAAAAGGTTCTCAATTCTCTGTTTTTTTATGTTTGTTACCTCAGAACTTTGACTAGGTGGTCCGATTTGCATGATTCTTGTTTTATATGAAAGCTGGTGCTTCCCGTGTGGTCCCATTTTAATTTTGTTCAGTTCTGACAGTGGGTTCCATAAAAAGTCATGAAAAAACTGTAAAAATTAAAGTAGGTTTGCAGTTTTTCAAAACAAAATAATTTTTATCGGACAAGTAGCACCTTCCAACGAATGTTCGTGCTTACCTACTGGTTCACCGGCTAAACAACTTCTCGTATCCGTCGTTTTCATTAGTTGCCGCAAAAATTTCATCACAACGGTTAGGAGCTTTACGACTACGTCTCTATTTGACTAGGCAGAAGATATGCCTAGATCGCTTTAAGACTAAACCGCGATTTGACTATATACCGTTGGGGTTACGTTGCTTTTGGACTACATTTGTACCCATAAATTATTTTTATAAATCACACAAATTTCCTTACCCATCTTTTCTAAAACAGCCGCCGATACGACTAACCTAATCAGTTAAATTCTCTTTATAGCGTTACAGACAATTCGTCTTGCAACACCACTTTCTTATGTACTGCACTCGACCGTAAGGCGAGATTTCTGGGCAGTAGCAGAGTCAGAGTCAGAGTCAAATCGTTTATTTCTTTAGACTTACAAAATAAGTACTTAGACAAGTCAAATTTTTACTATATAAACAGCTTGATAAATAGTTATTACTATCAAACAAGAAATAAGGTGCAATTGACTCTAATTCACTTCATTTTTTTGTCCACTAGCGGAAGAAGCGAAAAAGAAACCACTAGCAAGTTTATCGCTTATCAACTAATACAATCTTAGGATAACTAAGTCTAACTGGTCTTACATACTATTGTCTGTGCGGAACTGGGCGACATCCGGCCAAGCATTAACATCATTGACGTAGTCATCTACGGAGTATTATGCTTTCTTGATAAGATTTCGTTTTATGTACAGTTTAAATTTACGAATAGGGAGCTTACTTGCTTCAGATGGAAGCTTATTATAGAATCTTACGCAATTGCCCACAAATGATTTCCCTACCTTTCGTAATCTATATGATGGGATGTGTAATTTGTTCTTGTTTCTTGTATTTTTATTGTGAACATCACACCTTTTCATAAAGTAGCGAGTAGCGAGTGTATCTACTAAATTACTCGCCACTACACTAAATTACTAAAGTAGTAGTAGAACTAGGCTTAAATGCTACGGCCTAGTAGCTATAGCGTGTGAGTAGTATATATTATTAGGTTTCCTTAAACGTGTATTTATTTATGTTATTGGTAAACACTTAAATTGTAAATTGTACTTATTTATTTATTTTTCATACATTTTAGAACTCATAGGCTATTAAGGCTTTTTCATTGGACTGCAGAACCCAAAAAAGAATAAGCTGTATGTTTACAAACAGTAACTGATAACGAAAACAATTACCTAATTCATAAAATGATACCGTTGAATAAGATACGCGTCAGATCAGACTAAGTCACTGGAACGTTACCTTTGACCATTATAACCAGACTATTTTTAAAGCACTAACAAATAAAATCTATAATATAAAAATGAATAGCTAAATGTGTTGGTAAGCGCATAAGTCTATAAAGCCTGGACCAATTTGGCCAATTCTTTTTTTGTCGTTGAAGTTCAAGGATGGATTTTACGTTTTTTTTTCTTTTTTTTATCTATTAATTGCCGGGAAAACACTTATTAACGTTTCCATAGGAACAACACGTGCGAAGCCGCGGGGCACAGCAAGTAGCAAATAAAATAAAAATTCAAACAATAGAAAGTGAAATTTTATATCCCATAAAAATAGACAATAGAAGAATTACTCCGCAAGGTGTACAGTCCACATTTTATGTCTCTACTACTTCTGGTTGCGGTTAGCGGATCTTTGTGCATCGGATATTTAACTAAATGACCTAACGTACGGTCTCACCACAGTACCACGAGCGCGAAGAAATAAAATAACCAGCGAAATTTAATTCTAAGCTGAAACCGTAATGGGGAAATAAAAACGTAGTAGTTTAATGTGCGTGTCGGCAGAAAACTCAAATGTAAAACACATTATTTAGCGCGTTTAAAAATTAATTCTGACAAAATCCTACTAATATTATAAACGCGAAAGGTTCTAGACATGTCTGTATGTATGTTTGTTGCTCTTTCACGCAAAAACTACTGAACGGATCGGGTTGCAATTTTGCATACAGTAGTTCTAGGCCTGGCCAATAACACATTGGCTACTTTTTATCCCATAAATCAGTTCCTGTGGGATAGGCGTGCGAAGCCGTGGGGTGCAGCTAGGCTTAAAGAAAATTATTTCTCTTACAAAATAATGAGGTAAACTTATAAATTACAAGTGAACCTCTGAGATCTTTATTAAAATAATATACTTAAAAAGTACCTACAAAAATACCCAGCTAAATCTAATTTGAGATACAGAAGAGGAAACAAAAGCGTGCCCAGTAGATAATTTGAAGACCATAGGCTCATGTAAAAATATACACTGCTATTGAATCGCTCATTTCTCTCCAAACTTGGTCTAATGTATTTTTCACGGCCACAAAAATTTGCCAACGCTATCTAAATAGCCATTCTAGCAGGTAATTTACGAAAATTATTCTTCGGTATAATTCCCCATATCTAAACATACAATGCCTGTTATTTCCTAGGCTAGAAGGTTTTGACGCAACAATGCCTACTCTTTTCCTATTGGTCCGTTGTGTTGCCACGGAAAATCAATATGCGCAGACCTAGATTGGGCGGTGGAAAACCCGTAGCTATTGTTGGCGTTAGTAGGTATTTCAATAATAATGTCTTTATAAATAAATAGCTTTAGCCTGCGGCTTTCCATGTGTTTTTAGGAAAAAAGGCATCATGTACTTGGTGTGCAAAGTTTCCGTACCGTATGGACTATTTTGGCGTTATCTTCAGCCGAACATCTTTATAATCAGCAATAAATGTATGTTTTATTTATTTTATTTTAACAATATTCAGGAAATTAACAGCTAACTTAATGAATAGGTATAGTGACTAAATACTGAAGGCTAATTAAAAATTTCCACAAAAAGCGACTGAAATAATACTAATTTAAACAAAGTTACAGGACGACTACTTATAGGTGAGAAATTCCTACTAATTTTGTTCTAACAAATTACGAAGATAAACAAGAAGATGCATCAAAAAATTTACCACTCACTATTCTTTTTATTTTAGTGGAGGGATTAAAGAAAATATCTATATTTACCTCTCTAGAAAGAACGTTAAAACATCTGCATGATCTTATCAAAAATGTGTTCTGCCTGTAGTTGGTTTTAAACGAGGGAAGATGATGTTGTATAAGGTAATAGTGTCTATTCAGATGTACCCAACACTAGACTCAACTAATTTGACGGCGCATACCCGAGCCAATCTGACAGCGATACCTATTTTATCATATTTTTACGTTTATCATAGGAATTTTTAAAAATCCTACGTTCAGTTTGTGGTATCTATTATAAGCCATTTTTTAATACCGTTGTAATAATTTTATTTCATATAGTTTAGGAGGAGATGCGAAAATAGAGTTTGGTGGCCAAAAAGCGCAACTTCGTATCTCTACCTAAGCTTTACAAAATGAAACTATTACAGAGACATTAATAAATAGCTTATAATAGATACCACAAACTGAACGTAGGATTTATAAAAATGCCTGCGTTCAACGTAATAATAAGATATAATAGTTGGGGTGCCACTTTCGCTGGTGTATGGGCCTTAATCGGATCGGTATGGCAGGGACGGTGACATTTTTAGTCCTGTCAAATTAATTTAGTTTAGTTTTGGTAGCAACTGAATTGACATCAATATTAGTGGGATAGTATCAGGGTTGGAAAAATAACAGTTTTTTTTATATTTTATAAAACAAACTGCTTAAAATGTTTAAAACAAGTGTTTTTTTTGTTTTATTTGTTTTTTTTACTTTTACCAATTTCAAATCGATTATGTATAGCGAATAATAAAATATTTAATCCATATCTAAACTATTTCCTAATTCACATGGTAAAAATTAACAAAACAATAAATATTTACTATTTGTTGCGTATCTCAGTATCTTTAATCTAACTATCAAAAAATATTATAATTATTAA
Organism: Eupithecia tripunctaria; assembly: GCA_955876795.1. Classification (NCBI taxonomy): domain Eukaryota; kingdom Metazoa; phylum Arthropoda; class Insecta; order Lepidoptera; family Geometridae; genus Eupithecia; species Eupithecia tripunctaria. Next base: position 6,394,356 of record OY041603.1, on the reverse strand, counting down.
TCAATACAAAACACTTTACATACACCTTATATGTATGTACTGTAGGTAGAGAACTAGTGAGAGAACGGGAAATACCCACTAATCCAGTGAATTACTTTCCTTCCCTTTGCATGCAGTGTACAGTGTATAAAACGGCCAACACAGAGACTTTTCACTTGTAAATTTATTTAAAGCGTTCTACATTATTTATTCGTTTAGATTTATTTCCATTCATTTGCAATAAACGGTAGTTTTGAACCATGTTTTTATCGTCATGTCACGTCATACTGTGTTTTTAAACACTTAATAAAACTATGTTACGTGTTTTAAAACAACTTGTTTTAAACATGCCAACCCTGGATAGTATACCTACAGGAGTTTAGGGTTATTCTATTGGTATAACCCCTCAACGATGAATTCTATCGTTTGATATAGGTACCCTTTATGTAACAAATAATTTAATCACCTGATCAAAATGTTACGTAGAACCATTTATTTATTTTATTTAGCCTTATTTGGAGAGCAAGCAGATAAACTTACATACTAACTTATAACAATTTATACGTCCTCGCTTCTACATACCTACATAGCTAAAAGATTGCTTGCTTGCGGAGAAGGAATTAAATAATAATAATAAAAACAATAAAACCAGCCCTGTCCTTTTATCCAAAAAGGCAACTACAAGAAAGTAAACTTACAAGTAACAGAACTTTATATAATTAAGTACCAATAATTCCACCATCATGGCTTTGAGCCATTTAGTGTTTAGTGTACGAGTATAATGTATAGTGTATAAACTACACTGCACCGATTTTCGGTTCTTTTGCTATGGCTAGAATATTCTCGATTAATTTATCCTAAAAGTCAATCAAAATCTGTTCATCCGTTAAGGTGCTATACAAAGCCATTTAAGATGCACAGTCATGTCAAACTGATGACGTGTGACACTCCTCGTTTTGTCGTTGGTGAAAAATTCGATAAAGCTAGACCGTGGTTTAAGAATTTCTCAAGGGACGTTTATTAAGACCCAGGTTTTTGTTGATTTCAATACCCTCGAGCCTAAAATGCATAAACTTCAATTTTATTGACACGACGAATAAAATCATCATTTGCGGTAACACATGCAATATTCATAGATCACTCATCGAAACAATTATGTAAATTCCATGGATGCAATATGGTCTGTGAATTGTACCTTATCTGCATCGACACGCAATGTTTAATTGTAGGCTATTGTTATTTTTAAACTGTGTTATTTGAAGATGGGACATCATAAACCAGCTTAAATACTTTTATTAGTTCAAAATTTATGTTGAATAAGTTTAAATTGACATGTTTTAACTTTATTAGTAGTATCTGTTAGCAAGTTTTACCTGGTTAAAATGAAATTTTATCAAGATATCAAATTATATCTCAAAATTGTTTTGACTTGGACGGGACTTGAACCCGCATCTTTCCCTTAGGCCGTATACAGAAAGAAAGTTATAGGAAAAAGAAAAAGAAAAGAAACTTATAAGCGCTTACCGGCGCTTGACAGCGCTGCTCCGTTCTATACAAAGGAAGCTGGTTGTCTGAATTGTTTATTAAGGCCCATACACCATCGAAAGTGGCGCCCCCAACTATTTTATCTTATTATTACGTTAAAAGTAGGAATTTTTTTAAAATCCTACGTTCAGTTTGTGGTATCTATTATAAGCTATTTATTAATGTCTCTGTAATAGTTTCATTTTGTAAAGCTTGGGTAGAGATAGGAAGTTGCGCTTTTTGGCCACCCAACTCTATTTTCGCATCTCCTCCTTAACTATATGAGATAAAATTATGAAAGAAGTATGAAAAAATAGCTTATAATAGATACCACAAACTGAACGTAGGATTTCTAAAAATTCCTATGATAAACGTAAAAATATGATATAATAGGTATCGCTGTCAGATTGGCTCAGGTATGCGCCTTAATTGAAGATGGCAGCGAGCGCCCAGCGTTGATCAGCGCGTGTTGGAGCTTGTCGGCACTTGTCGGCACCGTTTAGTGCTTATCGGCGCGCGTTCATATATTTTCCTGCGCAGCCTACCAGCGCTGTCAAACGCCGGTAAGCACCGGTAAGAGCTTATAAGTTTCCAGCGTTCTTTCTGTATACGGCCTTAGTATGAGAATGTGGTAACCAACTACACCAAGAGGTTAAGTAACGTGGGAGTCCAAATATATCTCTGGGACTTCTTGCAGAATCTAGCGCCGTTTGGGATGTTTAATTGAATTCTTAGAAATAACCCATAGACTTACGCACTATGGCCAGCATGGGCCAATATGGGCAATATGGGCCCAATTTGTGCATTACACTCAATAAGATAAACGCCAATAAGGTGCTTATCAGGGGGGCCTGCGTCCAGCAGTGGACCAATACAGGCTGTTGAGGTAGAGGTTGAGGTCGTTGCGCTTTTTCGCCACCAAACTCTATTGTCGCTCTTCCTAAACTACATGAGATAAAACTATAACAGAGGTATTAAAAAAAATCTTATAGATACCACAAACTGTACGATGGATTTTTAAAATTTCCTATGTTAAACGTAATAATATGAGCCGTGACTTAGTAGTCTATTTTCATAGTAGTAGTTAGTAGTATACATGTTGAAAAATATTCCGTTTAAAATTACTTTTCTACAAATGAACTGTAGCTTTTAGTGTTACTAAGTTGTCTGTTTCAAAGTATAAACAGTTAAGGCGTATACAGGAGACAATATGACAGTACCACCTATATATATCTATATCCTATATCATATAAATAAAAAATTCACACACCTAGCCCCAAGTTAGGCAGAGCTTGTGTTATGGGTATTAGATAACTGATATACATAATACAATACACTACATAGATAGATATTTTTTATTATACATAGGAAACATCCAGAACGCCCTGAACAAATGTCTGCAGATTGTACACACATTTGTCCCGAGGCGGGAATCGAACCCGCAAGCTCCTGCGTCGCAGTCGGACCTTCGCTCACCGCGTCACATAGGTCGTCAATACTGTATTATTACTTTAAACATAGGAAATTTTAAATATCCTACATACAGTTTGTGGTATCTATTGTAAGCTTTTTTAATACCTCTGTAATTATAGTTTTATTTTATATAGATAAGAAAGAGATCGGAAAATTGAGTTCTGTGGCCAAAAAGCGCAACTTTGTATCTCTTCCTAAGCTTTACAAAATGAAACTATTACACAGGCATTAAATACCTTATAATAGAAACCACAAACTGTGCGATGGATTGCAAAACTTCCTATGTGTAACGTATTAATAAGATAAAATAACATGTTGATACACCGTTCACAATTAGTTTTGTAACGTTTACCCCCGGTTTCTCGAACGCTTGTCACATTGAATGGATAGTCAACGGCTTGTTATATACGCACTGCGGAATCTGACAGCGTGAATTTTAATCTCGCTGAATATAACCTGCGTGCTTAACGTAACTTACACGTACGACGAATAAAATTCCTTGCTATTTTAGCTACCTACAATTTTATAGTGCTCCGAACATTCATATTTTTCCGCTAGTGAACTTCCATTAAGTTACATAAAGCAGTGCGTGTACAGCCTGACAAATTGTCAACAATTTGTCAAAATAATAAGCGTTCGAGAAACCGGGGGTTAGTGTGTAAGTCACACTGTTTCAAAGGAATCTTAGTTTATTTGCGCTTCAAACAAGGTCTGTATGTTAAGGAACTGCGGATGACCACAACCAAACCTTGGAACTCCAAGAAGTCTACCACTTGGGTCCTTGCTCCTGATTTACTGCCTCCAAAAACCGCAGGGACTCAATGTGCCTTTGTTGCAGCAACTTTTTATTGAATAATAAAATTTCTACACAAAAAGAAACCACTTTATAGGTCAATAATTTTAACTGCCGATGTTTATGCCGTTTTGAAAGTTAACTATTCTCAGCAGGCTTTTGTTTTATTGCCTTTTTTAACTTTTTAGCAAATCTATCTATCTATCTCTATAGTTATGTTATTATATAATATATTATACATACTTACTTAAAAATGAATCACCATTTGGTCACGGCATCACGCGTAAACAACTGGACCAATGTTGCTATTACTAATATTATTATTTTTTTTGTTTTGTTTGTTATGGTCAGGTAAAGCTTCTTATCAAAGTAAAAACTAAGAAAGTTTTAAACATAATTTTGAAGCGCGGGCGATGCCGCGGAGCGCAGCTAGTTGACAATAAATACACAGTAATTAATAATTAATAATGCTGGACTATTCTAGACCCAAGCTAAGCAGAGCTTGTGTTATCGGCACTACTAGATAACTGATTTACAATACATTACATTGATAGATATTTTTATTAGGTAGAAATCTCAACCTCAACCTCAACAGCCTGTATTGGTCCAACGCTGGACGCAGGCCTTCCCCTGATAAGCGCCTTATTCGCGCTTATCTCATGGAGGGTAATGCCCATAATCTCCACGCCGGGAATGCGGGTTGGGGATCGCAGTTTGATGGTATACTTGTTCTGCAGGTGGTGTTGCTGCCCGCCCCCGGTGGATATCCCTTAGGCGCCTCTTACGCCGTAAGAGTTGGGGTGATGCAAATTCTAAGCCAGAACCACACAGGTATTAGGTAGAAAACACCCTCACAAATATTTGTCCCGAAGCGGGAATGTAACGCACAACTTCCAGCGTCGCAAGTGTTCCGTAGCCCGCTGTGCCACAGAAGTCTTCGAAAAAAAAAGAGGATGACATCAAGCACAAAAATAAGTGGCGTGACGATAAAAATATAAAGGTAGAACACATTCGTGCTTGTGATAAGATCGTTTGGTAAAACGCGAACACGGAGATAATGACTCGATGAATAGTAATGAGTTTTGTAAGTGTGAATCACCAAATATATTTAAATTGTTATCAATTAAAAGCAATATAATAGCGATTTAAGTCGCGTGGTCTCTCGCCATATGGTGTGGCGTACGGGAGCTTTATTGTGGCCACGAAACTAGCGTCCGTTGTTGCTCTAAGCTTATCGGGGTGCGAGCCGACGACGACATGTAGTACTAATTATCATAGCAACCTTATTTTTTTTTAATTTCTATATTTTTTGCGTGGGAACAGGCCTGGCTTGTATTACTGGTTGGTAGATATATTAATGTGATAATAAACCAATGAAATTGAATGAACAGTTGATTGAATTTTTTGAGTTGCAACCATTGATTAATTAAAAAGGGAAGATAGGTTACGTTCTCCCAGCGCAAACACATACGCTCACAGTTATAATATAACTGTGAGCGTATGTGTTTGCGGAAATATTATTTCCAGTCCTGTGCAATACAAAGAACAACAAAGACGGAAAGACGTACCTAAGACCGAAGTGAGATAGAGACAACAATATTTCACGCGAATCACGAACGCCCGTGCCGTCGGTCCGACGGTAACTGAGGTGGGAGCACACAATTTTACACAGGTTGCCATTTTCGAGAAACTAGTACCTCATCTTCCCTTTTTAATTAATCAATGCAATGGTTGCAAGGAATCAATGTTTTATCAAACAGCATTCTAATAATGAAGAGATAAACCATTCTAAAAATGCACGCCGAGTGTGTTACGTTTCTGGGGGCGTGCATTTTTAGAATGGTTTATATCTACCCATTTATGCATGTAATATTTCCTTAGAACCTTTCAGTATAACAGAGCTATGTGTTCCCAAAAGTAACTGATTCTTACTCTTTGTGAATTGAAATATCATTTTATAATATGAGCTTTTCTACGTGTACATTTATTGTATTCATGGAAATAAAGAGTTTTTAATTTGATTTGATTTGGCAGCTGATTGGAAACAGTTCTATAGGTATACTGACTACATACATTTAATAACTTTTTCTTCCCGATTCCATTCCAGTTCTAATCGCTAAGCTACCCTGCTCTCGGGGCCTCGGCTCATGTAAATTTGTCGAGCTCAATTGAAGTTAATAGGTACATCGGAGGGTGAGGACTCAACCAGCTGACGTGTGAGGGAATGCGCCCTCTATCGGCAGAACAGAACGGGAGGGCCGGCTTTATTGCCGGGTTTGATGACAGTTTGATGTTACATTATAGAATACCTAGAATAGAATTATTTATTTAGGTAAAAAAACAAAGTTCCATTGTTAGTAGTGTCTTACAGCCTATGTTAGGTTTATCTAGCCACAGAGTTCTCACCTGGCTCATTAAGAGGTAAATAATATTTTAATTAAAGTATGAACTTATAGACTAAAGACTTTATAGTGTTAAAAAAGCTTATCTCACATAAGCTATCAATGCTTAGGTATAAACTAGACTTTATTATGGGTACAGTTTCATCATTATTACAAAAATAGCCATACACATTATAACGCACACAACAAATAAGCATTGTCGCATATCGCCTTTATTCATCGCGAAGTTAGCCGCTATGGACACAGAAATCTCAGTTGCATTCGGCCAAGCTATTCTACAAACGGGCTGTTTCTAAAATCCGGCGACACCACTTTTCATTACTAGTTAAAGTGCAATGTTTGTTCTTCAAGCTGTTACTGACACATAATCGAATGCACCGAGGGCTGGTAAGCTTCATGAATGTTAAGCAAACAGATAGCAGGCGACTTTACTCCCCTCTGATGGTCGACGATAGCTGCAATTGATGTTATTACCCTGTCATTGGGGAGTTTTGATCTTGTTCTTACTTGTTCATAAGTCCTCGGATCTAAGGACGTTTCCAGTCGTGATATTTTGACATTCTTCAATGAAGACCTCTCAAAATAACGCAACTTGACGTGATTAAATCTGATTCGAGTTCGAGTATAGCGTAAATTCATTCTTATTAATAAAAGTAATTATATTATGAGCGAAATCACGCACCTAATGCTTAGTATGAACATTTTATGAAAGGTTAAACTTTATGGGGCAGCCAAGCCAGCATACCTGGAGCGCGTGGCAGGACCAGCTGTCCAAGCTGATAAGCATCAGACTAGCGATCACCTAAACGCTGCACGTGCAAGTTTTAGGAATCAGGAAGTTTCTAATCTGTGGAAATCAAAAAAACGCCGGGAACACCGGTTAGAGTCACGTGTCAAAAGTACCTTTATAACGAGTTTATAACGAAATAGGTAGGTTGTTCAATTTTCAGCTTGTGCTATCTCAACTCTATGTTTTCAGCATGTCATTTTATCAAAAAAGTTTTCTACCAAAATGTTTTAAATAAATACTCCTTGGTTTTAATGTTGGATCTATGGCAGCTACTCGTAGGTACCGATTTAAAAAAGAAGAAATTTGAAAATAGAACGCATGGTTTTAGTACCTACTATGCAAACTTATCGATCGGTAAAAGTCTATTTTAAAATTCGAACTATTTCGAACGTTTCTATTACTGTTATATTGTACAAAATTGTAACGCTTTTTTTTATGTATTCTGTTGTTTTTAAGTTTTTTATATATTTAATCCTTATAAAACAGAGGAACCAATACAAATACGAGTAAAGGTATGTGTAATTACTTTATTCAGGGCTGCATCAAGCTGTTTATTTTCTTGCTAATATGATTGCTGAACCGGCTTAGAATAAATTAGAAGAAATTTCTAGATTTAATTCATTGCAATGAACGCAGCTGTTGTGTCACCTGCCGCTTAAACAGGCAGAATCTCTAATGATATTAGAAATAAATGGTATCAGGACCTTATTGGGTAGTTTAGTGTCGAGACATCTCAGGACCTCCTGGTTTTTTCCATGTTCTGAGGCGCAGAAGTTATTAATAAATGGATTTTAAAAACAAGTTATGACGCAGATGATGTTTTATCTAGAAATTTATAAATTTTATTACCTAAGGTAGGTAAGTACGTAATAAATTAATTAGTAGGTAATTCATTTCAATAGCAACTGAATGTGTACTTTGCGCTTATAATCTGTTCTGAAATCCAAGATATTTCTTGTAAACAAATACATTTATACTGTGTTTGCGCACACATAGTGCACAAGTGTGTGCGCAAACACAGGTGCACTAGTCGCTCACTCTCACAATCCGACGTGATGAGAGACCGATACGACCGGGGAGAGGTCAAGTGCAGGATCAACGTTTTAACAAAAAGAGCAAGGTAGTTACACAAATAGTCACTAAAACAAGAACAGAACTGTCAACAACGCATAATTGCACACGCGTGTCTAATAAGTCATATTCGTTCATAAACATACGATTGACCAATTAAATTATGATTAAAATTTTTATATGATTAAATTATTTGCTCTGCCAGTGTCGTAAAATATTTTCAACCAATTTTCATTGGTTTACAAAAAATATCTTGGATTTTATAACTTTCTATTGTTACAGAAAACAAGTTTACGTTGCAATAGGTAACAATTCCATTCAGGAAACTCAAAGTGGCTGCCTGGTTTTAGCTGTACCTAGCTACCTCTCTGAGATTTGTTTTTAAACGGTTTATTGCCCAGTTTGTTTATTTATTTGAGTCAAATATAGTAATTTTCAGGGTCAAATGACCCTCCTCCTGTTAACGGATTGATCTGAAATTTGGTACGCACCTTTAGTTCAGAAGTAATAGCGGTTAGACTTATTTTTATTTAATTTTATATTTGCGTCAAGTGCTATTTTTTCCGGTTTTTAATTTTGATTGGTTCACTAAATACTAAATTTCCTCTGTGCCTGGACTGGCAACACATATTTTCTCCATGCAATCGACACACTTCCCATCCGGCGCGTGTTTATGCAAACTTTTGACCGATTTTGAGAAAAAAATATTTTGCAAAACTCTATAATGGTGTCGCGATTCTTTTGTTTTAGAATCAGCTAATATTAGGATTTATTGACGAATGTCAAACAATACGTTTTGATTCCTAAATCAATTCCCCAGGACTCCTTAATCCTAATTTAACTTATTCTAAAACCACAGAATCGACACCACTGTTTTTAATTTGCAATCAGAAAAATAAATTACAATGTAGAGATGCACCGCCTAGGTGTAAACCAGCTCAGTCTTAAAATACACATTTTATTTTCAATTAAACGCATGAAGCATGTTAATGCACATTTAATGCATTTTAATCGTATGCAAGAGATGTAAAATCCCTAGTATTTGCTCGTCTTCAACTTAAACTTATTTTATTTGCTCGTCTGTAATCTGTTTATTGCCATTTAAAGACATGAAGCCCAGGTGGCCCGCATACGTTTGCAATCAGCTGGTAGAAGCCAATGTTCTGTGACACTGTTACTGATAATATTTTTACTCTATAGATTCTAATAGTATTTAATTTTCATAGCATTTATACCTGTATAAAAATACTTGTGCGACCTATACACTGCGTATTCTATTTTTTTTAGTAAGTACCCCGAACTATCAATTCTCCCAAGGGGGAAGAAGGGTATTAAAAGAAATTAATTCCATTTTTCCTCCTTGAAGTTTTTTTCTCAAGGGGGAATACTAAACTAACAAAGATGTGTTTCAAATTTTAGCCCGATTCATTCAGGAGATTTGTTTTTTGCCAACCATTTTCACAAGCAACGGCCCAAAATTTCACCCTTATAAAATAAGGAGGATCAAAAAGCAATGCAAAAAATTAAAACGAACTAAATAGCTAATACAGATATTACTGGACTAACTATTGTATTATTTTCATAGTATTTCGAACACAAAAAGTGTTAAATTTGCAACATTAAAAGTAAAAATGCGAAAAAAATAAATAGTACAGATAAATCATGATTATGACTTTGATCCTTAGTTGAATTTCAAATAAAGGTCAAATCATTGTTTAGTTTTTGTTTATCCAAACTGATAAAAACATTTTAATTGCTCGGGATTATGAGAACTTTTCTATTAATTACCCTCCAAATGAGCAACGCGTTTCGTCGCTGTTCAATTTCGCAAAGCAAAAGGGTTGAATGTACTCGAGTGCTTTTGTTTTTGGCTATAAATCTGCTGTATTGTATAATTACAACGTTTAATGTGTGACAGTTGCATTGTGTATGCAAATGCGAGTGAAGTGGGGTGAGAACGGGACGCATACAATATTGTACGCGGCGGGATGCCACTCCGGATGTAGGATTCCCATTGATATTCGTTTGTTTTATGGACTTAATTTTCGAGTTGTATTTCCCTAACGTCTCTAAACATTATCTAAAAGAAAATGTAAAAATCAAAATCTTAAACATTTAGTAGAGAAATTAAAAATAGTTCCTTGATAGATGTAACTAGGTATAGAAACTACTACACATAAAATATACGTAAATGTTCTACAATAAGCTCATCTATTCCTGGTACCTAGAATAAATTGCCACTGCATCTCTGTGGTTTTATAAAATAAAACCGATCATTTACAAATGTATAACAATTAAACAATCATTATAATAGACCCCTAGTAAGAAAGCTCCTTCAGTTACAATCGCGTAGACGTATTCCGATAACTTAGTAGCATTGTGTCGCGGACAATGCTAAGTAGCCACTCCATTGTGAGAAACTGTTGCAAATGCGTGGAGACCGCTTGTGGGAATATGGCCTCACATTCAAATATTAATTTGGGTGATCTTAATGTGATTTTATTATTTAATTGTTACTCAGATCATGCAGGTGTTATGTGTGTGATATTATGTAGAGAAAAAAAGAAAACGTTAAAATACAAATCGGTGAGGAGCTCTTGTTAGTGTTTTGTCCTTACACTTTTATTTTCTGTTTGGTAGCTTGGAACGGTACTCATTCTCCTCTCTTAACCTTTTAAACGTTTTCAAGCCAAAAAATATATATTTTCTTAGTTTGTACCTGCTGATAAAATCTCCGATACCATTTACACCACTCCATATTTTAATAGCGATTCGGTATTCAATAAAGTTGTATTAAAATAACGTTTGAGCATTCAATTAGGCGTTCACGTATCGTCCATCGAGATAACGCAATGGTGGTCCATTGTGGTCCGGCCTCCCGTGGCTCGAGCCGCCACTGCACAATACAACAACACTGTTTCCTATTTTCATAACTGTTGCGTTTAGTGCCGCCTCGCTGACCACTGTAGAGGACGGTTTTGTGGGAAGCTGCTGAATCAAATGTCGAGAGCTTTGTCGACAAAGACTGATTTAGTTTGGAATATTACTGATTTTTCCTAAAAATGTTGTCATGTTCAAGTTGCCATCAAATAGTTAAAAGCTGTTTTATTTTATCTCAATGTGCCACCATTTTGCCATAAATTTTCATTTATCTGATTTCTCAACCCTTGACAACTTCATCAAACTGAAAGTCGTTAAAGACTTTCTATGAACCGTAAATTACAAAAGCCTTATCAATCTGCTTTTAATCTTAGATCGTGACAAAAAATAATGGCGAACCGATGCGATCCCGCGGCGACCTCCCGACTGCGGATCTTAGGGATTGTTGCTTCACACCGTCATCAAAGAGTTGGCTCGACCGATCGAGGGAATAGATAAGTGGTTTCTCACCTCCCCGCGGTCGCAACTCGCGAAAGGGTTGGCCGAATAATTGCAACAATCAATTGGAGGAGCTATCGAGCAATTTGTATGGTATTTGTGCGGGCTGTCACCCGCTGATGCTATCGGCGCGCCTCGGGGAGCCGGCCCTAGGCACTGGGAACTCTTTGCCGTGGTTACTTTCTCACACCTCAAGTGTTACAATGCGCAGTGCATATGATTTTTTAAGGGTCAATATGAGCTGGATAACTTTTGCAACTCTGAGTTGTCCAAAATGAAAAGGTTCAGATCATTTCTCATCGTCGTTATTAATAGCGCCCGACCACACTTTATCATTCCCAAACTCAAATCAGTTAGTGGTGGCTTACCAAGAACTATGAAAACGGACCATATATCACCAGAACGTCCATAATAAGACATAAACATCATCTCGTTGCTATATGTCACGAGTAACAAAGCGCTGCGGTAACGGTCCGCATCATTTGTCTGCCGTAACCCTGTTATTTATTGTCTCCTGCCCAAGAAGAAGGACAAAAACGGAGCTGATGTTAAATATTTGCCCTGAGACAGAGGGGCGATAATTCGAGGGTATTATGACGTCATTTCGCGCCCTTTGTCAGGTCGTCACACCGTGTCATCTGCTCCTGAGACGCCTGCCTCGACTATCTCTCGATTAATCTATTGTAATTTTTTCATTGCGCGCGAGTCGGATGTGCCACCGACGATGATTTCGTCCCGTTCGCCTGTTCGCTCGACTTTGGCATAAAAACACTCAAGGATCTGTCCTATTGTCTCGTGGCCCTTTACGAGCTCCGTTTTGTGAAGCTGTTATTGTTTGCGGTTGATAAACATCTCGCCACTAGGTAGGTAGGGATCATCGTCACTTTTACCGGTGGTTTATTTTAATAGAGACCCCGGGTTTGTTTGACAATTATTGCCGTTTTAAATGCTCCTAAGACGTTTTTTGTAGGATGGAGTTAATGAATAAGGATCTGTCGAAGCTGACAAAAGGCTTGGTTTTGAATCCCGTGTCGGCGTTCAAGCAGGATCCAAGGTTGGTGACTGCGATTGATAAGCTTTGGAGACAACAAGTCGCGAGCCTAAGCGTTGAAGACGGAAAGCTGTTGTTGCCTCAGCGCAAATTAGATTTCAATGAAGTTCAAAACATGATAAAAGAAAGAGCAAAACCTAAAGGTGCCTAAGCTTGCTTTACTAGACATTTGATGAAACTGGTGACACGTAATACAGGTTCTTATGAACTTAAAACAGGCACCAGTCTCTCACAATGTTAATATTTGTATTTTATACTACTAGCACTAATGTATTCTAGGAATTTAGCTTCTATTAAGAGATAAAAATTAATCAATTTTCCCTCTTAATAGAAGCTAAATTTTTGAATTTGAAATTACTTAAAATACATTTTATTACAATAAGTACCACTTTGTGAATATCTATTTTTACCTTCCTTTTGTTTAGTTGCAGAAAAGTCTGCAGATGTTTTGATAAAAGAAGCAAACGATGCAAGGAAGTCGTTGTTAAAGAAAGTGGAAGATATTCTTGGTGGTATTAATAAGAGTGCTGAAAATGGGGACACACCTAAAATGATTATACGCAACCAAAGGCTGTGGAGTAACTGTATTTATGACTTGGATAGGTATAGTTTTATTTCTAATCAACTTGAAAAAAATATAAATAATGCTGGGTAATTTCACACAGCATCATCTAGGCCCAGGGTAAGCAGAGCTTGTGTTATGGGTAGAGTAGTATTGTTTATTTTCTACTAAATAACTGATATACTTAATATATACTATCTGCAGTTCGTACAAACATTTGTCTTGAGGTGGGAATCGAACCCGCAACCTTCTGCATCGCAGGTGGACCTTCGCCTGCTGCACCACAAAGGTAGATCGGTGATTTACTTAGGTAACTTATACAGTTTTAATCACAGAAATATAAAGGTTAGTTTAAATACAGTGCTGTTTTAATAGGAAATGTGTAATCTTCGCTGGCTTAGAATTTGCACTACCCCATCTCTTCCCGTGGGTGTCGGAAGAAGCGACTAAGGGATATCCACCGGGGGTGGGCAGCAGCGCCCCCTGCAGAACAATTCTACCAGTGAACTGCGGTCCCCAACCCGCATGCCCAGCGTGGGGATTATGGGCATTATTACCCCCTATTAGATAAATACCAATACTGCTTTTATTAGGGGGAGGCCTGCGTGCAGCAGTGGACCAATACAGGCTATTGAGGTTGAGATTGAGATGTAATGTTCGCGGTGAAAGAAATTAAGAAGTAGGTACATATTTTAAAGGTTGTTGTTTTCAGGGTGACATTAAAATCATTTAACGATGCAAAAAAGACGACAATAACATATTCCAGTAGCGAAGATAAAACAAGATTCAATACAATTGTTTTCGTACTAACAAAAGTACACGAGCTGCTTTCCAAGAATTTGACTGTAACTAGAAGGTAAAAACAACCTGTTTAATCTAAGTTGATCTGTAATCTTACAAAGGATAGCGCTAGATACGGTAGATATTATAACTCCCGTTAATCCATAAAAAGTACGTATTTTTAACTTTGTTTGAAGGCGGTTACTCCTCTGGAACTTCTTTACTATTTAACTTCTTCATAACTACACTGTTAAACAAAACCACAAGAGTACCTTAGCTGTTCTTTACAAAGTCATTTGTCTTCTCACCACAATTCTCACTAAGTAATATTTGAAAATCTTCTAATAAAACATGCTATGGTTTTTATGCTGCTATCTAAAGCTGTGCGTCCTGGCATCAGCGTACGCATCGTGGCGTACGTGTGGCATCGGTCGCACGTCCACTCTTTTCGGTTTTTGTATCATCCTATCGTTTGTCTATACCATTAAATTATCTGTGGTCTATACTATAGAGTCATCCGCAACAATGTCTCGTCAATACAAGGATATTATTGCAAATGACGTCATGCCTCTGGTGTCGGTATCGGCAGATATGCCAAATCAATACAAAGCAACAAATCCTTAAGGTTTTCGCAGATCAGAGGTGCACTACTACCACGCAGTGGAAAATGGTGCATTGAAATATGAGTTTTGACCAATGCTTTAACTTGTAACATGAAGATTAATTTCATATTGACGCAAGGTCCGAAGTCCGAAGGCTCCGCCAGCTGTCTGTCATTTTGTACAATTTTGTGCTGCGTAAAAGTTGCGTTAGATTAATGAGCGCAGAGCTTTACGCACCGATCGCTCTAAATGCGATGCAATAGACGCGCAACTGTATTCTGTGTTTAACTTTTGTCAATGTAGGTTTTTTATAGAAGTTAGTTATGGAAGAGCGTTACGTTCTAGGTATTTAATGCTATAAAGGAGGTTCCGAGAACGGATCATAATTATTAAGTAATATTTTATTAATGAAATAACAAAATAACGTTTTCTATTGTAGAAATAGTTGAATAATGCACTTGCAACTACAGCACTTAGTATTTACACTTAAACAATTACAACTAGTATTATTACAACTATTAAGCCGAATATATTTGGGATTTTATTTGAGTTCTTTGAAATTACCCATAGTGTAAAACTATAATAACCATCTTTAGTAGTTACTTACCTTAAAATATTTCTTGAAAATCTAAGCCGTCACGATTTTGTTTACGTATTTTGTATATTTAAATATCAAAGAAAGGAGAATCAAAACCGCCATTCCTCAGAGAACTATTCTACCAAAACGTGATACGCCTTCGGAATCAGAGCAACCTAGACGTGGCCGTGAGGGACGTGTGCTGCTTGCTTGAGACTCCACCTTGGAGTCTTGGCGTAGTGGCTACTGCCAAGGGTCTAATAGCTGGACCCCTGACCTTGCACCATCGAGATGGAACTGCCACTGATTGTATGACTACAGGAGGTATGGTTAAGTCCTCTGTTGATTACCAGCATAACGCTTACTGCGGTGCAAATTAAGGGTAGGTCGCTAGTAATGTTATAAATTCGAATGTTTGTGTCTATGTTTCTTACCATACTTATCAACTTAATTTAGATCAAATTTGGTACGTAGATTAGATAATTTAGGTCTGGGTCTGATGCTTTTTAGTTTAGTGAACACGTCATGTTTTTGGATGATGATTACAAGTTATGATACCTATTGAATTAAACCCTGTGAGAATATTAAAACCACCAATCAGCATTATGTTATATTTACCTATGATAGAGCAGATCTTGCAATAGATTCTGGTTTTCCCTTTTATAGAGATAATTTTCTGTCCTCAGCTATTTTGTACTTAAACCACCTGTTAAACCTTGGACATTGCACCGTTTCCTAGGTGTCCTGATTCCTCAAGATATAAATGGCATCAAGCAGTTCACGACTACCGCGAAATACATCCTTGTCGTGGAAAAGGACGCAATTTTTCAGAAATTGCTAGATGAAGGAGCTTTGATAAGATTGGCCCCAGTTATTATTATCACGGTATATCTTATTCTTGTTAAAATATTTTATATTATTTATTTAAATATAAAAATATAACTTAAATAGCCTGCATAGAATCCGCTACACTATGTCCATAGACTGCACCAGATAATACATACTTACCACGTGCCTGGTAAGTACGAGCTAAAAGTTCTTTGGACTTTATTATTATATTTTACTATTGAGCTACCGGTAGATTGTTTGCAACAGTCAATTGTTTGGCAGTTAGCTCAAATGTTTCAATTGAAAATACTAGTTTTTATTTATTTCTACATATTATTTGATTGTAATTTTCTTTTTCAACGAATCCCGTCATCTACCTTATTACCAGGTGGAGTGTGGGACGCAGTTGTCATATAAAGAATTCAAAATACTGAATCTCATAGCTATCTCGTCTGGACCCAGAGAAATCAGAGTTTGTTTTTAGGTACCTACCAGAGGATGGTTGTTACTACACCCATACCGGGCTGAGCAGAACGCATATCGTACCTATCCCACAAATATTTCTTTCAAAAACAACCCTACCTCTTCTCCTTCTCAGATAAAGTTTCGGTCACAGCGCTACTGAGGTCGTCTAGTCTGTTTAAAAAGTATTGTGTCCTGGGAATTGATGGCGCGCGGATGCCAATTGACAACTTTTGTTGCGTTGACAACACTGCTCTGTCATTGCAGTACGACTAAAAGAGTTAGTTCACCGTAACGCCAAGACGCTTCTCTTTTTGAACAGACTCTATCATACAATAGTCACACAGGTTGCTTTGTTTTCTAGGGAAAAGGATATCCGGATGTTTGCACGAGACAGCTTTTGTGCCGCCTCTGCAATGAACTGAAACTCCGAGCTTTGGCTCTGGTCGATGCTGATCCACATGGCTTTGAGATATTCTTGACTTACAAGTTTGGTTCCTTGGTACCTACCTTCTCAGCTTGAGAGTTATAAATATATAAATAATTTCTTACTAGCTTCCGTGCGCGACTTGGCATCCGGTTTTCTGGGGTAACAAGTAGTTTATGTTTATTTGGATACCATCAATATCCATCCCAAATTTAGGCTCGCTCGTATAAGCGCGTAAAAAACAGACAGATTGACAGAATTTATTTCGGATTTATGCATAACTAGCTGCACCCCGTGGCTTCGCACGTTGTTCCTAAGGAAATGTTAAAAGGTAATTTATATCCCACAGGGACTGATTTATAGCATAAAAAGTAACCTATGTTTCATTCCAGGATCGGAATTACCTGTATGCAGATTTCAGCCCGATCCGTTTAGTAGTTTTGGCGTGAAAAGGTAACAAACATCCATCCATCCTTAAATCCATCCAAACTTTCGCATTTATTATATTAGTGTGATAGTGTGAAGTGTGATATTTTGCTAATGTGATATTGGCACAGATATTCAGTGTATGGATGTCTGAAAATCTAAGCCTATTTGTAGTATTCTGTTCATTAATATTTTGTTCTTTGTTTTTGTGTGTATCGAGCCACCTTGCGCACTACGGTCTTTCTCCGTGGAAACCAGCTTTGGTATGATCTGCTCTACTATGGTAGAGCACACGTCTCTGTTCTGCCTGGCAAAATAAATATTTATTTACTTTTCCAATATTTTTCAATACGAAGCTAGTATTGAATAATAATGAAAAAGTAAAAAGTGCTTTCGGCTTCGTACGTGTTGTTTCTATGGCAACGCTTAATGGTGATTTCTATTATATCCCACAGAAACTGGTATGTGGGATAAAAAGTAGCCTATGTTTGATTTCAAGATTAGAATTTGATGTATCCTAAAGGTCAGTCCGATCGGTTCAGTAGTTTTGGTCTGAAGAGGTAACAAACATCCATCCATACATCCTACATCCAAACTTTCTCATTTATAACATTAGTGTGATGTGACTTCCAGGCTCAATCCCACCTCTCAACATCCCTCGCATGCAGTTCACTACTGCTTCTTGGAGCCCGGCTCAATGACGTCATGACTCTAGCACCGAACGAGGCAAGGCTGGTCCTCTCTGATCTGGATAAGCGGAAATTGAACTCGCTTTTGAAACGACCGTACCTTGCCAATGCTGTGGGTAAGGCAACGTTGATTTCTTAGCTACACAATTTTTTCGTATTTATCAAAAGGGAACTTTTGAACTGGACGAGTTTGGCCTATAGCTACTGAGCAATGGTTGAAGTTGCGGATAGTGATGATGATCAAAAGGAAATTTCTGATTTTTAGATTGACTTAAATCAGAAGTTCCCTTTTGACCATGCTCAGATGCCCAAATCTCCAATTAAGGTTAACGCATTGGTCGTATGAGTATTAGATTTGAATTTTGATGCTAAAATCATACAGATATTGTTTTCGTACTTATCAAAAGAGAACTTCTGATTTTTAGAAAATGATGCCATTCTCCGCCCATCCCTTGTCTAAGGGAGGCCTAATTTGTTTTATAGGTATAATTATATCCAGCTGGCATTACGTTTAAAACTACCTATAGCCCAAACTTTATTGGTCCACTGCTGGACGCAAGCCTCCCCCTGATAAGCGCTGTATTGGCTTTTATCTTATGGCGTACTGCCCTTAATCCCCACGTTGGGCATGTGGGTTGGGGATCGCAGTTCGGTGATAGAATTGTTTTGCCGGAGGCGCTGCCCGCTCCTAGTGGATTTCCCTTAGCCGCTTCTTACAACACACGTGGGACGAGTTGCAGTGGTGCAAATTCTAAGCCACTCGGCTTCCTATAAATCGGTTTAATCTGAAATTTTGCGCATATAACTTGTCTAGAAACCATGTATACCACAGGATTCTCGATATGGAATATTATAAAGGCTACAAGGAACTGGTTCGTAAAGACTTATCAATTTAGGTATATCAATTCTGCAGGAGCTGCTATAAAAGAAGAACTCAGTAAAATGCTGACAAGTGGAGTAAAAGCCGAAATAGAAGCATTGGCACCAACCACGGCGGCTCTTTGCGACGCTTATCTCCCGGCAAAAATAATTCGCGCTGAATATTTAGGTGCTTAATCTATTGATAGTGCTTGTTATTATATGAAACCCAAAATATGCGGTAAATGTACCAAGTGTGTTATTAATTCAGATTATTCATTGATATTTCTGTTTTAATTTTTGGAGTAGGTTCATAGGTAATCCTACTAAATTATATTAAGATCAGATGAAAATATTTGTTAACTAACAGCAAAAACAAATTGATTCTAAAACGATAATCTTATTTCTAAGTATTTATGCAGTTTAGGTAACATTTCGTTGATGCCGAGACGTATCTAAAGTGATAGGTGCTTTCTGATAGTTCTCTCACTAGGCTAGGCCTGTATCGAGGAATCCTGTGTACGATAGTTCAAAGAGTAACATTACGGAAAGTACTAATTTTAAAATTGAGATTACGGTGACATTGCCTTAACCACAGAATGGATCAGAATGGACACAAAAATCGTAGAACTGCTGCATATCTGTTATCTATGTATGCTATTTTTTATTACAAAAAAACGCGTGCGAACCTCGCGAAGAAGCTAAAATTAAATAGTTTACTTTCATCACATTTCAGCATTTGAATACACTTAGCTACCGCAGGTTAACCCTCGTTCCGCCATCTAGCGAATGGTTGTAAAACAATATCCTACGGATCTCCCGCTTTTGCGTTCTGAAGGGGTTTGTCCCCTATGTCGTTGAATGTTTCGAGAGCGAACTCACTACACTACTTAGTTCTGAAAAGTTAAACGAGGTGGCGCTACGTGCAGCATTCTTAACGCGATATTTCAAACTGTATGAAATTTTAGTAACGTCATTGTCAATTTCCTCTTGACCAAAGATGCTTGTCTAAATTATTTACCCACCTAAAATTTGAACCAAAATTTCTTTGAAATGTGATATAATTTAGTAAGCAATGGAAGCTGATGATACTGAAAAGAAAACGGGCAGAGCTAAATCCGTGAACAGTGGTCCACTAGTAACAGAACGTGAAACCGCACGGGAACCTAACAAACGGAAGTCATTCTTCGTGAACGAAGCTGTGAGATCCCTAGATCTTGCTTTATGTAGACTAAAAAAGAGCAAGTTAGTAAATGGAGAATACGTTACTGTTAGCAACCTGCCTGGCAGCCCGCCCAGACGGACTCCTATGGACATGTGCATGGACGTTTGCCCTTCATACTTGGACGTCTGCCCTTCCGCCCACGGCAATCCAGAAAACGCCTCAATGATGTCAATGAACTTCTCCCACTACGAGCTCGTTCGAAACTTATCAAGCTGCAATTGCAATTCTGATGAAGCCACCAGCAGCACCACGTGTAGCACCACCAAAACAGCCGACCACTCAGTCAAGGACGAACATCTAGAGAGATTCTTCAGAAGTGCCGAGATGTGGACCCAGAAGTACAGGGAAGGAGGACCCAGTACTATTAATTTAAATATATCAAAAAATAATCAATAAAACTTCCCGATGAACGATTATGTAAATTTCAAAATTTTTATTTATTCAAAGAAACTTTACAATATTAACAGAATAATATAAGAATTTACAAATGAAACGTACCAATCTATACAACACTGTACCTAATTCTTAAACGAGACGACAAGATTTAACACTGAATAACAATAACGTAGATTTTAGTTGAATTTCTCTAGAGCCATCAAACGATGCCTTACTGAACACTGGAATAAATTACATAAGGCAAGTTAATAGATTAACGAAGGATATTGAAGGATCAACAAATTTTGTCTTCTGATGTTTGTGAAGTAGTTGCATGCTCATGTATTATCTAAAGGTTATGCTTGTGTTATTCTAGTATTCAGTAATGCGTTCACATCTTTCTACCGCTAAGGGCAATCCGCAACACTAGCTAGAGTTACAAAGGCGGACACTACACTGCGTTCTACCTGCACTCGACTTAAAATGTGGTAAGAACTCTATACACAGCACATGCAGATAATAGCTTACAATAGCGTTAAAGAAGATGTTACAGCGCATTTATTGTGCTCGCACTAAGTTCGACAAAAAAACGAGCTTACGCACCTATAGAATCAATGAATATTTGTTACTTTTTTTTAATGATGATTGATTAATATATCTAGATTAAATGTCAACGCCGTAAAAGCCAAGAAATAAAATAACGTTCGTCTTTAAATCTTCAACCAGCCCTTGCTAACTTTTTTCTTTGAGTATATTTTTGTAGACACGTCACACACATCACAATCACTATTTCAAACCAGAGTTTCTTTACAATTGGTATCATTATAACATATTATTTGGCATAATACGTAGTGTGAGTTTAAAAGCTAGTTGTTGCGCCCGTTCATACAAGAAAGTTGAACTGTTCTTGTGATTTTTTTGCAGACTTACGCTTCATCTAGACATATTAATAAATCAAAGCTTTTAATATAGGATTTGAATATGTAAGTCGAGTGCAGTATAGCAAAGATCCTAGAACACAGCATTACATTCACATTTATAATACCACATCCATAGATTCTTGAACAAACTAGGACCACATCTAAGATACAGACTCTTTTATAGAACAAGTAAAGGACAAAAAAAACAGGATGAACAGTCGGAAATCTGAAATAATTGACATAGTCATCACATAGTTCCTACATTCCTGCTTTTAAGATAAGATCAGATAATGGAAGCTGCGACGATGGAAGACTTAAGGACTATGATAATACGAAAACTAGTAAAGAAGGAGAGAAGCGAAGTGCAAACAATTATCTAGAACACTCCTGTGCTAACAGTTAATAACAACCTGGTATTATTTTAATTAAATTACTTATTTATATTATGATTTTAATTGGTGTTATCGACGGGTAAATAGTTATGATTCTTGCGTCTAAGGTTATCATGAGTATTTGTATTCTATAGTCGTATTCATAATTTTATTAATAACACCATTATGTAGGTTTGTAAACTATATCTTCAAATAACTGTTGAACTGGTTACAAACCTGTTGATTCAACCAGTGGCGGTGTGTTGTCTGGAATCAACTAAAGCAATAACAAGTGTTAGTCTTAATTATTTTTCCAGTACAATTCTACTTTCCTTAGCTGCAAGAATAACAACTCTGATGTTTATTTTGAAAGTATTCTTACAATAATAAATACAAACTAGCGTTTTCAGCAAATCGCGCTCAGCATGTTGCACGCAAGAGCTCTATCGTTCATTAGTAAGTCACAAATGTGTTGTATAACTAGAGAACGATGCTAATGAAACCAATACGTAAACAATCATGATGTAAGTAGGTACCTAAAATTTAAAGCACCCGGTTTCCGAACTCTCTCGTAATTATTATAACTAGGTATAGGTAAAATATCAGTAAAGTGTGGGTATACGAAACCCGTCCTATATTGTCTGTTACTTTTAAACTTTTCGAGACCGTTGCTATATTGTTTTAAATATTACAACGGAAAGAATCACAAATGATTTTGAAAATTAACGACAACCTTAGTTTAATTAATAATTAGGTACAACGAATTCGATTTCACTAGGCCCTACATAATGTCAGATGGAGACATTCATATAATAATTATTTATTAAGTAATTAATTTATTATCGTTAAAATTACGCAATAGAAGAATCACAGCATCCTTATAAGACCATAACGGCAATTGAAATTAATCTCATCGACGTATCGTAGGTAATTTAAATATTACAATGATCGTAAAATTTAGACCAAATTGGCAGTCTTCACAAACATGGAATGTACGATATGCGTCTATGCAGGTATCCGATAACACTTACAAAATATCGGCAAACGTTTATATCTATAATACAACAACAATTAATTTACCTATATTATTACTTTGAAATTAACAACAATGGTATAATCAGTATAATTTCAACTAGCGTTCCGCATAGCGGCCTTTTTTTTCCGTCCAGCGTTATTATGATGATATTTATTATAGTACCTACGTATGTACCTATTCCTCTATGAATCTTTTTCAATTTATAAGTAACTATATTTTCACTAAAACAATGATAGGTTAATATATAATAACTACTTTTACATGACTTATTAAAGTAATTCATGTTACCGCTAGAACAAAATATCTAGAAGGAAAGGCAATTTGCTTAGCTCGATTAATTATCTACTTTGTACAAGCTACTTCAGAGTTTTGATCTATGTTCTACCCCTGTTATTGAATTGAATGATGCATAATGTTATTTGTACTGTTTTAACTTTAAGCTAATTGTCATCATCACGGCTTGAACTTATCTTAAAATCAGATACTATTGAGGAGGGGGTGGTTATTAAAATTTCCATAAGATAAATTGAACTTGATCCTTAAATTTAGCTATCAAATTGATTCCCACACAAAACTTAAAAATGATCTCCATCAACTATTACTTTTATATTTTATATTATAATTTTACAACCTCAATTCTGTGTGCTCTAGTTCCTAATTGAAATGGTTTAAAATAAAATAAAGCGTTTTAATTGGAATTGTTACATCGCTGAAGCTTATGCTGAGTTTGAGTTTAACTTACAGTTTTAGATTCAAATAATTAAATGTATGTTTGATCTTTTTATGTTTATTATTAACGATAAGATACACAAAATTGGTTTATCATATTAATAATTGACAAATTGAGTAAAAGCAAAATGAAAAGTAATGTATTTAAATTATCGACGATGAAATGGTGCCAAAGCAGCTAGAGTCCAAGAGATGATGATCAAGGTCACTTCATTACTAAATATTACAAGTACACTATGTTCACTCAATATCTTTATAATCAATAACATGCTTTACATACATATTATGAGGTATTTAACCTATGTTATTTAAGTAATTTTCTTTTTAACAACAAATTTAAAATGTAATTTTTAAAATGTCTATTTCAAAATTCATAAATGATAAGCTCCTCAATTTAAATACGATTGTATTTCAAAATAATAAATTCTATATTCACAGAGACTAGGTTAAAATTTGCATTGTGGTAAGTTTAAGATTATTGTATATTAGACTACTTTTTTATTATTATAATTAATATGTGTGTCTTCTATTTTAGAAGATAGATGACATAGAATAATTTTTAAAAAGTTTCAGTTTAAAATCTTTTTTTATATTAGGTACTACCTACATGTAACATTTAAAAACTCTTAATTTCCATAATCTTTTACACTGTATCGTAGTTTTTTCAAATACCCAATATATTTTTAGAGCAGCTAAATTGATATAAGAAGAGGAATGATGAGAGGTAAAAGCGCAGTAGAAAAATGTAAAGCCAAATTGAACAAGCTCAAAGTCTTTGAGTCACAAACATTTCGAGAAATGTACTTATCTGTTATTTGAGATTAATATCTCAAAAAGCTACATGTCTAGTTTTATAACATTAAATTCAATTTATTTTCTAGCAAAAGTTAATCAGCCGATTAATGATGATAGTATTACTAGTATTCATTCGAAGTTTTGTTAAATTTATGTAGCCTTTTGTTTTCAATACGAAACAACCCCTCTATTTCTAGATCATGCAAAATTTCAATAACGGGTTCAGTTGCCTACGTAGAAGAAATAGGATGATGATTCACCTTACGACAAAAAGATAATGACGACGAGGTTGAAGTTATGTATTTGGCGCAGTCTGATGGATTTTGTCATTTCGTCAGCTGAGTTATAGACGAAATAATTGCTGTGAAGGATAAAATTATCTAATCGTTGAGTTAAATATATTTCTGTACGCAGAAACCTACCTTTTTTGTGGTTTAAGAAATCCAAACTCAGTTAACACATTTTATTAAAGCACTATTCTCATTTTACATATTTACAGAAATAAGATAAAATCACGCTGGATATTAGCCCTACTTATCCTAGTTTTATCTATCTGGTGGAGGCAATTTGGTGTCTTCAGGGTCGAGTGAGAGGCATTCGCGAAGGAAGTCCTCCATGGAACGGTACACGTGTTCGATGACACCTTTCAAATCGTGTCCCTCATCAGCATACGCCTGGAACGAGAAGATGATTGAACATCAGCTTCAAACGAGCAACAGCCGAACGAAACTTTCAATTTATTGAAAACGCAAGTGCGGACCGCAGGGAGGTCAACGCCGGCGGCGTCACCGAGCTGTTTGCTTTCCTGCAGTACACTAGACTAGCACCCCCACCGTAAAAATAGCTGCTGAGTACCTTAACTTTGTACTCTGTTCAAGAAAATCGAAGAAGAGATTATCTGACATAATATCAGCCATGCTTTTACTGACCTTTGGACCTTTGACTGATTCTCCGTGCGTCAAAAGCACAAGACCAGGACTAGATGACACCACCTCTTTCAAAATGTTAAATAAATCTTCTGACCTGGTATCTAAACAGTACGCCGGCCTCAGTGAGTGCGCGCGCAAGCTGCAGTGCATGCGGATATGGCGTGCTCATATCTGCCATGCCGTGCACGAGGTACAGCGCGTGCGCCGGCACGTGGTGGGCACGCTGAGAGGCGTCCGCCTCCACGTAGCCTTTGTAGTTCACTGACGGCTGGCCGAGGGTTCGCTCCGTGAACGCAGCGTCTGGAAGATTTGAAAACTGGTTAGACGTGTTTGACAACTTTAAGAAAATATTTTGTTTCCGATTGAACCATTTTCCACTGCAGAACACGGACCCAGAGAATTCAATGACGCAGGGTTTGCTATAACTTGCTTGGCAGGCGGGTAGATATAGCACAGAATAGTAGGTACCTACTACTTGCCTAATAAGGCAGATACCTGAGTATAAATTCACTGTTTTATCAAAATACATCATAATAATTCTTGTGAGATTCCAATAAGCGGTTGAGTTGTATATTTTGGTTCAATATCTTGTCCAAGTAACACAGTTGACATAACAAATAAACAAAGTAACTGGTATCCATGGACAATAAAATTTATCCATGTGTCCAAGTCCGATGCGAAATTTATCACACGCTTTCACACTTACTGTAATAAAGCCAGTCTGTGATAGGCGACACTGCAATCCCACATTTCAGTGTAGACTGCTGCGACCCCAGCAGCATGGAGGTGACGTAGCCACCGTAGCCCCAACCCCACACGGCCACGCGTGTCACATCTAAATACTTAAATGTTTCTAGTAAATATCTGAAACAAAGAAAAATGAGGTTTCATTATTGATTTGAATAATCAGCTGTTGTACCTATGTTATATTTCAAAAACTACAGAACGGATCGGGCTGAATTTTTGCATACAGGTAGTTCTAGGCCTGGAATAACAAATAGACTTTTTATTCCTTATATCAGTTTCCATGGGAAGGGGTGCGAACCGCGGCACGCAGCTAGTTAATCCTTATGATTAATTAATTCAGACATTTAAACTACTAATACCATACCATAATTTGCCAACCTCAGAGTCAAAGGTAAAATGGCTGACTTGGTTCTTCTCGAGACTTCAACACTTTTTTGTTCGGATTTACTTTTACTACTGTTTGTTTTTTAAAGTTATTTATTTAACATAAAAGTTTTACTTCGTAGATTAACTAAACGCTGTTTTGAACCTATGTAAGTACAAGACCATTTATTTTTAAAATAACTTAACAGGCTACGAACGCCTTTATAAGTTTTTTTTTATTACAAGGTACTACAAGGTACCTACGGTAGGTACCTATCATATTATCTGTGCTTTTACTGTCTAAATATATACCTACCTAATAGTATGTTAAATGAGCATTTTTGACAAAGTGGTGGAACATATCAAAGTACATAAAACAAATTAAAAGGGTTTTCTGTACGAACGGAATTACCAAGGCACGCGCCAAATGGATCTGCTAACACGAAATGCAACAAGTGGAACACAAAATTTTATGCAAGGCAAATGCCCTCTCGAATGAGAGGCCGTTATGTTTACCGGGAATTTAATGCATTTCGTAGTCTGGGGATTTCCACTCAGTTACTTACTACTATTCACTCCAGAAACTATAGTGAACAATTCTGTTGGAATTGGTTAATTCTGCTGGTGTATCAGTATATTTATGCTAGTGTTCTGTAGAGAGGACACACACATTCTTGCACTGCTGGCCATGCCTCCCCAAACAAGGTTATTTTCCATAATAACTACGCTTGGTAGACGGTTCGGTGAACGGAGTAAAGGTGTTAGAATATAGAGATAGAAATAGAGAAACATTTGTCCAAAAATAAAGTACATGTAGCGTTCAAAACAAACAATTTATTAAAACAGATTTGTAACGGAAAAGATAGATTGGATAACAATAAGAAATCTGGTGTTTATAAGTTAGTTTGTGATGAATGTAATGGTGTTTATGTAGGTCAAACGGGTCGTAGTTTTCAGGTTAGGTATAAAGAACATTTAGCGGCTTATAGAAACAATCATCCAGAAAAGTCAAATTTTGCAAAACATTTATTAGAATCGGGTCATTCATTAAATGATAATCACTCATTTTCAATTTTACATACTTGTGATAAGGGATTTAGGTTGTCGGTCTTAGAAAATTTAGAAATTACAAAATACAGTAATAATACATTGTTGAATGAACTAAGTACAGGTTTGCCTCGATCGCCATTATTACGGATTTTTTCTAGAAATGGCGCGACCGGTGATGTCACGGACGCAGGTAATGGGCGTGATGCGTCACCATGAGTGAATATAAGGGGCGGTTTTGCGAGCGATGCCTCACTTGGCACGCGGAGCTCGAAGTGACAACATCTCTGGTGGGACTCTGCCGTTGTTGTTTGGCGCTCTCAGTGTCAAGATCAAGTGGTGTGGTGTCCTGATGATGTCTCGTGGAGAGACGAAACTAGTTGACGACTTGCTTTGATAAATGTTCTTTCATTTTGTATGAATGTACAATTTGTTAGATTTAATATTTTTCATTCTTATAGAGAAACATTTATTGAACAGCACCGTTACAACTAGGGTTCCCAACCCTCCCGGAATGCGCGGGAGACTCCGGTAATAATTGTTTATCTCCCGAGCTCCCGGCAAGCAATAATATCTCCGGTTTTTTCTAGAATTAAGCATATGTATTAAATTTGCCGCCTTGCACTCCCGCGTTTTGAAGCTCGCACCGCACGGCTCGGCCGCGCGGCCTGTTTGAACCTGTTCGACTCGCTCGTCATCGCGGTGTCTATCACGCACATGGTAGGTAAATCGGCTAAGGATTTATTAAAGCAGATGGATGAACTGCAAAAGATAAACTTTGAAGCTGATGTCAATAACTTTTTTACGCGTTGTTTGAATTATTTACAAAAGTGGTATAACTTCGAAGATCCGGAATACCAAGCAATGAAAATTTTATCTCTAAAAGAACCAATCACATGGTCAAGCATTATTAAACTGCAAGAAATTTTAAATATTGAGTTGGATGAAGACAAACTGTACGATGAGGTTGGCATATTGCGTGAAATGCAACCACATCTCATTGAACAGAATCAAGTGGATTTACGCTGGGTTGATTTTTTTACGAAATCGAAAGATAGAAATTCCTGTCCTGAATTAAAAAAGCTTGTCACGTTTGTCCTTTCCATTCCTGTCTCTAATGCATCTTGCTAACGCGTATTCAGCGTCATGGAACAAGTATGGAGCAAGGAAAGAAACAGAATGCATATTTCTTTAGTAAAAGCAGAGTTACAAATTCTAACAAACTTTGATTTTTCATGCAAATCCTTTTACGATTTTGTGGTAAAAAACCGTCAAATATTAGATGCTGCTCGAAAGCAAAGTAAATATAAGTTTAAAAATAAAAATAATAGTTATTTGAGAGTTTCATTCAAAACTCCCACCCCTTCCCTTGAATTTCCTAAAATCCTCCCGGGTTAGTTCATTCGAGAGTTGGCAACCCTAGTTACAACACAGAATAGATTGGTTAAGTAGTAATAATTATACAGACTTATGTAGTAGGTAGGATAAACATTTAAATTAGGTAATTAAGATACGAGTGTAGGTATGCTCCATGATGTAGATCAAAGGACCTCAGCTTGATGATACCTTACCACATTAATGCAAAGCAGCGCTGGTTTTAACATGGAACCTCTGACCGGTGACGTCACAACACAACCGAACACTGATGAATGAGACATAGGACATCTCTTTCTACACTACGCAAACTGAGCGAGGTTTTAGAACAGAGATATCGCACTGCAAGTGTAAAACCATTAAAGTCTTTTTCAGCCAGGAAGCACTCCGTGCCAGGTGGAACTACGTTTCATTTCAGTTAACTAGGATTTGTCACATTTTGAAAATTCAAATAATTTATATTTCCAATTCAACGTAATAATTATCCAGTATAATTTCAATACGCTATTCAATTATCTTAAATTATAATGAGCCTTCACACTTAATAAAAAAGACGTGTGGCACTCGGGGACTGCCGCGGTAAAGCTATTGCATAGCATTTTGTATCAACTTATGCAATTATAATTTTATTTATTTATTTTATTCATGCAGTATTGCTTTTTCTTTGATATTAATTCAAGTTACACTTTTTGAGCGTGGTGACCCTATACACCTATATACTTTCTCATAAACAGCTGCTTATGTATTCGTCCGATTTCGGAGCAGCTCGTCTCGATTCGTGCGAGTTTCGTAGAGTCGTACAATACGTCTAATCGCACGCACACAACGCCGTGTCGAAGACTGCCGAACTGAAACGACGTTAGACGATGCACGGCCTTCAAGCCAGACCTCCTTGCCGGGCGGAGTGGGGAGCGTGAGGTTTTTTCGTTACGGAATTTCTGGATTCGGTCCCCGCGTTCAAGGCCCGCGATAGAAGCTATGCAATAGCTTAAAAATAGAAAATATTATTTTGACTTATTGAGAGATAATTAGGTAGTTTTGCGTAGAGCGGAATGTCCCCTCAGTAGACCGAGACACGTTCTCGGTGACCCCGTTGACCCACTCACCGCCGCTAACCCGGAGATGATGTTCCGACCTGACCGCCGGAAGCGGGGTCGAAGAATTCTCTCCTTCCGCCCACAGGTGCATTCGTGCACTTAAGGCGCAACCTTCATGCCCTTTCGTAGCATCTGACGACAGCCCAAGCCGAGGCTCGCATCTAAGTGGTGGCCCTTGTGCGTGTCGCCCTAACTTAACTTTACCAGCGAGGCGCCCTCTAAGTTCTCCAAAAGTCCGTCTATATACATGTATAATATATATATAATAAGATTATATTAAAAATAACACAGAAGGAAACTGCTTTTATTCCTCTAGCGGGATTCCTAATGACATCCACGAGGTGAGTTGGTAACTGACTGAAGGACAGTCCAGATTTACGTAGACCACGTCGTTCTGAGACAACATGTAGGCATCAACTAGGCACTCCGTTTGCTAAATTCCTGGGGGAAAGTCTCTATGGAAAGAACACCATACTTGAAGGTAACTTACCTAATAACAGCCAACTGGTCAGCTACCTCGACGCCTCCCAGCCGGCCCCGCAGCAGCGCCCTCGGCAGCCCGCGGGAGCCGGCCACATCCAGCTTCACATACACCACGTCGTTCCGCGATGACATGTAGGATCCCCAGTCTACCAGGTACTCCTCCGTTACTTGCTGGCTTCCTGGCCTGCCGTCTCTGGAAAAAACAATAAATTAATCATGGAAAGTTAGCCGAACTATTGATATGGTTTTTTTTTGGGACCAATAATGAAATCTTCCATGCGTAATAGTTATTTGTTATACAAGAGTGCAAAGTTGCTTTTTAACCGCGTGTTCAATTTTGATGACCGAGCAAGCGAGGGAATCAAAAGAGCACGAGGTGAAAAATCTTTGCACTCGAGTGCAACACGTAACTTTTCATTCCACCTCAGCGAGGAAATGACTAAATGCAAAAAAAAAAAAATATATAATAAATAAATAAGATTATTATTATTATTATTATTTATTATTATTATTATTAAGAAAATTTTAAAGTAACGTTGCTACAGTTATTTAAATTGAGTGTAATATTTTTGTTTGGTACTGTAATATTGGTGTTAGTCACTTGTGTACTGTTTTTCGGTAAACTATCTGTCATACTTAATAGTTGTACCGATTCATCGGATTCCCTTGGCGTGAATGTTGGAGAGATAGGGAGATGGTTAGGTGTTTCATAACGGCTTATTTTTGATGTAGAAGGGCCAGTCCAAGGATCCGATTGAGGCTCTTTCAGTGTAATGGCTCCTACGATGCCTTCACATATTTTAGACTTATTTTGGATGGAATTCTCTATGTATCCCTCTATAACTGCATTGGACTTCCAGCCTCCGTGGCGCTTAAGGGACAGGAGATCAGCTCCGGAATCAGCCAAAAGTGTGGCTGAAGTTCGTCGGAAACAATGACCCGTGTACAACAGGGGTTCTGGAAGTTCAAGAAATGTTGCTATTTCTCGTGGGATACTGCCAGTTTTATTAGTACCCATAGGCTGTCTAACACACTTTCCATTGCGATACTGTAGAAAAAATCGATTGATTGGAGTGTTAGGCGGGCGTAAGGCTTGATATTTCTCAACAATCGTTACGTATTCCTTGCGAATGACGAAGTTGCGGTCTCTTTTTGTCTTTGTATTAGGTAAACTAATTAATAGTAAGTCATCTGAATGTTCTCAATGTTTTTGACATTAAGTTGTGTTAGTTCATTAGTTCGACATGCTCAGTTTATTCCAATAATAAGAACAACCTGTAACGTAAAGAGTATTGTAGTAGATAAATGAATAAAATTGATATGAACGCATAATTATGCCTATCAACATCTACTAAGTATACTATTTAATTGAGATTAATATACTTAAGTAGATACTGAATGTGCAACTGACTTACTTTTGCCGCCAAATATACGGAATCGGGTGCTTCGTTAAGAAACTTTTCAATATCAGATACTGTGAAAACCTTCGATTTTTTTGGTTGATGACCAGATGAGGCTCTTTTTAAAAATGCCACTAATTTAGGATAGGTAGGTATCGATATGTATGTCTTTTTTCATCTTTATTGTTGCTTTTAGCATCGAATACGTACTCCATAGAGTGCTTGCTTTCTTGTTCTCGGATAATTCTATAAAATATGCCAGCAAAACGTTTTCTGAGAAAGTTTTGGCTCCTTTTGCTAGTCGCCACGTGTTGAACATATCGTACTGTTTTAAATACTTCTCGCGTGATTGTTGAGGGAGAAAGCTCATTTGCGCATTTATTAACAGTTTCAGTCAATTCTGTTGTCAAACCAACTTCCTCGTCGCTAGAATCACTCATTTTAGTTTTTTCACTTGTTTTCAAGTTTCTTGTTTTTAATATAAGGTTTAACAATGACGTGAAAAAATGCCGCGTAAAGAACCGCGTACAAAGCAAATTGAAAAAAGAACACCAAGGTTCCGAGTCTGATTTTTAACAAATTAAAAAAAAGTTCTATGATATATTCGGCACCATAGAGGTAGCAGTTAATAAATAGGTTTGATGTTTTTTTTTAATTCACAAACTTAGTGCACACGATGTTCTAAATTCAATTTACTTTATCCTCTAGAGAATAAAAACGGCTTTTCCACTCAGATATTGAAGATTAAAAATACTCTTTCCGAGATGGTGGGATGAAAAAGTTATTAAGCGAGAAAAAAAACTGCCAGCAGAATCTAAATTAATAAACGCTCAAAGACGAGGGAACAGAACTCTTGCCGAGGTAACTTACATTATTTATCTTCAAATCTGGGATTAAAAGAGATGTGTGACCCATAAAATAAAAAATGACAACGAGCTATAAAGACAATGGCGATATGAGTAGGTTCGAGCCCTCAACACTGTAAATCGACAAACACTATATAATACGATTGAATGGTATCTTACACATGAACAAGGACAGGGAAGGCAGCGTCCCTCAACTCCTCGCGCCAGGACGGTGGAAGCAGCAGCTGAACCCTCGCTCTGGAACCGCTGCCTAGTTGCACGTCGAATGACCGGCGGGTGGGCAGCGCTAGCTCGCGTAATCGTACTGATCTAAAATCAAACAAATATTTTCTGTACCATATGTACGGTATGGGGCAGGGAAAATTAAATGATAAATGAATTTATTACCGTGTAACTAGGTGGTAATGTCTTAATTGGTCTATTAGTAGTCTCTTAATGTCAATTCATAGTAGGTACTAACCTATATTTAATCTTGTTAAGATTTCCATACATTGAAATAATGGATGATTTTATATTTTTTATTTTATCTACGAATTGATTGGCCAAGGTACGTGGGAAAAGTTCCGAATGGGAAGTAGAATCGATGTAAACGAACTTGTTTCTTGATAAACGTCATCTCATAATTATCTAGGCTTCAGTTCAGTCAGGTCAAATCATGGTAATCTTCTACAGGATGGGGCTTAAGTTTACTCTTTGAGGGCAGTACCTGTCAAGGTAGCTGTCAAGATAGGTCTTTCCAAACTAAAGAAAACCAACAACATTTTTGTTTTATAAAAAAGGCCTTTTCTTCCTTCTACCTATATTGACAGGTACTGCCCTGAAAGAGTAAAATTAAGCCCCATCCTGTAGAAGATTACCATGATTTGACCTGACTGAACTGAAGCCTAGATAATAACACTACAAATTCCTGTGTAAGTAAAACAAACGTGTAAAGGCAAGTTTATATCAGTGGTCGAATCAGTGCCTTCCTTACTTATTCATAGGTTCCTTATCCAAAAGGGAATTGTCGGTAGAGTAGAGCTTACCTATAAGGCCTCGTGTCATATAAAATTCTTTCTAGCTTATGAGTTCTGGCATCGTGTAATCCAGCCAACGGTGGTCCAGGCCCGCCGCATTCTAGAACATAGTGCGTTATGCCAACTCTAGGCTTTATGGGAGAGAACTTCGCTCTCCAGAATGAGCAGTTGGAGTAATGCAGGCGTGCTGGCCACACCGATAGCTCGCAGGTAAGGCAACGTGGCTCCTCTCTCTCAGCCCGAGCTCGCACGGAGTTGCTGCCTCCCCCGTAGCTGGGGTCCCGGACCACATACACGTGTCTCTGGCCCGGTCTATCTGCGCTACCTGTTAGAAAACCAACATTGTTAATAAGGTGTTTGGATCCAAATTTTCACATTAGTCACCCAAAAATAGCACACAAACCCAAAACCGATGCCCCAACGAACATGAAAGCAATTTTAGAATGACGAGGACAAGTTAGTCGGTCGGAATGTTCAGAAAATCACTCAACTGCAATCAATCTAAATACTTAATTTGATTAGCCTCCTTCACCATATCGGGATGTAGTTTAGGTATAATCTTTTCTTTGTCTAACCCTTAAATAAAAAGTAAAAAGTTGTTAATAGAGATAGAGACAGAATAAGCGTAATCACCGAGTGTTAGGTGTAGTTGTCGGCTTACCTAAATAATAAACTAAGTGGTTTTCCTGGTCCCACGCCAGGACTTCAGTCACTTCAACTTTCCCATGGGACAGTACCGCTATTCGTTGCCGATTGACGTCCACGTGTTTGATATGGGTGTAGTATTGACCGCCGCCCTCTTGCACAGCGGCTAGGAGAAGGAACGCACTGCCATCTTCAGAGTACACCGGTTTCTGATGCACTTCTAACCACGGCTCGTCCGTTGCTTTTTCTGAATGCGTCTACAAATGAAAATATCAAACCTTAATCGTGATATTGAAGTTAGTTAATAATTATTATTTTATTTGGTTCACAAGATTGCATAAAGATTACATGCAGGAATAAAATGTGACACTAAAACGGATACCATTCAACTTTTATTGTAGGAGTAGACTAGAGCGCTTGTCTTCCGTCATGACAAGTAATTATTCCATTAGCATTGTTTCACGAAGTTTTCGAGAAAATTATTAAGTAATGTTTACCTCAGTGCACGTCCAGTTGGGCGCATGACAGCTACTATAGACCGTGAGGTTCTGAGCACGATTCATCCAAACGGAACCTACATGGGAGTTATCTTGACCCACCCATTGGGCTGATATGAGGTAATATTCCCTGAAAATAATACCGATGGGGTAAGGAAGGTGAAATTAGATAACAACGGATGAGATCATTATCAAATAGGGCGGTGAATCTATACATACATTCCATCTAGAGTACTCGGTGGCTTCACCTCCCATTTCTGCGGCATATAAGTAGAGTTCTCAACCTTCACTATCCATAACTTCACTTTGGGTATCGAGCTGCCAGGCTGCAATAAAAAATAACCGAGATAAAATCCGAGTGGAAACAAAGACGGTATCTCCGTAAAACTTTACGGCTCCGTCAAGATTGTTACGAGTATTTCAATAAAGCTTCTTGTTACTCGGAGCGATGAGCACAATACACTGTTGCATCTATTTTAGTTCCGCTATCAGCGCAGTCAGCGAATTTCATAGTCTCTGGTTTGCTTATAATTTTAATCTTCTACAAGCAAAATACTTTATTATGCTCTAACTTTTCACTGGCGCCTTATTTTATGATGTCTATTTAATCTGAAACCTTTATGCGCTGCCTCATGACATGAGATAGTGCTTTGTTAAACTGACAAACTATAAAATCATAAAATATACGAAGCGGCAAAATCGACAATATCCTTTTCATAACATAACAGAGTCTCACCGTGGGATATCTAATAGTAACATGATCAGGGAAGACAGTGTGCATAGTGTTGTTGATAGCGGGCATCAGAAAGCCGGTCCTGGTTGCGCCAGCTCCGCCGATGCCCTCCGAGATTCGAGGGAACTTCAGCTCGGAGACAGCGGAATCGTCGTACTGGACGTACAACACGAGGCTGCCGTCTGGGGAGCCCCATGTTGCTGATGATGTTTTTGTCACCTCCTCTGTTTGACAGATTTCAATATTAAGTACACAAGACCGTAATATTTCGATCTGTGCTCGGTTGTAGTTTGAGAGATTGACCAAGACGTGGTATTTCTTGCGAATAATACTAAAAAATTTAAAGCTATTCTTCTTTGGAAAGTTTTGCAGAACTCATTGAGTTTGGGTTCGAAACACTGTTATGGAAACAATATGTAACACATAAGCAACTATTGAACAGCTGCGTAATTATTAATCACCTTGATATAACCAGTCGGAAACTCCATTGTAGACCCGGCCCGGCACGGCGTCGTAGGTAAGCTGCAACAGCTGCGCCCTCCTCGCCGGCGGTCCCGGCAACGCCAACACCTCATTGTCCGCCACCAACAACAGCGACCCATTTGTCCCAAGCCAAGAGGCGTGCTGCCAGTCCCAACTCCTTTGCCCTTCCCCAAAGAGCGGTATGTGGTGGCTAGACAGAAGTTCACTATGAGGGAAAACATTAAAAGAAAACATAACTATACAATGCATGCACAGCGTTCATAAAAACTTTTAAAGACCCAACAACATTCTGCAAAAGCCACAGCAAACTAGCGAGAAACTTATGTACTTTAGAACAAACTACTTAGGTATTAGAAGTTTCCCTTCTTCGTAGTGCAGTATGTTTCAGTGTTCGCTGAAGTATAAGGAGTTTTCGGCCTCGCCGAGTGACTTCTGCCGCATTAGAATTCAGCTCACAAAAATATCAAATAAATTGGGAATCACATTCACGTTTCTTAGTATCACCAAATCGTCGTCAAATCGATTTCTTCACCTACGAGGCGATAGGAGTGTTGTAAAGGTGCTTTCGATTTAGGAAAACAACCTTGTTGCCAAATAACTCTTTTAAAATTGACTTTTCCTGGGTCATTTCCTCGGAGATAAAACGCTCTCGTAACATTGTTTACCCAGAATTGTTCCGAAAGTATATAAAATTATTTTGAGAAACACGTGGATGGAAAACAAAAAGCCAAGGTGACTCGTAAAATATAATGTAAAATGTCGGTAAAAATTATGTAGCATTGTAAAAAGATCAAGATCAAAACATGCAAAACGATATCATAAAAATGATGTGAGATTTTAAAACATTCCGAACCATATAAAATTCATTAGTCGAACGTTAAAGATGATATCAGAATTCCTTTGGAAGCGAAATTTTGGAAGGGAAACGAATTGAGATCGTGCACACATTTTATATTTTCCTCGCAGAAAGCGAAATCATGCCCCGTTATAGGTAATATGTGTATATCCTTAACATTAAGGCGCATACACGAGCCAATATGACAACGCCACCTATTTTATCATATTATTGCGTTTAACACAGGTAATTTTAAAAATCCATCGTACAGTTTATGGTATCTATATTTTTTCTAGCTATTTTTTAATACCTCTGTAATAGTTTTATCTTATGTAGTTTAGGAAGAGATGCGAAAATAGAGTTTGGTGGCCAAAAAGCGCAACTTCGTATCTCTGCCTAAGCTTTACAAAAATTGAGAAACTAGTATTGAGGTATTTATAAATAACTTATAATAAATACCACAAACTATACGATGGGTTTTTAAAACTTCCTGTGTTTAACGTAATAATAAGATAAAATAGGTGGGGGCGTCACTTTCACTCGTGTATTCGCCTTAAGTACAATGGTACTTAATGATAAATAAATATCACACACGTATGGAATGCCATACATCCATTTCAATTTTCAGTTACCACAATTCTTTAGAAATATTCTACATTGATAGGTAAAAACCCTAAGCACTACCTACATTCTTTGTAGTGCTTTGGCTTACTGTCTTTGATATCATTCAAAGACAGTAAGCCAAAGCAAACTGTAGAAACTGTATTTTCGACGAAAGTGCGGTGAGTGAAAATCAATTTAGGGCCGAGAGATTCAATTTACAGTATGAAATGTAATAACGGAAACCTCGCGCCTTTTACTATGACCTTTACGTTGCTCAAGCGTCAAATATCAAAAGCGACTCACTCATTTGTGACGTCATAAACGGTGTAGGTCGCCGTGAATGTCCGTTGATACACCTGTAAAATAATTAAACTTTAGAGCTTCCTGTAACGAAGTTTCTTACAAGCCTTTTGTTGTGATAAAAAACCTATTAAAAGTTAAAGCGAACAATAGATACGTACCTCTTTGATATTGTGCTGAAATAGCACGTAGCGTAAGTTCGGGGAGCATTGATACCCGCGAACATTGAGCTGTCGCTGCAATCAAAAAGTTTTCGTTTAGACACTGAATTGGCTTTCCACTGTTTCTACCTAAAGATAGCTTTTTCACTTCTTCTAGTGGACAAAAAATTGACGTGAATAAGAGTCAAAGCACCTTATTTCTTGTTTGATAGTAATAACTATTTATCAAGCTGTTTATATAGTACAAAATTGACTTGTCTAAGTACTTATTTTGTAAGTCTAATGAAATAAACGATTTGACTCTGACTTTGACTCTGACTCAGATAGGTCTACCAAAGATAGTACCTATCTAATATCCCATCTATAGGGAAAACTCTGAACAGATTATGTGAATTTCATT
The DNA here is from genome assembly GCA_955876795.1 of Eupithecia tripunctaria. Classification (NCBI taxonomy): domain Eukaryota; kingdom Metazoa; phylum Arthropoda; class Insecta; order Lepidoptera; family Geometridae; genus Eupithecia; species Eupithecia tripunctaria. The sequence goes on along the minus strand of OY041603.1, from coordinate 6,356,254 downwards.
TCACATTTTAATAGTCAGTGATTTATTAGAGTGGAAGTTGTGGTCTTATATGAACAAGTATAGTCAAAAGGAACTGCTTTGCGGTTTTGCTCGATGTGAGCATTTATTCTGAGTATAAGTTAAAACTCTACAAACTCGTACCAAGTGGTTTTCCTCCACCTTTATTATTCGCTAAGGAATGGGAATCGCTTGCTATTTCATGTTTTTTCGACCAATTACAACCTCGGTCTTCTAGACTTTCGTGATGCACCGCCGGTCACATTTTCACTTTCCATCAGTTGAGATAGCGGTCAAATGAATGACTTTAAAAAATTCAATAAAATTAAAATTAAAATTCAATAGGTTTTTTTTTTTTTCAAATTCAGGACATTTGAAGAAATCGGTCGTTGGAAATCAACGACCGATTTCTTCAAATGTCCTGATGTAACCTAAAGTAAAATGGTTTAAAGTCGTAGGTACTTTGAAATTTTCATTTCCGGAAGCCGCATAATAATACCATTATGGAGAATCGGGGATGCTGCCATAAATTTTATAGTAAAGAGCGCTGGTAAGAGCAACCGCACTTTCGAGTGGGTACGAAAATGTATTTCCCTTCTTAGGCTCACATGCTTTAGTACCCGTCTTTAGGGACTTTGGGGGAATATTTGATTTCGTTGACTTACTTTCTACTTACGCTTTTACTTTTATCGAAGTCTATTGGATTCTTGCTACCAAAAAGAGCTGCAATAAATATTCGTTTTACGTCCTTAAAATGGAGTAGTTTTTATGTTTTCTTGCTAGACTGATTTATAATAAAGTTTTTGTTATTATAGGCCCAGGCCCCTATTATAGGTTATATAGATATAATATAAGCCCTTAGCCCCGGTGTGGAAGTTGTTTTTCTTGGGATACTAATTAATTAAGTACTGATTAATACCATTGGTAAACTAAACTAATAAGATAAATGTATTATATCTGAAATCTGATACAATATTATCTTGACCAGCCTCGTCGACTCCGTCGGTCATGTTATTCTTACACGACAATGGTCTGTATTGACTTCTCAGCTCAAACAGTTAATAAATAAATGTTACCTTCGGCTCTTTATCGTAAAAAATTATATGGCAACGAAATAGACTCACAGAATGAGGAGATTTTATTTGTAACTCAAACAAAAACGAACATGATTTAAATAAAAGACAAAACACTTACGACTTATGATTGCATCGAGTCATAAAACGGTCTAACTCTCAGCATGAGTTCGTTGATTGGTCGATTAAAGGTAGATCAATATATTTGAGAAAAATCTCACTCGCATTGCCTTCAGTTATTCCATGATCATGGCGCATGAAACTGTGCTGAAATATTGGAGCGAGCAAGCTCAAAACTCATATCATGGTAATTGTTACGTTCGTTACTTCGTCACTCTTAAGTTCAGGTAGAGACTTACTAGAGTATGATTGGTGACAAGAACAGTAAGCGTGTTGTTGAACGTGTTGAAGGCGAACAGTCCTCCGTCGTCCGCCTGGTAGATGATCTGGTACGGGCTGACCCAGGTGGTCGGCAGACGGTCCACCGTCAGGTCTCCTCGCAGGAACTCGTCCAGGCGCATGCGCCGCCCCGACCAGTAGAGTAATTCGTCTACATAACTGGGGAAAATGAATTGTAGTCAGAATTCGTCTCCTATGACTAAACTATACGAAAGTGTTGTATAGTTTTAGAAAATACTTGCTAAAAACTTTGATAGTTTTCTTTTATTCTCGAATAAAATTGTGTCAGGTTCTTCATAGTGATATTATAACATTTTCTATCGACCTCTATACAATGACTTGAATACCCAACTAAATAAGAAATACTTTGTTGCTTATTTTGCGTCTTTTGTTTTACTAAAAAGTGAGAACGCTGACGTCACAAATATGTCAGCACAGCGTAACCAAAAAAAGTCGCCATGCCCATGAATAAAAAAAATAATTGTTTACTATACCACCGGACACGTAGTAACACACCACTGTTCATGATAAAAATTGTAGGAAATGCTAGGCTATAAAATTACCTAGCTGTTTGTTTTCCTGAAATTGTAAAATAATACTAGTACAATTTATAGAAAACCCTGAAAACCTCTCACACACGTCATGAAGGCGAAAGTATAAAGTATTTTTTACTTTTACACGACTACGCAAGAAGTAGGGTTATTAACCTCTACCACAGTAACTAGAGAGTTGAAGAGAAAACTGAAAAATGTGATACTCACCCTAATAAATATATTGCTACAACGATGCCTGATATCACAAAGCTGATGACCATCAACGAGAAGATGATGCTCTTCCAGTTGTGGCCTTCCCCGCCGTATAATTCCTGAAACCATTCGTATTATAGTAAAACTAGAAATGCCTTAAAAGATTTCAAAACTCGTGCCAGACTTTGGTTTGTGTCTTTTAAAGTGGTGCAAGACGGAAAATGGAAAACAAATTATGAAGAAAATTGTTAAACCGTAGAACAAACTATTTGCTTATATATTGTGTTATCTGAAATGTAGTTTAAAATTGCTTGTGCTACAAGTTTCTTAGAGGATTGGTCTTGGCTTAAAAAATCGTACTTTAGTAGGAACTAATGTAAGTCTACGTTACCATTTATGCAATTGAAGTTATCATAAACGTCGTTTGTTTTATTTAATTACACAGAGAGCAATTGAAATAAATGGAATCAAACAATTAGATCTACGAAGAATAATAGCCGGTAAAATCAAACTGCGTTAAAAAAAGACCCAACAAAAGTCGTGTCCAACAAAAGTAGGCTTAAAATCGTGTCCAGCGCGCCATCAGTCGGATCTTCCATGCGAGTACGCGACAAGACTTGACAGAATATTTCGTTTTTATCTTTGAGAAATAGCTGTGAATCATCGTGCCATCATGTGTCCTAAAGTGGTGCAAGAGCCAAACAAGATTAAAATGTCTAGGGAGCACTTTTCACTAGTAAATAGTAGCGAAATTATAATTTTATTTATAGATGTTCAAATATCCTATCAAAATGAAATCGGTAATACTCTGCAATACGAAGTCAGTAAAATTTTTACTTCATAACGATATTATGGCATATTTAAGTCAGTAAATATTTGAGACTTAATATTTCTCATAACCCGTCTTCACTACATTGAATGTATTGTGAAGAAAGGTACTTTTTTAATGTCTTCTAGACAAAAACTTAATAAATTAATCATATTTCGAGGGACAAAGATTTCGTGATTCGTAAAAAGTAACAAAAAAATTGTAATACTAATTGAAGAGACAACATTGTAGGTACATATTGTTTTATTATTGACTTGGTTCGATCCACTTATTGCATAACATCGTCCACGCCGCACGGTGAGGTGCAGGTAGTACGGAATGCGGAAAATATTATTTTTAATTTTAATTTTTGTAAACACTGGTAAAAAATTACGACTTAACTTTTCATAAACCCTCTCCAGAACAGTTTCTGTAAGCTGTGGATATATAAGTTTTAAATTTTCAAGGCATTTGTGTATCTCACGATTACTTGCGTGTACCAAATTGTAGGCATTTTAAACAAAGTTAAAAAAAAAACTTTTTGCCGCCCCTGAACCACCGTGCGCCTCCATGACTCAGCCGTCATAGGAAGACATTTCAGCACGCACGCGGGCGAACCAATCCCTGCTTTGGTTCCGAATTTCAACTAATCCACCGAGCATTTGGAACTTCGAATTTAATTCGTTTTTTGAATCATACGTAACATTGGTTTGAAGTAGGGCCACTTTTAGTTTGAAATTTGTTCTGAATTAGTCTCCCTGACTATTATTCTACGTATAGGGATAGATAGATCTAACCCCTTGTTTGAAACTATTAATTTTAATACAGAAATTAATTATATAAGATTTTTAGGTGAAATAGAAAGCAAGCTTATCTCTATAAAAACACTAATGAAATTACAATACCATAAGACTCAAATGCTTATTGGGTATTATCAAGGTGTCCGGGACCTATAAGCAACCCTTGGCAGAATACCAGCGCTACAGCATCGCTAAAACATGTTGGAGCATCAAGCTGAGTTATAGGCCATTTCTCTGCCACAATTATGTATAGGTAACTCATGTACGTATATTTTAAGTAGCTTATTGAAATTTCATTTGTAAGCTTGTTTCATAGCTTTAAGTGGTTCAATGTTTCTGCACAGCTCACAGAATTAGTACAATGAAGTTATATTTACTGCCATCTGGCTGATAGATCAGCCTAAGAAAAAGCCAGTGAGAGATGTTATGATATCGGATCGGTACCTCCTCTTTGGTAGACTTGGGGTCGGCGACCTGCAAAGTCTCGTCGGGCGGCAGGCGCCAGGAGCCGCCGCCGCCGCCGCCGCCCGAGCGGTCCGTGTGGCCGGTGGCGTGCATGCGCCGGCGCCGCCGCCGCTGCGCGCGCAGCCGCCACCGCGCCGCGCTACGCCCGAGCGCGCGCGCCCGCCGCCGCAGCGCGCTCACACGCGCACGCCACCACGCGCGTCACGCGCACTGGACACTCCATCACTGACAACAAAAACATCTGTTAATAATGAATAATAGAAATAAAATCATTTATTTAGACTACATCACATCACACTAATATTATAAATGCGAAAGTTTGTATGGATGGATGTTACCTCTCCACGTCAAAACTACTGAACGGATTAGGCTGAAATTTTGCGTACAGTTAATCCTAATCCTGGAATCAAATATAGGTCACTACTTCTAATCTAATTATATATATAAAATCTAATTTTTACCGCATAAATCAGTTCCCGTAAGTTAGAAATCACCTTTAAACGTTTCCATAGGACCAACGCGTGCGAAGCCGCAGGGAGCAGCTAGTCTTATATAAAATTTACTTCATCATTAAGAAACACAAAATTCTAGAAAAAATATTTTGAAAAGTTATATAACGGCTACGTTGCTGCGCCGCCATCGTAGCGTGCGTGCTACGGGCGTAGCAAATGACATTGATCTTCCAAATCTTTTATTTCCCATTTATGTTACGACAAAGAATATCAAACACCTACTCGTATGTCGAACTCTATTAACATATCATATTGTCGGGTATAATTTAGGATCATGAAGATCCACGGATAATAAAATATAGCAGATGATAAATTCTAGAGGAATTGGTTTAAAATAAACATACTTTGTTATCCGTGTTACATTTTCCCGTTTTTTTTATTTCGCTACGATTAACACAGATGTGAATGAAAGAGCCGAAACAAACGAAAATACGCTGACTGGATTTAAAAAAATTATTGTGGCAAAAAAGGGAAACGCGTTGGACCAGTGAGCCACGCTATGCGTTCCGCGGTTGGCTTGCGGAACCGCTGTGTGGTGTTTCGATCAACCGCAAGTTGGATCTCTTTTTGCTTTGATGTAATTTACCAAATAGGGCGTAGCGAGCTACGGTGCTACGAGAAATCTCAAGTCCTACGAGTTTGCTTCAACTCTTGTTAGGATCAACTCTGCAGGTGAACAGTGCTTGCGTATCGGTACTTAATGTGTTAACAAACTCGATCTAAATGTTTTCTTTGTATAGTATAAACATCCATGTATTTCATAGATACCTACCCACCTACCCAAACTATGAGTTTAATATATCTGGTTGGTACCCATAACACCAGCACTGCTAAGTTTGTGGCTTGATGCAGTGTGGTTTGTCAAAATTGTGTATTTTAATTGAAAGTTTGATCTCACACTAATATTATTAATGCGAAAGTTAGGGTGGATGGTTTGGTACTTCTTCACACCAAAACTACTGAAAGGATTGGATTGATATTTTGCATTAATGTAGTTTTAGGTCTGTAATAGAACATAGACTACATTTTACCCCATAAATCAATTCTCATGTGACAGAAATAACATTTTCTTCGACAGAAACTAGTTCGTCATAAAGTAGGTTCCTAGTAGTTAAATATTATAGGGATAACGACCAAAATAAATTTCCCGACAATTATTTATCGAATAAATTAAATGTATCGTTTGTTAGCAGTTTTATGCAAAAAAGATTAATTTGTTAATTGCTTTTTCTGGCGCACTGGATATACAAAACGTATTTGGAGATGAGCCAAGTCGGTGGAATCGTACTAGTTTATACGTGCGAGTGGATCCTTTCGACGCCAACATTACGACTCCGTAAAGTTATTCCAACAGCTCTTTCAATGCGATTATTTTAGATTGGTGCCGTTTTTATTGCGTATTGTGATTTTTTCTTATCTGAAGTCCATTCAAATGAGAATAGTAAACACTGCAGTGCACAAAAAAGCACTATTAAGAATCTTAATCAAATTTCTTTTAACTGTATACATATTTTGTTCATATTAGGAGTTTTCTCCTGCCTAAAGTTTTCGTGCTGTCCCTACTCAGGTGGCGTACTTGAAGACTCATTCATATTTGCTGTTGCTTTGTTGATTTGATCAGTTCAGTGATCTGGTAGGGGCAGATTTAATGGGAGAGGGGAAAAATGCACCCAAGTTGGGATAGCTATAGCCACAGTACCTAACCTTAGTTGGTAGTCGCTTACGGGTGTAAATATTTAAAATATTTACAGTTGAGTAAGCGACTACCGACTACTAAAATTTAAATTCAACCCTTTTATCTTGTTATAGCTAGATATATGCAATTTACTAAAACAAACCACGTTTTATGGCTGACAAGAAATGCGAGAACTGCAACGTTTTCAAGGATTCTCCCCACGTAAGTTAGCGAGGTAAAATAATTTAGGAATAAAATGCAGCCACAAAATACTTCAGTAAAATTCCAGAGACATTTTCTGTTGAAAAGATTTCCAATTTTGGGTTTTTATCTTTTTCTTCATTCCAATCATTTCTTGGGGTCGAAAAATTATAATGATGCTATTTTTTTCCTTCTGTGTTTGAAACATAACTTTTAGTATCTTGCGGGTAGTTTGAAACTGTAGCGTAAAGATAAAGAACACCGCAGACTTCGATTAATGGCTTGCCAGCGTGTTGAGAGGCAAGAAAAGTGGCCACTAGCGTCGATTACGACATTAACCACGTTTCTTATAATTATCCCCAGGCAATATATCCTTAACGGTCCAAACGCGCCTTGGATACAAAAACCGTGACCTGCATTGCAGATGTTGTATATTCATCATACAGTGTTTGTTATAAGGTGTATATGTAAATGAAGTTGTAATCTAAGCTAAAAGTAAAATAATTTAGGGTTGTCGCAAAGGAAATGGAGCAGTGCTAGGCAGCACAGCGGCTTGCGTTGAGACTGCGACACTCCACCTGGAGTGCTAGATTGTGGAGATTTATAGCCCTAATTAACTGAGCAGGATTTATGGCCGGCTCTGTGTGTAGATCGACAACTATGTCGTTATCATCGGAGTGCTTTCAGCTTAGGTTATTTAGATGAATGTGCGGTTCCGTTGAGGTTGAACGGGTCGGAAAGTTTATGTGAAAATATTGTGGAAATGTAAACCGTTTCCGATCGGCGGATGGTTTTTGTATTTTATTTGTAAATAAAGTAGTAACGGGAGTGAGGCTGGCGGCCAGCCAGTAGTTAATTTAATTTGTTGGGAATAGAGTAGCAGTTAGTTAGAATATTTTTACGGCGCCATAAAAACGATCAAAACGTTTTAGCAACAAGCTCCACTATATCTATGAAATGGTTTATAAAACACCTCTGTAAATAAAACCTTTGTTGGTAGTAGGTTCCAGAAAATAAGTTATAAGCTTCTTGGAAGGCTTTATATTTTCTAGTAAAACATTGCTACATTTTCTAATAAAACATTTTAAATTTTCTGGTAAAATATTGTTACATTTTCTAGTAAAAAAATATATTTTTTGTGGTAAAGCTTTGTGATGAAAATCACCCACGACCCTATTCTTCTTCCTGCCTTTTGAAATCGATTTATTGCACTAAATATTGGTGCTCGGCAATTAATATTGCCGAGCACCAATATTTAGTGACACTATGACACTGGCACTAGACTCCTTATTAATTTTTAAATTTAAAAGTTTACTTTTCACACGTAAACTTCCATTGGCAGGCTATTTATCCATCCCACAGTCGACCATCGATCTTTCTCAATTTGTGAAAGAGCGGAGTTCACTCTACGATGCTATCACTGTACCAATTTAAGGGAGTGGCGGTGAAAAGCATTGGAAACCGCGAGATGAAAGAAAACTGTGAAAAATTCATCCTTTCAATTTACTACGTTCACTTTGAAATGATGAATGGAAGTAAATTGATAGTGAGAGTTTACCTGCTTGTAACTTTTCGGAACCTTGTGCGAAAACCTATATTAATAGTGTAGTTTGTTGATGTTGTAAGTAGGTTATTAAAATTTCTATAGTTTTATACTAAAGTTATAAAAGACTTTGGCTTGAATAATATGAATGAGCCTCGCACAGATTCAATTAATAAGTAATTATGAACATTCAACACGCCCCCATAGCCCCAACCTAAGCGGATCTTGCGTTATGGGTTGACACATTTTAGTTGTAGTTGCCCCTGCACGGGTCGCACTGCAAAGACTACGTGGGTAGTGAACGTATTAAATTCGCGTGTAAAAGAGAAGGCCTATACTCAGAGTAGTGAGTGTCAACAGGTTAAGTCGATGATGATCATTATGTTGTTGTAGCTCATGTCAAAGTTAACAGACGAAAAGTTGTTGATCGTCCGATTGTCTTTCAAAAATCAACACCCTTTAGATGGTAGACATCATTATCATCATCATCATAAAGGTGATAGTGATGAAGTTTGATTATTTGTATATTTTATTTTTCAGCTTTGTTTAATGTATTCCATTGTTGGTAGTTTTCAGTTTACTCAGCTTCTTCACACCTTTTATGTAACTATTATTATTTTTAACCGTGAAAACTTCTTCATAGCCTCCTGTTGCGATGATTTATTTTAATTTGTATGTATGTGCTGCTGGTTTTCCTTAAAATAAATAAATAAATAGACTTGTGGATATTTATTTCTCCTTAAGACAGAGTAAGATAGAAGACAATACTTTATTGTCAAGACAATACTTTATTAAAGTGTGCAACTTTAAACTAAGAAAAAAATTAGAAATAAAATGATTAAAACTGAGTGACAATTGGCGGTCTTATCGCTCAAGAGCGATCTCTGCCAGACAACCTGGTATGGACAGAAACATTCCATATATATGGGTTGTGTGTGCATGTAATAATACTACTACTTAAAAGTACTAACTACTTAAAAGTAGTCGTAAAGTAGACGACAAAAAGTAACTGATAAAACCTGTGACATCTATTTGATGTTTCATCCCAATAAATCGTAGCCGTTCCGTTGTAATCTCAGCTAGTAATATCCGGTGGGTTCAATTCTGTCCCAGAGCTCTGCCTCGCTATAAATCTAAACCCTGCTTGACATTTCAATTCACCTTGTATTGCAAGGTGCTACGCTACTGCTAACTTATGTTACTTACATCTGTATGGGTATACGGGAAAATGGATCACATTATAGAATCTATGTACCATACCTATGGGGTCGTCCATTAAAAATTTACCCACACGTAATGTGTTGTAAGATTTTTAATCACAAATGCGAAAGTTTGTATAGATGTATGGATGGATGTTTGTTACCTCTTCACGCCAAAACTACTGAACGGATCTGGCTGAAATTTTGCATACAGGTAATTCTAATACTGGAATAAAACATGGGCTACTTTTTATCCCGTAAATCTGTTCCCGTGGGATAAAAATCATCTTTAAACGTTTCCATGGGAACAATGCATGCGAAGCCGCGGGGCGCAGCTAGTATTTTATATAATGTGTATGTTTTTGTAGATACAACCTAGTACAACAAAGTTAAAATAAAGAAAAAACAGAAAATATTGTCACTAAAGCACCGTTGTCTTCTGTATGTTGGTATAGAAATGGCGCGTTTAACGGAAAAATAAATACACGTGATATTTCAGTACCTCCTGAACCTCAACAGCCTGTATTAGTCCACTGCTGGACGCAGGCCTCCTGCTGATAAGCGCCTTGTTGGCGTTTATCTCAAGGGGGGTAATCTCCATAATCCCCACGCGGGTTGGGGATCGCAGTTCGTTGGTAAAATTGTTCTGCAGGGGGCGCTGATGCCCTCCCCCGGTGGATATCCCTAAGGCGCCTCTTACGATACTCACGAAAAGAGATGGGGTGGTGCAAATTCTAAGTCAGCCTTTCTGATATTTCATTTATTTATTTATTTATTTAATTCGGATTGCCATCAGCTTAACTAATTACAATAGAAATTTAAATAGTCACATAAAGCTAATAATAGGCATTCGCTAATAGAATCGTAATAAACTACCTAAGTGTGAACACTAAAAAATTTATCGTCGACAGTTGCGTACCTAATTATATTAAATTATTATAACATTTAAAAAGAAACAATAGCTAATGGTTAAGAAAAAATAATAACATCATGTGCAAAAGAAGTTGAGAGTTAAGATAGACCCTTTTTCCCTTTTCGAGTTTCACGCAGCTATACGATCAGGGTCTCGCCAGAATCACTATGCTTTGCAGATCACCATATATGCGATCACTACGAATTATACCTACATTCGTTTTTTTTATTAAACCTTACGATATAAAAAATTGTAGAACGACTAAAGTTTTGTGATAATATTTTATAGGACTTAGGGACTACATACGGTTGCCGATTTATGATAATCATTCAGCTTTTATTATTATATCAAAAAGCTGTAAAGAGTATCAATTCACCTGAACACAGCGTGGGTGGCGTCCATTTTCGCGCGTGAGTGCTCCATCTAGGAGCTTTCAGAGATTTTCCTGTTCATTGCAACGCAGCTTTATTATTTCGTAGCTACTCGATCAGTCTTCGGGGAGCTAACTTGTATGAAAGGTAACTCAAAAAGAAATCAATAGCTAAAGCGGAGACCTGGTGAGGTTTTTCCACGATGTTTGAGGGTTACCATTTTCTTTAATTTCATTGTTGAAGTCATATTTACGTTTAAATCTATACTCATATTATAAAGAGGAAAGATTTGATTGTTTGTTTGTATTGAATAGGCTCCGGAACTTCAGGGAACGAAATAGGCTATATTTTATTCCGGTATTCCCACGGGAACGGGAACTACGCGGGTGAAACCACGAGGCGCTGATAGTCCTAAATAAGACATCAAAAATGTAAGACGAATAGTTGATCTTTGCTTAGTAAAGTTATTGGCGTCCAAAAGCGTAACTCAAGCATATCTTGCAGATTGTTCAGGGTGTTCTGGAAGTTTTTTAAGTATGATAAAAAAAATATCTATTTTTGTACTGTATATCAGTAATCTAGTATCCTTAACACAATCTCTGCCTAGCTTGGTGCTACATGATGCTGTAGGGATTATCCAGCATTATTTATTTATTAATTATGTCGATGAATCAAGCTTACATAATACGAACCTGGGATATACAGGTGAGATCAGACCAGTGTACCTATTAACTACTGAATTTAAATAAACGTTTCTACATCGACAACATCAACATTAACTACGTCTTACAGAGAGATATGTTAAAGGTATACATGATGTGGGAAAGTTTTAAAGTGAAATTATACTTTGAGCGTGCGTTTGACTTAATTGAAATGTTCAAAACTTCGACACCACTTGTGAGCTTTAGATTGAGCGATCGCGATGTGGATACTCTGAGAGGAGACAGACTTCGTCGATTTCTTTGATTTGTTCCAACCTGCTTCGATAATTTGTTGTTTTGTATTAGCAAAGTTAGATAACTAACGTGGCGTTATGTATAACTCTACGTCTACTCTACTCTACGTATAACTCTTGTGACAAGCGTAGGAAAAGTAAAAAGGTATATTCCTACCTAACGCATCCTCCAGCACTATTTTAAAGTTATCAAGCTATAAAGCCGGCATTTGACTATGGGATGTAATTTAAATTACATGTTGAGCTATACGTATATTTCATACCGCGATTGCTGTTCACACTGTAAGGTACATATTTATTTTGGAACAGTTCACCACTGTGTCACCATGTTCTTTATCGAAACGGTTGAATTCTGAAATGGACAATATGGAGATTGTTTTTGTACCTACGCTACTTCCGAATTAATCTATAAACCCCAATCTGTGCAAAATTATGGTAATCTACTTGAATATCAAGGTGGCTCTAAATAATCCGGGATTTGGCTTCTCACTTCGCTTTGTGTGACCCTATTTATGACCTCTGTATTGTGGAGGAATTTAAATTTATGATGAGAGTCACAATTGTTCCGCATCCACTCCGGTTTTCGTTACTTACCCGGAGGAAGCAGTAAATTGCGTAACTGCTAGGTATTATAATACAGCAACACTGTATCTAAGGTATACTAAAACCCATGGAATTTCCTCATTCTTGTGATGGCCTGTCTCATCGCAATTCGTTATTTCTGTCACCAAGCTGTCGATATCTGTTAATTTATGTGTTTTTTTTTTTAAAATCTTTATTTAAAAATAATTTATGTGTTAGAAGATAAATTACTCTGCTTACTATTCAGTGCTCTGTGACTATACCAATACATCGCTGCTGGGTGTCACAGTGTCAGATGATCGCGCGACATGCGACGTCACCCGTCACAGGCCGGCCGGCGGCAGTCGAGATCTCCCGATAATTCTGTATTTATGGCTGGCAGTGGCTGCCACCGTGGCTGGCTATTGTTGCCCTGAACTGTTCCTAATCGGATCTATTTCCGGTAGCTACTAAATTAGGTTCGTGAAACGTACATAATTTCCGCGTTGTGCACTATCTGTGTATGCACAGGTGTGATAAGTATGGATGTTTTAGTCATGTTGGCCGAAACGTCCTTTGTGACAGATTTGACAGCTTATTTTCTTGAAAGGCCGTAGATGACCGCAGATGGCCATGGCATGATAGCTTACCGGAATTGACAACCTGTACAAACTAGGCTCGCTGTGACTCTGCTAATAAGTGGATAAACCCAAACAGAATTGACTAATCGAACTAAAGAAACGATAAAAACAAGAAGAAGGAATTATTTTACCAATTTATCAAACAATAAAACGTGTAGAGGCGTCAGGTCGGCTGTTTCCTGCTAAAACGATCCAATTTACGCAGCCCAGCTAGCCTGACTGAAGAATAATCCACAGCCTTGTTACGCAAAGTCGCTACTTTTAAAGGAAATTGAAATTTCTCTCCTTAGACCGAAGTCTTTTTGGTTTCAATTTGAATGTTTGCAAAGTTTTATGAAGCTGCATCTCATCGAAGATTTTATGCAGATAAATACTTGTTATCATTCAGTTTTTATACTTTTCTGTCCGCATTTTTACATAAACATGCTTTGTAGAAATTAAATAAAAACATTTGCGTGTAAAATACCAAAGCTTTTTCATTCCTTATTTTTTATTTGAATTAGTTAAAAAAGTTTAAGAATGGATAGCATAAATAATAATTAATTAATTTCGTTTTAAAAAACTATAAACAAACTTCAATTTTCATGAATTTTCATGGATCCCGTTGTCAGAAACTGAACTAAATTGAAATGGGACCACATGGAAAGCACCAGCTTTCATATAAAAAAAGAATCATGCAAATCGGACCACGCGGTTAATAATTCGGAGGTAACAAACATAAAATAAAGCATGCGGTAACAAAATTATTATTTAAACTGTTATTCCATCGTTTCTCTAGTGTCTATAATATAGATCCTCAACCACGCTACACACAGTCTTAGTGCGTATATTCATGTTCTTATGACAGCAAGTCACCACAGTTGTCCCCAACCGATGCCTTCAGGGATAGAGTTTGCGAATGCGGCTAGACGCAGCTCCAAGGCTGCCAATCTCGGTTCATTACCCTCACCAAGGAGCTCCTAGCTTTGCAGTAACAGCCTCGTTAGTCTGTCTGAAAACCCGTTCGTTTTATCCGAACTTATCCCCTATCACTTTGTAATAACAGTAGGATTCCGCCGAAATCGAGACGCTAAGCCATACAGTCGGTGCAGCTGATTGCCCATCTCTAGTCTTGATCATTAGTTCGAGAAGATTCGAGAGTATTCGAGAGTGAGCTTTGACTCGTATGTAAGTTGCAACACCGGTGTGGGTTGAGAATTGAATTTGTGTGTTTACCGCATCTCACCGAGAGAAGCAAGATACGTCGAAGAGACTCTTATGGGATCGGAAGCTTATCGCAGAATGTATTTTGCGCTTGCCGCTGCCTTGAGTTGAGTCTATTCGTCTCTAGCATTTATGTCCAAAATATTTTTTTGTTTGCTTGATTTTGGCTACAAATTATGTATCACTAGCTCCGCCTCGCAGCTTCGCACGCGTTGTTCCTATGGAAACGTTTAAAGGTTCTATCCTACGGGAAATGATTTATGGAATAAAAAGTAACCCATGTTTGATTCCAAGATTAGAATTACCTGTATGCAAAATTTCAGCCCGATCCGTTCGGTAGTTTTGGCGTGGAGAGTATCAATCATCCAAACTTTCGTGTTTATAATATTAGTGATAGTGTGATGCATGATTCAGAATTGGCAGGTAAGTATTGCATGTTTTTACATTTTTTCAAGCTAACTTAATTATTACCTTCCCTCTAGGGCTCGAGCATATTATTTAATGCCTCACAAGGTTTGTAAGGCATTGTAAGCGCAGCGTATGGCCGCATGCTCATGACAGGTACTTGATTTGATTTGCGTTGATAACCGGCTTTTGTGTTTAGGAAAATTGGCAGGGTGCTGGCTGGCAGGTGGTAATTTACGATTTGTAGCAACCAGAAGCCGAATTCTGCTAAACAATCATTGATTCAATAATTCTTTATTTATCATGATTTATTTTATTATTTATTTATAAAATAAATGTGTACTTAGAAAAGGTCAAGTTATAAAATTAAACACAATTCAACAAAGAAATAAGTGATATATTTTATTTCTGTTGTTTTGGTATGTAGACTAAAGTAAAGTAGTGACGATGAAACCTTTAGCCTGTTGGTTGTTATTTATTTTCGAGAGAAAAAAACGTTACAAGTTTATCTTCTAGATAGTATGATATTTTATAGTAAGCCTTTTTGCACAGCAAGTTTTTGACAATTTGTTTGAATAAATTTATTGATAATATAATAATAAAAAAAAAATCAAGTAAGTCGTCAAAATGTTCTTTCATTTTGTATAAATATATAATTTGTTACATTTTATCGCAGAAGGTTTTTTTTGCAGCATTTTTACTAAATATTTTCATTCCTATATTTACAATGGATTTCCGCAAAGTTACGCCTAAATCTTTTATGTAATTTATTGATAATTTTTGCAACTCGGAGCAACTCGGAGTTTTGTTGTAGTAGCTTATATACAACAAAACTCCGCATCCCCTTTAAAAGATACATTTTTTTTGTGTAGCCGAATCGCTTTACTGATGGTAACGTTGCAGAATCGTTTATAAATGAAATAATCATCAAGTGCGTGCTATCTGCACGGAGAGATTGATAGAATGGTTTGACACTTTTGATACGCGTCTGTCTGTAGTTTCTTTCATTAAACGTAAAATACCAAAATATATCATTCTGACCCCATGGGACCGTGTCAGAATGACCCATTTTGGCATTTTACTATAGGCCATAGCCATCTATGGAGAATAAATAAAGTAAGTGGAATTAGGGCCCTGTATTTACAAAAACGGAAAATGCATTTAACATGGCTTTGACATGAAAGTAATTTCAAAATCGACGGTGATTAAAAAGAAAATCGTGAGCGTTTAATTGTTGTGCCAAAAATATCTTTTGAAAGATTTGTCTAATCATATCTTCCTTTCATTTTCCGAGATGTTTAATTTGCTAAAAGTCAATTTATTTTGCAGCAATCAACGAGTTTCAATTTAACTGTAGTCGTTACAAGTCCGACGGAAGTTTTATAGTTCAATTACGGAGAGAACTTCGGAAGGTTTACAAGGAGTGTCGGAAACACCCTCGATTCAGTAATCCTAAAATAACGTTTACCTAAATAATACGCTTCAAATCTTGTGCTGTAATGTGAAAATATAAGAATTAAATATTAGAATTTTCGATTTCCTACTACGACATGAACTATAAATTATTTTAATATGTAAATCTTACGTTGAAAAGAAATAAACAGTAATATTGCCGTAAATTTGAATACAGGAATAAAACAACCCTGAAAACTGAAAAAGAAAATATAACCAATATTTTCTCCGATTTTTCAATCTACATTGAAATTTCGGCGTTATTTTAAATCTCCACGGCGCATTATGGCTTGCGGATTTAAATGCATTATTGAAATTTGCGATTGTGTTTCGTGAATGGGATTTAAAATCGTTCAGCCTGTGGAAAACCAATGCTGAGATACACAATTTATAAAATGATTGCCTTTGAATATAGTTTCGCCCGGAGGGCAACCTAAAAGATTATTTTTTATTTAATGCATATAAAGGGCCTTTGTCGCTTAGCGAACACATCGCCCTAACCTCAAAGATACAAATAAAAAACAACGGTGATAGAAATACCTATAAGTCGCTACGGGTCGGTCTTGGACTGTCTAGAACTAGAACACAAGACTACATTTGATATTTGCCTAGAGCAAAGCTACCTCATGGGTCGAGCAATAAAATCTCCTAAAACAAAAATACCTTATTATATTAGAACTAGAATATATATTAATTAGAACTAGTAACAAAACCGAATTGACTATTGCATATTTTTCCTACATAGCGATAGCACAGATATGAATCCAAACTGTCGGGACGTTCAGGTACTAAGGTGTAAGAGCCCTGTGAACGAAGCAAGGTATTCCGTTAATCCTTACAAATCCCTATTTGTATTTACAGACACGAATTGATTAGTGCATATTTTTACTTCATATTATAGTGAACTATTTAGACATCCAGGTAAAAGACGAAGCAGGGTATTCCGTTAATCCCTACAAATCCATATTTGAATTTACAAACAAGAAATGACTACTGCATATTTTCTTAGACATTTAAGTATAAGGTAAATACATGAGCCCTGTGAACGAAGCAAGGTATTCCGTTAATCCCTTCAAATCCCTGGCATACCGAGCTCTTGCTCTTGCGTTACATGCCACGGGAAATTTGCATCAAATATTGCATGTTCGGCTTAGCCTGAAGCTTACACTTGTTGCGGAGTATTAATACGGTGCACCGAAGATTATTTACTTAGACTTGTTTTGTGATAGAAGTGTTCACCTGTTGTGTTTTATATCTTATACGGTCGTTTAGATCTTGCTTTATGATATTGTTTCTTTATAGCGTCCAGAATAAGTAACATGATAAGTAAATAATTGTGTAAACACGTTAATTTTTATTAAATTTAAAATAAAAACTCGTTCGCAGTATAAAACCTTGAGCGAATCCATCCATCAAAAACTACAACCTTTGTTCTTCTTCTTTTTTTCTTTTAATGGCGTCTACGTCTGGGTTGACAAAATTTCGCCAATGTCCGTAATATAAGAGTAAAATTAAAATAAAAGCAACGTTGTTCGGTAATAAAGATATATAAACGAAGTGAATTCTTCGATAAAATGTTAATCAAAATGATATAAGAAAGTTACAAAATTATGGACAACGTTGTACGGTAAGCTTTTCCTACAACCTTTGTTAGCTTGTTTTGTAACTAAATCTAGACGTAACTTGACGTTTACCCGTTTATGTCACCTGAGACAGTATAGGTGCATATACATACATACTTATTAATAAGTATGAAATGCCAGAAAACGAAGTCAAAACTCCTTTTTCGTCGATTTTCCTTTTTCGAGTAGACCCCCTGATTACTCATTACAGAGTTTTGTTGGTTTTTACGTCTTTGTATAAATAGGTAAAAAATTCAATTTCAAGTGCCAGACACCAGTGCTACACTCGTAAAGTAGCGCTATGCTACGCTCGACGTAGCATTAGTGCTACGTGCGTAGCATTTCTGTTTCATTCGTACCACTATAGTGTACGAATGAAACAGAAATAGCCGTATATATAATAAACTATATAAACGGCTATATAATACCGCAGATAAATAATTCGTCAAATAAAATACGAAATCCTATAACACTTTAATTAATATCGAACAAATTACATAGCAACATTAAAATGCATGGATTCGCTCATGAATACCAATCTGATTTTATATGTTGCTATTGTAAAATTGAATAGTCAAATGTGGGTGTAGATTTGTAAAAGCAAAGCTGTTGTAGCAGCTGTATTTATATATTTAAAAACCCCACTAGCATGCCCAGCGTGGGGATTATAAGCACTATACCCCCCATGTGATAAAACCCAACAAGACGCTTTGCGAAGGAGGCTTGCGTCCAGCAGTGGACCAATAGGCTGTTGTGGTTAGGTGAGGATATTAGGAATATCCAAACACTAAACTGAATAGACAAATTAATTTAGACAGATTCATACCAACACGATTTCAAAAATCTATTCTTAAATTATCTGAAAGTTGTACGACGTCACACAGCTATGCACCAACCAAACTCGATGTAGAATCTTTGTAAACAAAACACGACGCAGATAACTAATCCCGCTTTTCAGCTAAAGTTGGACGCAATATTTATTAAAAGAAGGATGGCAAATCGAAAAGTAATGTAAATTGCGATTTATGCCAGATTCGTCCCTAGGAAGATCAGCCCTCATGAAATAATCTGCTTCCGTCCCACATTTTATGCCTTACTCGGCCCACTGCGTATAAGAAGAAACGGCAACAGAGGAAATTTTAGGTTGTGTGAACGGTTTGCTTACAAACGTTCTACATCGACTTTGGCTAGTGTACGGCTTTGTTACGTAATGTACATCCCAAGCTTTGGGAATAAGGCATCACAGTACCGATTTATTGCAACTGAGTTTAAAGCACAGGGCAATAAAAAATAAGTCGGTTGCGAACCCGGTCGCTTCGGATACAATTTATTTGTAAACCTAGTAAGTTCTTTCGTATTGCAGTACGAAATTTATTGCAGGAAGTTTTAAATGGTTCCAAACAGTCGCGGTACTGGATACAGAAAACATTGACACATCATTCGGAAGCATCGAGATTTTATAGTACATAGAGCGCTTGTTCACCCTTTGATCAAGTGGACACACAAGTGAACATGACTTGTCAAATGAATGCCAATTTTCATGTGAGAACCAGCTGTGTGAATAGTCGTTATTACAGATTTATTTATCGTGTAAATAATAAAATAAAAATTCGTTGCCCATCCCTATCCATTGCCCCAGCAGGTGTCAGTTAGGTTCTCCTGTCTACGCTGGGCATTGGGAGGAACAGGCCTTAGAGTCTCTCTTTGGTTAGTACTAATAATCTCTATTTTCGGAAGTCTATCGTAACGATCGGAACTATTTAATCTCGCAGTGGGCCGAGTAAGGGGGCACAGGCTACTTGAATAGCGCGTACGAAGCCGCGGGTTGCAGCTAGTTTCTGAATAATTCTTAAAACATAATTTGCCGTTACGACAAAACCATGATATGGCATAGTTTTAATTTGCAATTACAGAGAGTTTTAATTCTAGAATCAGAGATGCTGACTCAACTAGTGTCTCATACAATTAAAAGATTGCAGTTTCAGCCTCTTCGTCTGAAATTAATTGACACGATTGCAAAAATGCTGAATAAATATATTTCTTACTGGCGAAATAAACATAATTATGACGATGTAAATAATTCTCTTTCACAAATACTAGACTGGTTCACCGCCAATAACCTTTTACTCAATGGTTCAAAAACCAAATGCATAAAATTCATGTTACCAAATGTAAGAGAGCTCCCAACTAAGATAATGCTAAAGGATGAGATTGTTCACCTTGTAGACTCAACTGTTTTCCTAGGGTTACATATTGATTCCTCTCTTCAATGGAGACCGCAAATTGATGCTCTCGCAAACAGACTTAGTTCAGCAGCGTATGCGGTTCGAACAATTAGATACATTACCGATGAAGATACAGCTAGGTTAGTTTACTTCAGTTACTTCCATAGTGTTATGTCTTATGGTATTTTGCTTTGGGGACAGGCAGCTGACATCCAGACTATCTTTGTTCTTCAGAAAAGGGCGGTACGCGCTATTTATAAATTAAATCCACGTGATTCGTTGAGGGAATTATTTAAAGAAATAAATATTTTAACAGTAATATCGCAATACATCTATGAAAATCTAATGTATACACACAAAAACAGAGATAACTTTATGAAAAGGTGTGATGTTCACAATAAAAATACAAGAAACAAGAACAAATTACACATCCCATCATATAGATTACGAAAGGTAGGGAAATCATTTGTGGGCAATTGCGTAAGATTCTATAATAAGCTTCCATCTGAAGCAACTGAGCTCCCTATTCGTAAATTTAAACTGTACATAAAACGAAATCTTATCAAGAAAGCATATTACTCCGTAGATGACTACGTCAATGATGTTAATGCTTGGCCGGATGTCGCCCAGTTCCGCACAGACAATAGTATGTAAGACCAGTTAGACTTAGTTATCCTAAGATTGTATTAGTTGATAGGCGATAAACTTGCTAGTGGTTTCTTTTTCACTTCTTCCGCTAGTGGACAAAAAATTGAAGTGAATTAAAGTCAATTGCATCTTGTTTCTTGTTTGATAGTAATAACTATTTATCAAGCTGTTTATATAGTAAAAATTTGACTTGTCTAAGTACTTATTTTGTAAGTCTAAAGAAATAAACGATTTGACTTTGACTTTGACTTCTCACAGGAAAAACAGAGCACTGAGAACAGCCGACAAAAGAAATAGCATCAAATAATTGAAATTAAATAATATTTTTTGTGTAACTAATTAGCGGCTCTATAAAAAAAACTCACGCTGAAACAATCTTCGAATTTAAATTGTCGCTTTGGATTCTATTTTTACTCGAATTAACATAATGTCAAATGGATCCAAAGCTACGAATATAAATATATTAAATACCTATACGAGTAAATGACCATGGAGATTATATGACAGGAACTTAGAAAACTTCACATGTTTCATACTATAGAACGTCATATTTAAACAATAGAAATTGATTATACCACAATGTTTAATAAATTTCTATTGATATGATTCAAAGTTTCTTTTAGCAAAGATTCATAGCAAATGGCCTACAGTGTGCGCAAAACTTCTTATCTGCTAAAATTACTTGTACAACGTAGAAAATAGTAATGACCAGATTTTTTTCGAGCGTCACCATCCATTTTAATTGCTTTATGTCCATGTATTTGGAGGCAAACGTCATAAAGTTGATCTAGTTAGGTATAGAGTAAGTAAAATTTAACCTAGTAGAAATGTGCTTCTAAAATGCATACGTCTACAACTACTTACAATGGGTGAATTCCTCTAGTCGCGCTTTAGTTTTAGTTTTTGAAAGTCTTGTTCCAGCATTATGAAAATACAGACTGAAATGGAAACAAAACTTTTTGTCCACCTAGTTTTTCTTTCTTTTCTAGTAATATTTCCGTAATATTTCCTTTTTTCTGTTCTGTAAAAATGATTATAATAATTTCCGGATAATCGAATTTAGAGACTAGCCAGATGCGCAGGACATATTATAGTGCACATGTGTGTGCGCAAACATTCTCTATTCCCTAACTCTCATATTCCGATGGGACGACAGACTGACACGACTGGGGAGAGGTCAGGTGAAGGATATATCCTATCGTGCTATCTCAGGCACGGAAAATTGAATAATTGAATTGATAAAGGACGATGGGATTTTTTCTACAATATTATCAAGAGGTACAAAGAATACAGCAGATATGCTTTTGTAAAATAGTCCGCTGAAATAATATATGCGGTACCTTTTATTTATCTCACTGGAAATAGATGATAGAACACGATACTTTTTCCAGGGACCAACAGTCCATGAAATAAACCTGCTGTATTTAAATGAAACGAAACGGTTCGCCGATTTTTACCCTTTTTTTGCGGCGATCCATTATTTATCGTGGGACCGGGACCAGTCTAAATAATGAGAAGTGACTTCTCTGTTTCACGCTAGACCCGCTATTGTTTTGGGTAATTATGATTTGTTTTTTTTTTATTTTCACCTAACTGCAAACTGGGTTGAGTATTGTCAAACATTTATTTCAGGATTACTTAAGAGCGGCCAATCCGTCTAACTTTTCATAAAAACGCTAGGTATGTGTTGTATGTGCATGGCGTTGTAACAGATCTTTCTTTAAAACTTTTAACAAATAGGTATCTTGTGAACTATATCTAGGTTTCTATCATAACAAAAATAAAAATTTGGAGAAATTAATTCAGTATAAGCCTCTAATCTAAAGTCTGCTTATTTGCACAAATTTTACCTGCACTTTGGGCGTTCATAATGTAGGTACCTACTTATAAAAGTAAAGAAAATATTTAGATAGAAACCTTGTAAATGTAATGGAGATTCTAAACGAGAAAGTTTTATTTCACAAATTTGCAAGGCTTACTGAAAAACACGTATTTCCTGGAACAAATTTTATGAAATTTCCGCACACTATTATTCCTAAGGCCTACCAGTACTACCCGCGAGTGAACGGCAAAAGTAACCGAATGCCAACCGAGCGATAAAGCGCTTTCTCCCTCTTTTCGCTTTGCCCTTTTTTCTAACATTGCGCTGGATGAAACAACAAGCTTTTCAATCACGCTCGCGTTGACGATGGTAGGCCCCGGAAAGGGCCTCCTTAATGCTACTTTCCTTATAAATTAATACTTTGGCCTCCGTTTATAAAGTCTCCAAATAGAGCTTATCGTACTAAGAATTGCAAGTGTAGATAGGAATATAAAAGAGCTCTGTCCATTCCATGAAACTTGAAACTTGTCGGAGCTACATTGTAAGGGTGGTAATTTGCACAAGGTCTTTCCAATATCGACCACATTTAACCAGATCTTAGCTTCTATTATGTCTATGTATTATCTTGATAGAGGGTACTGCAAAGGTTGGTAACCTAAAGTTTCTATGGAAATTTATCATTCCTTTCGATTCATTCAAATTCGGTCGAAATAAACTACAAAGCTATAATGAATCATATATTTTTATTGTTACAAAATTACCTATTTGTGAATGCAAAAAAAACAATTTGTTTGATTTCCGAAGACACAGGGCGCAGTTAGTAGAAATATAAAAGTATAATACTTACGTCATGCTTTTAATTCGATGAAATACTTGAATCGTTTCGTACAGCGACAATGGATAATACTCGTACACACCTGAAACAATGAAAAATAAATGTTGAAAAATGTAAAGGTCGGGCGATGTAACGGAAATTTTAAATAAATTGGCTTTCTATACTTTTTTAGACATTTATGGTCATAATTAAAGCAGAAAGCTTTTGTATGTGAATATATTCTAAGGGTTACATAATTCAGACTCGGTACTTCATTCAGAACGTTAATAGCCAGTTAAAAAAGATGAAGCCCGTTATTATTGATTTGGCTTACCCTCCGTTCCAACTAGTCTTGTTTGGTAAGTTAAATAACTGTGGTAAATAACTTGATTTTTAATAAAAAAAAATATTCCTGATATGCCTTCAAAGTTAGCCTACCAACTTAAAATAGTAGTTAGGTACATACGAGTTTGAAATAAGAACCATTGAATGTAACATTGTTGTTTTCACTTACTCGTTTTTTCATAGAAAATGTATGGGAATTGTTTTTTTAATTATTGCCCAAACTTACGATTTGATTTGGTATGTTACTTTGAGAAAATTGTTCCTGATTGGAAATAGAGCCGATTAAGACCAACTTGTTTTTTTTGACAAATGTCATTTTTTGGGCGACCCGTTAATTTTTTAGAAAATCTAAAAAGGGCAATATTTTTTTCTTCAAAATAAAACAGAAGGTTCCTAAGAACAAAACCTTCTAACTACAAAAGAAACGGTAGCTACCCTAAAGGGGCCAAGAATTTGCCCCACCTGTATATGCTAGGAGTATTTGACGGACGTAAGCTGGCATAGATTGGAAAAGAATAAGCCCCATTGACTTTGTGATGAGTCCGTAGTTTAGGATAGACTGAGTATGGAATTCCCAGCATACTCTCTAGTAGAGAAGACGAGTGAAGCGGCCTAAAGTAGCCGAACTAAACTCTGAGAGAAAGGCGAAGGCTGATAAAACCAATATTATCCATCCCTTAATCTTTTAATGCATCATTCTTCTATAACTAGTGCTATTACATCTTACTTCCTTGTGGTTATGTTCCTACTTAGTAATAGAACAGGTTTTTCCATTTGTCAAAGCTTTCTTTAAAGAACTCGGGTTTCTACGACACGATGTAGGTCCTTCCACTAAACTAGACGATCACCGTTGGCCACTACAATCACGTTTCAATATCACGACGTAATTAATGTAAGATAGATTAAATTATTGTATCAGGGGGGGTTGTTACACTACCAGCTGAAGACAAACCTTAATTATAAGCTGAGTGTTTACCATTCCAGAAGTGTTGCTTTTTACTCTGACATCTACAAATAACACTGATAACTACTGTTCAAAGTTAGCATCTAACCCTCTTATTCATAATAGTCTGCTAACTTAGCACACTGCTAAATCTCGCTCTGTCTTCTTCTATTGACATAAGTCAGACTGAGAAATAACACTACTTAGCAGCTGTTTTATGTTAGCAGACCATAATGAATAAGGAGCTAACTATCTAGCTTTCTATTATCATCAGCCTTATTAATCTATAGCTGGACATAGACGTTCCCTAATGAGCACCCTGTCGTCAACTTGTCGCCTCCAGCATCTGCTTGTAGTCTTCCACAGATCATCCTCCCACTTCGTTTGCTGAGTCACAAGAACACTCCACTCGAGATAACGTTTTCCCCCGCGAGGGTCATTCTATGTCTACTAACCCAATACTCTGGCCAAACTGAAGATATAATGTTTGTAAACCTTTTTCCATTCGTAATCTAAAAATACTTTTTGTATTATTATTTAATACAAACACGTAGGTAGTATTAGATTTTGGGACAGAATTTGCACTAATTGTCAATTTGAAGTCTTTCCTACAACGCTAACTCCGACAATAATTTTTCAAACACCACACGGAAAGTGAATTTTGTATTTTAGTGTTGAGGGTTTTTTACAAACATCATACATTGAGAATGGCTGGAGTAGGTATACGTAAACAAAGTGAATTGTTGTTTCAGGGTGTGGTTATAGATACCACTAAGTGCATGACTAAGCAAACTACGAACTAGTTTAGTTATTTCAGCGTGCCGTGCGAAAATTCGAGCCACTTTGTTTGAACGGTCGTTAGTTGTTGACGAGCACAGTTCAGTTTATCTGTTTAGTAAGCTATTATTTGATTTTCCTGCTCTATAGTTTAGTTTAGTAACTATGTGTTGGTCAAGTCATGGCAGGCATTTACTTAAATAGGCGTAAGTATAAGAATTACTTAAGTACATGGCCACGCTCACGAAATTGTTTCCGAGTACACTTACCTTGGGCAAATTCTGCAGTTACGTAAAAACTATTTTGAGAAGGAGGCCAAGAGGAGGATCCTGTTAGGCTGGACAGGGTTTGGAAAACTACGCCGAGTCGTCTTGTCAATCATACCGCAATGCTTTGATTGAAAGCGAAAGTTTTGTGTGTCCTACCCGTCATGACCTACGGCAACAGACGTGGAGACTCACGGGTTGGTCAACCAGCTCAAAGTCGCTCAGCGAGCTATGAAAATCTCTCTGAAAGATGGGATTCGTAACTTCTGTGGATCGTCAAATATTTGCTAAATATATCCCTCGTGTAACCTAAATTATGTCATTAATATTACCAACTATACAGGGTATTTCGTAATCAAATAAAAAGTAATTGAATAAGATAAAAGCCAATAGAGCACATCAAGGGGAGGCCTGCACGTAGCAGTGGACCAATATTAGGCTGTTGAGGTAGGTGAATGAAATTATCAGAACGTAGTCTTTACTTTATGTTATTATATCATATATGCGTAAGAAAAAATACATGCAAATTATTAATGTTACCCATATCTGATTACCGAGTTTACCTGAAAACATTAATTTTCAACTGAACATGTGTTTAACATTTTGATAACATAAAATACCTAGCTTGCCAATTTATTGCGTTTGCTGGGCGATAAATAAATATTATTTGCCAGAAAGCTTACATTAATTTCTGATAAATGTATTTGACCACATGCCAGCTTTAATTTGAAATTAAACTGGTTGTATGATTTACGAAGCCTATATACTTACCAAATAATTTAATTTGATAGTTTTGAAAGTAGTGAAAACCGGCTTTAATTTAGTTTAGATTAGTGTAAGTACTAAGTAAGTCTAAGTACTTATTTTGTAAGTCTAAAGAAATAAACGATTTGACTTTGACTTTGAATTTGTATTTTAGTTTAGTTTAGTGTATTTTAGTGTATAATACAGGGTGCCACAGAATGGACGTGAAAGGGGGTGATTCTGGAAATCGAAGGGGTCACGCACGGTCAAGTCAAAAGTCAAAAATGCTTTATTTCCATGAAAAATACTAATAAGAAAATGAAATATCCTCTAGGACATTATATTTTAGGTCTGCTTCGGGTCCATTTTCCATGTAATAAGGAAATAATTTACAAAATCGGTTCATATTTGAAGGATAAATCGACGATCATACAAGTCGACAAAAAGTGTTCAATGAGTTGGAAATACTTTAATTTAAAGAGCCCAAATATTTTATAAAAGTAGTAATCAGAGTAAGAAAGCATGTTTTGCTTCATGCAGGTACTAAATATTAAAAAAAAGTGAGTACACGATATTCCCAACTAACCCCAAAATTAAATGAATCCCGCCCGGGAGTTGTTGCGACACATTTTTAATCACCGTAGAGAATACCAAACATGAAAGCGCCGAAACTTTGAGTCCACAAGGAAGTTGGCAACTCCAACACTTCCATATAGTTAGCGTATTCCATCAAATATGCATGCATATTTTGAATCTTTCTACTGTGTTGGTAACAAGTTAGATTTTGAACTACTAATTGTGTTTATTACAAAAAGTTTCGAGAAGTAAAATTAGGTTGCGGATGGTGATGACGTGTTTAAAGAAACGACCAGATAAGAGGACTCGAAAACGAATGTGTTGTGTAAGCTTTGTGTTCGCGGTTGTTACCTCAACTTCAACCTCAACAGCCTATTAGTCCACTACTGGACGCAGGCCTCCCCCTAAAGAGCGCCTTATTGGTGTATCTCATGGGCGGGTAATGCCCATAATCCCCACGCAGGGCATGCGGGTAGGGGATCGCAGTTCGGTGGTAGAATTGTTCTGCAGAGGGTTCTGCTGCTCGCCCCCCGGTGAATATCCATTAGTAGTCTCTTACGACACCCACGGGAAGAGATGAGGTGGTGCAAATTCTAAGCCAGCACCACCTCACACACTTAGCTGCATGTTGTAAATCTATTCACAACCCGTCCTCAGCTACGAGACGCGCAACGGCGGCATCGTTGCGTCATCGCAGCGTAGTGTTGCCACAATGTGCGTCGAGCAATCGCTCGAAAATAACCGGCGTCATAAGAGGAAGAGCATGTTAACACTGGTGGCGATTCGCGAGCGATTCCTCGATCGCAAGTCGCCTTAGTGCTCATTGAATTAAATTATTCCTCCAAAAAAACACGCTGGCCTTATTTCCTCCAGGGAAAATTCGGAATATTTCTACAAAACCACGCTTAATCGTGCTCTTCGCTATTATTCACGCTGTAGCCCACGTTCCAATCATAGGCGGAAACAAAGGGGTGCAGACTAATTAGACTATAAGTCATCGGCTTGGCATTCCAATCAAGCCATTTGCTAAAATCGTTGATTGTTGGTACAGTCTGTTCAGCAATAACTGAGTTCAGGGTATTTTCAAAGTATAATACAAAAATTACGAGTAGGTACATATATCAGTAAAAAGCTGCGCGCCGCGGCTTCTCACGCGTTATTTCTATGGAAACGTTTAAAGTTGATTTATATCCCACGGGAACTAACTTATGGGATAAAAAGTAGCCTATGTTAGATTCCAGGATTAGAACTACCTTTAACCAAAATTTCAGTCCGATCCGTTCAGTAGTTTTGGAGTGAAGAGGTAACAAACATCCATCCATCCATCCATCCATCCATCCACATCCATCCAAACATTCGCATTTATAATATTAGTGTCATGTCATATATGTACTTATATTGGTTATCTAGTACCCATAACACAAGCTCTGCTAACCTTGGGGCTAGATGATGCTGTGTGGATTGTCCAGCATTAAATATTTATAACTTACAATATTTCAGAGAGGTGCAGAAGTTTAAAACAAAGCACATTAAAGTTTTAAATCATCTGTTTTTTGTCCTCTCAGGTGTGTTTCTTGATGACATTCCAACTCTAGCCCCGCTGCGGAACAAAGGATTGTCTACAACTTTACAAAACTTTTACTTTGTAAAGAACAAACAGGTTTCAGAAAAAATAAAACAATTAATATGGCCTTATATGACTTTCTTTATAGAGTATCATACAATATGGATAAAAGAATACCAACGTGCTCGATTTTTTGTGACATGACCCAAGCCTTTGACTATATTAGACATGACATATTGCTAAGCAAACTTGAACTCTATGGACTAAGAGGAAATGTTTTGTTACTTATTAAATCTTACTTAGAAAATAGAATACAAATGACAGAAATAACCAATATTAATACTAGAACCAAGACTGAAGAATCTTTTACATCTAAAAAGCGGATAATGAAGTACGGGGTGCCACAGGGTAGTGTTCTAGGCCCTCTTTTGTTTATAATATATATAAACGATCTGCCAAAAGCCACCACACAACCCATGACTTTGTTTGCAGATGATAGTACAGTGACCATAACATGTAAAAATATTGCGACATATAAAAGTGACATCAATGTAGCCCTATGTGATATAATAGCCTGGCTAGATGACAATAACTTAAAAATTAATCTCTCTAAAACTAAAATTATTCATTTTCGACAACGTGACCCTGCTGATTCTAGAAACTTTGACATTAAATACAATAATACAATAATAGAACAAGTTACCTCGACGAAATTTTTAGGATTAAATATTGATAAAAAATTAAACTGGAAATCGCACATAGCGCTCTTATGTAAGAAAATTAATAGTACTGCGTATGTTCTGTATAAATTATCCCCAACAGTTAACGTAAAAACACTTCTTATAGCATATCATGGTCTAATAGCATCTCGCGTCAGATTTGGATTGATTTTTTGGGGGAACTCTACCGACGTTGAAAGGGTATTTAAACATCAAAAACGATGTATTAGGGCGATGTTCAACCTTAACGTGCTAGATACCTGTAAACCTTATTTCATAGAACACAATATCCTTACTATTCCTTCGTTGTATATTCTGGAAACGGCTATGCTGGTAAAAAATAATGCTGATTTATTTTGTAGACTATCCGACGTCGTTGTACGGAATAGACGAGACAATAATAAAGTATGTGTCCCTGACTGTAAAACTACTTATATGCGCAAAAGCGTCTTCTACACCGCTCCTTATTTATATAATAAACTCCCAGAGTCACTGCGAAAGCTCCCTTGTTTGTTGTTTTATAGGAGGTTAAGATCATTCTTATCAAGAACCGCCTATTACACCGTAAATGAATTTATTATTGATAAAAATGTTACTTCATATTTTACTTGACCCAGCTTATACAGAATGATTGACATGATTTTAAATTTACGGTTTGATTTACAGACATTTATTTTTAATTAAGCTTATTATATTGTGTTATTTTTAATTTAATTTAGTTATATAATTGTATTAAAACGATTGCATGCCTAAAGGCAGAAAACAATGATTCCAATTTAATATATTTAAGATCTTTATAACATTGTATTTCAAGCAATAAATGAACTTTTACTTTTTACTTTTACTTTTGCAACTTGTTGTACTCTTATTGTAACTTTCAGAGCTAAGGCGACCCATAAATGTAAGTGACATAAGTAAAAAAGTCTAACAAAATCATAAGAAATGTATAAAGGCGTATGGATACTACCCATATCTCTTTCCTTCTCTATTTGTGACCGGTATGGTGGGCCTAGACACCTTGGAGTTGAGACGCAAGTTGCAATTAGCCATGCATTACTGTTTACTTCTTCGTAACAGAGTGGACAACCCGGTGATACTGAGTACAGTTACTTTATATGTCCCTGACAACTACTGCAGAACCGGACGCAGGTTTCACCGGCTATTTGCGCAGCCACCGGCACGCACGAAACACGCCAATAACGCACCCACACCTAGAGCTCTCGAACTACTCAATGGTCTGTTACAGGAGTTCCAACATGTCGACATATTCAACGATAGTCTAAGTCATATATATTTATGCCTTAGAGCATATCTTACCTTAAAATAAAATATGTTTTTTCTATGTGCTTATCATAATGTTTCTCTATTTTATGTTACCTGTTAAATGTTTGGTTTTATTATTATGTAAGTGTCTGTGTACTGTATTCTTAATTAATTATAGTTCTAATATTTGTATTTAGCGTAGTTAGTGCTTTGGTGTAAACTGTTAGCTAACTACTGTTTTCTAAAATAAATAAATAAATAAAAACTGCTTTAACTTCTACGCTAGATTTAGTTAGTTAGATTAAGGCCCGTATTATAAAATCTTGCTCAGTCATACAGCTATGCTTCAGTGAAGTTTATGCCATAGAAAAGCGTTGCTCAAGCATAGATCGATGTCTATGCAAGCTTTCATAATTCGAATTTCCCCGGTTTCTCGAACGCTTATTATTTTGACAAATTGTTGACAATTTGTCAGACTGTACACGCACTGCTTTTAAACTTGAACACATTGGGATAAGGGGCAGTGTCAATGAGCTATTCGAAAGCTATCTTACAGACCGTCGACAATTGGTGAAGATAAATGATACGCTTAGTGAAGAGGTAACAGTCACTTTCGGTGTTCCCCAGGGAAGTGTACTGGGCCCGCAACTTTTCCTGATTTACATTAATGAACTTTGCAAACTCTCACTCCCTAACTGTTCAATCTTCACCTACGCAGATGACACCGCCCTGGTCATCTATGGCCATACATGGAAAGAGGCACAAGCATCCGCAGAGCAATCGTTAACTCTACAGTGGTCGCGCGGATTACATATGTAATCCACCGTCACAAAATCTGAAATTTCTCCTAAACCCTAAGCGCCAACGGTTAGAACCTCCAGGTACTTTCAATTGAATGTTTGAAGAACGTGCTCAGTGCTGCGTGGGCGTCGGTCACGCTTAGTTCTGTCACAGGAGATCTGCAAAGTTCGTGGATTACACCTGTATGCCGCGCGACCACTCACGTAAGTTTTTTTTACATGCCTTTACTCTTCTTATCGTCGTTTATCTTTGTAAAATTATATGTTTATTGATATATTTTTATGCTGAAAGGTTATAACATTATTTTTTATTTGAAAGACAACCATGGACAGAAGAACAGCTGATCAGATCGCGTTGTGGCTAGCAAAATCATATCAGAACGATGTTTACGACGACAGGTCGAGTTCTGATGACTAAGAAGATCATATTGAGGTGCAGGATCATCAATCAGAATCTGAACAAGATGACGACATTCCAGGTGAGGCAGCTGAGGAGGAAAGTTCAGAATCTTACTTTAGGAGATCGTCGAAAGCCAGAGATAATAACTTATTATAAGCGGACGAAAAACGGTGTAGACCTAGTAGACAAGATGTGCTCAATGTACGACGACGTATCCAGAAATTCAAGAAGATGGCCATACCATCTTCTTTGAACTGCTGAATCTTAATGCGCTCAATGCGTTTAGCATTTATACTGCAAACAAAAATTATGAGAGAGTCCTCCGACGTGACTTCCTTCTAGACTTGTCTATGGCGTGGATGAAGCCATTAGCTCGTCGAAGATTGGAAAATACAACATTGCCTAGAAGTCTCACATTTAGTATAAAAGACTTTTTTGGAATTCCAACAGAAAACCAGCCAGCACCTTCGGAACCAACTCGGAATAGTTCCATCGGCCGTTGCCACGACTGCGGAAGAAAGCGTAGTAAAAGCACATGAAAAGTGTGCAATGCCTGCAAAAAGTTCATTTTTGGGGATCATTCGACAATTATATGTCTGTCATGTGTAGAAAACAGGAATTAGATTTAGATTTGATTCATAAGTTTTTTTGTGATCTCAATCATAGCGAAAGATGTGATTTTTTGTGCTAAATAAGAGGTATAATTGTTTTGTTTGTTTATTTTTAACACAGAGGTTCTGATTCGTTTTTGTTTTTTATTACTTAGAAAGGAAGCTTTAAGTATAAAAATAAGATTTAAATAAAAAAGATTTAAAGCTCACAAGACTTTTAATTTCAATTTATATTTGGCACACACATGTAATCCGCGCGACCATTCGTGTTACGATTAGGTGCGCGACTACTGTAGGGTTAAGGACTGTGCTTATTTGGCTATCTCTTAATCTTTTAACCCTTAACGTCAATAAAACAAAATGTATAACATTTTCTTCTTCATCTAGATCCCAGCCATTATCTTCCCCTTCGTTTTCAATTCGAGCCCATACATGTATCTCCTCATCCTGTAATGCTTCCTCATCCTGCAACTGCCAGGCTCTCGAACTGACACAGAACATTAAGTACCTCGGAGTCTACCTAGATAGCACCCTCTCTTGGCTCCCTCACATTCAGTGCACTGTTTCAAGAGTCCGAAAATTGATCTTTGTTTTTAAGCAACTGAGAGGTGTTGCAGACATAGCTTGCCTCAGAACTGTCTATTTCTCCCTAGCACAATCCATCATCTCTTATTGTAATACTTCTTGGGGCGGAGCCATAAAAACCCAAATGCTCAGAGTTGAGAGAGCCCAGAGGGCGGTGCTCAAGGTTATGATGTCCAAACCTCGACGGTATCCAACTGACTTGCTGTATGCTCAATGTGAGGTTCTGACAGTTAGGCAACTATACATTCTTGCGACTCTACTACGAAAACACTCGGAACTTACCTATGACTCGAATTATGTTCAAAAAAAACGTCGTTCTGACATAGTATGTAAAACAGAGCCTCACCATGCAGAAGTTACTAGACGACAGTATTTCTACTCTAGCCCCTCACTCTATAATAAAGCTAATAAAATATTGAATTTATACCCCCTACCTCGATATAAAATGAAACAAAAGTGCCTCCAATGGCTCCTGACCCTCTCGTATGAAGATACCGAAAACCTGCTAAAAAATCCAAGATAGCCCCTCATTCAAAACTTCCATTCACACACACTCACTTACACTAAACAAGCACTACATGGAAGCCCCGTTGCCCGGACTCTCAAGAGACCGGTGTCCTCGGAAGCTCCTAACACACTCTATCTCTTACACACAAAAACACACACACACACACATATATACTAGACAATCGCCTAACAAACAACCCTCTCGCGCACATACACAAACATCATCCATCCATCCACAGCCTGTATCGGTCCACTGCTGGACGCAGGCCTCCCCCTGATAAACGCCTTATTGGCGTTTAATTCATTGGGGGGTAATGCCCATAATCCCCACGCTGGGCATGCGGGTTGGGGATCGCAGTTTGGTGGTAGATTTGTTCTGCAGGGGGCGCTGCTGCCCGTCCCCCAGAAGATATACATACACAAACATACCAGCACTTAAACACTCTTTTATTTACAATGTTATTTTTTGTATGTACCTAAAATTATGTATAGTTAAATTAGTAAACAAACACTCTTTTTTTTCTAACATGTACTTTTATATTAACTTTGTGTAAGGAGGCGGGTGAAGAGACTACGGCGCAGTTTTTAACTTTTGTGGTCTCTTCGTTCACATGTAATCTATTATAACCTGTACTTGTCCAAATAAATGATTTTGTATTTTGTATTTTTTTTTTTACTGGCGTTGTTTTTTTTTTAACTTAATGGAAGTTCACTAGCGGAAAAATATGAATGTTTGGAGCACTATAAAGTTGTAGGTAGCTAAAATAGCAAGGAATTTTATTCGTCGTACGTGTAAGTTACGTTAAGCACGCAGGTTATATTCCGCGAGATTAAAATTCACGCTGTCAGATTCCGCAGTGTGTATATAACAAGCCGTTGACTATCCATTCAATGTGACAAGCGTTGAAACCGGGGGTAATCTCATTGACACGCAACAAGACTCTTGTAACTATTTATAGAACATCACCATCATCATCATCGATAGTGGCTGATTAAGCTTGTGGAAATTCGAAAACGTGTGACGTCGACGATATTGATAAAGGTGTTTGTCGCACGAAGGTGAAAACTAATTTCGTAAGTAGGTATGTGATGTGAAAAATATTCGTAACCTATGTGCTGCCTAGTATAGTTCTAATAGATTATTATCTACCTATTAGGTCTATTAACCTTATAGGTAATACCTAGTAGAAAATAGAAATCGAACTACATCTCTAAAAACTCTGCAATAAATGTACGACGATAAATGTCGAAGCAAGAGAAAACTATTTAGAATGTAATTCCGGCCGACAGTATTGGATATATTGGCAATTCGCAGTGCATATTCGGATCAGACGGCAGGCTCCCCCGAGGCCTGCTATCGCCACCCGCAACCCACATTTACATGAATCTTACAAGTTCATAACTTATTGCTTTCGAAGACATTCTGGATCTTCTCTTATTCTTTTCAGATGTTGGAGAACCAAAAGTTAAATACATATATCTAGAAGGAAAGTTAAGCTTGCCTGTGAATTATTTGTTTAATATGCAGCTACTTATATATCTAACTATCTAGCTGAACCAGGAGTTCAGTGTCAGTCAATTACCAATAACCCTGTATATCTAAATAGAGGTGAATAGAGATTTGTTTATAATGTCATTTGCTAGCAGAGAAAAATAAATTTTCTTTAACCTAGAAGAACTCGTACCTAATAGGCAAAGCTGTTAGATAAAAACTCATGCAATGAATTTCCCAGGCGCCCTCAAAGCCTTTTCCGTTCAAAGACGTTGTATTGTTTCATAATGAAAATTTATGTGAAGGTGCAATAAACGATACGGCTTTGTTCTTCAGTGGAGCGAGGCAGAATGGTTCCTTAGGAATTGCTTGTTTACCTTGAGGAAGGAAATTGTAGTTGTATTTTTAAGTATCCGTTGAAACCTTGTCCACCTCAATGTAAAGGTATATTATAAAATGATTTAATTAATGGTCATTATAGAAATGGCAGAATACCAAAAGTTCAAAAGCTTTCTCGCAAATATCACGAAAATTGTATTAGACTTTTTAATTGTACTTTTATAGTTCAAAATTATAATATTTTGTGCATTCAAGAGTTTTTTTATAAAAGAACCGTAAATTTCCATGTAAGTGAGTGCAGCCTTGTCACGTCGCGGTGTCGCCCTCTAGCTTTCTGTTCCCGAAACAATAGAGTGCGCTTGATTTTCTGCACAGAACATTTCAGATTACAGAGTGCTTTTCCGTGGCAAGTTTCTATGCAGCTGAGAATTTATCTTTGTGGGAAGGGTGACTTGTGTTGGTAATAATATTAAATGAGCAGACAATAAATTTAAAGTGGACATTTTGAGGATTTTGTAATCCCATAAGCCGCGGCACAATACATACCTCTTGCAGTTGCCTTGAAACAATAAACAAGAACCATATTCAAGAAAAATCTATTAAATTATAATCTACAGGGATTAGTGTCCTAACTCCACAAAATACTGTAACAAAAATGAACAAGAGAGGAAAATTATAGTTTCGAGGGCACTCCCATAGTTTGCGTAACGGATTCAAATTCCTCGACATTGCGAGGCAGAATTGAATTGCAAAAGTGAATTCGGTTTTGAACGCAGGCTTGCAACAGCGGGTAATTTAATTAGGCTACAATTGGCACCGATGTCGCCACCCGGACGTGCGTCGCATGCCACCGCGACAAAGCCCATTTGCATACCTACCACTCTAGTAGTGTAGTTACACTACACAATCCACTAAGATGCTAATAGCCCAGCGTTAAGTTACTCTCGTTACTTGAAAACGCCCGCGGCGCCAGGGAAATTGCATCTCAAACTCACTAAGACGCCTTTAACTTTATCTCCTTTAAAAATGTACTGGATAAGCAACAAACTCTGAAAACAACAAATTGAAAAGCTAAGTGATTGATTAAACCAAAGCAGTTTGTCGGGCTCACTATCAGTAAGTTAGGAGTGAAAAGATAAGCGTCATAAATCAGTGCGATAAAAAGTGGAACAATCGAGCGAAGAGGGCTGGTAGCTGGATCCTTCGAAACGAACTGTTCCATGAGGCCATCGACTCGCCTTGAAGGGTCCTATCTTTATACCCCGATGGTATCTTGTTACACCCACCAGTCACGACACCTGACCTATCTGACCTAACCAGTTCTGAAAACTCACTAGGTACTCTTTACAACTGAATTCTTTTAAAGGAATCATTTGCTCGTAATATAAGAATAGGAACCGGTATAAAATTACTTGCCAACGAATTGAAACATCGTTGGGAAATTGATAGATCACGTGGTAAGTACGTTTCCCCTGTTACGTAATCGCAAAGAAAAGAGAGGAAAGGAAATATTGCATCAAAGAGTATTTGAAATATTGCCAAGTACATGCGACGCCGGCGGAATTGATTCCGCTGGCTTTGTGACCTCCGGGAAGATGTGGTTTTGCGGTTATGCGATTATTTGTTTTATATCACCATCACGGATCTTGCACTCATTGCTGCGACTTACGATTTAGTAGGATCAACCTGGAAGGTAAGTTTAGGAAATTGGCAGAAGAGGCATTCTTCTACTGTTACTTTAACTCCATTCGTGCAGACTTTACTCATACGTTACTGAATTCGAGGATTATAATGCTAATTTGCAATATTTTGCAGATGGCTGCCTCACAAATATAATATTTTATTTAAGTCTAAGTTTTTAGCATAAGCTGAAATTACGCTAGCTATAAAGAAAATAAAGTTTGAAGACCGACTCAGCAATAACGAGACTTTTCACCCCAATAGTCGGAGTGATCTTTTTATTCCCCTATTCGTTTAATTAAGGAGCTAACTTTTATGTTGCAGAATATAAAGTCTATTTAAAAGCTTAAATGCACTTGTGCAAACTATAGCCCGGCGCAAGAGCAAGAAACTAAAGTAGAAACATTTAAAAAAGTATTTAACTAGTCTCGGAGGAAATATCCTTTGGCGAAGTAACCCTTTTGGAGTTCAAATTTGTACAATTCACTCGGCATAGCTTGGTTAAAACTGGTTATCTTCACTTTACCTGTTGAACTGAAATCCACGTTTCATTACATAAATGCACGTCTTCGTGTCTTCAGAAGTAAGCTATTCCCACCTAAAACATTACCTTCGGCGTCGAAGAGGAGCTTTAGTAGAAAGATAATGCAAAACCACCTTTATCGTCCTTAAAATAGACTTTACTTCCAGTCAGAGTGGAGTTGTCGTAGAACTTTGTTACTACACAAGGCTTCCACTTTCTTTACTTATTGGACGTGGGTACCAATAATCAGTTCATCCGAATTGTATTTCACTAATGCTATGCAGTTGGCGTACTTCCTAATTAAATATTTGCTTATTCTCTGAGGATTGGTCGTCGTTTGGACATCTCATTGTTGTTCAGATAACGGAATGATAGCAGATTTTAACTAATAAGCAGAATATCTGATACTATGGTTATTATTATGGTAAATGCTACCAATTTGCAAATACTTCATTATTGCAAAATGCTGAATTTACACATTTTATCATTTTTTTTTGTACATTAGGCGATAAATGATTTTCTATTCTATACAACCAAAATAATATTTATTATCTCTGTTTCCATAAACACTATTTTTAATTTCACAAATACTAGTTAGATCAGGGTTTCCCAACCTTTTATGCATGGTGCTTCCCTCAGGGTAATAAAATATTTCCATGCCCCCCTTTATTTTTCTTCATCGATTCAATAAAAAAAAACACGAATTATTTTTACGACATATATTTCACACGAGAGTTAAATCACTTATTTATATGGTGTTACCATATGTTACTTAAAAAATAGTGATGATTATTTTATTGATGCGATGTTTGTGCCTGCAGTTTTTGAACCAGTTGGTCGATATCAGGTTCAGTTTTTGACAGAGTTATCATCAAATCACTATCAACTGCAAGACGATATCGCTGTTTTGTTAATAATCTGCATAATAATCTTAATCTGAACTAATGCTGAAAATCCGATTTCACACAAGTAAGTCGAGGAAAACGGCAAAAGTATTCGCAAAGCAAGAGTGGCAACGTTTGGATTAATCAGAAAGCGTTTTATCCAGAATTTCTCCAAAGTCAAGAGATGAAAGTCATCTTTCATAGTCGAATCTGCCTACCTATCCAGAAAATATTCTTGGACATCTTCTGGTAATTGCAGAACATCGACCACAAATGGATTTCTGGTCATGTGCTATATTGGTGATTCTGAATTAACGTCTCTGTAATATCGCTGAAATTATTTTTGCTATACTTCCAAATGAGCTAATATATCAATCAGTTTTCATATCTTCGTTTGGTTCTTGATTTTTAATTATTTCTTGTAGTCGAGAAAAAGATAGCACATTTCCAGCAATTACCCACCGAGACCAAAGTTGAAGCTTAGATATAAATCCCTGAATGTGGTCGTAGTTATCAAACTTATCAAAGATGCCGTTTTTGCCCTGTAGTTTTAAATTCAGTTGGTTTAAGGCTTCAAATATATCACTCAAATAGGCCAACTTCCAGTAAAATTGTTCATTGCTGAGTAATGTCAAAATGTTATTTTTTTCTTGAAACACAAGGAAGAGGATAACCTCTTCTTTGAGCTCGAACTCGAGGGCTAAAACACATACACCTTGTCTTGTCGCGAGTCGAGATACAAAGTTGTAACGTGCGTAGTTGGTCCAGGGGGGCACGCCCCACTGGTTGGGAAGTCCTGAGTTAGATTATATCGGAAATTTTCTTAACGTAAAGGTGCAAAGGAATTATTAAATTGTTGATTGGTCGGCTTACCTACTAAATCGAAGCTAAACTTGCTAGCGTTTTAGTATTATTTTATCAGAGATTTTGAAATTCAGTTGAAAGCTTTGTTGAACAGCTACATCACTATTTCCTGACCTCGTTGGTTCGAAAAATTTTGAAATCCGGCTATGCATATAAAGCAGCATGAGGAATGGCATGTTCCGAAACCTCGTCCGTGTGCTATGCGGCAGGTGCATACGATATAAAAGACAACCAATTCTTTGCCAAACACGTGTCAAATCGAAATCGTATGGGAAATCTATAACCTAGAACTATACCTAGTTCAATAGGTTTATTAATTTATTGGTTTCAAACGAGAAGAAAACATCTGTAGGATTAGATATAATATTAATAATCATGCTAGATAATCCAGAACTTATGTTATGGTTACTAGATGACTGATAAAAGTAAATAAGTACAATACGTTACATATATAGATATTTTTTAGCATGTATAGACAATACCCGGAACACTCTGAACAAATATTTGAAGATCGTGCAAACATTTGTCACAAAGCGGGAATCGAAGCCGCAACCTTCTGCGTTGCAGGCAGAACGTCGCCCGTCACGCCACATCGGTCAACCTTCAATGAAGTGAATATTGGCTTTATAATCACGTAGATGAAGTCATTACTGTGTAAATATTCACTTGTATCATGAAAAATTACAGGACGCAAATAATTAAGCCTAAGGGGCTTTCATACAACGCTCCAGTAATCACTGCCCACAATCCAACGATACATTGCTGTAATCAGCAACTGAGTATGTTAATTGCCGTGTGGTATTGAATTAAGCTGAGATTAAATCCGCTATTTTGGCGAACGATGGCCGGAAACAATCAGAGATGAACTGAATCAATTTGGGATTTCGGGAGTGCAATTGGGCTGAGCGACTTAGGTACTGATGCAGCTGTATAATCGAAAAGCTGATAGCGTTTTGATAATAATAGTTCTACATCATGATCATCTGAGGCTCGAAAAAATCGGGTTCTTATAATAACTAGGCTAGTTATGGATTTAACTATTTTTGAGGTTGTAGTTATTTAGATTGTAATAAAGTTTTGCGCACATTAAACATCGGTGTCTTTATACTCGTAGATGTCGCCAAAACGAAACCTTACTCTGACAGTATTAAAAATGTCACTGTCATAACGATATACTCGACATAGTCATAACGAGTCATAAAATAATAAAGATGGCATCATTTTGAGTCCTGTCTGAGCTGAGTTTAGTTTTGGCAACATCTGAATTGTAATCTTTGGTAGAAGAAACTTTGCATAAATTGTTGTTTTCGAGTCTATCGAGATAATAAACCCTATCTACAATTTAAATTACATAAAAAAATAGAAACATCAGATTTTTATATCGAGCTTCATTAACCATCGACGATGGTTTGGATAGAAACTAAATGTATAAAAATTTTATTCATA
The DNA here is from genome assembly GCA_955876795.1 of Eupithecia tripunctaria. Classification (NCBI taxonomy): domain Eukaryota; kingdom Metazoa; phylum Arthropoda; class Insecta; order Lepidoptera; family Geometridae; genus Eupithecia; species Eupithecia tripunctaria. The sequence goes on along the minus strand of OY041603.1, from coordinate 6,315,876 downwards.
TTCAATATTTTTAAATAATTATAATAAACAAACTGGATGACTTATTTTGTAGTCATCCAGTTTGTTTAAATATTGAATATGAATAAAATTTATTTTATATTTTTTAGACAAGCTTAATGAATAAAAATAACATTTAATTATATTTTAAACAACCTTTTATGCAAAGGCGTCTCTAATTTATTCCTGATCAAAATTTACATTGAACTATTATTTTAGGTCTAGTCTAGCTTCCATCATCATAATTTAAAAGTTTATCGCGAACCCTATTTGCGAGGACTATATCGAGAATCTAAATGTAACTTTTTTAACAGTAAATAGCTAATGTGATTTTAGTTCAGAATTGCTATGTAACTTCATAACTTTAACACATTCCGATTTGTATTCGTACCGTATACTAGTCAGTCACTGTCAATAAAATTTTTATAACCGTCTGCAGAGTAAAATGTTGTGCTCACTGGGGACCCATATCCATATGGCAGACAATTGTATGCTATCGATAAATCATTTTTAACATCGATACATTTCACACGCTGTATTTTAGTTTAATGACTAACTTTTTATTGTTAAGAACGGTGCTATCTTTGTAGTGTTTTTAGATTTTTTTAAAACATTATGATCTTTTAATGAGAGCGAAACTAATTTGCCATAATTATGTTGACCATCAAATCGAGTAATTTGTTTGTATGCATAGACACCTTTATTCGAAAATCTGTCGCGTTGAAAACATCCTAAATATATTCAACATTAGAAATAAACAAAAATATTTCTGAAATCAGTCGTTTATTCAAAATGAATAGGAAAGTACGAAAATGGTGAAATTCCTTCTAGTTTCTGCAACCGCTCGCTCACACGCGGGGGCGATGCGACACAGGGGGCAAAATTCCGAGATAAGGCGAACGCCGCCGAATGGCCAAAACGATGCGATTCTACGTGAAACAACAACAAATCCGCGCGGGCCGCCCGCTATGATTTAGGAGAGCTTCGTAGCCTTCTTAAGGCGCATACCCGAGCCAATCTGACAGCAATTCCTATTTTATCATATTTTTACGTTTATCATCGCAATTTTTAAAAATCCTACGTTCAGTTTGTGGTATTTATTAAAAGCTATTTTTTAATACCTCTTTTATAATTTTATCTCATATAGTTTAGGAGGAGATGCAAAAATAGAGTTTGGTGGCCAAAAAGCGCAACTTCGTATCTCTTCCTAAGCTTTACAAAATGAAACTATTACAGAGGCATTAATAAATAGCTTATAATAGATACCACAAACTGAACGTAGGATTTTTAAAAATTCCTTCGTACAACGTAATAATAAGATATAATAGTATGTATGAGCCTTAAGGGGTATGGTTCACTTCGATATAAGCCCGCTCCATCAAGTTATATACTCGTAAGCCATCATACGTCCACTGCTGAGTCTGCCTTCCCCAAACTAGGGGGGTTTTGACATGATAACCACTCTTGACGGATCGGTGATAAAACTCAAACTCGAACACAAAAATGCTTTATTTCCATAAATACAATAAATGTACACTTAGGAAAAGTCAAATCATATTAAAAAAAATACTGACACGGAAATAAAGTGGTATTTTTGATTTCGATCGCTTCGCTATGTCACATGATATGATCACAGGTGACGATTAGTTCACTTAAGGAAGCTACTATCCTTCTTCTAGCCCTTCAGTTGCCTCTTACGATATCCACGGCCTGAGTTAGAGGGGTCAATAGGGTATATGCATCGATTTTTTTTATTGTTTTAATCGATTCTTTAGGTCATTATTTAACCGAGGTATGATAAGACGCTCACTGAATTTCGCATTAACAAGGTAAAAAAAAACAAATCAAAACTACAATCATTTTCGGGTGATAAAAACGCTGCCATATTGGCGCCATGTTTATGTGACGTCGACGTACACACTTGAATAAAACCTTTGGTGACGACCTCGGTAGTGATCATCTCAGGAAAGAGGTTTTCCGAAATAATCGACAATACGAAATGTCAAGTGGGCAGAATAGTGTCAAATCAAGGTGCAGCAAGCAGAATAAAAAAAGAAGAAATGAGTTACTCATTTCTTCTTTTTTGTCACATCCGCTCTAGTCAATGGCGTAGCGTTTTGAAATTTTGCGATTGAGATTTAAAATATCAATTTTTCAATGGTTAAATTCTACAATAAAAACATCTCAAAATGCAAAAATAAATATGTAGATATGTTTCTATATCAATAAAGAATACGTATATATTTTTTTAGCCATTTTGAAATCACATGCATATACCCTATTGCTTAGGAGGGACCATTTTACATTTACTATTGCAATAAACTAGCCAGCTACGTGTCTGGTGACGTAGTTGGCTACGTGGCCAGACAACGTAATGGTACTTACGCACCTTGGCATAAAGCTCTCAGTAAGCTTATCCCCAGTGAATAAGTCCCACTTTATAACCCGTTTTCATAGCTAACGGGTGGCAATGTGAAAATGCATTGGCAAGGCCGTTACTGACATCCATTTCCTGTAAAATGTGAACGGAATATCAGTGTATTGTCTTGTGAAACAATTTGTAATTTATGGAACAAAAATTTGACCATTGTTTTAGATTCATCTAAGCTTTAGGTAATGTTTTTGGTAAAACTCCTACAGCATAAAAGGTAAAAAATTGCGCCTTACCACCACTAGGGTGATTTTTCTGTTTATAGCCAACTCCGGCTTGCTCGATTTCTTTTGTTTTTAACGGAAAGCAAAATATGTAGTTTCAAACTGGATATGCCTTCCATTTGGCGATGATACTTTGCCTTGTCGTTTATGAGTTCTTATTAGTACCTACATTCAAGTAAATATATTGAATGTTGCGGGAACAATCGAAAATAATACTTGGTCCGAACAGGCACGAGACACAACCAAGAATACGCCAAAAGATAAAAGCGTTACCAAAAAGTAATAAAAATATTTTAGAAGTCCCTCTGCTGTTTAATTTCCATATTTGTGCGCCGGTCACTGGCGTCATTACTGGCGGCTGCGATAATGTCCCTCGCATTCACGGGACGCTTTTCCATGCTGAAATATGAATGCAATGGCCGGCTGTATGCAGGACTTTTGGAAGGGCATCTTATTATTGTTTTGCAAGAGAAACATACTATTATATGTATATATGTAAATATATAATATATAAAAACTATTATACATATTGGGATTTATAAATGATATTTTTTTTACAAGCGTAAATCAGAGCATCCGAGCTTCTAAGGCATGTATTTCGATTTATTTGTGTTTTTATAAATTAGAGAAAGTTATATATTGCATATCTATACCTATTCGATGGCACATTTGACATTTATGACACGAGTTCAGCGGATTATATTATCTAAGCACGAGTTAGTCTAGAAATCCCCTGGAAGCAAGCTACCAAATCTGGCTACGAGATGGGACTAAAGGGGTCTTGGTCAAAATCTTGGTCAATTTTGGAATTCAAGAAGTTATAGAAATAACTTTATAGGTAATCTTACTAGTAAATAAATAGGTTTTAAAGTGTTTTTAACCGACTTCAAAAAAAGGAAGAGGTTCTCAAGTCGTAAATTTTAATGTGTTTGTTACCTCAGAACGTTTGACTGGGAGGTCCGATTTCCATGATTCTTTTTGTCTATGAAAGCTGGTGCTTCCCGTGTAGTCTCGTTTTAATTTGGTTTAGTTCTGACAGTGGGATCCATGGAAAACTATAAAAATTTAAGTCGGCTTATAGTTTTTTAAAACGAAACTAATTATATTAAATTCTCTTCTGCGTTATGAAAAATGCTGCTAAATGACGCCAAATCCAGTTTTTTGCAGGTTCACATACTCTTACTTACAAATCTACCATTTCTCTACTAGTAAAAGGTTTTATTCGGAGATGGGGTGAGGTGTTCACTGTTGAGTGTAAAGTCCTGAATACGTCCACCACAGCTCTTTACAGCCGCGGAAATTAGCGAGGAAGAGCGAACTCTAGCTAATTCTGATAACAGCTCATTTGGCTAGTTTTATGGGCTGAACAATTGCTGAATTCATATCGTCTCTAGATTTAGAGCATGTAATGAAAATATTCCTAGTTTAAAAGCACGTACCTAGTGAAAACTTATTTTGTTCTTTGTTCTCCTTTGTCGTGCAGTTACGTACATGTAGGCCAACTTTTGTGATGACAGATTTTATCGTTTTTATCGTTGATTAGGACCACAATAAGAAATGAGCACTATTTATTATGCCCAAAATGCTCTAAAATGTACTTTGATGGGCATGGGACGCAGGTTCAAGTGCATCCTTTTCTCAGCTAACCAATAGGGTATATGGACGGATTTTTTTTATTTTTTAAATTGATTATTTAGGTTAATACATAAATGAAAAAAATATAAAACTTCATGCCCATACCAAAATATTCAAGTATGGTGCCAGGTGCCAATAGCGTTGCGTTTAGACATTTGCAGTTGAGATTTAAAATATCCACTTTTCAATGATTAAATTTCACAATGAAAACATCATAAAATACATAAATAAATATACAGATATATTTCTATTTCAATAGAGAATACGTTGAAAAATATTAGCTTTTTGAATTCACATGCATATATGCATATATGCATGCATATGTCACATGCATATTGCGCCACGAGGGCAAGTAACATAGGAGTCGAAAAAGGTGCTAGAGTTCAAGTTCCGTTGAAGTTGATTTCTTTGGATTATTATTTGATTTCGTTTGTTTTCCTCTCCAAACAAGGGGATTTCACCATTATCACCACACTTGTTTCAAATACAGAAGAACCAACCTTTGGTTGGTCTTAGTCGGCTTTTACGAGATTGGATCTGCTTGAATTGAGAGGCCAATTCATACAATATTATTTAACTTTATTTTTAATTTAGATTTTAGTAATGATATTAAATTGTTTTGTCTTAATTTTATTGTGTCTTTCTGTTGTCAATTTCTAATGTATATGATTTTTAAATGTGCATGTATATAGCATCAGCTGAAATAAATTTATTTTATTATTATAGTGATCGTGACTGTCTCGATCAACATACTAATAGCTATTAGCTCAGCAACTCAGTAGCTCAAAGACTTGTCAGGCCTAATTTATTTTAAGAATGTGCTTGAACAAGAATTCAGCTGATAAATCTATCAATACCACAAGTCTTTGTTTTACGCTCTCGTAAACAAACTGCGGTTTAGGGTCGTTTTATGCAATTTAGCGAGAACTCGTAAACTTTATCCGTTAGATATGGACGGTGCGTCTCGATGTTGTAATAAAATTACATTTAACGACTCAAAAGCGGTTACAATGTGTGGAATCAATGATGTTTTGGATTAGACATAGACACACTGCCCGCTAAAGTGACGCTTTTTAGCACTGCAAGGTCACTAGCAGTTAAACTACTGAGCTATTGTTAATTTAACGTTACTTCGGTAACGTGTGAGTCACACCTTATACTTTATAATAATCACACCTTATACTTTATAATAAAGGTTCTAAAATTCCTAACTAGCATCTGCCCGCGGTTTTGCACGCGCTCCTGCCCAGCGATTTACTCAATGCGACGTTAATTAAGAATATTCAAGCGGATATTTCAATAAATTTATTTTTGTATGGAAATAGAAAGTAGCTCATTATCAAACGTCGTAGAACCAACGTTGTTGCTGAGGTTGCTATGAACCAGGTTACCGAAGGTTGCTGGTCTATTAAATAGTGTCTGTGGAAACTGACTGCCGCAGCCAAAAATTCGGCTAAGAGGATATCATCATCACTTTGTATTTTTAAGGGCCTTTAAGGATTAAACGATTTTAAGATCTACACGGGTTGCAAAATTACTGGACAAGCAACTCATTTTTGAGCAGACATTCATGAAATACCACGTTTCTAACCAACCTTTCAACAGCCGCGATGAGAAGCACAAAACCAAATCTGACACCACTTCATTAGATGGCGGCCTCAAGCGTTGATTTCAGCAAACAGAACATCAATCAACCAGCTCGCGTGTAAAACAACATTCAATTAGCCACAACAGTTGCCGAGTGGCAACATACGCCATCGGTGTATCAATAATCTTGAACATAAACTAGTAGCTATTATTCTATTTTACTGTTTTAATAAACGGAATAACGAGGTTTATTTCAAACTACAAAGAGTGAACTTTGGTTATAATACAATGTATTTTCCTTTGAAAAGTTTTATAGCTAAGAAGCGTAGGCGTTCTACGCTTCTGCGGCGTAGCTGCGTAGAGGGTCTACGCCTAAGCAAATGTTGTAGCATCAAACGTTTTGGTTCAGCTATGAACAAGGTCATTGCATTATATACAAACTACTCCTCCAATACGGTCTAAATGAATCAAAAGGTCCGACTTGATAATTATTAATTTAAATGTTAGTTCCTTGTTCGTACACGCCGCTACACGGAATCATTCTCGTTCCTCTATAATATTTCCCATAGCTATGACCAGATTCCTGCGCATCTCACATTTAAAACAATTAGCTCGCTTCAGAACCGCATAAGGTACAAAATCGAATGACACCCAAGCTCATTACACTTGAATGTAACGGTTAACGGTTCTCGCATTTGATTCGGCTGAATGCTCTGAAGGCAAGTTCATTAGTGCTCACAGGAGCATGCATTCGTTTTGTTAAATACAAGGTAAAATGGGAAAAAACGTACCGCACACCAGTAGCCCATGTAGCAGAAAATTCTAAACGATATGATTCGGAAAAATCGAACCCTGTGCTTTTATTGAAGCTCATTTTCAGATGGAACAGATGGTAGGAAATGACTCGGCAATTTTAGTGTTTGTTTTTCCAATCCATTTTTGATTTATTATTGGCTATGAGATTGTAGTTTTAGCTTGCCCTAGTGGTATGCAAAGTAGGAATTACAGCATTAATCCCGTGCCAAGCTGTTTACAATATTTTAAAAGTTTCTCGTCAATGCAGCTTTTGTAGGTAAAGTTGAGCCCATATCAAGTTGATCTTTGGGCGTCGGCTGGTAATCTTAGATTAAGGGGCAGCACGAACTTTGCTAGCAACTAGTAAGTTGCGGCTAGCTCATCGCAACTTGCAATGAACAGCCCTGCACTACACTGAATTTAACATGGAACACTGCATCCTCATCTACGAGATAAAGTTTGAAAGCGAAATCGACCAAATTGTCGGAGTTAAATTGCATTGCCTGTTTATTGAATTAGTTAAAGCGGGAGTCAAAGCACTGATTTATTTATGTTTTTGCAAAATTGGATAATTGTAGATAAGTTAATTAAAAAATCAGTGCAAAGGCAGCTTTATCTTTGTTTAATTGTCTTTTAAAATAGGTTAGGTATTTTTTGTTTAGAAAAAAATGTGTTAGATTAATCAATATCAATCACTTTTATTTATTAAGCCTTACAATATAATAGTTTATATTTGTTATATTTAACTCTAGAAAAAATTAAAGAAAATATAATAGAGTCGAATAAGCTCGTAGCAAATTAGAAAACACATTGCATATTCGTTTCAACGTGAAAACAATTGCACTAGACTTATTTGTGCAGCAAATGTACTCTCCATGTCGGCCGATGTATCGACGTTATCATGAGATTGCCGTGGATACGTTTTCTTTTATATTAAATCTATGTTCAATCGGTTCACAGAAAGTCACACAAACATTCGGTAAAAGAAAATTGAGTTTACTCTAAAACCCACTTTACGATGAAGCTTGAAGCACGTTCACTGTAAAATACGTTGAATTTTTTGTGCCGTCAAAACAAAATGTGTGTACGATAAAGTTTAGAGCTTCTGTATGCGAGTGTGGAATTAAGATGGAGTCAGTGAACTCAACGGCATTACTTTGATTGCGCCGAGGAAAAACAAAGACAATTTAATTCTTTACGCGAGAAAGCGAGGTGTGGAGTGTATACGTTATCTGACGTTACTTATTGCAGCTATTTAGATAAAAAAGTCGCTTTTCTTGGAGTTTTGTAATTAAAACAGCGAGTTGGTTTCTTCTCAGCCCATTGGTCGTTCCTTCATTGGCCGTCCCGGCCGCCTATATCAAAATGCTACTTCAGTACGTCCCCTACTCTTTTTTCTATTGGTATGTGAGTGAAGTTATTTAAACTACCCCCTTAGAGCACTGTATTTCATAGAAAATAGATTAACGTAAACATTGTAGAAAACATTAAGACAGTTGATGGCAGTTCACACTCAGCATACTTAGTGCAAGTGTTCTTAAATTTTTTTGAAGCGGGGTTTTGTCGCCCTCTGTCTGGGCCCAGGTCGGCTAATGAAGGAACCCCTTTTTTCTACGTTTTATCTAGCTAGGGGCTTCCCCATCTACGTCAGCCGGATACGCGTCATACCGAACAAACCATTGTTTTTCTTTTGTTTTGTCAGCCAACTTCCAAGTAGATAAAAATTTCGACAAAATACCAAGTTTTCTTTCCCGCTATCAGTTTTTGTTTCGGTGTTATTCAAGTAGAAAATCGAGTTGCTAAAATGTTTTTATTTGGAATTGTAGCCTATAAACTGTTGAAGCGGAAATTAAAAGTAAACGTTGGAATAGATTGCTGGTGGCAACATTTTAGTTGGCGTTGAATATGTTCCATTCAATTTCAGTAAAAAATCTAAATTTATTAGGCAGCATTCCAAACAAATTTTTGTTGGTACAAATCTGTACGGAAAATATTGAATTCGTATTTATATACCTTAGAAATATCAACGGTCAAAATCAAAATATTAACGCATTCACTGCCCAGCTTGAGTGAGTGCAAACCGTAAAAGTGCGCCCTGCCACTCCAAAAGGCAGCAGGACATCTGCGTCTTGACCCATAAGAGTGTTAGCTTAGCAGGACCCGTACCGTACCTTATTTTAAAGTATTTAACCCTCTATCACTCAAGAACTTTTTCCATTTTTTTGTATTTAGGTTAATAAAAATAATATAAGAGACACGTATTTTTGGATTTTTCGTTATTTTTGAACATATTCTAGAAAATAGGGAGTGTTGTTTGTAGCCAACATTGAGCAATCAGACCATTGTCGTCGTATTCAACTCCGAATTCTTACAGAAGGCTTTGCTTTATGAAAGATGGAAGTTTCTGAAATTATTCTTAGTTTTTGTGTAGCATAACGCTGCTCCACATTCCTTGCATACGTTGCGAGTGAGTTGTGAGTGAATTCAGGACACTTGGGGAACTTGCACCTAATTGATTTAGCAGACCATTACGGCCAGTGCCCAATCTGGTCTTGCCAAACTGCCGTCGGAGGGACATGTTTGGTTGGGCTGGTCCTTTATGCTTCTTGACTTGGATTTCATCCTCCAGCGAGTGCCAACCAGGCAAAGCAGAATTTGTGCCCGTTTTACAAAGAGTTATTGCAACGTCCCTACGAAAATCTGCTGATGGTAAGACTGATCCTGAAAGGTCATCAACACAGAGGTGCTCTTCCACAGGGATCTTACTGTAGGCTGCATTCAAGGTGTCCAGCACTGGACTTATTTTGTATATTCAGTCATGGTATGGGTTGTTTCTGAGAACATTCTTGCTATTGTTGAAATAAAATGTCTGCCGAATCTTTTCAAATATGTTCAGTATCTACCACAGCCTCCTTTATTAGTGCTGTACCAAGGATTGGACCTCAATAGTAAGTAACTCTTGGCGATTGGATAAAGAACATTACAGCAACCACACTTATGAATTGCTTGATATCCATTTCTGTCAAACACAAAGAGTTATTTGGGTTATTCTGCACATGGTAAAAGTAAAAGTTTGTGTGTGTTGTAAGAGATAAAATAAACCTGTATGGGAGTCTCAAGCTCAAGAACATCAGAATCCAAGGTCTTGTTACTTGTAAACGCGAGCTGTTCGGCATTCAGCTCAAAGTTCTTTATTTTTCCGGCGTAATTTCAAAGGAGCGTGCTTTTTCTTGGCTTGTGTTTGTGGTGAAGTATATATTCATTATATATAGAGGAGATTAATCGGTATGTTGCCTACAGCCTACACTATGATACAGGTATGTGCACATACGAAAATAAACATTCAAATTTATGCTTTTACTCGTAATTTGTAGGTATATTTAACAATGACAAAAAGGTTAACCACAAGCCGCAAGCGACTAACTAGCTAGATGTCTGTTCTTTATTCGTTGTCGGTTATTTGATGCTGTCAATATAAAAAAAACGTCTAAATATAACGAGTTATATTTACTTGATTCATCTTTGTGCCGTGTAGCAGTGATGCGGTCCAGAGAGGGGAGAGTTGATCTTAGTAACGAGACTTGATCATCGTTTCACGTCTTATTTTTATCCGTACGATAGATGCGCTGAACCAAATTGTATGGAAAAAGGAGACGTCAAGATCACGCCTCGTTACTAACTTTAAATAGTCTCACCTCTCAGATATGCGACAACCTTAAAAAAGAATGTTGCAAAATACATAATTCCCTGACGAAAGAGTTTACCTCCCGCGTCATAGAGTTGAAAGTCATAAAGTGAACAGATGTTCCATAGCGCTGATTGATGGATGTTCCGATGAAATGGCACAGAATGGATTGTCAGGCCGACGCGACGTGACGTTTATCGTGAGCTATCGATGTGATAACTCGCACACGGCTGGCTCTGCATACTAGTCATACTACCTATGCGTCAGCAAGTTTCAGGGAAGAGACAATGGAACATGAGCGAAGTAAATTGGTTGGTATGTGCAAAGGTAGGACCAACATATTACATATTGTTTGATCTTTAAATTATTGAATTCTTGAAATGAATTTGGAATGAAGATAATTTCATAGGTACTAGGTCCTTGAAATGAAAAACTTACTAACTATTAACTAGTATTTATATCTAACTATTTTTTTAAGACTGCAATAAACGATTAATTTGTTTACCATTTTATTTACACTATTATATTATTACTTGATTGCAACTAAACTAATTTTCAAACTAATTTCAGAACTAATTTTAACTAATTTTAGAACTAATTTTCATTTTTACACTATTATGTACAATTTATATAAATTTTTTTTTGCTATATCTGATTGTAGCAGCAAAAATCTAAAAGTATAAAACACCAAAATAATACAAATAGTAGCCTTACTACTACACATTTGAGCCAAAATGCTTAGTATTTTACCGCCGAGTCGTATAAATATTTTATATCGCTGGTTTTCTTCTCTAATACTGAGACATTTTTACGAAAAATGAAAAACCTGCTAAAAATATTTTTATGCTGCAGTGCATGAATTTATGGGAGACTTTAACGGTTTATGTGGTTCATATCTGTATTGAAAATAATAATTTCCGACTTCTTTTTTTTTCAATATAAATATAACTAAAACGTCAACATCGAGAGTTGACCTCGCTACAATATTCGGTACAATATACGTAGATAAGGCAGTCCGTCGATTGACCCATGGAATTAAGTTATTGCCAACAAAGCGCGGTTTTATCCATTGTGTTCGAAATTAATACAAACTCATTCATACACTCGTCAGAATGACAGAGGTGGCCAAAGATAAGCACCTTATCTCCCTGAAAATCTTTATTGCAGCCACACAATTATTCTTACGAGCAGTGTCCTTGTTTATTTTGATTTATGGAGTGTATCACGGCTATGAAATGCAAATTTATCGCGGCTCATCGCAGTGACCTGGGGTTTTTTGTGGCAACTAAATTAACACCCTACAGCGAGCCGAAAAGTTTGCGTGACCGATTTTATTCGCACCCCCGGAAATGGCATTTGTCGGAGCCAGGGTCAAACTAGAGCCTTCGTTCCAACCCTATATTTTACAGGATTTACATGCTTAAGCGCCATATTTCAAAGTTTTCAGTAATGTTTTTAAACTTATCGCATTTTCACGGATGTTTATTTCGGTGAGCACGAATGTTTAATGGAACACGTTTACTATTTATGTTATTATACCTACACCTGTGTTGTTTTTATTTTTTTTTGACAAAAAAAAACGAAAATCTGTGCTTTGCCTTCTGATATCGGATTACATTTTTAAGAAAGTGATATAAGTGTAAATACTAGTAGTAACTTGGTTTTATTTTGAAATTATTGTGTTTTTAAAGTTGAGCTACCTGTAGATTGTTTGCAACAGTCTACAGTTAGTTCCATTGTTTTTGTTTAGCTACTTCAGACTGTTGCAATAATTGTTAATACCTACTAGTTCTAATTCATTAATTTCTCTTCTTTGATTGTATGTTGCTTTTTAAATACCTACATAAATAAAATTCACCATATATTTCAATAATAACTGTGTTATTCTAGCATAAACCTGAATTCCTTTTTTAATTCTCCAAAATACCTACAAATGTTTCATTTCATATTTGTGGATATTGGTACGTTCTGAAAATAAGCCGAAAAGAAACACACAGTTACGTCTTTAAGGATTAAAATAGGCCTCTGATCTCTCGATATCATTCAACAAGAAGTGAAAATTATTATTCAATCCAGGCAATAAGATAGAATTAATTTTCATGAGCCTTGTTATTCAAATCAATTTTGCCATTTAACTCGCCCCTAGAATACGCAATGTGCTTATTAAAAATGGTAATACTACCCAACAAACCTTCGGATACATATCTGTCGGACATTAGCATTATAGCCGATTTAATTATCCAAAAAGTTCGCGTGCCGGGTTGCCCATTCTTGTTTCCATAGGGTTACTAATTCTTGCCTCTATAGGGTTACCCATTTTCGCATCCGTAGGGTTGCCCTTTTAAATTTATCGTGGCTCCGTATCCATTCGCTACAAAACCGTACAGGCGTCTGTTTGGTGCTTTATCAAAAACGCATGAAGCCTTAGCGTGATTCAAGCTAAAATAGTCTCTCTACGTTGCGCATAAGGTCCGTCTTGCCAGTTCAAACAAACCGCGTGGACATAGCGAATAAGGGTCTGGTTTGATTAGAATTGCTAAACATCCGAACTCGCAACCAGCCCTTCCTCGGAAGGCAGAGGCAGTATATTTGTGTGCCCCCCGGCAAATTGACGCTATTTTTAGATACAAACTATTTTCCCCTATCTGTCTTGATAGGTGGCTCGTCGGAAATTTTACGAGTTTGGGAAATGACGAGCACATGTATCTGGGTGATGCTGTGTGCTTTGGAAATAATTTTGTAGTCATTTCGTTAGGGAACTGGTTCCATATGCGAGACTAGTTTCAGCCCGCTGCTGCTTTGCATTTCTATAGAACGGTCTTTGAAATATTCATTGGTTATTTCTCCTATGGCATCATTGTCAATTCCATTGAAATAGATTTATGGAATAAAAGTATCTATGTTTAGTTCCTAGAACGACCTGACTGCAAAATAATAGATTTTTGCGTTTATAATATTTAATAGTATGATGTTTTTGCTTATAATATCAGTGCTTATAATATAAACGCTTGGATGAATGTTTGTTACTTTTTGACTTCAAAACTACAGAAAGGAGCGGGATGAAGTATAGAAGTGTTTTAATAGTGTATAAACAGCAATATTGGCTTATTTCCACGATTATATGATTTCGACATGCAATAAAATAAAAGCATAAGAAATCCTGTATTATTACTAGAAGTAAGCTCAGATAACAAGTTACTACATCATCGCGGAAAAATTGATTAAGTATAGCAAAAAGCCAAAAGTTGGTCCAGGTTTGGGCTAACAGCCAAACCTGGACCATGTACTCTCGGGAGGTTAATATTTTCTTATCCGCAAGCCAATAACTAATAAATTAAAAAGTAAGCTGCACTAAGGCCCGTATTATAAAAGCTTTCTCAGTCATCAATATATGCTTGAGCAACGCTTTTCTATAGCATAAACGTCACTCAAGCATAGCTCTATGACTGAGCAAGGTTTCATAATACTGGCCTATACTTTGGATAATATATGTAACACAAAATTTCCTAGGACGGTTAACGGTAGCTTTTTCTGTGAGCACATAATTAAGATATGAAAATAATATTTTACTATAAAACATAAACCAAGTTCGTAGTTAAGCCGCTTACATTCCTAATGATTTTTTTATGTTTTAAATAAATACAAATTATGGCGCCACAAAACGTATGAAAACAAATTTATCAAGATAAATCTAAGATGATCTCGTCTCTACACCTATAGTTTGTTTATGCGAGGGAAGGGAGGTCTTTGTCCAGCAGGGGGAAAGTAGTAGTAGAAAGGCTTATGCGACGTACGTAGCGCAACGGGCAAATGTCCGCCTACGACGCATTCGCGGACGGGTTCGATTCCCGCCTTGGAACAAATACGTTTAAAATCTGCTGATATTTGGTCAGGGTGTTCTGGATGTTTTCTGATGTAGTTATCTAGTACCCATATCTAGAAGATACAAAAGCTTGGGACGGGTTTTGCTCCAAATCGAAAAAAAACAACTAACGGTTTCTTCGTCGCTTCTTTAATTTAGTCTACGTACCGAAGCGACAGAAATAAAAAATATCACTTAATTTCCTTGTCAGTACTTAATTTTATCACTTGACCTTTTCTATGTGTACATTTATTGTATAAAATAATTTTCTTTTTTAATATTTTGATTTTGATAACACAAGCTCATCTTAGGTTGGGGATTAGATAAAGATGTGTAAATTGTCCAAGATTATTTATTTGTTTATTAATTAATTATACATGACATAATATTGTACCTAATAGGGCCTCTTATATGTATTTAATAGAACCAATGAACTTGTAGGCACGTACCGTAATCATTAAAATGTTTGCTGAGATTAATATCCAAGTGCGTCCAGAAGTTTGCTTGTTCTAGAATCAACTCCATATTATGTATTGTAGACGGCAATCAATCATATCTGACAAGCCCTGATGAATAGCTACCTACCGATGGTATGATAAACCAGCTTCTGAGGTAAATATACCCCTGCCTGAATGGCAATATTTTATTCAGAGAACCGATTAATAAAACAATAGGTAATCAATAAAAAGAATAATAACTGGAACGCTGAATTAAAACGAAAATAATCGTGGTTTTATGAATAATTTTATTTGGCATGGTCCTTGCACGAGATCTAGTTACCTGAGTCACCATAACAAAGTACTTACTTAGTTTCTTTTTTTTGTGCGTGTTAAACTCGAGGTACCATACAAATTCTGTCATTTAATTTCAAAACGATTGGCGTAAACATCTGCGGTTGTTTATTCCGCCATAAAGTTTTACACGTAAACTTTTTAGGCGCAAGTTCAGCTCTACGATTTAATGACGAAACAAGTCCAATAAAAAACTTTGAATACACAAATATCCGCATTTTTGAGTAAGTAATAAAAAAGCTAATAAAGCGCTCCCTAATGGCAAATTTTGGCACGCAAAGCCTCCACGATTATGACGTTAAATTAAATGATATGATTTCACATTATATTATTATGTAAAAACACGTAAAATTAGTAAAAGAGACCGCATTTGAAAGAGAAAATAATCCTTTCACCAACTGCACATAATAGTTATGACATATTAAAGAGAATTAGTAACTATTTAGTGACATCAA
Source organism: Eupithecia tripunctaria (assembly GCA_955876795.1). NCBI lineage: Eukaryota > Metazoa > Arthropoda > Insecta > Lepidoptera > Geometridae > Eupithecia > Eupithecia tripunctaria. The sequence goes on along the minus strand of OY041603.1, from coordinate 6,300,414 downwards.
ATTCATTACTTCTAGATTAGGTATTTGTTACGTATTTGTGTGCGTAAGAAAATAAATAATAGATTCAGGTGTTACTTTGCGGAAATCCATTGTAAATATAATATAAGAATGAAAAATAAGAAAAAATACGATGCAAAAGTTATTGCTTCTAACGTTTATTTGAAAACGTTAGTTACCTTTGTATCTATTATTAGTACCGCAATTTATAGGAGCTCCGAGTTTTCTTTTGTAGAAATTTGGAAAATTTGATTCAAAGATATTGTGAAATTTTTTCCCTCATATTGCACGAAAATCTGAAGAACTTCATTTTATGAACGAAGTATCAGAAATATTTTTTTTTGTATAAACAATCTGCTCATTATGCAGTTTTCTCAATTTCAAGAAGCTTAGCAAATAGATTATGTCTGTACTTTATATCTGTGTATAATTTAAGGCAGTTCCAATCAGTGGTTTCGGTATTAAGGAAGATGATATATCCATAAAAAGGCACTTAAAAAAATAAAGATTGGAATAAGACAGATATTTTGAGCATTTTAATTGGGAATTGTTTCAGGTTGGATAGGTAAGTATCTCAATGTGAAGAATAAATTATTACAACATTTTTTTTCACAGTCGCACGTCCAACGGAAATAGTATTAACAGTCTTATTTGACTAGAGTTAACACGGAAGCATAAAGTTTGTGCAAAAAATTAAGCGTAGATATTGGGATCATCGATCAGTGGATATTCTCTTATTATTTTTAATGAAGTATTATACAATGCGGAATAAATAGCTTTAACGATAAGACCGCTATGGTGTTTTTCTGTTCTATTTTTCTCTATCTTGTGTGCAATAAATTGTATTTGTACCGCAACGCAATAGTATTGTATTTATTTTCTTTGATCTCGTAAAACTAAACTACATACTAATGAATGAGACAGCTTTCCTATTTCATTACGTAAATCGTCTTTACAGACGGAAAAAGATCAATGATGATAATTATTTGTGAATCTTCTCTTCGTAAATAAACAATATCATGTAATTATAAACAGAAATAATTGCCAAGACAATTCCTTTCAGGTTTCATAATGATGATTTCCTGGCCACCATTAACGTCGTCCCAAATATTTGTAATTGCAAACGGTTGTTTTTTGTAACGGTAGGTATTTTCCTCGTGTAATAATTTATTGGTATTGTTCCGAATGGAGTTATGATTTATATTTATTTGGTGGCGACTTGGCGAGTAAACCGTGTTCCTGTTTTAACGCAAAAGGGTCTTTCTTTTACCAACTTTGCTCTTATGAAATGAGGTTAAAAGAATAACTTGGTTGGAAGAGGTTGCACCTTTTAATTACTAAGAGGATTTAAGAGATGGTATTTTTTCAGAAAGGATGATAAGATACCTAATCTCTGAGAAACGCGTTTTTTTCAGAGTTAAATTCCAAAATGTCGTAGGTAAAAACAACTGTTATAGATTACATATCACGGCCAAAGCAATACTACGACCTTTTCGACCAATTCGAAATGCGCCTTTCCGGCGCACATTTCGAATTGGTAGGTAACATAAAATAACTAAGCAATTTAGAACTACAGTAAAATAAACTGACTTCGGGCAAGCCGCTTTCGTTTATTAAAAAAATAAGGTTTGAAGTTGTTTCAATGAGAACTTTGCCTAAACTTACCTTCAAATTATTGGTTTACGAGCAGCCTCAAAATCGGCAAATTTTATACGAGAAAACTTTTTCAGTACCTACCACTAGCCAGATCCCTCGCTCTGTGGAACGAAGTTATTGTATTCTCTTTGCTGTGGAATGATTATGACACATAGAGTTTATATAGTACTAGTCATATGTATATAAACTCTATGGTGTTGCCTCACGTATTAACTCTATGGTTGCCTCTTTGTCTGTGCACGCATCTATACAGATCTATACAGAGCGGTCGAGTTCGATCAGTCACATGGGCTTATTGATAGTTCACATTTGCGGTGGACAGACTTTCCATCCCAGACAAAGCGCGGTAATCTCAGAGCCCATCAACAAACTACTACAGGGTGCCACGAAACATGTGTCACATCACAAGCTGAAAGGGGGTAGTTTTGGACCCCGAAGGGATCAACTTTTATTCTTTTTATTTTAAAACCAATTTGAACATCTCCTGAAAAAATGGGTCTTGTATTCTTTCGCGTATTCTTGCATTATTATTATTGATGAACTTTTAAAGCATTTAGATGTTGATTATAAAAGTAATGATTTCTCGAAAAAACTCATGTTTTGCTGAAAAAATAAGCAAACAATATTTGTGAAATGTTTTATAACGCAAGAATGCATTTAAAAGAATATTATTAACACAAAAAAATATATTAAATAGAATTTTTTTATACGAAATTCAAAAACTCTTTATTCACAAGTTGATCCTCGGGGCCGTTTTTGGTTTAAAACACATGTTACGTGACACTCTGTATAGCGCGATGGGTTTACATTTCCTCCGTCCACAGAGAAGGGTATTTGCTCCTTGCAGCACAGAAACCGCAACAGTGTAGTGTAATTAGGCGTTGTGCTCAAACATGACACATGCCTGTCTGAACATAGCAAATTACTTCCAGATGAATAATTCATTGCCGTTAGTATTTTAGTAGTTGTAGGAATGTTTTGGAATTCTAATGCACGTTGTGTGCGAGTTTCCTCTCGTGGAAAGGTGGTTCTACCCGCTTTATGACTCGAATCGTAAATTTTATTGTACGAAACATTCTTATAGGTACTAAATGACAACGAGCTTAGTCTTGAAAGATATTTCTTTTCAGTATTTATTTTTAAGGTGAACGTTTTAGGGCTTATTTATGCAATAACTGAAATAAACTAGCACTTTTGGTAAAGCTTTTATTTTTTTTCGTTTGTTTGCAAAGGTTTGCAACTAGATTTTACCCACAGCTGCTGGCACTAAATATAAGCCATCTACAATGGTGATGGTTTGCTAGCCGCATTCATTCACGCACCGTTGAGTTAGAACGTAGCATATGATACCGTCACAAAGCTTGCCAACATAAAGATACATTTTAAATAGGACGATCCCCTTTCGTTTTTTTGTATTCTGGTAAGTGGAGACGTAAGCTTGGACAAGTATAAAAAAACCAGAGACCATCTCGCCAGATTTTTAAAACGTATTTCTATTACTAAATACTAAAATACTCGTATATCTATAAAAATGAACAAATGACTGACGACTTATCAAATTAATTAAACTGCATGCAAATGGATATGATAATGATAGTGTTCATTTATCTAGACAATATGAATACTTTTCATGCGAGCCACACAACACGCGAACTGTATTTGCATGTATTAAATTAGATATACTCAGGTACTCAGTGCTTAGAGATGACGGCTGATAAAGATGAATGGACAATGAAAACATACATGGTAAAAGGGCAAGAAATTGATCGTGAAAATTTCATTCAGTCTTTTCCACAGAGAAATGTGTTATTCACCTTTTTATGATTTGAGTGCAAGATGCATTCAGTAATTAAGTGACTTTTGAAAGTTTCATACATTTTTATGAAATAGAAGAACCATCTTTGTCGGGAACAAGCGCAAAAAGAATGGCGTGCTGATTGCTGGCGCTCAAAGACGACGACAAAAGGCTCGGCAAATTTTCAGGTTGCCTTCCCACCTCGTTAGGGTAAAATGTGTCTGCAATGAAACTTAAAATGGACCAATATTTTCGAGGTAGAATCAGTCCTTTCATAAGACTCTAAAGTTGGTACCTCCTCGCCACAACCCCAACAGCCTATATTCGTCAACGACTGGACGTAGGCCTCCCCTGATAAGAACCTTATTGGCTTTTATCTCATGGGAGTACTGCGCATAATCCCCACGCTGAGCATGCGGATTGGGGATCACAGTTCGGTGGTAGAATGGAGGCGCTGCTGCTCGCCCCCCGTTGGAAAAATGTATACCTTTTACGTAAAAGTATTATATATTACTATAGTGAGTAGTCAGTACGACTCTGTTTTCTAGGTGGCCACAAAAATTTATCTTTCTATGTGCTTTATTATACTACGATTTGATATCTACTATATATGTATATAGATACTACAAATTATTTTGTCTGTTTTTTTGTATCAGAATTGTATCTGTACAAATTACGCCTGTCGTAAGTGAAAAGCTGTAGGCTTTTCACTGTCGTCTCCAATGAGACCTGCCTAGATTTTTCATCACACTTTTTTCGCATTCAAGTCGCTTTAGCGTCAGAATTTAATTAATTTCAACGGTTGAAGCTCGCCTATTCGTTCTGGGGAGCAACCCATAAAACCTAATGGACTTTCGTTGTCTAGTGGCACGTAATTTTGTGCGAGACCTCTCTGAGGCCCTGCAAATTGCAGTTTTACTAAATCTCCTAAATATTAGCTTGGTGCCACTTATTTTTACTCTGACGATCCGGATTTTTGACTCAGGTCTGAACAAAGACTACTCTTTAGTCGACTCCAATGTCTTCTTCGTAAAGTCATGATAAAAACAACATGGTTCCTACTTGGCCTTAAAATATTCGAAGATTCTAGTTCATTGTTAAAGTATCGATTAGGGTGGTGGAGAGCTGCGTAGATACTATATAGGTCAAATTGCAAATTAAATCAGATTGCTGTTATTTTGTTAGGGGAAGGAATTTTCAATAGCGATGAAGCGCCGATAAAAGACAAAACAGCGAACGCGGCAGCCGGTGTCAAAATTTTGTCGATTTGGTAATTTCTATTCAAAGTAGATGAGCAGGCATCTAAGTTGCGTAGCTGGAAGAAATATTCTGAGATGGCTTTATAAAATAGTGAATAGACCTTTGTTTTGTTTGACCACAATCTCAGTTGTGTCTGACGACGTATCATGAAGGTCCAGATGACATCTCAGATCACTTGTCTTGAAGAGAGTCCGTATGATATATATTTCTTTAATCGAATCAAGAACGATAGGCACTTATAGGCGCATAGCTACACATCCACAAGGTAAGTTTCTTTGTAAACAATCCTTGACCTAAATGCCTAAGAGGTAGGCAGTTTATTTATAACAAAAACAACTGACGGAAATCTTTACGTAATGTTATAGTTATGGAGGTTAAGGTGATTTGTTCACATCGCTGGTAGTGCTGTGGTGGAAAAAGGGCCTTAGGAAAATGTCCACTGAAGGTGAAAAAGTTCATTCGTAGATGCAACGGCAAAGTGCTACGCCGTAGCTGTAGTGTAGCGTTTTCGAAGTAAAAAGCAAACATATTTGCAAAACTCTCAAAAATTAAAATTTAAAACAATGACACTTCTTACTTTAGGGAAAATTTTCAGCATTATTGATTAACCTTGTGTTCGCACGTAGTTACGCACATTTGCGGGATTCAACCCAACGATATCCGTGCACTATATCCGTTCAGTATTTATTTATGTTTCGGATGTATTCAGTTTTCGAGAAAACTATATTACTGCCCTGTAAGGGTCCCCTTTTCGAACGAGTAAAGGGAACCCCCTTTACTCGTTGTGAAAGTGAGGTTGCATGTGAAAAGGCAATTCCGTTCGGATACAGCCGCATTCACGGCTGTTGTTTACTACAACACGTTAAATTCACCACTAACTTATAAAATTCACTAGCAATCCGTGTCTACGTTGAAATTCTTCTATTATCACCTGGGCTTGAATTTTTAACAGGGTAGCATGATAATGCATTAGGTAGGTGCTGTTGTTTTGTTAACAAAACATCACAGATCTTTTATATAAACAAAAAATATTAACAAATTATTTGGTCCAGTAGTTGGGCCCATTTTTCGTATCAACAGGTTGTGTAAGTATTGAACAAAAACATCTCTATTATTCTTTTAAGTTTTGTAGATCATAAATTTTAAAAAGAAAGTTGAAGCTTCGTCAACACAATATATTCTAACGAGCCATGAATGGCCTAACCACAAATTTGTATTATATTATTACGACTTCTGTGGGCCTAACATTGAATGAACTAAATTTCCCACTGATTTGTAACAACACAACTAATGTTTACCTACGAATATAAATTGAAAAGTTGCTGAATAGCGCTTGCAAACTCCTGGAATGTATGACCAGCATAGGTGGAAATATGAAATGCTGCTAAATGAAAATATTTTCGAAGTTTTCGTTGAGCTTTCGTGCGGTTGGTGCTGTTATGCAATTGTTAGGTTAGGTGTTCCGTGATGTTCCTAACTTTTTGTTAGGAAACTATTTGCTTTGTTTCAGGTTCGGTTTTAATACAATATAAATATGCAATTGTTCTAAGACACCGAAAACGAGTAGGCAGTCAAAGTCGAATATTGTTTGAAAACTCCCTCAAGCAAGTTTCTAGAGAGAATCACGACTTTTCCACATTTGAAACAAACAAAAAACTGACAACAAACAAACTACTCCATTCATACAAAACTCGGCTGATAAGCTTTCGGCCTAGTTTGTGCCGTGAAAGTTACTATCACTGTGCACGCAGCCTTATAATCATAGGATAAACTAGCATTTAGATTGAAAATGTTGATTCTTTAGGATAAATGTGAATAAAATGATGGTGTAACCCACGTTCTTGTGGATTTCATCGAGCCATCGTGCCTCTGGACGGTCAAAATATAGCGCTTCACAATTAATGAACCTTCATGTGGGCTACACCTAAGCGCCTACTCGGAAAACTAAAATCGAAGTTCCTGATTCGTTTCCAAGCAAACCATATTAATAAGTCACCTACAAAACTTATCGTTTGCGCAAAAAATAATCGGAATCTTCAACTTTCGTTTTTACAAGAAGGCCGCTGTCCCTGGCCCAGCTTAGCGCAGGACAAAGGCGAATGGCATAAACACAAGAGCAGATATATTTCACCTAGGCTTAGACTTCTCTATGTTTATGTTGCAATGCCCAAGCTGGTATTGGATCTCCAGTGACTGATGATAATGATGATGTGGAATCACAAACGCCATTCGTAAACATTTTATTCGATAAAATTAACCCTTATATTCTTATATTCAAGGAGCTAAGGTGTTTCAGAAAGTGCGTTGAGTTGGATCGTCTTGTCGCGTGTCTAATAGCGCGGGCGTTGCCTCCGTGAACGTAATGTACACTCATAACGAAGCCTGCCGTGAGGGCTCAGCCAATTTACGACTGAAGCTCTTCATGCGTACCTTATTTGTATAGGAATGCACATAGGTAGATATACGGAGGCTTCCGTCGACTGGGACCGCAGCCCCAGTTACCGGATCGATTTAATTCAATATTTTTCTTCCGGCGACTGGGACCGCCCTCGAAATGAATGAAAATATATTGTTCAAGTCGAAAACAGTAGAGTCAATGGAAAAATTACTTTAAGTAGGTAATATCAAAGATTTTGTGTTTGCGTAGTAATCGTAAATTACGTATTACATGCGTGGGTAACACTGTTTGCTGGAAAAACATGTACCTATCTGTACTTGAGACGTGCTACTTTTACTAGTATAAACAAACCTGACAGCTTGTAAAAAAGCTAGTAAAGTTCATTTTGACAGATGGAGAAGAAATACTTCATTCTGTATTTGAAAATTAATTGTCAACAATTAGAGAAATTCATAGCATTATGCCAAAAAAAATACTTCTTCGGGCAGGGTATAAACAGGAGAGGTATTTTAAATTCGTCGAAAAAGCCGTCGGATTCGACTTCGACGGAATCTTTTGAAAATCAAAATAGCATTCTAAAATTCCTTCGGAATAGAATTTAAATTCGAATCTGACATTTTCGCTTTGGAAACGAATCGAATGAATTAAAATACCCCTGCAGAACTAATAGCGTCGAAAGACCAGACAATATTTATTTGATAACTTACCAAACACATATTCATATCCGTAGTACTATGAGCGTGTGTATAGAGTAGCTTACCTGTAAAGCACAAGAACACAAATTAGTAAATAAATCTCATAAACTCGGAAAAGATAAAGCATTCCAACAATTTTCACGCAATGAATAGCCGGAGCTGCGAGGGGCTTTATTAAAACTTTTCCGTTTCGCACAAATAAAAAGTAAAAGTCATGAAAATGCTCATGTTTACGTAATGAATTGGAACAATTATGCAATAACCGACGCAATTAGCTGTGTCGCTGTGAAATAATTACCGCTATCGAATCAGATTGCGTGTTGCATCTCATTAATATGTACCTACCACGAATGATTATTAATACTTAGGTAGGTACCTCAACAATGAATTTCATGAAGCTTGTCCTCGCTCGAAATCTTTTAAGTCTTCGTTCACGGAGACGCGGGGCGTATAGCGGCGCGTTCAGCGGCCCCGTCATCGCACGCGTAAACACAAACATATCGCAATGTACGGTGGTGTTTATGGATAGGCGGGGCGTGAAGAGCGGCGGTGCACGCCGCGTGCGACGTGAAATCAAACAAACGTGTGTAAAAACGCTTCTCCGTAAACACACACTACCAACGCCATTTGTTTAAATTTAGTGCGGGCCACGTCACTGCACGTGCCACAAGTCCTAAGGCGGCTACGAAATCCAGTACTCATTTGTTTTTCCTTTTATTATACTTGCATACCTTTGACCCATAACAAAGGGGGTACGGCATGCATCTAACTAGTTTTCGCGCGAAAATAATATCTGAGAGCAGTCTTTGATATAAAATATACTTACCACATTTATTCGGCTCAATTTATTATATTATTAAAAATGATTTTTGTTATAAGTTGTTTATTTTAATTTTATGTTTATGTTTTTTTTTATATTAAGTTGTTTTTGTTTTGTTAGCATTTGTTGTGATTGTGTCTATTTGCATGCTGAATTAATCTGTGAAATATGTGGAAGTAATTTTAAGGTGGGCTCAATTTAAGGGGGGAAACATATTATAGGGTGGGTACTGATCGTTACAGGGCGTAATGTAACGTTGTGAAGGCGCTCTCAACGAGCAACAAGACGGGTTTTAGCACACCGGGCGTAACATTTCACCCTCACCGCGAATGGTAGATTATGCCCCGTAACCCCAGTCAGCACCCATCCTATGACATTATTAAAACTATTTTTGATGCAATAAAGTGAGTATGATTAATTATTATGAATAATCATGTATCCCGTGCTCTAGCCGTGTGTACATCTGCTCACATTGTTAAAAAAGTATCTTCTGGAGATGCGTCACAGACTTCTTCCTGCAAATGATTACGTTGATTAGGTGTAACCATTTAGCTAGAAGCGAAAGTTGTCCCAATAAATCGTAGATAGTCGCCAAACTTCGAGATTAGTTTGTAATTGCTAGTAGGTTCCCATTTGGAGCGAGCAAACAAAACATGTCTAATTAATTAAATGGCCAGCTTGAAAATACGTTAAATAAATGTTCAGTGTTGTGGTAGACGGTCAGAAACAGAATTTAATAGGTAAATAATTGGTTATTTGCGGTTTGGTGAAAAGTGACCACATACTGTCTAGATATATTTTTTGCAATGTGGAAGGTAACTTTGTCTTCCACAAATGTGTGGCTTATCAAAGCTAAGTTACTTACTTTAAAGGTATGTATTTCAAAATTACTAAGTTTAAGTCAATCCGAGTCCACTGATGGTTTGTGTAGATGACGGTAGGTACACATAAATTTTACTCAAAGCACTTACAAAGATAAGAAAAGCTCTTCAACAGTACCTTTGCCAAAGTTCATGTTTTATCATCTCAAACGTAGGTTACGGGATGCCTATAATGATGACTGTACCAAGTGCAGGGTAGTATAACCAAAGTTTTTGGGGCCGATCGCAGCCAAATGTTCGACTCGTGGAGGCAACTTTGAACTTCCCCTTTCATTGGAAAGGTATCATTGGAGCTCTATAAGGAAAGTTTCTCGTTTTATCAATCTGAGACGTGACAGGCTCGAGAGAAAAACTCAATTTGAACCATGTTTGTTTTATGCTTTGGTATAATTTGGAGAAGGCAAAAGACCTATTAAGGCTAGCCTTGGATATATAAAAGTTATCTAATATAGCTATAACATCACAGAATCAAATACACAAATCCTATAACATGAGCAGCGTTGCGTATTTTAACATTAAGGGATACACAATGGGTTATTCCAGTTTCTGCAAATAATTAATTTCTCGAATAAATTTTTCCAGTCCAGTCCAGTTTTCAGGAAATTTTTAAACAAATCTTTACATTTTAAAACAGCTTTATCAAAAAGAGGCCGCGTTAGTGTGAAGCAAGATGACTGTTATCGACAAGTTTAACGATTTAATTCCAATATAAACAAAATATTATAGTATCGCTCTTGCAAAATACAGGAGTAGATCTATCGCAATTTTCATCACTTCTTTTTATTGCCGAACTATAGATACATCTATTTTATGGGCGTCTCTGCGCGTGTCACGTTCTTTTATTTCGGTACCTATAAGATTTCCGTGGACCTAAAGTGCTACCCGTGTTTTATATGTAATCGCTTTTACGACCATCATTTTGATATATTTATAGTCTATTTATTGATAAGGCCGGCTATGGGGAAATAAAAACCATATTTTCTGTGTATAAAACTGTACTTACTAAAATAATAGTTTCATGTATCAATAAGATTAAAAATGACGTGAATCGTTGGTGAATCATTGTTGAAAATAATAGCAAGTAAGTGTGTAAGTTAATCACTTATTGAATGAAATAGGTGTAATAAAAATATTAGACTATTTTTACATTATAGCCTTCTCTGACAACAATTTGACGAAGAAGCGTCCAAACAGATTGCAGATAGCATCATTGATTCGTTAGTAGGTATAACCAATCATCACCTAAGTATATTGAAAAGTGGTAGAAAAATTCATAATTTGATTTTTTGAATAATCTGTTGTTTGAAATACCTTAGTTAAAAACTGTTTTTTAAGTTTTTGCACGATGAATACTTATCCTATGAACGCGCAAAAATTGTAGATCATCATCATCATCATCAACCTATGCTGTAGTTGTAGTACATCACTGTTGCATAGGCCTCCCCTAATGAGCGCCATAGCACCCTGTCTTTAGCTTGTCGCATCCAGCATCTGCCTGCCTCACCATGCCAAAGGGTCCTGCACTATGTATGCCGAGTTGTAGTATCCACTCGTTTACTCCAGCGGTTGTCAGTTCTTCGTGAGATATGACTGGTCCACTGCCACTTCAGCTTGCTATTACTTAGAGATGTCAATAACTTTAGTTCTATGTCGGATGTATTTGTTACGAATCCTATTCTTCAGATAAATCTCTTTCCATTGCTGGCCGGGCGACGGTAGGTAACGGTATATTAATCTACCTCCAAACCTCTCTATGATAGACGAACATCATTGTTTACGGAAACATGCTAATCTCAGTAAATACACTAGCGTGCTGCAGCTAATAGAAAGCGTTGAGATTGCATCTAAATAGCTTTACGAGGCGGGCTTCGAGAATATATGCATACCCCTACGTAGGTTGGTGCCATTCAAACGCAAGAACGTGGCCTAGTACTCAGTGCAGGAAGCTTCGAGCTAAGTAGACGTTTTATCTATTCTGACATTCTACCTGCTGGGATTCCCTGCGTAAAAAGAATTTTCAAACAATTTTTCAGTGCTTTTGCTTTTGCAAAAGCTTGTTGATTGATCAAAAATTTATATTAGATATATCTATTAAGGTTTGGTAAAGTTGTCCCCTAAAAGCAATGATGAAGTTCGGTGACTTGTGACTTATGATGGATAATGCATTTTTGTATGAAATTTAATCTTCTGGCTGTTTGAATGCCCATTACGCACAGGTAGAGTTAGACGTTCTATTGTTAGGTGACAATGTAGAGCAGTGGTGAGCACCACTGATGCTGGGCAAGGAATGAGTTACCTGTAATCCATATCAATATAATAAATTCAAATTAACTGTATCTTTATGTTACTTTTTGACGCCTAAACACCTAATCTTAATAAAAGAATCATAGGCACTTAACGAAACAGACTGAAAAATTGAATTTTGATTTTTATAAAGATCACCAAAACACCATTTTTACGCTCGATTTTAACTTACTCGCCATACAATGAAATAAAGTACGCTCGAAGAGCTTTCAAACGAGATTTGTTTCATCGGTGTTGAACCAACTTGGAAAAAGGGACCTAAATACCCATGGTTCTTTTGCAGGAAGGTAAAAATAGCATCCCGGGGAAGGACATAAGCTACTTAAAAAGCTCGTGTGAAGCCGTGGGCGGCTAGTCGACTATAGAAATTACCTATATGTTTGTAGCTTGTACAAGGCAAGCACCACTTTAATTTTAAAGGGCCGGTTATAGCATAAATTAGTTTTGGCCTTCGCGTTATGACGATCGTAACGTGCATTATGCACTAAAGGTAAGGTCACCTGGAATTAACTGGGCAGTTATTTCATTACAGGCTGTCCTTGCACGACCGCACGCTTAATATGGAGAGATTTAAACAATTCGTTGATAGGTAAAATACTTTTGAGCTTCGATATTTTTTTTATTATTTGTTATGAAGGAGTTTTATGATGTGAATGTTGAGTACATACTGCCGAACGCAGTCTTGGCCTTCAAGATACAAATATTTTTGCTTAGTTTGAGTTCCGCTGGCACTGTAATGTATTAATATGCATTATTAGTTTTATATTGCATGTGTATTTCGGGCGCTTGAGGGGTTAAGGTATTTATATATTTTGATACAATGACCATGACTACGGCTTCTCAGTTGTGAAGCTTCGAAAAGCTACGGAGCTACTCCGTGAGTGTTTATGATAAAGACTTCAATGGGTATGGTCAATTAACCAAAAGGTTTGTATTTATGGAGAGTAAAAGAATATAGCTATGTCTATCAAGGATGTTTGTTCTCACGATAAGGTTACCGAATTGAGGTAGTATTTGTAATGAAGACTCCAATGAGTACCTACCTAGTACCGTTAATTAGACGATTTCAAGATTTCAAATAAAAGCTAGCTAAAATAAATAAAAACTGTCCAGTAAACATAGCAGTTAATAGTTGTAAAGTTTTTAAATTCCCGGAAGAAAAGGCGCTCTGCTGAAAAATGTTGTGTTTCCATTAAGTTGGAGAGGCGAACATAGCTAAATCCCGCGAAACGTAGCTCGGGGAATTATTAATCCAGATCTACTTTTTACATCAGTTCTTTTTTTATGAAGTTAAATTACTTTTGTTGGAATTTCTATAGCTTTCTCGTCAAATTCCAGCAATTTCAGCGACAACTCTTATCATGGTGCAACCTTAACAATCGTGGTCTATGTAGTATCGATAAAACATGTTTTTGTATACTGAGGCCACAAGAAACCAAATCTTATTAAATGAAAATAGAGCTTAGTATCCTGTGATCCGCTTAAGTCTAAAGATGCACGGCACGTAAATTGAGCGATAAACAACAGTTTCCACATAATTACTGCCATTTCCATTCTAATATCTAGGGTAGGGTAGAAGGGATGAATTGTAGGAGCTCGCTTACTGCATTTCATAGTCGGCTTTAGGTTCAAAACTTGACGGGTCTAATTGTCCAAATGGTTAGACAAATTGTGGCAAGCTTTGGGAATTATCCAACGCGACGCCGACGGCGACACTATGCATATTGGTAACGTTGAAGTAAGAAATTAAATAGTTTATTGACAAAATATATATGGTTCAGGAATAGAAACAAACAAGTACGAGAATATACAATTGAAAGAGTTAATCTAACAGCAGGGTGTGCAGGGGGCCTGATAATGTAAACAACCTAAAGAACCGCAACTGATCCATATGAATACAAATCGGAAGCTTTCCCAAGATTCTGTCTGCATTGCCCCGCTGTATGGCAATGCTGGTATAAGTAGAACTGGATTGGATCTAACACGAGGATTCACATGAGCAAACACTTTAAATGTTGATGATTGAATAGTGCTTTTGTTGCATACTTTTCCACAAGTTTGTAATTTTAAAATCCCGGATAGAGGACACCGTATTGAGTAATCGTGGCAAAGTGTATAAAAGTTTGAATTCTGTGAAAAGTTTCCATCGCCAAGTCAGTCAGAATTGCAATCCTTTTGAGGATTTGATTGATCCAATGATACAGACCAGTAGTGCGCATCCAGAACCGTGTGCCTATCGAACGCCAGCACCACGGTACTATATCCAGATATAGATATAGTAGCCACGACAGTCCAATCTGCCGGTGTTACGCTTGCACGATCCCATTGCTACAGTGGCTTGGTACCTTCAGTGACAGCATAATCTGCGGTCATGTGACATGAGCGTCTACTCGACCAAGTTGAGAATTTACAGGGTAAAGTTTCCCTGTGCATAGTTTTCCGTACTATCCCGAGGGTAACATAATTTTCTGGATTATGACAACGTGCACGTTGATGTTGAACTTGATTAAAATAATTTTAATCTGTGTTTAGTGTGACCTTACTTAGCTCAGACTAAGTACATATAATTATTATTCTAAGCCTAGGTGGCAGTAACGTCAAGGTATTATAGAATAGGGAAGACTACAATGCTTATGAATCTTGGGTGAAATAAAACCGTACTGCCGAAACATTTTAACAATACAAAGGTGCATAGGTTCCATCTCACGTTTTAGAAAGATTTCGGTTCGACATCCGAACAAATCGGATTTGCGTTCAATTTTCCAAGCCTTTCGGATCTGAATACGGCCGAGGAAAACTCGACCCAAAATACGAGGCGATAAAATTCCACAATCCACGACGCGCACGTAACTTAGAATTTTAAGGATTTAAATCTTTCTTGACCCGAATCGCTCCTCGACACTTGTCGTATTTGAATTTGAAAAGTTAGTGTCTAAAAATTAGCATATCCGTGTCTCCAGAGAAGGAGGCCTCGGGAAATGTCATCAGGTAACAATAAAACTCTTTACGACCATCATAAAATGCCGTTATTTGTCACGTCTGTGGATATCGTTATTGTAATTTTGGTGGAGAGGAAAGGGACGTGCTCGCATTCAGAAGCATTGTGCTCCAGGAAGGAAGGAGCCGCGCAGGTGCCTTTCACCTGCCTCAAGTCGAGGCCTAGGGCTGGCACACACGGAGCTCCCGCGAACATTTGTTACCTTTACGGCCAACATTTATAACCCCGGCTCGGGCGCGCCCGTCCCAGTAAATATACTTAATTAAAATTACCACACGGGCCCGGGGGATTCTCATGAACAAGATCAAAACTTTAGGCGAGATCTCGTGAACGAGTAAAATTTTTGAAGTATGGCTTATTAAAGTCTCGAGATATTAAGACTTTTCACGATCTAGAAATTCAGAAATTCTTTTGAATTATGAAAGTTAATAAAACTATCTCCACATTAGATAGAAATGCTTTCCAGCATATATATATGAAAAAGATAGAGATAGGTGGAGAAGTGAAGCCTGAAAATTATTCAGTCGAAGTATTACGAAAGAGCTCTCTCACTCCGAATATGTTATAAATTGTTAAAAAATCCTGTATTAATAACTTTTGCCTCAGCAAAGATTAGTTATATTGCATCGTACCTGAGTTAATAAGTAAACAAAACAACACATGAGTTTTGTTTGAATAATAGTCATTCATAATGCCACCAAAAGCCCGCCCGATAAACCATAAGGGACGTCCCCATTGATCATCAACTCTTTGAAGTCTAAGCACGGATTACGATGGGAGATTAGACACGAGCAACAAGCAATTAATTACTGAACCGTCATCATTAATTCTCGATGACTCGAACAGGTAACACACCCGTACATAAATCATTTTTGGGTGACAGGAAAAAATTATGTGAAAAAATTGCTTATTATTCACCATTTTCCATGTTGTTTTGGTGATGGGGTGGAGTACAAACTAAGGTACAGTTTGAAGAGAGAATTGGCAACCTCATTTCATATATACAGCGTGCATCATCAATCCAACCAGCATCTGCGAAGGTTTGTTGCAGCAAAGGTCATTACGCGACTTATAGGACTTTGTCAACCCTTTTTTTATAGGAATAACGTTCTGTATCTAAAGTTGTAATCTAATTTCACTAACCTACCCGGAAGTGCGGATAATTGCAATCTTGCGTGACAACTTGTGGCAGGTTTGATTTAATTCACTTAACCCCATACCCTGTCTATTTCCGTACCTATATTTATGTTAGGCACTTATACTTTAACGGAGTGTTTCTTCATTAATAAAATATTATTTTCGTAAATTTATTTATAATTAATTTACCTATTTGTTTGTGTAGGTAAATAATGATAATAAGGTACTTATTCTGACAATTCTTTACATAGAAACGTATTATAATAGACTGAAAGATAATGTTTTATTGCACTTTTAAGTTGGTAATTAAAAAACTAATACAAAAAATTATATAATAAAACAACTATATTATATACTGAAATAACTAACTATACTATTATGGGTGAGTTCGGAATGAGAGAGCTCTTTCGTAGTACTTCGACTGAATAATTTTCAGGCTACACTTCTCCACCTATCTCCATCTTTTTCACATAGAAGTGCTGGGTAGCACTTCTATCTAATATGGAGATAGTTTTATTAACTTACATAATTCAAAAGAATTTCTGAATTTCTAGATCGTGAAAAGTCTTAATACCTAAATATCTCGAGATTTATTAAGCCATACTTCAAAAATTTAACTCGTTCACGAGATCTCGCCTAAAGTTTTGATCTTGTTCATGAAATAGGGGCTTATGGTGATACTCCTCCCATCTCAGCACTTATTACAAAATTGAACTTGTTTGTTTATTTTGAGTATTTAAAAACATTTGAAATTGTGCGAAAATATGATAGATGACTGACTACTCATCAGTCACGAAAAGAATAATTTGTAGTGTTAATAAAATGTCTTTATTAACCTCAGACCTAGTTTTCGGGCAGCATTTGTTTTACAAAGTTTTAATCGGGTTAACAATTGACTGTTAGCGAAGCAGAGAGCCGAGTTAGGTAATTTTTTACTTTTTGTTATACTCGTAGTAAAAAGTACAGAAAATCCGATAAAAATTTCCATGGCATAATGAGGACTATGGATCGGCACGGATCTAGTAGCGTAATGATTACCCACAGCCAATTAATTAATAATTTTCGATGAGAATTACATACCGCAATCGGAATTGCAAGCAATTTCAGAATGTATAATAAGTTCGCTACAATTTTGCTTCGATTAACCAATGCAATTTAATGATGAGAAGCTACGAAGCACTAATAGCGTCCTTAGGCGCAATCAGATTGCTTTATATTTTATTGCATTGGGATACAATCTTGACTTAATTGAGGCGGATCGGACACTAGTTCTGCTTTTTAAAGTTTTTTATTTAGAGCTTCTGTCTCCTCAATTACCATTGGAGCATACAATTATGAAAATTAGTGTTACCTGCATAAGATACTTCTTAAAGTGACTTTGAAGTGACGTATTATATTTATATAATGAAGTACTCTTCATTATATAAATATAATACGTCACTTCATTGTGTAAGTACCTACATGTTCTAGTACATGTTCTAGTGCAAGCAATATTTATAGATATTTGTAGGAAAAATGACGAGTGGCTATTGTTACCAACTTGGGTTCATATTGATAGGCAATTGATGTTATCCTAAAGTCTACGAAATAATAAATAATCATCGTCTGCTGGTCATAGGACTACATAGGACATCACATTAATGTGCCATTAAAAAAAATGCTAAATCTCTTACAGTTGTACAAATGTCAATATGAAATGAAAATCACGAACTATTTCGGATCGCATTAATCAACTCGCACAAAAGACTGCACGCTCTTTGAAAAATGAGTATAACTCCTTTTGTAGCCAGTGTCAGCACGAAAGTAATACACGTCTGATGCTGTTCCGATTGTGCACTTTCATGTAAAAATACAAGGGGAATACCCGTGACTTGATCACATTCAAGGGTTTTTATACCAAATAAAATCAAATCATGTCAGATCTTATAACTAGAGCAATGTCAAATGTTTTCAACCCGCATTAAATATCGTCGATTCTATTAGTTTAAAATATTAAATAATAATCAAGAGTCAACAATCTAGAATAAAATAAATAGTTGACATTCAGATAATTAAAATTTACAATAATAATAATAATATATTCTACACAAAAATTTTATATTCATTTACACTATAGAAACATTTGTCAAGCAGCCACTGATTTAATTTTTGTTTAAATAACTTATCTGGTAACTTATTGTAGATGACAATGCAAATATTAAAAACATTTATGAGTTTCGAATAGAAAAAAACTCACAGTTGAGTTTTATGGGTTTGGTTTGAGAATGAATGAAAGGACTGAAGTCATTTATACCGGGATAATTACCATGATTTGAGCTTCAAGTTTTTTAATATTTACTTCGTGATCATGGCGCTTGAAATTGAGTCGAAATATTATAAAGCTAAAAACTCATGCAAAATATCCAGTTGTAAATAACTTCAGTGTTTAAAACTATGATGAATTTAGGGAAGCAAATTTCCTTAAGAGCCTTAGGTCCCATGCCTTTAATATAAAAAGTTTTATTTGGGTATACATAACTGACATACATAAATCCGTTACAATTCATCCGTATACTGTATTACGGAACCTCTAAAAATCTGTTCATTTTCAGCAATCAAACCAAAGTCCCAGTCAGCAAACATTTTATATATTTAGTGTTTCACGTCCAGTTATTTTGCTGAGTAATGGATATTGCATTCTGTGCACGGTAGGCCTGAATGGCCTCTTAAGTTGATTGGATTCGCGCTTAATATTCTACCAGAACATTTTAGGAACTTATAAAGGAAACCAACGCAGATTTTGTGCAAAAAATCCCCCCCTCGAGTCTTGAGTGTCAAAACAGAACGCGTTCTTTCGCTTTTCTCTAAAATGAATTACTTGTTTCTAATGGGCAGTAGGGGGTTCATAGTTGTATTTTTTTAATTTGAATGATGAGTAAAATTACATTATTTCAAGCTATACTGAAAGCATGCCAAAAAAGTTGAATCAGAAACCAAATTTCGAATGAAATTAGAATTCTGTTGACACGGAAGCAGCTCCTAAAATGTATTAAACAGTTTCAAAATAAGCAACTTGACAAATATTAATAATCTAATCTAAAGAGCCAATCTAAATACTCAGCAAAGATCTCTCTTTCCTTCCCTTGTTCCCATTACTCGAGAATTTGAGATTCCCGGGATATTGGAAAGGAATTTTAACAAATTGTATTAAATTAATAGCCAAATTCTATCCGACATTATATTGAGAAAAATAAATCAATTCACTGGCATTTTATTGAGTCATTACTTGCCTAAGAATAATGTTTTTATATAAATGTTTCATTTCTGGCCGCCTGTCCAAATGTGATGTATCACCCACAGCCATATATATAGCCACCAACCTGTGAATTTTCACAACAACCATCATTTTGAATTACTACTCACGTGACTATACAACCAGATAATTCATATAAACGAATGAACATGGACCAACAGCAATGCTATCGTACCTATTGTTTTTCATTTTGCTACGCGGTCGCTACGCCATGTCTACGCCGTAGCACGTATGATGTAGCACCATGCAAGTCGAAAATGGTTAAGATGAAGGCAGTTAAAAATAAATAAGAACGAATTATACAAAATATGTTAATCAAACGAGTAGTTATAGGGCTACAAAAAATCGGCTGCATACACAAATATAGGGTGCCTTCCTCATAACCCTCCTCTGTTAGTAGTCGGGTAAAAAATGTACTTTTCTATCGCCATGTCTACGTCGTAGCCGTAGCGCTGCGCTGTATCCGTATCCGGAAGCCCTGACGACACACATAACGTAACGACCGATCCCACCCCCCGTTTACGTCACAAAATAACCCTGCCATGGAAATCATTCTCCAAAGCCAACAGCTATTTATATTCAACCAGCTTTCCGTTCGCGGGTTCGCAGGCCTTTACCCGATATAATATAAAGTAACCTACGTTATACGTTTAGCTAGAACAACATAAATGCAACAAAATCGGTGGTAGTGGTAACGTTCGTAGCAAAAGACTAAAAATGAGGGGAGATCGTGTTATTCCGTGATCATGGCGCATGAAACTGTGCCGAAATATTGGAAAGCTCAAAATTCAAATCATGGTAAACATCCCGTTGTAAATAACTTTAGTATTAATGCAACATTTCAGTCTGATTCATTAATTAATTTTGGCGTCAAGAGTTAACATACATCTAAACTTTCGCATTTATAATAAAGCGATTTAATATTTAACTTTTGATAAATTCAATTAATAATACTGTCTGGATTGCATAAAATTTGCTGTTTTATGTATTTTATTAATTGCACACCGTTTAAAATCGGTTTATCGGATCAACATTAATTTGTAAATTGGCTATTGTGTTCAATTTTATTTGTGTTTACTTAAATGATTAAAGCTCTACTTTAATCAGCGTGTAATTTTGATGGTAATTATGAAAAACTGATTCATCTGAAAACATACACAGTTATTCTGATATTTTTTAATATTCATTTATTGCAATCATTGGGTATTTATTGACAGTCCATTGTGTCTTTTTTATTAAAAGATTCAATGGACTGCCAATAACACTGCTTAAATACAAAATCTATGCAATGCTTATTAAAAGATACAATGATTCTCAAGCATACCTTTGGTTGTATATATTTTGTTACATCGAGAATCAGAATTACTAACCAGATTCACCTGGAGGTGAATCTGGTTAGTAATTATACATAATCTATGTTTGAGAGATTTCCTCTTTCATTTTAGAGAATGAAGTAAAATCCACATACAACAATCCGTCTCTGTATTCCTATTGATGTTTCAATATACCTATCTAGTACTTTCTAAGTTCTGTAATCCTCTTTCAAACTTGAAGCTCTACTTAGTCTAAACTTTACTGGCCTGGCACCTGCTTAGTACAATGTTTGTTTTTTCTAGTTCTGTGTTTCTGTTTCTTGATGCTCATTTTTTAAACATAGTGAATCTTTTTCGCTATGTATCGCATGTGTTTAACCTTTTCACAATTTTTAAAATGAAGCACCTGTCCAATCCTTTTGCAGGTATTCCGTGGATGTCACTGCATCGCCAATAATCTTAGTTCGTTACGTTGCTCACGCTGGTTAGTGAGTTGATAAGTCACTATTTAATCATTGTATTATAATGCAGAAGAGTCAGTGAGCTGGAAATCGTATCCAACACCAGTCACGGATAGGCAGACAGAGCAACTTTATACCCTTTCCAAAAAAGTATAAATTTTTGGCATAATGCACCACGATAAATTTCTCTACTTGTCGACAAGTGATATTATAATTGATTTTGTTCTAAAAAACTATAATACGACATCAAATATATAATTTTTTCATGGATCCCATTGTCAGAACCGAAATTGAGCAGAACTGACCAAATTAAAATGGAATCAAACAAGATGCGCCGCGCCAGCTTTCAAATAAAAAAAGAATCATGAAAATCGGACCACCCAGTCAAAAATTCTGTGGTAACCAACATAAAAAAACAGTCGAATTGAGAACCTCCCCCATTTTTTGAAGTCGGTTAAAAATACAGAATGAAATATTTTATTTCTATCTATCAAAAGACAATTTGTCTATGAAATACTTAATTCTTTATTTTAATATACTTGCCAACAGTTAGGGAAATTCATAGCAGTGCATTATGCTAAAAAAGGGTAAGTACTTCTTTGGAAAGGGTATAAATGAAGACACTCTTAACTTTTTTATATTTTCTAAGAGGTAAACAGCTAGCCGGTTGTTATAATGTCTGCATAGCGCCTATTTGGTTTTTAAATTATATCGCTATCGCTGTTTTGGTTTAGAATCATTGCGCAAAAGTTTACTTTGCTTTTGGTGATGTAACCTACTAGGTATATCAGTAACTTTCTGACTGATATCTCAACTGCGCCATGGGCCCCTAAATGAATCGGTTTCTTTGTCTTGGTGTACAATGTACCTGCTATAATATTCTGTAGTTGTGGTTTCTCTCAGAGAGGCAAACATTTACTGGCATCCAATGAATATTATACTTGAAAATCAGTACTGTAGAATTTGGCAAGAGAATGCTTTCCAATTCCGGTTTAGGATAGAAAAGAGGGTCAGTCCCGCATAATGCAGCCGCTGGAGTCTGAGTAAACATCTTTGAGTGTAAAGCCTTCAGCAGATCACGGTTAAGCAGCTGGTGCATAAAATCTATCACTGGTAGAAAAAAATAGGACATAACTATACCTCTCGGCCATCTTACACAATATCTAAATAGATACTTTCGATTGCAATTCTATGCATTATGTTAAATCTTAATTCTAAATTAATTAGGTACAGTGACGTTCGTCGATAGGTAATACCACGTACAGGTCACAAGTCTCGTAATTTCGTCGTTTCGTATTAGTGATAAAGGTTTTATATTTTAAAAATAAATTAGTTTTTTCTATATAGAACAGCTTTTTATCTTTATTTCACTGTAAGATTTTAGTTTTACAATATTTCTGTATCAATATAAATTTATAAACTTAAGTTGAAGCTAGACGCTATCTGTGGACGACACTGTACTTATTCTTGCAGGGGTATTTTAATTCATTCGATTCGTTTCCGAAGCGAAAACCACAGATTCGAATTTGAATTCTATACCGACAATTTCCGTCGGAACTTTAGAACGCTATTTTGATTTCGAATCCGGCGGCCTTTCCGACGAAATAAAATCCTCTGCAGTTCTAAGGTACCTAAAAGCCGAGGTCCAGTTGACAATTGTATCGAGATGTGATCGTGAATCTGCTTTTTCTATACGATCTGATACAGCACCTCTATCGTGCAATGCCCTGTGCATTACGCTAATTCCAAACAACAATGAGACGTTATGGTCACCCCTAGATACTATCGTTGCCGTACTTGGGGCTCTGATTAGTAAAATTAGGACACATCTTATGATAGACCGAAAAGAAAGGGGGCAGGAATTTGCCGTGCTTTAGAAGACTTCAATGTGATTAACCAGAGGGCCGGAACACGCTATGAAGCGAATCGAAAAGAATAAAAATATTTCGAAGAGATAGTTTCGTAACAGATCACGTGACATATTAGCCACGTCAAACAGCGAGGCTCGCTTCGCTCGCCTTGCTGAAGGCAGCACGGGCGGCGTCATACTGCCGTGAGTGAAACAAGTTCGCATCGCTTACCACAATGCACCTACTACGGGGAGTAGCTTCGCTTGCCGTGTGCAGCGAACCGCAAAACGTTGTCTGTCACACTGCAAGGGGAGCGAAGCGAGCCTTGGTGTGTATCAGGACACCCACTCATATGGGTATCGTTTTTGATCAACTCGGCAGTGTAAATTACGAAGAAGATGTACATTTCAAAATCCAAGATGGCTGACATTTTTTCGCAAAACTCGCTCTTGGTTAACGATTTCGATCAAATCGAGGGTAAAGGGATAAAGGGGTATTCAATAAAAAAAAAACAATATACACAGCCGCCGCGCCGTGAGCTCGCGCACTTATAAAAAGCTAGCATAGGCATAATGTCAAACCCTTACATTATTGCACTAATCTACGACCGCTTTCGATATCGATTGTTATGTTTGGTAATACTAACAAGTATTGCATATTTTTAATTCAAAATGTTTTGTAAAAGATATGACTATGCCAGCTGTTTTTATTTTGCGGTCCTTAGCGGCCAAAACAATAGTGCACTGAACAATACCCCTCAGTCGTGTTTGTGGCGGCCGCCTACTTCCAGATCCATTAGGACTGTTTTTCTTACGCCTTCTCCTGAGACTGAATCTAAAACTCTATCATTTTCAATATTATAGAAGATAAACCTACAGGCGGATAACTTTCTTATGTAGGTCTATGTGTGGAAATAGAATGGACATTGAAATTCTATCAAGAATACGTACATGGAGAGACAAGGTATCCACCTAAACTATGTTTATAATTTATGAGCCAGGATCTGGCCCAAAAACATAATACCTACTATAGGTTGCCAAGGTATAGTTTTCGTTTAGGACATAATCGGTTGCATTAATTGGCATTTTTGACAGAAGTTTTCATATATTTAAAGACAAAGTTAACCAACTAATTTACTGGCTGGTGTTTTTTTAATTATAATCCAACAATATTATATATACACAATAATAAGTTCAATTATAATTAAAAAAACACCAGCCATGGTAATCCCGAAAATATGTAACTACCAAATGTGCGAAGCCGAAAATGAAATGCTTCATTAATAGATTAAGTAAAATTGTCTAGATATATTAAGTTCTCCCAGCGTTATATATATTTGTTGATTACAAATGATCTGTGGTGGTAGGGTAATATATAAATAAATGCAAAGACACGCTATACCTAGGCAATCTTTTGCAATACACCTACCTAAACAACAAAGATGGAAAGACGTACTAAATTACCGAAGTGCGACCGAGACCAAAGTACACACAAGAAACACGAACACCGGTGGCGCCGCGCCGCCGTTCCGACTATGGCTGAGTTGGGTGGACCTAATTGGACCCACTTGAGCTTTCCACTTTCGGAAAGCCAGTACCCCGAATTTTATTTACACCGATGGTTTCAATGGACTTTTGTCGCAATGTTCAGCTTTTATTACAACAGCGCCACTGAGAGGTATTAACAAGATGAGTGCGAACGTGGACTCCCGGGACTAAACGATGAGACCGAGTTCAGCATAACGTGGACGGTGTCCGGTGAAATAGCACGGGCCAGTGTGGAACGACGTAATAGCGTGAACATGAGTATCCAGTATTCAGTATTTATTTATTCACCATTTCGTTACACTAAATAACATTGGCAAGTCAATTTATACATTCATGTGTAAGATAATTCTTAACATTACATAATTAATTATTCCACGTTGACATTATGCCGCATGAGGCCGATAATGATAGCCCTTAAACAATTTTGAGGACTTTGTTAAGAGCCGGTTGGATGACCGAGCGACAGTTTATGGTCGGGAGAATTTCCAGTTGAAATCACCATCCTGGAGCAGTGAAGCTGAATTGCACAACATTTTAGGTGAAGAGGTACCTAGTAATAATACATAATACTTAGGTATTTAATGTTGGGGAGGTAATAAGGAACGTACCTCATTGATTGCTTTCGTTTCAAAATCAGCCAAATTCAATTGAAACTTATTGTTATAAATAAATAATGCTGGATATTTCACACAGCATCTTGTCACAAGCTAAGCTGAGCTTGTGTCATGGGTACTAGATAACTGATCTGGTCTTCGCTCAAGATGTTAAAACCAACACGCCCCATTTTTATTTCTAAACAAGAATCCTAGTAAAAATCTTGTATTAGGTAATTGCCTGAAGCTACCTATATGTTTGCAAATATTCAATTTGGCATTGGCACTGTTCAAACAAGTATGCAAATAGCGAGATTCCGTTAATGTGCGAATGCAGTAATTAACACCAAAATAATTGCAATATTACACGAATTTACAACTCAATACGTTGAGAGTTTGAAATTGTGTGCAAACATACCTAGTGGTAGTGGCTCTATGTTAGAAGTATGCTTCAGCTTCGGCAAATATTTTTCAAACAAACTTGCACCTTTTCAGTCAAGTGTTGAGTCTATATGCTGCAACTTTTTTGTTTACGTTTCTACTTCTTCTATGGTAGCGAAAGCTATAGATTCTTGGATACTTATGTAGGTTCTATAATAGTATGTGTCAATAGAACCACGTTCGTTACTTTCTTCGGCTAGATTGAACTTGAATGCAACACATATATTATCTAACTGCAAAGATCTCCGTACATTACAAATTTTGCTAAATTATGTTAACGTACTTTTTTAGATATGTTTTTTAACTATCTCACTGTGTGAAGGTTACCCATTCGTATTTTATAATTCTGTCTGTTTTGTGATTTTCACGCCTGAAGAGGTAGACTAAATACCTACATATACTATCGGATCGGATCTAGACTACTTTCATTTATTTTATCGGGTATTTATCGCGTACCTTCTGTTATTATTTCCCCTACGTTTCGTTGGTGAATCATTAATTATGTTAACAAATAGAGTTTAAAAAGTTTCAGACTGGGTACTTTTATCTAAGAGAAAGCGTCCCCATGTTCCCAACACAAACGGCAGAGGCGGAAGCACCCTGAGGGTTTTAGTGGTGTTGGAGTCCCACATAATCGCACTGTCTCCCCGTGGCAGTGCGATATGCGTGCGCATTTCCCTCAGGACAATAAAAAAAAAGGTGCTGTTCTAAGCCGCAGGCAGAATCAACAGTGATCAAGAATAGGTAAGGTAAACAAATAAGTAAAGGAATTGTCTTACCCATACAAAAAAACTTATAAAGGATTTATTGTATCGAATTTAATACACCAAGTAAAAAAGTACACAGCCAACTTCAACAACTGCATCGAATAATGGAACGTCTGTTTTTGAAATAAAGCCTTTGTTCCGTCATGCCTATGACACTCGATCATCCGGCTAAAGGAAATTGAGCTTTCTCGTGCAGATTTTCAGTTCACCTCACAATCATACATGCATTTGTGGGAAGTCTAGTTTAGTAGAGCAGTATTACGTTGACTTATGCAGCAATATCTTGGAATTCGATCGAAAGGGATTCCGAGTGAATCTTTTATACGAGTCGAGGTCTATTGTTATGCCAGTCTTGTGCATCGTTTGTACAGCATCCGAACCAAATCCTGAATCTTATTACTAGTGCTTTTGTATTGAGCATTGACGTAATGGAACAACGGCAAACAATTTTTGCCTCTATACTTATCAATGGTACTGTCTGATGGTACCACGGTAAAAAAGGTAATAGTTACTAATTTAACTAAAGATATGATAAAATCATTAGATATTTTTCTTAGTGAGACCGTGCCGTGTTTGTCGCCAAGCGATTTATTTACTTACTAGCTGCGCCCCGCGGCTTCGCACGCCTTTTTCCTATGGAAACGTTAAAAGGTGATTTTCATCCCACCGAAACTG
The DNA here is from genome assembly GCA_955876795.1 of Eupithecia tripunctaria. Taxonomy (NCBI): domain Eukaryota; kingdom Metazoa; phylum Arthropoda; class Insecta; order Lepidoptera; family Geometridae; genus Eupithecia; species Eupithecia tripunctaria. Next base: position 6,273,534 of record OY041603.1, on the reverse strand, counting down.
ATTTATGGGATACAAATTAGCCTATGTTTGATTCTAGGGTTAGTTTTACCTGTATGCAAAATTTCAGCCAGATCCGTCCAGTAGTTTTGGCGTGAAGAAGTAACAAACATCCATCCATCCATACATCCATACAAACTTTCGCATTTATAATAGTGTGATGTGATTTGGAATCAGTGGATTGTGTGTTTTTGTGGTGTGCTTGTTTACAAAAGTGCGCGCAATGTGACTGCACAATAAATGGCAATAATAACAGTTAGGTTTATTGGCAAAAAACACTAATTTTATTTACCTACAGCGTACGTGCGTCAGCATTTTGTGAACGAGCGCATCAAAGACAATGCCACAGTTTTTGGGCATTGTCTTTGATGTAAAGTATTGTATTAAATTAAAAGTATTCAGTTATCAGTAGCTCTTATAACCCAAAGCTCTGCTTAGCTCTGGGCTGGATGATGCGGTGTGAATAGTCCGGCATTTTTTTTTTTATTTACTGGCTGCTGCGCGCGGTTTTGAACGCGCGTTTCAAGTAGTTACCGGTTTGTACGACCTGCAGATATTTGTTCAGGGCGTTCTGGATGTTTTCTATGCATAATAAAAAATATCTATCTATGTAGTGTATTGTATTAAGTATATCAGTTATCTAGTACCCATAACACAAGCTCTGCTTAGCTTGGGGCTAGACGATGCTGTGTGAATTGTCCGGCATTATATTATTATAATATATTATATCCGTTCCGGGGATACTATTTACCTCCATGCCAAATGTTTTTTTGAGACTACTTATAAACTATTGTATACCTACTAACCTACATCCAAGAATATTATGACCAGAAGATCAGCGTTCAGGCGTGAAAAGGTAAAATACAGACAGAGTTAGTTTCAAATCACACTAATATTATAAATGCAAAAGTTTGTATGGATGTATGGATGGATGTTTGTTACCTCTTGACGCCAAAACTACTGAACGGATCGGGCTGAAATTTTGCATACAGTTAATTCTAATCCTGAAATCAAACATAGGCTTTTTATCCCATAAATCAGTTCCCGTGGGATGAAAATCACATTAAAACGTTTCCAAAGAAATAACGCGTGCGAACCCGCGGGGCGCAGCTAGTTGATAATATTAAAGTAAGTAAGTAACCTAAGTACCTAAGCACGGATTGTCGCTAGATTTAGATTGGGTCATAATGCTGTGTGAATTGTAAACCATTATTTATTTATTTTATTGAGAATTCTTTTTAATTACAACAGTAACTTTCAGTTGGGTCTATAGAAAGTTTTTGTTTCTCGAGTTACAAACCATTGAATGTGTTGACACATTTCCAGTAGGTAGATATCAAAAACTTTAGTAGTCTATCTTGTAGTTATATTATGTTCCTAAATTTCCTTTCTTTTTTCTTGTCACCTATGTGATGACGTCATAAAACCGTTTTATATCCGTCACAAAAGTCACAACACGTTTTCTCATTGGCCAATTCATGTGACGTCACTAAGTAAGCTCCTTGACGTTCCGTTTCAGGGTAATAATGGAAATTACGTTCCGTATCCGGGGGTTGATTGAAGCCAGGGGCGCCACGCCCAAAGGGCACCTTACGTTGTACAAGAACTATTGTAAGCGGAAATTATGCCTTGATTGATCGTTTAATCATTAGTTTCATAAAAGTAATTTAGGCTAAGCTATATTTTTTATATAATTATGATTGGCACAACATAAAAAAAGCAAAGCAACGTTTACGGTAGAGTCATAGAGCTGTTTGTGAAAGGGCTTGGCTGGGAAGAACCTAAAGCCCTAGGCCTAGAATCTAAGTTATGTTTTGTAAACAAAGGGTCACGAACGTAGGTAAGCTCCATATATGCTATTCCAGATAGGTTAGTATAGGTACATCCATACAAAATTTTTGCTTGACCCGCCATTTGCTGTGAAGATAATTATAACAGGCATCCAATAATATCCAAACATCCAAACTTTCTGATTTATTAAGTGTGATGTGATTTTAAAATAATTTAACGTGGGTAGATTCAGAAGTAGTTTTTGATGTCATCGGTTCATTCTTAACGCGTTTCAATACATAGTAGGAACAGAGCCAAAGTATCCGAGTCACATTTGAATAAGAGACATGTTTATAAAACTCTACACCAGAAGTTTTATTTATGACACATTAACATGGCATTTGATAACCTACACCATATCCATCGAGCATGTAGAATGTTAGTAAACATGACATGAAACAAATAACTAAACTCACATGCGTTGACGTGGAGTTTTAGATGTAAACAGTTTTTACTGAAGTAAGGATTTCAAATCGACAAGTGATGTAAATAACGATGCGCCAAAAAAGTGAATTTTAGGTTAAGTATGAGCGGTTTGAATACTAAAACTCAACATGCTCGGTCGGTAAAGCTTTCTAAAAACATCCTGTGAATTTTTTCTCCTATTATGCTTTTGCTATTTGCCCGTGTCATACCAGTGTCGTAAACTTAAGTATTGTCACTGAAGAAATTGTAGATATAGTATTCTAATAAGGCCCGTATTATAAAAGCTTGCTCAGTCATCGATCTATACTTGAGTATCGGTTTTTTATAGCAAAAGTGTTCACTCAAGCATAGATGGATAACTAAGCATAGTTCCATAAAACGGGCCTAAGAGTTTTAAAAGGATTACCTTATAACTAATTTCTAAAAATCTACTAATATTATAAAAAGGAAAGATTTGATTGTTTGTTTGTATAAAATATGACCGATTAAAAAAATCTTTCACCATTAAAAAGTTTACTTTTCAGGGAGTGACATAGGCTATATTTTATCACGGAATTCCCACGGGAACGAACGTGAACTACACGGATGAAGCTGCTAGTAATTATTAAAGTAACCTAACCGTATCATAAATAGAACCATCATTTTACACAGCATCCAATCCAACTTTGAATTATGAATATTTACAAAGAGAATATCTGATGCACATTAAATTAACCTAAACTTGATGCATATTCAAATGTGTCCATAAATTAAAACTGTATATTACGCTCCTGTGTATTTTAACTCAAATTTGCAACCTGAAATAGAACTGCAAGTACCTACCGACGTATAAAAGGCTTCATACACGTCAGCTACCTATAATGTAAGGATGTATTATATATTAGATGTTTAAATATGTTAAAGATGTATAAATGTATTAGCACGACATAGGTAGGTACGTCCCATCACATAGATTACGAAAGGTAGGGTAATAATTTGTGGGCAATAGGGTATATGCATGTGATTTCAAAATGGCTAAAAAAATATATACGTATTCTCTATTGATATAGAAACATATCTACATATTTATTTTTGCATTTTGAGATGTTTTTATTGTAGAATTTAACCATTGAAAAATTGATATTTTAAATCTCAATCGCAAAATTTCAAAACGCTACGCCATTGACTAGAGCGGACGTGACATCACTGTGCACATTTTTTCTTTTTTTATTCTGCTTGCTGCACCATGATTTTGACACTATTCTGCCCACTTGACATTTCGTATTGTCGATTATTTTCAGTTTTTTCGGAAAACCTCTTTCCTGAGATGATCACTACCGAGGTCGTCACCAAAGGTTTTAATCAAGTGTGTACGTCGACGTCACATAAACATGGCGCCAATATGGCAGCGTTTTTATGACCCGAAAATGATTGTAGTTTTGATTTGTTTTTTTTACCTTGATAATGCGAAATTCAGTGAGCATCTTATCATTCCTCGGTTAAATAATGACCTAAAGAATCGATTAAAACAATAAAAAAAATCGATGCATATACCCTATTGCGTACGATTCTATAAAAAGCTTCCATCTGAAGCAACTGAGCTTTCTTTTTGTAAATTTAAACTACATAAAACGAAATCTTATCAAGAAAGCCTATTACTCCATATATGACTAAATGAATGATGTTAATGCTAGGCCGGATGTCGCCCAGTTCCACATCGACAATAGTAGTAAGAACATAAATTAGTTGTCTTAGATTTTAGATTTAGTTTGATTATATTTACTTACAACAAATATGACAACTATCTAATCTTAAGTCGCATTATATTTAGACTTAGATATGCCAAGATTGTATTAGTTGATAAGCGATCAACTTGCTAGTGGTTTCTTTGTCACTTCTACCGCTAGTGCACAAAAAAATCAAGTGAATTAGAGCCAATTGCACATTATTTCTTATTTGATTTTAATTACTATTTATCAAACTGTTTAAAGAGTAAAAAAATTTACTTATCATCTAAGTGCTTATTTTGTAAGTCTGAAGAAATAAACGATTTGACTCCGAGACTCTGACACATCTCATTACATCTTGTACATAAATATACATCATAGCTGCCGTGTGTGAAGTCCTTAAGCCGTGTAAATAAATTATGAGAACAAAAATTTAATACTGTCCTGCTTCGATAATATTTTTTGAAATGTGCCAAACATGATATTTTCAATATATTATTTTATTCGCGGCTTCGGCATTTACAATATACCGATATGGGATTTTTGAAGCGCTTCGTCTGCAATGACGTCATCCGCAACAATGTCCACATCGGCAGAAATATTGGTCTCTGGCATAGACATCCGCAGGAACTGCCGATCACGTGAACACTATACCATAAAAACAAACAAAGCAACAAATCCCCGATCCGGTGAACGCAAAGCTCTAGCTTTTGCTCTTCTTTGCACATAATATAAGGTAGAACCATCCCCGGGATCTATCTCTTTATCATATTTCATTGAAATTCATTCAGCCGTTTTGAAAAACGTGAAGAGGTAACAGACAGAGTTACGAATTTATAATAATAGTAAGGAGAGGATATGATAACAGCGTGACAGCGTTAAATCGCGTAAAAGAAAAAAAAGATGCCTTTGCCCAGCCGTAGAAAAATAAAGGCAAAAAAAATAGGGAATAAATCCATAGATGCATAGATTTGAGTAAGACCATTTAGAACAGTCAGGATAAATAGTCAAAGCTAGAGTTACAAATAGCGTAGATTAGAGCTGGCCGCAGGTGTCGCGGGCCATTGATGGCCTAACTAAACGACCTTTGTAGCTCTGCCGGCCATTAGTGAACTGTCAAACACACGAGCAGCATGCACGAAATTGGGGGACGAATTCTACTAGCAGAACTTTTGTGGAACGGAGGTTGAATATACACCCTGTATATTCAGCCACGGAACGGTATTACGGTGTACTAAGCCGAAAGAGCCTAACCTCAACTTCAACAGCCTGTATTAGTCCACTGGACGCGAGCCTCTCCCTGATAAGCGCCTTATTGGCGTTTATCTAATGAGGGGTATTATCCGTAATCCCCACGCTGGGTATGCAGGTCGGGGATCGCAGTTCAGTGGTCGAATTGTTCTGCAGGGGCGGTGCTGTCCGCCTCTCGGTTGATATCCCTTAGTTGCCTCTTACGACACCCACGGGAAGAGAGGTGCAAATTCTAAGCCAGCACCACACAGCCAAAGAGTCAAATGATTCTGGAAATCGGGGGGGTCAACGTTAGTTCTACGATTTCTTTTAATTTCGATTTATATTTACTTTGTTTAAAAAGTAAAGATACATATTTTATTGGTATTTGCGTTCTTATAGTATATTCATTGGTACCTATTTAATTTGTAAATTTTAAAGGAGTTTATTTAACTGATTACACTTTAATAGGAGTATAAATGAATGAATGAATGAATGAACACTTTTTTTGTACATAAAAAAACAAATTAACTTATATCTAAACAAAACAAATGAAATAAAAAAAACTTACAGTAGGCGGCCTTATTGCTTAAAACAATTTCTTCCAGGCAAACTTATTAAACAATAGATATAAGTAGGTAAGTAAAGAGTTGGTAGCAGAGGAGCAAACAGTACTTATAAAAGTTTTATCATTAAAATACATAAGTAGGTACATATAATACAAACATAACTAGAAAGTTTTACATACTCATCATATCTAAAGAAACTTTACCTAAAAACAAACAAATATTTAAATATATATAAATAATAAAAATAATGCTGGAAGAGGAGCTAAGAAACAATTATTTAATCTTAATGCTGCCAACTAAGCTACACTGTTATAAAAAGTTACATGTAAAGGCAAATACTTAATAATAAAAATAAAAATAATGGTTTAGATAGCGGAAGATATAAAATGGGATTTGAAGGAGTTGATGGAAGGAGCAAGTTTGATAGCGACAGGCAGTTTGTTCCATAGACGAACAGCCTGTACGCTAAAAGAGTTGCCTTAAAATGATTGGGAATGGATGGGAAACTTGAGCAGTTGACATTTTTAAGTAAAGAATCTTATAATTCGATAATCATGTACTTATTTATTTTTACAAAATGGCGTGTGCAAAACATTTTTGAAATTTGATATGATTTCCACTGCGGTTAATAAACTATGGTTTGATGTTAAAAAAGTAGATACTTGTACAAATACCTCCGCAATATAAAAACCACAAACAAAACATTGCCATCATGAATTACAGGAAACCGGAAGGCTTATTACCACGTAATAGCTAATTACAGCGGTAAGTGTATGTTTAGATTATATTAAAATAATTAACCTTAGCGAGACCGTGACAGTGTCGTATTGGCTCTCGGCCAGCATAATAATAAGTAAGTACTCCTACCCGATCTCACTCTGATATAGATGACTGGATTACGGTAGAAAATGACCGAGGTTAGCTGACTATAAAATTTACTACGGATCTTATAGTACACTAGAAGTGGATAGCGTAGAGTACGTTACGTACACTACATCACACTAATGTATGGATGTATGGATGGATGTTTGTTACCTCTTCACGCCAAAACTACTGAACGGATCTGGCTGAAATGCATACAGGTAATTCTAATACTGCATACAGGTAATTCTAATACTGGAATAAAACATAGGCTACTTTTTATCCCGTAAATATGTTCCCGTGGGATAAAAATCATCCTTAAACGTTTCCATAGGAACAACGCGTGCGAAGCCGCGGGGCGCTGCTAGGATTGAATAAAGTTACGTTCTCTAGCGGGGTGGTAAATATCAACTTCTTTTGAGCTTTACCGGAAGGTCAATACCGGTTCGGTCTATTAGGTATAGTTCCCGGAATGTCCAGTCTCTGAAAGTCTATTCACTGAAAGTCTATTCCCCAAATATCTTATTCCCCGAACGTCTACTTACCTGTACGTCTATTCCCCGAATGTCCATTTACTTGCTGTTAAACTTCAAATGGCTATACCTCAAAAACTACTCACCCTGGATTTGCTAGAAGCTACAGAAAGATAAGTATAAAGATATTTATTATAAAAACATGTGTACGAAAAGGTGACAGTTATTATGACCATGAAAATTTTTGAAATCTGAAGCGTGGAAAATTGTATAAAAACAAAAGGCAGTCATTTGTTTTTATACAAGTTTCCACGCTGACGTCAAAATACGAAAAATAGGAGAGCCTTAAATTGTTTTCTTTTAGGATATTTAAGGTTAATCTAGGGCGGTAGGGTTACAGTTATATTGATTTATCTTTCTTTTGCTAAGCTACTATGCATTTTTCCCCGCCAAATAAACATATGCAGCAGATACTCTTCAGAATTTTAGTGTAGAAACTTTCGTAGTTAAACGTTAGTGTTCTTCCAACACAAATAAGGTTTGTAGTTAACCCGCTTACATACTTACATAATAAGCTTACATTCAGAATGTACTCGTAGAATGTTGTGATGTTCACTAAAAACATTACGTTTTACAAAATGTCTTCGACGAATACGTGGGATGTGAATCATCAAAGACTGAAGAAAATAATAGATAATGTAGACAAAACAAAAAGTTCTAAATTTAACTGTCATGTAGTTTATTAATGTAAATTACTTTTTCAAAACCCGTTAGATACAACATTATTAACGAATTAACGCTTAAAGTATCTAAAAACAGTTACGGTATCTACCTACTATTATTTCAGGATGTTGTTGCCAATTTTTCTCATAGTAAACACGGTTGTGACCTACTTAATACTTATAACATGTACGCCTAAAGCTTTTGTTTTTGTTCATTTTAGGAGTTATTTAGTCGGGGACAAAAAACAAACCGCAACACAAAAAGTTAGAAGTCATGTTTTTTGAGTTTACATTTTCGTAATTTATTTAAAATGCCTAACGTATTTGCTCGTAGTATTGTATAGGTATTAGGTACCACTTATCAGATTCGTTAGCTACAACATTAAATTAATTATTGACATTATCTCTTGGAGATGGTGAAATTGCTGCATTATTTACATTATAATGTTACTTTTCATTACTCATACTCTGAAAGTAGGTCAGAAGTTGCCTGCGCAGCGGGATGAAAGTTATACTTTTCGTCCGACGAAAAGTAATGACAAGTACAAAACAAATGTCAGCTGTCACCTCACTTTTATTGAACCATGCATTCTACCTTTCTGTACAGCCACTCAACTTCAACTTCTTGTGAGATGACTTTTGCGTCTGGTTTGACGCAATTCATACAGCCATTCAATTACAGCATGATGTTAAATTAAAATAAATTAAAGGTAAAATGTCATATTATAATTTACTTTAAACTATTTCTTTAAAATAACATACATTTCGGCAAAATATTTACCATTTTTGAAATGATAAAAACTAATGGTAGAATAGATCTCGGTATTCTTCCATATGGTAGAATAGCGAGAGACTATGGCTACTATGCCATCTATGAAGAAGATTGTTTATGCCTGATAAAAAGAAAGCGGGAAAACGGCAATCCTATCTTCACTTAATTTTTCGAGTTTGGGTTTTGATTTTTCGTTGTTTTGTTTATTACAATGAGTTCAGTGATATAGACATAAATTTAACGCCTGGTTTTATAAAAAAAGAGGCTAAAGCAGTCGTGGAAAACCTTTTACCACCTAAATCAAAATGAAGGTATCAAGAAGGTAAATGGCATGCTGAGTAAACAGTGAAATCGTTATAAGAAAACGTTTTGTTATTATATTGTAACGAATTCTTAAAGACTTATAAACCTTCAATATTATAGGATTCTATGTAAAAGATAACATTACTACTGGTACTAAACACAATGTAGGTAAGTAAAAATGTAATTCCTGAGATGCCTTCAAAATTAGCCTGCCTACTTTAAAAAAGTAGTTACGAGTTTAAATTACGAACCATTGAATGAGTGACATTGATGTTTTCACTTACTCGTTTTTTCATAGAAAATGTATGGGGATTGTTTTTTTTAATTATTGCCAAAACTTACGATTTGATTTGGTTTGTTACTTTGGGAAAAGTGTTCCTGGTTGGAAATAGAGTCGATTAAGACCAAATTGTATTTTTGACAAATGTCATTTTTTGGGCGAACCGTACATTTTTTCAAAAAACTAAAAATGGCAATATTTTTTTCTTCAGAATAAAACAGAAAGTTCCTTAGAACAAAACCTTCTAACTACAAAAGAAATTGCCCCACCCTGTATAAGAATTATTGTAACACCCACTGGTAGACCAAATAAATAAAGCAAGCTGAAAGTAAAAAGTATATTGCACTTACCTTTAAGTCATGGTTCAAGAAATGCGGCTGCCTGTCTTGAAAAACTTCTGTAAGAGCTCGATTCACAAAATAGTCAACACTAAAAGAGTCTTCAACGTCGAGTATTTTTAACGCAATTTATCTACTTTACTTTGCATTTTTAAGCGAATTTTACTCTTGCAATTTTGCACTAAATTGTCCTAGACTAATTTACTTAGCTCGCTCGACGCGCACTGTTTGGACCTGTAACAAATGAATTTAAGTTAAAGAATTTTGATAAAATTAAATGATGTGCATATATACGTAGGTATTAGGAGCATGCCTGTAAGAGATCGATTCTATGCGATAAGGCCGCCTATTGTGTAAGTGTTTCATGATGTCACTTTGATTTTTTATTGGTGTACAATATAGTATTGTAGTATAATGGTAGTACGGGGTTTAATTTAGGCTATTAGACCAACCACAAAATCCTACCTATTAGTTGCAATTTTAAAATTTTGAAAAATCGTAGGTACTTTTGATGTGAGATATAAGTTTGAATGTTAATGTAGCCAGTAAGTGAATTTAAAACATTTTCCATCAAACCAAAAATAGTGAGACAACTGACGAAACCCATCTTGATAACTAGACCGGGTAGAGCTATCAAAATTGCCTGACTATTGAATTACGACGTCCCTAGACGTCTTCTCCCGTGCTAGTAATTCCTGGCAATTCGAACGTTCGAGCCGAGGCTCAGTTACACCACCAATTAGTCCTCAGAACTGGAATGCACTTTGCCACTGGTGATACTAGGATACTACGAACAAGATGGCATAGGTAGCAGCCTTGCTAATTGGCGGTTGAGATTGTGGTTGGGCAAACGATGATGTGTCATGCATAACTAATCGTTCCTCGGATGTATCTATTCCTTGCTTGATCAACATTTTGGTAGAGTTTACTTAGGCAGCGTAGTTTTGAAACTGTAACCAGACTTAGGCCCGTATTATAAAAGCTTGCTCAGTCATAGAGCTATGCTTGAGTGATGTTTATGCCATAGGAAAGAGTTGCTCAAGCATAGATCGATGACTGAGCAAGCTTTCATAATACAGGCCTTAGTATGCTGAGTGTGAAATGCCATCAACTGTCATACTGCGCTTCGAACGGGAAGTTTATTTATCTTTGTCGGGCTGTCAAATTTTCATAGAAAATTGAAAAACGCAAACTTTGTAGTAAAAAGTATGACAGTCGATAGCAGTTCACACTCAGCATACAAATGAGTTATTACAAACACGTTCCTTAGTACTTTGGAGAATGTAGGCATTGAGGGAATGGAACTCGCTTCCTGATATTCTGTTGTTCCGGCCAATTACAACCTGGATCTCTTCAAGACAAGAGTGAACAGACCTTTGTGGATACACCGTCGGCCACATTGTCACTTCCTATCAGGTGAGATTGTGATCAAACGAAGTACCTGCCAATCCGTACCGGCAATCAGGGTTTTCATATGCAGTATTATTTTCTAATATAAATCATGTCTTTTAAGTATCAATCCAATTATTTGCAGGATGGAGCTAAACAATTAGATGCGAATTCTTTTATCTTACAGTTCATGGATTTCCTACCCTTCCGCGCTCGAATTCGATTGGTCGCCATATCTTTATTAAAGATCGGACAAATTCTCTGCAGGGAGGAATAAAAAGAATTTCAACAGACCATTCTATTAAACTTTTGTTGGAATCTTGATTAACTTTTTCACGATTGGATAGACCAAAATGTCGTTACAGCTATTTTCTAGGGGTTCTTGAATTCAATGCTTTTGAATTTAGTACACATTTGTACTTTTATACTTAGTTTAGCACTTTATTTAAAGGATGGCAAAAATGCAAAAATGACAGCCACACAATCCGTGCGGTCAGCATTTGATATCTCAGCATTTTCGCTCAATAGCCTTAGCAAGATCTCAAGGATTTGCAACGTCACCATCAATCATCCGAGTGCAAAAAGCCGCAAGTTGATTTATCTATTTGAATATTAGCTCGCCAGCTATCAGTGGAAGTGGGCATTTCTGCATTTCACGGGGTGTGACTGGACTCTTTTGTCTGTCCTTGATCATAATGTATTAGAAACGGATATGCTATTTGTTTATTTAGTGGCGATAGGATAGGAAAGGCCCAAAGTAGATATATAAGGAAACTTGGTACTGAAAGCTACTATACCGGCGCGCTCAGTAATAGTAGGGAGGTGTTTAAACTTACGATAAACTTAGTAATCATTCATTGTCATGGGTAATTTTTTATCAGAAATTACACAAAAACATTCCATAATTTTTTTTACGGTCATGTTTGCACTTTTTAAAAGTGAAACCATTTTTGGCAAGCTTAACTTCGGTCACAGCCTCACAGGAGATAATTGATCGGAGTCGCGACGACAAGTGGTCCGAGAGTTGCCTAACTGGCATTGTAGACCAGCGGGCCAAGAGCAATTAGGTGGAAGGGGAAATTGGAAATTGCATCTCTTGGGATGCTCACAAATTGCTACAAACGTCAGCACTCGAGAGATGAAAGGACAATTTGCTGGTAACTTTTGCAACGATCAGGGCCACGGCCGCTTGAAGACTGATTTGATTAAAAGACTTGGGTTAGGATCGTTTAAGATCTTGGCAAGGAGGAAGTTGTGATTACAAGAAAAAGATGCCGTTGCTGAGTTTAAATCGGTATCTAACTAGAACAAGAAGGGTTTTAGTAAAATGGAAACGAAATATATTAATAAAAAATACTGTTTGTAAAGCATTATCAAAGCTATTGTCTGGCTATACTCCACCCCGTCTTAATTTTTTCACAATTTAATAGATAGTCAATAATAAAATAGTACTTTTGAGGTGTAATGCAAAAGACCTAAAGACCTAAATTGTCTTAATCATATTATTAACATACATTCCGGTAAAAAAGACCCCAGAACGAGGAATTTACTAGACATTAACCAACGCAGGCAATATCAAATTGACTGTCTGGATTACATAAGTACATGCATGATATACTTAAATGAGTATCTTACCTCACCTCAGCAGTCTATAGTCCACTGCTGGACTTAAGCTTAACCTTAATAAGCACTTTATGGGCCTCTATCTTATGGGGGTATGCCCATAATCCTTAAGCTGGGCATGCGGGTTGGGGATGGCAGTTCGATGATAGAATTGTTCTGCAGAGGCCTCTGCTGCCTTATCCCTTAGCCGCCTCTTACGATACCCGCAAAAAAGTATCTACAATAGGCCTTATTATGTGGCCAATAAGAGCGATTTGGATATCCCGATAAAACGCTTGAAGCGCTAATAATACGAGTTACGCATAAAACGAGCAAACTTTTGGCACAGGATCGTATAGGCTCTACGAATAAATCAAGCATGGCCTTGGGATTTAATTGGATATTTGGTAAGGCTTATTTATAAGTAGGTAGCTCATAATTCAATCTTGCATTTGGATTGGAAATTACAAAAGTTTTCAGATCTACAAATCAAAATTGTTGGCAGTTTCATTGTTTTATAGAACAGAAAGTTGCTGGATGTAATTTAGTAACAGCAATTTGTGCCTGAAGATTTTTTGCCATATCTTTGGGCAAGAAGGTATACACAGAAAACATTTTAAAAATATATAATAGCTACTTTGGTACAGATATAATTAATGAAATTTTGAACACAAATTATAATTTGCAGATTGTCTACGGAAGTTCGTAGAGTGAAAATGATGAAGAAAATCGATTAAAGGCCAATTTTATTACAAAGATTTTAACTTGGACCTATAAAGACACTTTTTATAAATTAAACTGTAAATAAAGGTCTGTTTTTATGGGATATGCAAATGTAGAAATTTGTAAGTAAACAAACGTAATAAATGAATGCCTTCAATATTTACATGTTATCTCTAAAACTTACCTTTGAACCCGCTTGCTTGACTCTAATCAATTGTGATAGAAAACATGATAAGATTGATAAGTATTGATCAAGTTTGATAAATATTTATTGAAAATAACAAGTCAATGTTTTCTGGAAAGATAAATAAATACTCTAGACCTTGTAGCATTGAGTAACGTCAAGAGACAAAATGTTACGTTGTAAATACAGAAATTTATTTAGGAAATAGCTGAGCTTATGTAATGAGTGAATATTGTGTGATATCTGATGAAGCAGAGATACAGAACCAAAGCTCAAAGATGAGCAAGCCTAGAGTAGACTGGCTACGCTAAATTTTAAGGGTCTCTCAGACTGACGTGGCCTGCCCAAAGCGGGGTCAGTCTAAAAGGCCCTTTATCTCTCGAAGAACTGAATACCGACAACCTGAAAACGGGCTCTGCGGCTCTTATTAGGGAAGGCCTATGTAGCTCTTCCCACGGGGGTCGTAAGCTGCCGTGTGGTGCCGGCTTAGAATTTCCACCACCCCAACTCTTACCGCGCGTACCTAAGAGGCAACTAAGATATATGCAGGGGGGTCGGGCATTAATGCCCCCCGCAGAACAATTCTCTACCACCGAACTGCGAACCCAAACCCACATGCCCAGCGTGGGGATTAAAGGTAATACATGAGATAAAAGCCGGGCTATCAGGCCTGCGTCCAGCTGTGGACCAATATAGGCTGTTGAGGTATTAGCTAATGATGACTATAATAACGCAAGGCGGTAGTATCAAGGAAGCACTTAATTCTTTGACAACCTCTGTGGCGGAGTGGGCGAGGCTCCGCCTGTAACGCAGGAAGTTGCGGGTTCATTCCCGCCTCGGGACAAACGTCTGAACAATCAGTAGGTATTTGTTCCTGGTGTTCTAGGAGATTTCAATTTTTTTATATCTTTGTAACGAATTGTATAATATCACTCCTAAATAAGCTCTGCTTATTTTAGGACTTAATGATATTGTGAGTGCGATTTTTCCAGTATTTTTTAGTTTTTTATTTACTGATTTCTTCATTAGTTTTATTAACGAGTAATATCAAAAGATTTGATTGCCACCGCTGACATAAAAGCCGAGTGTCGCAGATTTTCAAATAACGTGTAGCTCCGACAACAGTCGTTAATTTTATTACTAGCGATAACAGTTCCTTATAATGTTAGCACTTATTAGAACCTACTAAAAGCCAGTCCTGTCAATCGCCTTATAGTTTTTAGAGAGCTCTTGATAATTGAACAACTATACGGGAACTTAATATCAGTAAGGTTACAAACAATACTATGTCCTATGTATACGCAATGTTGGTCAATTACGTACCTATATAATTAGATTAGAACCATAGATTTAGATTTATTTAGTTTGTTCACATACCTACAGACAGCGTTAACACGGAATTCGTCAAATTTTTCTGCATAATACAAAGCAGGTTTAAATCCAAACTCACACGAGTTATAAAAGTCGAAAATATATTGTATTTTATTTAGGTAACTTAAAAACAGAACGTTATTAAAAACACGAATAAAATCTGTTCGCCAATAGTCAGGAAGAGTCAATTGATTACGTTAAAGTTAATAAATGTTTATTTAAAAACAGGAATAAAACGACATTTTCTAAAAATGAATCCTAGCTAGGTCGAATTATCGCCCCCGTAACCCCCTGTATACAAAATTTTATGAAAATCGTTGGAGCCGTTTCCGAGATTCAGATTCTAAACAAGAATTGCTCGTTTAAAGGAGTAAGATGCCCGTCTATAGATCCCCGACTAGAGGCCCCCGACTATAGATATATAGAGGCCCCCGCCTATAGATTAACTCTCAAAAGGGGCCTCAGCGCAGTTAGCTTCGGCACCACACATGCCTCCCAAAGGACCAAGTATGGACCAGAGATCATGGAAATGAGAAGCACATAGGTAATAATAATAATGCTGGACAATCCACACAGCATCATCTAGCCCCAAGTTAAGCAAAGCTTTTGTTATATTTACAGAGTTTTTTTAACCGACTTCAAAAAAAGGAGGAGGTTCTCAATTCGTTGTATTTTTATTTTTTTATGTTTGTTACCTCAGAACTTTATACAGGGTGGTCAGATTTTCATGACTCTTTTTTATTTGAAGTATAGTCCCATTTTAATTTGGTCCAGTTTTGACAATGGGATTCATTTATTAGGGTATATGCATCGATTTTTTTTATTGTTTTAATCGATTCTTTAGGTCATTATTTAACCGAGGAATGATAAGACGCTCACTGAATTTCGCATTAACAAGGTAAAAAAAACAAATCAAAACTACAATCATTTTCGGGTGATAAAAACGCTGCCATATTGGCGCCATGTTTATGTGACGTCGACGTACACACTTGATTAAAACCTTTGGTGACGACCTCGGTAGTGATCATCTCAGGAAAGAGGTTTTCCGAAAAAACTGAAAATAATCGACGATACGAAATGTCAAGTGGGCAGAATAGTGTCAGATCAAGGTGCAGCAAGCAGAATAAAAAAAGAAGAAATGCGTACAGTGATGTCACGTCCGCTCTAGCCAATTGGCGTAGCGTTTTGCAATTTTGCGATTGAGATTTAAAATATCAATTTTTCAATGGTTAAATTCTACAATAAAAACATCTCAAAATGCAAAAATAAATATGTAGATATGTTTCTATATCAATAGAGAATACGTATATATTTTCTTAGCCATTTTGAAATCACATGCATATACCCTATTGAAGTCGGTCTATAGTTTTTGTAAACAAAATCAATCATTAAATATATGTTATGTATAGATAATAACCCAGAACACCCAGATATTTGCTGATCGTACAAACATTTGTTCCGAGGCGGAAATGGAATCCGCGTCCTGTGTCGCAGGTGTACCTTCGCCCGCCGCCGCTTCAAATTGGTCGTCGTATTCTAATGGTTTGATAGAATATTTGAACAAGTGTCCCACCATCAACTCGACGGTCGCCCGCCTGCATAAAATCGCGTTTCTATCAAAAAATTGACGATTTTTCCGTAAAAACTCATCCGAGAAAATATGAAATGGGTATGACACCAATCCATTCATGGGACGGTGTAAGTACGCGTGTACCAACCAAGCTAGGTACGCCTGTACCAAACCGACAGCTCGGTGGGAACATAGGCTCCTCGGCGGGAATCTGTTGCTCTATCGAACGTGAGACGCGCTTCAAAACGCTTTTCAAAGTAAAAGAATCATCACAATCTCTGATATTTCTAAAATATTTAGTTCAGTGATGTGTGTCGCGTTTGGAATTTGGCATGATTCCAGTGCTTTTGCTCTTTTCTTCGTAGTGACATCTTATAAGATAAAATGCGTCGCAGTCCACGCGTCTACGAAAATATTGATAAAATTATAGTGGCGCTGTTTTAATGACCCATTTTCATTTAACTTCTTAGCATGCAATAAAATAATCTTTAATTAACTTCTCTTTGAAGACGACAGCCTGTCTGCCATTAACAGCTTACTTACGCGTGCCCGTTTCTAAATGAAACAAAGTAGCAAAACGAAATTAAATTAAATGTTCCTTACCGTTCACATTGAATTGTGGTCTCAGCTCGATATTTCGGGAAAAACAAGGAAATTTAATTCAAAAATTCGCGTTCTAGCCGAATTGGATCCCGCGCGGTATCGAAGTGAAAAACTGTCAAAAGTTGAATGAAAAACGTACGCTCGCGACCACCAACATGTGCAGTGGGCAATGTGGTGTAGGTGTGCGCGACTGTACGCTCGTGTGTGAGCGCAACGCTGCAACGGTGCAGTGGTGTGGCGCAGGGCGACGCTCGCCGGTGGCCTGTCAGAGCGCGACTGCCGCCCGGGCCGCCCCGCCCGCCCCACGCTCGCTTGCACCGGCACGCGTCCGCACCGCGCCGTGCCCGCTCGCGCCGCCGCTCGCTACGCAAGCGAGCCCCTATCGCACCCGCTGCGGGCTCACGCACCGCTCGAATATCGATGTGCTCGCTGTCAGGAGATGAGCGGGGGCGCGCGGGCACGCACAGCGGGGCGCGGGGTGGAGGTTGATCCTGCGCGCTGCGTCACGCATCTGTCTCGCCGCCGCCGCCGGTCCTTGCGTGCTCCCGCACCTCGCTATCTGCAGAGACACACCGCTCCGGAGCCCGGCGGGACATGACGCGCCGCACCACGGATCTTTTGATATTGCAAACGGTGTTAATGCCCTTTCACAGCATCTTTTTGTGACATTCGCGATGTGGAGCTTGAGAACATACCTAATCTCATTTTGGAAAAAAATATTAACAATTCCAAGCAAAAGTGTGATTATTACGAGTAGAGGATGATGTAACGAACGACTCTCCTATTAAATTCCATGAATTCGATCCAATCCCATCCAATTTGTCAACAAAATAGCAAAATTTATTATTTAGTCATTTATATCCTACTATTATATTATGAAGAATAATAGAGAAGTAATTTGTGATCTGATTTCGGTTTCAAACTATTTCTCACTTATGTAAACAAACACACTCCTTACACACCTTTTTATAATATTGTCAAGAAGTATATATTATACAATGATAATCTAAAGCGCTAGATTCCTCAAAAATATGTTATGATGGAGATGAGATCCATCTCCATAATCTTGAGGAGTCGCTGGTATCAATCACAGAGCTATCAATTCAGGAATCATGAATCTGTTTATTATTCCGTCTACGCAAGAAATGCCTGAAAATCTAAGAGAGATATGAATCAACGTGAGCTATTCTCCGAACACCATTCCTTGCGCTAGGTATTTTTCAAATGCATCGATCTCAAGAGGTTTACAAGATTGATTTGTTTCTAGCTAAAATAAATTGAGAAAGGTTTTGTAGAAACCGCTCTATGAAGATAAATTACATTTTGGTGAAGTTCGACCATCGTCTTAGCAAAAAGGAAAAATCGCTTGTACAAGTTCTTATGTGGCCAGAAAACTTGACCCTTTCTAGAGCCATCAAGGCGTCTTAATCCAACTTTTGCTCTACGTGTGATATTTATGAAAATATGTCTTCGTAAAAGGAAAATGATTATAAAATTCCGACAGTTTCTCATAATTCTCGAAAGTACCTATAACATTTATGAAGCCACTTTTTGGAATGGCTTGCAGGTAGAGTAAAATAACGTTTTTTGTATCCCGTTTTACTGTCTTTTTAGTTTGATACACAACACATATTCAATAATCATACACAATTCATAGTAAACGTTAGTAGGCACTTACTTTTATTCTTCGTTTTTAGTGTGATCTTTACTGTACCTACTTGGTTATGTTGTCTATTTCGATATTCTAGTCCTCTGTTACCACAGAAATCGTAATAATTTACAAGTTCTGTGTCTGTAACCAATAACATACCTAAGTTCTATCGACTAGAAAGTGTTTAAGTACAAACTATTATTAATTTAAAAATAAGTTTGTACTGTTTATGAATAAGATACTGGAAGACTGTAAATACTCTAAAATAACACTTGTAGTGCCCATGACACGCCTGCAGCTGGCGTGCTCGGGTAGCCTAACAAGGATGTTCAGAATGAGAATGAGTTCATCAAGGTATTTTGCACCTATCATTTTGAAAGTTGAAATAAATAGAGTACCTATGGGTGTCCAGGGTAAAAAAATATTATTTTATTCAGTCCGTGAGTCGTATTATCAGAAGATAATTATTGGTCTCATATTTTTTCTGGTGTAGTGATTTGTCCTTAGAGCGTAATGCTTTCAGTAGAAAAACGTTCACAACAAAGGTCATGGGCGCAAAATGTTTTGTCAATCAAACAAAAAATTACGCTCACATGTACATGTGAGCAAAATAAAAACCTCTTTAGTCTAAATCTAACTAACAAATTAGATTTTTTTCGATCACTAGCCTATTGAAAAGTAACAGCCCTTTTAAGCCAAGGACAATAAAAATCCGCAGTAGGGGAGGGGCAGCGATTCGGAAGGACGGAATGGAATTTATTCAAGCGGACTCTAATCCGTGGGATGTATTCTGTTCGATGCGGTCGCAGTGGACACTCGTTAGTGGCCACGAAATAAGCGCAGAATTTAAGAAATAAAATATTTTAGGAAGTTGTTTAATAGAGTCGATAAATAATAAGAGTCGTGGGAAGTGAGGGCGCTCGTGTGCCAATTTGACAACCTTTGGTGCGTTGACCACACCGTTCAGCAAAACGCAACGACACTTATCTTTTGAATATACTCTTGTCTCTTTCCGGCTCGCTTCTGACTACAGCGGACGATAATTGCTGCCACGCGAGCTTAGCGAATAGGAATTCAGATGCCCACGTAGTCCTGGAATGCGAGAGTTACAGAGCAACGACACGAAATCCCAGACCAACCGAGGTCGCACCGCTAAGCCTGTGAAAATCCCAGGAAGTCTCTGCGCTTCTGAACGAAGTTAGGCCATACACTAACATACGCACAATGGACCAACCCGAGTCTCAGTGCGGAAATAAGTAGTACCTCCATGCACCATAACCACCACCCCATATATTTTACTGGGTTATGGAAGAAAATGTACAGCAGTTCCAATTCTAGCACTACTGACAAAGATTGGTACGTCGGCGTCGCGCCGAACTATTGTTTTTGCGACAACAATGTATTCGTATTTCTAACAGTAAATATCAACTAATCAGGAGAAATAATGTCGAGCGAAGCAAGCCGAGGAAGGAGAGCCTCTGGCGGTCCTATTGGGTGCCCTCCGTGGTTGCTCAACTAGGCCCAGCCCTGACTGCAAATAATATACTTTCTTCAGCCAGCCAGCCAGCTTACTGCTAGCTTACAGGACTTACCGAAACTAAACAAGCACATTTATAAAAACCGCGAATGTAGCAGCCACACTTAGCAGTACCTACGATCGAAGGCGGTCGCTTAACGATGTCAGTCCAACACCGCTAGAGCCACTACAGAGCCGCTGCAAATACGATGCAACAGCTCAATTACATTACCCACTAGCCTATACAACCTTATTTTCTGTTGTTATTTGCGTAAATATCCTCCTTTTGGTCTTAGTGTACGTTCACAGAGCAACGGGACTGCCGAGTGTATGGTGAGCGTGAACACTGAACTACCATACTGCTTATGACTAAGTTTACGTTACGTTAATTTTACGTTAATTTCCTATGGAAATGAGTCAGCGTTCCAAACGGGAAGTTTACATAACTTTTACATTTCCATAGAAAATAGAGTAACGCAAACTTTGTAGTAACTGTATGGCAGTTAACAATCAGAAAGCACACAGTTCATTTTACGAGCCCGTTAAAATCTAAAGGTTTTTATTTGGCGATAGCGGATGTAGTAGTATGACCGAGTTCACACACATAATTGGATACCTCATACACACTCATGGGGTCTCCTGTTGCCCAGACTCTTACGAGACTGGTATTCTCAGGAGACCCATCACTTAACATTTTTTTTTTCATATTATTGTTTTAAATTGATTTAATTTAGCGTTAGATTGCATATTCTACGTTAGGAACCCATGGAAGGAGGTCCCCAAGATACAGGTTTATCCTAGTTTGGAGATCAAAGATGTTTTAATTTGAAGACTTGAATCTTTTCAATAAACGTTATTATTATCTGTTATGTATGTAAACTGGCGAATATAACCACATCCGCCATCTCCGAATATAAA